>OY770264.1:137070768-138400411 GCA_963669355.1 Chorisops tibialis
TAGCACTATAGCCCAAATGGGGCCATGGCTTTTTAACATTCAGGTTCTTTAACATTTTGCATTATTTATTGTGGAAGAGCTGTTAGCCCTTCGCACAACCCTCTATATACGAATTTCTAATTTTCGTAGATTCAGATGATCAACCCAAGCAGGCAACGTAATGGAATTATACATATGTCGATTGCAATTTAATCTCAATGCATTCGCATTGTAGACCAACTATACTCCCCCCTTAATGCGTAAAGCACAGATAGATCGACATGGGTAAGGTAAACAAGTGGAAATAGGAAGTCACAAGGGATAAATCTGAAATGGCGGTGGACGTTCTTTTTGAACTGTTGAGGATTGTTCGCCGCTTGAAACAGATTGCCCGGTAATGCATTCCATATCATTGACGTCCGAGAGATAAAGGACTGCCTAAACTTCACTATTCTCTACAGCAGATGCTTTACATCGTACATCTAACGTTGCGAGCATGTGCAGCCTGACGAGTATTACGAGGAGCATGTAATAAAGGAAAAAAACATGGACGAACATTTTAAATTACACAGCACAAGAGCCGCGTATTCCCTTGTTAAAAGGATGAAAGAGCGATACCAATCGAAAACGACGCTCTGGGATGCAGAAGTGAACATTCTAAGTACGGCGGAAGATATAAAACTAAGATGACTAAGACTTTAAACATCTTCTTAATCCGAACCCATTATCCGCACGAAAAGCAGAAGCACAATAGCAGGTATAACTGATGTAATAGCTGAAGAAGGGTCCGCTTTGAGTCCTCCCACACTCGAAGAAGTTAAGACAGCCCTTAGGAACCACCCAAACAACAAAGCGCCGGGCACTGATCAAATTCCAGCTGAGCTTCTGAAAGCCGGCGACACCTGCATAGCGCATCTCCTACATAAATTAGTCACGGACATACGGATGCAGGAAGCACTTCCTGAAGGTTGGCGCAAGAGCATCATATGTATGTCCAATTTATAACAAAAGGTGACAAACTCGGCTACAAAAAATACCGAGAAATATCTCAGTTGTGTACGATCTCGAAAATTCTTGAAAAGTGAATTAAGCCCTATACTGACACAGTAATTGGCGAGTACCAAGACGGATTTATAGCTGGACAATCGACCAGATATTCTCAGTTGAACAGGTGCTGGAAAAGTGCTGGGAACATAATATTGATGTGCACCAGATGTTTGTTGACTTCAAGCAAGCATACGATAATATCGACAGGCGCGCACTGTATGAAATCATGTTGGAGTTGGGAGTCCCACCGAAACTGGTTCGGCTTACAAGAATGAAAATGACCGAGTCTTTGTCACAAGTCAGAGTAGAAAACGATCTGACTTCCAATTTAAAACCGACAACAGACTTAAGCAAGGTGACGACCTCGCACCAATGCTTTGTAACTTGACATTCGAATATGTTGTTCGGAAACTTCTCGTTGACACCAAGGTAACACTATGCTTCAGATCCACACAACTCGTAGCATATGCCGTAAACCTTGACTCAATAGCAAGGGAACTTGGACTACGTATTAATGAAAACAAAACAAAAATTATGACGCAAACTAGGAAAAAGACGCCAATCAGACAAAATATTACAGTAGGAAACTATAACCTAGAAAACGTAAAAAACTTTACATACCTAGGTGCGAACCTATCGAAGGATGGAAGAGAACCCATCGAATCCGATAATGATGGCAAACAAGACGTATTATTCGGTACTTCCAATAATTAAAAAGAAAAACGTGCACAGGAAAACAAACCTTAACCTATGTAAAACCATCATAAGACCTGTGCTGTACTATGGCAGCGAAACGTGGACTCAGGCGTCTAAAAAACTGCTTAACGCCTTTGAAAGAAAGGTCCTCAGAAGAATCCTCGGACCTGTGAGGGAAGACTCGATCTGTAGAATACGATACAAAAGTGAATTGTATTCCATCTTCGACAATCCAGAAGTGTCAGCCCTCATAAAATTTAAAAACTTAAAATGGGCTGGTCAAGCTACAATGGGTTGGTATGCTGTACTCAAAACGTAGCCGGATAAAGGCCTTATAAGATGGTAGCCAGTCCAGACGCAGAAAAATTTTTCTTGTACTCCCTCAGAATACCTAAACGCTTAGGCGATATGCGGAGAAGACCTGCAGGCGAAAACAAAGAAAGTACCATAATGAAAAGATACAAGAGATGAACGACGATATGGGACTAAATAAAATGCGGGACGCAGACGCAATAGTAAAAGACCTAAAAAAGGGATATAAGCAAAAAACCAGTCTCTGCAAAGACGCAGAGGGCAACATCATCAGCGACACACACGAAATAAAGACGAGATGGGCTTCCTACTTTGAGTATCTTCTCAATCCCAACCGATTAGCATCGATCACGACAGACAACATTTCAATTGAGTTCTCAACTTACGAAGAAGAACCATCATCGACAATAACCACGCTTGCCGAAATCAAAGCAGCCCTATGTGACCAAAAACTAAACAATGTGTCAGGAATTGACGAAATATCAAGTGAACTTCTGAAAAATGGTCGCTGAAATACTACACAACATGATAAGCAAAATTTTGACAAAAATAATTGAACATCGTGTTAAACCCTATACTAACGAAATAATTAGCGAATACCAAGGTGGATTCAGAACTAGACGATCAACAACAGACCAAATATTTTCGGTGAAACAGGTGATTGAGAAATGCTGGGAATATGACACAGACGTGCACCAAATTTTCGTAGCTCTTAAACAAGCACACGACAGTGTCGACAGGAGAGTACTGTACCAAATCATGCTTTATTTTGGAATTCCTCGGAAACTAGTCCGCCCAACGAGACTCACAATGGCAAACACTGCATCCCAAATGAGAATACAAATCGATTACAAAACAGCAGGGAGATGGTCTAGCCCCCGTGCTTTTCAACTTGGCACTAAGGTATGTCGTCCGAAAAATCCCAGTCGAGACCAATGGGACACTACTATTCAAGTCCACCCAACTCGTAGCCTACGCTGACGACATTAACATCCTAGCAAGTCCCTTCCCTAGTGCTAAGGAGGTATTTGTCAATCTTGAATCCGCCGCAAAAGAAGTCGGGTTGCGCATTAACGAAAGCAAAAAAAAGTAATGACGCAAACAAGAACGAGAACGCCTGTCAGACAAACCATAACAATTGCGGAATATAACTTGGAGAATGTGGAAAACTTCATATATCTTGAAGCTAATTTAGCAAAAAACCGGCGGTGAAACGGAAGAAATCAATCGACGGATAATACTAGCAAAAAAAGATACTTCCAATAATGAAATCCAGGGAAATAAGGAACAATAAGCTGCGAACATATAAAACTATTATATGACCTGTGCTCTGCAATAGCAGCGAGACGTGAACATTAACGCGAACTGCTGTAAAAGCAGTTCACGCATTCGAAAGAAAGTTCCTCCGAAGAATAAGATACAACAATGAGTTGTATCAACTCTCCGACGAGCCAGAAGCTTCAACGTTCATCAAGCTACGTAAACTGCAGTGGGCTGGCCAAGTAAAGCGAATAGAAGACAGAAGAATTCCTAAACGTGCTCTTAAAGGCAAAACGAATAATAACCGGCCAGTAGGCAAACTACGCAAGCGATGGGAAGTATTGCGCTCACTTGTAACCGTTGCCGAATGGCTCCCCTGAACCATGACCTAATGGTCAGCTGACAGTGGCGAATCGTCAGCTGACGGATGATGGCCGCTGTCCTATTTGTAAAAGGACAATGAGCTTTTGCGGCAACTGTAGCGAGAAGTTTATCTCTACTTAACGTTAGTTAGAACCGAAGCTGTCAAAAATTCTTCTTTTGTTCTCTCCTTAAACCAACTCTCGGTGAATAAAGTCCAACTTTTGATTGAATCTTGTCTTTCATTTCCTTTCGCTTCTTTTAAATATTTTGAGATCCTCATCTAACAGGAAGGCTCGGTTGATGAAGACATTAAAGCCATCTTAAAAATTAGCAGCAGGAGGGCGCGGTCCTTCCATCGCGACGATTGGAGGCGACGACTTCAGGAGGTCAGGGCCCGATTTAGGCAGTCGCACCATTGATGATGATGATGAACTTACTAAAAGCTATTTTGCTTTTAAACAAGTTTATCGCATCAACTATGAACATAGTGGATGAGTGGTTACATCGGAAGCGTTTGTCTTTAGGCAATTTACTTAAAATGAAGTCGAAAGACCTAAACATTTCAAATGAAATGACTTTTGCTAATGCCATCACAACGAATGAAGCGTCAATTAAGCATCGCAGCATTCCTCTTTTCGCTTTTCCTTCCCTTTGAGCACTTCTCTTCCATATAACTTCTTCAATATATTTGTCATTCGTTTTTGAAAAGCTGTCATCCCTTCCAATTTAGGCAGTCAGTCCTTCATCCCTCGGACGACATTGATGTGGAATTCATTACCAGGCATTCTCTTTCTAACGGAATATAACCTCCAGAAATTGAAAAATAACTCAACCCTCCTGTGTTTCCCTACTAATTTCCCTCCATCCACTTGTTTCCCTTACAAATGCCGTCTTAAATGTACATCGCGCATTAAAGGGTGGCTCACTAATTTATTTCAATGGCTTTAAAAAAAGCATGCGGTGTTCTCAAAAGACTCTTGGTTACCCCTATAAAATCAAAGCACGCCCGTAACCCTCTTCTCCTTCACAGCTCGTATTACTTTATTATTTATGAAACCTCCACTGTAATTATCTTACGATGAGCTACAGTCTAGTAGCTCCCGACTTGAATATTTTTCACACATTTCCAAAATCGACAAAGAGAGATTTCAAGGGAGGGGGAGGACCAACAACATTATATTCAAAATTATCGACCAACCGTCACCAAAAAATTATTGTAATTGTTTTTATTCTCTCCACTTTATCGAAAACTGTTTTTGCTTTTTAACGATTAACTTGAAATGGAGCAATTTCACCCACCTGTTAGCATCGAATTAAATATCAAAGCCGGAAAATAATGATGAAAATACAGGACTCGCCCCATTGCCCAAAACGGCAAATAGTGTAAAATCCATCCGCCAAATAGCCAGGCAGCAGCTTGTAACGACCGAGTCATTTCGTCTTCTGAAATAATAAAACAAATAACAACAAAAAAAAATAATAATTATCTAAGACGATTAGGATTAACAAGGACTAATGTTTCCGTTGTAAGCTGCGAGCATAATAAAACACGTAATTAAAATATTTAAAGCCCAAAATTCGGTTGAACAAGAACGACGACGCCAATCCTTTTTCACAATAATTCTATCCGCGCAAAAACAATAATTGTCCTTTTTAACTTGTTCAAATCATCCCTTAAGACCGTCCAGAACGTGTTTTAATAAGAATTCATTAGACTCGGGAAGTTAGAAGATAAAAACATCCTCAGCCCAGCAGCTCTCATCATGGTCGTATAATTTTTGTCCATGCGCTCGTATTTATATATATATTATATTTTTTTTTATAGAGCACATTCTTGAAGATTCTCTTGATATTCCGACTTATAATTTAGGCGTAACGATGAGACTACGAAAAGGTATAGTGTACTATGTATTGTACGAGTACCGCCTCCAGTGGCAAATGGGTACATCAACATGTTAAAATTACCATTATTTCTTTTTTCAGTGCTTTTCCGTTGCTCCTTAATGGCCGCAATAAAGAAGACGATTAGGAAGAGTAACAGGAAGACGAGATTGCTCCACCAGATTATTGGATTTCCCAGTAAGTAGATACGGTAGGCACTACCCGAGAAAAATTGTCCCTGAAAATGAAAGGAAACGAAAAAATAAAATGGTGTTTTTATATAAAAAGAAGCCGATTATGAAAATTGTATTTTGATAATGGCAAAGGATATCGAAATTTGTTTAAGTATTAAATTACGAGTTAGGAATCAGGAATAGCTAGCTCTAATTTAATTCAAAATTTAATGTTGATTTGTATTTCGGAAATGGGAAGATTTTTATCTAGAAGCTAGCGTGGATTTTATACGATTCTAGTGTTCACATCCTGATCGTTGAGTAGCTTTAATAGACTGACATAGTGGTATAATGACATTTTTAGTTAAGTACGTTTTAAAATTATCAGATATTATTCTCCGCTGAGACCTTTATCAAACTTGATAAAGGTCTCAGCAGATAGTTTTTATTATTCGCGACGTTTCGGTCTCTGCTGAGACCTTTATCAAACTGTTTGATAAAGGTCTCAGCAGAGACCGAAACGTCACGAATAATAAAGCGTAACATTATAGAATCCGGAAATCTTTTCTTTCAATTTCATTTCTGTACCCTTTGCGATTCTATAGGACCCATACTTCCTAGCGTTCCAAACGATAGAGCAGAGACCACATATGGAATACTCTCGAATTTCACCTATACATTAGACAGGTCATCCTTTAGCAGTCCTCGAACCATTTTTCTCAAACAATTATCCCGGATAGTTTTTTAAGATCATCATGGAACTGGAGGGAGTACCCTTTGGTGCAGAAGCACAGTATCAGTGAAAAGAGAACGAGGAAAAAAATTAAGGGTTAAGTCAGAAGAGAGGTGGATGGAAAAGGTGTAGTGACGGCGATAATAATAAAGTATTGTGGTCGATTTGGGAAAAGAAAATTTGCCACCCTGAAATTTTGTTTTTCGAGTTTCATGACTAAATTCGCCTAAAAATGCAAACAAATCCGTCTGTCAGTACGCCGTACATGTACGCTCAGAGTATGATACCACGAAATGTACCTATCCAACGATACACCCATCTTCCTACGGCAACGCACTCAGGAGGCAGAAGTAAAAATAAAACCTGGCTCAACTGGTTGTTGACCCTAGCATAAAGCACAAACATTTCAATGTCAGGCTACGGGCATGTACGTATGCATCTGCCGAGTTGTAATTTAAAACACTCAATAACAAACGAGGTGAGCACATAAAATCGATCGTTAACGACACAAAAAAAATAGAAATTTCAAAGTCAAGCTACGAGCCCGGTTTGCATACACATTACTGCCGAGTGTCATTTGACACCAACAAACAGTAACAGATGATGTAAGTATGCACCGGCATAGTCTCGTAGCTTATAATTATGCAAAAAAAAAGTGGACGAAACGAAAAGTCCCCATGTGTGTACTACTAAGCATGCAGCCAGGTGCGATTAAATGCCTCGATTGCATTTTTCGAATTGGGTAGTGCAATTAGGGGAAATGGTGGTACGATATGGAAGGTGATTTCATGCCATCACTCTGGGTCAGCATTATGACCATAAGTAAAAAAAATTATGACCCGTAAATCTAACGTGAGACTGAAGGAATAACGCAAAACGTGAGAACACATTTCATTGCAAAAGAATAATATGCTAACTCAGCAACAATAACATTATGAAATAAGTGAAAAAGACCAGTACGGGGCGGAAAATAGTAATTTTTATAACGTTATACAAAGAGGTTACCGAAAAAAAATATAGATATCAAATGGAGATAAAAAACATAACAGGGATACGATTGCGCGTAAAGCGCAATCTTACGATACTCTAGATGAAATAGAATTTTTTGTGATCCCAAGAAATTTTGTATGGGGAGTGTAAGAAGGGATGATAGCATTGAACTAATTTTTTCTCCATCATGCTAAAGTAGCTATGAAAATGTTTTATACAAAATGCTTACTCCAAAAATTGAATGGGAACTGAGAAAATTAGTGAGTTAGATTTAGTGAAAATGCGCAGTTTGTATGGGAGGGGGTAGAAAGAGTGGGGGGATTTTAATGGTTTTTTCAGAAATAGCTAGGAATATTATAAAATTGGCATCCCTTAAATTTCAGACTAGTGCCATTCATACTTTTCAAGAAAATCGATTTTTTGTGAAGTTGTGAAACTGTGTCATATTGTATGGGAGGGGGTAGAAGCAGTGAAGCAAATCAAATATTTTTTTTTTCATTTTAGTAATAATATTAATTAAATATTTATTACAAAATATGAGCTCAACAAATTTTATATGTTCTGAGAAAATCGGCTTAGAGCATTTCAGGAAAAACTGTAGTTTGTATGGGAGGGGGTGGAAGGAAAGAGAGGAAACAAATAATTTTTCTACTGTAGATTTAGATCATTAAAAAAGTAATATACCCCAAAATTCAGACCAATAGCTTTTATACTTTTTGAGTAAATCCATTTATTGTCAAATTGCGAAATTGTGTCATTTTGTATGGGAGGGGGTAGAAGGGGTGAAGCTAATCATCTAATTTTTTTTACCCTTACTAACAATTTTAAATAAATATTTGGTGCTCAATTTCAGCCCGCTGAATTTTATAAGCACTGAGGAAATTGGCTTAGAGTAATTCATGATAAGTACAGTTTGTATGGGAGGTGGTAGAAGGAGGAGAAGGACACGCATAATTTTTATATGGTAGATTGATATTATCATAAAAGTAATATATTCCGAATTTCAGGTCAATAGCTTTTATACTTTTTGAGCAAATCCGTTTATTGTCAAATTGCGTAATTGTGTCATTTTGTATGGGAGGGGGTAGAAGGGGTGGAGCGATTTGGCCCGTTCACAAACTTGACCTTACTTTTTCGTCAAAAACGACGTGTACTAAATTTGAGCTTTCTAGCTCAACGCGTTCTCAAGCTAGAGAGCGCACGGACGGACGGACGGACGGACATCCGGTTTTGAGATTTTTGAGTGATAATATTAACTTCTGTATCATTCATTTTTTTCTCCGAGCCTTATTTCTTGGCGTTACAAACCTTAGAGCAAACTTATAATACTCTCAGATTCCATCTAGAGTATAATTAACTGAAATATTTTTTATTTACAGACTGACACCCGACAAGACTGACGGGATCACCTTCGGCTCCCTAGAGCCGGGTAAATGCCTGGCACCATTGATGCTGCCTTCCCCAAGCCCCTGCCTGACCTTTGAGGGGATCAACTCCCTACAACTGAATAGTCGGCTCCTTAAAGCTGGGATCCTCCCGCCTCACTGTCTCTCTAATTGGAATCAAATCCGGCTCTTTGGGGCTGCTTGTTCGGCTCTAAGGAGCTGGGATCTCGTTTCCCTCTGTCTCTATCATAGGGAACAAATCCGGCTGGTAGTTCAGCTCCTTAAAGCTGGAAACTCGTTTCCCTCGGCCCCTCTGATAGGGAACAAGTCCGGCTTCATAGAGCTGGTTGTTCGTCTCCTTAGAGCTGGAAGCTCCCTTTCGTTTGCCTCTCTGATAGGGAACAAATTCTACACCACAGATCTGGTGGTTCAGCTCTTCAAAGCTGGAAGCTTCCTTCACTCTGCCTCTCTGATAGAGAACAAATCCAGTTCCATAGAGCTGGTGGTTTGAGTCCTTAGATCTGAGACCCCTGTTACCGTGGGATAACCCCTTTTCGTTTAGAGTTTTATCCTGGCATTAGAGCCAAGATAGCGAGATCTCCTTAACTTTTGAGTCCCATCCTGGCAGAAGAGCCAGGATATCGGACTCTCTTTACTTCTTGAAGCCTATTCTGGCACACAAAATAAGTATTCCATAAAAATATGGCGTTACAATTGAATTCTCCCTTCTTCTTGAAGCCTATTCTGGCATAAGAGCCAGGATAGCGGAACTTTTTTTACTCAAAATAAGTAATCCATAAAAATATAGCGTTACAAGAGCACATTAACTCCCAAAACCCTCAAGATAGAAAAATCATTTTTGGGTGCATTATAGATGGGTGTTGATCTCAGGTGGACTTCAATGTTGGAGGGTGTAGGGGTTACGGAAGAGGCGGGGGGAGCGTTAGAACCGAAAAATATTAAATCAAATATCTCGGCAATAGTTCTAGCTAAAAAGTTGAAATTCGATACACATGTAGAAGGATTTGTGGGACAAACTATAAAAATAATTTAATTTTTTATCCATTGGGGTCCGAAAAGGGGGGCTAACAACCTTAAAAAACCATAAATAACTAATATTTTAGGACAAATTAGGTGGCATAAGATCCACCATAATCCACTTAGAAGGTGGCTAATAATTGTAAGGAGGAAGGTCAGCGAGGGGGAGGGGGATGCGAAGAAAAATACTTAAAAATTAATATCTCGACCATCTCTTATGCTATGAAATTAAAAAAAAAAATTCTCTAAAATTTTACTAGCGGAATATGAAAAAAAATATAAAATTTGGACATTATAATAGTGGGGGAAATGGGAAGCATTACAAAAAAAATTTCAAACAGTTATAACTCAAAATATCTCCAAATCCAATGCATGTATTAAGTTGAAATTGTGTCAGATTGTAGAGCTCTATATCCTATAATTTTGGTAAAAGTTTTAAGTTGGGGGTGTAAAGGGAGGGAATTGGCGAGCCGAAATGTCGAAAATTTTGAATAATTGTTTTAAATATACACATATTAAATTTGGCAGCTGCATACATCTGTTTGTTATACATAAAGAAAGAAATAATAATTTCAACCAGACCTGTTATGTACGGAAGGCCGGCCCTATCTTGCAAGAGGTGTTTCAAGTGTATTGAAAAAATACAAAAACTCAAAATTTTTGATTGAAATTTTAAGCTAAAAACTTAAAAACTTGTGCAATTTATTAAAAAAAAAAATGGTTAAAAGTTTAAGATATTAACTGGTCGAATATCTTCAAAGCTTCTACTCCTCCCATACAAAACTTTTTTATCGGCCATTTTTAAGAAATCAATTATCACAAAACCATTAAAAGCTATCAACTTGAAATTTTGTACAAATACTTCTGAAAATATTTAAAATAAAGTTGCATCACAAGTTTTGAAATTTTTTTTTTGGTTTTTTTGACCTTCTACTCCCTCTCACACAAAAATATGATTTCGACCAATTTCCATAATTCAAATAACAACTAACAAATCAAAAACTACGATTTTAAAATTTTGTACGAGCACCTTTCATGAGAAACTAAACAAAACTGCATCAAAATGTTTACGTTTCTTTCTCCTCCTCTACCCCCTCCCACACAAATGTATGGTTTCAAAATTCCAAAAATATAAAATACACCGAATTTCAAAGAATTTACTTCGTCTACGAAACTTACATTCTGATTCAAGCAGTCAATTGAAAAATTATTAACATCCACTCACCTCTCCCCTCCCATACAAACCCAACTTGCATAAATAATCGAATGAAAACTTGATACTACGTTCTGGAGCTATTGATCGTAATCGCAGTTAAGTGTTAAATAATTGGCAACAGCCCTGCCCTAGAACCCCCACTCACTTAGTCTTCTCTATCCACCCTAATCTGCATATTGACTTCCCACGCATCATCAACTTGTCACAAGAATAATAAAGTCTGGACCGATTTGTTGGCAGTATATTTATACTCCAGATGAAATCTGAGAGTATATTGTGTTTGCCTTACCGTTTGTAACGCTAAGAAATTAAGCTCGCACAGAGCCACCAAGGGTACAGAAATATTTGTTATCGCTCAAAAACCTCGATTCCGAGTTGCTGTCTGTCCGCCTGTCTGTCTATCTGTCTGTCTGTCTGTCTGTCTGTCTGTCTGTCTGTCTGTCTGTCTGTCCGTCTGTGCGTCTGTCTACAGCATAACTCTCAAAAGCTTTGAGCTATAGTGCTAAACATTTTTGTGTTTCATTTTTAGCAAAAAAGTAACTTTAAGTTTGTGAATGAGCTACATCCCCCCACTCCTTCTACCCCCTCCCATATAAATTTCACGAAATTTCGAAATATCAAGAAATTGATTTTTCTTCGAAACTATTTAAGCTATCGACTTGAAATTTAAGTCAAAGTATTATGATATAGATATCATTAATATCACGAAATATTGACCCGATCCCCTTACTCCTTCCACCCCCTCCCATACAAATGGGCAATTTTGAAACTTACATATTTTCGATTTTCATTGAAACTAGTAGAAAAGACGAAATTTTGTGAGAAGTAATTTTACTATAATTGCAATTTATTTTAAAAATAATTATCAACTTCACCTCACTCCTTCTACCCCCTCCCATACAAATTACACGAAATTTTGAAATTTAAATTAAATTATTTTTCTTCGAAACTGTTAAAGCTATCAACTTGATATTTTGTATAAAGTATACAAATAGAAGCTAGGGTATAGCCTAGTAGTTAGTGTGTTGGTCTTGTAATACGAAGGTCGTGAGTTCAAATCCCGGTCGGCGCAATATATAATTCCGGCACATTGCCTGCTTGGATATACCTTGGTCACCTCAATCTAAGAAAATGAAAAATTTGCAGAAAGAGGGTTGTGCGAAGGGCTAACAACCCTTCCACAATAAGTAATAAAAAATGTTAAGGAACCTGAATATCAGGAGGCCAAGGTCCGATTTGGGCTGTAGCGCCATTGTAGAAGAAGAAGATACAAATAGAAATATTAATAATGCGAAAAAAAAATTTGTTTCGATCCGTACACTCCTTCTACAAATGCATAATTTTTGTTAAATGCATTTTATCAATTTCCATTCAAACTAGAAAAAGTACAAACTTCAAATTTTGCCAGAATTTGTTTATTAATAATTGAAATAAGTGTTAGAAAAAATAAACTGCCAACAAGTCGTGCGAAACTTTATTATTCTTGGGACAAGTTGCGGATGAGTGGAAAGTCAATATGCAGGTTAAAGTGGTTAGGGAAAGCTAAATGCTAAGGGGTTTCTTGGGCAGGGCTGTTGTCAATTTAACAATATTTCATTCGTTTATGTAAGTTTAGGTTTTTATGAGGGGAGGAGGAGGGGTAATAGTAAGGGTGGGTGGATGTTAATAGCTTTTTAATTAATTGCTTGAATTACGTCCAATATTCTCTGTATAGAATTTGTTTCATAGTCGAAGTTGCATAGAATTTTCAAAAATTCGCTGTATTCTACATTCACGAAACCGAACATTTGTATGGATGGGTGTAGAGAAGGTAGGGGAATCGTAAAATTTGATATGTAATTTTATTTCGCTTGTCTTGTAAGGTGCTTGTACAAAATTTCAAGTTCGTAGATTTTAGTTTGTTGGTTATTAGTTAATTTAATGAAATTGGTCGAAATCATAGTTTTGTATGGGAGGGGGTAGAAGGGCAAGCGCGATTTCAGAACTTTTAACGTAATTTCATTTCAATTATTTTTGTAAGTTTTTATGCAAAATTTCAAATTGATAGCTTTAAATAGTTAGGTGATAATTGATTTCTTAATAATGGTCGAAATCATACTTTTGTATGGGAGGCGGTAGAAGGACAGGCGCGATCTCTAAACTTTTGTAGCAATTTTATTTCAACTATTTTTAAAAGTTTTTATGCAAAATTTCAAATTGATAACTCTTAATAGTTAGGTGATAATTGATTTCTTGAAAATGGTCGAAATCATACTTTTGTATGTGAGGGGATAGAAGGACAAGCGCGATCTCAAAACTTGTGACGTAATTTTATTTCAACTATTTTTAAAAGTTTTTGTGCAAAATTTCAAATTGATAGCTTTTAACAGTTAGGTGAAAATTGATTTCTTAAAAATGGTCGAAAAAATAATTTTGTATGCGAGGGGGTAGAAGTTTTAAAGGTTTTCGACCAGTTAATATTTCATATATGGGTCATTCTTTTACAAACCGTACGGATTTGCCGAAAAAATTCACGTCTGTTTCTAGAATTTTTTTAAATTTTTTGTATGTGCTATGTATATGAAATAAACCGACACGTATGTGCGGGGATTTTTTTTTAATTGTTTATTTTAAAAAATATGGATGTTTAAACATTTTGAAAATCGTTGGTTTTGCTCTTCTTAAACTGCTATTATCTTCGGTTCTATTTGTCCTACAAATTTCGTTTTTATCTCATTTTAAAGGTAATTTTGTAACCTTTTTAGTACATTGTTTCAAAAAAGTTATATCGTTAAACAATTGTAGTTATTAACAATTAAAGCGTTTAAAGCCGATTTTCATACTTGCGCCCAGTCGATAAAAAATCGAAAAAAATACCATCGTATTCCTTGATTGATTCTCTAAAAAATCCATGTAAAAAAAAATGGAAAAATAACGGGATCAACAGAAAAATAAATAATTTGCAACACCGGGCGCGCTGCACAACGAAACGATTCAGTGTGTTAGTGACGTGTCGACTTTATTTTTCCTCTGCGTTAGCTAAAAATCCTGAATTTATTCATTTTAAGGATAAATAATTGAAAGGAATGATATTATGTAAGTTAGTTTTGATAAAATTGACCAAAAAAAATCACTCAAAATTTTCGACATTTTTGCTTATCAGGGAGGTGATACCCTTACACCTCCCAGCTTAAAATTTTTACAAAAATTAAAAACTACGTAGTTCTGCAACCTGAATAATTTTCGATTTGATATCTGTACTCTTTTTTGAGATATAAGGATTTGTAAATTTGAAAAGTGCGCCATTTTTGAAATGCTTCCCATTTCCCCCACTACTATTATTTCCACATGTTATAGTTTTTTTGTATTTTCCTAGTATAGTTTAATATACGTTTCAAAGTATCAATTACATAGCTTAATAAATAGCCGAGATATTGGTTCTTAAGTGTTTTTCTTTGCACCACCCCTGACCCTCCCCCTTACAATAATTAGCCTCCCACTAAGCTGATTCCGGTGGGACTATGTACCACCTTAATGGTCCCAAAATATAAATTTTTTACGATAAGTAATTTCGAAGATACAATCATTTGGAAAAACAATTTGGCCGACAATTTGTTTTTAGCCCTCCCTTTTCGGACGCCAATGGATAAAAAAATTAAATTATTTTTAGAGTTTGTCCCACAACCCTCTCTATATCTCTACTCATTTTCAACTTCTTATCTGCATTCGTGGTGGAGATATTAGCAAGTGTAGTTTTTGACTTTTTCCCTCCGCCTTCCACCAAACCCCTTCCAAAATTTAGAAAATAGAGCTCACAATCAACAATCTACCCAAAAACGAACATTCTGCCTTTAACGGTCACGGAGATATGAGTCCATATGTACAGCGTACGGCGGGACGGATTTTTTTTAGGCTAATTTAGTCATGAAACGCGAAAAAAAAAATTTCAGGGTAGCAAATTTTTTTTTCTTGTGTCGATCACAATACCTTATTATTAGAATAATAAAGTAATTATCAGCTCCGCTCCCATACAAATATCTTTATTATAAATTCAAGAAAAGCATTTCTCCTTCAAGTATATGAGAGCTATCAACTTTGAAATTGAATCAAAGCATGGTGATAAGGATGATGATAAGCAGTTTCAAAATCATCTTAAACGCTCCACTTCCTCTGCCACCTCCCATACAAATGTCCCAATTTCAGAAAAACTATGACCAATTTCTTTAAAAATAATGAAAACTAAAAACTTTAAATTCAGCAAAAAACATTTTGCACGCCATGTTCGGTGTCATATACGAAAAATACAAACCTCCCCCTCTACTTCTACCACCTCCCATGCAAAAGTCTCTATTCACTATTCGAAAGAGTTTGCCATTGTCATTTCCATCTCATCTAGAGTATCATATGATTGGGCTTAAAGCATGTTATGTTTTTTGTTTCAAATAGGTTGCAAAATGTACCAGGGATATTTTGAACTTTGAAACATAACAGAATTATGATTGGGGGTAACGCCCAATCATATGATACTCTAGATGAAAGGAAAGAGTTTATTGTACCGGAAAATATGTCATCTTAAATTCTTTCGAATTGTGAATTGTGACTTTTGTACGGGAGGTGGTAAAAGAAGAGGGGGAAGGTTTGTAATTGCATATAACACCGAACGTAGTATACAAAGTGTTTCATGCTGAATTTAAAGTTTGTAGCTTTCATAATTTTCGAGGAAATTGAACAATTTTTGCCTGAATTTATGCATTTTTATGGGAGGTGGCAGAGAAAGTGGGGGTTTTGGATGATTTTGAATCTTTTTTTCAACATCCTAATCATATTGCTTTGTTACTAATGTGCTCGAAGAAGAAATACTTTTCTTGAGTTTTCAATACAAAAATTTGTATGGGAGGTGGTAGAAGGAGTGAAGCGAAGTTAATATTTTTTTAGCATTTATTGCAATTATTAAGGGACAAATTGTGGCAAAATTTTAAGCTTGTACTTTTTCTAGTTTCAATAAAAATCGATTAAATGCATTTACCAAAATTGGGCATTTGTATGGGAGGGGGTAGAAGGAGTATTCGAATAAAAACCAATTGTTTTGACATCAATGATATTTATAATAGTATACTTTCCTCAAAATTTAAAGTTGATAGCCTTGACGATTTTGGAGAAAAATAATTTTGTTCAAATTCCGAAATTTCGTTAAATTTGTATGGGAGGGGGTAGAAAGGATGAGGTGAAGTTGACAATTTTTACAAAATTGGTTGCAATTGTAATAATATTAATTTTGATAAAAATTGGTTCTTTTAGCTTTTCTAGTTGCGATGCAAACCGAATAAATGCATTTTTGAACATTGTACATTTGTATGGGAGGGGGTAGAAGGAGCAAGGAGATTAGAGCAATATTTTTACAGTAATGGTATTCTCATTATAATACTAATTTCCAAGTCTTTAGCTGAAACGGTTTCGGAGAAAAATCAATTTCTTTAAATTTCCAAATTTCATGAAATTTGTATGGGAGGGGGTAGAAGGAGTGGGGGGATGTGGCCCGTTCACGAACTTAAAGTTACCTTTTTGCTAAAAATGATATATGAAAAATTTCAGCACGATAGGTCAAAGCTTTCGAGAGTTATGTTGTAGACAGACGGACAGACGGACAGACGGACAGACAGACGGACAGACGGTCACTCGGAATCGAGATTTTTGAGCAACAACAAATATTTCTGTACCCTTGGCGACTCTGTACGAGCATTATTTCTTAGCGTTACAAACAGTAAGGCAAACACAATTTACTCTCAGATTTCATCTAGAGTATAAAAAGATGGATGCTGTTTTTTTAAGGAGAGGGTTGCTAGTACGGCATCAGACGTTTTTGGTATTGATATGTCAATAAGTTCTGCAACCTAATTTTAAATTATTTGATTTTTCAAAATTTTTAAAAAAATATCCTTCAACAATTATAACTAGTTTCAATAGCAAAAGTTATTAGAGAAATCGATCAAAAAGCAATACTAAACATTGAAAGGAAAGGTTTCCGGCTTTCACATTGCGATACTTATCAAAATGGAGTGTGAAATCCTGAAATTTTCTCTTTTCAATTCGAAATGCACTGCAAAAACATTCATCAAACCAATACTAAATATCTTACTCGATAATTGATTGGCCACTGCCACGGTCGACTAGTAACTTCGCCCTCCTTCGGCTTTAGTCCAGCATTTCCCTGAAACATCACAGCATGCGATTCGAGAAATCGGGACAAGAATCCTGGAGCGTATACATTGAAACTAGCATTTGGCACTAAATCAAAAACAATAGGTATGATTTTCAAAACAAAAAAACAAAAAAAAATAACACAAAAACCTCACATTTCTCATGAACATTATCCTCGACATTCCAGTATGCATTCTTATCTCGCATATTTGGATTGCAGGACACCTCCTGCTGCTCGAAGCCCCATTTTGGTAATTGCTTTCCGCTCGTTGTTAGTGCACAATTTTGTAAGTAATGGACAATTAGTAATTTGCTCGTAACGGTCAGAACGGTGTCGTTTTGCCGGCCCCCAACAATTAGTACTTTCCACACGTCGTTCGCATCACCTGCTCCATTCTTTCATAAGGACGAAAAACGATCATAAAGAAAAAAAAACACGAAATATTAAAAAAGGAATAAAAATTGTGCGCTGCGAAAAATATAAAAACAAATTTTTAGCCAACAACTTCGCATTTATCTTGCATTATAAAGAAGTGGCCGACGACGAGCTTCTCCCAGCAGGACAAGTGTGCGGTCATAAAGTAATTACCTCGCCATAACCGGTCACTTGAAGATGCTTCTTCGTTAGCGGAGCGGGCTCACGATGCGAGTGTAAATTGCGCTTTGTTTGGAGATGCTCCAGTCGAACCAAATCGCCATGCTTAAGGATCCGGACGTCCGAAACGGATTCTTTATTGTACGGTTTTATCAACCATTTATTATTCTCGTCCTTGTGTGTATACGTTGTAATCTGTATCGGTAGGGATGGAAAAAAAATTGCGGATTTAAGTTCGGTTTCGAGCAACTGGGAATGAGTGTAATGGATTTATTTTAAAAGGATTGTAAATTTCGTCCAGGATTAATTCGATTGCTGTGCAAGGGTGTTTTGTTGTTGGGT
Source organism: Chorisops tibialis (assembly GCA_963669355.1). Taxonomy (NCBI): domain Eukaryota; kingdom Metazoa; phylum Arthropoda; class Insecta; order Diptera; family Stratiomyidae; genus Chorisops; species Chorisops tibialis. Next base: position 137,088,956 of record OY770264.1, read on the forward strand.
GTATTCGGCAATAGTAGTAAGCTTCACTGAATTCAGTTGTGAAAAAATAGCTTCAAGTGAAGAGGAATTATTAGATACAATAACGACTTTGAATACACAACTATTATAGGTGGAATCAGAGTGGTAGTGGGGGGGTTTTTCATGTAATTAGTGTATACCTTCTGGAAAGTATATTTAGAGAGTACTAGGTACTGCTGAGAACTGAGGATGTGCATACGCTGGGAAGGAATATAGTATACGACTACTGCATTAGCTGCTATATTCTCTCATTTCTTGAGGGACATTGTTTAAGTAACAAAGAATTGAAACTTAACTGTTTGTAAGTATAAGCCCTTAAAGTGGAGTAATTTCAAACATTATTTACAGATAAAATATTATTCTAGTAGGCCAAGGCCCGATTTGGGCTGTTGTGCCATTGTAGAACGAGAAGAAGAATTTCGGTTGAGGGTTTCGATGAAATTAGACAGATGAATGGAAATAATTTTAATGCGGATTTCTGGAGTGAATTGAAATTTAAAAAGGCGGAACCAAAATGGCTTAACAGATATTTATAAAATAAGAACCATACTAACCTGCTGTTGTCTAGCACCAACTCCCTTCGGATACAAATGATAATGCGAATGTAAATACCCACCTCCAGTCTTATGATTCTTAAATGTTACAACAGCTCCATATGCCACTGTCCTTGGCATACTGGCATTATACAATGAATTGCCAATTAGTCGTGATTGAAATGCCGAACTATAGAAACCATCGCCATTACCGCTCTTATTCAAAACCATCAAGTGAATATAGAAGAACAGCATGTACAAACAAGCCGGCCAAATTATTAATGCAATCGCTCGACATATCAATTGCTTACCGGTCTCAATCTGTAAGTAAGTTATCGAAAATTTAATTAACTTGACCGCATCTTAAAGCAATCATGTCGTCCTCTATGAAATTCCTAAAGTAAACTATGCATAATGTATAGATTCAAAGTTTCATTAAGCACACATATCTCATACGTATATGGTATGCTTGTGTGTTTATGTTATGTCCGATGTACTTACAACGGGCTTACTAAGATCACCTAGAACACTCCAGAGCTCGTTTACGGTATGCAGGCCAACAAGTATGACCACAAACAAGCCAACAAACTTTACACTAATCGTACACGAGAGCATTGTACCGGTCAGGAATAACCAAAACCACCAGCGACGAGAGTAGGAGGCACCACTCCGTGTTGATTTGGTAACTTTAACCATTCCCCAAACCGACCCGGTCATAAAGAATAGCAGGATCGGATCCAATAGGATGTATTGATTGAGCGTTAACATTCCTACATCTGAAAAAAAAACAATATTGAAAATAGAGAATTTTAAAGAATTCAATTTTCGGACTTAAAATTTATCAAATTTGAATAAGTGTTCGGTTTATACTACTATGTTTAACCGACTGTCCGTCTGTCTGTCCGAATGTCTACAACATAACTCTCGAAAGCTTTGACCTATCGTGCTGAAATTTGTCATATGTCATTTTTAGCAAAAAAACAACTATAAGTTCGTGAACGGGCCACATCCCCCACTCCTTCTACCCCCTCCCATATAAATTTCACGAAATTTCGGAATTTCAATTCAACTATTTTTATCCAAAACCGTCAAAGCTATTAACTTTAAGTTTTGAGAAAAGTGTACTATTACAAATATCATTGATGTCGAAATAGGTTTTGTGTCGAATACTCCTTCTACCCCCTCCCATACAAATGCACAATTTAGGTAAATGCATTTAATCGATTTTCATTGAAACTAGAAAAGGTACAAACTTAAAATTTTGGTAGAATTTGTCCCTTATTAATTGCAATAAAAACTAAAAAAAATATGAACTTCGCTTCACTCCTTCTACCAGCTCCCATACAAATTTTTATATTGGAAATTTAAGAAAAGTATTTCTCCTTCGAACATATGAGAGCTATCAACTTTAAAATTGTAACAAAGCAATGTGATTAGGATTCTGATAAACAGATTCAAAGTCATCCAAAACTTCCCACTTTCTCTGCCACCTCCCATACAAATGCCATGAACTCAGACAAAAATTGTTCAATTTACTCGAAAATCATTAAAGCTACAAACTTTAAATTCAGCATGAAACATTTTGTATACTACCTTCAGTGTTATATACAAAACTTACAAACCTCCCCCTGCGCTTTTACCACCTCCCATACAAAAGTAAGTAATCACTATTCGAAAGAATTTGAGATGACATATTTTCCGGTACAATAAACTCTTTCCTATTTCATCTAGAGTATCATGTGATTGGGCTTTACGCCCAATGTCAGTTGTTTACATGTCACTTTTGAGCGCTATCTGTCAAATAGTTTGTGCGTAATAGCTTTGTAAACAAGTCATTGTTTGGTGTATTCCACGAATTTCACTATTTTGGACAGAAACAGTATCGCATTACTGCCGCTAAAGAAACGCTTTCTTTGGGACAAAATGTTATCGAAGGCATCGTTATCGGTGACGAGACATGGGTCTATGAATATGACAACCAAACGAACCAACAATCATTGGAAAGCTCAAAAATCTACGACAAAGTCGATAATCAAGGTTTTGTTGACCGTTTTCTTAATTGCCGTGGTGTCTCCCACTCTGAATTTCTTTCGCCAGGGCAAACAGTACATATGGAGTATTATGTGAGCGTACTAAAGCGTTTGAGGGAGAATGATCGCCACAAGAGGCCGGAATTCTGAAGGTTACTTCACCACGATAATGCACCGGCTCACACATCTAATCTCGTACGCGACTATTTGACCAAAAAACAACGTTAATACCATTCCGTAAGCTCCGTATTCACCTGACATGGCCCCGTGTGACTTTCTCCTGTTCGCACGACTCAAGTTACCCTTCGCGGAAAACGTTTTAGACGATTGAGGCCATAAAGGAGAAGAAGGAGCTGAAGGCGATTCCTAAATCGGTCTATGAAAAGTGTTTTGAAAATTGAAAGAAGCGTTGGAATATATTATATTGCTTGCGATGGAGATTACATTGAAGGGAATAAAATAAATATCGATGAATAATTGAACCGTTTTCGTTTTATTTATGAACATAGGGTACATACAGCCCATTCAGGTCAATTTTACTTTATTAGTATGGAGCATACTTTTACGGGGGCTGTTATAAGAAAATCGTTATCAAAAACCGTCATCAAAATGCGTTATCGAAAATCTCGAAGCTAATTTGTATGTATAGAGAAGTGAGAGAATATGGAAAAAAAAAATAAAAATATAAATAAAGAAAAAAAAAATAAATAAAGAAAAAAAAAAGAAAAGAAAAAAACAAGGACAAAAAAAAGAAAAGAAAATAAAAAATAAAAAAGAAAAGAAAACAGAAAAAAGAAAAGAAAAAAGAAAAAAGAAAAGAGAAAAGAAAAAAGAAAAAAGAAAAAAGAAAAAAAAAAAGAAAAAAGAAAAAAGAAAAAAGAAAAAAGAAAAAAGAAAAGAAAAAAGAAAAAAAAAAGAAAAGAAAAAGGCGTTGTCAGTTATAATTTGACTAGGTCCTATAAGCGGGTTACGCGGGTGTACCTGCTAGCGCAACGCTGCATTCACATAATTACCTATGATGCCCATGATATTTTCAATGAAATGTCGTGTAATTATGTTCCATATTTTGCGTGTTTTAGCCCGATAAAAACGATACAACGAACTATGTCCCGCGAACAATACAATAACCCGGAAGTGCGACAATGCGAATACCCGAAAGTGCGACCATGCGAATACCCGAAAAGTAAGAAAATACGAACATCACGTTCAGGGGGGCCCCGCGAGCAAAGCCCAGCCGTCCGCAGGACCGAGCCGCGCAGCGCCGGGTTTTCTATTATAATAATAAAGTGTTGTGATCGACACAAGAAAAAAAAATTTGCTACCCTGAAATTTTTTTTTCGCGTTTCATGACTAAATTAGCCTAAAAATGCAAAAAAAATCCGTCCCGCCGTACGGCGTACATATGGACTCATATCTCCGAGACCGTTAAAGGTAGAATGTTCGTTTTTGGGTGGATTGTTGACTGGATAAGTGAGCTCTATTTTCAATTTTTTGGGGGTGTTAGGCGGAAGGAGGAGGCGGGGGGAGGGAAAAAATCGAAAACTACACTTGCTAATATCTCCACCACGAATGCAGATAGAGAGTTGGAAATCAGTAGAGATATAGAGAAGGTTGTGGGACAAACTTTAAAAATAATTTAATTTTTTTATCCATTGGCGTCCGAAAAGGGGGGGGGGGCTAAAAACAAATTGTCGGCCGAATTGTTTTTTCAAATGATTATTTACTTACCCTAAAAAATTCATATTTTGAGACCATTAAGGCGGCATTCACCAGAATCAGCTTAGAGAGAGGCTACTTATTGTGAGGGGGAGGGTCAGGGGGGGTGCAAAGAAAAACACTTAAAAATGAATATCTCAACTATCTCTTAAGTTATGTAATTGAAACTTCAAACGTGTATTAAGCTATACTAGGAAAATACAAAAAAAAATTTAACCTGTTGAAATAATAGTAGTGGGGAGAAATGCGGAGCATTTCAAAAATGGCGCGCTTTTCAAAATTACTTGATCCATAATTGTTATAAACCGACCCCCGGTCTAACGAGCGCAAGGTGTTTCATGTGCATTGAAAAAAAATACATAAACTGAAAATTTTTGAGTGAAATTTTAAGGCAGAAACTTGAAAATTTGCAAAATGCATTTAAAAAAAACTCCGCCATAGACAGTCCCAAGCCCGAGTTGAGAAAGGAGGAGGGAACATGGAGTTAACCTGAATGGCCAGTAACACCAGTGCGTCTCAGGAAGTAGGCGAAAGTATGACATAGTTGGACTTGCAGCATAGCTGTGAGAACTCCAGCATGTCATTTTAGCTGCCACCCTTTTTCTACTAGGGTGTAATAAATAAATAGGACCGGTCCTCCAGGTCGGGGGTTGGGCAAGGCGCCGACAACGCATCACCGGAAAAAAAACACGGTCCAGAAACCTGAAGAACAGCCTCGGAAAGGATGGACTCAACGGCAACGACCCCGCAAACGAAAAATGGACTACTCTATTGGATCTTGGAATGTTCGATCCTTATTTAGGACAGGAGCTCTGAAAGAGTTTCTCGAAGAAGTGGCAAAGCACAACATCAACATAACTGCCATCCAAGAAACGAAATGGCTCGGAAACGAAATCATGGGCATGAGATCACATACAATCTATCCAAGTGGAAAATTGTCGGGAAGCAGAGAGTTTAGAGTCGCTTTTGTCGTTGACAAAAAATTTAAACAACAGGTCACGAGCTTCAGACCAGTAAGTGAAAGATTGTGTGCAATCCGAATAAAGACTAAATTCTTCAACACTTGGTTGATCAACGTTCACGCACCAACAGAAGACAAGGACGATATAACTAAAGACGAATTTTATGCCACCCTAGAGACAACCTATGACTCACTGCCCTCGAATGACCTAAAAATTGTCTTAGTGGATTTTAATGCAAAAGTCTGAAAAGAGGAGGCTCATTGAGGAACAACAGGAGGGCACAGTCTCCATGACATAACCAACGACAATGGCCAACGTCTTATTGATTTCGCAAGCAGCAAAAATATCATAGTAAGCTCTACGTGCTTCCCACATCGCGATATTCACAAACGAACGTGGGCATCACCAGATGGTCACACCTTCAACCAAATAGACCCCGTTCTAATTGAGAAAAGAGCTGCTTCCAGCATACTTGATGTACGAACTCTCCGCGGTGCGAATTGTGACTCTGATCACTATCTAGTCAGAGCTAGGTATCGATGCAGAATAGCTTGTCGTGGATATTCGAAAACGAGTAGAGCTCGCAAATTCAATGTCGACAAGCTTAACGACGAAACGGTGGCGCAGGCTTACATGTTAGCATGTAATAAACACCTGACACCAATATATGAAAATATCCAAAATATGCCAGAGGAGAATGCGTGGCTGAAAATACGAGACGGCATCAAATCCTCCGCGGAAGAGGTATTAGGATATCAAGCACGGCGAAAAAATAATGATTGGTTCGATCAAGAATGTCGCGACGCAATAGATAGAAAAAACGAAGCTTACAAAATTTTTAATGAACGACCAACACGAGCCAAAAAAGAAAGATATGACGAGCTTAGGCGATATGCGAAAAAGACCTGCAGACGAAAACAAAGGAAGTACCATAATGACAAGATACAAAAAATGGACGACGACATGAGAAAAAATAAAACGCGGGACGCATACGCCATAGTAAAAGACTTAAAAAAGGGATATAAACCAAAAACCAGTCTCTGCAAAGACGCAGAGGGCAACATCATCAGCGACACAGAAGAAATCAAAAGGGGATGGGCTTCATACTTTGAACATCTTTTGAATCCCATCCTAGTAGCACCGATCACGACAGACAACATTTCAATTGAAGCCTCAACTGACGAAGATGAACCATCATCGACACCACCCACGCTTGCTGAAATCAAAGCAGCCCTATGTGACCAAAAACGAAACAAAGCGCCGGGAATTGACGAAATACCAGTTGAACTTCTGAAAAACGGTGGAAACTGTGTCGCTGAAATACTGTACAACATGATATGCAAAATTTGGACAGAGGAAATCATACCCGACGACCCGAAAAAGCATTATATGTCCAATTTACAAGAAAGGAGACAAACTCTGCTGTGAGAACTACAGAGGTATATCATTGTTGTGTACGTCCTATAAAATACTGACAAAAATAATTGAACGTCGTCTTAAGCCCTATACTAATCAAATAATTGGCGGATTCAGAACCGGACGATCTACAACAGACCAGATATTCTCGGTGAAACAGGTGCTTGAGAAATGCTGGGAATATAACACAGACGTGCACCAAATATTCGTAGATTTTAAACAAGCATACGACAGTATCGACAGGAGCGTACTGTACCAAATCATGCTTGACTTTGGAATTCCTCCAAAACTAGTCCGACTAACAAGACTCACAATGACGAACACTGAATCACAAACAGCTTTCGAACGGAATGTGGTTTAAAGCAGGGAGATGGTCTAGCCCCCATGCTTTTCAACTTGGCACCAGAGTATGTCGTCCGAAAAATCACAGTTGACACCAACGGGACACTACTATTCAAGTCCACCCAACTAGTAGCATACGCTGAATTTCGAAAGAAAGGTCCTCCGAAGAATTTTGGGACCTGTGAAGGAAGGAACGGAATGGCGAATAAGATACAACCATGAGTTATATCAACTCTACGACGAGCCAGAAGCTTCAACGTTCATCAAGCTACGTAAACTGCAGTGGGCTGGCCATGTAGAGCGAATGGAAGACAGAAACCAAACCCACACCCAAACGTGCTCTTAAAGGCAAAGCGAGTGGTAACCGACCATAGGCAAACCTCGCAAGCGATGGGAAGACTCGAAGACAGCAAAGCCATTCTAAAAATTATCAGCTGGAGGACGCGGTCTTTGGATCGAGAAGATTGGAGGCGACGACTTCAGGAGGCCAGGGCCTGATTTGGGCTGTCGCGCCATTGATGATGATGATAAGGCGAATTTTTCTGTTAATTTTTCTAAAATTTTGGCATTTATACGGGAGGTAAAAGATGCGGAAATATCCATAACTTTTCAGTTATTTAGCTCTATTGTTACCAAGATTAATTATGCAAATTTTCTGGACATAAGCTTTAAGATTAATAAGGTTTGCAATTTTTATTGATAATATGTCAACCAGGCAGCTAGCCATCACCTATGCTTCAGTTGTTAACCCATTTATAATGATAAAGCTGAACGGAGGACCGTAGAGAAGCAGCAACAAACTCCCAGCAGATTCAACATAAAGTCTGGAGAAGCTTAGCATTTTAGTGGGTAGCGTGTTGGTCTACAATACGCAAGACGTAAGTTTAAATCCTGATCGACGTATAATTTGAGCACACTGCCTGCTTGAATATACCTTGGTTACCTGAATCTGTGGAAATTTGTAAATATGTAGAAGTTTGTGCGAAGGGTTAACAACGGTTCCACAATTGCAAAATAAAAGACAAGGAATATGATGGAACAAAAACTCTTTAATATGGCCAAGGCCTCGAACAACTTTGAAGAGTACAATAACGAACCGAGGAGGTTCAAACGGCAATCTTAGAGAACGTTCTGGTAGAATTGTGTTCTTCCAGCACTCGGGTAGGCATAAGGCTAAATAAGACCATTGTCCAATAAACCACGGCAACAGCGATTCCTCCTAAAACGTCCAGACGACACTTTTATAGTAACAACTTTAGTGCTTCTTGCTCCGATTTACTTCCCTGAATCCAATGCTTTTAACACAAACTCGCAGAGCTGCAATAACTTTACCAAATACCCCTAATAACGAGACGTAGAGAGCAGTCAAAATCTTTAGATTTAACAGAGTTAAATGGGCTATTGACACGTTTAAACCTTACAAATGCCCGACTGTAGACGAAATCAGTCCAAAACGCGTGCAGTTTTCAGATCCACGTACACTCGACAAGGTATAAGCCGACATTCTTCCTCAAAACTATGGAAAAAGTCATTGACAGGCACATACGGGACGAAATCCTCCTAGTTATGACACTTCTCAGATTCCGGTAGGTATGTCAACTAACAAAAAAAATGTAAGCCGCCTTAACCTATATGGCTGAGTACACAGCCGGACCGGTAGAATTTATAAAAAAATAACTACACAAACAACAGATAAAGCTAAGCTGGAAATACAGAAAGACTGGCCTGCGTATGTTTGCCCTCATGATAATACTACATCTGCCAATCCTTATTAAAAGGAAAATCAGAACATCAATCTATAGGGCTAGGAAATCACCTAAACTGGTGAGTTTTGGCAATAACTTTTGACTTTCTAAAACATTTCAGAATACGCAGAATGGACTAAAGAATGTACATTCGAAAAGAGTAGCCTTGTATGGTATACAGATGCTTCAAAATCAAACGATGGAGTAGAGGCGGGAATACATGGACAACTCTCGTTCACCGAGGCTAGTATCTCATACTCTCTTGGAAAGTATTCTTCTATTTCCAAGCCGAAGTGTATTTAAATATTAAGAGGGTTACACTAAGAAGAAGATCGATAGTCATGCCGCAGTCCTGGCACTCTTGTCGTATGACATCAAATCGAATTCTCAGTCTAAACAAAAGCAGAATAATTGTTGACCTCTTCAAAGAGCACTGTTGTCTCAACAAAAACTAAACTGTCAACAAGCCGGGCATAACTTTATTATTCTTGGGACAAGTGCAGGATGCATGGAAAGTCAATATGCAGGTTTGAGTGGTGAAGGAAGACTGTCCATTTAGGGCAGGGCTGTTGTCAATTTGACATTTAATTGCGGATACGATCAATAGCTCCAGTACATACCAGGGGTGTAAATATGAAACCGGAATTTGATCATAGAGGGCCTCACTGGTGAATGTGGTCATTGTGAACACGCGTCAGTGGCGCTATTATCTTGTTTTAACATCGGACAAAGATCGTCAACTCATAACACTTCAAGTTTCATACGAAAGAATAGTTTTAAATAACAGTGAACATATCGAACTTTGTACCGCGAAACTACGATTTGCGGGCAGCTTTAATTTTCTGTTACCATTTGAAGAAAACTGCTGCTGAATCGCATCGAATGCTTGTCGATGCTTACGGTGATCATGCTCTTGGTAAATCGCAGTGCTTTGAGTGGTTTAAAAAATTCAAAAGTGGAAATTTTGACGTGAGAAACGAAGAACGTGGAAAACCACCGAAAAAGTTTGAAGACAGCAGATTGCAAGCATTGTTAGATGAGGACGACGCTCAAACGCAACAACAACTGGCAGATCAAAGTAACACGAGCAGCCATCGCCATACGTTTGAAAGTCATGGGAAAGATCCACAAGATGGGAAAATGGGTCCCACATGATCTCAACGAAAGACTGCAGGAAATACTGCTCGCCAGATACAAAAGAAAGTCATTTCTCCATCAAATTGTGACTGGCGATGAAAAGTGGATTTATTTTGAGAATCCGAAGCGGAAAAAATCATGGCTAATTCCAGGTCAACCACCAACATCAACTGGAAGACCAAATTGCCATGGCCGGAAAACAATGCTCTGCGTTTGGTGGTATCAGAAGGATGTGATTTATTATGAGCTGCTGAAACCTGGTGAAACCGTTAACACTGAACGCTACCGACAACAAATGATTGCATTGAATCAAGCTTTGAGTGAAAAACGCCCAGAATACCAGCAGAGAAAAAACAAAGTGATTTTGCTTCACACACAGCAAGACTGGTCAAGGAAATGATAGAGTCGTTCAGCTGGGAAATTCTTTCCCATGCCGTTTACTCACAAGACTTAGCTCCGTCTGATTACCATTTGTTTGAATCGATGAGACACGCACTTGCTGAGCAGCGCTTCACTTCCTACGAAAATATACGAATATGGCTCGATGACTGGTTTTCATCAAAAGACTAACAGTTTTTTTGCCGAGGCATCCACACATTACCAGAGAGATGGGGAAAATGTCTAGCTAGCGAAGGTCTATACTTTGAATAAAATATTCCTTTTCATTTCCAACCAACAAGTGTTTTTTTTTTGCAAAAAAATTCCGGTTTCACATTTACACCCCTGGTACATATAATCATTATTTCGTTCTTTTATTTATGCAAGTTTGGGTTTTCAAGAGGGGAGGGTTGATAGGAAGGGTGGGTGAAAGTTAATAATTTTTTAATTGATTGCTTGAATCACATCCAATATTCTCGGTATTAGAATATGTTTCATAGACGAATTTTCATAAAATTCGGAGTATTTTACATTCACGAAACCAAACACTTGTATGGGAGGGGTAGAGAAGGTATTTGTATATTTCTTTTTTAAGGTGCTCGCATAAAATTTCAAGCTCGCAGCTTCTAATTGGCTAGTTATTAGTTGACTTATTGAAATTAATCGAAATCTAACTTTTGAATGGGAGGGGGTGAACGGGCAGGCGCGATCTCAAAACTTTCGAAGCAATTTCATTTTAACTATTTTTAAAAGTTTTTATGCAAAATTTTAAATTGATAGCTTTAAATAGTTAGGTGATAATTAATTTCTCAAAAATGGCCGAAAAAATAATTTTGTATAGGAGGGGGTAAAAGTTTTAAAGGTATTCGACCAGTTAATATTTCATACATTTAGGGATTTTTTTTTAAATGCAATTTTCTACCTTAAAATTTAAAATTTTATTCAAATATTTTCAATTTTTGTGTTTTTTTCATTGCACATGAAAACCTTGTGAATGTTAGACCAGGGGAGTCGGTGCATAACAATTGTGGAACAAATGATTATTTTTTCTCTATGTATAACAAATAGATGTATCCATATGCAAAATTTAAACTCTGTATCTTTCACCAGAGCCCTAAAAAAATCACTTAAGACTTTCAATATTTTTGCTTACCATCTCTCTCCCCTAAACCCCTCAACTTAAAATTTTTACAGAAATTGAAAACTATGTAGCTCTACAAACTGACAAATGTTCGATTTGATATTTATGCTCAGTTTTTAGATATAGTGGCTTGAAATTTTGATAAGTGCACGATTTTGAAAATGTTCTCTATTTCCCCCAACTAATATTAAGACCAGATTTTATATTTTTTAAGTATTTTGCTAGTATAGCTTAATATATGTCCCAAGTTTCAATTACATAGCTTACGAGATATCGAGATATTAATTTTTAAGTGTTTTTCTTTGCACCCTCCCCTCCTGGCTCTCCCCGTACAATAATTAGCCTCCCTATAAGCTGATTCTGGTGAATCTGTATGCTACCTCAATAGTTTCAAAATATGGTTTTTTATGGTAAGTAATTTCGAAGATATAATCAGTTAAAAAAAATTCGGTCGACAATTTCTTTTTACCCCCCCCCCTTTTTTCGGATGCTAATGGATAAAAAAAAATAATTATTTTTAGAATTTGCCCCACAGCCTTCTCTATACCTATGATGATTTTCAGCTTCCTATCTGCATTCGTGGTGTAGATATTAGCAAGTGTAATTTTTTGAGAAAGTGTTCAAATTATTGCGTCCATCTTAATTTTATATCTTTCGCATTACTTATAATGTTGCCTTCTGTATCCTTGCGGAGGGTTCTCTTTGATTGGTATCCCTCTTTCATCCTCTTAACTAGGAAATACGCAGCTCTTGTGTTGTGTAATTCAAAATATTCGTTCATGTTTTTAATTTCGTCATTATTGTACTTCCGCTTTTTATGTCTGCATATTTTGTTTGCAAATCGTCTAAGATCATTATATTTGTAAGCTTGAATTTTTCTTTGTAAGGCATCTTGACATTCATTGTCGAACCAATCATTTCTTTTGCGCCGGGGTTATTGTCCTATCACCTCGTTTGCGACAGATGTTCCGCCATCTTTGATGTTTTACCACGTCTCTTCTATTAGCGAACTTGGGTTGTTGTTCAGCTTTGTAGCGAACTGCCTCTCCAAGGCTGATACATATTTCGCTACTATTTTCTCGTCTTTGAGTTTTCCAAAGTCGAGTTTAGGAACCCGTAGAGTTCTTGAGTGTCCTCTGTTTGCGATTCGTCATCGGAACAAGGAGACTATATTGAGAAATAAACATAACAGGGCTACGATTGCGCGTAAAGCGCAATCTTACGAAACTCTAGATGAAATTTTTTGTGATCCCAAGAAATTTTGTAAGGGGAGTGTTAGAAGGGATTATAGCATTGATCAAATTTTTTCCCCATCATGCTAAAGTAGTTATAAAAATGTTTTACACAAAATGCTTGCTCCAAAAAATGAATGGGAACTGAGAAAATTAGTGAGTTAGATTTAGTGAAAATGTGCAGTTTGTATGGGAGGTGGTAGAAAGAGTGGGGGGATTTTAGTAATTTTTTCAGAAATAACTAGGAATATTATAAAATTGACATCCCTTAAATTTCAGACTAGTGCTATTCATACTTTTCAAGAAAATCGATTTTTTGTGAAGTTGTGAAACTGTGTCATATTGTATGGGAGGGGGTAGAAGCAAGTGAGGCTAATCAAATATTTTTTCTGATCTAAGTGATAATGCTAATTAAGCATTTATTACAAAATATGAGCTTGATAAATGTTAAATGTTCTGAGAAAATCGACTTAGAGCATTTCATGAAAAAGTGTAGTTTGTATGGGAGGGGGTGGAAAGAGAGGGAGGACGCAAATAATTTTTCTACTGTGAATTTAAATCATTATGAAAGTAATATATCCCAAAATTCAGATTAATAGCTTTTATACTTTTCGAGTAAATCCATTTATTGTCAAATTGCGAAATTGTGCCATTTTGTATGGGAGGGGGTAGAAGGGGTGAAGCTAATCGTCTAATTTTTTTTGACCTTTCTAACAATTTTAAATAAAAATTTAATGCACAATTTCAGCCCGCTAAATTTTATGCGCACTGAATAAATTGGCTTAGAGTAATTCATGACAAGTACAGTTTGTATGGGAGGTGGTAGAAGGAGGGGAAGGACACGCATAATTTTTATACGGTAGATTGATATTATCATAAAAGTAATACATTCCAAATTTCATGCTAATAGCTATTATACTTTTCGAGCAAATCCGTTTATTGTCAAATTGCGCATTTGTGTCATTTTGTATGGGAGGGGGTAGAAGGGGTGGAGCGATTTGGCCCGTTCACGAACTTGACCTTACTTTTTTGTTAAAAACGACGTATACAAAATTTGAACTTTCTAGCTCAACGCGTTCTCAAGCTAGAGAGGACACGGACGGACGGACGGACGGACAGACGGACGGACGGACGGACGGACGGACATCCGGTTTTGAGATTTTTGAGTGATTATATGAACTTCTGTATCATTGATTTTTTTCTCGGGGCCTTATTTCTTGGCGTTACAAACTTTGTGGCAAACTTATAATACTCTCAGATTTCATCTAGAGTATAAAAATGAATTCGGAAAAAAACATTTTTGTCTGGAAACTTTTAGTAGTCTCGTATAAGTAATTGCAATTGTGATTACAAAAAAAATTTTTCCAATCACCGATATAATTATAATGGTAGATTTTTTTTACAGCTACACTAACTATTTTTCTGTAGAAATATATTGTGAACTACTCGAAAATACATAATAAACACGAAGAACAAAACAAAATCAAGTTTACTTTATTATTCTAATAATAAAGTATTCTGATCGACACAGAAAAAAAAATTTGCTACCCTGAAATTTTGTTTTTTCGCATTTCATGACTAAATTAGCCTAAAAATGCAAAATCCTTTCCGCCGTACGCCGTTCACCGTACACCGTCCGACGTACACCGTCCGCCGTACGCCATATGTACGGCGTACGGCGGACTCATATCTCCGAGACCGTTCATGGTAGAATGTTCGTTTTTGGGTGGATTGTTGATTGGATAAGTGAGCTCCATTTTCTAAATTTGGAGGGTGTTAGGTGGAAGGGGGAGGCGGGGAGAGAGAAAGAATCAAAAACTACACTTGCTAATATCTTAACCACGACTGCAGATAGGAAGTTGAAAATTAATAGAGATATAGAAAGGGTTGTGGGAGAAACTTTAAAAATAATTTAATTTTTTTATCCATTGGCCTCTGAAAAGGGAGGGCTAAAAACAAATTGTCGGCCAAATTTGTTTTCCAAATGATTACATCTTCAATATTACTTATTGTAAAAAATTCATATTTTGGGACCATTAAGGTGGCTCGGATACGGCCTCATTCTACGGTAACGACTTTTGAAAATGGACTATAATTGGCTTCTGGAACGTTCGAACATTGAATGACGGGGGAAGAGCTGGGGTTACTCGGTCCTTGCACCGCCAATCGGTGATTGACCGTGAAATGGAGCACTACAACATCCAAATCTTGGGCTTGAGCGAGGTCAGGTGGACAGGATCAGGAGAAGAACGAACCCCTAGTGGAAACACTGTTCTGTACATTGACCCTGAAAATGAAGCCAAAAATGGAGTGGCGTTCGTCCTTACACCGAGAGCGAGAAACAGTCTCATTAGCTGGGAACCAATCTCGGATAGGATTATCGTTGTTAGGCTCAGGACCAGTGTCAGAAACGTCACAATTCTGCAGTGCTACGCACCAACTATTACCGCAACATCTGGTGACAAAGAGGAGTTTTATAGCCAACTGAGTGGCACCTTCGAACGTCTTCCAAGAGGTGATATTATTATCATCTCAGGAGATATGAACGCTCAGGTTGGATCAGACAACACTGGACTAGAACACGTCATGGGGAGGCATGGTAACCCTTGGGTCGACGCGTCACGACCTTGGATAAAGAGACCCGTAAACTCGACAAATGGTCATCGGAGGGACTCTTTTTCCATACACGAGTCATCATAAAACATCTTGGGTTTCCTCTGATGGCGTTACTCAGAACCAGATCGACCATTTGGCTATAAGTCGTCGATAGAGAAGATGTCTCCTCGATGTGCGAGCGAAACTTGGAGCTGACGTGGGGAGCGATCACGACTTGATGGTTGCCTGCTTGAGATTGTGTACAGCAGCTATCCGACGACCACAAATTCTTCAAATGAAGCGCAAGCTTAATGTGGATAAACTTAGAGATCCCAACAAAAAACGCGAATACACGACTATGCTACGCAAAAAGTCATCCACATTGGGTGAATGTGAAATGCACACACTCGACGCCTATTGGGAGGCAACCAAAAACACTTTTCTAACCAGTTCTGAAGAATGTGGGACATGTCCAAAGCCGTGAGAAACCCTGGATGTCGCAAGACACATGGGGCAAGGTTGGCAATCGGAAAAAAGCCAAATTGGCAATCATCCCTCAACCCGATGTCAACCAACAAACGCCCGACCTGAGGCAGAACTACCGCGATGCTCATATACAGCTTAAAAAGGCTGTTAGACGCGACAAGAGAAAGGCCATAGAAGATCTGGCAAACAAGGCAGAATCTACGGCTTACCTCGGGGATATGGGTTCACTATTCAAAATCATGAAACAGTTGGCGAACAGGAATTTCACCGCCAACCACCTGGTGAGAGATGTCAACGGAACTCTCCTTAATGTGAGTGAACACCAGTTGCGGCGATGGAAGCAATACTTCTCTGATATTTTAAACATCTTGTCAGAGGAAGATATTCCTGAAATAGAACAACTACCAAATATCTAACCTCAACAATCCTCTATTAGGGACGATCCCCCAAATAAGGAAGAGATAGTTTCCGCCATTCGGTCAATGGCGGGAAGGAAAGCTCGAGGTATAGATGGATTACCGACGGAACTCCTCAAAGTGGACCCGGAAATAACAGCCGATATACTCCTCCCACTCTTTACTGAGGTGTGGAGTGAAGGAAGATATCCGACTGAATGGAAGGAGGACGTCATTGTGAAAATTCCGAAGAAGGCGACTTTCGGGATTGTGGCAATTGACGTGGTATATGTCTACTTACTGCCGTATCAAAAATTATGGCTAAGGTAATTCTCAATAGGATTAGTGATGTCGTCGAGAGCACTCTCGAAGTTTATCAGGCTGGATTTCGTGAAGGGTCGTCTTGTACCGACCACACAAATACCCTACGGATAATATTAGAGCAGTCAGCCGAAATGGGTTCGCCACTGCATCTCATGTTTGTGGACTTCGAGAAGGCTTTCGACAGCGTAAAGCGAGATTACATATGGAATGCTTTGCGTAGGAGAGGTATTCCAGATAAGGGCATAGCTATGATTAAAGAATTCTACGAAGATGCAAGGCGTCGTTCCATAGAGGAGAGCTGTCCGAGAGCTTTCTTGTGCGAACGGATGTCAGAGAAGGCTGCATATTATCACCAGCCCTGTTCTTGGTGGTAATAAATGACATCTTAAAAGCTGTTCTGGAAGGTGGGGAAGGTAAAGGTCTTCAATGGAGACTATTTAACATCTTAAGTCACCTTGATTATGCTGATGACGTGTGTTTGCTTGCACATAACCGTTCGGACTTAGAGTCAAATGTTCGCTCGTTGCATTCTAAATGCAAAGAGGCGAGACTGAAAATAAATGTGCGTAAAACCAAGTACATGCACATGGGTTCGAACGCAAGCACACCGATTGTTCTTAACGGACAGGATGTGGAAGAGGTGCAAGATTTTTGCTATCGCGGAAGTATTGTTAGCATGGACGGCGGAGCCGAAAGGGATGTTGAGGTTCGGCTAAACAAAGCTCGTCAGGCCTTCGGTATCCTTTCCCCTTTCTGGAGGTTAAGAGAGATCTCCCTTCGCACGAAGCTGCGAGTTTTTGACGCATGCGTCAAAGCCGTGTTGTTGTACTACGTGGAAAGTGACCGTTCGACTTACCAGGAAACTACAGACTTTCGTGAACCAATGCCTCCGACGCATTCTAGGAATATTCTGGCCAGAAGTGATCTCCAACGACGAACTTTGGAGTACAACTGGCCAGACCAAACTAACAGGCTCTGGATTATAATCCTCAAGGAAGACGTCGGGTTGGTCGACCATGTAACACATGGAAGCGAGCAGTTGAGCAGGAGGCCAGAGGAATAAACAAGTCCTGGCAACAGCTTATGGCCGATACTCAGGATCGCGTCTTGTGGAAGAGAGTTGTTTCTGTCCTATGCCCCTATAGGGAGTCTCAACAGGAATTTGAATGAAGGGGCATATAGCTCCATCGGAATAAGCTTAGGGAATGGCTAATTATTGTAAGATTTATGATTCCCTTACCCACTGTAACCTCTCCCATACAAATGTTCGGTTTCGTGAATGTAAAGTACACCGAATTTTATGAAAATTCTATGCAACTTCATCTATGAAACACATTCCATACAGAGAATATTGGACGTGATTCAAGCAATCAATTAAACAGCTATTAACATCCACCCACCCTTACTATTACCCCTCCTCCTCCCCTCATAAAAACCCAAACATGCAGAAACGAATGAAATATTGTTATATTGACATCATCCCTGCCCAAGAAGTCACTTTCACTTAGTCTTCCCCAACCACTCTAACCTGTATATTGACTTTCCACTCATCCGCAACTCGCCCCAAGAATAATAAAGTTTCGCCCGACTTGTTGGCAGTTTATTTTTACTCATTTTTGGCTTGAGCTATGGGCTAACGCTGGTTCAAAATCTCATTTCAAAAATCCACTTCGAGATGAAGCGCGATTGAAGAAAAAATCGGTGTTCAGTTATTAATTCTTGCACGAGAATTTGAGTACCCAACAATTTATACGACAGTAATTTTTCTATAGAGGAAATTTCCTTAGATTTTCAGTTCGCAAGGAGAAGCGATTTAGCTATAAAAGCATGATGCACTCCGGAAAAATTAATTTCCTGGCTAAGCTGACAGTATGCTTGTGTCCGCATGAAAACTGCATTATTATTATGTTCTGGAAAATCCTCGGAAAAACAGCAATTTTGTGCGCCAATTAGCAACACTCTGCTTTATATCAATATTCGTACATAGCTTTGTTAACTTTAAAACTATAACAACAGGCAAGCTAACTATACATAAGGTTGTATCCTGGTAATAGCCGACCCAGTTGAAAAGTCAAGCTCCAATATAATTAATGATTTTATTTTTAATTTCACCCTCACTTACCGAAAATAATGTATGCCGCTGCAATCAATGAAGCCTGTTGCGATCCTGTTAAATCCCAAACGGTATCAAAGGCCATCGGTATTATAAGCGCTCCCAACGTTGTACAAAACTACAAAATAAAATTCAATTGAAATCAATTTAATTCTCACCGAAAATCATTATCGCTCAACCAAAGACCCGTCCAGTTTCCTTTTCTTACCGTTCTCATTCCTTCGTATTGGGTGCCATTATACTTATCTCCCGGCTTCTCAAATGGATACGTTCCATTATATCCCGAAATTGCACCCGAAAGAGCGATTAACATCTAGGAAAGGTAATTTCTCCGAAAAAGTTACGTTTCGTTTCTTTTAATTAAAAAATATACGAAAAAAGAATACAGTGGCCGTCTCTATATTTACCTTTCCTAGTGGTGGATGGACATCAAAGAAGAACGTCCTGTTGATATACCAACTACCCATCTTACCGAAATGAGTCTCGTCCCAGCTGAAATGAAACAAAACGAAAGCATTGCCTGCATTTAATGTTGCTCTATAATCGCAAGGAAGGACGAGGACCACAAGGTTGCATGGAACAAAATTGGAATTTAGTTACCCATGATCTTAGATAAAAAAAAAATAACTGAAATGAATTTCAGAACATTTTTTTCGGTATTAATTTCCCTTAAATAAATAAAATTTCGAATGGATCGATCAGTGTAAAAAACTACCCCGAAAAAAACCGAAAATTGAAAACTCCTTTGCTGAAAACTCAATGATGCCGTAAAAAATCATAGTCCTAAGCAAACAGAGACTGAAAGGGAACACGTTACATTTGAAAAGGGGCGAATATTTTACATGAAATATTTTTTCAGGAGGACGATTGAACTGAACTAGCACAGGAAAATGTTTACTAAATAGATGCTTTGAAGAATACATGCTGGGGTTTTCATTTCAAGTTTCGAGAAGTTTTAGAGGGAATTGAAATTATGATTTTCTAACATTTTAAAACATGCAGAGTTTTAGGGGTATCTGGTCAATATTTACGAGGTTATGCCCCAATAATGCTATTAAATTTATTTTCGGAAATTTGAAAATAATTAAAAGACAGAAATGTTTTAAAAATTTTCTAATTTCTTGTTGCTAAAGAATGCTTGAAAAAAATGTCGCAAATTATTGTAGGGTCAAGTGGATAAAGGGGTTATTCAACATTTTTTGAATTTCTACTTTTTTAGTCAGTTGAAACTGTGAACTGATAAAGTACTGTTGCGAGCTAGGGGTTCGCCGGGATTTCAAGTAAAACACAATTCGTTTAAAAATAAGGGATCATTTATTTGTTCGCACCTTTCGTTTAATTCGCAATTTAACTTAATTCACACCGCCGTTTTTCGCTTGCACTGGTTCGCGTCTCAATCATTAAAATGACTGCCTCCCGACTGAAAGCTTCGTGCTTTTGTATACTTTCCCCCTGTTCTCGAAGCTTCTGTTGTGAATGTTTTCGGGTGTATGTCTCGACTATACTGGAGAGTTCTAGATCTTTAATTACCTACATTTTGGAGTATACGGTTCTGTAGGGTGTATGTCTAGACTATACTGGAAGGTTCTAGATCTTTGATTGCCTACCTTTTGGAGTATACTGTTCCGGTGTATGTCTAGACTATACTGGACGGTTCTACATCTTTGATTATGGCTTTTTGCTTATTAGGGGACTGTTCTGGCATATTCGGTAAAGATATAGTGCGTGGTTGCCAGATCTATAACAGTACTTTTTCAACTAACAACTAGAGCAATCTAGCGCCTAGAAACAGATACATAAACAACAGTAAAGGTGAAATTAAAAAAATTTTGAAAGCATTTATCACATATATAACATTGAAAATGTTCAGTAAATCCTTTATCCACTTAATCCTTCAATTGTTGAATTTATCAAAAAAATTTCACATTTTTATCACTTTTCTTTTGTTTTTGCCCAGGCACAAACACAAGCTTTTCAGATCCTAAGGATGAAATTCAGGCAGCCCCCAAATATTTTTTGTACTTACATATGTTAAGGTCAAACATTTTAATTTTAGTTTTTGTATGGGCAGCAGGAACCAATAAAGGATTTGATTTGAATCAGCAGATGAAGCTTGTGTGCTCTATTTTTCAACTTAGTGGTTAATGTTTTGATGTAATGCACACTTTTATTGGTACATTTTTAAAATAAGATAGCTTGCATGAATAGAATTTCGGTAGTGTGAATGCGAAGGAAGACGTTTTATTTGGAGCATTGCTGGTACTAAATTCAACAGTATAGTTATAGTTTAAGAAATAAAAGATTAGGTTCGACAAAATCAGTTTCTCAGTAACACGTCTGTCTGTGCGTCTGGACTATAACTTAAGTAAGCCTCACTCGAAAAGGTTGGGAAAGGCCTGAAATAATCTGTACTGCCTTCTGACAGAGCCCTTGTTAATTTTGAAACTGACCGCCAACCGAACACGGAAGTTATTATTGTTTAAATAAAATATCATGAAAATTTTTCGCCTGATCGAGAAATTATGTGTGGCAGTTGTTGTAGTAGTAAGTTAAAATGAAATTTGTCTTGCTCTTCGATTGGATGCATGACCTGTGAGTTAAATGATTGCTATTCTTTCCATTCGGATCAAAAAACGTCCTGAGTAAAGAGATTTCGAAACTTAAGGAATTTTTTTTTATCTTCGAAGCTATCAAAGCTGTTAACTTGGAAATTTTACGAAAGTATAACGATATGAAATACCATTAACGTTGGGAAAATTTTGTTGTGACTCGCCCAGACAAATACAAAAATTTGAAAAATAAGATTTTTTTTACCAGAATTCGTCCTTTAATTAAAACAAACATGTGACAGCTATCGATTTTAAAGTTGAAGCGTAGAAGTGGGATGAAAAAACTGAGAGGCAGTTTCGAAATTGTCCAAAATCTTCCACTTCTTCTACCTCCTTTCACACAAATGCCTTAATATGAGGATCGAAAATCACCAATTTCCTTGAAAATCATTTAGAACGAAACGTTCAATGTTATATTCAAAAATTATAAACCTCCCTTCTCCTTCTACCATCTCACGGGCTTTATCACTTTAGCCCTTCCATCTCCTCCCATACAAAATGACTAATTTTCAAAAATTTACAATAATTAAATTTTTTTTAAACTAACTTATCGGTCAAAAAGTCCCGAGCCTGACATAGAGATGGTGCTGTTAGGGACAAATCCTGACTTTCATAGAATACCAACCTTCACATGAAACAAAATTTCAAAATTTCATCACATTTCGACCATTACTTTAGATGTTACTGTGGTTTTAGTGACGCTACTTTTGATATTGACAAGACAATGGAGGAAGGGACTTCGTATGTTGATTAAACATTGTTTTTGATGAGAGTAAATACCGTTCAAGCAAAAGTTTTGCTTTGTAAATGCTATGGGGACTCTGCTCCATCAAAAGCAACAGTCAAACGTAGGTTTGGAATTTGAAAGCGATCATACATACACCTATAATGCTGAACGGTCTGGACGTCCAAAGGAGACTGTTATTTCAGAAAACATAAAAAATACCGTAAAGTGAAGTTGTAGGAGATAGCTGACATCCTAAGAATATCAAAAGACAGTGTGTTTACCTTCGTGCATGAACATTTGTCCATGCAAAAGCTGTGTTCAAAATGGGTACCGCGTTTGCTCACAGTGGACCAAAACCAGCAACGCGTCGATAATTCAGAGCGCTGTTTTGGATTTATTGCGTCGATATGTGACAATAGATGAAATATGGGTTCATCACTATACTCCGGGGTCACATCGGCAGTCAACTGAGTGGAGAGCCGAGGGAAGTCGTTCGAAGCGACCCAAAACACAAATGTCTTCCGGTAAAGTTTTGGGCTTAGTGTTTTGTGATATGCATGAAATATTGTTCATCGACTACACTGAGAAGTGAAAAACCATCAACATTGCATAGCGTTGTTCCAGCGATTGAATGACTAAATGAAAAAACATAACAGGACTACGACTGGGCGTGAAGCCCAATCGTGCGATTCTCTAGATGACAGAGAATTTTTTTTATTTTAAGAAATTTTGTAGGGGAAGTGGTAGAGGGGGTGACGAAATCGAACTAATTTTTTCACATCACTCTAAAGTTGCTATCAAAACGTTTTATACAAAATTTAGGATTCAAAAATTTAATTGTTACTGAGAAATTTAGTGTATTGGATCAAGGCCCTCTAGAAATACCAGGCCGTAATGCTGAGCTGTTTTACAGCAGCTGCAGGAAATATAGCAGGTTTTTGATGACGTCAGTGGTGACGTTATGCCTTGACAGTTCTCTTGACTGACATTTTGCAGAGAACTTCGGTGTTGGATTCGCGCCAAAATGAAAAATAAGTAGTAGGTAGGTAAATTTATTTAAAATTGATAGTTTTTAATTTTATTTTCAGCACAATAGTGAATAGATGTAAAATATTAAAATTATTAATAAACAGGCGCGACGCGAATCCTGACATGCAGAAGCCGATCGCCACGACATGTCAAATCGAATTGTCAAACTGACAAATCTCATACTTGGGTGAGCTCCGACTTGCTCGGACACCTTAGGCATAGTTCAGAAAAACCTAGTATTCTACGTCATCGTTTTCAGCATTACGGCCTGGTATTTCTAGAGGGCCTTGATTGGATTTAGTGGAATTGTGTGTTTATTAATGACGTTTTTAGAAATAACTGCAAACATCATTTAATTGACATATTTTAAATTGCAGATTAGTAGCAATCGACTTTTTGTAAAGTTGTTGAATTGTGCCAAATTGTATGGAAGGGGTAGAAGGAATGAAGCTAATCGCCTAATTTCTTTTTGGTCTTACTAATAATTCTAAATAATTATTTAGTGCATAATTTCAGCTCGATAATTTTCATACGTACTGAGTAAATTTATTTAGAGTATTTCATAAAAAAAGTGCAGATTGTATGGGAGGTGGTGGAAGGAAGGGGAGGACTCAACTAATTTTTATACAGCAGATTGAAATTATTATAGAAGTAAATATTCCAAATTGCAGATCAATAGCTTTCATGCTTTTTAAAAAAATCCGTTTATAGTCGAATTGCGAAATTGTGTCATTTTGTATAGGAGGGGTAGAAAGGGTGAAACCAAATGTCTAATTTTTTTTGGTCTTACTAATAATTCTAAATAAATATTTAACGCAAAATTTCAGCTTGCTAAATTGTATACGCACTGAGTAAATTGGCTTAGAGTATTTCATGAAAAAGTACAGTTTGTATGGGAGGTGGTAGAAGGAGGGAGAGGACATAACATAATTTCTATATGGTAGATTAATATCATCATAAAAGTAATATGTTCCAAATTTGAGACCAATAGCTTTTATACTTTTCGAGCGAATCCGTTTATTGTCAAATTGCGCAGTTGTGTCATTTTGTATGGGAGGAGGTAGAAGGGGTGGAACGATTTGGCCCGTTCACGAACTTGTCCCTATTCTTTTGTCAAAAACGACGTGTACAAAATTTGAACCTCCTAGATTAACGCGTTCTCAAGCTAGAGAGGACACGGACGGACGGACAGACAGACAGACAGACAGACGGACGGACGTACATCCGGTTTTGAGATTTTTGAGTGATTTATGAACTTCATTATTTTTTTTCTCCTAGCCTTATTTCTTAGCGTTACAAACTTTGTGACAAACTTATAACACTCTCAGATTTCATCTAGAGTATAATAATCTGTCAACAAATCAGGCGCAACTTTATTATTTTTGGGACAAGTTGAGGATGCATGGAAAGTCAATATGCAAGTTAGAGTGGTTAAGGAAGACTAAGTGGAACCCCCTTTTATCAAGTGGAACCTTCTTTAGGGCAGGGTCGCTGTCGATTTAACAATTAATTGCGAATACGATCAATAGCTCCAGTACATGAGGGAGAGTTGATAGCAAGGGTGGGTGGATGTTAATAATTTTTTAATTGATTGCTTGAATCACGTTCAATATTCTCTGAATTGAATATCAGTTTCATAGACGAACTTGCATAGAATTTTCATAAAATTCGGTGTATTTTGCATTCACGAAGTCAAACATTTGTATGGCAGGAGGTAGAGGAGGCTAGGGAATCGTAAAATTTGTGATGCATTTTTCTTGTAGTGTTCTCGTACAAAATTTCATGTTCTTAGCTTTTAATTTGTTGGTTACCAGTTGATTTATTGAAATTCGTCGAAATCATACTTTTGTATGGGAAGGGGTAGAAGGGCAAGCGCGATCTTAAAACTTTTGAAGCAATTTCATTTCAACTATCTTTAAAAGCTTTTTGTAAAATTTTAAATTGATAGCTTTTAATAGGTAGGTGATAATTGATTTCTTAAAAATAGCCGAAAAAATTATTTTTTATGGGAGGGAGTAGAAGTTTTGGAAATATTCGACCAGTTAATATTTCATAGTTTTAGGGATTTTTTTTAATTGCATTTCGGAAATTTTCAAGTTTCAACCTTAAAATAAACTGCCAACAAGTCGGACGAAACTTTAATATTCTTGGGACAAGTTGCGGATGTGTGGAAAGTCAATATGCAGGTTAGAGTGGTTAGGGAAGACTAAGTGAAAGGAAGTTCTTGGGCAGGGCAATTGTCAATTTAACACTTTGCGGAAACGTTCAAAAACTCCAGTACACATAATCAATATTTCGGTCGTTTATTTATGCAAGTTTGAGTTTTATGAGGGGAGGGGTGAGGGGTGATAGTAAGGGTGGGTGGATGTTAATAGTTTTTTAGTTGATTGCTTGAATCACGTCCAATATTCTCTGTACAGAATGTCAGTTTCATAGACGAAATTGCATAAAATTTTCATAGGATTCACGAAACCAAACATTTGTATGGGAAGGGGTAGAGGAATCGTAAAATTTGCGGCGCAATTTTATTTCCTTTCTCTTGTAGTGTGCTCGTACAAGATTTCAAGTTCGCAGCTTTTAATTTGTTGGTTATTAGTTGATTCAATGAAATAGGTCGAAATGGTACTTTTGTATGGGAGGAGGTAGAAGGGCAAGCGCCATTGCAAAACTTTTAAAGGAATTTCATTTCAATTATTTTTATAAGTTTTTGTGCAAAATTTGAAATCGATAGCTTTTAAGAGTTAGATGATAACTGATTTCTTAAAAATGCTCGAAAAAATAATTTTGTATGGGACGGGGTAGAAAAAGTAGGGGATTCACAAAATTTGTGAAGCAATTTTCTTTTCTTTCTCTTTTAAGGTGCTCGTACAAAATTTCAAGTTCGTAGCGTTTTATTTGTCGGTTAGCAGTTGTTTTATTGAAATTGGTCGAAATCATACTTTTGTATGGGCACATGTGATCTCAAAAATTTTGACGCAGTTCCGTTTCAACTATTTTCAAAAGATTTTTTCCAAAATTTCAAATTGATAGGTGATAATTAATTTCTTAAAAATGCTCGAAAAAAATAATTTTGTATGGGAGGGGTTAGAAGCTTTCAAGGTATTCAACCAGTTAATATTTCATTCTTTTAAAGATTTTTTTAAATGCATTTGGCAAATTTTCAAGTTTCTACCTTCAAATTTCATTCAAAAATTTTCGGTTTATGTGGTTTTCTCATTGCACATGAATTTTTATTATTTTTTCTGTATGTACAACAAATAGATGTATCAAGGAAAATTTAAATTTTGTATCTTTAACCAGAGTCCTTAAAAAATCAATCAAAATTTTCGACATTTGTAGTTACCACCTCTCTCCCCTTACACTCCCTACGTAAAATTTTTACCAAATTTAAAAACTACCTAGTTCTACAATATGACAAAATTTGAATTTGATATCTGTACTCAATTTTGAATTATAACGGTTTGAGATTTTAGAAAGTGCACCATTTTTGAAATGCTCCCCATTTCCCCCCACTACTATTTTGTCCAAATGTTATATTTTTCTCGTATTTCTCTAGTATAACTTAATATAGGTTCTAAGATTCAATTACATAGCTTAATAAATAGCCGAGATATTGATTTTTAAGTGTTTTTCTTTGCACCTCTCCTGACCCCCCCCCCTTACAATAATTAGCTTTCATCTAAACTGGTTCTAGTGGACCTATATGGTCTTATGGTCTCAAAATGTCGATTTCTTATGGTAAGTAATGTCGAAGATATAATCATTTGAAAAAAAAATTCGGCTGACAATTGGTTCTTAGCCCCCCCTTTTCGCACCCCAATGGATAAAAAAATTAAATTATTTTTAGAAGTTGTCCCACAAACCCCTCTATATGTATGTTGAGTTTTAGTTTCCTAGCTGTTACCATGGTTGAGATATTTGAATTCGTATTTTTGGGTTTAACCACTCCCCCGCCTCCCCCTGAACTCATACACCCCTCAAAATGGGTATCCGCCTGAGATCCGCAACTATCTACAATCCCCCAAAAATGAACTTTCTATCTTGAAGGATTTGGAGTTAATGTGCGTTGAGCGTACACACCGGCGTACGGCGTACAGCGTACGGCGGACGGCGTACAGACAGACGGATTTTTATACTCTAGATGAAATCTGAGAGTATATTGTGTTTGCCTTACCGTTTGTAACGCTTAGAAATAATGCTCGCACAGAGCCGCTAAGGGTACAGAAATATTTGTTGTCGCTCAAAAACTTCGATTCCGAGTTGCTGTCTGTCCGTCTGTCTGTCTGTCCGTCTGTCTACAGCATAACTCTCGAACGCTTTGAGCTATCGTGCTGAAATTTGCTGTGTGTCATTTTTAGCAAAAAAGAAACTTTAAGTTCGTGAACGGGCCACATCCCCCCACTCCGTCTACCCCCTTCCATACAAATTTCACGAAATTCCGAAATTTTCATAAATTGATTTTTCTTTGAAACTATTTAAGCTATCGATTTGAAATTTGGGTCAAAGTATTATGATATAGATGTCATTAATATGACGGAATATGGATCCGATCCCGTCACTTCTTCTACCCCCTCCCATACAAATGCACAATTTTGAAAAATGCAGTTTTTCGATTTTCATTGAAACTAGCAAATTGTAAAAACGAATTTTTGCCAGAATTAATTTTATTATAATTCCAATCAGAATTGAAAAAATTATCAACTTCACCTCACTCCTTCTACCCCCTCCCATACAAATTTCACGAAATTTTGAAATTTAAATTAAATTATTTTTCTTCGAAACTGTTAAAGCTATCAACTTCATATTTTGCATAAAGTATAAAACTAGAAATATCAATAACGAGAAAAAAATGTGTTTTGATTCGTACACTCCTTCTACCCCCCTCCCATACAAATATTTGTATTATAAATTCAAGAAAAGCATTTCCCCTTCGAATATATTAGAACTATCGAATTTGAAATTGAATCAAAGCGTGGTGATTAGGATGATGGTAAGCAGTTTTAAAATCATCTTAAACGCTCCATTTCCTCTGCCACCTCCCATACAAATGCCTCAATTTCAGGAAAACTATGTCCAATTGAAAATAATGAAAGCTACAAACTTTAAATTCATCACGAAATATTTTGCATACCACATTAGGTGTCATATCCAAAAATTACAAACCTTCCTCCTCTCCTTCTACCACCTCCCATACAAATCAATCAATCAATCAAATTCCTGTTAAGACCCCCTATAGGGGCATAGGACAGAAACAACTCTCTTCCACAAGGCGCGATCCTGAGCATCGGCTTTAAGCTGTTGCCAGGACTTGTTTATTCCTCTGGCCTCCTGCTCAACTACTCGCTTCCATGTGTTACGTGGTCGACCAACCCGACGTCTTCCTTGAGGGTTATAATCCAGAGCCTGTTTTGCGATGTTTCGCTCTGGTTTCCTCAAAGTATGACCGATCCACTGCCACTTCCGCCGTTGAATCTCAATGCCTATTTTAGTCTGGCGAGTTGTACTCCAAAGTTCGTCGTTGGAGATTACTTCTGGCCAGAATATTCCTAAAATGCGCCGGAGGCATTGGTTTACGAAAGTCTGTAGTTTCTTGGTAAGTCGAACGGTCACTTGCCACGTAGTACAACCATATAACAACACGGATTTGACGCATGCGTCAAAAACTCGCAGCTTCGTGCGAAGGGAGATATCTCTTAACCTCCAGAAAGGGGAAAGGATACCGAAGGCCTGACGGGCTTTATTTAGCCGAGCCTCAACATCCTTTTCGGCTCCGCCGTCCATGCTGACAATGCTTCCGAGATAGCAAAAATCTTGCACCTCTTCCACATCCTGTCCATTAAGAACAATCGGTGTGCTTGCGTTCGAACCCATGTGCATGTACTTGGTTTTACGCACATTTATTTTCAGTCCCGCCTCTTTGCATTTAGAATGCAACGAGCGAACATTTTACTCTAAGTCCGAACGGGTATGTGCAAGCAAACACACGTCATCAGCATAATCAAGGTGACTTAAGATGTTAAATAGTCTCCATTGAAGACCTTTACCTTCCCCACCTTCCAGTGCAGCTTTCAAGATGTCATTTATTACCACCAGAAACAGCGCTGGCGATAATATGCAGCCTTGTCTGACACCCGTTCGCACAGGAAAGCTCTCGGACAGCTCTCCTCTATGCAAGACGCGACACCTTGCATCTTCGTAGGATTCTTTAATCATAGCTATGACCTTATCTGGAATACCTCTCCTACGCAAAGCATTCCATATGTAATCTCGCTTAACGCTGTCGAAAGCCTTCTCGAAGTCCACAAACATGAGATGTAGTGGCGAACCCATTTCGGCTGACTGCTCTAATATTATCCGTAGGGTATTTGTGTGGTCGGTACAAGACGACCCTTTACGGAATCCAGCCTGATAAACTTCGAGAGTGCTCTCGACGACATCACTAGTCCTATTGAGAATTACCTTAGCCATAATTTTTGATACGGCAGTAAGTAGACATATACCACGCCAATTGCCACAATCCCGAAGGTCGCCCTTCTTCGGAATTTTCACAATGACGCCCTCCTTCCATTCAGTCGGATATCTTCCTTCATTCCACACCTTAGTGAAGAGTGGGAGGAGTATATCGGCTGTTATTTCCGGGTCCGCTTTGAGGAGTTCGGTTGGTAGTCCGTCTATACCTGGAGCTTTCCTTCCCGCCATTGACCGAATGGCGGAAACTATCTCTTCTTTATCTGGGGGATCGTCCCTAATAGAGGATTGCTGCGGTTGGATGTTTGGAAGTTGTTCTGTTTCCGGAATATCTTCATCTGACAAGATGTTTAAAATATCAGAGAAGTATTCCTTCCATCGTCGCAACTGGTGTTCACTCATATTAAGGAGAGTTCCGTTGACATCTTTCACCAGGTGGTTGGCGGTGAAATTCCTGTTCGTCAACTGTTTCATGATTTTGAAAAGTGAACCCATATCCCCAAGGTAAGCCGCAGATTCTGCCTTGTTTGCCAGATCTTCAATGGCCTTTCTCTTGTCGCGTCTAACAGCCTTTTTAAGCTGTATATGAGCATCGCGGTAGTTCTGCCTCAAGTCGGGCGTTCGTTGGTTGACATCGGGTTGAGAGATGATTGCCAATTTGGATTTTTTCCGATTGCCAACCTTGACCCATGTGTCTTGCGACATCCAGGGTCTCTCACCGCTTTGCACATATCCCACAGATTCTTCACCAGTAGTTAGAAAAGTGTTTCTGGTTGCCTCCCAATTGGCGTCCAGTGTGCGCATTTCATGTTCACCCAATGTGGATGACTTTTCGCGTAGAATGGTGGTGTATTCGCGTTTTTTGTTGGGATCTCTGAGTTTATCCACATTAAGCTTGCGCTTCATTTGAAGAATTTGTGGTCGTCGGATAGCTGCTGTACACAATCTCAAGCAGGCAACCATCAAGTGGTGATCGCTCCCCACGTCAGCTCCACGTTTCGCTCGCACATCGAGGAGACATCTTCTCCATCGGCGACTTATAGCCAAATGGTCGATCTGGTTCTGAGTAACACCATCAGGGGAAGCCCAAGATGTTTTATGATGACTCTTGTGTGGAAAAAGGGTCCCTCCGATGACCATTTGCCGAGTACTACAGAACTCCACAAATAATTCGCCGTTTTCGGGTCTCTTAATCCAAGGTCGTGAAGCGTCGACCCAAGGGTTACCATGCCTCCCCATGACGTGTTCTAGTCCAGTGTTGTCTGATCCAACCTGGGCGTTCATATCTCCCGAGATGATAATAATATCACCTCTTGAAACACGTTCGAAGGTGGCACTCAGTTGGCTATAAAACTCCTCTTTGTCACCAGATGTTGCGGTATTAGTTGGTGCATAGCACTGCAGAATTGTGACGTTTCTGACACTGGTCCTGAGCCTGACGACGATAATCCTATCCGAGATTGGTTCCCAGCTAATGAGACTGTTTCTCGCTCTCGGCGTAAGGACGAACGCCACGCCATTTCTGGCTTCACTTTCAGGGCCAATGTACAGAATAGTGTTTCCGCTAGGGGTTCGTTCTTCTCCTGATCCTGTCCACCTGACCTCGCTCAAGCCCAAGATTTTGATGTTATAGTGCTCCATTTCACGGTCGATCACTGATTGGCGGTGCAAGGACCGAGTAACCCCAGCTCTTCCCCCGTCATTCAATGTTCGAACGTTCCAGAAGCCAATCATAGTCCGTTTTTGAATGCCAAAAATCGTTACCGTAGAATCAGTCCGTATCCGAGGCGATGTATCCGTTTCTCGTATCATTTAGGTCTTAAGATCACGGGTGATAAGCCCATGATCCAGTGAGTGTCCATTTGCCATTTTTAGGGCAAGCAAGACTGGCTGTGGGTGAATTCTACAGCCCCCATCCCAGAGGGGGATAGTTAGCTCAGGTCCGTGGAGTCGCTAACTCCAAAGATATTTGCAGGAATTGGTAAAACCTCATACTACAACTACCCCCTTGCGGGGAACATACAAAAGTCACTATTAATTATTTAAAAGAATTGGATGTGACATATTTTCCGGCACATTGAACTCTTTCTCATTTCATCTAGAGTATCATAGTTCTTCAAGATCTTAAAGGGCAATTTCAATCAAGATTTTCTTATCTAGAAGACAATGAAATTTAGATGCAGGCAATAATTCAAGATCCGTATTGCAAGCGTCATGGAATGACGGCCGACAAATATAAGACCGCTTATGAGACCCTTGTCTACAAATTAGCCAAAATCGAAACATCAATAACCTTACCGTGACTTGCATTAAACTCTTCATCAAAAACAGAGGAAATTCTTACAAAACAATCACGATTATATGAAGACTTTGATCTTCAATTTAAAAAAAACCGCAGAAGCAAGTTCTAACGATCCACGATCCCTAAATATTATTGAACTGGATAAACCACTAGAAACAAAGCCCTTTGCAATAATGGAGTGAAAGAAAAACTGAATTATCCTCGCTTATATCAGTTTGCCAAAAGAAGACTGTGTGCAACCGTTACGTCAGTGCCCTGCGAATGCATTTTTACAAAAGCTGGACAAACATTAACAACAAGAAGATCTCGGCTTATGTCAAGAAATGGAGGAAATAATTTTTTTGAACAAAAACTTAAAGTAACAAAAAGAAAATAATAATAATTTTAATATTTTTATTTATTTATTGCAGCTATGTATATAAAATATGTACAGAAAATTTATTAAGCTAGCTACCCACATAAGCAAAGCTTGAGAGTGAGAGCCTTAGAGATATGTATAATTAGTAAATAAGATATTTAAATTTGTAACAAATTATTGTAAAAGCTTAAAGTTTGAAATTATTTTCATTTTGTGTTAATATACCATATACCATATACCATTAAATATACAATTGATCGTGCATCATGAGGGTGAACTAAACGAACTATGATAAAGAACTGTACCTTAATGAACTATTTTGCCCACCTCTATAGATGAAACTGTACAATTCGTGCCAGAAGAAACCTCACAGTTAAAACTGAAGACATGTAGCAAATAACTGTGTAGTTTAAACACTGAGGGTCACGAAGCATTGAACTAACTTTGCAATAATTGTTATATAAAGTTCAGAGCTGGTGTTGTACCGTTTATGGTCAGTCAGGTAGAAATCTGCGATTGGATGCACAGCATACGTCTAAAAATTACCAAATTACAATGTATAATACAATACTTGTAGCGAAGGTGGCAAACTTCATTGAACTTTATGCATCATTAACCTAATACTCCGAATTTTTAAGGAAATATTTAATAACTTTTTTAAAATTATTAATTGAGTGAGAACTAGTACAGTAGAATGTAACTAAAAAACCCTGTTTTTGAAAAGTTCTTCAATCTGTAGTCGAATGTAATATATTTGTTACCATGATCTGCTAATTTTTATTTTTATACTCTAGATGAAATCTGAGAGTATTATAAGTTTGCCACAAAGTTTGTAACGCCAAGAAATAAGACTCCGAGAAAAAAATTAATGATACAGAAGTTCATATAATCACTCAAAAATCTCAAAACCGGATGTCCGTCCGTCCGTCTGTCTGTCTGTCCGTCCGGCCGTGTCCTCTCTAGCTTGAGAACGCGTTGATCTAGAAAGTTCAAATTTTGTACACGTCGTTTTTGACAAAAAAGTAAGGACAAGTTTGTAAACGGGCCAAATCGCTCCACCCCTTCTACCCCCTCCCATACAAAATTACACAATTACGCAATTTGTCAATAAACGGCTTTTCTCGAAAAGTATAAATGCTATTGATCTGAAATTTGGGACATAATAGTTTTATGATGATTCCATTCTACTGTATAAGAATTATTTTATATTTTATCCTTCCACTCCCTCCCATACAAACTGCACTTTTTCATGAAATTCTGTAAGCCAATTTACTCAGTGCGTATACAATTTATCGATTTACATTTACTTAGAACTATTTGTAAGATTAAAAAAAAATTTACGATTAGCTTTACCCCTACTACCCCCTCCCATACAAAATGACACAATTTCGCAATTTGACATTAAACGAATTTGCTCAAAAAGTATAAAAGCTATTAATCTGAAATTTTGAATATATTACTTCTATAATAAATCTAATCTGCTGTATAAAAATTATAACTGCACTTTTTTATGAAATACTAAAAACCGATTTACTCAGTACGTATGAAATTTATCGAGCTGAAATTATGCACTAAGTATTTATTTAGAATTATTAGTCGGACCAAAAAAATTAGGTGATTAGCTTCACTCCTTCAAACTCCTCCCATACAATTTGACACAATTCAACAATGTTACAAAAAGTCGATTTTCCTGAAAAGTATGAATGCTACTGTTCTGCAATTTAAAATATGTCAATTAAATGATGTTCACAGTTATTTCTTAAAAAGTCATGAATAACTTCACACTCCTTCTACCACCTCCCCAATTATATTTGTGAAGTGCAAGTATATCTCAGGATAACATTTAATACTGAAATTAATAACAAATAAATAATCGCACATACCACACATGATCAGGTTCCGTTACTTTATAATACCGGGTGGCAGCTGTCAAAGCCACAACAACAATAAATAGCACTCTCCAATTGCTAGCGAACGAAAACATGCGAAGAAAAAAAACAGGTTACTCGCCTAACTCTTTCGTTTCGCAAGTGCACACAAACACTACTCACGACTTTTCACTACGACCGCTCTTCTTCTCTTCAACATTTTCACGTTTTCCAATTGATTTAGACTTAATATCACTTGAACTCATCTC
Organism: Chorisops tibialis; assembly: GCA_963669355.1. Lineage (NCBI taxonomy): Eukaryota > Metazoa > Arthropoda > Insecta > Diptera > Stratiomyidae > Chorisops > Chorisops tibialis. Next base: position 137,123,149 of record OY770264.1, read on the forward strand.
GTTTTAAATAGAAATTTATGAAGTACTTATATACTTAAATTTAAAAATTATTTATTAGAAATTTTTCCCTAGAACAACAACACTGCACCATAGCTCAAAACCGAAAACTTCATGAAGATGTGTAAACAGAGCTGCAGCACGTAAGCAACTAAATTTGATGTGTTGGATCTCTTAAGTTAGCATTGTGACAGAATAACAAGCGAAAGACCTGTTTAGGTAAATACAGGTATGCGGCTTGCACTCTTCTTTTCTATTTGTAATCAATTAAAATTGCAATGTCGCTCTGTTAGGAAGAGGAACTGTGAGGGCTGTTGACGTACTGCAATCAATTTATTTGAAATTTTAAACTTTATAAAGTGTGCCAAGAGGAGCGGCGAAATGCTGACATCATCAAGTTCTTCCAAATGAAATTAATTGTGAAAAGTTCGACTAGATGTCGTACCTCGATAAAAGTCACAAAATTGGCCGTTGATACTATTGTTACAGGTTCGAGAAATTTGAAAAACCTGAGGGCTAAGGCCCGGATTGAGCAATAGTGCCATTGACAAAGAGAAGATTCGAGAAAGAAAAGCAATCATTCACTATTCAATATCGGTCATAACAAGAAATATAGTAGATAACTGTTACACTTTATTATTCGTGACGTTACGATCTCTGCTGAGACCTTCATCAAACTGATCGCAACTACAGAAGACTATTGTTTTATACAGAATGGGGTTAATTGGGTTTGGGAAGGGTGATTTGGGATTAAATTAGTTAATTAAGGTTAGTTAATTAGTATCAAGGGGGCAGTTGTAGGATGAGGTTTTACCAATTCCTGCAACTATCTTTGGAGACTAGCGACTCCACGGACCTGAGTTAACTATCCCCCTGTGGGATGGGTGCTGTAGAATTCATCCACAGCCAGTTCTGCTTGCCTCAAAAATGGCAAATGGACACTCACTGGATCATGGGCTTATCACCCGTGATCTTAAGACCTAAATGATACGAGAAACGGATACAGCGCCTCGGATACGGACTGATTCTACGGTAACGACTTTTGGCATTCGAAAACGGACTATGATTGGCTTCTGGAACGTTCGGACATTGAATGTCGGGGGAAGAGTTACTCGGTTCTTGCACCGCCAATCGGTGATCGACCGTGAAATGGAGCACTATAACATCCAAATCTTGGGCTTGAGCGAGGTCAGGTGGACAGGATCAGGAGAAGAACGAACCCCTAGCGGAAACACTATTCTGTACATTGGTCCTGAAGCCAGAAATAGCGTGGCGTTCGTACTTACGCCGAGAGCGAGAAACAGTCTCATTAGCTGGGAACTAATCTCGGATAGGATTATCGTCGTCAAGCTCAGGACCAGTGTCAGAAATGTCACAATTCTGCAGTGCTACGCACCAACTAATACGGCAACATCTGGTGACAAAGAGGAGTTTTATAGCCAATTGAGCGCCACCTTCGAACGTGTTCCACGAGGTGATATTATTATCATCTCGGGAGATATGAACGCCCAGGTTGGATTCGACAACACTGGACTAGAACACGTCATGGGGAGGCATGGTGACCCTTGGGTCGACGCGTCACGACCTTGGATTAAGAGACCCGAAAACGGCGAATTATTTGTGGAGTTTTGTAGTACTCGGCAAATGGTCATCGGAGGGACCCTTTTTCCACACAAGAGTCATCATAAAACATCTTGGGTTTCCCCTGATGGTGTTACTCAGAACCAGATCGACCATTTGGCTAAAAGTCGCCGATGGAGAAGATGTCTCCTCGATGTGCGAGCGAAACGTGGAGCTGACGTGGGGAGCGATCACCACTTGATGGTTGCCTGCTTGAGATTGTGTACAGCAGCTATCCGACGACCACAAATTCTTCAAATGAAGCGCAAGCTTAATGTGGATAAACTCAGAGATCCCAACAAAAACGCGAATACACCACTATTCTACGCGAAAAGTCATCCACATTGGGTGAATATGAAATGCGCACACTGGACGCCAACTGGGAGGCATCCAGAAACACTTTTCTAACTAGTGCTGAAGAATCTGTGGGATATGTGCAAAGCGGTGAGAAACCCTGGATGTCGCAAGACACATGGGACAAGGTTGGCAATCGGAAAAAAGCCAAATTGGCAATCATCTTTCAACCCGATGTCAACCAACGAACGCCCGACTTGAGGCAGAACTACCGCGATGCTCATATACAACTTAAAAAGGCTGTTAGACGCGACAAGAGAAAGGCCATTGAAGATCTGGCAAACAAGGCAGAATCTGCGGCTTACCTTGGGGATATGGGTTCACTATTTAAAATCATGAAACAGTTGACGAACAGGAATTTCACCGCCAACCACCTGGTGAGAGATGTCAACGGAACTCTCCTTAATATGAGTGAACACCAGTTGCGACGATGGAAGGAATACTCCTCTGATATTTTAAACATCTTGTCAGAGGAAGATATTCCAGAAACAGAACAACTTCCAAACTTCCAACCGCAACAATCCTCTATTAGGGATGATCTCCCAGATAAGGAAGAGATAGTTTCCGCTATTCGGTCAATGGCGGGAAGGAAAGCTCCAGGTATAGACGGACTACCAACCGAACTCCTCAAAGCGGACCCGGAAATAACAGCCGATATACTCCTCCCAGTCTTCACTAAGGTGTGGAATGAAGGAAGATATCCGACTGAATGGAAGGAGGGCGTCATAATGAAAATTCCGAAGAAGGGCGACCTTCGGGATTGTGGTAATTGGCGTGGTATATGTCTACTTACTGCCGTATCAAAAATTATGGCTAAGGTAATTCTCAATAGGATTAGTGATGTCGTCGAGAGCACTCTCGAAGTTTATCAGGCTGGATTCCGTAAAGGGTCGTCTTGTACCGACCACACAAATACCCTACGGATAATATTAGAGCAGTCAGCCGAAATGGGTTCGCCACTACATCTCATGTTTGTGGACTTCGAGAAGGCGTTCGACAGCGTTAAGCGAGATTACATATGGAATGCTTTGCGTAGGAGAGGTATTCCAGATAAGGTCACAGCTATGATTAAAGAATCCTACGAAGATGCAAGGTGTCGCATCTTGCATAGAGGAGAGCTGTCCGAGAGCTTTCCTGTGCGAACGGGTGTCAGACAAGGCTGCATATTATCACCAGCCCTGTTTCTGGTGGTAATAAATGACATCTTGAAAGCTGCACTGGAAGGTGGGCAAGGTAAAGGTGTTCAAAGGAGACTATTTAACATCTGAAGTCACCTTGATTATGCTGATGACGTGTGTTTGCTTGCACATAACCGTTCGGACTTAGAGTCAAATGTTCGCTCGTTGCATTCTAAATGCATAGAGGCGGGATTGAAAATAAATGTACGTAAAACCAAGTACATGCACATGGGTTCGAACGCAAGCACACCGATTGTTCTTAATGGACAGGATGTGGAAGAGGTGCAAGATTTTTGCTATCTTGGAAGCATTATCAGCATGGACGGCGTAGCCGAAAAGATGTTGAGGCTCGGCTACATAAAGCTCGTCAGGCCTTCGGTATCCTTTCCCCTTTCTGGAGGTTAAGAGAGATCTCCTTTCGCACGAAGCTGCAAGTTTTTGACGCATGCATCAAATCCGTGTTGTTATATGGTTGTACCACGTGGAAAGTGACCGTTCGACTTACCAAGAAACTACAGACTTTCGTAAACCAATGCCTCTGGCGCATTTTAGAAATATTCTGGCCAGAAGTAATCTCCAACGACGAACTTTGGAGTACAACTCGCCAGACTAAAATAGGTATTGAGATTCAACGGCGGAAGCGGCAGTGGATCGGTCATACTTTGAGGAAACCAGAGCGAAACATCGCAAAACAGGCTCTGGATTATAACCCTCAAGGAAGACGTCGGGTTGGTCGACCATGTAACACATGGAAGCGAGCAGTTGAGCAGGAGGCCAGAGGAATAAACAAGTCCTGGCAACAGCTTAAAGCCGATGCTCAGGATCTCGCCTTGTGGAAGAGAGTTGTTTCTGTCCTATGCCCCTATAGGGGGTCTTAACAGGAATTTGATTGATTGAATTAGTATCAGGTAGTTAAATTAGTTTAGGATTTCTGGGTACGGAATTTGTTTTACCAAATTTTAAGGCAGGTACCCAAACTACTGATAACTTGTATCCAGTGTCTCGGCTGAAGTTCTGTGAATTTCAGTGGCTTCTCGTACTATTCGTTGAAAATATTGGTTTGTTCTGGCCAGAATGTGCACATTGTCGAAATCGATTTCATGATCCTCTGTCGTTGCATGTTCCGCGATCGCCGATGACTGTATTTATTTGTTTTTTCCGTATGCATCGTTGATGCTTCTTTGGAATGTGCGTTCCGTTTCTCCGATTCACAATTTATCGCATAAGCCGCTGAGTACTTTGTACACTCCTTCAGTCTCCAATGGTTTTTTGTCCTTCTGCTTTCCTAAAACTCCTCGGATTGTAGGCGGGGTAGAGAATGTTGGATTTCGAAGGATTTTCCTTATCTTATCCGTCGTGCCCTGGATCTAAGGTAGTTTTACTTATCGTCTGTCCGTGTTTCTTTCTTCAGTGACTTCTCGTTTTGTACTTGAATGCTTCAGTTTGCACGCCTTGTTTATTTCGCTCTCTTAGTATCCTTTTGCTTGAATGCCCTATTCAAATGTTCCATTCCCTTTCGTAGACTGCACGAATTCCCTTTAGTTATGCATCTGGCTGTGTATTAGGGTCTTCAGTAAGCCTGTTTTTTTACTTGGGTGGTGATGTGAATGAGCGTGAAGATATCTGTTCGTGTGAGTTGGTTTCCTACATACCCCGAAGCTTAGCGACCTTTCTTGTTATCCAAGAATAACAGTTTCCCGTTGCTTTCTGTTTCCACTATGAACTTAATTTTTTCGTAGTGTAAGTTCAAGTGTGCTAAAAATTTGTCGAGCTCTTCTCTTCCATGTTGCCAAATAATGAAGGTGTCATCCACATACCGTAGATAAAATTTCGGTGTTAATGGAGCTGAGTCCAGTGCGTTCTTTCCGAATTCCTCCATGAAAATTTCCGCTACCACAGGTGAAATTGGAGATTCCATTGCCGCTCCTTCCGTTTGCTTGAAGAGTTTCCCTAGAGCTAAAAAGAAAGTATTATTTAAGCAAAATTCTATTATGTCATACCTATTGTCCGGGATAGTTAATGTGTCGAGATGTTGGACAACAATGATTTCACGTCTAGGCTGACTAAAAAATCTCGTGGTTCCAAGTTGATTTTCTGAAAAATCTGTACTAGATAAGCGGAATTTTTAACAGATGCGCGAAGTGTTACCTACTAGTGGGCATAACTCAGTCGCGAGAACCTTAGCTAGTTTTTGGGTAAGTGATTGTACCGAACTGACGATGCGTCGAAGCGGGGTATTCTGCTTGTGAATTTTTGGAAGTTCGAACATTTTTGGTGTATGAGGGTCAGAACGGATTAGTTTGGCATATTTTTCCACTAATATTGGATTTTTTTGATGGATAGAGTTAATTTCCAGTGTAGGGCAGCGGTTGAATCTCTCTTTATTTCAGTATATGGCCCTTTTTGTAGAATATCTCGTATCTTCTCCTTGTATTGTTCCTTGTCCATAACTACAGTTGCGTTTTCTTTATCCGCTCGCATAATCGTTATCTCCTTCATTTGTTTAAGCTCCTTTAAAACTTTCTGGTCTTTCGGGGGAATATTAGTCGCAGGTGACACTACTCGCTTGATGATGTGAGAGACCTCGTGTCTAATTTCAATCGCTTGCGGAAGACTGCCGGCACTGAATGTTGTTGAATGATTTGCATGGTTTGAATACTTGTTGGAGTAAGCGCGAAGTTGAATCCTTTGTTTTCCTCATCCTTTTGTTTCCTGGTTAACTGCATTGATGAAAGGTTGACTACTACGTTGTTGCTTCTTAGCTGCATTGGTTGCACTGGTTCTAATGTTGATTCTCAATTATCTAATTTCCGCTCCTGTATCATTCTTCTTGATGAATTCTGTTTCTCTGCGTTCTGAAACGAAAGAATCTTTATTGCGGTAGTCCAGCTTAGCTCTCTTGAGTTTGATGTCGTTCCTCAAGAGCTGCTGACTCGCTTTCTTCAAAATAGTCTTGCTACGATAGTTGTCCCCAAAACTTTGAACCTTTTAAGAACTAGGTTCTTGTATTTGCATCGTTTTTCGAAGGCTATTTGGTTAAGAATGGTGTCGATTTTGTTTTTTGCCGTTTCCAATCGCCGAGCTAATTGGAGAGTTTGCTCTCTAATGGTTTGGTAAATGTTTTCACAGTGCATTTCGAATTGAAAGAAAATATTTCTGGATTAGCACTTCTTCTTCTGTAATTGTCGATCCGTTTGATAAAGGTCTCAGCAGAAACCGAAACGTCACGAATAATAAAGTGTAATAGTGTAGAATCCGGAAATATTTTCTTTCAATTATTACAATCTATTTATCAACTAAAAATCTCTAACACTTGGTATTTATTAACGACATTTAATCTTCTTCTCTCTACCCAATCCATAGTTTCGCATATGACAGTACTTTGGTTAACACATTGAAATTTGACACCGCTGCGGAATCTTACAATCAACCTATTGTTTCCAAACGTATGCTGAGCTCCGACGTCGACTTAATCCTGGAATGGGGCTGGAAAAGTAAAGTTGAACACCGCTAAAACACAGGCCCGTCATCTTTCCCTTAAACGTGATGTTCCAGCGTCGTCGTCTAATTTAGCCTTTAATGGCGTACAGCTTTGCTCATCAGATGATTTTATCCCATTAGACGTAAAGTTAAATAACGACCTCGATGGGAGCAAACACATCTTTTATGTTACCCTTGACACATCCAAACGATTAAGTATCCTTCGCAAATGCAAAAAATAATTGAAGACTCAACTACCATCTACAAGTACCCTGCTTATAGTACAATTCGCATCTTTGGACTGGGGCACCCAAAACACATCTTGTGTTGCCCGATCGAACACAACATGCATTCTGACTATTTGGAGATGAAACTGTTACAGTTTCTATTGACTCCTTCGAGCATCGCAGAAATGTCGGAGTATTCAGTATTTACAATTGTTACTTCCATGGTAATTGTAGGGCTGAACTTAGCTCACTCGTTCCCTCACTTCACACTTTTCCCCGAAAAAATAGTCAAACTAAATGTTGCCTGCTGCCATATTTGCAAGCAAGTATAATCGGTATCGCTTCAAAAATAATGTTCAGTCATCTTCGTCTCTCTCCACCCAAAATTCCGTAACACTACCATATTTTATTCTTTTCTATACCGACATAACTGTGCAAAGAGAGTGTGTAACCACCTTATACAAGATGATTCATTTATAATTCTTTAATATGTATGCGGCAATTGTCTGCGACCACCTGTCTTTGACTAGCTCAGTCAGAGTTGGGTCGTGTCATCGCAACCCATACAATTAAAGAAATGGTTCTCCGGATTTGGAGATGGAGAGGGGGGAATGAAATAGATAACCAATTTACCAAGCAATTAGTATTGCAGTATCAAGCAACACGACTCTTAAGAAATATGATCTAGATTAGTGGCGTAACTTGACATAACTCCTTGCGTTCTTCCCTGCATGATATAGCTGATTATAGCGGCGGCGTTTATGGTAGAAAACTGTTGCTGCGGCAGCGAGGAAACAGCTTGGCCAGCCACGCTAGGACCCTTCGAATACGCTGCATACTGACGAGATGTGGATGCTGATGTGGGCGTTCATGGAAGCATACTGATACTACGGAAGCCAAGGAAACAGTTTGGCCAGCAACGCTAGAACCCTTCGAATACGTTGCATATTGATGAGGTGTTGATCCTGATGTGCCAAGTCACGTAAGTGTCGGTCGATATATGTAGTTGCATATTGGAAATAGCTTGCATCGACCGCGGCATCTGGATTAATTGCATCGATAGATTCGAATACTGTTGCGGCTGCTGTTGAATCTTCACAGTTGGCATCGTCATTTGTCCCATTGGAGCTGGATATGGCGAAATTGTTGCACCACCAGCCATCATAGATATTCCCATCGACGATATGGTAACGTATGCTGGTTGATCGTAATTCTGTGCGCAATTGACGTAATCTGCAAAATCTTTCTCTTGCTAACAGCCTTCATTTCCGAGTTTCGGCGATAAAAATTCTTCACTAACGAATTCGAGAAAACGTTCCTCAAAAAGATTTTATGCACGCGTACTCCAAAAATATGTTCGATAATTTTATCCTCGGTCTGATCGGCGAGATACAGGAAAATTTTGCATTGAGCCCATTGTTGATTCTTGTATAGCACGTAATTGTTGATCTATTTCCAGTTTTTCTTGACGAAGTTGTTCGACTTCCTTCAGATGCGCCAAGTGATACTCCAAAAGAACTTTTGCATTTGAAATACTCTCAACAGTACCGATGAATACAAAAGGTACATGGCCAGATTCGCGCGGTATATTATTGTCAGGTTCATCATCACCAGCGATCTTAATTCTAAAGACACCACTTTTATCGACTATTTCTTGAATAATTCTGCCATTCTTTCCAATTACTTTTCCTACAAGATCGCGAGGTACTTGAAAGAATTCTTCAGCATATTCTAACATAACTCTAGCACGATGTACAGCTTCATCCGATTCTCCAGTTATTTTGAATGTACAACTTTTTCCTTCTAATTCAATGTTTATAACGCCTTCCAAACCTCGAGCTGCCTGTATATTAGAACCATGTGCTCCAATTGCCAGCCCCATTAAATCTTCTCGAACTTTAAATTCATCTGTAAACCCTTGATTATGAAGTTTAGTTGACTCCAATTGCCGTGCTGCTTCCTCCGTTCTTTTCAATAGAATGACCTTTTGTGTTAAATTCCGAAAATGCATATCTTGTAGCATACTTGCACGTTTCTGTGTGAACTCATGTTTGGAAATAACATTGATAATGCCACGATCTGGTATAAAACGAAAAACTCCAGCCGATATCGATTTTTGGAACTCCTTGTGCACTCCTTCTTCTTTGGCTTCTTCTCTCAGTTCTTCAGGAACAGTGATTTCGAATTTGTAGAAACTTTTCGCTGTTATTGGTGGATTTGAATTTTTTAATCGTAATCTCTTCAGTTCAACAATCTCCGTATATGGATGTTCAAAACCAAGATAACCTACTGCACAAATATCTGTTTTCATCATTTTTATAATAGCAGTCCACCAGCCACACGCTTCACGTTCGTTAGACCTGGTGAATACTTCAACTTCCATTCCTTCTTCGTATGCGGACGCGGTCAGCAGTTCATCAGGTGGAAATCGTACTTGAGAAAATGTGAACTTGGTTTCTTCCTGAAAATCATTTTCAAAGGCGACTAACACTCCATCCTCATATATATCCGTTACAGTCCCCTTATAATAAGCCCCATTTTCGCCGCATACTTCCTCCGACAAATCGTCCATTTTGTAATATTTATATTTTTCGTTTTCTCTAAATCGCCTGCCAAAGTTGCCGAAACACAATCTTTAAAACCGCATTCAGTAATTCTAAACGTGACTTCTTTTTTTATTTCCAGTAAAAAACCGATATCTAGTTTTCAAAACGATTTTTTTTTTTTTTTAAGTTTATTTAACTTTATGATTTAAGCACATTTATTTTTTTAACTACATGAATTTCCTCCAAAATCAAATTCTAAACTGACTCAGAAAAAAAATAATTTTCTTTTTTTTTCATACATACATCATACTCGATCAAAAAAAAAAAAAATTCACTACAGTGAATTTTGACACGATCGTTACAAGTGACCCCCAAAGTTGTACTTGGTACTTTAAAAAAAACTCTCTGCTCAAAAATAATGCTTTCAACACTCTTGGGAGTCAATCAATTCTGCATTAAACAATCTGCTATTGACTGGCATTTTTTTGCAGGCAAGTTCGTTATTCACCGATAGTTTTGGGGGATCCGACCCACCACAGTTCCGGTGGGTTACAGTCTGTATACACCGGATTTCGTAATACTTTCGATTTTGAATATTGAAAGTACGTCGAGTGAGTATTATTCCATCCGATGAAAGCCACTACTTTAATCGAGAATGGCTGCTTTGTGTATATTGCATGGCGAAGAAATTAGTCAGTTAAGCGAACGATGAAGTAATTCATCGTTTTTCAATTCACTCTCGATGCATCGTTTCGTGTGAACTATACGTGCATTTCAGATAAACTGAACTATGAACAAACAAAACGATTCTTAAACAATGAATATATATTTCTTATAAGCGATTTATGTATACATAATGTTCAGTCGCACGCGATTGCCTTTCATTTATCTTAGAATTCAATCAATTACTTCTGATATTTATCGCATTTTTAACAAGAATCGAAGCTTTTTTCTGCTTACTAGCCTCACGCCGTTGAATGGCTTCGAGTCGTTTTCGTTTGATCTCTTCGCTGGTACAAAGACGTTTATCACCTTCTGAAAAACAAAATACCGATAATTAATTTTGGATAAAACACTCAATAACAAAACAAAATAATATTTACGTGAAACAATCGATTCTGAACTGCTACTCAACAGTCCCGATGATCGTTCAGTTTGCTCCTTATTCTTAATTGGCATGCTATTATGGCGCATTAAAGAAATTACTGGTCGTTGCGGTGCACGTTTCACTATAGGCGGCCGAGTCGGCATTGAATTATGCCGAATCAAAGGACTCCGCACATTCGAACTGCTGCTGCATTCCGGGGCAGACGGTTGCTTATTATTATCGGGCAAACTTTCAATGAATTTTCCATCTAACGGAAGCGAAAGTAGGAGCTCATCAGTCGGATCGGGACGACTGAAAGACAAATCGTTTTCGGTTTTAATTCGCTTGATCTGATTGTGATAGCTCGCTTCAGCTTTCTGACTGCATTGCAACAGCAGATTGTCCAGATCGGAGTCGTCTAGAAAATTTGTTTGAAGCTCATCGATCGTCGATTTGGGAATTTCAGGTTTGTTTTCTTGTAATTTTGTTGAGACTCTTACTGTTTCTTTTGGTTCGTGATTTTTACAGGCCAATTTGATTTCATTTTTTCTTTCGACATGCTGCATTTTATTTTTTTTCGTGTCTTTTGTACTAACAGGATCATTTGGTAGCGGTATAAAGTCGTTTTCTTTTAAACTCGAGTCCAACTCAGCGTGCTCGGTGATATCTTCGAGAATGGACGACGATCGATTCAAATTGTGCATATTTTGTAAGAGTTCCTCACTGAACTTATAGAATCCTTTTTTCTGAACACATTCCGGCGATTGTCGCAAGATTGCTTTTCTCGATGGACGTCCAATCAGTGGGTCGAGAATTTTATGCGGTATTGGTTTCGTAATCAATTTCACTTTTGGACTTTCTTCCCATTTCCAGACGACATCGACCGCATTTTGTCGGACATCTTGAGACATGGTGATTTGTAGCTGGGAACTATCGTAATCTTGCGACGGAGATTCTTCGGCAAAGCATGTCCGCTTGTGACGATTCAAGGGGGTGCTGTGTTGGTTATCGGCCGCCGGACGAATTGATGGTGACGTATTAAAATGTTCGGGCGATTGAGTTATTCGGCCTGGACTTTTCGGTGAATCTGAAAATAATATTGAAATTTTATTGTCTTTAGGTCCTGATATTAAATTTTTTAAAGAGAGTTTTGATAAAGTGGAATATGTTACTTCGACATGACTTAAGGGAAAATAACAGTGTCAAGAACTGAAAAAAAATTCTACAAGTAATTTGAGCCCAACGGGGTTGCGCGATGAATAAATTGCTACATAGACATTGAACAGCCTTGAGATATCTTTTCATTAAAAAATTTATGTACACAACAGGATTAGTAATGTTGTAGAGAGTACTCTCTAAGTTTATTAGGTTGGAGTCCGTATAGGGTCGTCTTGTACAGACCTTACAAATACCCTTCTTATTGTTGCATCTCAGCCCTAGTCGTTCATCTAGTGTTCGCGATGTTCAGTTATTTTGCACACACCCGCGCTCTCATATTGCTTATCAACGGGCGAATAGCAGAAGAATAGTGGACGAAAAGCAGAAGAATAGTGGACGAAAAGCAGACAAATAGCAAATTGAAAGATATAAAAAGGCGAGCATTTGTGATGAGTAAGTCAGTCTGAATTGGGAAGCGAAAGAGTCAAAATCGGGTCATCGCGTGGTAAAGTCATGATAGTCAGTCGAAAGATAGAAAGCGAAAAAATCGGAGATAGAAAAACGACAATTGGTGAACGGAAAAAGTGTTTATGATAGTTATAAAAACGATAAATAAATGTTTGCGGTTAATTTAATTAAACGACAACTAGTTTCATTTTTATTTTGAAATTCAGCAACCTCTTGCCTACTTCAATTGGAGTCAGAAGTAGGATTTCAAGTGAAAATCGCTCGTGTTAATTGCGAAAGGAGAAATAGTGTAGAAATTTCTAAAACAGTTAGAGTAAGAATTTTCTGGAATAACGGTTAAGTTGTCATGTAGTCGCGAGTATGAACTTCTCGAACAAACAGTGGAAAATTCTCGTACGGCCAAAGAGAAGAATTTTCTAGAATTATAAGGTAGAACTTATAAGCCGGAAGATGAATGCGTTGGAAGCTGAGGGACAAAGTGCCGAAAACTAGTGAGTTCCCTATCGAACAAAGGTCGCACAGGAGGCCGAGCAACAACAAACCGAACAGCAAATTGTTCTGCAAAGTGCAGCGGAAAGTTCTCTATAGTTAGATCCGATGATGCAGCTGATGCAACAAATGATGGCGCAAATGGAGAGACTTCGAGGTAGTAAAAACAAATACGGAAAATTTATAAAACGCAACTTCACAATCGCGTACAAAAAACTGGTGGAAGTCTGCAACAACTTGCACACAATGTTGAAAGGCTGGCGTAATCATTCTCGAGTTTGGATCCGGAAATTCGGAATGAACGGATAGTGGATTTATTCATCGATGCTCTGCTGGATGGAGATCTATAACAAGCGTTGAGATTAGCGGGCAAGAAAACAACGCAGGAAGCTTTGGTATATGCTCTAACCTTTCAAGCTGCGAAACAAGTGTCACAATGTAATTCGTGGGTCCAGTAAATGACTGCGATCAAGGAATGTGGCACAAGCATTCCTCAGGTCAGAACAAAACGTACTACGTTCTTGGGAGTGTGGACAAGTAGGGCACATAAGACATGAATGCCAGCTAGGGTGTAGCCTAGTGGGTAGCGTGTTGGTCTACAATGCGAAGGTCGTGAGTTCGAATCCCGATCGACGCATAATTCAAGCGCACTGTTTGCTTGGATATTCCTTGGCTACCTAAATTTACAAAAATGAAAAATTCGTAGATAGAGGGTTGTGCGAAGAGCTAACAACCGTTCCACAATAAATAATGAAAATTTTAAGGAACCTGAAGGTCAGGAGGCCAAGGCCCAATTTGAGCTGAAGTACCATTGTGGAAGTAGAAGACATGAATGCAGCAGAACTAAACCACCTGAGGGAAAATGCTCATGATCGTGTAAATGCAGAGGCAGAAATCATCGAGCTGGAACCCGAGGAGATTGAGGCAAGCAACAGGATCAGATCTGGTAAGGTGCCTGGGGTTGACGGGATGACGGACGAGATGTGTGAAAGGATCTGGCGCGTGTGGTCATGTTCCTGAAGTCACCAGAGAAAGTCAGGAGTAATCATCCGTCCTATCGGCGCATATCCCTACTCCCGGTCCTTGACAAAGTCCTGGAGAGGATTATAGTCGGAAGACTGAGTGAGAAAGTGTCCCATCTGGCCTCAAAATAGCAGCACGGTTTCCGCGCCGGGATGCATGGAAGATACGTGGATGCAAAGAAGGGATCAATTGCGAGGAGTGCTAGCAAATACGTTCTTGGAATCTTTGTGGATTTCAAGGGCACATTTGACTATTTGAGCTGGGACACTGTGCCTGATAAGCTATGCGACTGCGGCTGTTAAGAAATGGCCTTGTGGCAGAGCTATTTCTCTGACAGGTCGGCATGCGTAAGGTGAGAAGGCGATACTGTGTGGAGGAAGGTAGAGCGGGGCTGTACTCAAGGCTCCATCAGTGGTCCATTTATATGGACCCTAATGATGGACCTTTTGGCACATATCTCAAACTCAAGTAGTGTTACGGCGTGTAGTGACGATCTCCTTATATTGGTGGAGGGAAGTTCTCGATCTGAGCTGGAGCTTAAAGGTATAGTTCTGATGGCAACCGTGCTGGAATAGGACCAAAAGGTGGGAGTTGAGGTATCGAGGGAGAAGACAGCGATAATGTTGCTGAAAGGCAAATTGTCGCACTCGCGTCTTCCGTTGATAAAGCTGGATGGATCTACGTGACTAACGTTAGGTATCTGGGCATCAGAGTTTAAGAGCGGTTGAGGTTCGAGCTGAATCTGGGCCTGACCAGGAGAGCAGTATATGTCATATACGACGGTCTATTCGTTGCATGTGCAGCATATAGATCGTCGATATGGTACGAAACCTTAGCGACTGGCACAGGAACCCGTAATATTTACTCGTGCCAGCGAGTAATCCTGCAGGCATGTCTACCTCTACGTCGGACGGTTTCTACTGAAGCCATGCAGGTACTCATGTGTGTTCCGCCGTTGAAATTGGAGTGAAGCGCAGAACTATAGCTTACAACATCCGGAAAGGTGTACCATTGCTGGCTGGCGATTGGTTGACTCATGAGGAGATTGGGGAGAGGAGCTTTCGCGAATGCAAAGAACTCCTCGACCTCAAGGTGACATCGATATGGCAAAACAGGTGGACGGACAGCGATAAGGGCAGGGTGACTCACGACTTTATTGGAGTCGCGTGCTATGCCAGAGATAACTTGGACTTTGAATTTCCTCTCAGACTGAGTTATCTCTTGACAGTGGAAGCATGAACTTCTACCTCCATAAGGTGGGTAGAAATGAAAATGAGGGCTGTGCATATGGAGCTGAGCCCGAAGATTGGCAGCACATACTGGGCGAATGCCCAAGATACGCCGACATAAGACACCTCGAAGATATGTGAATAGTGCGCAATGGGGAGAACCTTGATGCGAGTAGGTGCCTGTCGAGTCGGCAAACATTTGAATGCCTCCGAGCGTTTGCACAAGAAGCATTTGGCAGAAGGTGGGTCGATACGGGAAGATCCAGGAGGACGTAGGGATTTAGCAAGCCTTAGAACCTAAGCAACATAGGTTCATTCACTTATACGCAGGGAAGGTTTAACGCTAGTTATCACATACCGGGAAACTAAACAAAGCGCCGGGAATTGACGAAATACCAGTTGAACTTCAGAAAAACGGTGGAAATTGTGTCGCTGAAATACTGCACAACATGATATGCAAAATTAAGACAGAGGAAATCATACCCGACGATTGGCGAAAAAGCATTATATTTCCAATTTACAAGAAAGGAGACAAACTCTGCTATGAGAATTACAGAGGAATATCATTGTTGTGTACGTCCTATAAAATACTGACAAAAATAATTGAACGTCGTCTTAAGCTCTATACTAATCAAATAATTGACGAATACCAAGGCGGATTCAGAACCGGGCGATTACAACAGACCAGATATTCTCGGTGAAACAGGTGCTTGAGAAATGCTGGGAATATAACACAAACGTGCACCAAATCTTCGTAGATTTTAAACAAGCATACGACAGTATCGACAGGAACGTGCTGTACCAAATCACGCTTGACTTTGGAATTCCCCCAAAACTAGTCCGATTAACAAGACTCACAATGACGAACACTGAATCCCCAAGTGAGAATACAAACCGATTCCACAACCAGCTTTCGAACGGAATGTGGTTTAAAGCAGGGAGATGGTCTAGCCCCCATGCTTTTCAGCTTGGCACTAGAGTATGTCGTCCGAAAAATCCCAGTCGACACCAACGGGACACTACTATTCAAGTCCACCCAACTAGTAGCATACGCTGACGACATTAACATCCTAGCAAGATCCTTCCCTAGTGCTAAGGAGGTATTTGTCGAACTTGACTCCGCCGCAAAAGAAGTCGGGTTGCGCATTAACGAAAACAAAACAAAAGTAATGACGCAAACAAGAAGGAGAGCGCCTATCAGACAAAACATAACAATTGCGGAATATAATTTGGAGAATGTGGACAATTTCATATATCTTGGGGCTAATCTAACAAAGGACGGTAATGAAACAGACGAAATCAAACGACGGATAATATTAGCAAATAAGACGTATTATTCGGTACTTCCAATAATGAAATCCAAGAAAGTGCACAGGAACAATAAGCTGCGGATATATAAAACTATTGTACGACCTGTGCTCTGTTATGGCAGCGAGACATGGACATTAACACGAACTTCCGAAAAAGCAGTTAACGCATTTGAAAGAAAGGTTCTCCGAAGAATTTTGGGACCTGTGAAGGAAGGAACGGAATGGCGAATAAGATACAACCATGAGTTGTATCAACTCTACGACGAGCCAGAAGCTTCAACGTTCATCAAGCTACGTAAACTGCAGTGGGCTGGCCATGTAGAGCGAATGGAAGACAGAAGAATCCCCAAACGTGCACTGAAAGGCAAAGCGAGTGGTAACCGGCCAGTAGGCAAGCCATGCAAGCGATGGGAAGACTCGGTTGATGAAGATAGCAAAGCCATCTTAAAAAACATAACAGGGCTACGATTGCGCGTAAAGCGCAATCTTACGATACTCTAGATGAAATAGAATTTTTTGTGATCCCAAGAAATTTTGTATGGGGAGTGTTAGATGGGATGATAGCATTGAACTAATTTTTTCGACATCATGCTAAAGTAGCTATGAAAATGTTTTATGCAAAATGCTTACTCCAAAAACTGAATGGGAACTGAGAAAATTAGTGAGTTAGATTTAGTGAAAATGTGCAGTTTGTATGGGAGGTAGAAGGAGTAGAAAGAGTGGGGGGATTTTAATGATTTTTTCAGAAATAGCTAGGAATATTATAAAATTGGCATCCCTTAAATTTTAGACTAGTGCCATTTATAAGAAGAAGAAAATCGATTTTTTGTGAAGTTGTGAAACTGTGTCATATTGTATGGGAGGGGGTAGAAGCAGTGAAGCAAATCAAATATTTTTTTTCTCATCTTAGTAATAATATTAATTAAATATTTATTACAAAATATGAGCTCAACAAATGTTATATGTTCTGAGAAAATCGGCTTAGAGCATTTCAGGAAAAAGTGTAGTTTGTATGGGAAGGGGTGGAAGGAAAGGGAGGAAGCAAATAATTTTTCTACTGTAGATTTAAATCATTAAAAAAGTAATACATACCAAAATTCAGATCAATAGCTTTTATACTTTTCGAGCAAATCCGTTTATTGTCAAATTACGAAATTGTGTCATTTTGTATGGGAGGGGGTAGAAGGGGTGAAGCTAATCATCTAATTTGTTTTGACCTTACTAACAATTTTAAATAAATGTTTGGTGCACAATTTCAGCCCGCTGAATTTTATAAGCACTGAGGAAATTGGCTTAGAGTAATTCATGATAAGTGCAGTTTGTATGGGAGGTGGTAGAAGGAGGAGGAGGACACGCATAATTTTTATATGGTAGATTGATATTATCATAAAAGTAATATATTCCGAATTTCAGGCTAATAGCTTTTATACTTTTTGAGCAAATCCGTTTATTGTCAAATTGCGTAATTGTGTCATTTTGTATGGGAGGGGGTAGAAGGGGTGGAGCGATTTGGCCCGTTCACGAACTTGACCTTACTTTTTTGTCAAAAACGACGTGTACAAAATTTGAACTTTATAGCTCAACGCGTTCTCAAGCTAGAGAGCGCACGGACTGACGGACGGAAGGACGGACATCCGGTTTTGAGATTTTTGAGTGATAATATTAATTTCTGTATTCATCATTTTTTTCTCCGAGCCTTATTTCTTGGCGTTACAAACCTTAGAGCAAACTTATAATACTCTCAGATTCCATCTAGAGTATAATTAGCAGCTGGAGGACGCGGTCTTTGGATCGAGACTTCAGGAGGCCAAGGCCCGATTTGGGCTGTCGCGCCATTGATGATGATGATGATCACATACCGGGTGAACGATCAAGGCCAATCCCGGTATAACCTATGGAGACTACCGACCCCACGTTCCCGAAGCGGAGTGCTACCAGTCACGGGTTTGCAAAAGGACCTAAACTGAGAGTAATTGTTTACAATTACAAAACCCAACTGGAGGTTTTTCTAGTACCACGGGTGTCGGGGAGCCCATGGAAGGTTGCTTCCGCCCCCGGAAATGGAAAATGGTCCTTCGGGGAGTATCGTGGTGGCTGTGGTTTATCGCCAACATCGCGGGCAGTGCTCTTAGGAGTTCGGCATGGAGTTGCGTTTTCCAACCTGGTGCCATGACCACAATATTGGCAGAGATTTAAATAGGTCTCGCATCCAGCAGTATGAATGCCAAACTTGCATTTTATTTAATTTATTTAATATAGGTAGACAAGTTAAGTCTATTTTACAAAAATATAGTAAAAAAAAAACAATCTTAATACTAAGCTTATGAAAAAAAGTTTTAACCATTACTTACAACAAATATAAACAAATAACCATTACTGACAACAAATATAAACAATTAAGATCAAAACAAAAAAAGACTACATTACAATTAAGACCTAAATATTATCTTTCAAATAATGTCTTAAATTTAGTCATTATTTTATCTTTGTAGGTATTTCTGCTTACAGAACTATTAAAGCAGTCTTAATGCAAATTGAAGTTTTTTATGGCGCAAGTAATAGGATCATTCGTCAAAAAAACGGTGTGGTGAGTTTCACTTTTCAAGATCCTGTTGTCTCGAAAATTAAACCTGTAGTAAACAAATATAAAGCGGGAAAGGAGCTCGCTCGAAATCATGTTTGACTTAATCAGATCGAAAGCAAGAGTAGCAGAAGCAAGCTCTCTTCTTCTCTCGAGAGTGGTCATATTGAGCAGAAGTAGCCGACATTTGTAAGAGGGCAACCGGTAGCTACTAAACTGAAGACTTCGCAAAGCAAACAGAAGAAATTGAACTTGTACTCTTTCAACTCTGTATGAGTCGATTTGAGTAGAAGGTGACCAAACAACACTTGCATATTCGAGCAGCGGTAACAACAGCGCACAGAAAAAAGACTTACACAGATGTGGGTCATTAAATTCCTTGACTCTCCTCTTAATGAAACCTAGCATAGCCATACCACTATTTGCAATTTTATCAATATGGGATTTAAAAGACAACTTAGCGTCAAATATTACTCCAAGATCTTTGATTTGAGAGACACGTTTTAAATTTTCATTGTTAATATTATAGACAAAATGAAAAATGCCAGACTTTTTTCTAGAAAAGGTTATTACTGCACATTTATTAACATTCAATTGCATAGCGTTATCCAAACACCATTCTGATAAAATATCAATGTTGCTTTGCAATATGATGCAATCTCGATTTGATTCGATAGTTCTGAAAATTTTTAAGTCATCAGCATGAAAGGATAAATTGCATTCGTTTAAAAGTAATGGCACGTCATTAATCAAAATAATAAATAAAAGGGGCCCCAATATGCTACCTTGGGGAACGCCAGAGGACACTGTAGTCATTGTGGATAGATGCGATAAAAATCTAACTTTTTGTGTACGATCCGTCAAGTAAGACTTCAATCACTTCAAGAAAATGCCGCTAATTCCATAACGCTCTAACTTGAATAGAAGCAGACCGTGATCTACTACATCAAAGGCGCTAGAAAAATCTGTATACATAGAGTCTACCTGTTTACTTTTACCAATTTTTGTCTAATGAATGTAGAATATTCCAAAAGTTTGGAAACAGTTGACTTACCCTTTAGGAAGCCATGTTGGCAAGGATGAATAAAAGGACTTACGGTTTCTATTAGTACTCCCGCAATCAGTTTTTCGAAAATCTTGCCAATAGATGATAAAATGCTCATTCCTCTGTAATTACGAATATCAGATCTATCTCCAGACTTAAAAATAGGTGTTATATGCGCCAATTTAAAGCATATTGGAAAAATGGATTGCTGAAGCGACGCATTAAACAAAGGAAGCAATAATCGAGGTAAAGTAGAGGCGGTTTTATTTAGAAAAATGGGGGGAATGAGATCAGGTCCAGCACCTTTATGAATATTTATATCAAGCAGAGCAGAAGTTATTTGGTCAATAGTCAGGATCACGTTAGTTAATTTCGAATCCTGAAAAGGTATATGGGAAAACTTACCAGGATCGAACTTGAAAGGCTTGGAAAATTTGGAATCAAAGTGGTTAGCGAAAAAGTTTGCAATTTCTTTAGGATCAGAAGATGAGCGATCACCAAATTTCATAGAAGCCAGATAGCCACTTGTACCACGTTTGTCATTAATGTGTTGCCAAAACATTTTAGGGTGATCAATCAAGCTGTTTAGCATTTTCAGGTTATGGAGTTTTATGGCTTCCTTTTCACTAACATCGAATTGTACGCGCAGATGCAGAAATGCAACATGATCCTCGACTGATTTAGATTTACACCATTTCCTGTAGAATTTGTTACGTAATATTCTAAGGCTTTTATCCATATGCGGAGGACCAGACAACTTGGTACTAATACGCTTAGGGGTGTGTTTATCTATTATAATCATCAAAGAGGCAACACGATTTTCAGCACTTTCATTCACATCAACACTATTATTGACTGAAGATTTTAAATTTTAAATTTCAAGATTTATCATTTCATAGCCAGCGTTGGTAAAATCATAGGCTATGATCTTCTTAAAGTCACTGCGAAAATCATGTATAGAAGAGAAATAATTTAAGCATAGTATATTGTGGAAAACACTCGTCTTTTTAGTCAAAGTAGAGGTTGCTTCTTTTAATGAAAAATTTGAAGTAACACTGGTGAAAACCAGATCCAAAACATTTCCGAATTTATTAGTTTTATCACATATTTGGAACAAACCAAGTGAGTGAATTTCAGATAAAAATGAAATTTAATGCTCTTTTATGTTAAATGGGTCAAATACGGAATTGAAAATTTCACTGGCCTCCCATTTAACACCACTGAGATTTGCATCACCATACAACAAGAACTCATCACCTGGAAGGATAAATGAATGAATCAGTGTGATGGATTCCGCAAGATCAGCATACTGCTGCTCAGTAGAATCAGGTGGAATGTAGAAACAGACTATTACCAGATTTCTATCCACCATTTGGATTCTACATGCGCAAATCTCAAAAAACGCATTAATGGGTAACTGAACAGCTATGGGATAGCTAGAGAGTCTATTGTTTACAGCAATGAAGACACCACCTCCTCGCTGATCAACCAAGTGCGACGGTTTAAATTTATCTTTCCGAAAAATAGACCATCCATAAGGGGTGATTTCCGCATCTAAATGCGATTCTAGGAGCCAAGTTTCTGTAATCATTGCAATGTCATAGGGACAGTTAGCCAAATCATTACGAAATTGAGGCAGAGAACTTCTCATCCCTGACATATTGTGGAAATAAAAATTTAATTCTTTGACATTATTTTAAAAGATCGGGGTTAGTTTTTACATGCTTAAGGTTACACAGATTCCTACCAAAATTATGATGTAGGTCATGAGGTGAATCAATAATCATAGAAAGGTCCGGAGGCGCGTCAACATTGAAATTAGCAAGACCTTTAGACACGATATAGACTGCTACCCTCGGGGGCGTTAATGATTGTCGTAATAAAACAAACCGCGATGTCGTAAACTTGCGACCTAGCATTGGGCTGTTTACGTAAAAAGGTGAAGATATTGTATGGTTGTCTGTCCATATCTGGGTTTTTCTTTCACATCAATGACCGAATGGCGGAAACTATTTCTACCTTCACTAGGAAATGGTCAGCAATAAATGAGTTGGCGGATGAATGACTCAGTTTCAACTATATTTTCATCTGACATGTTAGAAGTATTCCACCCATTGCTGCAACTTTAATCAATCGTATCAAGAAAGATTGCGCTGATATCTCTCTCGCCGGTTAGCGATGAGATTCCTGTTCGTTTTTTTGTAATTTTAAATAGCAAACCCCGACTCCATAGGTTTTTAAAGCTGTATATGTGTCCTTTGGGTGACAACGGATTTTTTTTATTGCCAATCTTAATCCCATGTATACAAAAAGGGTGATCGTCTGCGTTTCGAAAATTACAGAGGAATTTCATTATTGTGTACGTGTTACAAAATTTGAACGAAAATTATCGAACGCAGACTCCATAAATACGCTAACAACACTATCGGAGAATATCAAGGTGGCTTTAAATTCGAACGATCGACAACAAACCAGTTATTCTCAATAAAACAGGTGCTAGCAAAATGCTGGGAATATGATATTAATGTGCACCAACTGTTCGTCGATTTTTATCAAGCATACGATAGTGTCGACCGTAATGCTCTGTACAGAATAACGATTGAAGTAGGTGTCCCACTGAAACTAGTTCGGTTAATAAAAGCCACTATGGAAAACAATGCGTGCAGAGTAAAAATCCAAAACGAGTTCACTCAAAGCTTCCCAATAGAGTCAGGGCTCAAACAAGAAGATGGTCTCGCCCTCATGCTCTTCAATTTGGTGCTCGAGTATATCGTCAGGAAGGCAACTTCAGTAAGAGGTACGTGAAATCCGTACCGTTAGTGGCGTACGCAGACGACGTGGATTTCTCGATCAATACTTTGTGTTAAGGAAGTATTCCAGGAGATGCAGTCGGTAGCGGGTGAAGTAGGGCTCAGGAACAATGAAGCGAATACTAAATACATGGCCCCACAAAGGACTGTCCCAGAGAGGCTGAGTATTACTATGGGCGAATACAACTTCGAGCAGGTGGACGAATTCGTATACCTGGAATCCCTTCTCACAAAAGTCGGCAATGAACGACATGAAATTCAAAGAAGAAGCACGACAAATGAAGTCAAGGAAGGTCCATCGAAACAATAAACTACGCATCTACAAGATATTAATTCGTCCTGTGCTGCTATATGGATGAGAAACGTGGATCCTGACGCGGGTGTCGGTGAATTTAATCAACACGTTTGAGAAAAAAATTCTTCGGAAGATGTACGGAGCAGTTAAGGGAGGATATGACTGGCGAATTCGATACAACTATTTGACGACCCACCAGCATCTATCGTCGTTGAAATCCGCAAGCTTCAATGGGCTAGCCACGTGGAGCGAATGCACGAAGAACGAATTCCAAAACGGGCGCTCAAGGCAACCGACCGCAGGGGAACTCACGAAAGCGTTGGGAGGACTCAGTCGACGCAGATTGCTTCTCGATTTTTCTGAAGGACGCGCTCGTTGAACCGAGACAACTGTAGGAGGTGTATCCCGGAGGCCAAGGCTCGATATGGGCTGTAGCTTCATTGCATCATCATCATCAACCTTAACGTATCCCATTAATTCTTCGGTTCTTGGTAGAAAGGAATTACTGGTTTGCCTCCCACTTGGCGTTCAGTGTACGCATTTCATCTCCACCCAATGCAGATGACTTGTTGCGTAGAATAAGGTGGAATGAATAGTCGCGATTTTTGTTGGGATCTTTAAGTTTACCCTCATCGAACTTACACTTTATCTGAAAATTATGTCTGCTTAAATGTGCACAGCATTTGTCAGACTGCTGTGCACAATTTTAAACTGGCAACCATAGCGGTGCACACGCTAATTCAGGCCATCAGAGCGCCTGAACCAGCCTACAAATTGAAAACAACAGATTTGTATCAAATCAAGGACGAAAATAACGTCCCTCTGACCACGCTAAAAAACAACTCAATTCCTAGTCTCAAATTCCTTATTTAGTATTTTGCTTACCTAATCGGCCCCGTCTGCTAAGGCTCAGCCTTGTCGTCCTTTTCGTAAATAATTTTGGCGATTCTTCCATGATTCTGGGGCTGCTCCTGTTACCGAAACTCTTCCGCCTTTTCTCATTCAGCGAAGTAATTTGCTAAGAAGATTTTAAACTTCACGTAAAGTCGTATAGCTAATTCCATAAATCGAACGGTACAGCGCCACAAATTTCAAGGAATTTCTATAAAAATAAACTGCAACTTCTTCTTCCCATCGCAGGGGAGGAATGTCAGAAATTTCGAATTTGCCGTAAAACAGCTGCGAGCACTGTCAACTGATGTTTACAATCACTAAACTTTTTTCAACCGATACCTAAACAGTTTTACTTTATTTTAAATTTTTTTCTTTTGTTATTATTCTTCAAAATTTAATTATTTCGAAAATTTTAAAGCAATCAAAATATGTTTTCTTTAATCGTTGCATGTGCTGCTGCAACCAACTTCATATTCTTCTTGAACAACTTTCAATCCTTTCCCTCGCATTTTTGACAGTGTATCAGCTGTTCGCCAAATGTCATTTTGCCTCATAATCCGCTGAACTGTAATTTTAGGTTTTCTTGAAGTATGAAGTTTGAGTGGTGATGTGTAACTGGACGATTTTTATTTTCGAAGAAATTTAATTTTGTCGTCGATTTCAGAGCACAGTTGCGAGTGGAAAGCGTGCGCTCGTTAAAATGAATTTTAACGCAAATGCTGGGACCCGTCTTCGTAAGTTGCCGGACTGTAAGGGAAAGAAAATCGTCAAGTTTTTTTTTGTACCGGGTTTGCGTGTTTTGATTTTGGTTTGGACGCATCCATCCAGTAAAGAGTCTTGTGGCGTGTCCTTTATCACCTCGAATTACTTGTCGATTTATCTTGCATGACATCGTAATGTTCCGTTAATTATAACAATGTGATCGTAATTTTGTTCTAGCTCATGGAGGGCCTATAAAAAAGCCGAAACGCGTCAGCGATATTACTGCTGTGGGTCCGGCCGTCCCGTCACAACAATTTCTGCCACAGCCTACGTACGATTCGGCCGCGCAACCGAGCCTTAACGTGCAAGCTAGCTACGGCAATGCAGGCGGAGGTCAATTCAATAACCTCGCGGGAGCTCAGAATTATGGAAGTTATGCGCCCCAGCCCCAAGTGAATGCAATGCATTCGGCTCCACAGCACTACTCGGGTTACCCGGGAAATGCACCACAGATGCAAGGCATGCCACCGAACCCTGGCTTTCCGGATTTTCCACCGCAGTATGCCATGTTTCAGCAGCCTATTGTCCAGGACATGGCCATGCAGTACGGACAGAAATTGGCCGACCAGGGCAAACAAATGGTGGAGACGCAGTTCGAGAAATGGGTGCCGGTCACCAGGCTCAAGTATTACTTTGCGGTCGACAATAAGTACGTCATCAATAAATTGCGATTGCTGTTATTTCCTTTTATTCATAAAGTAAGTGTGATTTTTTATATTTGACTAATTTGATTTTTAGAGAAACGTTCCTCCTGTCGGTTTCGGTTAAAAGTTCGTTACGCTTCGAGATTGAAGTGAAACAATTTTAAAGAAAGCTTAAGCTTCCGGGCGACCTCGAGAATGGGTTTGACAACGAAGCAGATCTTGTGACTATCGAAGGTGGGAGCAGGTTTAAGAAATCTATACAGGAGATTTCTAGATTAGGAAAACTCATTTCTAATGTCCCAGCTCAGTCGAACGGAGTAGCGTTGTACGAAGAGAAGCGGGGAACTACCACTAACTTTTTTACTAATCGAATCCCTGAAAATAGGGCTTTTTACTCGAAGCACTAGAAGAAAAATAAGAAGCCTTATTACTTTTATAAAGGGTGTCCCATTAGACCACCTATTTTGACAAAAAAACCGCAGTGTTTATTTGAACAGCTCTGATAGGGTGAGAGCCCACGGCCGCCAGACATACGTTATAGTGTCAAAGCTAAATTTTTTTCTGCGTAACCATAGTATAGCCGGTAAGAACGTTTGGGAGTATGAACCTCGAGTCGCGGTGCGTTCGGCAGGTAACAGGTAGTAAAGGTGTATAAAATAATTGAAAAAAACGTTATAGTATCAAATCTAATTTTTTGATATGTTCAACGGAATATTATTTTAATGTCATATTAATCATTGCCAGACGCTTTTCACGGTTCATTGCATTTGCCAGACGCTTCAAAGCTCTATAAATAACCAAGGCATTTACGTTATAGTATCAAGTCTGAATTTTATATATGTTATTCAGGTAACTGTATAACAATATTTCTCAAGCCGCCAGACCCATTCGAAGGGTCTAAGATTCCCCCAGACACGAAAAAGGTCAGCTGTAAGTGCGAGTCAGTTTAGTTTATTAGAAAATCTAAACAAACTAAAATAGTACGTGAACTTCAAATAAATTTTTTTTAAATTATTTAATATCATTTCAATGATTAATATAATTAATTTTAGTTATAAAAATTTGGCTCTGTAAACAAAACAGAAACAAACCTTATACTCATCAATAATATCAGTATCAATATTACTTTCGACAGTTGAATCATCATTACCACTTACTTCTTGAAGTTCTGAATCATCCATAAGTACTTGAGAAATCGTTGGTTCTGGTTCTACTACCTGATGTAATGTAGTTGCCTCAGACATTGATACAACTTGTGTACAAGGTAACTGTAAATGACGTTGAGCTGGCTGTATTTTCAACTCAGGTACCGATGATGTAGAAGGGGATGGATGCTCTGTTGCAGAACTATTCAATATATTTTTGGAAATATTTTTTTCAGTAGCCGTAGATTTTGATATAAAATATTTTTTCATAAGCCCTGTAAATGACTTATAACATTCTCTATGATAACCCTTTTGCAGTTCTTCGACCGGTAAAATTACATCATGATATTTATACTCTAGATGAAATCTGAGAGTATTATAAGTTTGCTCTAAGGTTTGTAACCCTAAGAAATAAGGCTTGGAGAAAAAAATGAATGATACAGAAGTTAATGTTATCACTCAAAAATCTCAAAACAGGATGTCCGTCTGTCCGTCCGTCTGTTCGCTCTCTAGCTTGAGAACGCGTTGAGCTAGATTGTTCAAATTTTGTACACGTCGTTTTTGCCAAAAAAGTAAGGTCAAGTTCGTGAACGGGCCAAATCGCTCTACCCCTTCCACCTCCTCCCATACAAAATGACACAATTGCGCAATTTGACAATTAAAGGATTTGCTCAAAAAGTATAAAAGCTATTATCCTGAAATTTGGAATATATTACTTTTATGATAATATCAATCTACCGTATAAAAATTATGCGTGTCCTCCTCCTCCTTCTACCACCTCCCATACAAACTGTACTTGTCATGAATTACTCTAAGCCAATTTACTCAGTGCGTATCAAATTTAGCGGGCTGAAATTGAGCACCAAATATTTATTTAAAATTGTTAGTAAGGTGAAAAAAATTAGACGATTAGCTTCACTCCTTTTACCCCCTCCCATACAAAATGACGCAAATTCGCAATTTAACAATAAATTAATTTACTCGAAAAGTATAAAAGCTATTAGTCTCAGTTTTGGGATATATTACTTTCATAATGATTTAAATCTACAGTAGAAAAATTATTTGCGTCCTCCCTCTCCTTCACCCCCTCCCTTACAAAACACACTTTTTCATGAAATGCTCTAAGACGATTTTCTCAGAACATATAACATTTATAGAGCTCACATTTTGTAATAAATACTTAATTAGTATTATCACTAAGATCAGAAAAAAATATTTGATTACCTTCACTGCTTCTACCCCCTCCCATACAATATGACACAGTTTCACAACTTCACAAAAAATCGATTTTCTTGAAAAGTATGAATGGTACTAATCTGAAATTTAAGGGTTGTCAATTTTATAATATTCCTAGTTATTTCTAAAAAAATCACTAAAATCCCCCCACTCTTTCTACCACCTCCCATACAAACTGCACATTTTCACTAAATCTAACTCACTAATTTTCTCAGTCCCCATTCAATTTTTGGAGTAAGCATTTTGTATAAAACATTTTTTATAGCTACTTTAGCATGATGGGCAAAAAATTATTTCAATGCTATCACCTCTTCTAACACTCCCCATCCAAAATTTCTTGGGATGACATCTAGAGTATCGTAAGATTGCGCTTTACGCGCAATCATAGCCCTGTTATGTTTTAGGTTATGTTCTTTTCTCAATTTTAAAATTTGTTTACATTTTTTCAATGTGTTCTCAGAAAACATTATTATTTTTCCACTAGCCTTCTTACAAAAAACACAATTTGATTCATCTGCCATGATGATACTTTTACTTCAAAACGCAGTAAAATAAGATGTTAACTTTATTTCACAAATCTGCACAGTGGATCCGAATGACTTTAATGCAACTAACTCTCTTACTCGCACTCGCATGCTCAGGTAATGTTTTCACTCTAGTACTTACAGCTGACCTTTTTCGTGTCTGGGGGAATCTTAGACCCTTCGAACGGGTCTGCTTGAGAAATATTGTGATATAGTTACCTGAATAACATATATAAAATTCAGACTTGATACTATAACGTAAATGCCTTGGTTATTTATAGAGCTTTGAAGCGTCTGGCAAATGCAATGAACCGTGAAAAGCGTCTGGCAATGATTAATATGACATTAAAATACTATCCCGTTAAACATATCAAAAAATTAGATTTGATACTATAAAGTTTTTTTTCAATTATTTTATACACCTTTACTACCTGTTACCTGCCGAACGCACCGCGACTCGAGGTTCATACTCCCAAACGTTCTTACCGGCTTTACTATGGTTACGCAGAAAAAAATTTAGCTTTGATACTATAACGTATGTCTGGCGGCCGTGGGCTCTTAAACTATGATATTTTTATTTTAGTAAAGAGTGTAGACTTGGAGGTTATGTATGAAACAAAATATCCGACAAATGGGCGCTTCGTAACTGTTGGCACTCGTTAATCCTTTTGGCGAAATTTTCGATGACATTTTGGCATTCTACCGGCTCAATTTCATCAATGTAATGAATCACTTAACGATCTATTACTTATTATTATTATTATTACTTTTTACATGGTTCTAAAACTACTCTTCCGCGAAATAAATAAGACAAATGCATAAAAAATTTCACATACAAACTTCGCATCTGCTCAGATCAAAAATCCCGTCACCAAAACACCATAAGCAAACATACAAGATACCTGGGAACTGACCACACTCAGTGGCTATGATCTTTATCTGTGTACATGTTGCAGTTATAAAATCGGAGTGCGGCCTTTTTGGCCTATTGTGTGATTATTGCCCCTATACCCTACCATAACTCAATAGCTTTAGCTAATCTAAGTATCTGTAAGGGAGCCATGTTGGCTAGTTCCTCGGTGGAAATGAAACCTTTCCACAGAAGATTATGCCTTTTCCTTGCCACTGCTTCACAGTGGCATAGGATATGTATTGTCGTTTCTGAGTCTTCGAGGCGGCAGATGTCGGTTTCAGCTAAGCCCATATTATTGAGGTTGTGGTTCATTCCACTGTGCCCCGTCATTAGACCGATTAGAGTACTAATATCGCTCTTTCTGAATTTCAGGATATCCTCCACTTTGTTTTTTTTGTGGTATGATGAGTTTTTTTGAGGTTGATAAGCCAGGAAGTCTATTCCAGTAGATTTTGTGTTCTTGTTCAACCCACTTCTTAAGTATCGAGCTTTGATGCCCTTTTGATTTTCCGCAGAATGGCTCTGGACCAATAAAGTTTTTTTCCGCGCCATTTTTGCAAGGCGATCAGCCTCTTCGTTTCCCTCAATTTTCATATGGTACCCACATTAAGGTTACGTCGTTCCTTTTCCCTGTCTTGAAAACAGTCCTAAGCTAACCTCGATCCGTGTTTATTGGATGCTAGGGCTTTGAGAACAGCCTGACTATCCGATAGGATATAAATTGATTTGTTGCGATGAGCTCTCCTTATATTCTCTCGGATACATAGCTCCATTGCAATTAATTCAGCCTGGAAGTGTTGTGGCTTCTTTGCCGAGTGGTTTTGAAACCGAGAAGTTAGGACCTTTGACTCCGGCTCCAGTCCCCTCAGAGGTGCGCGAACCATCTGTATACCAGATGGTTGATCCCTCTTCCATTTCAGGTAGCGTGGATTGCCAGTCCTTGCGTTCTCTGATTATAACTTCGAAGGGGGTTTCAAAGTTAAATTTTGTCGGCATAGCGTCCGATAATGTGGAGGTTAGAACCTCCAATTTTGGGTTTCTTAGGATTTTGAGGTGGCCTCTAAAATCCCCTGGTTTGAACTTGTTTTCCCTCTGTATGCGTAACACCCTTTGACAGCTTCCTTTTTTATTTGTAGATGTATCGAAAGGAATGTTAAGGAACATTTCCATTGCCGCTGTGGGACAGGTTTTCATAGCTCCTGTGATACCAAGACAAGCTAGCCTTTGGATTTTTTGCAGCGTAAGCTGTGCTTTTCTTTGTAAAGTTTTAGTCCACCATATCGTTGATCCGTATGTGACTATTGGAAGAATGATTGTTCTGTAGCACCAGTAAATCATTTTGGGCTTTAGTCCCCATTTTCTGCCAAATAAGCTTTTACAAGCCCAAAATGCCTTTAGTGCTTTGGCATGAGTCCATTCTATATGTTTATTCCAGTTGAGTTTGCTATCTAGTATGACACCTAGATATTTTACCTCATCTGAAAAGTGTGTTATTGCACATTTATTGAAGGGGGTATGATGTACATTTTTCTTCTATTTGTAAATGGTACTAATTCAGTCTTACTTGGGTTGATGTCCAAGTTCTTAGACTGACACCAGTTCATTATCACTTCTAAGGCTGATTGTATTCGTTCCGATATAATTAAATCATGTTTGCCTCTAATGATAATGACGAGGTCATCGGCATATTCTATAGCTTCGTATCCCTGTTCTGTTAGACGGTCTAGGAGTTCATCTACTACAATTGACCAAAGAAGTGGAGATAGTACCCCAACTTGGGGACAGCCTCTATAGGTCTGTGCAGTCAATGTGCTATCACCTAGATCCATGGTTGTCATTTGGCTCCTTAGCATGGCATGTATCCATCTAGTCGTGGCCGTTTCCAAACCCTTTTTCCTAGCCGCCGCTATTATGGCTTCATGGGGAGTATTGTCAAATGCTCCTTCTATATCTAGGAATGCACAAAGTGCAATTTCTTTATAGTCTTTTGCCTTTTCGATTTGTCTTACCAAACCGTGAAGGGCTGACTCTGTTGATTTGCCCTTTTGGTAGGCATGTTGATTAGTATTAAGACGAACCTTATTGGGTCCTGTTCTTACGTGTATGTCCACTAACTTCTCCATCGTTTTGACGAAGAAGGAGGTAAGGCTTATAGGACGATATGACTTAGACTGATCAATGGGACGATTCCCTGCCTTCGGTACAAATACCACCCTCGCTTTCCTCCAAATTTTTGGGATGTATCCCTAAATAAAGCTGGCTTTAAAGATCCTTATCATTATTGGCATTAAGATCTCTAACCCCTTCTGCAGTAATGCGGGGAATATTTTATCTACTCCGGCTGATTTGAAAGGCTTAAAGGTGTTGATCGCCCATCTAATGTTTTCCGGAGTGAAGATTTTACCAGCAATGCTTTTGCTGTGCGGAGTTTGACGATATGTCCTTTCCTCCGCCTCTAAATCCTCATTGTTGTTTATTATTTTGCAGCCTGGGAAATGTGTTGCCAATAACACCTCAAGGGTTTCCATACTGCTTTTAGTAGAGGACCCATCCGGTCTCTCCAAAAGTCCGATATTTATCGGGGTGTCTTTTGATAACACCTTTTGAAGCCTTGAGGCTGTTGGGAGATCATCTATCTCTTCACAGAATCTTCTCCAAGACTCTTTTTTCAACTTTCTTAGAAGATTGTTATATTCGGTTAGAGGCTCTCTGTATTCGTCCCAGTTCCCAAAGGTCTTTGCTCTGTTGAACAATTTCCTAGTTTGCTTGCGTTTTGCCGCTAGTTCCTCGTTCCACCAAGGTGCTTGTTTGGCCCTTTTTTTTGTAGAACAGGACAACTTTCTTCGTAAGCATTAATTATATTGTTTACGAGTTTGTTCGTGATTTTATCAATGCAGTCTGGGCTGCTTATTGCTTGTTCTTCTACGATACCTAGTTCAAATTCTAGGAAAGACTGGTACAGATTCCAGTTGGTGCGTTTAGGGTTTCTGTATTGTCCCATATATTCAAAAGAAGTCTTAATATCAAAAGAGATATGCCTATGATCCGATAATGAGGCTTCTCAACGAGATACAAGTGCACTTATGCCATTTTCGTCGTCCGACTTTCTAGACTGAAGAAATTCCTTGAAGGCATTTTTGATGGCTGCTTCATTGTTAAATTGTTTCTCCGCCAACAAATGATCCAAATGTTTAAAAACGTGGTAATCGGTTGGCGAGAGGTCTGGTGAATATGGTGGATGAGGAAGAGTCTCGTAGTGCAACTCGTTTAATTTATTGACCGTTGTTCTTGATTCTACGCGTCATGTTTTGCTCAGTAAGCTCAACCGGAACTCACTTATCAAGCTTTTTGACTTTTACAAGCTGTTGGAAGTGCCGGGAAACTGTCGAATAGTGTACGCCCAGTTTCTCTGCAATGTCCCTTACAGTTTGGTGTGAGTCAGACTCCACTAGTAAACACAGCTCGTCGTTGTCTATCGATGGTCCTGGGTTACCACATGGCTCACTTTGAAGGGTCGTATCTCCTGATCGGAATTTTTTGAACCATCGCTGTGTGGTTCGTTCGCTTACTCTGTCAGCTCCAAATGCCCTGTTGATGTTAGTGGTTGCCTCGCTTGCGTTGTGGTCAAGTTTGAACTCGTAAAGAAAAAGTAACCGTTCTTGACACGATTCCACATTTATTTTTTTTTCTCTCCGATCTCAATGAAGTTCAAAACTGAAATGATTCCATGACCAAATGTAGGAGTATTAATACTTCAATATTCATTACTACCAGAGCCTGGCGGCAGTTTGAGACATAAAAATCGCAACTAACTTCACTTCATCGCGAAAGTCTGCATCAACCTAATACAGTGAAAGCTCCTATAAGCGGACACTGATGGTGCCAACTTTTTTGTCCGGCTATGAGAGCTGTCCGTTTACGGGAAAAAAGAAAAAGAAGAGGAGATAAACAAATAATAAATTTTGTTTTTAGCTCGTTTATTCATTTTGGAGTACACATTGTATGAAATTAAGAAATTCAAAGAAAAAAATTCGATCAAATAATATAATATACATTTATAAATGTATGCAGTTAAATAAACCAGCTGCAGTGAAAATTAAGTAAATACATACTTAGTAATTAATTGAACAAAATTTAACATGCTCTGTTGACGTAACCTTTTTCGTTTCTGGTGTATAAGACAGTTTTGAAAATGATTCTCTAGATTTTTTATGTACTCAAATGCCGTAAAATCATCATGAGTAAATGTTTCAAGCTATCAACAAGATTTAAAGCTTGATTATAGGAAGTGATACAATGTGAGTCCGGAGTAATTTCCTGAATTTCTATATCTGAAGCACTTTCATCTTCGTTACTGATGTTTTCGGTTGTAAAATTGTAGTTGTCATCTTCCGTTTGTATATTGTTGTCAACGGTCATAAAGTTCTCCAGATTTTGGTCTTCTATGGGCCCAAGTTCGTTGAGACCTCTTATTAAATCGGAGGGTATTGATAATGGAAGATCATCTTCAGGTTCAAATTCCGTTGAACTATAGTCATATCCTCTTTTCTTGAACCCTGCTTTGCCGGAACAATTCATTATGGTGTTGGAAGTGACTTTATTCCATGATTTTTTAATGAAATATATCGCATCTAATACATTAATGGTTTTTGAAAGTTCCGTTACAGATTTAACATCTCCAAGTTTAGATAAAATATATTTCAAAACTTGATCTCGATAAAAGCATTTGAAATTGTGTATAATCCCTTGGTCCAACGGCTGGCATACAGCAGTTGTATTAGGTGGAAGAAAAATTTGTTAGATTAATTTCGCGGGGATGGGAGGCTGCATTATCTAAAAATAATATAATTTTTCTTTTCTGAATGGCCATTTTTCTATCTAATTGTGACAACCATTCAATCATGATTGCCCTTGTCATCCAGGATTTTTTATTCGAATTCCAAGTTACTGGCAACTTATTAATAACAAAGTTTTTGAAAGCTCGGCGGCGCGCTGCCCTTCCAATTACTAATAACTCTTCCTTTTCTCCTGCCATGTTTACACAAAATAATATTGTGAGCCGCTCTTTTGACATTTTCCCACCGGTTAATTTTTCAGATTTAAAAGCTAAACTTTTATTGGGTAATACACGAAAGAAAAGTCCGCTTTCATCATCCGCATTATACACATCCTTTGGCTGGTATCCAGCCAATAATAAAGGCAGATTTTCTATAAATTGTTTAACATCGTCTTGATTTACATCTGCTGCTTCACCTGATATGCATTTAAAACTTATGTCATGCCTTTTCCGCCACTTTTAGAGCCAACCATCAGACGCTCTGAAATTAGTATAACCTAATTCTTTCGCTATTTCTTTAACTTTTGCCTTTACTAATTGTCCTGATATTGGAATGTTTTTATTT
Source organism: Chorisops tibialis (assembly GCA_963669355.1). NCBI lineage: Eukaryota > Metazoa > Arthropoda > Insecta > Diptera > Stratiomyidae > Chorisops > Chorisops tibialis. Next base: position 137,157,566 of record OY770264.1, read on the forward strand.
CTAACCGTTGAAAACCATTCAAAACAAATTCTGTCAATATTCAAACCATCAATTTTCAAAAAAATTTTCTTTAGATTCACATTAACTCCAGATTGCCATTTAGTTCGTATTTTGCCCTTATTTTTTCGTATTTTTGCAGCTTGAGTTTTTCCTATATTGAACCTATAATGCGATAATATTAATTATACATTATACATTTTTTCATTGCCTCCACAAGTTATGTGTTTAGGTTAGCTTACTTTTTTCCCACAGCTCGCACTGTTAGATTTTGGTCTTCTATAAAATTCACCACTTCCATTTTTTCTTTAAATGTAAGCAATTTTCTGCTTGGCGCCATTATAAAGTGAATATGAAAGAATTTGTACAAAACATTTTTTTATTAAAACTTTATTTCACTTTATTTGTGCTTTAATTCACAACCATCCCCGTCTACACTTTGCGGAAGAACATAAATGTGTTGTTAACGCTCTTCTTCTTTCTTTTCTTCTTATGCTACACGGAGGAAAACCTACACGACCCGAAAACTAGCCGCAATAAGTCAACTGAGCTCGCGTTCTCGCTTTTTCCTTGTCTATTTCGTAAACTAAATTCGGGAATTCCCCGATTTATTTACGCGGATGTCCGCTTACAGGAGATTTCTATGTTTGAATGTGCCAAGCGACAGTGTCCGCGACCGCTTACAAGAGCGTCCGCTTAAGAGAGAGTAGTTTCTATGGGAAATTATAGGGAAAAATTTTGTTCCAGAAAATTTGTCCGCTTAATAGAGATGTCCGCTTATTGGAGCTGTCCGCTAAGGGAGCTTTCACTGTATATGTAGTTCATGCATTTTATTGCATATTCGATTATAATTATGGTCATAGGGTACTTTTCGTTTTTGAGTAAAACCTTTGTTTTGAGTTCCCAAATAATCAAGGTTATCTATAAAGCGATTCCCGGAAACCATTGAATTGTGATGATCCTTCTATAATTTATGGATGATACAGCATTTTGCAGAGTCAGCGTCTTTTGAGCAAGAAATTGCGACTGTCTAAATAGGTCAGGATAACCTGACCTCAGGGCAGTTCGATAATATCAGTAAGCTGTTCAATACCAGCAATTTTAATAGCAAGTTCGCAATTCAAACGTTTTTGTGTTTTTGTAAAGTCTCATCCTTAATAATAATAAAATAATTAATACGGTGGACCAAATCACCGATTGAGTCAATAAAAAGCATAAAGTAAAGTAAACTCAGTGTTTTATTGAAGGCTTAACCTTCCAAGCGTGACGACTTACCGTCGTAACATCAATGGCGCGACAAGTCTCGACTTTCAATGCAGGAATCGTTTCAAAGTTATTGGCGTACACCTTTTATTTAAATAAAAACCCAAAGAAAAAAATTCAGTGGCGCCAATTCACATCGCCGTGGCTCAAGATAACACTCCCTTCAAATTTCGTCTTTTAACAATTCAATCGTTTCGTTCGCTGTGAGGCAGGTGGCGCCGTCCTCTTGAAAGCACATGTCATCGAGATCCATTTCAGCAATTTGAGGCCAGACGAAATTGTTTATCCGTCCGCATTCTCGAAGAAGAACAGTCCAATCACACCCGCAATCCAAATGCGCACCAAACAGTGACTCGCGATGGGACGTTCAAGGATCCATCTTGGATTCTCAACTCCCCAAATGCGCCATTTCTGCTTGTTGACGTAGCCATCAAGTTCGAAATGCGCCTCATCAGAGAAGATGATTGTCTTTGAAAAATCACCATTCACTTGTCGTTGCTCTAAGATCCCATGTGTGAACGTAGTGCGTCCGTGTAATTCTCTTCACACAATACAACTCTCAAATAAGAACGTTGCATGTCGGACCTAAAAAATGGGGCTAAATTCAAAATAGGCGGTCGTAATGTGACACCTTTTACGAGCACATATCCATGTATTTTGAACAGGAAATGCAATGGCAAACATGGAGAAAAAATTTCAATATAGCCCTAAGTTCCAAAAACTCGCTACTTGCATCCTGGGCAGCGATGCCATATAGTAAATACCGTAAATAGTTTGAAAAATTACGCTGTTTATATGGAAATTACGCTGTTTTATCGGAAGCATAAGTAAATACAAGAAAACAATCAAATTATATTTGAAAAAACTTATATACAGTTAATAGATAAATTGGACATATCTAGAAACAAAATTGAAAAGCTAACTTTTTACAAATACACTGAACAATCAAGAATCAAAATTTCGAAATACAGTGAATCAAAAAAGTTTAGGGAGAGCGGTATTATCAAAGTTTACCTGTTAATAACTTTTTTTAATTAGGATACCATTTTTGATAAGGAACAACTTATTAAATATTTAAAAACAAAAGATATTTTAATTTCATTTTTATTGTAGGTGTAATGTTAAAAAAAAATAAAAAAAGTCATGATTTATAAGTAAAAAAATTCAGGCACTCGCTACGGTCGTTCTCACTCCCCTTCCTCTACTTTCCCAATCCCATTCCTTCCCTCCATGACTGTGTTCGTGCATTGCACGTAAAGGCCGAAATTGCCTATAACACAGGTCATTCTGTAAAAAAAAAGGCACACATATGAAAAATTTTTGGACTTCCAAGCTTGAATAACTGCTTGTAAGCGTCTACACATACTTCGAACTAAGTTGGCTGTCTCCTCTGGAGTTATATTTGCCCATTCTGTGCGTGTGGCCTCCTTAAGTGATTTTTTTAAAGTTATTTGATGACTCCGTATTTTTTTCTCCAGTAAGTGCCAAATAAGTTCTATCGGACTCATATCTGGCGACTGTGGGGGTGTTTTCAATTGCTTGCAATGGTAAATTAGCCATTCCTGCACAAGAAACGATGAGTGTTTCGGGTCGTTATTTTTTTGGAACAAAAATGGTTTCCCATTCAACCCAGTGGCGTGGCGTGACTTTATAGCTAGGGAAAGCAATTATTTTGCGCCAAGCTACAAGCGCTGCGTCAATATGCAAGACTCAACAAGTTTACATCATTATTTGAAACACTTCTACTCATCTGAGAGGGGTGCGGTTTTCGGCAATCGATTTAGAATTCAGTTTACATTATTAATTGGAAATAAAAAAAATCGTTTTTTTTATAATTTTTTTAGGTAGTGCTCCCCTGGAACCGATTCGTTTTCACTCAAAGCACGACAAATATAGGCAACATTGCCAGATCTACCTCTTCACATTTTTCTTCCTGATCATTTTTCGGCTAGTACAGAAATTTCAATATTGGCAATACTTTGAACGATAGCTAGAGCTTGCGACTGAAAGCACTGGCTGGAAGCAATTGCGTTAACGCATCTCTCCTTCGTAAAAACGTCGAGCTTGCGCTCGCTGCGAGCGAAAATTTTACTGGTATTGGCCGGCGGTGTCGTTATCTTGTATATGCGACTAAAAGCAATGAGAGGAAAGGTGGAAGCATTTTAATGCGACCATTCTCCCCTTCCTCTTGAAGTCGAACTTGCGCTCGTCGCGCGAGAAAATTTTGCTCGTATTGGCCGGCGGTCTTGTGTGTGCGTTTTTAAAATCGCATCTTTTTCCCTGTGGAAGGCTTTCAACTTTCGTTGGTCAGAAAAAGCGTGAAAAAAATAGCTAAAGAAATTTTGAAATAAATTTTCATATCCGTCCCGATTTCTAAACTGAAGAAAGGGCAAAACTTAAGGGAAGCATTGCTTCCTTTGCATCAATTGCCACACCACTCAACCCCAACCTTTCAACACTAGGTTCCAAATTTTACTTTAAGATGTTCATGTATAAGTGTTTATCCATCTTCTCATCAATAAAGTGGAGATTTCTCATTCCAGATGCCGCTATACACCCCCATACCATCACATTACCCCGGCCGTGTTTCACTGTTTTGATGATATTATTTTCCTGCAACTCTTTGTTTGGTTTTTTTGTGCGCCGTCTGAGCCAAATAGGTTAAACTTTGATTCGCCACTAAATATCACGCTCTTCCAAAATGATTCCGACTGATTAACAAGGAGTTTGGCGAATTGCAGCCTGGTTTTCTTATTCACAGCCGAAATGAATGGTTTACGCCGAGAAACTCGTCTATAATAACCAGCTCTATTTAGGGTATTCCGTATTGTTTTGGGATCGAAGTTTTCTTTAAATTTTTTCTGCATATCATGGCATGATTTGACAGCCAAAATCTTTGGATTTTTAGCCACTGCAGCTACTACAATCCGCTTCTGGCGCGGTTAATTTTTTTTGGCCGTCCACATCTGCTGTTACGCTCTCATTTTCCAGTATTTATGTAATGTTTCGTACACTTGAATATGGTCTCTGCACTATATTGCCAATATCGCGATCAAATTTATGCTGTTCGTGAAGATTAATTATAATTTTACGGACATCTATCGGAATTTCCGTACGACTGCCCATTTTGTCCATTCTATCACGAAATCAAGATCAAACCCTTTGACAATTGGACAACTGTGCAATAATTATGTACAAAGTCAAGAAATAGAGCAAATAATATTAAAAGATTACCGTTATATTAGCAAAAACATGACACAAAAGAAGTGTGCCTAACTTTGTTGATGTTTTTTTGTAATTTTCTTGTTTTTCACTCGAATGATGTTAGCCGGCAAGTAACCACTTTTCAAACTTATTTTTATTCCAATCGTTTGAAATTCGTTTGAAGTAGTTTGGAGTTTCATCAAAATCGTTTGACGGTTAACCGTTTTTTTTTTTAAATCATTCAAAATTCGACCATGATGTTGACCGGTGGGTAACGTTTTTTAAAAAAAAAATTTTTTTTTTTGTAATCGATTGGAAATTATTCCCAAAGGTTTGGAGTTTTTCTGATGAATCGTTTGACGGTTCACGGTTTTTTTTTAATAAATCAATTAAAATGAAAAATTTTTCAATTTCGGTCACCTATGAAAGCGTTTTCTTGACGCTACCGCCAAAAATAACTTTTTTTCAAAACCTGACTTTTGTATTCGTTTAAGAAGCAGTTCAAGAGGTTTGGAGTTTTATCAAAATCGTTTGACGGTCGACGGTTTTTTTTTAAATAAATTTCTTGACGACTACTAATAGTTGTATACATTATTTACATTTATTTATAATATTGTTACATATTTTGACTGATATAAAACATCATTCATTGCTGTTTCCATTCTGAATGTATATTGCGGCAGCTGGAGTTATAAGGTTCCCTTCATTGCGAACTTTTACCCTCGCGCAAGTCATAATACTCTTCCCATCGTCCAGAAGTTCGTCGGCAATATGCAGTGAAATGCCCTTCAATTCACGCAATAGCCCCAACCAATCTGAAGTATTAATTATGTTATTTTGTGATTCTTTTCAAATTAAGAGTAAAGTAATATATAATGTAATGTATTCTGATTTCAGAACACTAACCTGTATTTGTTCTCCAATGTTAATATCGTTGGAAGTTGTCGTAACTTGCAGGATATTTGAGGTGATTGAAGATTCGGGCGGATACTTAATTCTATGAAAAGATGAGAATTGTATTTTATTGTTTGGGAGCCTGCTTCACCCCATTGACAGTGCACGGTTTGATGGCGAAAGGCTAATGCATTCTCCAAAGCGCCGAAACCTTCTTAGTAATTATTTGGTGATTAGGCATTAAAGTTGAGCAACAATTCCTGCAGTTTTTATATGATATGCACTTGGCATAGATTCAAAATATTTTATCCAAATTTCAGCTGGATTATCCGTTGCGTCGTAAGAATGAATGATATTATAATGTTCAGTCGTTATTTTCCCCGTTGACTCATAAAGGTTCTTCAATAAAATCAAACGCTCTTTATAAACGTCAGAAGTTAGACCATTATCGATAAATTTTAAAATTAATTTGCAAATTGGGATTTCCGAATCTTCAATAATTGAAAAAAAGAAGGAATCATCTATTGCAGCAGTAAACAAAATTTGGATAATAGAATCGAACGGGCACGTATTTCTTAGCATATATGTAATGCCATCGATTGTATAACTGTTACAATAATTGCCATTTTTCAACAAGTACCGTTTTATTTTTATACTCTAGATGAAATCTGAGAGTATATTGTGTTTGCCTTACCGTTTGTAACGCTAAGAAATAATGCTCGCACAGAGCCGCTAAGGGTACAGAAATATTTGTTGTCGCTCAAAAACTTCGATTCCGAGTTGCTGTCTGTCCGTCTGTCTGTCTGTCCGTCTGTCTACAGCATAACTCTCGAACGCTTTGAGCTATCGTGCTGAAATTTGCTGTGTGTCATTTTTAGCAAAAAAGAAACTTTAAGTTCGTGAACGGGCCACATCCCCCCACTCCGTCTACCCCCTTCCATACAAATTTCACGAAATTCCGAAATTTTCATAAATTGATTTTTCTTTGAAACTATTTAAGCTATCGATTTGAAATTTGGGTCAAAGTATTATGATATAGATGTCATTAATATGACGGAATATGGATCCGATCCCGTCACTTCTTCTACCCCCTCCCATACAAATGCATAATTTTGAAAAATGCATTTTTTCGATTTTCATTGAAACTAGCAAAGTTATAAAAACGAATTTTTGCCACAATTAATTTTATTATAATTGCAATTATTTTTGAAAAAATTATCAACTTCACCTTACTCCTTCTACCCCCTCCCATACAAATTTCACGAAATTTTGAAATTTAAATTAAATTATTTTTCTTCGAAACTGTTAAAGCTATCAACTTGATATTTTGCATAAAGTATAAAAATAGAAATATCAATAACGAGAAAAAAATGTGTTTTGATCCGTACACTCCTTCTACCCCCTCCCATACAAATGCATAATTTTTGTTAAGTGCATTATATCGATTTCCATTAAAACTAGAAAAAATATAAACTTAAAATTTTGCCAGAATTTGTTTTTTAGTAAATGTAATAAATGTTAGAAAAAATTTTCAGCTTCACTCCTTCTACCCCCTCCCATATAAATATCTGCATTATAAATTCAAGGAAAGCATTTCTTCTTTGAACATATGAGAGCTATCGACTTTGAAATTGAAAAGCCTGGCAATAATGATGTCGATAAGCAGTTTCAAAATCTTCTAAGCCCCTCCACTTCCTCTGCCACCTCCCATACAAATGCCCCAATTTCAGGAAAACTATCTCCAATTGAAAATAATGAAAGCTACAAACCTTAAATTCAGCACGAAATATTTTGCATACCACATTAGGTGTCATATCCAAAAATTACAAACCTTCCTCCTCTGCTTCTACCACCTCCCATACAAAAGTCACTATTAATTATTCAAAAGAATTAGTGGTGACATTGGGCTTTACGCCCAATCATAATTCTGTTATGTTTTTGGTATCAAGTTTGCTATTCAATGTTACCTCAGAATATGAACGAAAAAATTTAGAAGCTGATGGCTTATTTTGCATGTAGTTAGTTGTTAAAGAAATAACAGTCTTTTGTTGTTCCTTTATTTCGCCTTGATCTGAATTTTCATTGGGTACGGAGTTTTGTGTGTCGTTTATTAGAACTGACTTCCTGGGAGCCTCTTCGTTATAGTCCGACCCTAATTCAATATCATTACATGAAAAAAAGACTCTCCTTTACCGCGCCAATTTTCCCAAGAATATAAGTCGGAATCTAATGAAATCGAAAAATCCTTTAATCTCTTATTCGTATTAATCTCTGATGTGACATCGATTTCGTCTCTTATAAACTGATAATAAGAGTCTCTTGCTCTTGTTGGCTCTTTTGGCTTTAAGACTGGCCGTATTTTTCCACTATTTTTAATATTTAATAAATTTGTTGAAAAAATTCTTGTGCCACCTATTAAGTCACGTAAATGAATTTTAATGAAGTTGTCTGCACGCTGTGGAAGTGAATAGTTTTTGAACACTTCATTTTTAATTTCGCCAAATATTGTCTCACAATAACTGGTAGTTGCGTGTCGAGTATAAAAAGGTATACTAACTGAAGTCCACAGTGGAAATTCTTTTCCGATCCTCATTAATTGATTGATTAAGGACGGCAATTGGAAAAAATGTATTTCAATACCTTCCTGAACCACTTCTTCCGCTTCCATTTTTATGTTCTTAAAGAACACATCGATTTTTTTATCACATTGATCATCGTGTACATCACTATGCATTCCGTTAGAGTCAGGGTCCTGGATACTCAAATATTGATCAATATTAGTTGGGCGTAGTGTTATAAAGCATTCCAATTTCTCCCTTGCTTCTTTTGCGGTGTTTACTCGGTGTGCTGAGCTAATAGCCGCAGTTGAATCTTCATGCTTTTGGGAAGCGACAACACATAGTAACGAAAAAATTTCAAGAAAATCTTGAAAATGTTGGCAATCTACCAGCAGCGCTATACATCTAATGTAAAAATCACGTACTGGGCGTAATGGATGCGTTTTTAAAACCGGCCATCGACAAACCAGATTGATTAAGAGAGGTCTTTTCAATTTCCGTATAATACTTCCTGTGGCATCTATGCTAATGGACGACATATTTTTGCTTAAGTGACAATATTGTTTATAAACATTTATCTGTTCAGCAGTTCCATAACAGACTTCAAAGGGCCAATATGATATCCGTGCAATGGAACCTATGTAGGGATTTTCGAACATCAGCTTATAAATAGATTGAATCAAATCGTCTTCATTAAAGGGTTTAGATCCAAGCTCTTCCTCAATAGCTTTCTTTTTGGCTCGACGCAGGACGTCGAGAGATGGTATAGTTGGGGCAGCAGAATCTCCGAATATTAAATTTTCCCTTGCCAGTTTCTTGCGCATGTTGGAACAACCCTCACCTATTGATTCCTTTCCGAGCCGACGTCGCTTCTGCCCATTTAAAGGACGTCGTACTATCTCATGGCTTTGATACTTTGTGTTCATTGTTTTTACACGGATACAAAAGTTCTCTGCATCAGGTAATGGTTCTTCATTAGCGTATGCTAGAAAGAAATTTCCACAAAGTTTGCTTTTACATTTACCCATGATCTTGAAGAAGTATTTCCGATCTGATGACACGTTAACTTCACTTCTGCGGAAGGTAAAGTCACAGGGCAAGCGGTGTTGGTTAAAAAAAGCGTCGGCAATAATATTTGGCCATATCCATGGACGCAATGTTTTGTTTGTCCTCTTATCCTTACACAATTCAGGTTCGATTTAATGCCATTCCAGAGTGGAAAATAGCAGGGCTGCTGCTCCTGGACGGTTAAACTGGACTGTCGTACGGAGGACGAACCCAGCAAGTCTGTATGCCTTCTTTGTAATCTCAGAATAATTATTGACGAATTTAAGCTTGCAATCGAAGTCACTCCTAGATCCTTTATTGTAGATACTGCTAGAAGGGTAGATCCGTTAATAGAGTAAGGGAGAACAGGAGAGGTAGTCTTATACGAAAACTCCATAGCAAAACACTTCTCAAAGTTCAGACAAATATCATTGTTAGAACACCAACTGGACAAAGTAGACAAGTCAGTCTGGAGGTCCAAGCAGTCAGAATAAGAAGAAATTTCACGGAACATTTTGCGGTCGTCCGCGTATAAGAGACAATTTGATGATAGGAATTGGGGCAGCGTAAATAGCTGTGGACCAAGAATAGATCCCTGTGGAACACCAGAGTTAGAGAGAAACTCATCAGAAGAATGTCCATTGAACGTTATTCGCAGACAACGATCCGTGAGATAAGAATCAAACCAATTCAGGAGAGAGCCAGTGACACCGTACCTTTCAAGTTTTGCAATAAAAATTTTTCTATTAACAGTATCAAAGGCTTTCGAAAAATCAGTGTATATGGAATGAACAGTGTTATGATGATCTAAGGATTGTGCTACAAAATCAGTGAATTCGCATAAATTCGTGGTAGTTACCTTCCTTTAACAAATCCATGCTGGACGGGTGATATTAAATGATTAAGTTTCTCCCAGACCGCATTGTGGACTAATCTTTCAAAAAGTTTACCGAAGCAGTTTAAGGTAGAAATTGGGCGATAGTTGGCAACATTTTCGGTGTCTCCTTTCTTTAAAATGGGAACAACATTAGCTAACTTCCAGCAAGCAGGAAAACAGCCTTCCTCAAGTGATTTATTGAACAAAAGAGAAAGCGGCACCGAGAGCTTCGAAGAGGCAAATTTCACAAAGAGATTAGGAATCCCATCAGGACCGCCACTAGTCTTTGGATTTAGGGAGTTGATAATGGAGATAACATCACTCTCGCTAAAGGACAACTCACTGATGTAGTTCTGTGGTGGGATAAAAAAGTCATATGATAGGTCTTTGTTGGAAAAGGTAAACACAGAGGAAAAGTATTTGACAAAAAGTTCACACATTTCTTGCGGAGTGCAAGTTGTAATATCCCCAAACTTAAGTTGGGAAGGAAAATAATGTTTTTTGCTACGCTTTCTAACGTGTAACTAGAATGGTTTGGTTCATTACGTGACAGAGACGCCTCAAGCTCAGAAATGCATTCAGAGAAAACTTTCTTGATATCTGATTTCACCTGTTTACGCTGAGAGGAAAAGTTATTATAGCCAGATAAGAGGGAAGTACGCTTATACTTTTTATGCAGACGTTTTTTCCTATGAAGAGCTTTAATAACCGAGTGTGTAAACCATTCTGGGTCAAATCGCAAATGAGCCCCTCATACACACTTGGGACAAAAATTTTTGTCCTACCCAACACTACAGAGATGCTGGTGATGTTATTATGGTATAATAGTTCAGGTACATATTGAATGAAGACATTCCCGTGTTCTTAAATCCTCTGATTGGCGTTCTCTACTTTTGAGTATGCTTCCCTGAACAGTTTGTAATAGTCAAAACTCGCCCAGAATGTCTGCCCTTTTATCACAAAATCGTTGCGGCGGCCGTTCCTCGAGGGAACGCATAATCTCTCCATCCGCATGGATGATCTTGTAAAAAAAACTATCAATACAATGTCGAGCACCAAAGGTTCAGCGCCATATAAATTCGCCGTTGCAGCCGTAACCAACGCTAACATAGACTTGGGCCGTTCCGATCAAGCAACGGATTGAAGTACTGTCTAGCCAAAAACAGTTTGGTTCTCACGTTGGCCTGAAGTGGCACCAATGCCCGAACAAACAGCTACCTCGATCGTACAACCCCTTATCTCCAGTGACCGGTTCGATGTTCTTTGTGTCACTTTTAAATAGGACATCGAATCAAATCTGGCAGAGCTAGGCGCAAGCACAACGCTCCGCCTGCCAGCCGATTTCGTATGCGGGACACCGTCTACGATGAGAAATCCAGCAACCGATACAGTACGGGAACTACAAGAGTTCTTGTCCGAAATCGCACCTTCTCTACTTCTACAATGGCACTACAGCCCCAATCGGGCCTTGGCCTCCTGACCTTCAGGTTCCTTAACATTTTTTTTTCATTAATTATTGTGGATGGGTTGTTAGCCCATCGCACAATCCTCTATCTACGAATTTTTCATTTTCGTAGACTGAGGTAACCAAAGTATATCCAAGCAGCTAGTGTGCGGGAATTATATTACGTCGACCGGGATTTGAACTCACGACCTTCGCATTGTAAGACCAACACGCTACCCACTAAGCTATACCCTAGCTGAATCGCTCCGCGTTACGTAAAATGTCATCATCAAAACAATATCTTTGAATGCGATGATCTAAAAATAGTAACGCACGTATTCATCCGGGACGACATCGTAAGGCCATTCTTCGCTCGACGATATTTAGGACAATTCGAAGTCGCATCACGTTCTCGCAAGTACGACACCATAATAATCAGAGGCAAGCATTCTACTACTTCTAGACAAGCTGAAACGAACTTCTCGAAATAAACGCAGCATATGAGTACAATCTTTACGCGTCAGTCATCAGCTGGTTCCTTCTAAAAACCAATCAAAATGGTTCATTTAGGAAGTAGGAATTTTTATGGGGAAAATGTCTCTATTAATGGGTCCTGTCAAAACCCCAAACATATCTTTTTTTCTTATAACACCGAGACATACTGAAGACCTGAAACATACAATCCACATTTTTAGTTGTCTTACTTACTTACTTACTTACGATGGCGCTACAGCCCAAATCGGACTTTGGCCTCCTGAATACTTTGCCTCCATTCATCTCGGTTCAGTGACCGCGTCCTCCAGTTGGAAAATCTTAGCAGTGATTTGCTGTCTGCGTCAATCGAATCCTCCCAACGCTTCCGTGGTTTCCCGATCGGTCTTTGTCCGTTGACTTTCCCTTTTAGTGTGCGTTTGGGAATTCTTCCGTCATCCATACGCTCCACATGACCAGCCCATTGTAACTTCTTACATTTTATGAGGGTTGACACTTCTGGATTGTCGAAGATGGCATACAATTCTCTATTGTATCGTATTCTTCAGATCGGGTCTTCCCTCACAGGTTCGAGGATTCTTCTGAGGACCTTTCTTTCAAAGACGTTAAGTAGTTTTTCGAACGCCTGAGTTAAAGTCCACGTTTCGCTGTCATAGCATAGCACAGGTCTTATGATGGTTTTATATAGCTTAAGTTTTCTTTTCCGGTGCAGGTTCTTGTTTTTGATTATTGGAAGTACCGAATAATAAGTCTTGTTTGCCGTCATTATCCTTCTTTTGATTTCGATGGGTTCGCTTCCATCCTTCGATAGTCTCGCTTCCATCCTTCGATAAGTTCGCCCCTAGGTATATGAAGTTGTCTACATTTTCCAGGTTATAGTCTACTACCGTAATATTTTGTCTGATTGGCGTCTTTTTCCTAGTTTGCGTCATAATTTTTGTTTTGTTTTCATTAATACGTAGTCCAAGTTCTCTTGCTACCGAGTCAAGGTTTACAAATACCTCCTTAGCACTCTCCAGAGATATTGCAAGGATATCTATATCGTCGGCATATGCTACGAGTTGTGTGGATTCCTCTTCAAGAAGGCCTAGATACTCAGTAGATGGTTTCTGTTCGCTTTCTATCATTCAGTCCCCCATAAAATCTGCAAATATTTGTCAGTAAGCAGCCAGTACAACTGAGCAATATACCAGCTTCTCCACTCGCTACGGTCGTTCTCACTCCCCTTCCCCAACCTTCCCAATCCCATTCCTTCCCTCTATGACTGTGTTTGTGCATTGCATATAAAGGTCGAAATTGCCTATAACACAGATCATTCTGTAAAAAAAAAAAAAAAAATTAACAGCATTGGTGCGAGGCTGTCACCTTCCTTAAGGCCGTTGTCTGTTTTAAAACTGGAAGTTAGATCGTTTCCTACTCTAACTCGTGACAAAGTCTCGGTCCTTGTCATTCTTGAAGCCGAACCAGTTTCGGTGGTACCCCAAACTCCAACATGATCTTATACAGTACGCGTCTGTCGATGCTGTCGTATGATTGTTTGAAGTCAACAAATGTCTGGTGCACATCAATATTATATTCCCAGCACTTTTCCAGCACCTATTTAACTGAAAATATCTGGTCCGTGGTCGATCGTCCAGCTCTAAATCCACCTTGGTATTCACCAATCACTTTGTCAGCATAGGGCTTCATTCTCTTTTCCAGAATTTTCGTCAAGATTTTATAACAGAGATATTCTTCGGTAGTTTCCGCAGCAGAGTTTGTCACCTTTTTTTATAAATTGAATATATGATGCTCTTACGCCAATCTTCAGGAAGTGTTTCCTGCGTCCATATTTCCGTGACTAATCTATGTAGGAGATGCGCTATGCAGGTGTCGCCGGTTTTCAGAGGCTTAGCTGGAATTTGATCACTGCCCGGCGCTTTGTTGTTTGGGTGGTTCCTCAGGGCTGTTTTGACTTCTTCGAGTGTGGAAGGACTCAAAGCGGATCCTTCATCAGCTGTTACATCAGTTATACCTGCTATTGTGTCTGCTGCTGCTGTTCGTGCGGATGAGCTCGGATTAAGAAGGTGTTTAAAGTATTGCACCCATCTTAATTTTATATCTTCCGCATTACTTAGAAGGTTCCCTTCTGCATCTTTGCAGAGGGTTTTTTTTCGGTTGTTATCCCCCTTTCATTCTTTTGACAAGGGAATACGCGGGTCTTGTGTTGTGTAATTTAAAGTGTTCGTCCGTGTTTTTAATTTCGTCATTGTTGTACTTCGGTTTTTTGTTGTCTGCATATTTTATTTGCAAATCGTCTAAGATCATTATATTTGTCCCGTTTGGCTCATGTTGGCCTTTCTGTTAATATTTTGTAAGCCTGGTTTTTTCGGTCGAAGGCATCTTGGCATTCGTTGTCGAACCAGTCATTTCTTTTGCGCCGGGGTTGTTGTGCTATCCCCTCCTCTGCGACAGATGTAATGCCATCTTTGATATTTGCCACATTTCTTCTATTGGCATGCTGGCGTTGTTGTTCACTATATGCGTGAGTTTAGAAGTACAAGAAGGCAACATAAGAATTTAAAAAACAGGCAAACTTGTAGTTTGCTTGAGTTTGACGGTTTTCAAATAAATGGACACGAGAACAAACTTGCATTAAACTACACATTTTTTGTATAGATTCGCTCATTACAATCGAAAATAAATATGACTTTCGTAAATAACAATTCATTATGATTGTGTTTACTTCATAAAAGAAAAAGAATTGAGAAAATTCAGATTTCGGGCAAAATTTCCCGTGCAATCACTGTAACATGCATTGACCAAACTCTATTAGGAGAGTAGTGTTAGTGTGTATCGAGTATCTCTAGCCCAGATACACTCACGTATGAAGTACGCTCGGTGCGGAATTCGAACTCACGACCTTCGCATTGTAGGTAGAGTAATACGCTACCCACTAGGCTCCACCTGAGCACTCTTCCCTTTTAAAAAGCAATATCAATTTTTAGCTAAAATATTTCTCGTTTTTTATTGCTATAAACTCCATTGCTATTTTTTGACCAGTTCATTGTTCGTTGATGAAGTTCGAAGCAATTTATTTCAGCATATCTTATACCTCTCTTGCACCCAGTAGGCTAATTAGTTCGTGTGAAACCATAGTTTTAGAAGCTACTATCGAAGACTATAATTTCTGTCCAATAATTTTCTTTCAGAACTAAGCTGAAAGGCTATGACAAACAGTTCATCGCATTTCAAAACATAACAGAGTTAAGATCGCGCGTAAAGCCCAGTCAAGCGATACTATAGACTAAATGGAAAAGACATTAATGTACCGCAAACTGTGGCATTTCAAATTCTTTAGACTAGTGAATAGTGACTTTTGTATGAGGAGTGGTAGACGCAGTAGAGGGGGGGGGAGGTGTAATCTTTGTATATGGCACCGAACGTGGTATGCGAAATGTTTCGTGCTGAGTCTAAAGTTTGTTTGTCGCCATCCTTGCTGGCAATGCTTCCAAGGTAATAAACATCTTCCATAGCTGGTCCATTAAGAACAATCGGTGTGCTAGATGGTTTTACGCACATTAATTTTTAATCCCGCCTCTTTGTATTTGTAATGCAACGAGCGAACATTTGACTCTAAGTCCGTTCGGTTTTACGCAAGCAAAGACACGTCATCAGCATAATCAAGGTGATTGAGATATTAAACAGTCTCCCCTGCAGAAAACTCTCGAATAGTTTTTGTATGTAAGACGCGATATCTTCGAATATCTTTCCTACGCATAGCATTTCATATTTGATGCTTGTTTAGGTACAAAGGTGAACGTAAGATTTTGTATTTAATTTCATTGGAAACATTTTGCATTATCCTCAAATAATTCAACAAAAAATCTCTAATTAGCGATTTTTTAAGGGCCGGGCCTACCTTGTTCGTATCAATATTACAGGGGTTCCCGAATGCATCTGAACGATGCAATTAAATAATTTTTTTTATTCATTTTCGAAGAAACGTAGCTTTGACGAAATTTCTAAACTTTGTGCAAATTGATTGGAGTACTCTTTTTTCTCAGATTTATGACTAAAAAATTTTTACATTTCCAGGACTGGTCATTAAAATACGATCAAAACAATCCCGTACAGCCACGTTACGATATCAACGCTCCCGACCTCTACATCCCAACGATGGGCTACATAACGTACGTCGTTGTAGCCGGCCTTCTTCTGGGCATGCAAAATCGCTTCTCACCCGAACAGCTGGGGATTCAAGCGTCGAGCGCTCTTGCCTACAGCATATTCGAATTGGTCGTCTACTCCATAACGCTCTACGTAGCGAACATCCCAACGACACTGAAAACTCTCGATCTAGTTGCATACTCAGGCTATAAATATGCAACTATCGTTTTCTGCATTCTGATCAGCATAATTTTTAAGAAGTCCGGATATTTTATAGCGATGATTTACTGTAATTTATCGTTAGGATTCTTTTTGGTAAGTAGGAAGCAATATCATGCAACTTTTTTTTTTTATACAACACCTCTTTTAATTCCAGTTACGAACACTGAAAGCAAAAGTACTAAACGACACTGCGGAATCAGCGACACCGGTTGGTTCGCCCAGCTACGATCCATACGGTATGCCGCAACAGCAACAATCTGACTATACAGTCGGACGGAAACGAAAATTATACTTTTTATTTATGGTGGCCGGTTGTCAGGCATTTTTATCATTTTGGCTATCGATGCATCTGATACCTAGCGATAAGGCAATTGCAGACTTTGGAAAAATTTAAAAATAAGTTTTTTTTTTTTTAAATGAGAGATGTACAAAGTCAAAGCAAGAAAAAATAAAACAGTGACCGTGTAAGAATCGAAAACTGAGAAAAATCATTGAAATGTGCGAGATGTAAAGATGATGTCTAGATTAATCTGAAATTTATTACTACACAGAAAAAACGCAAAAAATAACTATAATTATAAATCGTTGGTCAGTTGGGAGAAGACTTAAAATATATTGTTTTGTATAAATGATTTGTGTTTTTCCTTTACAGGTTTTGGAGTTTTTAGGCTTTCTTTCTTTCAGAATTCTAAAAGATTGGTTTCGGCTCACGGTTTTCTTTTCGCAGATATATACATTTGTCAAAGAATTTATTTCTCGGCGCATTAGCTCCCCGGGTTCTGGTCCAAAAAACTCAGACAATTGTCCATTTACTATCAAAACGTAAATGGACTGCGCACTAAAACTCAGACGATATTTGCTTCAAGCCAGAATTCTTCTTATGATGTTATTGCTTTTACTGAATCGGGACTAAACTGTAGTTTTACTGACAGTGAACTCTTTAGTTTAGACTTCCAAGTCTTTCGTAGGGATCGTTATGTTTCCGATTTGAGATTGAAAGGTGGTGGGTTGTTATTAGCAGTCCGTAGCTGCATTAATTGTGTAGTTGTTGATGTGCTGAACCCTCACTGTCTAGAGATCTTGTGTGTTAAACTTGTATTTAGCAATAAGGATATTTATATCTTTTTGACATATATTCCTCCTTCGAGTCCCTTTACTTTATACGAAAAAACAATTGACAGTTTAACATTTGTTCATAGATCTATGAATATGTCTGACGAACTCATTTTACTGGGTGATTTTAATATGCCAGGACTTTCTTTGTCTTTTTCTGACGATGATTCTACGCTCTTAGTTTCTGATGCTTCGTCCTCTCTTGAATGTTTTTTTGTAGATAGTGTATTTGCACTTGGTCTCCACAAACTTAGTCTTGTTCGGAATTCCTATGAAAGACAGCTTGACCTGATTTTTTATTCTGACTACTGTGCCTGTTCCGTGGAAGCAATCTCGGTCATTGATGTCTTACACCCTCCTATTAAAATATTTCTTATGATTGACGAGGAGCATATTTTTAGCCCTAGCGAGAAAGTGCTTACTTTTGATTTTAACAAAGCCGATTTTTCACGGTTGGACTATCTTATCTCTAATTTTAACTTTGATAAAATTTTTGACAATCCAGATTTTGAGGGTGCCATATTTGATTTTTATTATATTCATACCAATTTTTTGTTGCTTCAGTTCCTTTTACTTATCGGAAGAATATCTCATTGTTGTATCCTTGGTACACGAGTGAGTTGCGTGCGATTCGCAACTCTCGTAATGCTGCGTGGAATAGGAATACTAGGACGAAAAATGACACTGATTTTCGTTTGTATGAAGAATATTATGACTTATTCAAAGAATTATCAAATCGCTTATATTCTGAATACTTACTTAAAGTGGAGTCGGATATTATTAGAGATCCCTTTAATTTTTGGAAGTTTGTTAATTGTAAGCGTAAGTCTGATGGTTATCCAGCGTCTTTTCAATTCCTTGGCAGTAATAGTAATGACCAAATTACTGTTTGTAATTTTTTGCCACATTCTTCAGTGGATCCTTTTCTGGTAGTGGCTTTATCCCTGATATGTCGTACTTTGATAATTTTAAAGGTACTTGTTCAACTACGTTGTCTGGTATACCGATTTCCTATAATAATATAGTTGACCATATCTCTCGCCTTAAGGATGTTTCTTCTCCTGGCCCAGATGGTGTTCCTGCAGTTGTCCTTAAACACTGCTGTCTCTCTATTGCTAAGCCACTCTCTCTCCTCTTTAAAAGGTCGCTAGAAACTGGGATTTTCCCGAATGTATGGAAGGCCTCCTTTATCATACCGACTCACAAAAGTGGTGCAATATCTGCTGTTGTCAACTATCGACCAATAGCTAAGCTGTCAGCTATTCCAAAGCTCTTTGAATCTGTAGTGTATGAGTACCTGTCGTTTCACTGTAAATCCCTGATTTCAAGTAAACAACATGGTTTTGTCAAAAATAGGTCTACTGTCACTAATCTGATAGAGTTTACGAATAAATCCATTGTAGAAATTGAGGAGGGTAAGCAGGTGGATTGTATTTATACTGATTTTAGTAAGGCTTTCGATAAATTGCCCCATTCAATTATTTTATTGAAATTAGACATGTTGGGTTTTCCTACATGGTTTATTAGTTGGATTAAGTCATATCTACTTAATAGAACTTATCAAGTTCTTTTTCGTGATTGTACTTCTAAGCCATTTGTTGCGCATTCTGGTGTTCCTCAGGGAAGTCATTTGGGGCCACTTTTGTTTGTCTTGGCCATTAATGATGTTGCGTCTGTGCTTAAATACTCGGAAGTACTTATTTATGCCGACGACATTAAGATCTTTAGATCTCTTAGTTCCAACTCGGACAATTTTCTTCAGGAAGATTTGATTAATTTTAGTAATTGGTGTCGCCACAATGATCTTCGTCTGAATTTGGATAAATGTCATGTTATGTCTTTTACTAGGAAAGTCTCGCCGGTTATAATAATATATAGTCTTAATGACTGTATTTTGAATCGTGTCTACTATTGACTTAGGTGTTACATTTGACCATAAACTTGATTTTAGCTTGCATATAAATAAGATTGTGCAGGTAGCTGATGTAGTTTTTGCTCATCAACTTCTTACTGGTTTAGTTGATTCTTCCACATTTTTGGGATTGATGCAGTTTGCTGTTGGTCAATTTTTAACAAGGCAACCTAGACTTCTACAGATTTGTTTTCACCGGACAAATTATGGTATGAATGAGCCGATTTCGCGTCTCGCGAGAGAAGGTAATAAGAATGCTGATGCATTCGACTTCTCTATCAACAAATTATGTTTAAAGCGTAGACTTAATGCTAGTTGATACCAATTTTTTGTCAATTTTTGTTTATTTTATTTTTATTTATGTACTTGGTGTAGGGATTTTATTGTTTGTTTCGTCCCTGATGAGCCAGAGGATAATTGATTTCCATATTTTAATTTGGAATCGATTTATGGCAATTCCTTGCATTAAGGAATTCTGATAGTGATAATATTGAGTTAGGTGCATTTTGCATTCACAGTATTAAGGATGAATTTCCGAATTTGGGGTTTCTTGAATTTCCACTCAGTGGGAAAAATCTCTACACGTCCTTTGGATACCCATATTTTGATGATTTCTTGTTACCTATAAAACGTCTGTCGGTTCTGCCGACATACACACTTTTATCTTGCAGATTTGTACAGAAATGGGAAGGTATTTCTAGTCCTTGCCGCAATGCGTCCACTATTCAACGCTCTTCCAAAATATCGGCTGTGTGGAGAGAGTGCAGTAACAGGCTATGATTTTGCGTCAGAATTATTGCACAAATGGTACTTCGCCTCCATGAGTCAAATAACTTTTCCGAAGAGCCTAATACCTATGATACCCTGCTAGTATACAATACCTGGTATTAGCAATACCATCAGTGTATCACCCAATACCACGTATGTACGTGGTTTACAACCTGATATAAACGTGGTATTGATACCTTTCGTTGGATTCGAAATTCGCAAATTTTTTCATGGTATATCATGAAAGGAAGGGTTTAAGTACATAATATAGCAGGCACCTAAACCTTTTTGTGCCGCTATAATTATATATAAGCTAAATTTCCCTGTGCATTCGTGATAAGGGCTATCGAATACCAAAATTTCGAATTTAAATTCATGAAAATCGTTGCCATCATCAACAAAACCGAATGTTGCCTTGCGAAATAGTGATTTAATTGATGTGGTGAATATTTCAATGCAGAAATTCCATACAATTGCGCACGCTTTTTATGAAATATGGCGCGACGTTTCACTTTCATGAATAGCTGATGTCAAAACCATACCACGTATGGGCAGTGTATCAGCCTTCCTAGTATGCTATACCACGTTTGCAATACTAGGTACTGTATACCAGCAGTGTATCATAGGTATAATACGATCGAAGCGGGCGTTACCGAGAAATCGACGGACAATTGAATTGTGCGGCGGAGATGAAGAAGAAACATGAAATCAAAAATCATCTGAACAACTATTTTGGAGCCTCGTACAGCCTAAATGAACAGAGCCACAAGAACCGGCAGGCAACAGATGCTTAGAGTATAATTTTTTCAAAATTACCAAAAAACTGCAAACATTTTGACAATGACAAATGTAGCCGTCTGTCTTAGAATATTTAGGTCCAGGAAACAAAGAGCCAAATAAAGCCAACTGAAGCAATTCCCATACATAAATAAAACGATCCCAACCTGCCGCCGACCGCTCACAGGTACGCTAAGGCGAGTAAATTCGCTCTCAACCCGACGAAAAAATAAGTAAGAGTGCAGTCGGTTCTCTGTCGTAAGCATTTCCCCTTGCAGTTTACCTCCCCAAGTTCCTACAAGACCGGGTCCATGTGGTTCGAATGATAGAAAAAGCACCCGAACGAAATAAATGTATCTTATTTAAAGAAACGATTTCATTTTTTTGGTGATCCTAGTTGGTTTTTGTGTTTTTTTCTTCAGTTTTAATTGAAAAATCACGAAAACAAATTGTGAGATGACTCTCTCTCTCTCCTCTCTCTCTCTCTCTGCCTCTCTCTCTCTCTCTCTCTGCCTCCCTCTCTCTCTCTCTCTCTCTCTATTTTCCATACGAGACATTATGTTTTGTCCAAATTTTTTTTTTTTACAGAATGACCTGTGTTATAGGCAATTTCGGCCTTTATGTGCAATGCACAAACACACGATAATAGATCCAAGAATAATAAAGTTGCGCACGACGTATTCGCAGATATGTGTTTTTAATTTAAACTCTCGCTAACAATTGTTGTTATGTTACTTAATTACAAAGACCCTCCACTCCTCCCCTTGCAATTATACAAACTTTAACGGCGGCACTAAGATTGCTCGTTTTTTTTCTTCTTCAACCATCCGAATTGCTTCCATTCTCTGTCATATTTGATCTTCCTGTATTTATTACTTCTATAAGCGGCTGTATCCCAGATTTTAGAATGTTTATATGCAATGTCTATGTATCTTCCCTCTCCCACCCAGTTCCGAAGTAGTTGGCTCGCTCTTGTAAACGGTAGAGAGCAGGGTTCTGATTTTTGCATGTGTTCAAAATAGTATACTTTGCAGGTCTGCAAACTGTTCCAGTTCTACTATACAGAATACTGAGAATCCCAACTAGTTTAATCCTGTAAATTAGAATTTCGAAACAGGGAGTCCTTTCGGACATTAATAGGTATAGTCATGGGTCGGTTAAAGTTTTGCTGCAAAATATCTGGAGATCTTTGGGATGATCAACTTACTGACGATCAATTCGAAATGTGGTTAGCTTGGATCAGTTTGCTGCCCCTAGTTGCACATTCCCCGATGATACTTTCCTAAAATTACCGAAACCAACCACAATTCGGTTCAACTTCACGTATTCATGGATGCCAACGAAAATGCTTACGCAGCAGCGGCATACTTAAAGATCAGTGACACAGATGGCATAAATTGCGCTTTGTTGTCACCCCAGCAAACCATTTCAATTTCTAGACTCGAGTTGCAGGCAGCTGTTTTGGGTAGTCGATTGGTCAACAGCTTTTACAGTGGACATTTCATCAAAGTATCTAAGCGTATCATATGGTCGGACTCGAAAACAGTTCTTGCCTGGATAAAATCTGACCAACGAAAGTACCGTCAGTTCGTCGCCTTCCGTCTTGGTGAAATATTAGAGTCGACAGAGTGGCACTGGGTACCAACAAAGCTAAATGTTGCAGACGAAGCCACTAAGTGGCAGAAAACGCATAAATTCGATAATTGTGGTAGATGGTTTGTGGGACCTGAATTTCTTTTTTAAGAAGAACGGTAAACTAAGGTACAGTCGAAATTGGAGTCAACTACGAATGAGCAGCTCCGACCTCATCTTGTGCACACTGCTGTCGTATCTGAAAGCCTCATAGAAGTAAATCGCTTCTCTAATTGGCTGCGTCTACCTCAAACGCAGGTCGTTGTCTTCAGATTTATCTACAATTTAAGCGCAAAAAGACACAACCTATCTCCGAAATTTGGCCCCATTTCTTCTGAAGAGTATTTGAAAGCCAAAAATGAGCTGTATCATCGAGTGCAGTAAGAGCGCTACCCAGATGAAGTCACCACCTTAAGGAGAAATAGTGATCTTCCTCGAAATAAATGATATTCCATTGAAAAACTCAGTCCCATCTAGCAATGTTCACCCTATCTGAACAACCATAATGTGCTGAGACTAGGAAGGAGGATTGATGCTGCGATAGAAGTTAACAATGATGTCAAAAAACTCATTCTTCTACCAAAGAATCATCACATTACTCAGCTGGTCATCATCATCATCATCAATGGCGCGACAGCCCAAATCGGGCCTCCTGAAGTCGTCGCCTCCAATCGTCTCGATCCAAAGACCGCGTCCTCCAGCTGCTAATTTTTAGAATGGCTTTGCTGTCTTCATCAACCGAGTCTTCCCATCGCTTGCGTGGTTTGCCTACTGGCCGGTTACCACTCGCTTTGCCTTTAAGAGCACGTTTGGGGATTCTTCTGTCTACCATTCGCTCTACATGGCCAACCCACTGCAGTTTACGTAACTTGATGAACGTTGAAGCTTCTGGCTCGTCGTAGAGTTGATACAACTCATGGTTGTATCTTATTCGCCATTCCGTTCCTTCCTTCACAGGTCCCAAAATTCTTCGGAGGACCTTTCTTTCAAATGCGTCAACTGCTTTTTCGGAAGTTCACGTTAATGTCCACGTCTCGCTGCCATAACAGAGCACAGGTCGTATAATAGTTTTATAAATCCGCAGCTTATTGTTCCTGTGCACTTTCTTGGATTTCATTATTGGAAGTACCGAATAATACGTATTATTTGCAAGTATTATCCGTCGTTTGATTTCGTCTGTTTCATTACCGTCCTTTGCTAGATTACCCCAAGATATATGAAGTTGTCCACACTCTCCAAATTATATTCCGCAATTGTTATGTTTTGTCTGATTGGCGTTCTCCTTCTTGTTTGCGTCATTACTTTTGTTTTGCTTTCATTAATGCGCAACCCGACTTCTTTTGCGGCGGAGTCAAGATTGACAAATACCTCCTTAGCACTAGGGAAGGATCTTGCTAGAATGTTAATGTCGTCAGCGTATGCTACTAGTTGGGTGGACTTGAATAGTAGTGTCCCGTTGGTGTCGACTGGGATTTTTCGGACGACATACTCTAGTGCCAAGTTGAAAAGCATAGGGGCTAGACCATCTCCCTGCTTTAAACCACATTTCGTTCGAAAGCTGGTTGTGGAATCGGTTTGTATTCTCACTTGGGATTCAGTGTGAGTCTTGTTAGTCGGACTAGTTTTGGAGGAATTCCAAAGTCAAGCATGATTTGGTACAGTACACTCCTGTCGATACTGTCGTATGCTTGTTTAAAATCTACGACTATTTGGTGCACGTCTGTGTTATATTCCCAGCATTTCTCAAGCACCTGTTTCACCGAGAATATCTGGTCTGTTGTAGATCGTCCTGTTCTGAGTCCGCCTTGGTATTCGCCAATTATTTGATTAGTATAGGGCTTAAGACGACGTTCAATAATTTTTGTCAGTAGTTTATAGGACGTACACAACAATGATATACCTCTGTAGTTCTCACAGCAGAGTTTGTCTCCTTTCTTGTAAATTGGACATATAATGCTTTTTCGCCAGTCGTCGGGTATGATTTCCTCTGTCCAAATTTTGCATATCATGTTGTGCAGTATTTCAGCGACACAATTTCCACCGTTTTTCAGAAGTTCAACAGGTATCTCCTCAATTCCCGGCACTTTGTTTCGTTTATTACTCAGCTGGTAGTCAATTACTATCATCGTCGATGTCACTAACACAACCATGAATCGGTTGCAAATGAACTTCGACAGCGATTTTCCATTCCAAGCATTCGAATTGAACTCAAAAAAGTGAGGAAAGAATGTCAAAGGTGCAAGAACATTTGTAGAAGCATTTCACTATTGTAGGAGCATTTCACTATCCTCGTTATCGTTTAAGATGTCAAGTATTGGTGATAAGATGACGAGGATTAAGGCGCAACTAGATAATATTTCTAGTTCGTTTGTGAGAGTGAATAATTTTTTTAATTCACTTAATAAGACTCCGACTTTGGTAGACTGTTCGACTGGTACAGTTAATCCAGCAATGGCGGATGTCTCTACTTGCTGCGATATTATGCCCTGCAGTAGCCATATTTCTAATTCAACTGATTCCACTAACTCTTGTTACGCGTTGAATTGTGTTACTGGAGATAAAACTCTGTCTGATAATTCTTGGTATTATCAATAGTCCTGCAGTTCATCAATGTCCTTCTCGCAAGAAGACTATAGTGAATAGTTCTACCTCTACTAAAAATAGCGAAGCTTGTTCAAAAGTTTCCGCTAGCAAAAAACCCAAGAAATCTACACTCTCGAAGTCTACCCTATTTCCTTCGAGTAACTCTCAAACGTCTCACACTGTTACTAATCCCACTGAATTTTCTTCTACTTTGCCTTCACATCTACCTTTATTATCTACTGTACCTCGACCGAAAGCCCTTTTTATTTCTCGACTTGATCCCTGAACAACCCGCGATGATATTATTAACTATTTAATTTCAAAAAAAATTATTTTAGCTGGATCAGCAGTAAAATGTGTAAAAAACCTGAAAGGGCTACGATTGCGTGTAAAGCACAATCTTACGATAATCTATATGAAATAAAATTTTTTGTGATCCCAAGAAATTTTGTGTGGGGAGTGGTAGAAGGGATGATAGCATTGAACTAATTTTTCCCAAACATGCTAAAGTAGCTATAAAAATGTTTTATACAAAATGCTTACTCCAAAAATTGAATACTGAGAAAATTAGTGAGTTAGATTTAGTAAAAATATGCAGTTTGTATGGGAGGTGGTAAAAAGGGTGGGGAGATTTTAGTGATTTTTTTAGAAATAACTAGGAATATTATAAAATTGACATCCTTTAAATTTCAGACTAGTGCCATTCATACTTTTCAAGAAAATCGATTTTTTGTGAAGTTGTGAAACTGTGTCATATTGTATGGGAGGGGGTAGAAGCAGTGAAGCTAATCAAATATTTTTTTCTGATCTTAGTGATAATACTAATTCAATATTTATTACAAAATATTAACTCGATAAATGTTATATGTTCTGAGAAAATTGTCTTAGACCATTTCATGAAAAAGTGTAGTTTGTATGGGAGGGGGTGGAAGGAGAGGGAGGAGGCAAATAATTTTTCTACTATAGATTGAAATCATTATGAAAGTAATACATCCTGAAAATCAGACTAATAGCTTTTATACTTTTCAAGTAAATCCATTTATTGTTGAATTGCGAAATTGTGTCATTTTGTATGGGAGGGGATAGAACGGGTGAAGCTAATCATCTAATTTTTTTTGGTCTTACTAACAATTTTAAATAAATAGTTGGTGCATAATTTCAGCCCGCTAAATTTTATACGCACTGAGTAAATTGGCTTAGAGTAATTAATGACAAGTACAGTTTGTATGGGAGGTGGTAGAAGGAGGAGGAGATCTTGAATTTGCTTCTCAAGTTTGGTTTCCTTTTTATGTTGAGTACATTGGTAGAATTGAATCAATTCAACGTAAATTTGTGAGAATAGCCTTATGCCACCTTAATTGGAGTGACAGAGTGCGTCTTCCTCCTTACATCGATCGACTTAAGCTTTTAAATATGTCGTCACTCTCGAAACGACGTGAGGTAGCTGATGTAGTTTTTGCTCATCAACTTCTTACAGGGATGGTTGATTCTCTTACACTTTTGAGTTTGATGCAGTTTGCTGTTGGTCAATTTTTACCAAGGCAGCCTAGATTGCTACAGATTTGCTTTCACCGGACAAACTATGGTATGAATGAGCCGATTTCGCGTCTCGCGAGAGAAGTTAATGAGATTGCTGATGTATTCGACTTCTCTATTGATAAGCTGTGTTTAAAGCGTAGACTTAATGCTAGTTGATGCCAATTTTTTATTTTGTGTTATTTATATTTATGTATTTGGTATAGGGATGTTGTTGTTTGTATCGTCCCTTCACTAAATGATGAGCCAGAGGATATTTCGATTTCCACATCTTAATTTGGAACCGTTTTATGGCAATTCCTTGCATTAAGGAATTCTGGTAGTGATATCAGTCCGCAATGCCTAAAATACCTGAAATGGCCGATTTGCCATTTCCAAGACTGTCGTCATATAATCAACCATTCTCAAATATGTGGTAACACTGACCCGAGGAGTTGATCGGAAGGTACGGTAATTAGAGAAGGCATTCGAGGTTGGTCCATCAGGCCGCAAGGTTATAACGAGTGAGTTAATAAAGATTTTAAATATTAAGCCGTGGCGTTTTAGTTCAGCTGAGTTTCTAATTCCCACATTTATTGGGATTCGCCTCTTTTATCCAATGTTGATCGCTGTTGGGAGACGATTTGAGAAAAGATGGGGAGTTCTCTTCACGTACTTAAGTCATTCGGGCCGTCCGCATAGAAATCGCCCATACACTTATATTCCTCCTGAATCTGAGGGTAGTGCGGCACTTCCCCCCCCCCCCCCCCCCAAATCATTTTCTTCTTGGGTTATCGAATGGAAATAAGCCACCTGGACCATTGAGTGACAATGTTCTAATACTTCGCAAGAATTAGAGGATTTCGCAACAACTTGCCAACATGTTTTGGAGGCGGTGGGTGCGAAGTATCTGCCGATCATAACCCGACGAACGAAGTGGTTCAACAGCAGCAAATCGATCGCAAGTGACGACGTAGTGATCATTGTCAACGAAAATAGTAGTGCTTGGACAAAGGGAATCGTTCTGGATTTTTTTCACAGTTCGATTTTTTCCTAGAAAAATGGAACTGTACAACAGGCTCACGATCAAACTTCTACCGGAGTTCTCACACGACCAGCAGTAAAGTTTGCGGTATTGGACGCCTGAAGGGAAAACGAGTTAGGTAAGCCGAACAAAGAGATAGTCGATTACCGGGAGGAAGAATGTTGGGAAGAAGTTGGAGAGCCGCTGTCCAGAAGCTTGAGAGCCGCTAGCGGGGAAAAAACAGGTGGAACTCGGAGAAAAGTTAGGTTGGGAAATTGATTGAAAAGACAAGTGAAAACAGATGTAAGAAAATTGTAGTTAAAAAATATATCAAGAAAATAATTGTTAAGCTAAGGAAACAAGTGAGTGGATGGTTTTTATTATTGTATTTGAATAATAAAATATATGTATTATTTGTAGTAAATTTTGAGCCAACAACCGACAACAATACCAATAAAAATAAAGTCGAATAAGTTGCGCTGTAAAATTTATCAGTTTATCAGTTCAATTTTCAACAGTCTTATTTAAAAACATGTAGAGATGTTATGCTATTTCACATACCTGCGATTTTTTCACTGCTATTTGAAAAGAGCAATCGCATACTGCGATTGAAAATTTAAAAGAACTGCGATTAGAAGAGCAGAGCAAATGCATACTGCTTACATTCTATCACCACTAAAATTGCCGCAATGATCATCGCTACAAATCCCAGAGTTTTTGTTCGCACTCGCACATTAATCCCGCAACTCACGCATTCCACGTAACCCCGACGAAATCGTAGCTCAGAATAAAGCTCGTCAAACAAACTCGTTTGGTTCAATAGAGTAATTCTATTTTCGCAGAAAGCGTACCCCATTGAACACTTTCCACCGCACGTTCCACCTCATCGATCGCTAAGCAAATCGTAATTTTCCTTCATCTATCAATCAGGCAAGACTCAATCTCATAGCTCAGCATAGTGAACACTTCCCCCATTTCCCCCGGGGAACGGAAAGGTTTTCTTTTACTATCCAAAGCAATCGAGTCAGGATGGCAAAAATGTCAATGGCATTTCATATACAAAAGCCAAATAAAAAAAAAAACACCCGGTCATCGATCGCATACAAGCCAAATAACAAAAAAAAAAACCGGTCGTCGGTCGCATGGCATATATACAAGCAAAATAAAAAAAAAACCGGTCATAAAAAACCAAACCAAAAGGGTCTACTGTTTTCTTTTTTTACACATTACCTCACACAAGCAATTTCATCATGAACAACGTAAAGCTCTTATCAGATCCCGAAACCCATGGAAGTCGAATTTTACCTAAGTCCCACCGCTAAATATCAATCGCGCGAAGAAAGAGCTTGAACGTTGTTATTCCGATTGCTCTCGATTGCTCTTTCGTTGCTGTTATATCGCTTGAACGTTGTTATTCTGATTGCTCTCGATCGCTCTTTCGTTGCTGTTATATCGCTTGAACGTTGTTATTCTGATTGCTCTCGATTGCTCTTTCGTTGCTGTTATATCGCTTGCAATCAGCGATATATCAGGACACTGAGAGCACGAGCAGTGTCTGCTCTTAGTGATGTTGCTTTAGACTAATGAATGAATGAATTGGAGCTATGTAGATGAAACGATTGCGATTTGATAAGGGATTTGTTTAGCGATATTTTGATCGGTGGGATCTGATCTGATAGGTGAGGTGTGGAACGTCCGAAGTGGTCAATGATGCGCTTTGCTAGAGTTTTTTTGGCGGATTTTGTTCTGAGTTTCGATCTGGTCGGTTGGTAGGATATGTTGCGGCTATCGCAAGTTTCGCCGATTTATGTTGCAGTCAGTCCACCGTGTCGATAAGAGCTTTACGTTCTTCATGATGAAATTGCTTGTGTGAGGTAATGTGTGAAAAAAGTAAACAGTAGACCCTTTTGGTTTGGTTTTCTAAGATCGGGTATTTTTTTTATTTGGCTTGTGTATATGAAATGCGATTGACATTTTTGCCATCCTGACTCCATTGCGCTCGATCGTTTTCCCTACATTGGATAGTAAAAGAAAATCTTTTCGTTCCCAGGGGGAAATGGGGGAAGTGTTCATTATGCGCACTGAGCTGGTGGTACTGAGAGATTGGGTCTGCCTGATTGTTAGATGCAGGATTTCGCAGAAAATTACTATTTTGTCTCTTTTTTTTTTTAATTGCGCACTAGCATGGATAATAGAGGTGGAAAAATCACTGCTATTGGAAGAGCTGCTCTTTTTCACAGATATTGAAAAAGAGCAATCGCAGTGGTTCACTGCGATTGGAAAAGAGCAGATTTTGCCATCCCTAAAAACATGCACGAAGTCTTCGCCTAACAAGGGATGAGGCTGCAGTGAGGAGGATGAGATCGTCGAGCATTTCCTCCGTCATTGTACATGCCTTCTAACCAATCCAAGACAAACTCTCAAAGAGTGCTTCTTCGCCAAGCTGAATGATCTTCAGTCTCTTGAAGGTCATTAGTTTCATCATTAGAGCAGATAATATGCACGTCCACTTCCACATGGTATTAATATCGTTACATGCCAAGACCTCGAATACTCGACGAGCGACCAGGGTCGAGTATTCGAGGTCTTCACTCACTATTCTCGACAACAACAACACTGCACAAATAGGAGAATACCTGCACGTTCTTTTCCACGAAAAAAAGCAAAAACAATTACACGCGCGCACAAATTTCAATCATGTTACATGCCGACACACAATGTTATTCTATGTGTGTCGGTAAGGACGAAAACGGTCGGTGTGGATGTTGATATGACCGACAACGGTTGTGTGGACGCTGGTATGGACGATGATCGGTTGTGCTGGGTATAAAAAGGGCGAATGCTTATGATGAAGAGTTAATTGTCATTTGATATTTAAACAGAAGAGTCGAAACGGGGAAGCGAGGAGGGGAGTCGGCAGGCGAGTGCGATCAACGACTGAGATGAGGCAGTAAGTGTGTCATGTGGTAGGCAGTCGGGGGTAGTAAACGAGTGTGATCGACAGTTCTGCAAGTGACAGTAAGGGAGTACGTCGTGTGATCGACAGGCAGAGTTCAGTAAGCGACAGTAATCGTGTAAGTCCTGTGATAGATAGGCAGAAATCAGTAAGCGAGGACGTCGTGTGATTGACGGTATAGATTAAAAGTCAAAATCAGAGCATCGCCTGGCAAAGTCGCGATAGAGTCAGTCGATAGGCAGCAAAAGAGTCGGAGATATAAACGCGACAGTTGATGAACGGAAAAAGTGTTTGTGATAGTTAAAGGAAGCGATTAATATGCGGATATTTTAAATCAAAAGCGACTTAGTTTCATTTTTACGTGAAATCCAACGGCCCCTAGCAAACTTCAATACGGAGGCCTACATTAGGCCCACTGGCGGCCTACGTGCATTGGTGTCCAACCCTTCCACAAACCTAACCTAATCTTCTACCTGTAAAAGGAGTTGTTTTTTCTCTACTTGGCTGGACGCACGACCGTACATCTGGATAAAAATTAATGAAGAAACTTGGAACTTTCGCGTTTTCTTCTTCTATTTTTCGTAGCAACTTTAAATTTTACTTCAAATACAAAATCAACGCTGCAATCGCGTTTCAATCTGAATCTAGATAGGGCTCTTCGACATCGACAATTTCTCCTTGAAAGTCCGCTTCAGACGATTAGAATTTTTGATCGCATTTTTGTAAATTCGATGATTTTTATGTGATGCGATCAAAAATAAGACCCAAAAAAAAAAAAACAATCATCTAAATTGGATTTTGATCAAATTTCGTATTACTAACCTTTTGAACTATGAATTATTTCGAAAATGGAAATTTTTGTTTCTTATATTTTCGAATCTTAACCTTACTAATTGTATTTTAAAAGAAGAAGCCGGTGTCGATTTAATTCAATAAAAACACTCTATACAAATTTGCTTTCGTTATTTTCATGTTTTAAACATATTTTGTATTCTTTTTTTTTAATATATAAATAATAATTTATTGCTTACAACAATGTTCAACAAAGTATACGAGGAAAGAAATAAAAGATCTTTAAAACTAAATAATTACATTAAAAAAAAAATACTTTAAAATAAAGAATCCTATTATTTCAGTATCAGTTTTCTTTTTTCCTATCATCGATTTTAAGCAGAGATTTTCTTTTTTTTTATAAAAAGTAAGAGAACTAATTTTTATTTTTTATAAATTTTCATTTACACAATAAGCACTCGAATAGCAACATGATTGCATTGCATTTTGACGAATTTTCAGAATGATAATAAAAATACGTTTTATTTATGTTTATGTATTATAAATTTCATAAATTAAAATACAAATAAAATTACAAATACAAGAATGTTAGGTAAATTATTTAAAAAAAAAAGAGGAGAATTTTTTTAGGGTAGATAGCATAGATGGGTAAGGGGTAGGTTTGAAGGAAGGGCGGCGGTAAGTAAGGAGGAAAAAAGTTAACTATCGAGTCGTATGTATAATTATATAACACTAAAATAAATTAATTTCAGTTTTTAATAATTTCAATCATGATATATAAAAACAGTTTATTTTTAATTTACTTATTTTTTTTTTCATTCATTTTAATTTTTTCATTATTACTTTATACGTTTTGTTTTTATTTTATTTTTTCTATCCTCTTTTATTTTTTTACTTATGCATTACGAAAAGTTTTTTTTTTGTTTTGAAGTTTGTTTAAATTTTTGTGTAATTTTAAATTTATTCGCATTTGACCTAAAGCAATGCAATATTATCGTTAATTTTAGTTAAACTGTTTTGTTTGTTTCTTTTCCTTCTCATTGTAGTCTATAGGTATTTAATTGAATTGCAATATTAGTTTATTAAAAAACAAAAATCAAAAATTAAATTGATTAATCTTTGGTGTACCAAAAAAATTTTCATGAAATGTTTTTGTCGTTATTTATTTGTAGATTTTTTGTTGTTGCAATATTTAAGGTAGAGGCATAATTGTTGTTTTGTTGGTTTTCTATTATGATGTAAAATAACAAAAGGCATGGAAGAAAAGAGCGGGCTTTAGGAATACGAGAGAAGATTGTTCTACAAGTGGTAATGTCAAGGATATAGCGCGGAACTACGAGCCATATAAAGTCACCAAGGGTCGGATTCACATTAATGTTTAAACCAAACAATTGGAATGGGTGTTTCGCTCATCCCAATAAGGACCGGTCTATAATCGAGCTTCGGTTTCAATTTTTTCCGCGAAAATAAAATTGCATGCAAGACGTTATCAAATATTTGCAAACGTTTCTCATAGAATTCTATTGATGTGCTGTATTACATTACAGTGGCGGTGTTAATCTCAGATTGCGATACTACTTGTTGCAGAGAAGTTCAACAGACTTCTCATTCTGCAACCTGAGAAGTCATTGTAGTTTGTGAAAGTCGATGCCCCTTCTTCTAGCCAGTTAAGTCCTACACCCATCATTCGTGAAGAAGCCCATTCTATGTGTTTAAGCCCGGTCAACAATTTTTTTTTGTCATCATCACATTCTTAAATTCAAAGAATTTGTTTTTCTTTTTTTTTATCGTCTCCATTTCAGCACCTTATGCACAAGATTGTTTAGAATATCATGTTTATAAATTCAACAATTCAATTTCGATAATATTGCATGGCAAGCACCTTCAGTGCGTATCGTTATGCATGTTAGTAATTTGAAGATCTAGACCTTCCGTCAGCATTTTCTCGCGTCCGTGGTATGTATATAATTTTTAATACACGCGCCGCGGGAATATGCTTATTAAGCAAAAAGAAAAATGAAGATTGTAAGAATTTTAGTCGTCAGTCGTCGTTAGATGATCAAGAATAAAGGTCGTTTATTAATTTAATCGAAGTCTTTTTCTTTAAAAATATCTTTCGCCGCTGGTATATCGGTTCAAGTACCGAAATACCCATAAATCATCAATGGATATTGTATTCATTGAAATTCGCGTTTTAATTAACATATCGTGGGCGGGTGAACAAAGGAGTTCACTCGCGGTATAAACACTATGTGTATGCACACCAAACAAGCAAAAGCCGATGATAATTCCCATCATTATAACGCAAGAGTCTGAGTTCAGCTCTCAGCGAGAACACATCGCGTAGCGCAAGAATTCGCATTTTTAATTTCAAACAAAGAAGTATAATAGCATTTGAGCTATGTTTGATCCAGGGCCTCCCTCGGCCTCAAAGGGGACTCTAGCCGAGCAGATGGACGAAACGGGAGATGAGTCTTAAAGTGCATCAGGTGATTTTGCGGAGGATTCCTGCCGATACAGCTGAATCGCGGGATCGAAACAACACCGGCTCAACCTGGGAACAAGTACAAAATACGGATTACGGTACTCACAAACCGGCTTCGACGCACAATGGAAAGAAGAAAAAAAAGCAGAAACCGGCGAATCTATGTCAGCAGCACTTAGAGAAAATCTAAAGGAATGTATCGAAGAAGTTAACAGTGAAGCCAACGGATTCAAAACGATTCAACACAGAAAGGCATCGAGAGCACCTCGCATAGAAGCTACAGGGGAATCCAGAAAATCGGACGGTAATTTTTATAATAGCTTTAGTGCTCTTAGGAATCTAAGTGATATGGAAAACAGTTCCCAACCACCCGCTAATTCTTTGCCCCTACGACAGAAAACCATCTGGTGTCCTCCTATTTTCATTAAATTCTTAAAAGGGAAAACTGTTATCGAGATGATAAAAAAAATTTCTAGTGAAGTTAAGTTTAAAGTTGTAAGTCAAGGTGTAGATAAGCAAAAGCTTTACGTAGACGATTCCAACGTGCATAGGGAAATTATTGACCTCTTGAGACCAACCAGTGCTGACGCGTTTTCCTTCACTCCTCGTGAATTCAGAACATTTTCAATACTCTTGAAAGGCATTTGTACTGACTACAGCACACAAGAAGTAGAGCAAGATTTGAAAGCGATAGATGCTTCGATTCAGGTGCTGAAGGTAGAAAAATTTAGTACGCCTTGGTCCCGAAAAGAGAACGTAAACTTGAATATTTTCCACATTTTTTTGAGAGGTGATGAAGACATACGAAAAATTCTCCGCGTGAGATATGTGCTTTGTCAAAAAGCGACTTGGGAGAAACCGAAAAGAAAAGGATTGATTCAATGTTTTCGCTGCCAGTGTTTCGGTCACTTGTCAGTTAATTGTGCTAACCTCAAACGCTGTGTAAAATGCGGAGAGGGACATGAAAGAAAAGATCAATGCCTTAGGGCTAAGGAAGGGAACTCTCCTTCGCTACCACTTTGCATCAACTGCGGTAAGGAAGGCCATCCATCCAATTACTCAAAGTGTGGAGTATATCTTAAACATAAGGAAAAACTTGAACTTGAACAGGAGAAGAACGAACCCCTAGCGGAAACACTATTCTGTACATTGGCTCTGAAAGTGAAGCCAGAAATGGCGTGGCGTTCGTCCTTACGCCGAGAGCGAGAAACAGCTGGGAACCAATCTCGGATAGGATTATCGTCGTCAGGCTCAGGACCAGTGTCAGAAACGTCACAATTCTGCAGTGCTACGCACCAACTAATACCGCAACATCTGGTGACAAAGAGGAGTTTTATAGCCAACTGAGTGCCACCTTCGAACGTGTTCCAAGAGGTGATATTATTATCATCTCGGGAGATATGAACGCCCAGGTTGGATCAGACAACACTGGACTAGAACACGTCATGGGGAGGCATGGTGACCCTTGGGTCGACCCTTCACGACCTTGGATTAAGAGACCCGAAAACGGCGAATTATTTGTGGAGTTCTGTAGTACTCGGCAAATGGTCATCGGAGGGACCCTTTTTCCACACAAGAGTCATCATAAAACATCTTGGGTTTCCCCTGACGGTGTTACTCAGAACCAGATCGACCATTTGGCTATAAGTCGCCGATGGAGAAGATGTCTCCTCGATGTGCGAGCGAAACGTGGAGCTGACGTGGGGAGCGATCACCACTTGATGGTTGCCTGCTTGAGATTGTGTACAGCAGCTATCCGACGACCACAAATTCTTCAAATGAAGCGCAAGCTTAATGTGGATAAACTCAGAGATCCCAACAAAAAACTCGAATACACCACCATTCTACGCGAAAAGTTATCCACATTGGGTGAACATGAAATGCGCACACTGGACGCCAATTGGGAGGCAACCAGAAACACTTTTCTAACTAGTGCTGAAGAATCTGTGGGATATGCGCAAAGCGGTGAGAAACCCTGGATGTCGCAAGACACATGGGACAAGGTTGGCAATCGGAAAAAAGCCAAATTGGCAATCATCTCTCAACCCGATGTCAACCAACGAACGCCCGACTTGAGGCAGAACTACCGCGATGCTCATATACAGCTTAAAAAGGCTGTTAGACAAGACAAGAGAAAGGCCATTGAAGATCTGGCAAACAAGGCAGAATCTGCGACTTACCTTGGGGATATGGGTTCACTTTTCAAAATCATGAAACAGTTGACGAACAGGAATTTCACCGCCAACCACCTGGTGGGAGATGTCAACGGAACTCTCCTTAATATGAGTGAACACCAGTTGCGACGATGGAAGGAATACTTCTCTGATATTTTAAACATCTTGTCAGATGAAGATATTCCGGAAACAGAACAACTTCCAAACATCCAACCGCAACAATCCTCTATTAGGGACGATCCCCCAGATAAGGAAGAGATAGTTTCCGCCATTCGGTCAATGGTGGGAAGGAAAGCTCCAGGTATAGACGGACTACCAACCGAACTCCTCAAAGCGGACCCGGAAATAAAAGCCGATATACTCCTCCGACTCTTCAATAAGATGTGGAATGATGGAAGATATCCGACTCAATGGAAGGAGGGTGTCATTGTAAAAATTCCGAAGAAGGGCAACCTTCGGGATTGTGGCAATTGGCGTGGTATATGTCTACTTACTGCCGTATCAAAAATTATGGCTAAGGTAATTCTCAATAGGATTAGTGATGTCGTCGAGAGCACTCTCGAAGTTTATCAGGCTGGATTCCGTAAAGGGTCGTCTTGTACCGACCACACAAATACCCAACGGATAATATTAGAGCAGTCAGCTGAAATGGGTTCGCCACTACATCTCATGTTTGTGGACTTCGAGAAGGCTTTCGACAGCGTTAAGCGAGATTACGTATGGAATGCTTTGCGTAGGAGAGGTATTCCAGATAAGGTCATAGCTATGATTAAAGAATCCTACGAAGATGCAAGGTGTCGCGTCTTGCATAGAGGAGAGCTGTCCGAGAGCTTCCCTGTTCGAACGGGTGTCAGACAAGGCTGCATATTATCACCAGCCCTGTTTCTGGTGGTAATAAATGACATCTTGAAAGCTGCACTGGAAGGTGGCGAAGGTAAAGGTCTTCAATGGAGACTATTTAATATCTTAAGTCACCTTGATTATGCTGATGACGTGTGTTTGCTTGCACATAACCGTTCGGACTTAGAGTCAAATGTTCGCTCGTTGCATTCTAAATGCAAAGAGGCGGGACTGAAAATAAATGTGCGTAAAACCAAGTACATGCACATGGGTTCGAACGCAAGCACACCGATTGTTCTTAATGGACAGGATGTGGAAGAGGTGCAAGATTTTTGCTATCTCGGAAGCATTGTCAGCATGGACGGCGGAGCCGAAAAGGATGTTGAGGCTCGGCTAAATAAAGCTCGTCAGGCCTTCGGTATCCTTTCCCCTTTCTGGAGGTTAAGAGAGATCTCCCTTCGCATGAAGCTGCGAGTTTTTGACGCATGCGTCAAATCCGTGTTGTTATATGGCTGTACTACGTGGAAAGTGACCGTTCGACTTACCAAAAAACTACAGACTTTCGTAAACCAATGCCTCCGGCGCATTTTAGGAATATTCTGGCCAGAAGTAATCTCCAACGACGAACTTTGGAGTACAACTCTCCAGACTAAAATAGGTATTGAGATTCAACGGCGAAAGTGGCAGTGGATCGGTCATATTTTGAGGAAACCAGAGCGAAACATCGCAAAACAGGCACTGGATTATAACCCTCAAGGAAGACGTCGGGTTGGTCGATCATGTAACACATGGAAGCGAGCAGTTGAGCAGGAGGCCAGAGGAATAAACAAGTCCTGGCAACAGCTTAAAGCCGATGCTCAGGATCGCGCCTTGTGGAAGAGAGTTGTTTCTGTCCTATGCCCCTATAGGGGGTCTTAACAGGAATTCGATTGATTGATGGAACAGCAACTCATGGCCGATTTGCCAAGCGAAAGAGCGAATGTAGGCAAGCCATTTTTGCATGTTGGAGTCGATTATGCCGGACCATTTGAAGTGAAGTGGACTGACAGACTCGGCAATGTGATAGACAAGAAAAAGACTTGGATGCTGATATTCGTATGTTTGAAAACCCGAGCGGTGCACATTGATGCAGTCACCAATGTATCAGCAATGGCATTTATTGAGTGCTATGAGCGCTTCATCAGCAGAAGAGGGCGATGTGAAAGAATTGTTAGCGACAATGGTTCATCATTTGGACTGGCAGCGAAGGAACTCAGGAGAGCAATTGAGCAATGGAGAGCGCAAGAAACGATTGATCATCTAAATAGCAAGGGGTCAGAATGGCGTTTTATTACTCCAGTGGCTCCGCATCAAGGCGGAATTTATGAAGCAGCTGTTAAATCGATGAAGTTTCACTTAGTGCGAGTGATGGGAACGAGAAAGCTGAATTACGAGCAATTTCAAACATTATTGCGATAGAAGCGATTTTAAACTCACGTCCAATTCATCCTCTGAGTGACGATCCGAATGATGTGCAAGCATTAACCCCAGGCCATTTTTTGGTTGGAGAACCGTTGGTAGCTCCACTACCATTCACAACGCTGGATAAGCAACACACGCAGCGAGACGTGGCGCTTTGGAGAGAAAGAGAGCAAATAGTGAAACACATTTGGGAGAGATGGCTGAATGAATACTTGACAACGTTGCAAGAGAGAAAGAAATGGCGTAAGGAGCAAGAAAAAGTTCAAGTCGGACAGCTTGTCCTAATCAAGAGCGAGAATTTCAAACCAGGTGATTGGGCACTTGGTCGTAGATGAGCGAGTTAAGAGCAAAGACGGTTTGGTGAGAACCGTTGGTATCCGGACAGCGACAACGCGGTTGCTGAGGCCAATTCCGAAGATATGTATTTTACCAGTGCAATAAACATCGAACGATTGAGCAGTTCCAGAGCAGACCAGGAGAATTGCAGCCGTTATTATTCAAACTGATCTCCAAGCAAGCTGTGGCGAAAAGCCTTGCAAAATCACCTGGGAAGAAATAATTAATTTTTTTATATAGAACAGAAATGTAATTATAATATTATTGTAAAACAAGGCACTCTTCTCCAATCTCAAATTAATCACAAATTAACAAACATTAATTAGATTAGTAATTTTGTAATAGAAAAAAAAAAAACAACAACATCATCATACGAAATTGCAAATTCAGCATTAGCGGTCATCATCCAGGGCTAATACATCGAACAAGCTAGCCGAGCGGTCACCGATAGAAAAATACAATGCGCTGCTAACAATAACAAGAAGAGTACGAGTAGCGGGCCGCCGACTTTATACAATTATTTTGAAAAAAAAGTTATGCTATATGTATAAGAAAAAAAAAATAGACGTCGAAAACGAATAGTGCAACCGGGACAGGAGGATGACGGTTGGAGAGAGTCGAGGAGCAGGGCTCGAGTGATAAAGTTGTCGCGCTTGTGAAGCGGGAGTTTTTTTTTCGATTTTTAAGTTGGTGAGATACAAAAAAAATAAACTGCCAACAAGTCGGGCGAAACTTTATTATTCTTGGGACAAGTTGCGGATGCGTGGAAAGTCAATATGCAGGTTAGAGTGGTTAGGGAAGACTAAGTGAAAGGGGGTTCTTGGGCAGGACAGTTGTCAACACTTTGCGGAAACGTTCAAAAGCTTCAGTATATATAACCAATATTTCGTTCGTTTATTTATGCAAGTTTGAGTTTTTTGAGGGGAGGGATGAGGGTTGATAGTAAGGGTCGGTGGATGTTAATAGTTTTTTAATTGACGTCCAATATTCTCTGTATAGAATGTCAGTTTCATAGACGAAGTTGCATAGAATAAGATTCTGTGTATTTTACATTCACGAAACCAACATTTGTATGGGAGGGGGTAGAGAAGGTAGGGGAATCGTAAAGATTGTGACGCAATT
This sequence comes from Chorisops tibialis, assembly GCA_963669355.1. Classification (NCBI taxonomy): domain Eukaryota; kingdom Metazoa; phylum Arthropoda; class Insecta; order Diptera; family Stratiomyidae; genus Chorisops; species Chorisops tibialis. The sequence goes on from OY770264.1 coordinate 137,197,203, forward strand.
TTATTTCCTTTCTGTTGTAGTCTTCTCGTACAAAATTTCAAGTTCGCAGCTTTTAACTTGTTGGTTATTAGTTGGTTCAATGAAATAGGTAGAAATGATACTTTTGTATGGGAGGGGGTAGAAGGGCAAGCGTGATTGCAAAACTTTTAACAAAATTTCGTTTCAATTATTTTTATAAGTTTTCCGGCAAAAATTGAAATGGATAGCTTTTAAGAGTTAGCTGATAACCGATTTCTTAAAAATGCTCGAAAAAATAATTTTGTATGGGAGGGGGTAGAAGAGGTAGGGGAATTGCAAAATTTGTGATGCAATTTTCTTTTCTTTCTCTAGTAAGGTGCTCGTACAAAATTTCAAGTTCGTAGCTTTTAATTTGTTGTTTATTAGTTGATTTAATGAAATTGGTCGAAATCATACTTTTGTATGGGAGGGGGTAGAAGGGCAAGTGCTATTTTGAAACTTTTAAAATAATTTTATTTCAAATATTTTTATAAGTTCTTATGCAAAATTTCAAATTGATAGCTTTTAATAGTTAGGTGATAATTAATTTCTTAAAAATGGTCGAAAAAATAATTTTGTATGGGAGGGGGTAGAAGTTTCAAAGGTATTCGACCAGTTAATATCTTATACGTTTGGGGATTTTTTTTAAATGTATTTCCCAAATTTTCAAGTTTCTACCTTAAAATTACATCCAAAAATTTTCAGTTTTCGTGTTTTTTTCGCTGCACATGAAACACCTTGTGCCCCTTAGACCGTGCTGGTCGGTTCGTAACAATTGTGGATCAAATTATTATTTTTTTTCTGTGTATATAAAATAGATGTATCCACATGCAAAATTTAAAGTTTCTATCTTTGACCAGAGTCCTAAAAAAATCACTCAAAATTTTCGACATTTTTGCTTACCACCTCCCTCCCTTTACACCCCCTAACTTAAAATTTTTATCAAAATTATAAATTATATAGTTCTATAATCTGACGAATTTTTGATTCGATATCTGCACTCAATTTTGAGATATAACGATTTCTAATTTTGAAAAGTGCACCATTTTTGAAATGCTCCCCATTTCCCCCCACTACTGTTATGACCAAATTTTATATTTTTTTTATATTTCGCTAGTATAGCTTAGTATATGTTTTAAATTTCAATTACATAGCTTAAGAGATAGTTGAGATATTAATTCTTAAGTGTTTTTCTTTGCACCCCCCCTGACCCTCTCCATTACAATAATTAGCCTATTTCTAAGCTTATTCTGATGGATCTATACGCCATCTTAATTGTCCCAAAATATGAATTTTTTATGGTAAGTAGTTTCGAAGATATAACCATTTCAAAAAAAGATTCGGCCGACAATTTGTTTTTAGCCCCCCCTTTTCGGACGCCAATGGATAAAAAAATTAAATTATTTTTGGAGTATGTCCCACAACCTTCTCTATATGTATGCTGATTTTCATCTTTCTATCTGCATTCGTGGTGAAGATATTAGCAAGTGTATTTTTCGACTTTTTCCATCCCCCCGCCTCCCCCTTCCACCCCACACTCCCCAAAATTTGGATAATGGAGCTCACTTACCAAATTAACAATCCACCCAAAAACCAACATTCTACCTTTAACGGTTTTGGAGGTACGAGTCCATATGTACGGCGTACGGCGGGACGGATTTTTTTTTTTTGCTTTTTTAGGCTAATTTAGTCATGAAACGCGAAAAAACAAAATTTCAGGGTAGCAAATTTTTTTTTTTTTCTGTGTCGATCACAATACTTTATTATTAAAAAATAATAAAGTAAAATTACCATCGGACACGTTTTTCATTTTTTCGAGAAAAATCAAGAAAGATAAAATATTTTTCCAACATTTAAAGATTATAAAAAAAAAATTAGAGCAAAAAAAAAAAGTGTACGACTGAGTTTAAAAGTTTAATGACTAAGAAGAAAAAAAAATTAAATTGTGATATGAGGAGTTTTTTTTTTGAGTTTGGTGAGAGAAAGACAAAGACATTTTTTTTGGGTGCAAAAAAACTGTTTTTGTGGAAGCAATCGAAAAAAAAAAGTGAAAATTAAAGACAAGGAAACAAAGAACGAAAATAAGGACAAAGTGAAAGAAAAAACAAAATGAACGAAACCATCGAGGCAACGAGGCTGAACGGAGGGGGCCCCCCAACGAGTATGGTAGCATAAATTTTTCTTTTAGTATTTTTTTTTTGCATGCTTAAATTCATAAATAAAATTAGAGAAAAAATAAAAATTATTTTCTTTTCTTTCTTTGCATGTAATAATTCTAGCTTCTCAGGTGTGGTCGCTTTCCCTCAAGATTTTTTTTTTGCAGATTTCCTAATGTCCGTTGAGTAGAGAGGGCATAGGAGAATCCCGGAACGACTCCGGAAGATGGAGTGGGCATCACTCCGAGAGAGAGAAAATGTAGGTCTGGACGATCCGGTTCTAGGTTCCGTACGGAAACGGTTGAGTCGTTGTTTTTGCAACTCCTACGGAACCTGAGATAGCAACAGTTGCACGATTTCACAGGTCTTTTTCCCTCTTCCCATATTCCTTTTCCTGCAGCACCTTCAAGGATGGTGTGAACTTCTGGGTCGTTTTCTCCTACGTCCACGCTCCTGACTGCCGGCAAATTGTGCTGCCCAGATCCGGAAGATATTCTGATGACGTCTTGGGAGTCGCAGCAATGCGGACCCATTTCGTTGTATGCTGAAAGTAGAGGAAGTTGGAAAAACTAGGAATATAGAAGATTGCATTTAAGAAGAGTGAATTCCGGAAGCAGAAGTCGTTTGGATAAGCTAAGAAAAGAATAAGAAGAATAAGCAAGATTTGTGGAAAAGTGACGAATGATGGCGATTAGCTCGTTGAAACACGTAAGGAAGAAAATGGTCCCGAACCAGGTGGTGCAGCCGAAGCAGTTTATGGCGTTAGAAAACGAGAACCGTAAGTTGAAAATCGAGATTGAAAATATGTAAATAATAACTGGCAAATTGTCTCAAGGTAAGAGTTTTGAAATATCTCAAATTTCGGAACATGGTTATGGGAGCGATAAAGGGGGAGGCCCTAGCAATATGAGTGCCAGCATCAAGACCGCTAGCGGTATAAATAATGATATTTCAGAATGTAATAACGGGAGAGCTAGCGAGGGTGGCCCTAGCAAATCGAGGGCTAGTTGCAATAGCGCTAAGAGCATAAATACTGAGGGAGGGAGTACTAGTGTTGGCAATGGTAATGATGGTGAAATGATGATAGACGGTGGAGATGAGGATTTCATCAAAATTTTAAAGAAAAAAAATAATGTTTCGAAAACTTCAAAAATGACAGAAGAGAAAATTAATAAATAGGAGGCACTACTTCTACTTCTCTACAATGGCACTACAGCCCAAATCGGGCCTTGGCCTCCTGACCTTCAGGTTCCTTAACATGTTCTCATTATTTATTGCGGAAGGGTTATTAGACCTTTGCACAACCCTCTATCTACGAATTTTTCATTTTCGTAGATTGAGGTAACCAAGGTATACCCAAGCAGGCAGTGTGCTGGAATTATGCGTCGACCGGGATTTGAATTCACGGACGTGCCGGTGATAAACACTTTCGAACAAAACGCGGGCGACACGGTGAAGTTAGTGAAACACAATATCAAAATTAACAGCTTCTCTTGCGTACGCAAGAATGAAAAAAAGCTTATGTTAAAATTGAAGAATATCGATGATTATAGGAGGACAAAGGCGGCTTTGGATGAAATCCAAGCGCCATATTTCTCTTACACTCCAGAGGAAGAAAAATTTAAATCGTATCTATTAAAAGGATTTAGTGGTACGGAAGACAGTGGAGAGCTCCTGATGGAGTTGAAACTCGAGACTGAAAACTTGGAATTTCTTTCAGTGAACCAGTTTACAAATATAAAAGCAGTTATTGATAATAGAAAGCTGCCAATTTATATTGTGCAAGTCACTAGAAGTTCAAATTTCAACGAACTAGCTAAAATTAGATTAGTGAATCACCAAGTGGTTAGATTCGGAAAACTAATAAAAAAGGAGATAGCACAATGCAGCAGATGCTTTGGGCATTCAGCTGTCAACTGCAAAATGACATATAGATGTGTGAGATGCACTAGGGGTGTAGCCTAGTAGGTAGCGTGTTGGTCTTATAATGCGAAGGTCGTGAGTACAAATCCCAGTCAACACAATATATAAGTGGGTCGGACGGAAGCATGGTGAAGTAGATTCTACATGACCTGTCAGGGCATGGCTGTTATAGAAGCTATTTGCACATATATGGCCATGATTCCTCTGCGTCATGTCCAAGTTGTACAGATGCAATAGAAAATGCAGAGCATGTATTCTTTCACTGCCCAGTCTACGAAATGGACAGAAGGAGAGTCGAGGACATTCGTTGAAGTAAATATTAACCCCGACAACATAGTTCCACATATACTAAGCAGCAGCGAAACCTGGAATGCGGTGACTCAGATGAACTGGACAACTTAGCGGACTTGCAGCAGGATGTCTTCGAGAATATAGAGCGGATCCTAATGAACTACAGGAAGGACTCCGAATCAAGGAAGACCGCTGACTATCTTCAAGAACGCTTAGAGAAGCTGAGAAGTCTGTTCGGGACCTTCACTACTCGGGATGGACTGATACGTAAATTTGAAGATCATCATCCCGATCATCCATACTTTACGAAGAGATTCTTCGACGAGGTGTCCAGGCTCTACAATCGAGTAGCGGAAACACTGGAGGAGAAGCTCCGGGAATTCAAGTCTGGCACTATAGCGATCAAACCTAACAACTCTGGAGGACAAGCCTCTGGAACCGGCGATGGTTCTAAAGGACAGGCCTCTGGAGCTAGAAATAACGCTGGAGGACAGTCTTCTGGAACCAGCGATGGTCTTAGAGGACAGGTCTCTGACCCTGGAAACAACGAGGGACTCACTTCTGTACAGCCCAATACAACTGCAATGGAACAAATCGCTATAACACGTGACTGGGAAGAGCAGCAACACCGATACAAGAGGCAGCAGTACAAAATGGAGGCTCTGAGGGTGAAGATAGACAAAATCAGGTGCGAGCTAGCCGAGACACGCTCCGAAATCTATCTTCAACAAAAACTAGAGGCAATTGCTAGGTACTGGGATGATGTGGTGCGAACCCACGACGACATCATTATGTACAGCAAGTGTCCAGATGAGCATCAATATCTGACAGGCACCAAGTTCTACGAGCTAGAACTTTACTACGAAGATATAGTGATACAGATCAGAGAAAAATGCCTTACGTTAACAGCACAACAGCACGTTAAAAACGAAGGCAGATCTGAGAACATGAGCTTACCAGCTCTTAGCATCCCGCAATTCTCGGAGTGCCACAAAACATGGAAAACGTTCCATGACATATTCAAGAGCGCTATCCATAATAATGACGGTCTTAGTGCTGCTAGAAAAATGCAGTATCTAAAGACATATGTTATTGGAGAAGCCAGCAGTGCAATAAAACATCTGCAAATAAGCGAAAATAATTATTTGACAGCATGGGAATTGCTTCTGCAGCGCTATGATAATGAAAGAGTAATTATCTCAGCACAATTACAAGCACTATTTTCTATACCGACCACAAACAATGAATCAGCGTCGGCTATACGAAACCTTTGCGACACAGCAATAGAATGTTTGTACTCTATAGACAACATGGGTATAGAAACCAAAAGCTGGGACCCCATTATAATACACGTGCTTAGTCAGAAACTGGATAAGGAAACCAGAAAGTTATACGAACAACAACTAACTTCGCCTAGAAGGGTTCAAAAACTTGCCGACTTTTTGGAATTTTTAAATTTGAGGTATAATACGTTGGAGGCGATTGAGGAGCCAAATGGCAGAAAATCAACCAAAGAGGGAAGGGGCGCAATTAGAGCCTTTTCAAGCGGACATGCAGTACGCAAATGCACGAGTAAGGGGCTATGTAGGACATGCAATAAAAGGCATCATTCACTTTTGCACGAGAACAAGCTAGGGACTTCTGGTAGTCACGCCGAATCAGCGCAAACACAGCCAGTAACAGCACATAGTCATTTCAACAACAATTTAGATACCGTTCTATTGGCTACGGTATTAGTGGATGTACAAGGATCTGACGGTTTGTTGGTAACACTAAGAGCACTCCTAGATCAGGGATCCCAGTGCTCCTTCATAACAGAAAAGGCAGTCCAATTGTTGAAGCTCCGGAAGTCAAAAATTGAGGTGACTATCAATGGAATTGGAGTGACAAAGGAGAGATGCCGTGGGTCTACAATAATAACCTTTAAGCCAAGGTTCCAGTCAAATATAGAGTTCACCACCGAGGCACTAATTCTACCAAAGTTAACGCAGCAGCTTCCTTCACAGCAAGGAAAAATAATTGAATGGGATTATTTGAATGCAGTAAAGCTAGCCGATCCGAAATTTTATATCCCAGGAAAAATAGATTTGATTCTGGGAGCAGATGTATACTCCGACATCATCCAAGAAGGAGTTATAAAGGGACCCGAAGTATATCCTATCGCACAGCAAACTTGCTTAGGATGGGTTATCTCCGGAAGAACCAACAAGGCCGGAGGTCAAGTAAGTACTTTAACGTCTCAAGTAGAAATAGAAAAACTACTGACAGAATTTTGGAAGGTCAAAGAGCTACAAGGGGACAACGATGACCAAACGAAGGATGAATATTGCGATCAAATATTCAGACAAACTCATAATCGAAACCCCGATGGAAGATACGTAGCACGCATCCCACTTAAGACAGAGGGAAAGCAACTAGGACTATCCAAAGGGACTGCTATCGCCAGACTTTTACAAATTGAGAAAAAATTTCGAACCGATAAGAAATTTGAACGAAACTACAAAACATTCATGAGCGAATATCTGGAGCTGGAGCATATGGTTCCAGTGAACAAGAAATCATCAAGTGTTTATTACATCCCCCATCATGCGGTTTACAAACAAGACAGCGACTCTAAAGCAATAAGGGTAGTATTCGACGCATCTGCGAAAACATCAACAGGAGTTAGCTTAAACGAGATGATGCATACGGGCCCAAAACTTCAAGAGGACTTACTAGCGATTTTGCTCAGATGGCGAAAGCATAAGTACGCCTTCTCGGCTGATATAGAAAAAATGTATCGGCAAATCCAAATACATGAAGACGATCAAGATTACCAACGCATATTTTGGAGATGGGATACAGAGGACCCAATGAGGGAATACAAGCTAACTACGGTCACCTATGGAACAACAGCAGCTCCATACCTAGCAGTTAAGACATTGCAGCAATTAGCAACTGATGAAGAGGATTCTTTTCCCCGAGCAGCCATAACAATGAAAAATTACTTCCACATGGACGATTTATTATCAGGAACAGACAACTTAGAGGAGGCCGTGGAAACGGAGCGACAGTTAATTAGCGCATGCAAACGCAGGGGATTTAACTTACGTAAATGGGCAGCGAATCATCCTCAACTGCTTGAAGAAGTTCACTGTAACCCGAATCAAATACAAGAGATTGACCAGAGTAACGAAAAAAGTGTGAAGACGCTGGGCATATACTGAAATCCCTTTGCAGATGAATTTGGTTTAAGAATCAAGCTTCCACAAAACCAACCAACGATGACGAAAAGAATTTTCTTATCGGAGTCTTCTAGAATCTACGATCCATTGGGATGGGTTGCACCGGTAACCATTGCAATCAAGATCATCTTCCAGCAACTTTGGCTCCAGGAATTAAAGTGGGATGAAGAACTTCCGATGGATATCAAACGTCAATGATACTCAATAAAAGAAGAACTACCCGAATTAGAAAAAGTAAGTGTACCCCGATGGCTTCACACTTCAAACACAATAAAATGTGAACTACATGGTTTCTACGATGCTTCCATGAAGGGATACTCAACAGTCGTCTACAGCAGGACCACCACTGATACCGGCGAAATAGTTGTATCAATGATCGCAGCAAAGACAAAAGTTGTTCCAATTCGGCAACCCATAACACTTCCCCGTCTTGAGCTGTGCGGAGCGTTACTCCTTTCAAGACTTCTGAATACTATAGAGAAGGCAGTTCAAATGACCGATATAGAAAGTTTTGGTTACACTGATTCTATGGTATCCTTGGCATGGATACAGGGCGAACCATCGAAATGGAAGACATTTGTTGCAAATCGAGTGACGGAAATACAGAAAAGAACCAAGACAAAAAACTGGTTTCATATCAAAACAGAGAAAAACCCTGCAGATTGCGCTTCAAGAGGAATGAAGCCTTCCCAACTCATCAATCATCCTCTTTGGTGGACAGGACCACAATGGTTAGAACAAGGGCAACTATCCCGGGTACCAAAACAAATATCGGTAACAGATTTAGAAATCCGCGGTATAGTCTCAATGCCAGCTATAGCCTCCGGAATGCAGTTCCAACAAGAGTTATTGTTGAAGTTTTCCACACTAAGAAAACTAGTCCGAGTTTTTGCAGTCTGCTTGAGATGGCGAAGTTGACCAAAGATCAACGGTGGTATCTTAACCAAGTCAGAGTTAAACAAGGCCACCATAGCATTGATAAAAATGGCCCAGAATCCAGACTTCGTAAAAGAAAAACGAGCGATAGAACGGAAACAGCCATTAGCAAGGGATAGTAAACTTCTTCCGTTGAATCCCTTCATAGACGAGGATGGAATCCTGCGAGTCGGGGGAAGGCTTGAGAACTCCCGTCTAAAGTTTGAAGAAAAACATCCCATAATTTTGCCACATAAGAACCCATTATCATCACTTATTGTAGACGCAGCTCACAAAAACACACTTCATGGAGGACTATTTCAAACGCTCGCCCATATCAGACGACAATACTGGATATTTAGAGCAAAAACGTTAGTGTCTAATCATATTCACAACTGCATCAAATGTTACCGATATACGGCGAAACCTAAGGAACAGCTTATGGGAAATTTATCTGCCGTAAGAGTTCAGCCAAGTTGCGCCTTTTCGAATGCAGGGGTGGATTACGCCGGTCCGGTAGATATAAAGGCATGGAAAGATGTAGCAAAACATTCAAAGGTTACATCGCTGTTTTCAATTGCATGGCCACAAAGGCGATACACTTGGAGCTCGTCTCCGACCTAACAGCAAAAGCCTTTATAGCTGCTTATAAGCGCTTTGTGTCCAGAAGAGGACTTTGCAGAAACCTCTACAGCGATTGCGGTACGAATTTTATTGCTGCAAATAAGCTCCTTGCGAAAGAAGCCAGAGTAAGCCAGCTCTGTTTCGCCGTATATCGGTAATGGAACAACGAAGTCGCTAATGAAATGGCTAACCAAGGCACCCAATGGCATTTCATTCCGCCGGCATCTCCCCACTTCGGGGGATTATGGGAAGCCGGAGTCAAATCTGTGAAGTATCACTTAAAAAGGGTAACCTACAGTGCACTACTAACGTTTGAGGAGTTTACAACATTGCTAAACCAAATTGAGGCATGTCTAAACTCCCGTCCACTATGTCCCTTACAACATAGTGTAGAGGAATTAGCAGTTCTTACACCAGGACACTTTTTGATCGGGGAAGCATTCTTAACGCCTCCGGAATCCTGTAATTTAAACGAGAATGTATCGCACCTCGACAGATGGCAATACGTACAGAAACTGAAGCAAGATTTCTGGAGCAAACGGAGTATGAAATATTTATCACAACTACAACAACGACCAAAGTGGATGAATGCAACCAAAAATGTAAACATAAATGACATTGTACTGATCAAAGATGAACAGCCACCAGCCAACTGGGCCTTGGGTAAAATAATCGAAACCTACCCGGGAAAAGATGGTATTGTTCGAGTAGTCACGGTGAAAACAAAAAGGACTACGTTAAAAAGACCAATAAATAAGATTTGCCCTCTCCCGCTGAATGAAAAACTCGAGAAACTAAGGCAACAAACAGAAGAGGAGGCAAAAACCACTAGCTGTACCACCGATAAAAGAAAAAGAAACCGCTCAGAAAGGGCTCCCGTAATAAGGAAAGCAGACTCAAACACAAATGAAAAGAAGAGGACGCTAAGAATCAGACCAATAACTTATACATATGCCGATGATTCCAACGCTACTCTTAATTCCATTAGCAGTCTGCGAGAAACCTGTTGAAATCACACAGTTTTCGAGCCATCCTGGAATATATTTTGAAGAAATTGGTCAAGTAAGAATGACCAATAGTGAATGGAATATAATAAGCTACTTCGATTTAGAAAACTATTGGAAGCGAAACGAAAATATAACTAAACTCATTAGCAATATACAAGAAGTATGCGAAAGATCAGGAACTAACAATTTTGGAACAAGCTGTGGGACAACGGTACAGCAGTTCAATAATAGGCTCGCAACAATTGCTCAAAATAATAAGCTCCTAATCAGTGACAGAAGAAGGACGGAAAGATCACCATTCGACTTTGTTGGAAGCTTGGGCCGATCACTATTTGGGATTCTGGATGAAAATACGAGAAGGATATCCAAGCGGTGAAACCCAATGAGAATCATGTAATTGAGTTACTAAAAAATCAAACATCAATAGCGGAAGCAACGATAAACGTGATGAAGAAAACACAAGAAAAAATCAGTAACCAATTTGAGACAGTAAATAGTCGGCTAACGATTCTCTCGGCCCTTTCGCTAAACCTGACCTTGAGGGAGGATTTTCTAGCGATATTCTTGTCAACGTCCTTCGAAGCACTACTCCTTATATCAGAGTTCCAGCGAACACAGAAGGCAGGCATCGAATCGATAATGGATGTGCGACACGCAAGGTTCAACCCACTCATCATCACGCCTTCCCAACTAAAATCACTATTGAGAAAAATAAGAGAAAGATTACCGCACAACATGGTGATCCCTGAAGAGGGAAGCGTAGATTCTATGCTAGACTGATGGAAATAACAACTAGAACCATGGACCTAGCGGTCATATTCCAAATTAAGATTCCTCTCTTAGCAACGGAAACCTTCCAGCTCTTCAAAATGGTACCCCTGCCGACTAAACACAATGGAACGTTTGTCTACATACAACCCTCCAGCGAAAATATAATGATACACCTACATAGAGATCATTATTACCCAATATCGAGTGTGGAGCTTAACACATGCAAGGTATTACCAGGAAAATACCGGATTTGCCAACAACGTCACCCCATCTACACAATGCGTTCAAACATAAGTAACTGTGAAATCAAAATGCTTACGCATCAAGTAGATATATCACACACGTGTGACATACGCTCTAAGAGTCCGGGAAATTATTGGTGCCAGCTACAGGAGATCAACACGTGGCTATATTCATTCCAGAACGAAGAAACTCTAGATATTGTTTGCGGCGAAAAAGTATTTAGTCAACCAATTAAAGAGGAGGGAATGTTAAGACTGCAACCAGGATGTAGTATCAAACAGGAAGCTACTATCATCACGGCCTATAATTCACAAGAGGATCATGTACAAGACACCTTCTTTCCCGCCCTCAACTTAAGTACCGAAATCGTCAAGGCAGCAAGGCACAACGTTCTTCTACTCACCAACAATTTCACTGTGTCAAACAACCAGGAGCTTGAAGACATCAGAGCCGTAATCAAAAACCACAAGAAAGCCTTAAGCCTTCCTTTGGAGCCGGTTACGCAACATGATGTCCACCAGTACGTAGTAGTTTATGTCACAGCCCTTATCGTATTGAGCATCCTAACATACGTGATCTACAATAAGATATGCGACTCGAAGACTTCTAAACCAAAACCCAAGCCAAGACGAAAATTCGAGGTCGACGTCAATTTGGGGGCCGAGGATGTTGCACATGCAACAGAATTAGGCTAGACTCAACACATTCCGTGTGTAACAAGATACCGCACACAATTCTTCATCATACATAACTTCATGGAAATCAAGCCTGTTGCACATGCAACAGTGTGGTGCTTACTTTTTTAACTACTCTATTTTTTGATTATCAATGAATCGTAGTGGAATTAAAATAAAATACTTTGTATGTATTTTTATAAACTATAGTAAGTAGGTTTTTTTTTTAATAAAAAAAAAAATAATAATGATTAACAAAGGTGATAAAAAAGTAGTCACAAGAAAAACGAGAATAATAATAGACACTAAATAATTAATAAAAATAATTAAATGTTTTAATAATCAAACGTGATAAAGAAATATAAATAATAATTGTGATATTAAATTATAAATATTGTTATTACTAAAATAAATGATAATAATTGTTATGTAGTGAATTATGAGTTTTTTAAAAAAGAATTCAAAAACGCATTCATAAAATAACAACACTACAACAGAATTATTGATAGACGCAACAAATCCCATGTGTAACGAGATACCGCACATAACCATAGCATACACCTTATCATCATACCTCACACATCTCATGTGCAACGAGACACTGCACATAGCCATAGCATACACCTTATCATCATACCTCACACAATATGGGTGTGCTAAATATTAGAATAAGCATTTTTTTGTAATAAATAGATTAAGTTTTAGAATAAAGATTCATTCGTAAATTACGTCTCACTAGGCCAAAAGCCTTGTTTTATTTATTCCTTTGGCCAAAAGCCATTGCGAACAAACAGATACCGCACAAAACTTGCGTCAGATATCTAGGTGTACATCTTGACCAGCTCCTGAAGTACAGAGACCACTCATCTATCCAGCTAGAAAAAAGTCGGAAATGCTTTATGTCGCTCCGTAAATTGTTTTACGCAAGCCACATTCTTTCGAGAGTGAAAATCATGTGTTACATGACTCTTATTAGGCCTATACTCACGTATGGTTGTCCCATTTGGTTTAACATGAGTGCTTCAATGAAGGAAATATATAGAGTACTTGAAAGGAAATACCTGCGTACGTGTACGGGGATGTATCGTAAGGCGGAGACCGAATATCTGCATTACATTTCAAACCGCGTGCTGTATAATACTGCAAAGGTAATGAGAATCGATTCCACCATAATTCATCTGATTCGGAATCATATTTATAGATCCTCGCAACAAGGTGAAAATTCTTGGATCTCACAACCCTTCTTTCCGAATCTTCTATATTTCGAAAATATACTCAGGACAAGGTATATCCCTCCTGAAGCATTCACATACCTCGACAGCTTGGGCTACATAACAGACGCACAGAATCAGTTGCATAAATTCTGGTGGCTCAACGATAATGAAGGTTAAGATACGTGAATAGGATTTGTGTAGCTTTTCCTGTTTTTTGATTAATTCAAATTGTCTAATAAAAATTTAGATTATAAGATAGCTTTGCAAAAATTGCAAATAATAGAGAATAATTTTATATATTGTAATTTAAGCTTAATTTTTATAAATTTGTTCTAGTTAGTAATTGAGATTTTGATTGTATTATATTATAAGTAGCATTAGGTAAATCAATTAGATTAAGGTAGTATAATAATTGTAAATACAAATGTAAAGAATAAATAACAAAACGGATTCGATAATATTGGGTTTTGAAATGCCAAAATTTTCCCAATAAAATAAAAAACCAGCGAAGTTTAAAAATATTAATTAAAAAAAAAACAAGAAAATGCGAAGAAAGCAAATAATAAATAACCAATGTAACGACACCACTGCGCAAACGCCACCACTGCATCACCATCAACTCGATCATCCCCACTTCAACCGTTATGTCGAACGAAGTCGTTCAACAAAAGAGTATAAAAGACAGAATTATTCGGACAGCGCGGCAGTTAAGATTCGGCATTCAACAGTCAACATCACTTCAAGAATATTTAACTTGTAAAACGATATTGTTTCCTCTATAAAATAAAAAAGTATTGTTACAAATTGGCGCCCAACGTGGGGCACTGAGATTCAGTCTCTATATTTACTATATGTGCACTGCTCGCAGTCACATATAACTCAAAGAGTAAAATTGATAATTAGTACTGAGATCCAGTCTCTATATTATCATATGTGCACTGTTCACTGTCACATATAAATAAAAATTTACTAGCATTCAGCACTGAAATCAGTCTGCACAACACATCGGCAGTGTGCACTGACTGTCACACTCGCACACAGGCGCATTCAGTCATCGACATATCAAACTGCAGGCCACCCAATATAGTGTTTTAAGCACTGATTAGTCTTTAATGCTTCGAAAAACAAAAAAAAAACATTTGTGCACTGATTACAGTCACAAATAAACCGCGCTCGTGAGGATCAAGCAAGTCGGGCGAAAGACACCAGTTGCACGCGTCGCTAACATATAACCTGAGTATATCGGTCCTTGTGTATATTCTGTCGTGAGATTTTTCATCATGCCAAGGTCGAATCGACGTACAGCGAGCCCGTTCGAGCCACAAGACAGTCGCGGTATTTCGCTTACCAGCGAACAATTCAAGGAATTGCTGGAAAGTGTCAACACTGGAAGAGATTCAGGACGTTCAAATGGCGGTAGTTTTTCCACGTGTACGGCAAGATACAATGGTGCGCGTGATCCCACGAAAGTAGAAACCTTTATTGACACTATAAGTGTATATAAGGATATTGAACATATCTCTGATGCAAACGCTTTACGCGGATTGCCGTTGCTTTTTGAAGATGAAGCTTCTGTTTGGTGGCATGGCATCAAGGATAGTATACAATCTTGGACTGAAAGTCTTGAAGCTTTGCGCCGAACTTTTTGTCCCCGAAAACCTGCGTACAAAATATTTGAAGAAAAACACATTCCTACAATGCCAACGGAACTTTTTATTGCATAAAAGAGAGTGCAAATTTCCGACCTTCCACTGCCCGCTCATAGCGAAGCAACTCAAATTGACTTGATCTTTGGTCTGCTACATATATCTATTCGTGACAAAATGCCTAGAGACACCATCTCAACTTTTGACGGTCTTATTAAAAGAGCAAGAGAAATTGAAGATTCTCGGCAAGAACGTCACAAGGTGTCATCACGAACTTCAAAACCTGACAGAGTTCAATGTATATTTTGTCGCAACTATGGTCATGAATATGCTGAGTGTCGGAAACGACAGAAAAGCATTATCATATTGCAGAAAGAACAGCAACGAGCACCGGTTACACAGACTGTAAATACACAGAAAACGCAACTAGCATGCTATGGGTGCGGTAAACTCAACGTTGTCAGGAATAAGTGTCCTCAGTGCAATTCAATACCAAGTACGTCAGCAAATGCTCTCGATTTTTGCTGTCTACAAATTGGAAATTTTCAAACAATTACAGCAAGATCACGTCCAATGTTGACTATACGAATATGCAATTATATCGGCAGTGCATTTGTAGATACTTGCGCGAGGACAAGCGTAGCTTCAGAAACGCTATACAATTGCTTAGTTAGAAGCGGACACAAGTTCGAAGAAAATTATGTTCGTGTCATAATGGCCGATGGTATTCCCCGGCCAATAAAGGTCCTAAAAACCAAGGCAATAGTACATCTAAAGAATAGAGCTATCAGCACAGAATTCACTGTTCTGCCAAATAGTAAAGCCAACAAAACTCTACTGGGAGTTGACTTTATCGAAGATGCGGGAATTATTTTAAAGTTGCCTCAATGATCTTGGAGCTTTACTGATAGCTCAGATGAATACAACCATTTTTGCTGTGAAAAGATGATAAATTCTCCTATAAAGAAAAGTCGTTTAAACTACATTTCAACGCCGACGGACAAACCATCACCGGCTGAAGAAAATTTTGAATATGGACCAGATCTTCTAATGTGGAACAATACATCACCATTGCAATCAACAAACTTAAGCCCGCAACGCTTATCATGTCCACCTACACCTGGAAAGTTTCTGGATTTAGAAATTAAAGAAAAGCCAGCTGAGAAAGGACTGAAAAAGAGAAAACTCTTTGTAAATGGTATCGATATCGGAAGCATTGACTTTGCTGCCTTGAGGGATGATGAAGCATTTGAACTCTCAGAGCAAGACAGACTTAGTCTAAATAATTTGTTATCTGAAAATGAGTTTATATTTCAAACTGCACAATATCCAACAAATGAAGTTGAACATCGAATAGACACCGGAACAAACCCGCCCATTGCTTCACCTCCTTATAGACTTTCACCTCTAAAACGTTTGGAAAGAGAAACTGATTATATGCTCCAGAGCCAGATAATTGAGCCATGTGAATCTTCGTGGGCTTCACCTGTCGTTCTAGTTCCGAAAAAAGGAGACGGTACTCGAGTTTGTATAGATTACCGAAAACTCAACGCGATCACGAAACCCGACAGTTTCCCTCTGCCACGAATGGATGATCTGCTACATCAAGCTAAACAATCTCAGTTTATGACAACACTAGATCTTCAAGCAGGTTACTGGCAAGTAGCTGTCAAAGAAGAGGATCAAGAGAAGACGGCATTTGTATCTCCATTCGGTCTTTATAAATTTAAGAGAATGCCGTTTGGATTAAGGAACGCGCCAGCCACTTTTCAACGGTTAATCAACAAATTCAAGAACAATCTGTGCCTTAACAGCATAATATTGGCACACCTTGATGACCTGATCGTTATTTCCAGTACATTTGAAGATCATATTGCTGCTCTGACTCAAGTATTTAAAAGATGCGATACGTTTAATTTTCATCTCAATAGAAAAAAATGCAACTTCTGCTGCTCGAGTATCAAATATCTTGGACATTTTATAACGAGAGAAGGGATTCTGCCTGATCCAGATAAAGTAATTGCAATTTTTGTGTCATCAGATTAGTAACATTAACCGCTAATGTAACTGACCGTGCTACCAATGACCTGCTGAGCGTTAAGCTCTAGCCGGAATTGATGACTCGATATTGTGCAAGTAGTGCAATATTAGAGGAAGCGATTTCGCCGCAATGAACTTCTCGTCCGGCCGGCAATGCTAGCACGCGTAATTAATTTATTGATGACGATAATTTTTTAGAGAAAAAATGAAAAATGAATGAATTGAAAATCGAGGCAGTTACTGTGTGAACTCCGACCGCGAAATATAAAAAATAGATAGTTGAAATAATAAAAAATAGATAGTTGAAAAAGAAGTGTTCTGGTCGTAAAATAAATAATTAATAACTTAAAATAAAACGTTTGTTTCTAATTTATATAAAAGTTATAACAGTTTTTATAACAGTGGCGCAGCTGGTAGGATTAAGTGCTCCACTAGTGAACGGCGCAAGGAAGCATCGTGTCATTCAGTTATTTTTCAATATAAATTATCAGTCACTGGATTGCAAAATATGTATTGAAACTTACCCCAAAAATATCCTGACTAAAATGCATAGTCCCAATATGTGGCTGTACTCATTTTTTTACCCAAAAAATGGATATGATACATGCCATCAAGAAAAAACTGAAATCATTGGTGGCGGCTTATTGAGACTTACGGGTGGGTGTGATTTCCTATTAGAAGACATAACTCTATCCCCTGAGTACTCAATGGTTAGAACCGAAAAAATTTCATTAGCAAGCAGTAATTTCACTTTACCGAATTTATTTGCTCAGGAACCTTCAACATACAAGCAAAGTTCAGTACCTACTATCGATAGTTTAAAGCCTCTTAAAATTAGTGACTTGAGAAACCATCATACAAACCTGTATTCTAACAGTCTTAAAAGTCTAACGCAACACATAGCTGACGAACAAGACCGCAGACGTAAGGAAGCCTATGAAAGAAAGCAAACTTTGGTACAGACAGGCACAACAACGGTACTAGCTTTAGTAGTAGTAGTCGGGTCTATAATAACGTTCATTTATTTAAAATCGAAAATACAGAACTATCTAAAGCCTAAAGTCGGAATTAACAGCAAAATAGAATTACGGGTGTCGGGACCCAAAGAATCATTAAAACAAGAAAATTCAAAAGAAGATTTACATGAACCTAATTTGAGCTTGGAGAAGCCCTCCAAAAAAAAAAAAAATTAGTTTTAAGAGAAATGGTTCAAAAAACAAAAAAAATGTAACTTAAATAAAATGAAATAAGAAAAAAGAAAAAAAAACCTATATGTAAATCGTCATCACGCTTCTTTCTATAAGGGGGAGGAATGTTGTGTCATCAGATTTGTTCAATCGTAACAATAAGTTAGCATAAGTACAATTATGTCATAAGAACGAAATATGCAATGTTAAGAATAATTGACCTTAAAGTAAAGTTACTTAATAAGAGTGGCATGAATTTGATTGCACATGACACATTTGTTGTTGTATTGCAATCGCACATTATTCACTGTTTGCACTTTTGCATGCATTAATTATTATTAGTCAGTATTTATATTTTTTCTTGTACTAGTTGTTATTGTTCGATATTTTTGTTATTGTTTTTGTTATTAAGTAGTTCCGTAAGAAAATTAGTATATAAGACTGAGATAATTAATAAAAGGTTAAGCATACGTAAGTTACGTTGTTTCAATTCATTCGAAATAAGGTTGATTGGTTTATGTGCCAATTCAGCAATTAAGCAGCTAGTTGCGGCAACAAGAGCCCTAACTAATAATTCATATAATCGAGTTGGGTAAAAGAACCCAATTAAACATTTGGTGACCCCGACGTGATCTGTCGGTAAACTGGACCTAATCAAGTGGAACAGCGCAGGCAGAGAACATCAATCGTGAAATCAGCATTCGAACATCATCCAATCAACATGAAGGACTTGGCGTTGAAACAAACCGCAACGGGCAAGGAAATTCAACGTGTCATCGCGAATTTCAAAAAGGATTCCGAAGGAAGGAAGACATCCAAGAAATATTTCCAGGAACGACTGGACCTACTCGAAACCTTATGGTCCAATTTCGAGCGCGTGAGCTGCAGTATTCAACTATCAGAAGGCTCATACAAGGATCATCCCTATTTTCTCCAAAATTACTATGGAGAAATAGCTCAACTCTATGAAAGATATCGAGGTATCTTTCTGCATGAAGTAAAAAAATTCGATGACATCGAAACGTTGCTTGATGACACTTCGCAGCAGAATACTAGTGAGAAGGAAGCTGTAAGGAAGTTGCCGTCAAAGGTTATAACTAGTCAGGACATAGAGTTACAACGAAACTTCCGGCGACAAAAGGCAGTCATTAGCTCCTTATCGCGACTCTTATCAACTGTTTCGTCGACACTTGGACCACAACCGGCTCAATATTATGAGATCACCATCAAGACAATTCAGCATCAATGGGCTCAAGTGGAAGAGCTCAATTATAGAATTTGGGAAGGCGCAGATGAACCAACCGATCACGGTTATGATGTCGACGAATATTTAAAACTAGAAGAAAATGTTCAGCTGTCAGCCGCAACAACACCAGATTCAACATATGCAACAGCAACAGCAACAATAGACGCTCCGTCAAGTCATCAGACAGTTCTACATTTGCCAAAGATTACTGTACCAAGCTTCGACGGAGGTTATGCGAAATGGCGACAATTTGCAGACTTGTTTGAACAGTTAGTTCATCATCAGAACATTGCAAACTGTCAAAAAATGTGGTACCTAAAGTCTAATCTAACAGGAGAAGCAGAAAAACTGGTACGCCATTTATCATTATCAAATGAAAATTATCTGACAGCGTGGAAAATGCTGCACGATAGATACGAGAACCAAAGATTACTAGTTTCCACTTTGGTGAACAAACTTTTGTCTCAGCCAACACACAATTTCGAGGCTGCGGCAAATTCAATAAAGAGTCTACATGATACGACTCAGGAATGTCTATTGGGACTCGAGAATCTAGGAGTTCCAACAGTCAATTGGGATCCACTATTGCTAAACGTGCTGATTAAAAAATTAGATAAAGTTACACATACTTTATATGAACAGTCGCTGGAAAATCCCAAGGCATTACAATCAATTGACCATTTTTTGAAGTTTTTGGAGATACGCTTTCAATCACTAGAAGCACTTGGATTGAAGGGTAACCGGTCAAATGATAAAACGACAACGAATCAGATCACTTACATCGATATCGTCAACTCCAACATGCGTGGAATGCAAGCAAAATCATCATGTGTACAATTGCAAGATATTCCTCGAGTTGACTCCAAGTAACAGATTAAGTTTCGCACGGAAACACAGTCTGTGCATTAATTGTCTCAGCCCAGGACATTACGCAAAATTCTGCACGGCTGGAAAGTGTCGGAAATGAACTGAAGGAAAACAACCAGCACGTCAGCAGCCCGCATCCACAGGCAATACCAAGTCTGATCAAACTATGTCATTAGCAACACAGACTGAATATTCAGGAGCGCTTATACATTGTTAAGCACAGCCAAAATTTTACTGACGGCTTCAAACGGCAAGACAATTACATGTCGAGCGCTTTTGGACTCCGGATCTCGAGTCAATTTGATTACAGAGAAAATTGTAAAAAAATTGGGAGTGGCATCAAGGACATCCACATTGGTCATTCGTGGCATCGGGAACGGAAGCCAATTAACACAACGCAGAGTAAATCTCCAACTACAATCAAGACTAACAGGATTTTCTGAACGCCTCGAAGCCTATGTGCTACCGCATATAGTACCACAACTATCAGCAGAATCGTTGAGCATTTCGAACTGGCCGATTCCAAAGAACATCCAACTAGCGGATCCAGAATTTAACGAAGCTAACAACATCGATTTGCTCATCGGCGCAGAATTCTACAGCCAACTGTTGACAATTGGTCAAATAAAATTGGCAGAAGGATTACCGATAATGCAAAACACGGTATTCGGATGGATCGTGTCAGGCAAGGTCAACAATAGCATCATGGAGACGGCAATGTGTGGCGTTTGCAATGAAGATGATCAATTGAGTCAGAACATTGAGAAATTTTGGAAAATAGAAGAAGTCAACTCTGAAACGTCAACATTATCATCATCACAAAAGGAATGTGAAAACCACTTCAAGGAAATGACGAAAAGGTCATCTGACAACCGCTTCATCACTGCTCTACCATTTGCTGATAACCCTAAGTGCCTCGGAGAATCCAGTAACATTGCCCTAAGAAGATTCTATTCATTAGAAAGAAGACTAGCGAAAGACGAGAATCTAAGGACGCAATATGTAGAATTCATGAGAGAATATCTTCAAATGGGTCACATGGAAGAAATAGACAGCAAAACCATCGAGTTACCACATTACTTTCTACCCCATCATTGTGTCCTTAAGCCAGATAGCAGTACAACTAAATTGCGAGTAGTTTTCGATGCGTCTGCCAAAAGTTCTTCAAACAAATCCTTGAACGACATATTGCACGCTGGACCAACCATTCAACGTGAACTGTTTTCCATTTTGCTGCGGTTCCGGTTACCACGCTTTGTATTCACTGCTGATATACAGAAAATGTACAGACAAATTCTTATTCGACCGGAAGATCGTAAATTCCAATTGATTTATTGGAGGAATAATGCCAATCAGCCGCTCAAGTGTTATCAGTTAAATACCGTAACATACGGTACAACGTCAGCACCTTATTTGGCCATTAAATGTCTTCAGCGATTAGCCAACGAAAATCAGCAAAAATACCCAATGGGATCTAAAGTTTTGGGAGAAGATTTCTACGTCGATGACGTAATAACTGGTTTCGACAGTCTATCGAGCACCATGGAAGCTCGAGATCAGCTCATCACTTTACTACAAGAAGCAGGATTTAAACTGAGGAAATGGTGTGGAAATCATCCTCGTCTTCTACAGAATATTGCACCAGAAGATCAGGAACTTCAGCTTGACTTTTCAAAGGAGAGTGAGGAAGTGACCAAAACCTTGGGTTTGAGTTGGATACCAAAAACAGACCAGTTTAGCATCAAGGTCAATTGGACTGATCAAACAAAGATTACTAAACGAACAATCGCGTCAGACATAGCTCATTTGTTCGATCCGCTGGGACTAGTCGCACCAGTTGTGGTGAGAGCAAAAATCCTTCTGCAATCATTGTGGGAGTTGAAACTAGATTGGGATGCAGCTGTCCCAATGGAAACTTTTACGCGATGGTCGGATTTTCGAAACAAGTTGAAATTGTTAAATAAAATCCAAATTCCAAGATATGAGTGCGCTCATGAAGTTCCCGCAACAAAACAACTACACATTTTTGCGGATGCATCAGAACTCGCTTATGGAGCAGTGGCATACATCAGATCAACTGACAAGAATCATCGAGTTATAGTTCGTCTTTTATGTGCCAAATCACGTGTCGCACCTATCAAAAAATTAACGGTGCCACGATTAGAGTTATGTGCAGCGAAATTAGCAGCTGAACTCCTTGATCGAGTAAGAACCGACTTAGAGCTAAGAGATGTGCCAGCATGGTTATGGACGGACTCTGAAATAGTCTTGTCTTGGATTAACTCAAGAGCAGCTTGTTACAACACATTCGTTGCAAATAGGATATCTTCAATTCATGAAGTCACCATTCGTGAGCAATGGCGGCACGTCGGAACTAAGGATAACCCGGCTGACGTATTATCCCGTGGAATAAATCCTGAGAAGTTAGAAGGTTGCCTCATATGGTTTTACGGACCTCGATTTTTACATGGAGCCGAATCCATTTGGCCGGAGCCATTCCGTATGACAGAAGGTTCAGGTAATGTTGAAAGAAAACGCACAGCATTACCCATTACAAAATTTGAAGATAAAGGATGTTTTTTGGACAAAATCGATCACAAAAACTCTTTCAAGAAATTACAACGGATAATCGCTTATGCATTGCGGTTTACAAATAATATTAATCCACGAAGGCGTTTAATTGCGGAGAAATGTTTGACTTCATCAGAACTAGAAAACGCACTTCAAGTCATCATTAGAACGATTCAGCAAGAAGAATTCAAAAATGAAATACATCAAATAAATCAGCGCAAGGAAGTGGACAAGAATAGTCGAATAAGCTGCTTAGCTCCCTTTCTCGATAGAAAGGGGGTTCTGAGAGTAGGAGGGCGACTAGAAAACTCCAGTTTAACATACGATGCCAAACACCCCATGTTGCTGCCATACGCTCATGACGTGACAAGGCTCTTGATGTTGAATCTTCACCTGGAGAATTCGCATGAAGGTCCAGATGCCTTATTAGCTAACACGAGGCAGAGGTTTTGGCCGCTTAAGGCGAAAACATTAGCCAGATCCATAGTACACCATTGCGTAAGATGTATTAAGGCCAAACCTCAGTTACTAAATCAATTGATGGGCGATTTGCCAGCCACAAGAGTAGAACCAGCACGCCCATTCATCAATTCCGGTGTCGACTTTTGTGGTCCCTTGTGGATCCACTACAAAATCAGGGGAAAGAAACCTCAAAAGTGCTATCTAGCAGTGTTTTGGCTGTTTTGCTACAAAGGCTGTTCACCTTGAATTAGTCTCGGACTTGACGACAGAAGCCTTCTTAGGAGCATTAAAAAGATTTATGGCCAGAAGAGGGCGATGCAAGGAGCTATACTGCGACAACGCCACGAATTTTGTAGGCGCAAGGAATAAACTAGTAGAGTTGCTTCCAGTTATACATTCCGAAGCGGCTCAAGAATCGATAAAAGCTGTAAGCAGTTCGAAAGGAGTGAACTTCAACTTTATACCTCCACGCGCACCACATTTTGGAGGATTATGGGAGGCAGCAGTTAAGTCAGCAAAATATTTACTTGTGAGGAACCTTGCATCAGCGTCATTAACGTACGAAGAGCTGGAAACCGTGATAGTTGAGATTGAAGCAATTCTAAATTCTCGTCCTATTACGCCTATGTCAGCTGACCCGAATGATTTGACCGGGTTATTTCCTCATTGGAGAGCCTCTTACAGCCTCGATAGACCTGCAAGCAGAACAAAGAAAGGTCAGTCTACTCCAAAGGTGGCAGCTGGTTACTCACCTTGAACATGAATTTTGGCGAAGATGGACCCAGGAATATTTAAATGAGCTCCAGTATCGACGCAAATGGAAAACTCAGTCGCAGAATGTGAAGCTAGGAATGATGGTTATTATTAAGGAAGATAACGTGCCAGTCTTGAAGTGGCCATTAGGGCGTATTGTGGAAGTGCATAAAGGAAGAGATGGACTCGTACGCGTAGCCGATGTCAGAACAAGTTCAGGAGTATTACGACGACCAATCCATAGACTTGCACCGCTATTCGGTGAAGAGGATGCACCTGTCGATACAACAGCACCTGTCCCGCAAGATGATATAGAAGAGAGCATCGATCAATCTAGGCAATCGCATGGCAACCTAACACGTCGAAAACATGCAGATCATAACTCAGAACACCGTCAAGAATCTAATTTAAATGTAACCTCTAATAAAAAAAGACGTATATCGTATGGATCGGCATTATTTTCATTGTTATTAGCACTCATTTTAGCACCAGCTGCCAACTCTCAAGAAACTCAAGTGGTACAGTTTGAAGCAAACCCAGGGTTTCATTTTGACAATTTGGGAACTGTGAACCTAGTAACAACAGATTGGAAACTAATTGTGTATTATGACTTACAGTCATTTTGGCTTGAAGCATCGAGCTTGGTAAATAGCACTAATGATCTAGATCGAATCTGTAAAGAACTTGTTCGATCTACTCTTTGTGAACCAATAATTGCAGACTTTCGGCAAATCATTGAAGAACTCAATGAAGACAATATATTCTTACAAGGACAAGCTCAAAGAAATAGACGCAGCGCTCTCGACATTGTAGGAAACGTCGCGAACTCTCTGTTTGGAGTACTCGATTCCAATTACGCTGAAAAGATGGCAAAAACCATACAATCCGTCAGAGAAAACAAAAATCATGCGCTGTCTCTATTAAGAAATCAAACATCATTAATTGATTCCACCATCAACATCATAAGGCAAGACGAAGTTGACAACGAAAAGAAATATCGGTCCATCGATGCTCAAGTAACCAATATAATTAAGAGAATCAATCTTGAAGGTGACGAAACACAACAGCTAAAACTGTGGCAGTTTTCCAATCGAAATCTACACAATTGACACTCATTGCATCAAGATTAAAACGAATTCAGTCGACAATAATTGATGTCATCGCTGATGTACACCAAGGAAGGCTTCCACTATTTGTACTCTCTCCACAACAGTTAAGAGAAGAAATCACCAATATCAAGAATCATCTTCCTCAGGAGCTCCGATTGCCAGTGACCCAAGGAGATATACCACATCTTTACAAGTTAATGGAAACGAAGGGGCAAATTGCAGAGAATTACGTCATATTCCAAGTTACTCTGCCTCTTGTTTCAATAGAGCCATTCGAATTATTAAAAGTGATACCAGTTCCAACAATAATTAACAAAACTCTCGTGGCTATAGAACCAACTACATCGATCTTAGCCATAAGCGCTCATCGTGACCAATATTACCCGATGGATGAACAAGAACTATTGGCATGTAAGCATTTCAATACAACGTATTTCTGCAGAGTATCTCATCCGGTGTATCGGAAAGGTGCGCCCTATAGTGCATGCGAAGTTAATTTAATAAATCAATTACCAATAACTTCAGTGTGTAAATTGAAAAGGCTAGAAGGAGATACAAGATGGATTGCGTTAAGTCAACCAAACGAATGGATTTATAGTGTAAAGGAAAACAGTACAGTTAACATAGCTTGCAGCAATCAACTGTCATCTTTAAGTTTGATTGGTTCAGGCATACTTAAATTGCAACATAATTGCATCCTCAAACAAGATGTCATCACGATTCAAGGACAATATGCGTATCCAAGTATCAGAAGATCATCCTACACTTGATTAAGTCAACTCCCAAATTCAACAACAGTAGATAACATGCACCCTCTTATACAGGAATCATCACTTTATGAGTCACATTCAAGGCAGTTGCAGGCAATTCAAAAAAAAAACAATTCGCAAAGTATCGAAGAACTTACGCAAATGGTAAACATCAAGGACCTGCACCAATTCACAATTGCCTATCTAGGATTAGCGCTGATAGTCATCCTCATTGCAGTTCTAGTATGGAAACAGATAACCAAGAAGGGCAAATGTACCATTAACAAGCCAACACCGCAACCAAGACAAAATCGGAACCAAGACTTTGAGGTCGTCGTCAATTAATAAAGAAATATTGGGTTGAACTATGCGTTCAACAGGGGGGAGAATGTTCAATCGTAACAATAAGTTAGCATAAGTACAATTATGTCATAAGAACGAAATATGCAATGTTAAGAATAATTGACCTTAAAGTAAAGTTACTTAATAAGAGTGGCATGAATTTGATTGCACATGACACATTTCTTGTTGTATTGCAATCGCACATTATTCACTGTTTGCACTTTTGCATGCATTAATTATTATTAGTCAGTATTTATATTTTTTCTTGCACTAGTTGTTATTGTTCGATATTTTTGTTATTGTTGTTGTTATTAAGTAATTCCGTAAGAAAATAAGTATATAAGACTGAGATAATTAATAAAAAGTTAAGCATACGTAAGTTACGTTGTTTCAATTCATTCGAAATAAGGTTGATTGGTTTATGTGCCAATTCAGCAATTAAGCAGCTAGTTACGGCAACAAGAGCCCTAACTAATAATTCAAATAGTCGAGTTGGGTAAAAGAACCCAATTAAACAAGATTAGTAACATTAACCGCTAATGTAACTGACCTGATGGCACATGCTAAAATTCTCCGTGCTACCAATGACCTGCTGAGCGTTAAGTTCTAGCCGGAATCGATGACTCGATATTGTGCAAGTAGTGCAATATTAGAGGAAGCGATTTCGGCGCAATGAACTTCTCGTCCGGCCGGCAATGCTAGCACGCGTAATTAATTTATTGATGACGATAATTTTTTAGAGAAAAAATGAAAAATGAATGAATTGAAAATCGAGGCAGTTACTGTGTGAACTCCGACCGCGAAAGATAAAAAATAGATAGTTGAAATAATAAAAAATAGATAGTTGAAAAAGAAGTGTTCTGGTCGTAAAATAAATAATTAATAACTTAAAATAA
Organism: Chorisops tibialis; assembly: GCA_963669355.1. Classification (NCBI taxonomy): domain Eukaryota; kingdom Metazoa; phylum Arthropoda; class Insecta; order Diptera; family Stratiomyidae; genus Chorisops; species Chorisops tibialis. The sequence continues at coordinate 137,224,110 of OY770264.1, forward strand.
AACGTTTGTTTCTAATTTATATAAAAGTTACAACAGTTTTTATAACACAATCAGCAAAATGCCTGTGCCACTTAACATTAAGCATCTTCAATCTTTTTTGCAAACCTCCTCATGGTATAGGAGGTTTATACCGAATTTTGCGGCACATAGCAAACCATTATCTGACCTAACCAAGAAAAATGCAGTTTGGCGCTGGGAATCGGAGCAGCAGGAATCCTACCAATTGCTAAAAGACGCGATAACCAGTTATCCCGTTCTTAAACAAGCTAATGAGAATGAACCGTTTATACTGAAGACCGATGCAAGCAGCTACGCCATTGGAGCAGTTTTAGTACAGGGGGAGGAAGAAAATGAACATCCCGTGGAATACGCAAGTCGCCTCTTGTCATCATCTGAACGAAACTATACGACAACGGAACGCGAAGCTCTTGCTATTGTCTGGGCCATAGCGAAATTCCGCGGTTATATAGAAGGATCAGATATAACGATTAAAACAATGCAATTGCAACCATTTAATCTTAAAATAAAATATATTACTGGCCGCACAAATATAGTTGCTGATACTCTATCCCGTCCTCCATGCAGAGCTGAGACATTGGAAGAATGCGGAGTTTGTAGTGTCTCGATTGACTTACCAAAACGCGGAGCAAATGAAATCCGCATTGAACAATTAAAAGATCCTGAAATCAAACGAATCATCGATTGTTTTGAGCTTGAAAACACCACCCACACATTCAACATATTGGAGTAATAAAGGATATCTTCTTAATAACGGAATTTTGTACCGATATAATCCCGATGTCGAGTCCGACGATGCTCAACTTGTAGTACCCGATCACGAGAAGGCCGACATCTTGAAAGCATTCCATGATGACGAAACAGCAGGATACTATGGATTCCAAAGAACTTACAACACAATTTCTCAACGATATTTTTGGAAGGTCATGCGCAAATATATTACGAATTACGTGAAAAGTTGTCTCGACTGTCAGAGATTTAAAGCAACAAATAAAAAACCAACTGGACTATTACAGACCACTGCTTGTAATCAACGATTTGAAACTGTTTCTTATGACTTGTTTGGTCCCTTACCTACGTCAGAAGATGGCAAATCATGGGTATTCTGTGTTGAAGACATCGCCTCTAGGTGGATAGAACTGTTCGCTTTGGAGAAGGCTAGCGCCGAGGCTTGTGCGAAAACGCTCGTCAATGAAGTATTTCTAAGATACGGCCTACCACGCCGTGTCATCAGCGACAATGGCACTCAGTTCGTAAGTGCGATTATGCAGAAGGTGATGTACTGTTTCACTATTCAGCACTCATTCACGCCAGTCTACTACCCGGAATCAAACCCTGTCGGACGCAAGAATAGGGAACTAAAGACACAGCTTGCCATTCTCACCAAGCACAATCACAGAGATTGGCCATCAAAGCTTCCAGCAGTAAGGTTTGTAATGAACTCAGCACAAAATGAGAGTACTGGCTGTTCAGCGGCTTTCTTAACATTCGGAAGAGAGCTGCGATCATCCAAAGACGTTCTCGATGATTTAAAAGCCATCGTACTTGCAGAAAATTTCGTTAATTAATTAAATTACTCCATATCTCCTTCAGCTTGGAGTAGTTCTGAAGGATGCCAGAGAAACGCAAGAAGTAAAAGCAGAGCGAATGAAAACAATCAGCGATCGTAAAAGACGACCCGACCCAACCTACAATCCAGGCGACTACGTTTGGGTTGCAACTCATCCAATAAGTAATCGCGCTAAAGGGCATAGTGCGAAATTCTGTCCGAAGCGGGACGGTCCTTACATCATTATCAGAAAACATGGGCCCACAAGCTACGAGGTTGCCTCAACATCCGCACCGAGCGACATTCTAGGAGTATATCACTCATCAGCCTTGTTTCCTTATATTGGACCCAGACCATCAGATGTCGAACCGATCAAACCTTTACGAAAGCGTGGCAGACCGAAATCAACGCCTATTGTACTGTCTCCTCGTCGAAATCGACCACGAAGCCAGAGGGGGAGGATGTAACGACACCACTGCGCAAACGCCACCACTGCATCACCATCAACTCGATCATCCCCACTTCAACCGTTATGTCGAACGAAGTCGTTCAACAAAAGAATATAAAAGACAGAATTATTCGGAGAGCGCGGCAGTTAAGATTCGGCATTCAACAGTCAACACCACTTCAAGAATATTTGACTTGTAAAACAATATTGTTTCCTCTATAAAATAAAAAAGTATTGTTACACCAATATAATAACTTAGAGAGCCCCCTCAGAGGCCATTAGGATTTATTGTAAATATAAAAAAATAATCTTAGCTTTATTAGATTACTGTTAAAATAAGATGCTTTTGGCAAAAAATAAAGCGCTTTCAAACTTCAAAAAAACTTCAAACTACAGGATAGAGCGAAGACTTTTCACAATGTAGTCTGTGGGTATGACCAGCATATCTATTTGAGTGATGCTCCCCAGCCTGGCTATGTCGTTTTGTCCTTTTCCTAATATCGATATGTTTTCATTGGTTACTTCTCTCAGGCTAGTTTTGCTTCTGACCCGATGTCTTGCGGTGTAGGGTCTAGGAAAACTTTCATTGCTCTTGTGAAGTATGTTTTCATAGTTTCTTAATGAAATTTGTTTTAAGGAATTTTTTGGTTCGTTTCCTACTATCATATGTGGAGATGAGATTAAAGAAGATTAAAATAGTCCTCAAAGTCACAACACTGTTGATGTGCAATTTCTTTAACATTTATTTCTCTGGAAGAGTTCTTAGCCCTAATTTACGAATTTTCGAAAGAGTTCAGACCGGTGTACAATTGGTATCGACTTAATGTATTGAATTCGTATGGAGAACTTTTTGAATTCAATGTCTGCTTTGTTTAACACAGCTTCGAGTTTCTGGATGTAGCGTTCGTCGCGAAACTTAATGAGTAATAGTGTGTGCCATATACGTTACGAATAGTGTTACAAATACTTTGATTGCCAAAGGAAGAACTGAACAAAACTCCAATATAGATATGATACACAAAATCTGTGACAATATTGTTTGGTATGTAAACCTTAGTCGCTTATCGAATGTTCTCGATCTTCATCTGCCTACTATTCTCAACACACTATCTGCGATCGTCAATTATTTGTGAACTTGAACTATTCGCATGCATACATGTATAAACAAGACCTAAAAAACACGCTACGGGAACTGCGGAGAATCATCAATGTGAGTGATGTGGTATATAAAAAAAAGATAAGCTTCCGTGAAAGGGATACAGTCGAAGTTTCAAAAGCCATTAAGCCGTGTGATCGACAGCGCGAATCGTGCAAATATTGAAGCGACATATCGTGAACGAAAAGTGTCAAAGTGATTTTTGAAAAACGAATAAATAAAGTTTGTATTTGTATAATTTAAAGTGAACTAGTTTTATTTTACTTGAAATCCATCAACCCCGAGCGCACTTCAATATGACTGAAATCGAAAGGGGAAAAAAACTGTTTGAAAATTAAAATCGGAGAATAATATTTTTATGCGAATCAGACGGTTGAAAGAAAATCATCGAGGAGGATGTAATTTTACTGCAGCGAGGAATGGAAAACCAATCGAGGTTGCATATTTCAATTTATTGGGGCTTCGCATTACAACAGCATTTTTCAAATAACAAAGAAACAACTTTTGCACGAAATATATGACGCACAGAATTCAGCCTGATTCAGTCATCTATCGTTTTTCCAGTAAATTAAAATAAAGTATTACACTATAAATTTGAATCCCGACGCACATTCCAAATTCAATTAAGCTCAATAGGTCTCCGTCTTCAATGAATTATTTACAACATGTAGGCCTACAACACTTTTAGAACATATTTGAGCCACGTCTGAGAAAATGTAGTCCAGTGCAAACGTCGGCAGCAAACAAATTTCTCTTGCTACCCACAAAAGATGTTTTTTTTTTATAAAAGCCACAAACAACAAAAAACCTGGCAAAAAAAAAGAAAAACAAATGCAAAGTCTGTGATAATCCGCGGTAGTTTACGTTTGAGGCGCTATGGCTGCCGCGATCGCCAAACAGAGGTTTTTCGATGTCTCGCCATCTGTAGTATATTGTAATAAAATCGAAGCTCCACTGAACTGTAACTGGCAGCGAGCTGTCATGACGAGCGACAGAGTGCAGCCCTTCTGGTCTGGGCCCTGACAGAGTGCGGTCTTCTCAAAAAAGAGTTATCATTAATAAATCAGTTTTAAGAAATAGAATCGTTTTTGCAATAAGAATAATACATGGCGCAGCTGGTAGGATACTTAGATATAATAATACTACATAGTGATTTATGGCAATAGTGAAAGCGAAGAAAACTGTGAACGCACATAAAGCACCTCATGGAAGACCCCCAAAAACTCGTATGATAATAGAACGAGTTAACATGGAGTTCGTAAAAAAAAATTGAAGAACTCAATCTCCAGGGAAACGTAGCCGATAATTGGAGGAAATTTCGGCAAAATTTCAGTGTTTTCGACCGCAATCGAAATTTCCAAAAAACCGCCTGCAATTCAAGTGGCAATTTTTTTAAATACAATTGGACCAGCAGCACTAGAGGTGTTTAACTCTTTCAAAGTAGAAGAGCAGAATCTAGAAAAATTGGATGGGGTTAGCGTTTGAGGATTTCTGTAAACCCAAAAAAAATGAGGTCTATGAAACATTCAAATTTCACAGCGATGGTGTTGAGTGTGACTTTCGGCACTTCTCGCCCTGTGAAATTGCAACATACAGGTGCATTGCACTTTCAGTGTAATGACCTGACATGCTTTCATAGTGCGAGGTGCCGAAGGTATAATTCCATCGAAACAAGCGATTTTTGCTTATGCGATCTAACATATGTCGTAAGAAATTGTAACGTATGATGGATCGCAAAGCAAAGGTTCCTTGGACTTTGAAATTGCAAGTGCAGAATTATACGGGCAATAACTTGCCAGTATGATTGTGCATAATTGTATTTTTTGTTTACGTGACCTGCGAGGTGAGCAACCTTTAATGTAGGTCGCGCGAAATGAGAAATGCAAGCAATTTCAGGGGTCTCGATGGAGTTCGAAAAGCACTGAGTTGATCAACGGACTTCGACGCGAATTGTCGTAGTGTTTTTAATTATTATCAGTCGTGTTATTAAATGTGTGTTTGAATAAACTTAATTATTATTGAATCTTATGGTGTTTTTAATTATTATCTATCGTGTTATTAAATGTGTGTTTGAATAAACTTAATTATTATTGAATCTTATGGTGTTTTTAATAATAAAATACAACAATTGGCGCAGCTGGGTAACGAACCCTTTTCATGTGTAGGCGTGTTTCGTTTTTGTTTTAATAAATAATAAAACCTCAAAACCTCGCAAAATACTACCGTGAAATAAATAAATACTGAAAACACAACAATTGTAACACTGTGATTAATTTTATTTGAAAAGAATTAAGTTTAATAAAAAAAAAAAAGTGAAGTTATAAAAATCACACTGGATTAAGTGGCAACAACAACAAAAAGATAACGGAAAACAACACGAGGAAAACATTACTAGTATATTATACATGAACAACAAGGAGGGAAGTTCATCAACGCGAACACCGACGGAAAACAAAACAGAAACAACAACTAGCTCTGAAAACTCTAGGATCCAGCCAGAAAACCCTACAGGAGAATCGACACCAACAGCATCACCCTTCAAGATTCTAAGACAGAGGACGATATTCTTGCAAGAACCACAAACAGAGCCGCTTAGTGAGTACATACGAAAAATTGTATTAGATAATAAAAATTTAGATTTAGATACTATTGATAATTTAGAAAAACAAATTAGTAAATCAAAAAAAGAAAGAAACAATTGCTTAAAAAAAATTAAAGTTAAAACGCAAAACTTTAGAGAGGAAATAAAGCAATTTGTTTCAAAAAATTTACATTCTTTCAACGATTCCATAGAAAGTAATATTTTGACCAACATATCCGATCAAAATTTTAATATCTCCTGGACCAGTCCATTAATGATCACCCCCGAAAAAGAAATATTAAATAATAAAAAAGGTAATTCATCCACAAATTTTATCGCAATGGATTTAGACAAGGTAATAAAACTGACAACTCAGTTAATTCCCTTATTTAGTGGTGAAATTCACGCCAAAATAGTGCAAGAGGTGCAAACTTTCATTGGGTGTTGTAAACGGGTATTACAATGCCTCAGTGAAGAAGAAAAAAATACGTTTTTAACAGTTCTGCCAACACGACTCAGAGGAGATGCATATCAAATTGTGTCATCAAGTCTCACACCAACTTTCTCTGAATTTGAAGCGTTAATATACAGAACGTACTTACCCCGAGCAAGCTATCAGGAATTAGTTAATCAGTTAATTACATGTAGGCAATATCCGACTGAAAATATAACGTCGTATACGTCAAGACTTCGAAATCTATTGGCGAAATGTAGGGATGCTGCAGATAGCAAGTACGGATTTCTGTAGCTGTTAAGACACAATTAGAGGATTTTGCGGTAACTTCTCTGAAAACCGGTGTAACAAATCCACATCTAGGTCAGCATTTGTTAACTCTCAAAGAGACCAAATTTGATACCCTTATCATTAATGCATTAGAAATGGAAACATTGCAAAAGGGATCACCCTATCTTTCTCCAATCTATCCTACAACTACAACAATTTGTCCATCACTTTCTACGCCCTCACCACAAATGTACAATTTAACTGCTACAGATTTTCATCCAAATTATGTAACAACTCCAACTCAAATTATATCCACGCAATCCAATCCTAATCAAATTAATTCATTCGAATCTCCTCAAAACACTCATAGAGAAATAGATTATAAAGCAGCCACACAACATTATTTGGAAACTAAGAAATTGGTACCAGATAGAAAAAGTTCGATAAATTGTAGTTTCTGTAAAATCAGAGGACACACCTATGACGAATGCCTAACTCGAAAAAACACTCCATTTTGTTCAGGATGCAAACGGGCTGGGCATGATATCCGGGATTGTAGAAATAACCAACCTAGAACCCCTTCACTGACACAAAATAAAAATCAAAATTTACATCGTTATCAAAGGACACCAGAAACAAGTATAGAAACACATGGAAACGCACGATTTGACTGTGAATTTTGTGGTCGTAAAGGTCATGCAATTAGCAATTGTTTTCAAAAACGTAAATGGGAAAATAGATCCCAGGCAAACAACCAGGGAAACGATTACAAGTCGACCGAAAACACCCCGGCTCGACTTTAAATCTAATAGAAACTAAAGGGTCCACTACTTCTCATACCAACTCGAACCAACATCTATCGGCAGTAAACCTTCCTTTAGATATTGGCCACAAATCCACCGTACAATTGGCTATCGATACCGGAGCCGAGATAAGCATAATTAAGAAAAAAGCACTCAAGCCACAAACGATCCTAAACACTTCTAAGCGGTATACCATTAGCACACCTTTCGGAAAAGGAAAAACTCTTGGCGAAAGTCAGGGTAAATTTGTTTTCGGTAACGGAATTCCTTGCAATTTTCAAGTTGTCCCAGATGAGACGGCAGTTCCTCGCGAAGGCCTTCTTGGAAACGACTTCTTGTCAAAAAATTGCAATATAGAGGGTCCGGGAAACAATATTCGTTTTCTTCGCACGAAAACAAATCCTGAAGAGTTTGTAGTACCGTTAACACCTTTAGTATACGAAGATGACAGTGGTCAAAATGATCTTCAGCCTCACCTGGAAACGAATATGAAAGAATTAAATGAGCAACCACAGGAAATGGACATAAGTTTACCAAAAGAAATGGAACTCTCATCGCTCGGGACTAGTAACAGCATACTAGTCAACAATGCCGATCGAACTGAAAATTACCATTTGTTTCTACCTAATCCCATTATAATTCCACCAAGATCGCAAATGATCTCAAAAATTCCTCTGAAAATACAAAACGACATGATATGTCTTTCTGACGAAATAGAAAATGGAGTGTACTTAGCTAATTGTCTACTAACGGCCAAATCAGAAACGTTGATAAGCATACTAAATGTAAACAACGAGACAATACAAATCTCTGAAGTAAAGCTAAAATTACTTCCATTAAATACTTTTAATGTACAACCAATTCAACCAAACGCTAAAAATAATCTCGTAGACAACTTGCACAACACTAAGATCATAAACTATATGTCGCTCAAAAATTATAACAGAGAAACAGAAGAAAGAATAGTACAACTAGGCAAAGAGCTACAGTGTGACGATACGTTAAATGAATTCGAAAAATCAACTTTACGGAAATTATGCAATAAATATAACGATATATTTCACCTGAAAGGTGACAAATTGACACATACTAAGGCAATAACACATTCGATACCCATTCTCCAAAATCAACCAAAAAATGTATCGTCTACCTATTTCCCAACGGGAAACCATTAATGACCAAGTTAAAGAAATGCTTGAAAACGACATCATTCAACACAGCAAGAGTCCGTGGAATTCGCCACTTTTAGTTGTTCCAAAAAAACCTGGGAAAGATGGGAATAAAAAATGGCGCGTGGTAGTTGATTTTAGAAAATTAAATGAATCAACTATCGGAGACGCATTCCCACTTCCCCGAATTGAGGATATTTTGGATCAATTAGGTCACTCACGGTACTTTTCAACTTTAGATCTTGCGAGTGGCTATCATCAAGTAGTCGTGGACCCGAAAGATCAACCAAAAACAGCATTCAGCACCGCATATGGGCACTTTGAGTTTAAAAGGATGCCGTTTGGATTAAAGGGTGCTCCTGCGACCTTTCAAAGGCTTATGAATTATGTTCTGACAGGCTTACAAGGTCTTGATTGCTTTGTATATTTGGATGATATCGTCGTTTATGGTAAAAATTTAGAAGATCACAACCAAAAACTAGAGAACATTTTTAAACGATTGCGAGAAAATAACCTTAAACTGCAACCAGAAAAGTGCCAGTTTTTAAGGCGCGAAGTAGTATATTTGGGTCATAAGTGCTCAACCGAAGGAGCACGCCCCGATCCCAGCAAAACGATATGTGTTCAAAATTTCCCACAACCACGTACTGTAAAGCAAATTCAATCATTCATGGGTTTAGCTAACTATTATAGAAAATTTATCCCAAATTTTTCACACATAATAAGACCAATTTCGAACCTAATAAGAAAGGGAACGAAATTCAATTGGGATGACAATTGCCAAACAGCTTTTCAAAAAATAAAAAATGATTTAGTTTCTCCCCCACTTTTAATATACCCCGATTTTTCACAACCATTCAACCTTACAACCGACGCTAGTAATTTTGCCTTGGGAGCTGTGTTATCGCAAGGTGATATAGGTAAAGATAAACCTATAGCATACGCTAGCAGGAGTTTAAATAATGCTGAAAGAAACTATTCCACAATAGAGAAGGAGTTGCTTGCAATCGTATGGGCGACTCGAAACTTTAGATGCTACCTCCAGGGTCGAAGATTTACGGTCTATACAGATCATAAACCACTCAAAGGTACATTCAAAGTGAAAGACCCAACCACACGACTAGCCCGTTTCCACCATAAATTGTCCGAATTCGACTACACTATAGAATATAAGCCGGGCAAGTATAACACAAACGCGGATTGCCTAAGCCGAATACCGGACAGCTCAGAAGAAAATACATTAAACACAAAAACTAAATCTAATACCGACGATGTAAATCAACAAAATAATGAAGCAAGAATTTCAAAAGAAATCGCCAAAATACATGTACTCACACGAGCTCAAAAACAAAAAGCTGAGAAAAAATGTAATGATTCTCAAAGAGACGCGTCCTTAACACCAAAGCCTTTAGAAGACGACGATAACAACGACGATAATGTCATAGCCAACACAGAAACTAGCACAGAAGTAACACCAAAACAATCTGAGGACAACGTCTCAGAATTTATAGTTGATCCAAATGAAATTAAAATAATCCTACACGAGTATCATGACACTATATTCGGTGGCCATCAAGGAGTACTGAAAACATATAAGAAGATTAAACGCAAATTTAAATGGAAGAACATGCTCAGAGACATAAAGGACTACGTAAAAAGATGCGAACTTTGTCAAAAAAACAAGTCCAGTCCAGAACATCGCATGCCTATGGTAATCACTGACACTTCTGAAAAACCATTCGACAAAGTATATCTTGATATAGTAGGACCCCTCGAAGAAACGCACGTGGGTAACAAATATATCCTGACATTTCAAGACAATCTTACAAAGTTTGTAGACTGGTACCCTATGTTGGATGCTGAAGCAGAAACTGCTGCTGATATATTTTTTAACGAAATTATCACCCGCTATCGAATTCCCAAAGCATTAGTGACTGACCAGGGCTCAAATTTTGTAAGTGATCTATTCAAAAGAGTATGTAAGCTACTAAAAATCAAAAAGCTGCAGACAACTGCCTATCACCCGCAATCAAATGGAGCTTTAGAACGAGCCCATAGACCATTAACTGAATATTTAAGGTCAGTAGTAGACAAAAATACTAACACATGGGATACATTCTTAAGAACCGCAGCTTTTGTTTATAATAACAGTGAACATGACAGCACCAAATTAACTCCCATGGATTGTCTTTTTGGATTCACTGCAGACATACCATCTAATTTGAAAAGGGACCCCGAACCAATATACAATCACGAAGACTATTATTTTAAGCTCAAGTACAAACTACAGCAGATGTATGCGGTTGCTAGACGTAATATATTAATTAGCAAAAATAGATCAAAGGCTTATTATGATCTGTTAAGTCGACCAATAACAATTCACACTGGTGACAAGGTTCTTCTGAAAAACATGGCGAAAAAGGGCAAACTACCTCAGGTATGGTTAGGACCCTACCAAGTCATCGGAATACCTTCCTCAGTGAATACCACTATCCAAATAGGAAAAAGAAAAGTTACAGTGCATAACAACCGTCTTAAATTATTCTACGAATAATATTATATGTAGATCTTTACCACTAAATTTAACTTCCGATAGGTATAAAAAAAAAAAAAAAAAAAAAATATATATATTTTCATTATTATTATTTTTTATTTTTACTAACAGGCTTTATACTTGCTACAATGGTACTATACCTTTTTCTGCTATTCTGGCCCCTAACAACCGCAGACCCATTCACTCTACAGAGAATTAACAATACAGGAATATTGCTTGAGGAACTTGGAGAGATACGGTTCTTCCATGATAACTGGAACATTTTCATGCAGCTAAACGTGAGTGAAATCGAGCATCAAAGTTATATAATAGAACAAGCAGAATCTCATATCTTGAGAGTATGCTCAGTACATAATGATAGTCTTATTCCTTGTATAGCTCAAAAACCAATACTACAAACGTTGATCCAAACAATCCAAAAAAGGATAACTATTATAAAAGAATTACTTTGCCCTCATCGGCATACCAGGTCACTATTTGATGGTGTAGGTAAAGGTTTACATTACCTTTTTGGTACTATGGACAATGATAATGAAGTTTCCATATACAGTAAAATTGCAAGCTTGGAAACATACAATGAAAAATTGTTTGAATTAGAAAAACATCAAATCTCTGTTGTAAAAACAGCATTTGAGAGCATCCAAAAACCAATTCGTCAGACCCAAGCTAACCAAAAAATTATCACCCAAGCAATTAATAACTTGACAAATCTGGTGCAAGGCGATGTTATCACCAATCAAAAAGTTCAAGAGGCCCTTAACACACTTGGTTTGCAGATTCTTGAATTAGAGTTTAGACAACAGGCATTTATAGATATTCTTACATCTTTAAAGAATAATGATCTACACCCACTCCTCATAACACCCTCTAAACTTTTAGACATATACTATAGAGCTCGTCCTAAAAGGAGAGAAACACATCAAGACATCAGCATTTTAACCCAAAGCCTAACAATTAAAACGAAAATTATCAATGATGGCCTAGTAATAAAAATCATACTTCCCATTTTTAACCTCCCACCGTTTACGTTACAAAAAATACATCTTTTTCCTATATCAACACCTAACAACTACTCTTTTATACTTAATATAGAACATAGTTACATAGCAAACAATACCGCTACCCAATCGTTCATTTTACTACGTAATAATGAATTCACTCTAGGAAAAAAAATTACTATTAGCCTTAACGAGTCATTGTATGTGGCACCACTAAGAACTCCCATTCTTAAAGGAGAAGTATCAAGCATATGTCCAATAAATTTTATTTTCAATCCCTTTAACGAAGTTTCTACGTGTGAGTACTTAATACGACCAAGTTTCCATCAACTATTAATCAAATTAACCACTAGAAACAGTTGGCTGTATTCATTTTCTTTACCAGAGAAAATTCAAATTACATGCCAGGACAAATTTCATAGTTCCACCATCTCCTCAAATGGTATTTTAATTCTAAACGAGCCCTGTAATTTTCAAATAAACAAGCAGCAAATACTATTTGAGGATGAGGATCACCAACAAATCAAAATTTTTCAACCCGACATCTTAAGCATTCCCAATAAATATGTAAACAATTCCATCAACGCCATATTGTCAACACTTGTAAATAAACCAAAAACCTCAATGGTCTTATTAAAAGATGACAACACAAATGAAATTCTTCGTCGCGGTACCCACGAAATAAATGATTTACAAAGACAAGCTACTGAGCTTCAAAAGTCGCGGTCGGAAAAAGTCCAATTCTTTCAACTTCATACTTCGTCATTATCCTTAAGTATATTAGCACTATTATCTGTAATAACATTAGTTATTTATAAAACTAAAGTGTTTTGTAAGAAATTCAGAACCCAGAAGAAGGGCAGCAAAATAGAAAATATTGAGCTGGTCATTTCAAAAGAAGCCAATAAGGAGCCGCAAAAGATCGTGCTTCCAATACCAACCATAGCTGAAGATCAAAGGGAGAGAGATCATTCGCCTAGTGTTGAATCGAGTGATATGAATTCTCGAATTCGATTTGTCCAAGTACTGTAAAAGTTTTCCCCTCAGCACAGATCCAAGCGATATATATAAAAAAAAAACGAATAATAATTTTACTAATAATAAATAATTAAAAAAAAAAAATAATAATAATATTATAAAAAAAAAAAATAAATAAAAAAAATTTTCTATATTCTTTAGTTTAGATATCGTGGTCAAAATATTTACATACAATAATTACAAATACAATAATTATAAAAAAGAAAAAAAATTGTTCTATATGGGTCATTCTTTTACAAACCGTACACCTAATTGGACGACATATTTTCTATTGCTTCCAAAATTTTTCTATAGGTAGTATACATCGAATAAGTCGACACGTATGCGGGGATTTTTTTTTAAATTGTTTATTTTAAAAAATGTGGATGTTTAAACATTTTGAGAATCGTTGGTTTTACTCTTCTTAAAAAGCAATTATCTTCGGTTCTATTTGTCCCTCAGATTTCGTTCTTATCTCATTTTAAAGGTAATTTTGTAACCTTTTTACTACATTATTCCAAAAAAATTGTATTGTTAAATAATTGTAGTTATTAGCAATTAAAGCACTTAAAGTCGATTTTCATACTTGCGCCCAGCCGATAAAAAATCGAAAAAAATACCATCGTATTCCTTGATTGATTCTCTAAAAAATTCATTTAAGAAAAAAATGGAGAAATAACGGGATCAACAGAAAAAAAATAATTTGCACCACCGGGCGAGTATGAATAATAAAAGAAAAAATTTAGGGCAAAATGAATGCATTGTTATTTGTGATTTTTCTGAGAACTACGCTTTTGTGATCCGAAATGCTATTCAAGGCGTACATTGGAACAATGATAAGGCAACAGTGCATCCGTTTGCGATTTACAACAAAAGCAATAAACACGTACTATAAATGAAAAGCTTAGTAATGATTTCCGAATGTTTGCATCATGACACCGTAGCCGTTCACGTATTCCAATGGCATTTCCTCAATTTTATCAAAACTAACTTACATAATATCAATAAAATCATACATTTTTCTGACAGAGCGAGTGCACAATTAGTCCAGTGGGATTAGATCAAAAAAGGTCTGTTTGGCGAAATGCTGCGATTTCGATATTTGTTTTAACCTCATTGTTTTTTGCGTAGATTACGATAAAAATATTGCAGCCACTGGGGGAGTGGGGGAAAGACTCGAGAAATAGCAAAATTCGAAAATTTTCGTCTGTTTTAGAGGTTTTTTGAGCTTTATTACGTTATACTAAATAGTTTCGAAAAACTAAAAATGAGGTTTAATTGCAGACACTTAGACCTTTCATTTGAGTGATATATTGTTAAATTCAGTTTATTTAAACCTGATATATATACTGTTATTCAAGACGTTTTTGACAATTTTCAAAGAATCTGTGTTTTTGGAAGGAAATGAGTATCTCATAGACTGTAAAAAAGATATTCTACCAAAACTTGCGGCATTGTCTCTTAATAAATACACTTTAAATAACTGAATCAAAATTCAGCTCAAATTTAGCCGGTTTCATAGAAATTTCACCTCATGAATTTATTAGAAAATGACTTTTCGAGTAAATTTTTTCTTAACTCTTTTTTTAAGGCAGAAGGACTAAATGAAATTTCCAACTAACCTTTATAGTCTTATTGTATTGTGGACATTCTGATAAAGAATTTGCGGGGCTTGAAGTTTAATTTGACTTACCCGGAGCCGAGATATCGAACTTTTTATTGCAGATTTTAAGATTTTTTTAATAATAACGTTATTTTTACTCGTAATAAGTGCAGTTACAGCCTATTTTTTGATGAATAAATTCTTATTCATTTCAATTATTTATCCTTAAAATAACAAAATCAGGATTTTTGGCCAACGCAGAGGAATAAAAAAGTCGACGCGTCACTAACACACTAAATTGTTTCGTCGTGCTGCGCGCCCGGTGGTGCAAATTATTTTTTTCTGTTGATCCCGTTATTTCTCCATTTTTTTTTTAAATGGATTTCTTAGCAAATCAATCAAAGAATACGATGGTATTTTTTTCAATTTTTTATCGACTGGGCGCAAGTATGAAAATCAACTTTAAGCGCTTTAATTGCTAATAACTACAATTATTTAACAAGACAATTTTTTTTGGAACAATGTAGTAAAAAGGTTACAAAATTACCTTTAAAATGAGATAAGAACGAAATCTGTGGGATAAATAGAACCGAAGATAATTGCTTTTTAAGAAGAGCAAAACCAACGATTCTCAAAATGTTTAAACATCCATATTTTTTAAAATAAACAATTTAAAAAAAAATCCCCGCATACGTGTCGGTTTATTTCATATATATAACACATAAAAAAAAAATAAAGCGATTCTAGAAACAGACGTGAATTTTTTCGGCAAATCCGTACGGTTTGTAAAAGAATGACCCATATCCTTTAGTTTAGATATCGTGGTCAAAATATTTACATACAATAATTACAAAAATTATAAACGCATCTATATGTTTAAGTTAAAATTATAATGCAACAATTGTTTATAAGCAGCATCATTTAATGTAAGATCTGCTACATAGTCGTAATGAAGACACATTATATATCTAATGTTAAATTCTTATGTACAAAAATACGATTGTAAAAATGTAATGATTATGTACGACTATTTTTTGATCATGGCATTAAACATTAGTTCAGTTCAAATATAATATAATAATAATAAATGCAAGACGTAATACAAAAAAAAAAATATGAAAGTAATGAAGAAGTTAATTTCTATGATAAGATTATTCCTGCTTACAAAAAAAAAAAGAGAATAAAAAAAAAAAAAAGGAAAATGCAAAAGATATAAAAAATATGTTACAATTAGAGAATGTAAATGTATGACGCTCTTATTTTGTTTATATGACGCTTTTATTTTGTTTATACACAAAAAAAACAAAAAAAATATGTTATAAGAATCGAAATTTCCGATTCATCTAAATCTGAAATTCCGTCTTTTTGGAGGGAAGGAATGTTGAGTGTGACTTTCGGCACTTCTCGCCCTGTGAAATTGCAGCATACAGGTGCATTGCACTTTCAGTGTAATGACCTGACATGCTTTCATAGTGCGAGGTGCCGAAGGTATAATTCCATCGAAACAAGCGATTTTTGCTTATGCGATCTAACATATGTCGTAAGAAATTGTAACGTATGATGGATCGCAAAGCAAAGGTTCCTTGGACTTTGAAATTGCAAGTGCAGAATTATACGGGCAATAACTTGCCAGTATGATTGTGCATAATTGTATTTTTTGTTTACGTGACCTGCGAGGTGAGCAACCTTTAATGTAGGTCGCGCGAAATAAGAAATGCAAGCAATTTCAGGGGTCTCGATGGAGTTCGAAAAGCACGGAGTTGATCAACGGACTTCGACGCGAATTGTCGTAGTGTTTTTAATTATTATCAGTCGTGTTATTAAATGTGTGTTTGAATAAACTTAATTATTATTGAATCTTATGGTGTTTTTAATTATTATCTATCGTGTTATTAAATGTGTGTTTGAATAAACTTAATTATTATTGAATCTTATGGTGTTTTTAATAATAAAATACAACAATGGTGAACCATTTGATGAGTTTTTAATGAGCCTAAACAAGCTGGTGAGAGCATGTGGTTTCGAGGATCATGACAGAATGATCAGGGACAGAATATTCATCGGGACAAATGATAAGAATCTCCAGAAAAGGCTGCTGGAAAAAGAAAACTTAACCCTAAAGACGACAATCGAGATGGAGAGAGCAGCAGAAGCAACCAGAAAACACATCACAGACATGCAGAAACCATCAACGATCATGGACGGGCGCACGGAAACGATAAATTTAATAAATAAACACACAAAGAAAGATAAGTATAAAAATCAAAAACAGTCAGAACAAAAATATAGAAACAATAGTTTTATCAGGGATCATGCCCTGACGATATTGCATGATGTTGAATCGACAGGTCATTGTCTTGATGTATAAATTCAACATCATGCAATATATCAGCACATGCCATGCGTCCACGAGCCGCAAAGTTGCGAAAACTCACATGGTGTTGAATATCCGTAATATTGGAAAAATGTACAATCAATGTAAATTCGACACCATGTGAGTTAAGCGACCTTAGGATCGCCGGCATGTGCGTCCGGTCGTCAGCAAGATTGACCGGATCGAAAAGTAAAAGTGACGATCGATCGGGGAGTTGAATGGTGGCTCTGACTGGGAGCAGACATAAGTGATGAATAAAATTGTTAAAGTTTATAGAAGAATATACAATATAAGTAATTAATAAAATTGTAAAAGTTTATAGACGAATATATAAAGTGTGAGATAAAGTTGTTACTTATGAACAATAATACATATAATAATAATCTTTCATTTAGTAACTCGACCCAACAGTTTGTCTTTTAGTAGAAATAATCATTCAACAAAAACATTACAATGTAAATATTGTTGTCGGTGTTATCCACCAAAACAGTGTCCGGCATTCGGTAAAATATGCAAGAAATGTAAAAAAGCAAATCATTTCGCGGTGGCCTGCACACAAAATTTTCAAACGGTCTGGCAAATTGCAGATATCGGCACTGAATATCACGACTTCCAACTGAATCTAATCTCAGGTAACAAACACAGAAATGTGAAAAATAAAAACGGTCCGTGGTATGAATCCATAATAGTAAACAGCATACCTATCAAATTCAAATTAGATACAGGGGCTGATGTTAACGTGTTATCTCGATCGTACTTACGGAAAATAGGAAATATTAAAATTATTAAAAGTGATAAACTAATTGAAGCGTATGGAAGGACTAAAATTAACTGCATAGGTACGGAAGAAGTACCGTGTAGGTATAAAAGTAAAGTTTCCAGGCAACAATTTGTAGTGGTTGATATGAAAAACAATACAATTCCAATATTAGAGCTCCAGGGATGTATCGATTTCGAAATGATACAACGAGTTAGTTATTTAGCTAATAATAGTTAATCGAAATTCGTGGAACGTCATAGAAGTTTGTTTGAGGGATTAGGATGTTTTGTCCAAAACATACAGATCGAATTAAGCGAAAATCCGCAATGCAGTGTCAAACCAGCCCGAAGAATACCCTTAGCATTAATGAATTCCGTAAAGCAAGAACTGGACGATATGGTAAAAAGAGAAATAATTAAAAGTTTAGACGGCCCATCTAAATTTGTGTCAAGCTTAGTGATAGTTGAGAAACGAAATAAAAAACTTAGACTCTGTTTAGATCCTCAGGATTTAAATGCGGCAATTATGGAGGAAAACTATCCCATACCAACGTTTGAATAAATAGCAAGTAAGCTAACAAACAAAAAGTGGTTTTCAGTTCTAGATTTAAAAGATGGTTATTGGCAGGTGAAGCTGAGTGAATCAGCCAGTAAGCTGTGTAGTTTCAAGCACCACTCCATTTGGGTGCTACAGATTTTTGCGATTGCCTTTTGGAATAAAAACTGCTCCAGAAATATTTCAAAAGTATAACGAACAGAATTTTCAAGATATTCCAGGTGTAGCCATTTATATCGATGACATTCTTTTTGGTGCCGAAACTATTGAAGAACATGATAGAATTTTAGAATTGGTAATGAATAGGGCAAAGATGTTGAATATTAGATTTAATTAGACAATTCTGCAATATCGAGTAAACTCAGTGAAATATTTAGGTCACGTCATTTGTTGCCTTATTAATTTTTCTAATAAATTCCACTCTTCACACCCGTTTCCTTTTATTCGCATTTTTGGTTGGCGGCAATTTCAAAAAAAAAAAAAAAAAAACCTTTTTTTTTCTATGTAAACAAAAAAAAAATAATAATAATAATTAGAACAACACTGCAATAATTCTTTTGGCGCCAAAACAATCGACCAGATCGAAAAAGAAGAAAAACAGTTTTTTTTGTTCGTTCTGGTCTGCCCGCCAAAAAGCAAGCGGTGAGAACAAAGGGAGTTGCGTTTTGGGACTTGAACGATAAACACCGGATTTTTTTTTGGAATATATTTTCTTGGTTTTTTTTTGGTAATCTGCGCCGCCATTTCTTTTATGGAAAAAAAAAATTTGGATACTAAAATTTTATGCTGAATTAACTTGAAGTTACTAAGAATAAAAATCCTATGTGTGTAAAAAAAAATAACAAATAAAAATAATAATAACGTGAAATCGAACTAAAAGTGCACGTAACAATAATTAAAAATAACACTAAAATAATAACAAAGACAGTGTTCAATAATGATAAAAGCTAGCGACGAATAAAAAAAAAATTAAAAAAAATAACATGTGTATGTAAAAAGTCATCATCAAGCGAAGCGAGAAAAAAAAATTCCTGAATTCCTGGTTTCTGGATTGCAGCAAGGGCCCCACCGGTTTCGTATATACAAGTATTTTTTTTTATATACATATATTTCGTTTTTTTTTTATTATATTAAAATTTTTTTTTATATATTTTTTTATATTAAATTCATCCAAAAGAAAAAAAATATATATTTTCCTTTCTATTTATGTAAAGATAGAAGTGTCGTTTTCTTTTTTTTTAGGATTCTGCCACCAATTTCAGCAATATGTTTTTTTTGGAAATTTTTTTTCTTCCTCATGATGTGTGAAGAGTAGAGGGCTGCCCTAAGGTGGCCCTGGGACTGCTCAGCATGGCCCACTCCTCTAGCACGTTTTTCTTTTGCAGCACGAACAAGGACGGGTGCTTCTTCGGGTAGATTTTGACCTACCCCAACGCTCCTGAGCAGCCGGCAGGAGGTGCTGCCCGACCCGGAGAAGCCCTGTTAAAAGAAATCTGTACGAACATGTGGCTTCCCAGCCGCGTGCCCGTTACACATTTCGGAAACGGGAATTTCCTGCGATCCTGACCGAGTAGTTGCAATTCAAAAAATAGAGCCTCCAAAGGATAAAAAAGATTTGCAAAAGTTATTAGGAATGATAAATTACGTTAGAGAGTATTGTTGTGTATAACTTACACATCCACACTTGTAAAGATTACTGTATTGCCACTGCGGCGTTTTATACAAAAGTGTAAAGTAAAATTTTGGTCGTGCTATAAGTGCGGCGAGCGAGGTCATCTTGCTAAAATGTGCACACAAAATCGAAAGAAAATAGCCGCTGTTGTCGAAGAGCTAAGTAGTGGTAAATTGGAAGCAATTGATACGGTATTCGCAATCGGCCACACGGATTCTTTGGAAGGGTGCGTGTATTTAAACGATGTCGCTATTGACGCTATAATCGATAGTGGCGCGTGCGTATCGGTGTTGAGTAAAGACGCGCACGAAAAATATTTTGCACAAATGAGTCTTACGCTGTGCAATACAGTCTTAAGATCGGTTAGTGGAGCTAAATTAAACGTTTGCGGTGAGTCAATTGTACGTGTGTGTCACAACGGGAAAACATACAAATTGAAAGTGATTGTTTTCGAATCGGACAAACAATTTAAATTAATAATCGGTAGAAATTGGATGGATGTGCTGTGGCCACATTGGCGTGAGTGTATTGTGAAAGTAGTACCGGTGAAAACCAATACTTCGACAATATCAACACTGTCATCAGAAAAATTGGTAAACGAACTGCGACAAAAATACGAAAATGTCTTTGCAGACGATGACGTGCATTAATAATTATGTAGTGAAATACAATTACAGTATTTAAGAAAACATATTCGGTACCATATGAATTCCGCGAGACTGTCGAAAAAGAAATAAAAGATATGCAACGAAAAGGCATACTGGAGCCTGTGGACCATAGTGATTGGGCAAGCCCAATAGTAGTCGTACCAAAGAAGGAAGGCGGAGTTCGTGTGTGCACCGATTTTTGCAAGAATCTACTTTTATTGCTTATTTTGCCAACATATTTCGTGTTAGATATTGTGAACGTCTTTCCAGCCAGCGCGTTTTCTTTTTTTTTTTGATTCAATTGTTTTAAAATCTCCCTCCTGGCTAGTGATTCGGCCCGGAGGTCGAGCGAAGGAGCGAGACCTACGAAAACGAATCACTGGCGCCCACGGCCCGTCTCCACGGGTTGGCCGGCCAGGTCCGTTCCGCCCCCTTTGGTGAGAGGGGGTTGTGCAATTTTCCCAGCCGGGGAAAATTTGTAACATTTGGCAAAGCAAGTGAAAAGCTTCTTTTCGAGAAAGTTCAATTTTGTGGACGAAAAGAGAATTCAAGTCGGTGATATTCGAGAGCCACACGAGGCCCATGCAATAACGCTTCAAACGAAAGAAAAGCGAACGAAATTCGATCAATCCCCTCGCTCGCCGCATTGTGACCGAAAAATGTGAAAATAGTGCGATGTGTATCCTCGATAAAGGAAATATTGCAAAATTTAGGTTTCCCTATCCATCACGCGGTCCGAAAACCCGACTCCGTTACGGCCGGTTCGCTTCCCCGCGAACTAAACAGTGAACAGTTTAAAGAAAAGAGGCGCTTCGCATTCTTTCTTCACCCCTCTTCGAAGTGAGAAAAACAGAAAAAAGGAAAATCCTGTTGACATTATTTTTTTTCTCTGAAAAGAAAAAAAAAGCGCGTGTGCCGGGAATTAAACTGAACTGCTAGTTCTCGAACGTTTTCCTAAGGTTACGAAAAAAAAAATAAGCAAAAAACTATTATAGCCTGGTTTTGATGATTTTGAGGGCTATTTTTTGGGTTACGATTATAACGTGGATAACATATATAACAGTAGTGTGAGAACCGATCTTCGCATTAGATTTTTTTTAAAGTAATTTAAATAATGATATAAGAAGTGTTAAAGATTTTAAGAACCTCTCTCTTGGGGCCATACAATGAAGACTTCGCGGAAGAAGTATGGCTAAGGTTGGGCAGGTTGGCGTCAAACCACCAGACGCCGTCATCAAAGCATCTGGTCGAATCAATATCCGTGACCAGTTGCAGTCCTTTTTTTCTTTTCGTTGTCCTTCCGACGCGGCGAGCTCACTACTCGCGATTTATTTTTGTTATGACATGCCAATTAGGTTTCATGACCTGCTAGTGCAGCGAACCCCCCCACACGCCTACCGCAGCTAGACCCGGCATCAGCTAGCGCGTCGCACCAGCACATAGATTGTCACTGAGATGGATGTAGGTGAATCTCAGCCCTGTCTATTCCGAAACTCACTTTTCCTTTTGAATTATTTTGGCTTTAGGGTCAAAATAATTCTCTCCTAGGCCTCCGATATATAACAAGTCGTTATTTGGAACGACCAAGCAAGGCTCATGTCAATGCAGTAAAACGTATTATGAAATACATAAAGGGCACTCAAAGTACAGGTATCCTTTATAAAGTTAACAATAAATTTGATTTTATTGGCTATAGTGACGCTGATTATGCGGCTGACAGCGAGACCAGAAAATCAACGAGCGGTTACGTTTTCAGCATTGGCTCGGGTGTTATCAGTTGGGCATCGGCAAGACAACAGTCGGTATAAACCTCTTCGACAGAATCCGAATACATAGCTGCATGTCATGCAATCAAGGAATTGATTTGGTTGAGCGGTCTTGTTGCCGAGCTATCATTGGAAGTGGATTTGAAAGTCAAATTCTATATGGACAATCAAAGTGCGATTCGATTGATCAAGAATTCTGTATTCCACAAACGGACAAAGCATATCGACGTACAGTATCATTTCATTCGGGAAAGATTTGAAGAAGGTCATTTCGAACTCGAATATGTTTGTACTGAAGAACAAGTTGCAGATATATTAACAAAGGCATTAAATAAAAATCGTCATAAATTCCTCTGTGAATTAATGAATTTAAGTATTTTTTGAGTCAATGATGTTTAACGTTTTTTTTTTACAATGAGTGAGAGTATTGAATTACATTGTATAAAAAAGTCATATCTGGCAACTCCACTTTGGATTGTCATACTCTCGTAGAAGTTCAGCTCTGTTTGTCGAGTCAAAGCGGCCAGTCGCAGCGCATAACAATAAATAAATGACATTCTTTTTAAAAGTTTCTTTTCTTTATGCCATTTATCAAGTTAATTTATCAGGTTATTTCATAGATCACCTAAATATTCGGATTAGCAGATAAAATTATCAAAAATATAGTTTTTTACCCCAATTCATAACTCATGAGAAAATTTTTAATAAATCATAAATGATTCGTTCAAAACGATATTGGAAGATTCTATTTTCACAATTATTGTTTTTTTTTCAAGCCGAGGAATAATTCGAAAACGATTTAATTTAGTTTCTAAATTATTTACGGAAAATAATTTAGAAATGATTCGTAAAAGAATCATTTTCTTTGATAAACAAAACCGGAGATTATTTTCAATTAAATCTTTCTCTCGCATAATATTAAAAACTTTATGAGTAATACATCAAATTTAGATGCAAATTCCGCTTAAAATATTCAAAAATTATTATTTTACATCATAAATAAAAATCAAATTAAATTTTTTCTTTCAAATAGCTTTAAATTATTGCTTTGTTTTCTTTAATATATATTTCGTGTTTCTTGGTTGTAATATATTTTCGGTGTTTTTTTTTATAAATTGCTGTATTAAACTTTTTTACTTATCTCGCTTGAGTTGAAACAAGCTTTGATTAGAAAGTTTGTTTTTTATTAATTTTTAGATATTTATTGGTAATAATTACTAAATTGTTGTTTTATTATTATTCAAAACTGCCTATTAAAATTTTCTGGTATATTTAAAAAAAATTTTTTATTTATCATCATTGATTTTTTTTATTATTATTTTTCCCTTTTCACTCTTCGTTCGTTCTATCGTTCTTTAACACTTATTTATAGAGATATTTTTTTTTTTTTTTTTGTATATATATAGTATTAATTTTTAATAAATTGTTTGTTTTTTTAATAAAACTAGACTACAGTTCCTCCAGGAGGTGCACTGGGGCTAGGCGACATATGCTGAGGAACATTCTATAAAAGAAAAGAAAAATTTGATAATTTTGAAGAGATTTTTAGGTGAAATGTGTTTTTCAAAAAGGGAACTGAAGAGTTTGCAATAAAAATGAGCATAGGGGGATTTTGTATGTCAGCAAAAATTTAATATGCAAGACAATGCTAATAGGACGTCAGAGTGAAAGTTATGGAGCCGCGTAGTACACCACCCAATGATTAGAAAAAAAAAAATATGCTAATAATAAAAAAAATTCTTATGAACTTACAGAATATCCTGGCCGTGCCCATGTATAGATAAATCCATCTTGGCAAGCAGTTAAAAAACAGTCTTCGCGAAATATCAATGCCGTTAAACGTTCGTGAGCGATTTTTTTACATATCAACGGTTCCAATAGCGGGCATTCATCGAATCGCGGACATGCCGGCGTACCAATCAATTTCATTGGATCGTACGACGATATTGCGCTGGACTGTGATGATTTGGAATTTTTCAGCGATGTTAGACTGTTACTGCCGTCACCATTTGTACCGCCATTGAAATTATTATGATGATGAAGCGACGTTGAATGATAGCTACCGCTCGATTTCGATAGGCTAAAAGTTTTCCTATGATGATTTTGACGATTATTATGATTATGATGTTGTTGTTGCGATTGCTGTTGCTGATCGTTAAGAATCGTCGATGATGATTTTTTATCGCTACCAAAACTGAAATTTGATAGACGCTGCGTAAGGCTATTGAATGCCGACAGGCCCGATGAATCCGATGATTTTGATGAGCTACCCGACGACGATTTATGATTTATTGTTTCGGTAGCGACGATAGTTGATTGCGTTTGTTGATTATTAGCAGCTGTATTAGCTACGGCAACAGCAGCTGTTGCAACAGGATCACTTTTTGTTGGAATATTATTTCCAATACAATTCGATTGTTGTTTAGTTAAATTACTATTTTGTTTATTAGAACTAATATTACTATTTGCATTTTTATTGTTTATTGAATCGCTTAGAGAATTACAATTGGCTCCTATATTGCCTTCGCCGCCGCCGCCGCCACCACCTCCTCCACCGCTATCATTCGACGATGATATTGTACAATTCGCTGTTGAAAACTTACTCGAACTACTATTACTACTATTCTTACTACTATTATTACAGCTATTATCATCTTTATTATTCGTATTACTTGAATTAGTCGTGGCTATTGGCTTTATAACTTTAATATCATTTAAAACGTCACCATTCAATTGTAGATTTCCGCTGCCCGTACCGATGCCAATAGTCTCGTTTGTTGTACTATTAACACGCTGTCTTAACGTCAACGGATGCCTGAGGACATCCTCAGTTATATCCCAAAGGCACAATTGCGTGTCTTGGCTAACGGAACCCAAACGATAGCTAGTCGCTAACTTATCCTGAGCTATGCTATCGCGAAACGATGACGAATTCGGACGACGACTACCACCATTGAAATTCTTCTCGCATTCGTATAAATCGTAATTGTTATGATCGTTATTGCAGTATCGATAATCGCCGATCGGATTCTCATCATCGGAAAAATCCGGTCCGTCCCAATTCGTATACGACGTTGTGTACGGATCAAACGCTACAACTGAGACCCACGATCGATGTCCTTGACCGCGAGCAACAACCCGCCGTTCATGCAGCGACCAGACCGTTACTAAATCATCTTCGCCGCCAACAACAATGTATTTTCCATCCGGCGACCAACAAACGCACAAAAATCCACCGAAATACGATCGTGCTATGCCCAATAATTCCATCGTATCGTAATGAAAGACACGCAAGAATCCATCTTGTGAGACGATGGCCAGATTCGAACCGCACGGCGAAAAACTAAATTCATTAATACTACAATTTTCCGTGCCGAAAACCCACTTGTATAGGGGATTTCGTGTCGATTTCGATTTACACGTTAGAATTGTATAACCATCGCCCATTTTAAACGGTTGATAATTGGGTGCAGTCGGCGTACAGGGCAATTCTTCGTTATACAAATACAAATGGCCTGAAGCGTGCGAAGCTAGAAAGAGATTCGGCGAACCAGGCAACCACTTTAGGCATGTCACTTTCGTTTTATCAATTAGTCGCTAGAAAAAAACAAAAATAGAAGAAAAAAACAAATACGTTAGTTTCGAGGACAAAAATAAAAATCTCAAATGTAAACTGAACAAGCGGGGTGAATAATATACTTTGTTGCTTGCTCGGTTTTAATTTCATTTAAATACCTCTTCATTGTAGAGCTTTCCTGGCTGTCTACCCGGCTGCGCTAATTGAATTTGTCCGGTTGTAAATCCGACTAAGAGTGGTGCACCGTCCGATGTGGCATTTGTTGAATTGAAATCGTGACAACTTGGATTCGTTCCCTTGTATAATTTCTTATCAATCGGTTTACTCAGCTCGGAACCCTAAAAAAGAAATTTTGATAATGAAATGAATTATACTGATTATAAATTTGGATGGAATTAGTTAGGATCGAGATTAGTGACGTAAAATGATGATTACAGCACCGATTCTCTTCAAATATTGATTATATTTAGAAGGATCATCAATTTTGTGTGTATGTTTACTGAGACTTAGAACCATAATTAACGTAGACGCCTGCCTCTAGGGCTTTATTCCACATGGATTGTTTTGTGACGACAATCATTAACGCCCCCGAAGTTCGTAGTCTATACCGAATGCAGGTTCGGCAATCATCCTATCTAAATTTTTGCTATTACAATCTTTCAGTCATGGCACTGGGTTGAAAACGGAGCTCTGTCCGCGGTTATCACAGCCATCGTGGTAGCTCTCTGAAGGGCATTGCCGGGAGTGGAAGCGACCTTCCATAGGCTCCCCGACACCCGTGATACCAGAAAACCTCCGGTCAGGTTTCGTAACTTTGAAAATTACTTCCAGTTCCCTTTGCAAACCCGTGACTGGAATCACTCCGGTTCGGAAAACGTGGAGTCTGCGCTCTCGAAAGTCTATACCGGAATTGACCTTGATCGCCCACCCGGTATGTTATATTTAATATTATTCCTTCCCTTTGTATGGAGGATAAAGATATCTAACTACCTGGTTTTGAACCTTCGTCCTCCTTCAACCTTTCATCTTTTGAATGCCTCGTGTCCGAAGACGTCCAGCCTCTCTTCGCTCGCCCAACACCGCCATGTCGTTCAGCTGCCTGAGATCTGCATTTCTTGGACATTCGGCCGAGATATGCAGCCAGCTTTCAGACGGCGCTCCGCAGGCGTAACCCGTCGTCTCGCTTCAGCCCAACCTGTGGGGGAACACATTCATGCTGTCATAGCTCGTCAAGAGATTACACTGAAGTTTATCTCCCGCGAAGATTGCAAACCCAATAAACCTGTACCTTACCCCACACCATTGTTGCTGTTGTCCCACCTACCACAATGACGTGGGTTCCCCTCACTAAGCTCTTCCGACTTTAACCAATCGTTAATAAGCCATGGGATTCCTTTCCGGATTTTTTAGGTGATAGTACGACGCTCACCTCCAAATCCAACGACAGAGCACCGTACAATGACGTGTTTGGGACAATGAGCCCTTCAGCATCATTTTCACTGTCTTATACTTCGATATCGCCACTCTCACTCTTAGTTCCCGTCCCCGAACGGTTGCCATTAGCTCGAACTCTATCCTGGAGTTTTCCTCCACCAGTATTAGTAGATCATCAGCATACGTCGCGACACTGCATGAATCCACGAGCTGTATCAGAAGGTCATCCATCATTAGGTTTCATATGAATGGACCGCTGAATGAGCAGCCACGCTTCAAAACCTTCCATACAGTATTGCGCAAAAGTATGCTAACCAGTCAGAGGGCTATTTCTTGATGGATATAGGATCATAGCTTATTAATCACTACATTCCAGTTTAAAGAATAAAATGCACCCTTAAAATATATATAGATTCGAAGGACGTGCTTGCTAGCACTACTTGCGTCTTTCACTTGCATCCACACATCCTCCTCGCATTTCATGGCTTGGAAACCCAACTAGCTTTCGGACGCCAGATGGGTCTACGAACCATAATCTTCTTTGGAGCTTTCTCAAGGACCGGGAGAAGGGATATGACCCGATAGGACCGGGGATTACTTCTGACTTTATCAGGAGACTTCCAACCTGCAGGAAAAACACGATCTCGAAAGCATCGGTTGAAAGCGCACGTTACGTACTCAGGAATGGCGCGTCAGATGTTTTTACACATCTCACCCGTCATTTCGTCGACGCGCCCTTCCCGATCCCATTCTACCGAAACTATGTTCAGTCTCCTTGTGTTCCAACTCGGGGATTTCTTCCTCAGCTATGCCCGGCCATGAATAAGTTCCCTCAGTTGGGACCGGGACAGAATTCATCCAGTAGTGCTCTTACACACAAACGCACGTTCACAGAGACAGAAAATATCCGCTTTGGTATTATGACAGGCTAAATAATTTATTCTGCAAGGATTATTGGAAGAAGAAGATAAAACTCGTAAGCTATTCAAAAATTATTCACGTGAAACTTGTTACTCGTCTACGGAAATTTCGGCATCTAACTTGGGCAGATGTGGCTTGCAAAATAAAAAGAGAAGCCCCAGGGTTCTTGCGTCTACTCTACCCAAAACACCCATGCCCCTGCCCACATCGTTATTGTAAAATTGCAAAAATCCGCACATCAACTGTTAGCGATCTTCGACTGTTTACGATTTTCAACTGTTTACGACCGTCAACTTTCCACATATAAACACACTATGTAGACCAAAGGAGAAGTTTTTGAAACGGATATGTGGCGTATAAAAGGGCGTGAGTGTGCGCATGAAAAGACATTCGATTAAACTCGACAGCGATTGAGCAGCAGTTTGATAAAGGTCTCAGCAGAGACCGAAACGTCACGAATAATAAAGCATAACAGTGTAGAATCCGGAAATCTTTTCTTTCATTTCAGCGATTGAGTTGTTTGTTGAGAAATGCGGCAACCTCGAGTCAAGAGCGCTCGCCATGTTAGAAGTAGAATTTCAAGGGGTGATTGAATTTCGGAAAGTGAAAACATTTGTAGAAGACCGAGACATAATCTTCCGGGCACTAGTGGAATGAAACCTACCTCGAGCCCAGAATCAAACTCAGGCAATTATGTTGTTGCCAACCGGCAACCGTTCTGGCGCGACAGATATTTTAATCTGCCCGACATAAAATTCGGAAAGTATCGAATCACGTTCGACAAAACGAAATTTCAGCATATCGTCAAAAACCTAGATACCGATCTGCTTGATACAATCGGAGATATTATCGAAAACGCGCCGACAACGACGACAAACCATCCCGATTTCTAAAACGATAACATGGCTTAGCTGGTGGACAATGTTCCAAAACCGTTCAGCCTCTTTTTTCGGCAACTTCCAGAGAGTATCAGAGCTGTGCTAGCATTGGGCAATGTTTACGATTTGCCTAAGCAGAGCAAGCAGACCGTATTATGGGTGTCGCACAACCCCATCTTTTTGCTGTCACTAAGATCCAAACACAGTCGACGATCCAGCAAGTCGAAATTAGCAAAATGCGTGCCGCTATTGTCGGACTCAAGCAAAAAGTTGAAAACTGGTTACGTCAACGTAATCGGACGATAATCGTAACCGTACGCTTTCAGTTCAACGACAGAGACAAAAGTTTGGACTGAGCTTCTACCACCGAAAGTTCGGGACGCAGGCGCATCTCCAAGTTCCTGTGAGAAATTGAAAAACTATAAGCCAACACACATCGAGACGGCTCTCGGCGAAACGACAGTGAGCAGAAGCCCAATATTCACAAGACCGCTGACCCTGAAAGCATTCCCTCCATTAACCTTAAAATGTGCTCCTTTTCTCTGGCTAAATCTCTTCGAAATATTTTCCATCTATCTTACCCTACCGGGTGCTTTCGACAACTGTGGAAAAATGCGAATGTTCAGCCAATTCTCAAGAAAGAAAGAAAAGCGATCCCCGCTAACTACTGCGCGATAGCCATTACTTCAGTGCTCTCGAAAGTAATGAAAACTACAATCAATCGTTCAATATCTCGATCGTAAACAGTTTATCCACGATGGATAATACGATTTCCGTTCTGGAAGATCGACAGCAAATCTCTTGGTCTATCTGACGGAACGTTGAAACTCCCGCTTGCACAAATACGGCGAAGGTCAAGTTCTTGCATTTGACAAAGCTTTTGACAGAGTTTGGCATCAATGTCTTCTTGTTAAGCTCTCGGCCATGGGCCTTAATGCTTTTCTCATTCAATGGACTGAGAGTACAAATTTTATCCACTTCCTTTATCGACTTAACTCTGCAATGCATTAAAGGGCGTTCACTAAGTTACACTCGGTACCTTTAAAGAAGAAAACGCCTCATAATAACGAATAAGAGCATAGACATACGTTTCCTGATGTCCGACACTTTTCTTCACACAGCGAAAGAAACAAGGATCTCAACTTAGGAAGCGAACGAAAGATTTTCAAACTTATTCTCCCACGGTCATACCCTTCAACATTTCTGAAGCAACTGGCGACGAGCACAGCAAATTTCACCGAAAAGCGGAACTGTCTGTCCGACATTTTACTTCACACTGCAAAAAGAACCAGGATCTCAACTTAGGCAGCGAATGAAAGACTTTCAACCTTAATCTCCCACGGTCACACCATTGAACATATCTGAAGCTACTGGCGGCGAGCAGAGCAGATTTCACCGATTCATCAAACAATATGTTGAAGTCGCTCATCCTCGTCGACATAAGAACTCCAGTGTAACACGACTTGGGCAACCCTAGAGCTCGAAGTTTATCACTTTACATAAAAGACTCATGTGTGCTGGAAAATAAATTAAAAGCTGGTTTGCCGAAGGTACAATTACTCCTTCAGACAGCCCGTACTCGAGTGCAATACATATGACGAAGAAAAAGATGGTTCGTGGAGAGTTCGCAGAGTCAACACATCAAAACAACTTCTACAATGGCACTACAGCCCAAATCGGGCCTCCTGACCTTCAAGTTCCTTAACATTTTTCATTATTTATTGTGGAAGGGTTGTTAGACCTTCGCACAACCCTCTATCTATGATTTTTTTTTTTCAAGGTATACCCAAGCAGGCAGTGTGCTGGAATTACCGGGATGAACTCACGACCTTCGCATTGCAGATCAACACGCTATCCACTATGCTACACCCTAGCTTCAAAACAACTGTGCCGGACAAATATCCGGTTGCGAATATTCAGGATTTTGCTCAATGCTTTTATGGCGGTACCTTTTTTTTTAACTTTGGACCTTGATAGGGCGAATTTACAGAGGGCGTCAGAAGATAAAAAAAAAACGCAGTAATCACGCCATTCGATTTATACGAATTTATCGCTATGCCGTGTATGGTCTCAATAATGCAGCGCAGACTTTTTAACGTTTTATGGATTACATTTTGCGTGATCCTGATTTTTGCTTTGGCTATATTAGATGACATCATCATTGCCTCTCAATCATTCAAAGAACATCACGAACATCTTCATAAATTGAAAGAAAAGATTTCCGGATTCTACACTTTTACGATTTACTATTCGTAACCTTTCGGTCTCTGCTGAGACTTTTATCAAACAATTTGATAAAAGTGTGGTGTAAACACAATAAATCGAAAATTGACTTTTTTTTTTAGAATCTGCGTAGTGGCGGTATTACGAACGGGTCGTGTGTTGTTGGATGAGCAGCCGAGTGAAAAATTACGAGCAACGGGCGCGTGTGCTGAAAACGTTGGTAATAAAGGTGCTCCAACAAACATGAAAAAGCAAATTGTGGAACTAAGTGTGAAAAAGAGTGGACACGATGACGATCAAGACGATGAAAATCGAAGCGATGAAAGTGTACTCGAAAATAATCAAGACAATTCGCAGAATTTTCGTGACGACGAGAAGGCAAAGTTTGATCGGACATCAAGCTATTTTTGGGTCGAAAATCACGGGCGATATGTTAATATGGAAGCGACATACGATGGTCCGCGATATTTTCGTGATGTGCACGAAGCACTTCCGAAATTCGATCCAGTAGCAGGTGATTTAACTATCGGAGAATGGTTGGCAAAAATGGAAAAATTCGGTATTCTGTATAATTGGGATGACATCGCTATACGTCATTATGGGCTGACAAAGCTGTCAGGAGTCGCGAAAAAGTGGCGTGATAGTCTGCCTGCACAAAATTTATCATGGTGCGAGTGGAGAGAGTTACTTATTGAAAGTTTTCCCTCAGATGACAGCGTCACTAAAAGACGATTAGATGCACAAAACTATAAGAAACGATCAGGACAAAGCATGGTGGAGTTCTTTTACGAAAAGTTGGCCAGGTGCAATAAGGCAGGAATGGCAGGTGCAGAAATCTTGGACTGGATGATGCTTGGTATCGATAATGTACGTATCCGTGAATATATTGGACCATTAAGCAGATACAGTCAACCCAGCAAGTTATTGCCAGACCTGAGAAGTGCCGAACGTTTCATTCAAAAGCACGAAAGCGTGTAAGTTTTGAAAAAAAAAAAAAACATGCAGGAAATTCAGTGCTTTAAGTGCAAGCAAGCTGGTCACCGCGCTAACAAATGCCCACAAGGAACAGGGATTGTTTGTTTTAAATGTAACGGCAAAGGACACTATGCGAAAGACTGCAAACAGGGAACAAGCGACGCAACAGTTCCGAGGCACGAAAATAAAACTGTAATGCAGATCACCGAACATAAGACACATCAAAAGTATTTCAAAAAATGCGTATATTAATGACAGGTACGTACAGACTTATGTCGATTTAGGAAGCAGTTGCATAACATTGAGAGACGATATTGCCGAAAAATAAGAATTCACATATCTGGAAGGAGATTTTGAGCCACTCATATGGGAACGGAGAAGTAAAACCGAAAGGTCTTTTAACAGCGAAGTTAACGATCGATGGTGTCACAGCCAGAGTCAAAATTCATGTGGTACCAAAGGAAAGTCAAACCATTCCGCTGATTGTTGGTCACCCGTATACGGAGGCGGGTAATGTGATGATTATCAGCAAACCAGGTGAGCTTAGGATTGGTACAAGTGAGGCTGATTTGATGCAAATCGAACCAACATCGAGAGAGAAGGCTGTTTTATGGGCTTCAGAAGCAACAGTAATTCCGAATAATTTCCTGGGACATGTTATGGTTCATGGAGAGCTGCAAGGATGCGATATTAGTGTTGAAGGGAGACTTCAAGAAAACGGACAATTAATTCCGAGATGTTTAATTAGTTCTGACGACGAAGGAAAATGTATACTTTCTGTACTTAATATATCAGGTAAAGCCATTGAGATCAATGAAGGATCAAAGGTTATGAGGGGCGATTTGTCTACTCAACATGAAGCAACTATAAATCGGCGAGAGATTAATAAAGAAGAGATAAGGCTCGAAGAAATAAACACCAATGTTTCAAAAGAAGATGCTGCGAAAGTTTTCAATTTACTCAACCAGTATAAGGATTTGATTGCAAGAAATACTAAACAAATTGGATGCACGAACAAAACCGAAATGGAGATAGAGTTAGAGAAGACGACGCCTGTACATTATCGACCATATCGTGTATCGCAGATGGAGAGAGAAAAAGTTGAACGCATGATCAACGACCTGAAGGAAGCAGACATCATTGAAGACAGTAACTCACCTTTCGCTAGTCCGGTGATACTAGTCCGGAAGAAGACTGGGGACATCCGCATGTGTATCGACTATCGAGGAGTAAATAGGCAGACTGTAAAGCAACCGTTTCCGATGCCGAGGATCGATGATCAACTGGATCGATTACAAGGTATGCAATATTTTACAACATTAGATTTGAGCACTGGGTGTTATCAGATTCCGATGTCGAGAGATTCTAGATACATTACCGCGTTCAGTACAACAGATGGCCACTATCAGTTCAAACGAATGCCATTTGGCTTAAGTAACGCACCAGCAGTGTTTCAGCGGCTCATTTGTACAGTACTGGGTAATCTGAGATATACGACAGCGATGGCTTATTTGAATGATTTAATAATTCCATCGAAAACTATTGAAGAGGGACTACAGAAATTGGAATCCATACTTGAAGCAATCAGAAACGCACACTTGACACTGAACCTTGGAAAATGCTATTTCTTGAAGGAAAGAATTGATTACTTAGGAGTCGAAATCACGGTGAATGGAATAGCACCGGGAAAAAGAAAAGTAGAAGCAATCAGAGAATTTCCAATACCGAGAAGTGTTAAAGAAGTTCGCAGTTTTGTAGGTCTTGCGAGTTATTTTAGACGATTTGTGCAAGGATTCGCCTTAATCGCGAGAGCGGTAACGGAATTACTTAAAAAAGATTGTAAGTTCATATGGGAGCGCAAACAACAAGAAGCGTTCAGCGTAATCAAGAGCAAATTAACACAAAGTCCAATAATAAGCGTCTATAATCCTGACGCCGAAACTGAAATACATACGGATGTGTGTTCGCTGGGCGGCCAAATGGTAGTAAAAGGTCTCGGGTCTGCATTGGTTTACTGGTTTCCAATAAAGTATTAAAAGCCGAGAAAAGCCTACTGTAAGAACATCGTCAGCTCTGCTACCGAATCCTACCTACACCTCCTCGTGGTGGCCGCTGGGAACTCTCACTTGAGAATTGCTAACGTAGGAGGGTGAAGGCGAGTTTTCCGCGCCTGATAACGGAAACAACAATAATAACCACTCCTCCAGAGCGGAGGTTGGGCGAAGGGTTAACTCCCCTGTCACCGTAAAAAATCTTCATTGTTTTGGAACCCAAGACGAAGCCTCGGATAGGATTGGACCAACGGAAACGACCGCGCAAACGTACAACGGACTATGCTTTTGGATCCTGGAATGTCAGATCATTAAACAAACCTGGTGCTGTTAAAGAATTACTACAACAGGCCAGTCAGTACAAATTAAATGTGTTGGCAGTCCAGGAAACGAAATGGACTGGTAGAGAGATTCAGGACATGAGATCGCACACAATTTTTAAAAGTGGGAAGCCCTCAGGAAGCCGTGAATTTGGAGTCGCCTTCATTGTGGATAGGGAATTTAAATCACACGTCATCGACTTCAAGCCAATTAACGAACGGATGTGTGCGATCCGCATCAAAGCGAAATTCTTCAAAATATGGCTAATAAATGTACATGCCCCGACGGAAGAAAAAGATGAGGAAACGAAAGATGCCTTTTATACGAGCCTTGAAAGGCTATTCGACTCATTGCCCTCAAACGACGTTAAAATAATACTTGGCGACCTCAACGCTAAGGTCGGGAATGAAGAGACTCATCGTGGAACAACTGGAGGGCATAGCCTCCACGACGAAAGTAACGACAACGGCCAGCGCCTGATAGACTTTGCATGCAGCAGAGACATAGTTATAAGTTCGACATGCTTCCCACATCGACGCATCCATAAAAGAACATGGGCATCACCAGATGGCAATACCTTTAACCAAATAGACCATGTCCTTATCCAGCGGAGATGGGCCTCCAGCATCATTGACGTTCGAACATTCAGAGGAGCAAATTGTGACTCGGACCACTACTTGGTCAAATCCAAATATCGATGTCGTATGTCAAAGGCGTATCAAACAAAGACCAGCCCTCTTCGTAAGTTCGACATCGAAAAGCTCCAAACGGCGTCAGTTGCGGAAAATTACGCAGCAGCACTTGAAAGAGAGCTCACTCCGATTCTGCAGGATGACATAACGAAGCCTGTGAACCAAGTTTGGATGGATATAAAGGCAACCATAAAGACCGTTGCGGAACAAGTGGTTGGGTATGAAGCTCGGCGCAAAAGAAATGACTGGTTCGACGACGAATGCCAGGATGCGTTAGATAAGAAAAATCAGGCGTACAGACAGTTTCTCGAAAGGAATACCAGAACGAAGAGAGAAAAATACGAAAATCTCCGACGAGTAGCAAATAAGGTCATTAGATGTAAGAAAAGAAAATATTATGACGACCAATTGAGAAATATCGATGACAATCTTGCGAGCAATAAAACAAGACAAGCCTACAAAGTAGTGAAAAGCCTAAGACGTGGATATCAGCCTAAGACAACCCTCTGTAAAGACAGAAATGGCACTATCATCGCCGAGGATAATCAGATTAAGGAAAGGTGGGCGTCATACTTTAAAGAACTCCTTAATCCCGCACACGGCTCCCGAACATCGGAGCTGATAGGTCTCCAAACCTCCGACGAATGTCCACTGGATCCTCCAACGTTGGAAGAAGTCGAATTTGCCATCAGAAGCCAGAAAAGCAATAAAGCGCCGGGCATCGACGAAATTCCAGCGGAATTAATTAAATATGGCGGAAGCTGCACCCGAAATGCCATACATAAAGTGATTCAGTACATCTGGAATCAGGAGCAAATACCGGAGGAGTGGTGCCAATGCATTATTTGCCCTATCCACAAAAAGGGAGACAAACTGCAGTGCGAAAACTACAGAGGTATCTCACTACTTTGCACGTCATATAAGATACTGACAAAAATATTAGAAAATAAGATTAAAATTTACGCTGACAATGTGATTGGGGAGTACCAAGGCGGTTTTAGAGCTGGTCGATCAACGACTGATCAACTTTTTACGGTCAAGCAAGTGCTTGAAAAATGCTGGGAATTCAACATCGACGTTCACCAGGTTTTTGTGGACTTTAAACAAGCATACGACAGTATTGATCGAAACGTACTGTACAAAATAATGCTGCATTTTGGCATCCCAGCAAAACTAGTCCGACTGACCAAAATGACGATGACATCAACAACATCACAAGTCAGAGTCAACAACCAACTAACTGATGCCTTTGACACAAATGTCGGACTAAAACAGGGTGATGGGCTGGCCCCTCTGCTTTTTAACCTAGCTTTAGAATACGTCATCAGAAAGTTACCCGTTGACACAAGAGGTACGCTGCTTTATAAATCCAGCCAGCTAGTGGGTTATGCGGACGATATCAACATATTATCACGCTCTTTCACATCCGCAAAAGAAATTCTACTAAGCCTCGATCAAGCAGCAAAAGAAGTTGGCTTGAAAATCAATGAAACAAAAACGAAAATAATGACACAAACAAGGAAAAGGACCCCCAATAGACAAAACATTACAATTGACGAATATAATTTGGAAAATGTGGACGAATTCATATATTTAGGCACAAAATTGACAAAGAGTGGAAATGAAACGAATGAAATAAAAAGACGAATCCAGCTCGCAAATAAAACGTATTATTCAGTCTTAGCTATTCTTAAGGCCAGCTGCGTACACAGGAAGACCAAACTCCAAGTCTACAAATCAATAGTAAGACCTGTGCTTTGCTACGGATGCGAAACATGGACCCTTACACAAGCATCCGCAAATATGTTGAACGCTTTCGAAAGACGGGTCCTGAGACGAATAATTGGAGCGAAACGTGATGGTGACCGATGGCGAATTAGATACAACAGTGAGCTGTATGATATATTCGACGAACCGGAGGTTTCTACTATCATCAGACTGCGGAAGCTGCAATGGGCTGGCCATGTACAAAGGATGGACGAAACTCGAATACCTAAAAAGGTATTCGAGGGAAAAACGGAGGGCCGGAGGCCAGTGGGAAAACCCAGGAAACGCTGGTCCGACTCTGTTGACGAAGACTGTTCATCGCTGCTCGGATTTCAAAATTGGAGGACGCGGTCACTGGACCGAGATCGATGGAGACTTCGGCTACGGGAAGCCAAGGCCCGAAAGGGGCTGTAGCGCTGCGACGAGACGAGAGTGTGTTCGCTGGGACTGGGCGGTGTGTTAATGCAAAAACAGGAGAACGGGAAGTTTCATCCAGTGTCGTATTTTAGCCGAAAAACAACGCCTGAAGAAGCAAAGTATCATTCATACGAACTAGAGGCGTTGGCGGTTGTATGTACGCTGGAGCGATTTCGAGTCTATCTGCTGGGAATCCGATTTACAATTAAAACCGATTGTAACAGTTTGAAGCTATTAGCAATGAAGCGAGACTTGAAACCACGAGTAGGACGATGGTTTGTTCGATTATCCGGAATTCGACTACGTCATAGAGTATCACAAGGGGGAACATAATTCTGTAGCGGACGCATTAAGTCGAAATCCAGTCGGAGACGCGATTGAAACAGAGGTTGAAGGACTACCAGTGTTAGGTATCACTATTAATACAGATTGGGTAGCAGCAATGCAACGGACTAGTCCAGAAATATTAGACATACGTGCGAAATTAGAGGCAGGTGACTCCTCCACTCATCAGAAATTCACGATGTATAAAGGAAGAGTTTACAAAATAACGAAAGGAAGATGGCGACTATATGTTCCAGACGAGTTACGATATGATATAGTTTCAGAGGCTCATAGGGCACTTTGTCACATGGGAATCGATAAGACGTTAGCTGCAGTGAAGGATACGTATTACTTTCCGAAGATGCGAGAGTTTGTCACAAAGTATGTCGGACGTTGTATCAACTGTATCTATTATAAAACACCAACAGGAAAACCAGTAGGATATCTACATCCGTATGATAAGGGGAGTCGATATTTTGAGGTTATTCACATTGATCATCTCGGACCATTTATATGTACTGAAAATGGAAATAACTACGTGGTTGCAACAGTGGATGGATTTAGCAAATATTGCGTACTGAAATCCGTAGACAGTGTTGGAGCAAGAGAAGCAATCGAGTTCGTGAAGGAATTTGTAACAACGTACGATAGACCAGCGAAAATTGTTACCGATCGAGGTGTAGCATTTACGTCACATGATTTCGAGACATTCTGTCAAAACTTGGGCATTCAGCATGTTAAAGTGGCCACAGCAACGCCACGTGCAAATGGACAGATCGAAAGGATAAATAAGACTATTACTTGTAGTCTAGCTAAGACGACGAATGGTGATGGAGATAATTGGGATGCAAGGCTGATGGACGTACAATGGGCAATGAACAACACAGAACATCGAATAACAAAACGTACTCCTTTCGAAATAGTGTTTCACCGTAAGAGCCGAGGCGTCAGCAACAATCCATTAACTACTGAAATTATTCAATTGAACGAAGAGTTAAATATGGAGGAAGAGAATGAGCCAGTAAAAGATCTTCTCGCGAAAAATTGTAAAGTACAAAAGAGCAGTCCGATAAAGGAAGGCGTCAGGCACCAAACTTTAAAGATGGAGATCTGGTGATGATCAGAAGCGAAGCACCAGCTACGGGTAAAAGCAGGAAACTGGAGCCAAAATATCGAGGGCCTTATGAAATTGTCAAGGCATTAGACAAGGACCGTTATATGATTCAGGACATCGAGGGAGAACAGCATCTTCTCAGTTGTATAAGGGAATTATAGCGGCTGACCGATTGAAGAGAGTTCAAATGTAGAGACGTTTTATTGTCGTAATACGAAGTGACGAGGACGTCACTTAAGCAGAATGGCCGAATCTGTTGTAGTTTATAAGAAGAAGAGATCTTGATGTAATTAATAAAGAAGGGGACAACTGTCAGATTCGAGAAGCGAGCGTGTGCCGACGGGTCGATTACGAAATAAAGCGGATTGATTGAAATAAAAATAAAAGAAAATAGCGTTTCACTTTTAGCTTAGAACTTAATTTTTGAATACGTCACGATCTTCAACTGTTTACGATCTGCAACTGTTCACACATGCACATAGAAGTTGTCCGATTTGTTGGGTTTTCTCTGTGGAAGAGAATTTTATTTGAATTCATTAAATCACTTTTGAATGCAATGGACAGTCAAAGTTTAACCCCATTTCCGAACCCAAAAATGATTCAATTAAACTGAACAAAAATATTGCACTTATTTTTAATTGCATCGATGGTCATTGTACCGAAGAATCCAAGGCAAGCAATTATGCAAGCTATTTACATGTACATATTTCTTCGAAAAACATTTTGTTATCTGGAAAACAATCTTGATCGTGATTGTTTCTTCAATGTGTGTGTTTTTCATTACACAAAATCTCACTTTAAGTTCATTTAAATCATACCCTTATTAAATTTTAATTCATTGAAATATTTCTAATAATTTAAGTAAATAAATTAGATACGAAAAGAAGCGCCCAACTCTGATATCTCGTTCGTTATCAGCTAAATTTTTATTTACTTGAAACTCTATGTAGTCTCCATAAGTGCTACCGGCAAAGTTAGCGCCTCGTTAATTTAAGTAGGCGGACGTTTTTTTCTTTTTTTTTTTAATTTTCCATAAAGTCTATTGTCGCACATTTCACTTTGCTTTGCTCTCTCGCTATCGTGCCATTATGACGCTAACTATAGTTTACATATGGTTAGATAAAAGCAAAATTGCTAAGCGTTTAAAGCACAATCTTAGATTAGATAAGGCCGAAGAGTGTTCAAAAATTGATCGGATACGTGAGGCAGGAAATGCACTGGAGCTGGGCTTTCGGACTCGCATGACCTACTGGCCAGAAGT
Source organism: Chorisops tibialis (assembly GCA_963669355.1). Taxonomy (NCBI): domain Eukaryota; kingdom Metazoa; phylum Arthropoda; class Insecta; order Diptera; family Stratiomyidae; genus Chorisops; species Chorisops tibialis. The sequence continues at coordinate 137,264,459 of OY770264.1, forward strand.
GCACAATTACTTAGCGTTACGTAACGCAATAAACAAAATAAAAACAAGCAGGATGAGCTGGTCCGATGCTTTTGAATTTATTTTATTCTGTTATCATCACATATATAGCTTTGTTTTAATAAATATAAATTGGTTACGGAGAGCGCGATAGCCAATTGGTTTATTGGACTTGGCCACTGATTATAATATTTCGAGTGACGATCGTTTTATTTCACGATAATTGCAAGTCTTTTGATCTCTTAGAGTCAAATGATGTTGATTCACGATTAATTCAATTAATTGATGAATAGGTTATCGCTAATTTTACACTTTGGAATCGATAAAAAAAAATTGAAAATTTTTGTATTGAAGAAATTTCTTGGGTTTCCTGCGCTTCCATCGAACCGAAGGGGCTCGTCAAGATTCAAGTCTTTGCGATTTTCAAAAAGTGTTTTTCTTCAATTGTGCCAAAGATTTTGCTTGGTCATCTAACGTTCTAAACAATTGCTAAAGAATACAAGCAAATACCTGGGTATGTAACGCCACTAGCTCTCAGTATCTTAAAGAACAGTGTTCCAAAGGACTTACACGAATTTACTGCAAGTAACGATCTTATCAAGGACCTATAGTCAATGATTGAATCATATTTTTGCGTTGATCGTCAGACTTGGAATAAACTAGAAGAATGTTGTTGAAGTGGTAGAAGTTAAAACTAAGCAAAAACACGTGTTTGGTTGGAAGTAAATAACCATTTATGAAGATCAAGAAGAGCATCGGAGAGATATTTCAACCTTGAGGGACACTATATTAGCCTGGAACAGGCTAATGGGTAGCAAGTTCTTCTACAATGCACAGTTCGTGAGTTCACGTACTATTGTGCAAAGGGCTAACAACCCTGCAACAATAAAAAAATTAAATTGTTAACGGACCAATCAAGCTCGGAAGACAAGATCCACGGTGAGGATAGAACGCTACCTTGGGGCACGCCAGTCCGAATTAGTGACAGTGACTATGCATCTATCTGATCGAATAGAATTACACTGGAAATTAAGTGAGATAAATCATAATCTTTTTTTTTAAAGTTTGAGAATAGCAAATATTTTAGCCATCATCATCAATGGCGCTACAGCCCCAGTCGGGCCTTGGCCTCGTATATGCTTCGTCTGTAATTTTTTCCTGTAGCTTTCGAATTTGGATGTAGTGTGGAAAATTCTGGGTCCTTAAAGATGGTATACAATTCCTTATTGTATCGAATTCTAAAGCCAAAAATGGCGTAGCGGTCGTCCTTACATCGAAAGCGAGATAGAGTCTCATCAGCTGGGAACCAATCTCGGATAGGATTATCGTCGTAAGGCTCAGGTACAGTGTCAGGAACGTCATAATTCTGCAGTGCTATGCACCAACTAAACGTTCGAACATTGAATGACGGGGGAAGAGCTGGTTACTCGGTCCTTGCACCGCCAATCGGTGATCGACCGTGAAATGGAGCACTATAACATCCAAATCTTGGGCTTGAGCGAGGTCAGGTGCACAGGATCAAGAGAAGAACGAACCCCTAGCGGAAACACTATTCTGTACATTAGCCCTGAGAGTGAAGCCAGAAATGGCGTGGCGTTCGTCCTTACACCGAGAGCGAGAAACAGTCTCATTAGCTGGGAACCAATCTCGGATAGGATTATCGTCGTCAGGCTCAGGACCAGTGTCAGAAACGTCACAATTCTGCAGTGCTACGCACCAACTAATACCGCAACATCTGGTGACAAAGAGGAGTTTTATAGCCAACTGAGTGCCACCTTCGAACGTGTTCCAAGAGGTGATATTATTATCATCTCAGGAGATATGAACACCCAGGTTGGATCAGACAACACTGGACTAGAACACGTCATGGGGAGGCATGGTGACCCGTCGACGCGTCACGACCTTCGATTAAGAGACCCGAAAACGGCGAATTATTTGTGGAGTTTTGTAGTACTCGGCAAATGGTCATCGGAGTGACCCTTTTTTCACACAAGAGTCACCATAAAACATCTTGGATTTCCCCTGATGGTGTTACTCAGAATCAGATCGACAAATTGGCTATAAGTCGCCGATGGAGATGTGCGAGCGAAGCGTGGAGCTGACGTGGAAAGCGATCACTACTTGATGGTTGCCTACTTGAAATTGTGTACAGCAACCAACGAACGCCCGACTTGAGGCACAACTACCGCGATGCTCATATACAGCTTAAGAGGGCTGTTAGACGCGACAAGAGAAAGGCCATTGAAGATCTGGCAAACAAGGCAGAATCTGCGGCTTACCTTGGGGATATGGGTTCACTTTTCAAAATCATGAAACAGTTGACGAACAGGAATTTCACAGCCAACCACCTGGTGAGAGATGTCAACGGAACTCTCCTTAATATGAGTGAACACCAGTTGCGGCGATGGAAGGAATACTTCTCTGATATTTTAAACATCTTGTCAGAGGAAGATATTCCGGAAACAGAACAACTTCCAAACATCCAACCGCAACAATCCTCTATTAGGGACGATCCCCTAGATAAGGAAGAGATAGTTTCCGCCATTCGGTCAGTGGCGGCAAGGAAAGCTCCAGGTATAGACGGACTACCAACCGAACTCCTCAAAGCGGACCCGGAAATCACAGCCGATATACTCCTCCCACTCTTCACTAAGGTGTGGAGTGAGGGAAGATATCCGACTGAATGGAAGGAGGGCGTCATTGTGAAAATTCCGAAGAAGGGCCTTCGGGATTGTGGCGATTGGCGTGGTATATGTCTACTTAGTGCCGTATCAAAAATTATGGCTAAGGTAATTCTCAATAGGATTAGTGATGTCGTCGAGAGCACTCTCGAAGTTTATCAGGCTGGATCCCGTAAAGGGTCGTCTTGTACCGATCACACAAATACCCTACGGATAATATTAGAGCAGTCAGCCGAAATGGGTTCGCCACTACATCTCATGTTTGTGGACTTCGAGAAGGCGTTCGACTGCGTTAAGCGAAATTACATATGGAATGCTTTGCGTAGGAGAGGTATTCCAGATAAGGTCATAGCTTTGATTAAAGAATCCTACGAAGATGCAAAGTGTCGCGGCTTGCATAGAGGAGAGCTGTCCGAGAGCTTCCCTGTGCGAACGGGTGTCAGACAAGGCTGCATATTCTGGTGGTAATAAATGACATCTTGAAATCTGCACTGGAAGGAGGGGAAGGTAAAGGTCTTCAATGGAGACTATTTAACATCTTAAGTCACCTTGATTATGCTGATGACGTGTGTTTGCTTGCACATAACCGTTCGGATTTAGAGTCAAATGTTCGCTCGTTGGATTCTAAATGCAAAGAGGCGGGACTGAAAATAAATGTGCGTAAAACCAAGTACATGCACATGGGTTCGAACGCAAGCACACCGATTGTTCTTAACGGACAGGGTGTGGAAGAGGTGCAAGATTTTTGCTATCTTGGAAGCAATGTCAGCATGGACGGCGGAGCCGAAAAGGATGTTGAGGCTCGGCTAAATAAAGCTCGTCAGGCCTTCGGTATCCTTTCCCCTTTCTGGAGGTTAAGAGAGATCTCCCTTCGCACGAAGCTGCGAGTTTTTGACGCTTGCGTCAAATCTGTGTTGTTGTATGGTTGTACTACGTGGAAAGTGACCGTTCGACTTACCAAGAAACTACAGACTTTCGTAAACCAATGCCTCCGGCGCATTTTAGGAATATTCTGGCCAGAAGTGATCTCCAACGACGAACTTTGGAGTACAACTGGTCAGACTAAAATAGGTATTGAGATTCAACGGCGGAAGTGGCAGTGGATCGGTCATACTTTGAGGAAATCAGAGCAAAATATCGCAAAACAGGCTCTGGATTATAATCCTCAAGGAAGACGTCGGGTCGATCGATCATGTAACACATGGAAGCGAGCAGTTGAGCAGGAGGCCAGAAGAATAAACAAGTCCTGGCAACAGCTTAAGGCCGATGCTCAGGATCGCGCCTTGTGGAAGAGAGTTGTTTCTGTCCTATGCCCCTATAATGGGTCTTAACAGGACTTTGATTGATTGATGTACCAACTAATACCGCGACATCTGGTGACAAAGAGGAGTTTAATAGCCAACTGAGTGTCACCTTCGTTCGTGTTCCAAGAGGTGATATTATAATCATCTCGGGAGATATGAACGCCCAGGTTGGCTCTGACAACACTGGACTAAAACACGTCGTGGGGAAGCATGGTGACCCTTGAGTTGACGCGTCACGACCTTAGATTAAGAGACCCGAAAACAGCGAATTATTTGTGGAGTTTTGTAGTACTCGACAAATGGTCATCTGAGTGACCCTTTTTCCACACAATAGTCATCATAAAACATCTTGGATTTCCCCTGATGGTGTTACTCAGAATTTGATCGACAAATTGGCTATAAGTCGCCGATGGAGATGTGCGAGCGAAGTGTGGAGCTGACGTGGGGAGCGATCACTACTTGATGGTCGCCTGCTTAAAATTGTGTACAGCAGCTATCCACAACCACAAATTCTTCAAATGAAGCGTAAGCATAATGTGGATAGACTTAGAGACCCTAATAACAAGCGCGAGTAAACCACTATTCTACGCGAAAAGTCATCCACATTGGGCGGATATGAAATACGCACACTGGACGCCAATTGGGAGGCAACCAGAAACACTTTTCTAACTAGTATTGAAGAATCTGTGGGATATGTGGAAAGCGGTGAGAAACCCTGGATGTTGCAAGACACATGGGACAAGGTTAGCGATCGGAAAGAGCCGAATTGGCAATCATCTCTCAACCCGATGTTGAAACGTTGAAACGAACGCCTGACTTGAGACTGAACTACCGCGATGCTCGTATACAGCTTAAAAAAGCTGTTAAACGCGACAAGAGAACGGCCATTGAAGATCTGTCCAATAAGGCAAAATCTGCGGCTTACCTTGGGGATATAGGTTCACTATTTAAAAGTATGAAACAGTTGACGAACAGGAATGTCACAGTCAACGAACAGGAATGTCACAGTCAACCACGGCACCGAGTATAACTTAGGGCGTCACCCTTTAATGGAATGCACAGTTATGTCGGTATAGGAAGTGAGGTATTGAGGTGGAGAGAGACGGAAAATGACGGTGGACATTTTCTTGAAGCACTGCAGGTTGTACTTGTTAGGAAACAAACTAGCTGGCAAATCGTTCCAAAGTCTTGACGTTCAGGAAATGAATGGCTGCCTTCAGTTCACTGTATGAGAAGGCAAGCGTTTGATCGTGTACTCGTGTGCGCGTTCAGCTTGGCGAGTATTCCGGGGAAAAGTATGCAGTGGAGGAATGAGTGCGCTTAATTCCGTACTACATTTACCGTCAAAGTATCGATAATAAATTCTGAGTACTCCGACATTTCTGCGATGCTCGAGAGAATCTATAGAAGACGTGATGGTTTCGTCTCCAATCAGTCGGAACCCATGTTTTTGAATACGATCGAGCAACGCAAGGTGTGTTTTGGGTGCCCCAGCCCAAACATCCGAGTTATACTCTAAACGTGGTCTAATGTAAGCCTTTTAGATGGTTGCTATGTCGATGAGTGTGAAACATCTCTTGCATTTTCGGAGAACACCTATACATTTAGAGGCGTCAAGGGCAATATCAAAGATATGCTGGACCCAATTCAGCTTACATTGTGAACACTGAAACATCCCGTTTGAGGGATAGATGACAGGCCTGTGTTTTGTATGCGTTGAACTCTACTCTGTTTTTCCTGCCCCATTCCTGGATTAAGTTGAGATCCGAGTTCAGCGAACTGAATAACTCCCTGTGATTGGACGTAATAGAATGATTGTTTGATTTCGCAGCAGAGTTAAATTCATAGGTGTTGTCTAAAGTACTATCATCTGCAAATCTATGGATTGGATTGAGAGTGGACGACAGAAGATTGTTTATGAAAACTAAGAAAAGAGTTGGAGATAAAACAGAACCTTGTGGGACACCGGAATCAATTACGTAGTAAGAAGAAGTAACACCATCTACTACTCGTATAGTGCGTTCAAAGAGATAGCTCTCAATCCATTGAACAAGGATATCATTAAGGCCGATGGCCCTAATCTTAACTAAGAGACATTCGTGCCAAACTCTGTCAAAAGCTAGAAAACATTGCGAAGAGGTTTAACTAAAGGAGAGGCACACTTTTTAAGGGTAATGAGGGGAACACCGTCCAGACCAGCGGATTTGTGGATATTGATCTCTGTAAGGATCGAGCAATAAGTCTCGTGCGAAAATGCAGTACAGGCAGTGAGAATCCAGAAGGATTTGCAGTGGGAGGCGATTGGTTTGAAGGTGGAAGGTGAGAGTTTCTTGCGAAACTTGCTGCTAGTAAATTTTTCGCTAGGATTAACCACGGTACGGTCGCCAACAACTAGATGTGGTATAGAAGAAGAAATGAAATTCTTGTTGACCGTTTTGACAAATGACCAATAAGACCTCGAGCCTTTAGGGCACTGGAGGATCTCCCGTCGAAGTTTTTGGTCATGCTCAAATTTAACACGATTGAGTATGAATTTGCAGGCATTTCTTGACTCATCGAAAAGTTCTCTGTTGGTAAGTGTTTTATTGCCCCTAAATGTTTGAAAAGCTTGTATTTTTGGTATGAATGGCATCGAGACATTCATTATTGAACCAAGAATCCTTCAACGGTCTGACTCTCTTTTGACTGGAAGGTATGTAGAGCTTCATACCCTTCAGGATAATCTCGGTGACACTTCTACAAGCTTCATCGCAGTCATTGGAATCGAAGCACAACTTCCAATTAAAGGCATTAAAGAAGTTATTTAGCGACTCCCAATCGGCTCTTTTGAAATGCCAAATATTTCTTCGAGGTGCCTTGACTGACAGCGGTGTAGTTGCTGCAACTGGGAATTGAGCACGAATCAAAAAGTGATCAGTATTTCCAATTGGGGATATGTTTAAGCCAGGCAATGTTATGAACATTGAAATCGCTCGCGATAACGATTTCAACGTCAGGGTGCTGTTATGACAGCGAGACGTGGACATTAACGCGAACTTCCGAAAAAGCAGTTAACGCATTTGAAAGAAAGGCCCTCCGAACGCGGTGTGAGTGCTTTAGTGAGCAGTGACTTTAATTAGTGAAGTAAATTAAAGTGAATTCGAATCGCGGAAAAACTTAAAATAATCGGTAGTGAAAATGCCGCGTTATCTAAAGGACTTAAAATTAACAGAGCTGAAGGAAGAGCTCAGTAGACGCGAGTTATCTACGACAGGAAGTAAGTCTGGACTTGTCAGCCGTATGATCGAGACACTTGAGGCGGAGGGTGAGGATGCAGATAGTTTTGAGTTCCAAATCAAAGAAGCTCGTGGAGAGAAGTGTTCTGGTACATCGGATGCTCTAACACAGTTAATGCAACAAATAATGAACAAATTAGAGCAACAATCAGTGGACATTAAACAACAATCAGCGGACATTAATCAGAAATTAGAGCAACAATCTGCGGACAATAATCAGCAACTAGAGAAATTAGATCAGACCTCCAAGGACCGAACCGTCACGAGAGCACGCTTCGCCCAATGATAGTCCGGGAAACGAGTAAAGGCCAACTTCATGGGGCAGAAGTTGGCTGGTAGAGTCGACGCCCCGGAACCATCATCGCAGTTTCTCGACTACATCGTTGTGAAAACGACTTATGCATGAACGGTCGAGTCGGCAAATTAAACTGCATCACAACAGTCGACACAGGCGCAACATGGTCAGTGCTAAGATCTGACCTCGTAGATCGTAGTTGGCTTCACAACACCAAGAAGTACGCACTTCGCACTGCTACAGGAGAAACTACAACGGTCCATGGAGTAATAGCTCGTACTATACAGCTTGGGGATTTGACCTTCACGCATGTATTCGTGGTAGCTGACATTACCGATGAGTATATCCTTGGAATGGATTTTCTGAAACCATACGGTATCCAGCTGGACTTAGGACAACGAATAATGAAGTGGCGGAATATTGAAATCCCTATGGCAATAACATCCTCCAACACAACAAAGCTACGAGTTGTATTGTGCGAAGATACGGATGTACCAAAGTCATCTGAGAATGTTATTTGGGCAGAGCTCGATGGTGATCCCGGGAGCCACCGATTCTACCTCATAGAACCAGAAACGACACCTGCATTACGAAGTCTAATACTAGGAAAAACGCTCGTAAAAAGGAATGAGAAGATGATGGTACCAATAAGAGTCCAACGTTTTGGACAGCATTACCAGCGTAAAGAAAGGAGATATAATTGGCAGCTGTGAACCAATATCGGCGGTGACGAGTATCGACAAGGCAGAATCACATGACGTACCCTCCAAAAATAAGCCATCTCCGAGATGATGTCGAAAATTGGTGCCGTAAATGTACTACGTGTGCATCGAGTCAGGGCCCACAACGCAGATCAAAGGGAGAAATGCAACAATACAACGTGGGAGTCCCATTCGAGAGAATTGCTGTGGATATTGCTGGACCATTTCCGGAATCAGAAAATGGTAATCGCTACATTCTAGTGGTCATTGATTTTTTCAGCAAGTGGCCTGAAGCCTACGCAATTCCAAACCAAGAAACAGTAACCGTCGCCGAACAAATTGTTACCAACTGGGTGAGCAGATTTGGAGCTCCACGTGAACTACACTCCGATCAAGGGCGCAATTTTGAGTCCCAAATATTCAAACACGTGTGCCAAATGCTGGGAATAAATAAAACCAGGACAACTCCATTACATCCACAGTCCGATGGAATGGTGGAACGTTTCAATAGGACATTCAACTCAAACCTATCCAAACTCGTCAGCGAGAGGTAACAGGACTGGGATCGGACCACCCCTTATTTTGAATGGCCTACAGAGCATCGGTACATTCAACAACAGGAGAAACTACCTCCCGAGTCATTTTCGGAAGAAATATTCGAGTCCCTGCGGAACCGTGACCTGTTTGGAGTGCCACCAGACCAACCAACCAATGCCAAAGATTACGTCTCGGATCTTCGATGTCGACTAAAGACCATTTATAACCTGGTCAGAGATAAAATTGATTTGGCGACCGACCGCATGAAGACGAGGTATGATCAACGGGCTAATTCATCAGGATTCCAAGAGGACGATTTGGTTTGGTTATACAATCCCAAACGACAGAAGGGCAGATCGCCGAAACTACAGCGAAACTGGGAAGGCCCTTACCAGATCATCAAACGGTTAAATGATGTCGTCTATCGGATTCAACTACATCAAAAACCTCGTACTAAAATGAAAGTGGTACATCTCGACCGACTAACAAAGTACCATGATGCCATTGAGGAAGTGAACGACTCTGTTCGGGACAAACAGGGACTAAGGAGAGGGTAATGTTATAGATCTGGCAATGATCTTTCCTGAATATGCCAGAATTTTATAGAACAGTCCCCCAATATGTAAAAACCCATAATCAAAGATCTAGAACCTTCCAGTATAGTCTAGACATACACCCAACGACACCCGACGGAAGCTTCGAGAATTAGGGAAAATGGTATAAGAACACGGTAGCTCTCAACGAGCAGTCAGTCATTCAGCGACATCTGTGGACGAACGCGAACCGGTGCAAGAACGCGATAGAACAATATCGGTGGTGTCATATAGTGCGAATTAAGTTAAAGTGCGAATTAAGTGAAAGTGCGAATAAATAAATTATCACTTATTTTTAAACGAATTGTGTTTTACTTGAAATCCCGGCGAACCCCTAGCTCGCAACAGTATTATTCGGTACTTCCAATAATGAAATCCAAGAAAGTGCACAGGGACAATAAGCTGCGGATATGTGAAGCTATTATACGACCTGTGCTGTTATGGCAGCGAGACGTGGACATTAACGCGAACTTCCGAAAAAGCAGTTAACGCATTTGAAAGAAAGGTCCTCCGAAAAATTTTGGGACCTGTGAAGGAAGGAACGGAATGGCGAATAAGATACAAAAATGAGTTGAATCAAGTCTACGACAAGCCAGAAGCTTCAACGTTCAACTGCAGTGGGCTGGCCCTGTAGAGCGAATGGAAGACAGAAGAATCCCCAAACGTGCTCTGAAAGGCAAAGCGAGTGGTAACCGGACAGTAGGCAAACCATACAAGCGATGGGAAGACTCGGTTGATGAAGATAGCAAAACCATTTTAAAAATTAGCAGCTGGAGGACGCGGTCTTTGGATCGAGACGATTGGAGGCGACGACTTGAGGAGGCCAAGGCCCGATATGGGCTGTCGCGCCATTGATGATGGGGCTATCTTTAAAAATCAAGGGTGGAGCGTTAGGATTTAACCACAAATTATAATTCGAACTTACTAGGAATTTGCCTTGTACGACCCGTGCTACGGGAGTTACTTTACTGCCGAATTCAGCATACAGGAAGGTGCTGCGAAGGATTTAACTGACACCTGAGGTTTGATGCATGACAAACCAAAAGTACAGGCGACAAGAGCCAGGAGAAAACTTGCACTAGCTAAAATGCTTAAAAAACCCGCCAGATATCAAATTTCGGATTTGATCCAATGCTAGCGACATTTGCGTCGAAATGAGGAACTACAAATAGTGCTACATGCATTCTCACCCACACTAAAATATCGGTTTTTGGACTGGAAAATAAAAGGCGCTCCAACTCTTTTAACAGGTGTCATGTTCTTTCTCCTTCATAGAGTAACTCTATTGTAGACTCACTATGGATGATGTGAACAGCGGTATGAACGATTGTCGGTATAAATAGGAGCGAGCATTTGTGAAGCAATCAGTTGAGACTCAGAAGCGAAAGGTTCGTAATCGAGTGATCGCGAGGAAAGTCGCGATAGAAAGAGTTGAAATTGAAAAGCGAAAGAGTGGAAGCGAAAAGTGTTGAAAGGGAGAAGCGAAAAATGCACAATATTACTGTGAATGTACGGTAGTAGAATTTTTAAGAATTTCGGGTTTATTTTATCTGGACCAAATGAGTTAAATTTTATGGAGTGTACAGTTTCCAATAACTCGTTACCATTAATGCATCTAAAAGAGAATGTGCCATCGCGACTTAACGCTACCGGTCTCAGGTTTGCAACGATGGTCTTTCCCCACACCCACAATCCCAGCAGTATTTGACCCGACACTTAACGTTTCGTTCGAGATTCTCGTTTCTATTCGAACAGTCCTCGTATAATTTCAGCGCAATGTTATACATTTGAATCATCTCTCAATGAAAATTTTAAACAGAGGATTGTCCGAAGGGCTAACAACTCTTCCACAATAACAAATAAATGTTAAGAAACCTGAAGGTCAAAGCCCGGTTTGGACTGTGTACTGAAGAAGATTCCATGTCTCATATCAGGCCAGAGCGCCAAATACCCAACCCTTCGCCATAGTGTATAATGCGATAATGCATTTTAAATAAAATTCAAGTCTTTTTTTCCGTCACTATCAACCCCACCTGTATTTAGCAGCCTCTTCTCGCTTCTCGGACCACTTTCCGTGTCCGATTCATTCACATTGGCAAACTCTTAGCTCGGTGTGAACTTATTAGCGCGATTGCAGATGCGATTATGTAAGACTAATCGGCGGCAGTAGCACGGCGATAAGAAGCTAAAGCGAAGCTGGTCGTTGTCGTTTAAAAAAATTTACTTAATTCTGTTATCGGCAGTGAGCTTTACTTCTTTTTTTTTCTTTGTTTGCAACAATTTTTGATGCGGCATGCGAGATTCCGCGGACGCGCTTTGTTTCAGCCTCGCGATGTGTGGGCCAGCGATAAGGGCTCCAAGTTCTTTTACAGTGAGGCATTTTCAAATGGATGTGATGATGTTTCAAGCTTTATCATCGTCTATTGTTGATTCAGTGCGGATGGTGAAGGTGACGATGATGGGCGCGATAAGAACGACTGGATGTGTGAAGTTTGGGAGGGGGTGGGTGAGCAGAATAAACAGAATCAAGGTGGAAGCAAAGTGTAGAGAGAAATAAAGAGGTCACAATGGGTTCAGCGTTTAATTTTTTACCTTCTTAACGCCTCGATAAGCGTACACGTAGAGTTCCTTCCCGAAATTGAAGCAAATCCGATCGCCTCCGTAAACGGGAGCCGCTCCATTCATTCCGTTTGTCGTCGTCTCGTTCATGTGAATCGAAGCGCCGTGCAACCGCGATTCAATCGAGCTGCCCGTTGTTGTCGCAGCCGCCGAACCAACCGGGCCCGTTCCCGTCGTATTTCCTGCTGCCAGTGCAGACTGCTGACCGTTGGGCAGCGATACAATCGAAACTCGAACTTGTGGCGAACTCTGACTGTTGGTGTAGCCGACTCGATTCGGTCGCGAATACTCGGACAGGGTCATCAGACGGTAGGTGCCCTCGCGCGTTACAAATTGCGTTTTTAAGTCGTCCTTAACGCTCGGATCGAGCTGCACAGCCATCGTAGCGAGGATGGTGACGTCGTCGTCGTCGTCAGCAGGATTCGAATGCCGGCGGATGCGGCTGCGACAACCGCGGCGGCGCTAATTACGATCGTCGTCGTCACTTCCTGATCGCGGTTCTGCTGCTGCTGCTGGCTTAATTTCAGGCACATCAGAGAAACGCGTACGAGCCGAATTTTCCACGATAGCTCCGAAATTTTTACGGGGGACAGACAAAAAAAAACACTTCAGAGGTGACGGGCGGGGGTTGTATGGGAATGCTGCGGCGCTGCCGTGTCCACCGCAGAAAGAAAAAAATGGGAAAGAAAAATCAAAACCGAATTTTTCTTTTTCGTCGGTCAGGTCGCACGGGGCGGCTCACAATCACTCACGAATTCGCGCATCGAATTGCACTATGGGTGTTTTTTTTTCTTCTTTTCACTACTGCTTCGTTCCGGGGTGATTTTCTTTCCGGGCGGAAGAAATTAAGGCAATTTTTTTTCGCTCGGAGAAAAACTCGCGAACTTCGGATAAAACGAAATACGCGAGAACGAAGTGCGACGGGAAGGAGAAAAGCACACACAAAATGAAAAATTCGGAAACTTTTCTTCCCGTTTTTATTTTTCTGCTGAGATTATTTCACTTTGACGGCAGATTTTTTGACGGACTCGACGAATGAACGGAGTAAAAGAGAATCGGGTAATTACTATGCCATCTATTTTTCAGTTTTGACATTTTTTTTTTTTTTTGGAAATTTCAAATGTGTTTGTGGACCAGATGAGTTGTGAAGTTGGTGGTGATTTGGTGGAGGGAAATGTGTCTCGGATTTTGCGCAAATGTGAAAAAATGCGTCTCGGATTTTGCACAAATGAGTGTTTTGTGGGACTAGAAAATCTATGTATAAGGAAAAATTTAATCGATTTCTTAAAATTGTTAGCATAAAATTTTTAAGAATTTAATTCCACACCGTATAAAGGAAAAAATAACCGACACCCCGTTTGAGAGCCACTGTCTCTTGACATTTCGCTTCGTTTCCTTTTGCGTTTTTCCCAAAATGTTGCAGGATCCGTGTTGCTGGACTTATATATTCTCCTTAGACAGAACAGAGAAGGATGTAGTGTCAGCTTGAATTGACAAGACATTACGGGCTCAGTTGTAAACAAAATGGGCTCAAATATTGCTTAAGCACTTTTGTTTTTGTTTTGACATTTCGTTGCTTCGGGGCAAAATTTTTCAAAATACCTGACGCAAAAAATCCGGAAAATCGTCAACCGCAAATTACCTTCGTGGCTTCTTTTCGAATCGAGCTCCGGGCGTGGAAATGCAGTCGTCCCGCACTATCGAATCGGTTAAGGTAACTGGAACATTTTTTAAAAAACCTTTTTGGGCTGTTTTTCGTAGAGAATTTGTTTTTGATAATCATTGGGAATTTTGGGTGCTATCGTAGTCGGTATGGAAAGTGGTGTTGTTTACCACACTTTGTAGGTTAAAATTGCGGGACTTTTGCGGGACTGAATTTCCGATTACGGACATTTTGTCGCAGTTTTTTTTTCCTAGCCCAATGCAGTACGAGATTGAAGAGATAAGATTTAGTGTGAGTTTTCATTTTGTGAGCGGAGTAGTCACAAATACCAAATTCATGTTCGCAGCTTCTGTTAGGCCCGGTGCACATGATACCGTGTTGAAAAATCGGTTGCATCCTTGCACATTTTAAGGAGCTAATGCAGCTGAGAATTTTTGTTTTTATTGGACCATAATGCTAAAAACTCAACTAACAGTTGGCAATTGGAGCTATAATGGGGCAGTAGAATTCACCCACAGCTGGCAAATGGCCACTCACTAAATCATGGGCTTATCATCCATGATCTTAACTCCTAACTAATACGAAAAACGGATTCTACGGTAACGACTTTTGGCATTCGAAAACAGACTATGATTGGCTTCTGAAAAGTTCGAACATTGAATGACGGAGGAAGGGCTGGGTTTACTCGGTCCTTGCACCGCCAGTCAGTAATCGACCGTGAAATGGAGCACTATACATCCAAATCCTGGGCTTGAGCGAAGTCAGGTGCACAGGATCAGGCGAAGAACGAAGCCCTAGCGGAAACACAATTCTGTACGTTGGCCCTGAGAGTGAAGCCAAAAATGGCGTGGCGTTCGTCCATACACCGAGAGCGACAAACAGTCTCATCAGCTGGGAACCAATCTCGAATAGGATTGCCCTCGTCAGGCTCAGAACCAGTGTCAGAAACGTCACAATTCTGCAGTGCTACGCGCCAACTAATGCCACAACACCTGGTGATAAATAGGAGTTTTATAACCAACTGAGTGTCACCTTCAATCGTGTTCCGAGAGGTGATGTTATTATCATCTCAGGAGATACGAACGCCCAGGTTGGCTCTGACAACACTGGACTAGAACTCGTCATGGGAAAGCATGGCGACCTGGGTCGACGCGTCACGACCTTAGCTTAAAAGACCCGAAAACGGCGAATTATTTGTGAAGTTTTGTAGTACTTGGCAAATGATCATCGGAAGGACCCTTTTTCCACACAGGAGTCACAATAAAACATCTTTGGTTTCCTCTGATGGAGTTATCCAGAACCAAATCGACAATTTGGCTATAAGTCGGCGATGGAGAATATGTCTCCTCGATGTGCGAGCGAAGCATGGAGCTGTCGCGGGGAGTGATCACTGTAATAATTTACTCTAATTATTAAAATAAAAAACGGTTAAGAAATTGTTTTAAATCAACTTATTTTTACTGCGTAGTGTCTACGATTGATAGTCAACTGGCTAGCGTCAAGGAGAATATATAAAATGGAGTGCCTGATAGGCTGTCTCATGTGGGAATACTTTTTGATTCGGAAATTTTCGAAAATTGTGTATCGAAAAAGTAAATCGGGTACGGGGATTTATATTAGACTGAAGTTTTAAAAGAAAAACCGATCGTTGGATTGTTATATTTTATTAATTGCCGATGCATGTGATGCTCTCGGCTGTATCGCAAAAACTGACTGGACAGAAAAGGAAAGAACTGGTTAATACTGTGTTACGGAATAGAACAATACAAACATTATTTGTTAGAGCAAGCTATGTTAATATTGAATGTATTTGTGTTAGTCGTTGTGTTTTAATAGTCGGCTATATTTTTAACATCCTCCGGGCCAGAGTTTATATGATGGTTGTTAATTTCAAGAGGATACAGAAGTTGAATCGGTCTTCGCAATTGAGTTCCATTACTGAAGCGCTCCAAACAAGCTCGTACTTTTCCGTCTCTGCCTGGGTATGCTGTTTGGATTACGGCTAACTTCCATAATACTCGCGGCGTTGATTGATCGTATACTAGAACAACGTCGCCTTCTTTAACGGTTGTGCAGAATATTTGATTGGTATTGTGAGCTGTGTTGACAGCTGTGTTGACAGCGTTAAGCGAGATTACATATGGAATGCTTTGCGTAGGAGAGGTATTCCAGATAAGGTCATAGCTATGATTAAAGAATCCTACGAAGATGCAAGGTGTCGCGTCTTGCGTAGAGGAGAGCTTCCCTGTGCGAACGGGTGTCAGACAAGGCTGCATATTATCATCAGCCCTGTTTCTGGTGGTAATAAATGACATCTTGAAAGCTGCACTGGAAGGTGGGGAAGGTAAGGGTCTTCAATGGAGACTATTTAACATCTTAAGTCACCTTGATTATGCTGATGACGTGTGTTTGCTTGCACATAACCGTTCGGACTTAGAGTCAAATGTTCGCTCGTTGTATTCTAAATGCAAAGAGGCGGGACTGAAAATAAATGTGCGTAAAACCAAGTACATGCACATGGGTTCGAACGCAAGCACACCGATTGTTCTTAACGGACAGGATGTGGTGCAAGATTTTTGCTATCTTGGAAGCATTGTCAGCATTGACGGCGGAGCCGAAAAGAATGTTGAGGCTCGGCTAAATAAAGCTCGTCAGGCCTTCGGTATCCTTTCCCCTTTCTGGAGGTTAAGAGAGATCTCCCTTCGTACGAAGCTGCGAGTTTTTGACGCATGCGTCAAATCTGTGTTGTTGTATGGTTGTACTACGTGGAAAGTGACCGTTCGACTTACCAAGAAACTACAGAATTTCGTAAACCAATGCCTCCGGCGCATTTTAGGAATATTCTGAAGAAGTGATCTCCAACGACGAACTTTGGAGTACAACTGGCCAGACTAAAATATGTATTGAGATTCAACGGCGGAAGTGGCAGTGGATCGGTCATACTTTGAGGAAACCAGAGCAAAATATCGCAAAACAGGCTCTGGATTATAATCCTCAAGGAAGACGTCGGGTTGGTCGACCATGTAACACATGGAAGCGAGCAGTTGAGCAGGAGGCCATAGGAATAAACAAGTCCTGGCAAAAGCTTAAGGCCGATGCTCGGGATCGCGCCTTGTGGAAGAGAGTTGTTTCTGTCCTATGCCCCTATAACTTAACAGGAATTTGATTGATTGATTGATTGTGAGCCGATCTTAATTGCTGAACATATTCAGTTTTGAATCGCATCCAAAATAATTTCGTTGATCGTAGCCGAGATTTCCATTTTGATTGGATATCTTCATTCGTTGAAAAGGCTGGTTCCGTGTGTAAAGAAAAATATATACGTCAGCTAAAAAATGAGCTGGCGTGAGCGGATTTAAATCAAGAGGGTCATCACTAATATAGGTTATTGGCCTAGCGTTGATGACGGCTTCAGCTTCCGTTAATGCAGAATAAAGTTGATCAAAATTTAACGTTTTTCTCCCTACAGTGACTCGTAAAACTTCCTTGACGCTTCTAACTAAGCGTTCATAAAAGCCTCCCCACCATGCTGCCCGTTCGACGATAAATTGCCAGCAGATACCCGAGTTGGACGTGTAGCCTTGAACCTCCTCCGAAATATGATGTCCCCAAACACTTTAAATTCTTGTTTTGCTCTTTTAAAAGTTTTGGCATTATCTGAGATTAATAATTTTGGTGCTCCTTTTCTTCTTATAGCTGATATACAAGATTCTGTGTTCATATTTGTCACAAGCTCCAAATGAATTGCACGAACTACGCCACAAGTAAAAAGCATTATATAAACTTTGCGATTACTGTCATCCTTCACGTAAAGTGGGCCTGCAAAATCTACTCCTGTAGATTCGAATGGTCTTGAGGCTACCAGCCGACTCTTCGGCAATGGCGAGAAAGGCTGCGTTGCTGCTTTCCCCTTTAGGCGTCTGCAAACTCCGCAGTGCTGAACGATTGTCTTTACCAATTAGCGTGCTCGAATGATCCAAAATTTTTCTCTGATACGATAGAACAGAGTTAACACCGCCATGAAGAATTTGGCTATGCACCTGACTTACGATAAGTGTTGTAAGAGGCGTTGATTTTGGCAGTATAATTGGAAAAGTTGCGTTGGTTTCCAAATCTGCTTGCTGGACTCGACTGGCTACTCGAATAACCCCATCTTCATCGAGAAAGGGATTTAACGTTAATATAGAAGAAAAAGTTGAAATCGGTTTTTAATTTATTAATGCGTTAATTTCATCGTGATAAGATATGTTTTGTATGTATTTTATCCAGTAAATTTTCGCTTGCAGAAGTTCGTCTGCTCGAAGAAATTTTGCTGCGATACTATCGGGTTTTCCAATAGGGACTTGACAACTTTGAATTCAATTTGTGAACGCACCCTTTCACTAATCATCGAACTGTCACTGTCAATTTATTCAGTAAACTTAACATTTTTATCATGGTAAAGTACACGAAGGAACAACGTCTCAAATGGTTTGCATTTTATTTTGAAAAAAAGTTGTCAAGTCCTTATTGGAAAACCCTTTATTACCACGAAGTGCATTAATAAATCGTTTTACGTATGCAGTGATGCGTAACAGTCTTCTATACGATGAAAAATTCTCTATTTTCAGTATGCTTTCAATTTTCCTGTGAAATATAGCGCTGGGTAGCTTGCTCGTGATCTAAAGTGGTGAAAGTAGGGATATAGTACTATCGTCAAACTCATTTTGCGATTCCGGCCAATGTTTGGGGTCATACGGCAACCAATCAGGTCCTTGTAACCAAACAGTAGAATTAAGCAGATATTTTCCGGTCACACTACGAGTAAGCAAATCAGCAGGATTCTGACCTCCGGGACAATGATTCCAACTTGTTAAAGATGTTATGCTTCGAATTTCGTTGACTCTATGGGCCACGTAAGGTTTCCATCTACGAGGATCGCCTTGTATCCAATAAAGAGCGATTTTTGAGTCGCACCAGAAGAAAATAGAATCGAATTGATAGCCGTGCTGCGAGAAGTGCTGCGGTTAGCTCGAGTTTTGGTAACGTAAGTTCTTTATCACCACCTTCCTTTAGAGGTGCCACACGATTTTTCGAACAAAAGTATCGAACACTAGTAGACCCATTTTGATATCGACATCTTAAATATGCAACAACTCCATGGGCTAATAAGCTAGCATCAGAAAATGGATGTAGTTGAACCTCTGTCCGTTTAGTAGACTCAAAAACGTATCTGGGTATAAAAATATCTTTCAAGAAGTCATAATGTTTAATACAGTCGGTCCAAGTTGTTAATAGCTGATCACTTAAAATTTCATCCCAATCAATTCTTAAGCGCCAAATCTCCTTTAATTTGACAACATGTGTTCCGAGGATGCCTAAAGGATCGTCGATTTTTGCAATAAACTGTAATAAAGTTCGTTTAGTAGCAGTTGCCGCGACGCTTTTGATGTTTTCTCCCAAATTGACTGAAATTTCATCCGTTAAGCAGTTCCAAACCACTCCTAATACTTTATGAATGTCAGGCGCCTCATGCATTATCGTTAACTTCAAATACTCGTTGTTTGAATTCCACTTTCGAATATTCATTGATGCCTTTTCCATTATGAGGCGCGCTTCTGAGACAGTTTTTTGTGCTGTTGATACTCCATCAACGCTCAATATTAAGTCGTTTCCGTGTAGTGCAACGATTCTGTCTTAAAATGCTTATGTAGCGTTGCGCTTAGAAGGAATGGACTACAAGTGATGCCAAACGTAACCCGTGTCATTCTGTACTCGCACCGGGTTGGAAGATTATTAACGTCTTGAACGGGTTTATCAAACCAAATAAATTTATGATAGTTTCGATCTATTTTATTTAAGTTTATTTGTAAAAAGGCCTTTTCAATGTCAGCCACTAAGCCAATTTCACCCAATCGAAATTTAAGTATTATACTTAATATATCAGGTAATAAATTCGGTCCTGGAGAACGATTGTCAGTTAAAGATAAATTGTTACCTGAGCGTGCCGAAGCATCAAAAACAATTCGAGTTTTTGTCGTTGTCTTGTCCTGTCGCTAGATTGGCCGATGTGACATGTAATATGAAGGAATATCCTTATCACTGTCGACAACCCTTTCAATAATACCTGATGTCAAATATTCCTGCATGAGTGAATCGTACTCATACAATTTGATAGGATCTCTAGCTAACTTTTTTATGAGTGCTTCAAATCTTATCAGCGCTCCGTTTTTGTAGCTATCTATAAAGATGCCTTCGTTTTTCCAAATCAGTGACGCTGTATATCTGGAACCTTTCTTTGTGATGTATTTGTTGTATTTGTATTCGTATTTGTTTCAATAACACTACTGCATAACGAAATCGCGGTTACCGACAAACTCAAACTTCCTTCTTGCATATTCTCTAGCAATGGGCCCTGAATTGTCCAAGCGAACATTGTCAATATCGAAACTAATTTTGAGTTTATTCTCTCGAACCGATTATAGGTATACGACACTCCAATAGTAGTCCGTTCCGATCAATAAACTAATACCTGGCTCCAGATCACCACTGGCATGATTATCGGCGAGCTTAAACTTACAAAACATGGGCATATTTTCACTCGGCACGGGTAAAATGTCAGCACAAATTTCGGGAACCTCGATTGCTAGTATGCTTATAATTTTACTGTCATATTGACTTTTAACGCACAGTTTCACTCTATTATAACAACATTCGTCCGTTAATTTTCAGTTCTCGAAAGGTAGAATCCGAATTTTAACAGTATCCACTATTTCTAATTCAGTTTTTAGACACACTTTCGCGAATATAGGTACGTTGGCTCCCGCCGTCCAAAACCATCCGTACAAACAAAGAAGAATTATTGAAATTTGTCATTGAAGAAAGAAATGCACACGCCGTTTGCAAATATATGCTCGCAGAACGCTGCGGGCTAGCGGAATGCAAATTGACCGATTTTTGCGAGATGTTATCATTTGATGGTGTTGGTTTCGTATTTATCGATGACTTCGATGCTCCTTGACGGTAATTCGGATCACACACACATAGAGCTTGCATGGCAACGACTGCAAATGTTATACCGAATATAATTGTTGCGACAATATTTTGAACTATGTCCGCGCTTAGTGCATTTGAAACAATGACTCTCTGCTTTCAGTATTTCCTTCTTCTTTGGTATTGGAAGATTTATTTTGCAATCGATGGTTGTGTGGTCGTTCATTTTTCAAAATAGGCAGTAGGTACTGTTCCTTTCACTCTGTTGTGTTAACAAGCTGGCCGCCGTGCTGTATGATTTTTTCGTTGAAGAATTTCTCGCTCAAATGTGTCGATTAAATTCTCCAACACCGTCGTCAAGGTCCACGTTTCGCATCCATATAGCAGCACAGGACGAATTAATATCTTGTAGATGCGTAGTTTATTGTTTAGATGAACCTTCCGTGATTTCATTATGGAGAGGACCGCATAAAATGCTTTGTTAGCTGTAGTGATTCTTCTTTGAAATTCATGCCGTTCATTGCCGTCCTTTGCGAGAAAGGCTCCCAGGTATACGAATTCACCCACCTGCTCGAAGTTGTAGGTTGGAGCAATGGGCAGTTGATCTCCATCTGCATTTTCCGGAATTATAAAAGGTTTAGTATTGAGCCCACGGTGCATTGATTTCGGTTATGATGTTACCTTCTCCATCCTTACAGAGGATAGTTTGCAATTTGTAACGTTGTCTCAATTATTTCACGGTATTAAATGCTGTGCGCAAGTCATTTTTCTTCAAATTTCATCCAGTAATACAATTTTGTCATTGTTTATTTTCCGTTGTTTTTGTCTGCAGATCTTCTTGGCGTCTCGCCTGAGGCGCTGGTAGTTATTCCCTCTAGCTTGTGTTCATCTCTCGGGAAACAGTCGATAGGCTTGATCGCTTCTTGGCATTCCTCATTGAACCAGTCATCTCGTTTTCTCCGCTCTAAATGTCCTAAAGTGTCTTCAGCTGCGCGTTGAATATTATCCTTAATGTTCCGCCACACTTGGTCAATACTTTCCACAGGCTCAGCGTGAGGTAATGCCTCAATATGTGCTTTGATTGTGTCCTTTTATATTTCACTTTCGTTGTGTCGTCCTTCAGTTTTTGCACATTGAGCTTAGGAGCCCAGCTCCTTTTAGTATGGCCCTTGTTAGCTATGAGACAGCGATATTTATCTCGAACAAGAAACTGGTTCGATTCACAGTTCGCGCTTTCATTATGGAAGCTATGCCCTCTTATTACGCTCCTATGAAACAGTTCGTGGAGTTAGGATTCAGTAGCAGAGCTATTGATGTTATTATACTCTAGATGAAATCTGAGAGTATATTGTGTTTGCCTTACCGTTTGTAACGCTAAGAAATAATGCTCGCAGAGAGCCGCCAAGGGTACAGAAATATTTGTTGTCGCTCAAAAACTTCGATTCCGAGTTGCTGTCTGTCCGTCTGTCTACAGCATAACTCTCGAACGCTTTGAGCTATCGTGCTGAAATTTGTTGTGTGGCATTTTTAGCAAAAAAGAAACTTTAAGTTCGTGAATGGGCCACATCCCCCCACTCCTTCTACCCCCTCCCATACAAATTTCACGAAATTCCGAAATTTTCAGAAATTGATTTTTCTTTGAAACTATTCAAGCTATCGATTTGAAATTTGGATCAAAGTATTATGATATAGATGTCATTAATATGACTGAATATTGATCCGATCCCGTCACTCCTACCCCCTCCCATACAAATGCATAATTTTGAAAAATGCAGTTTTTCGATTTTCATTGAAACTAGCAAAAGTTATAAAAACGAATTTTTGCCAAAATTAATTTTTATATAATTCCAATCAGAATTGAAAAAATTATCAACTTCACTTTACTCCTTCTACTCCCTCCCATACAAATTTCACGAAATTTTGAAATTTAAATTAAATTATTTTTCTTCGAAACTGTTGAAGGTATCAACTTGATATTTTGCATAAAGTATACAAATAGAAATATCAATACCGAGAAAAAAATTTTTTTTGATCCGTACACCCCTTCTACCCCCTCCCATACAAATGTATAATTTTTATTTAGTGCATTATATCGATTTCCATTAAAACTAGAAAAAGTATAAACTTAAAATTTTGCCAGAATTTGTTTTTTAATAATTGCAATAAATGCTAAGGAAATTATCAGCTCCTCTTCACTCCTTCTACCCCCTCCCATACAAATGCATAATTTTTGTTAAATGCATTATATCAATTTCCATTAAAATTAGAAAAAGTACAAACTTAAAATTTTGCCACAAATTGTTTTTCAATAATTGCAATAAATATTAGAGAAAATTATCAGCTCCGCTTCACTCCTTCGACCCCCTCCCATATAAATATTTGTATTATAAATTCAAGAAAAGCATTTCTCCTTCGAATATATTAGAACTATCGACTTTGAAATTGAATCAAAGCGTGGTGATAAGGATGATGATAAGCAGTTTCAAAATCATCTTAAACGCTCCACTCCCTCTGCCACCTCCCATACAAATGCCTCAATTTCAGGAAAACTATGTCCAATTGAAAATAATGAAAGCTACAAACCTTAAATTCAGCACGAAATATTTTGCATACCAAAAATTATAAACCTTCCTCCTCTGCTTCTACCACCTCCCATATAAAAGTCACTATTAATTATTTAAAAGAATTGGAGGTGACATATTTTCCGGTACATTGAACTCTTTCTCATTTCATCTAGAGTATCATATGATTGGGCTTTACGCCCAATCATAATTCTTTTGTTTTTATTTTAATTTATGCATGTACCAGATCACGATTACCCTTTGTAACCCTTGTTCGCAATTGTTGTTGCAAAACTTTCGCCACTTCTTCCACTTTCTACAATTAAGTCACTCACAATTTTTATTTGAAATCCCACTTCTGACACCAGTTGAAGTGTGTCGAGAAGTGCTGAATTTCAAGTGAAATTGAAAATAGTACGCTTTATAATTAATAACACAAACTTTACTCTTTGGCTTAGTAATGATTTTAACACTTCATATTTGAACTACTATCTTTGTCAATCACACGAACTTAATCGCTTCCGAATTCTACTTCCACACACGGTCGCCCTTTTATGCACCGTATATAAGTTTCGGGATAAGCTTCTCCGCTGTACTTACATGTTATGTGTGTGAGTGTAAGAAGTTGCAGGTCGTAATTAGTTGAAGATCGCGAAGAGTTTACAGTTAAGATTTTTGGCGAATTTAATTCTAATTCATTTCTTTCACAGTTTCTAAACAAAATACTATTCTACGATATTCGCATCGAAAACATTGAATACCACTTATTCGATCGTACAATAACGACCAACAAATGGCTTCGATTCGAAGACTGGCAACAAATCTACGAGAAACTAAAGTCAGCCTTATTACACTGTACGTTGCTTGACTTATCGGAATTTTCTGAAAGTTCATTTCTAATCTCCAATAATATCCAAGTCGAAATTGCCGTGACTCCAATGGAATGCTTTTACGACGAACTATTTGCTCTGGAAGCACACTGCTGCGCGCCAAATTTATTGCAAATCACAATACGCCAGTTGAATGCGATCAAATTAAAGGCTAGAATAGCCGAATTGGAACGATCTAATGAGAAAAGACTGCGAAAAAAACAATCGAAATTAAATGATAAAGGAAAGACTGCCGAATATAATCCAGTTCTTTCGATGCGAAATTTACGCGGCGAATATGTCCCCCTACCGAACGTAAGCCCATACACACCGTATAAGGCATCGAAATTCACCAATGATCGACCGGATACTAAAGACTACGAAGAACCATACTCACCGAAACCGGTTACGGCAACCAGTTCCGATGATATTCCCATCGAATTGGATTCATCAATGGAAAAATATTCTCCTATTATTCCGTCCAATTCGGACAGTACACCAACAGAAATTCCCAAATATAAACCATCGGCAATTGTAATTAGCGAAAGTTCGGATCAGAGTTCACCGCGGCTTCGATCTAATCGGCAAGCGTCGTCGTCCAACAAGCTAAGCATTACGAAAAAGTCGAAAAATGCACTGTTCGATAAAAACGATACGAAAAATATCGCTAATCGGCCGATTAAAGAAGTCAACGAACAAGATGCTCCCACCGGAAATATCGATGAAGATAATGACACTGAATTACAATCGACCGCTGAAACTCTAGTGCCTTTACAGCAGAAACGTAAACGAAAATCGTCAATTTCACAACGATCGAAGAGCGATGAACAAGAAAAACATCACTTAAGTCAAGACCTTTTCGAAGAATCCGAATCGAAATCGGACGATTCGTATCATCCATCCGATCGGAAACGTTCGAAATCGTCCAATAGAAAAACGAAGCCATCATCGTCGAATTGTTCAAAATCGAAGAAAGCCGGTAGCTATAGTAAAAAAGCAACAGGCAGCAGCAGCAAGAATCAATTGTCGTCAAAACAATCGCCAACCAGAACAAGTAAATTAAGCGAACATCAATCGAAAAGCCAATCAAAGAATGATGATGGTCCACAGAAAGAACGCAATCGAAAAAAAGCGAAAACCACGGCACGATCAAAAAGTAAAACACCCGATCCGGTTCCGAATTCGATCGTTATACCGCAATTCACGAAGCCAACGGACGAAGAATTGCGAAAGGAACGTGAACAACAGGCCAAAAATATCGCGGAACTGGAAACGTTCAATAAGCAACTGAAGGAAATGAATAAGCCAACACCAAATGTCGATATTATGTAAGTTTTTGGCTTATTGAAATTTTGCAGTACGTTTGATATTCTTTGAATTTTTTCCGCGCACAGACATTTGAATAACATCAACGTGGAGGATTTACTGGGAACATTCGATGATGTCAAACCGATGCTGGACAAATATTTCAATAAGCATAAGTCTCAAACGGTAACTAGTGTTTTCAATTTATTTGGCTGGATCCGGGTAAGCCCTGTTCCCTGTCCCACCTCACCCCGTTACTGCGTGTGTTGCTCAAAAAATAATCCCCCTAGTTCCGGTGTTACTCGAGGAAAAAAAACTGATCATTATTTTTTTCCTTACAGAGATACGAAATAAAATCGGAAAACGATAAACTTTATTTACTGATTGCAAAAATAATCAATCGAGATAATCTGATGCCAATGATTGAGCATCTTCAATCTGTTTATGAGCCCGACAGTGATGGTGTGCCTTCTGTAAGTATTTTTGTTTTTGTAATATATTTGCGAAAATTGTTTGCCAATTTTTTTTTTTTGTTTTCCGTTTTTGATAGTATACCGATCTTTTTATGAATCTTATGTTACCTGAGTGGGTACTTTTCATTTTTATGAAAGAATACAATCTTAATCGGCACGATGCAATCGAACGGATTAAAATTCAAGAATTCGAAGGAGACGATAGTAATGAAACGTTAACATAAAAAACATTGAATTTGTGTTGACATTATTTTTCTTTAGTTTTGGGAAAAAATTTTGGTTTGTTTTTCGTATTATTTCTGTTGTTCTTTATCATTGCTTTGACAAAGTAATGAATCGTGAAATGTGTGCTAATAAATGTGCGTCTAACAATAAGAGACACTCGTGTATTTCAAAAATTATCTATTTCATAAATTTATAAATAAATTCATGTTATTCTTGTAATTGTTATTTGATGGTGGATTTTTTATTAATTTTTATTTTTATATCCTAGATGAAATCTGAGAGTGTATTGTGTTTGCTTTAACGTTTGTAGCGCTAAAAGATAAAGCTCGTGCGGAGTCAACAAGAGCACTCAAATGTGTGTTGTCGCTAATTTAAAAGGCCCTCAGTTTACATCGTTCGCCTCCCCCTCTCTTCATGGTTACTTCATTTTTATCAGTTGATACTAAAAAATTATCTACGAAGACACCTGGCTCTGGTTCAAAGCTGGTACATAGCATATACTTTTCGTCCTGCGGTTCTATGACTAAGGACACATTTTGCATAGTACTTGGTGCTATTGATTTAACTGAATCCTATTGTTCGAAGTTGATTTCAAATATTTCATTACCTGTTTTAATTATTTGTTTGTTATTATTGCAATAAGAGTTTTCCACGGCAAGTTCCTAAAGTAGTATCCTGACCACTGAAAATGCCTTTTATCCTTCGAATATCCCTTCTATCTAAAAGACGTTTTTTCCCAACAAAGTGTATTTTATTATGTTGATATCGGCTCCAGTATCTACTAATAGATTTAAATGTGGTTTCTCACATAAATCAAATGGAGCTCGAATTAGACTAGATTCGCAACTTTTGGCAATACTGACTGTTGTGGTCCTACCTTAATGTAATTATGGCAATACCTTGATTGCAGTTTGTGTAAAGCAAAGTCACCACACAAACTGTAATAAAGGTAACAAAAAATAACGTAGTAAAATTAGTTGGCTTTGCAAAAAGACTTTTTTTTCCCGAAGGAATGAATTCAGTTGTTTTAGTTGTAAATTAAATTTCATCGAAATAAAAACAAACCAAAAAAATATTCTACCAGTATTTTATATTTTCATGGCTCATCGCCGCATTTAGAAATAGCTCATCGTTGTACACTGACATACTGATTATTTATTTTTTCTTTGAACTGAGATGACTTTGGCCAAAGACTGTGAATAATATATCGTAAGATATCCCAAGCCTACGGAAAAAATTATATCCATTTCTTTTGCGTTGAGAGCGATGAAAAGGTTTTAAACACCCAAAGCACATTATCCCCGCTCATTAGCTTCTACCCGCGAGTTAAATTTACTTTAATCCTTTTGAATAAGAAAAACACAAATTTAACTTTGATAGTTTTTTATTCATCTTAGTAAATTTATATGAGTTAATTTGATAACAGTTCTTATTGAATCAAAACTTAAAACTAAAACTTGAACTTCAACTCTGAGTTCTTATATACTACTAGCAAACCCCCGCGACTTCGTCCGCGTACAAATGGCAATAATAAGCAATTTTTGAGAGTGTAGTTAGTAATGCATTATGTGGGATATAAAATCTGCTTACTTTAATGGCTCTTTGAAGAGAATGGTTTGTATATTGTTGGAATCAGAACCATAAATTATTAAGAATGAAAGCATGATACTCCCATTTTTATGGGACAGGCTCGTGATCAAATCAAACCCGTGATTCGAGATCATATACGTGTTGAAGAGCGTTAAGAACATGTGAATAATTGTAGCTGGTGTTAATTAAAAAAGAAAAAAGCAAATAAAATAACATTAAGCATAAAAACATAACAGGATTACGATTGTGCGTAAAGCCAAATCATACGATATTATTAATAGATGAAATCGAAATTTTTGCGGTGTTAAGAAATTTTGTATGGGGAGTGGTAGAAGGGGTGACAGCACTGAACTAATTTGTTTCACATCATGCTAGAGTAGCTATAAAAATGTTTTGTACCAAATTTAAGCTTCAAAAATTGAGTAGGTACTGAGAAACTTAGTGCACTGAATTTAATGAAATTGTGCAATTTGTATGGGAGGTGGTAGAAGGAGTGGGGGGTTTTTGGTGATTTTTCGAAAAACAACTATAACTATCATGCAATTGATACACTTTAAATTTCAGATCTGTATCATTCACACTTTTCAAGAAAATCGAATTGTTACATAGTCGTGTAATGTGCCTCATTGTATGGGAGGGGGTAGAAGGAGTGAAGCTACTCGGTTAATTTTCTTCCCGCTGTTAATAATAATGCTAATTAAGGATTAAGTTTAAATTTTTACCTCGATGAAATTTAAATGTACTGAGAAAAATCGTTTAGAGTATTTTATGAAAAAGTGCGGTTTATATGGGAGGTGGTGGAAGGAGAAGGGGGTTTTTGGTGATTTTTTGAGAAACAACTATAATCATCATGCAATTGATATATTTTAAATTTCAGATCAGTAACATTCAGACTTTTCAAGAAAATCGAATTCTTGTGAAGGCGTGGAACTTTGTCACATTGTATGGGAGAGGGTAGAAGGAGTGAAGCTAATCGGTTAATTTTATCTCGATATTAATAATAATCTTAATTAAGGATTTAATAGAACATTTTAGCTCGATGAAAGTTACACGTACTGAGAAAATTGGTGTAAAGTGGTTCATGAAAAAGTGTAGTTTGTATGGGAGGTGGTAGAAGGAGTGACAGACCTTAAATAATTTGTATACCAAAAGACTGCATTTATAATAGAAATAATATAGTCCAAATTTCAAATTAATAGCTTTTATAGTTTTCAAGAAAATTTGATTAATATATATTTTTGAAAATGAGTCACTTTGTATGGGAGGGGGTAGAAGGCGTGAGGAGAGTGAAATAAAACCAAAAGCAGATTTCATTCCGATGGGCACCTAACAAACTGTGCAAGTTTCATTACAATCGGTTCAGCCGTTTGTGCGTGAAAAGCGGTCGTACAGACAGACAGACAGACAAAAATTTCAAAAATGTGTTTTTATGCTTAGTTAGTGCTAAAATAACTCAAAAAACTAACTTAAATAACAGACAGACACTACAATTATATTTATATGTATAGATTTGCAAGTCTGCAATTTTACAATAAATGCAACTGATCACATGAGTCAGTGTTTTATTTAATGATAAGCCGTGCTATGAGTCAGTGTCGTGCTCCTGTTTTCATGAATCAGTGTTTTTTTAATTCTACAATTTCACAATGAATCCAAATGCAATTTCACAATAAATGCAAATGATCCCTTTGTTTACATGAGTCAGCATTTTATTCAATGATTTACATAAATAAATGAAATGAAATGAAATTGGAATAATTATTATTCTTTATTGAATTTAGTTGTAATGTCCTTATCATCTAATATAACTCGCGCGCCCATATCCAAGAGCAAGTCGATTTAATCGGCGGCCGTCGCTATGGGTGTATGGGAACTGTTGTTGGGGATAGGTAGTCAATGTTAAGAGAAACTCACTCGGTGATAGTTTCTAATAGAATAATCTCGTTTATTTCGTTCCTATCCGTATTTATAACTTAAATTAAACTTACGGCTTGCTTATTATATATTTCAATGTTAACTATTTTGTACATAGTTTTTTTCTTTCCTAAATACAAATGCTTTTGTTATCATTTTCCGCAATGGGTCAGTATCTAAAAATAGTTTTTGAAATATTGATTTCAAGGTTACGATTTTTGGGTTTTGTTTTTTGTAAATTAAAATTATATTTTATTAATATTAATTGGAGAAAATGAATTTATATGATAAACAAAGCTTTGTATTTCTCTATTTTTCTGAAAAGACGTATGCAGGGTTAATCCTGTCAATTGCGATTGATGAATTTTTTCCATTTATTTCGAGAACGAATTGCTTGCGAAATCGTCGAACAACTTTATAAGGTCCTTCGTAAGGTGGGTTTAATCCTGATCTTAATTTATCGATTCTAACAAAGACAAATTTACATGTATTGAGATCTTGTGCGACGTTTATATTTTTTTGAAAAGTTACACGTGTGTTAGTTGGTTTGATATTGCTTATAGATTGTTTTAAGTGTGCTACGAAATCTTTAGGATCTAAATCCATGGAATTTTTATTGGCAACAAAATATTCGCCTGGAACCTTGAGACTTTGCCCGTAGACGAGGTCTGCAGGTGAACATTGTAGATCACTTTTTATTGCGGTTCGAATACCTAGTAGAACTAATGGTAATTCCGAGTACCAATTTTTTTCGTTCTCTCTGGCCATGATAGATGACTTCATGTGTCTGTGGAACCGTTCTACTAGACCGTTTGCCTGCGGGTGATATGCACTGGTATGTATACGGTGAGATCCTAAAAATTTTGTTAATTCCGCAAAGAGTTTAGATCGAAATTGGCTACCCTGGTCCATTGTAATTTCTAATGGTACGCCAAATCGAGGAATATACTGCTGTATAAAAGCTTCGGCTATTGAAATAGTGGACATGTCTTTCATGGGATATGACTCTGGCCATCTCGTGAACCTATCTAGAATGGTCAGAATATACGAATGACTGTTAGATGGTGGCAGTGCTCCGACGACGTCCATATAAATATGTTCAAATTTTTGAGAAGGTAACTCAAAGCGTTCTAGTTCTGTTCGCGTATGGCGATGTACCTTAGCTTTTTGGCAGCCGATACAGGACTTCGACCAACTATTTGAATCTGAGTTCATGGAAGGCCAAAAATATTTTGAGGTTAGTTGTTTTCTAGTAGCCCGTATCCCTGGATGGGATAAATTGTGGATTGATTCAAATACTTTTTTTCGTAAACCTTGTGGGACGTATGGGTGGCATCTTTTTGTGCTCGTTTCACACCAAATCTTATCTTGGTAGAAAGGAATATTCAAGAGTTCCAGAGTACATTTGGACTCGGGTATATGTGAATTATTCAAGATTGACTTAAGCTCATTATCCGTTAGTTGCATCTTTGACAGGTTCTCAAGATTTAATGTAACCGTATTTATATCATCTATACTACTGATTCTTGATAAAGCGTCAGCTACATGATTTGATTTGCCACTTATGTGTTTAATATCCGTTGTGAATTGCGATATATAATCTAAGTGTCGCGTTTGGCGAGGAGATCGTTCAGTTTTTGATGGAATGACCTTGACCAATGGCTTGTGATCAGTAAAAATTTTAAAGTTTCGACCTTCCACAAAATACCTGAAATGTTTGATCGCAAGATATATCGCTAAAAGTTCTCGATCAAATGCTGAGTATTTCACTTCGGCAGAAGACAATTTTTTTGAAAAAAATGCAAGAGGTTGCCATTGTTTTGAATGGAACTGTTGAAGAACTGCTCCAACAGCTGTATTTGAAGCGTCTGTAGTGATGCTGTAACTTGCATTTTCTTTTGGATGTAGTAGGAGTGTTGCCTTGGCTAGAGCAGATTTAACTTGGCAAAAACCTGGTACTCTTGTGTCCAGGTGAAATGTTTTTTAGAACCTTTCTGCTTAAAAAAAAGATTATTAAAATACCTTGAGGAAAATGAAATTATAGCGACAAATCAATATGGGTTTAAAAGTGGACTAAATACAGCGGATGCAGTATATGATCTCACCGAATATATCAGTCACTCTACAGATAAAATTGAAAAAGTAGTTGCTCTGTATTTAGATATAAAAAAAACATTTGACAGTGTTGATCATGAAATACTTCTTGCGAAACTTAACTCGCTTGGAATCGTTAATAAAGCTCTTTGTTTTTTTCGATCATATTTAAAAAATCGAAATCAAGTGGTAAGAGTTGGTAATACTTTTAGTCGACCTTCAACAATAAAATGTGGTGTTCCGCAAGGGTCTGTGCTAGGGCCAATTTTATTCAACATCTACATAAATGACCTCTGCAAAATGAGTGAACTTGAAGTCAATGGACGTATAATCACTTTTGCAGATGATACAGTTCTGTTATTCAAAAGTAATGTCTGGGAAGACACTTTTGTAAAAGCAAATGCAAGCATACAAAGTGTAGTTAGCTGGCTGACGGCTCATAAAATGTCACTAAACTTAAACAAAACCAAACTCATGATGTTTGGTAAAGATAGCCCCAACATCCCTAATATCAACATTCTAAATGAACCAATTCACGTTACGAATGCAGCTAAATATCGTGGTGTTATCATAGATAATAATTTAAAATGGGATTGTCATGTTTTGTACTTGTGCAAAAGATTAAAAAAAACCCTACATACATATTTCAGTCTACGTAGGCTTATTGATAGACAGTTAATTAGAACCATATATTTCTCCTTAGCACAGAGTATCATTCAATACTGTATCTTAGCATGGGGATCCGCGTGCACGGCAACATTATCGCCATTGATAAATTTACAAAATAGGTTAATTAAAATATGTTTGTTGCGGTCCAAGTTTTATTCTACAACTCAAGCGTTTTCTGAATTTGAAGTCATGAATTTGAGACAGCTCTTTGTCTATGCTTTATTAAAGTTTATGTTTTGCAATTTATCGAAATTTAGAATAAATATTACGAGCTATTCGACAAGGAGTCAAACAAAAAACTTATTAGCTATAGAAAAATGCAATAAAACTATGTTGCAAAGGCATGCTTGTATTCTTGGACCTAGAGCCTTTAACATTTTACCAGATTTGGTAAAAAATACATTAAATACCAACAATCACAAAATTGTCATAAAAATATTTGTTTACGATAATCTGAACTTTTTCAATGATATTGTTTCATAAAATTGTCCTTTTTTTTTTTCTTTTAACGTTTTTCTATTTTTCTTCTGTTAGCTTTTGAACTCCCACACACAAGCTTTGGCTTATGTGGGTTTGTATCTTTAATTTTTTATTTTTTTTATTAACATTGTATCATCACTTCTTATTTATATTGGATACAAATAAAGAACTATAACTAATTGGTGTAAGAAGCTTTGCCAAATGTGGTATAAAACGATTATAGTAGTTGACCATCCCAACAAATTGCTGAATATGTTTAATTGTTAAGGGTGCTGGAAAATTAGTTATGGCATCTACTTTTTCGCTCATTGGCAAAATACCTTTGGCAGATATCGTATGACTAAGAAAATTTAATTCTGGCGTGCCAAATGTGCACTTAGAAGGGTTGATGTTCAAACCAAATTCAGTAAGCCTCTGAAAAAGTATTTTCAAATGCTTTTTATGATCTGTCTCATCATTGCTTGCGACAAGAATGTCGTCAATATAGACGAACACGAAATCTAGGCCGTTGACTACTTGGTTCATAAACCTTGCGGCATTTTTTAAACAAAAAGGCATTCGAGTGAATTCAAAAAGACCAAACGGAGTGGTTATGGCAGTTTTATGAATGTCTTCTGGCGCTATGGGTATGTGGTGGTATGCTCTGACTAAATCGACTTTAGAAAATATTCTGCAACCGCTAAGAAACATGGAAAAGTTTTGAATGTGAGGTACCGGATATCTGTCCGGAACAGTGATTGAATTAAGTCGTCGGTAGTCTCCAACCGGTCTCCAATCCTTACTGTCCTTTTTAGGGACCATATGTAAGGGTGATGAAGCTGGAGATGCCGACGGTTGACAAATCCCCATTTGTACCATGTGTATGAATTCAAATCTTGCAGTCTTGTACTTTAATAGATCGAGCCTTCTTGGGCGAGAACATGGAAGAGGACCTTCCGTCAATATGTGATGTTGCACTGTATGTTTTATAGGAGAATTGAAGTTAGGAGGTTGGAATAATGCTGGAAACATTTTTAACAGCGCACCGTATTGATTATCGATACTAAAATTTAGGGGTGTTTTTGTATCAGTTTTGATTGTCTTGATATTTGAAGTTAAATTCGTCGTGGGATCAATGAGTTTTTTATTTTTCAGATCTACCAGTATATTAAATTTCCCAAAGAAATTCGCACCGATTATAGCTTTACTTATTGATGCAATTAAGAAGGTGTGAATAAAATCTCGACGTAAACCGATATAAAGTTTCAATAGTTTCTGACCATAAACTTTAATTCGCGATCCATTAGCCGCAGTAAGATAAAAATCACTTGCTTTAGCTGTCGAATTAAATGATTGATGTGGGATAATCGAGACGTCTGCTCCGGTATCAATGAAAAAATTTATGTTGTTGAAGCGATCTGTTACATATAAGCGGCGTGATTTTGTAGGTAAACTTCTGTCAGCCGCTGAGCCAGAATCGATGTTTAGTTTTTTGAAGAAGATGATAAAGTGGAATTTGTCTCTTTAAAATTGCAAGGTTTTTGACATTTGGTGGCATTTGTACCATATTTGGTATGATACCAGCACATTCCTTGTTGTTGTTGTGAGGTTGTCCGCCCTCTGCTTCGAGGACGGCTACGGAATCTTGGTTTACTAAAACTTTGCTGCTTTTTCTGTAAAGTTAGGTTTGCGATTTGATCTCGTAGCTTGCGAATTTCATGACGAAGAGCTGAAATGTCTGATCCAGGCTCGATAGCAGAAACTGAGCTTGAGTTCGGTAATGCGTCCCAGATTTGATCGGCCAATGATAAAGTATCTGTAATATCCTTGTCTTTTTGAGTAATCAATCAATCAATCAAATTCCTGTTAAGACCCCCTATAGGGGCATAGGACAGAAACAACTCTCTTCCACAAGGCGCGATCCTGAGCATCGGCTTTAAGCTGTTGCCAGGACTTGTTTATTCCTCTGGCCTCCTGCTCAACTGCTCGCTTCCATGTGTTACATGGTCGACCAACCTGACGTCTTCCTTGAGGGTTATAATCCAGAGCCTGTTTTGCGATGTTTCGCTCTGGTTTCCTCAAAGTATGACCGATCCACTGCCACTTTCGCCGTTGAATCTCAATACCTATTTTAGTCTGACCAGTTGTACTCCAAAGTTCGTCGTTGGAGATCACTTCTGGCCAGAATATTCCTAAAATGCGCCGGAGGCATTGGTTTACGAAAGTCTGTAGTTTCTTGGCAAGTCGAACGCCCTTCTTCGGAATTTTCACAACGACGCCCTCCTTCCATTCAGTCGGATATCTTCCATCATTCCACACATTAGTGAAGAGTGGGAGGAGTATATCGGCTGTTATTTCCGGGTCCGCTTTGAGGAGTTCGGTTGGTAGTCCGTCTATACCTGGAGCTTTCCTTCCCGCCATTGACCGAATGGCGGAAACTATCTCTTCCTTATCTGGGGGATCGTCCCTAATAGAGGATTGTTGCGGTTGGATGTTTGGAAGTTGTTCTGTTTCCGGAATATCTTCATCTGACAAGATGTTTAAAATATCAGAGAAGTATTCCTTCCATCGTCGCAACTGGTGTTCACTCATATTAAGGAGAGTTCCGTTGACATCTCTCACCAGGTGGTTGGCGGTGAAATTCCTGTTCGTCAACTGTTTCATGATTTTAAATAGTGAACCCATATCCCCAAGGTAAGCCGCAGATTCTGCCTTGTTTGCCAGATCTTCAATGGCCTTTCTCTTGTCGCGTCTAACAGCCTTTTTAAGCTGTATATGAGCATCACGGTAGTTCTGCCTCAAGTCGGGCGTTCGTTGGTTGATATCGGGTTGAGAGATGATTGCCAATTTGGCTTTTTTCCGATGCAATCAAGGCGATATTAATTGATTGAGGTAATCTTCGCATCCAGAGCTTACGAATTAATTTGTCATTAATCGCGTCACTTGAACCAGCAATATTGGCTAAGAATCTATAAAAATCTGAAGGTTTTCTATCCCCTAGCTCCACATTTCCCAATAATTGCTCGATTCTTTTTTCTTCACTTAGTGAGTGGCGATTAATAAGTACGTTAATGCAATAGGTTCTGCGCAGGTGCAACGTCAATTGGACGCCACCGTGTCGCGGCATGCACTTCGGCTATGATAACACTCGTGGGATGGCAGTTTTTTGATAGAATTATTGGACTCTTCTCAGAATATGTCCGGAAGGAGTTCTGGAGTTCTGCGGTGCGTAAAATGTTTATCCCGAACAACTTTCAAGTTTTTGATGAATCATGAATGATTTTGACGTAAAATGGTGATGCGAAGAAGCCTTTGTAATGATGAGTAGCATTCGAGTAGTTCCCAAGTTGGAGAGTTGCATGAAATGTCGAGTACTGAATAGGTTAATGTGCTTCTTCTTCCGCAGGATTGCAATCATGAATCATGCGGATGGGCCATTCATTTCTTTCTCGATGTAGCCATCTCGGTCCAGATCACTAAAGTCCATGGTATTTTAGTTTTGATGGAGGCACTCCTCGCGAAGCACAATTAGCTGGATTATCCTTAATTGGTACATAATGCCACTGGTTTATTTCGGTGAATTCGTCTGACTGTTATATTTTTTGATTACTTTATTGATTGATTTTGGTTTTTTAATCCCCCGTTGGCTATCATATCTGGTAAGGGAGGAAAGGGGAGGAGGTGGGGAAATAGCGAGGAGTGCCTATCAGATCCGGGGACCTATTCTAAGAATAGAAAAGTCCAAAAGAAGGCCAGAGAGCCTGTTTATGGGGTCTCGGGGTTCGATTCGGACAGAAATGAGAGCGACCGAGATCTCCTCGGATTGATGTCCAAGCGCTCATTAAAACAAGGAGATGAGCAATGGAAATGAGAGTTTGGTATTTGGGAAGCCCAAGACAAGAAATTCGGCAGTTGGCACCATCACTGGTCCCAAGGGCACCTTGCCAGAGGCTGTGGGAAAGGAAGTAAAAGCTCGTAGGGGCCAAAAGGGAAAGAGGAGCAAGGAGGCAGACAGGGAGGAGGCTATTTTGAGTGAATCTGAATCCTCTTTTACCCAGCTGAAACTATGGATTGATAAACTATGTTTTCAACTGACAGCCAGATCGATCTAGCGCCCAGAAACAGATATAAACGACACCAAAAAGTTTGATTCGGAGCACTAATACACTGTGAAAGTAACTTTCAAACAACTTTGAAGGCGTTTAATAACCCCCTTATCCACTTAACCCTTCAATTGTATTAAAAACAGTCTTGTTGGGGATAGCATGGATTGGCAAAATTTTTATTTATACGCAACTGATGCCTCGAAACGCTTCGGTATACTGCGGAAATGTAAGATATACTTTTCTGCGTCTGAACTGGATACCATCTGTAAGGCTTATATCCAGCCATGTCCTGAGTGAAACTCGCATGGTTAGGCTGGAGCCCCAAAATCACACCTAGCGTTGCTCGATTATAGCCAAAAACATGCGTCCTGTCTAATAGGAGATGAAACCGTATCGACTTCCATAGACTCCCTCGAGCATCGCAGAAATTTCGGAGTACTCTTTTTATAGATATTTCCATGGCAAATGTAGTAAGGAACTAAGATATCTAATACCTCCTCTCTTACATACCACACGTAATACTCGCTAAGCTGCACGCGCTCACGAGTACACCGTAAAGCATCCGCCGTGGAGAGCAGTGAAATTAAGGCAGTCATTCACCCTCGAACGTTAATGATGTGGAATGCATTAACGGGCAATTCAAAAACAACGTCCACCGCCGTTCCAGACTTAGCCCTCCTATGTTTCTCTTGCAACTTCCGTCTTTCCATTTGTTTCCCAGTCGATCTAATTGTGCATTACGCATTAAAGGATTAT
Source organism: Chorisops tibialis (assembly GCA_963669355.1). Taxonomy (NCBI): domain Eukaryota; kingdom Metazoa; phylum Arthropoda; class Insecta; order Diptera; family Stratiomyidae; genus Chorisops; species Chorisops tibialis. The sequence continues at coordinate 137,302,117 of OY770264.1, forward strand.
CCCCTAAGTTATTTCGGCCACCGTAAAAAAAAACTAAAAAGCTTAATGGATCCGGCCAGACCTATTCGCAGACAGAAGGGTTAAATAGAAATTTCCTTTTTTTAATGGGATCATTATTTCTTGCAGGTTAGAAATCATTTTTTTTAATTTTGTTCGCTATTGGATGTTTATCCTTTTCATTGTCTGCCAGTTGAATTAGAAATCTTACGGCGAAGAAGGCAGCGCAGGCTGTCTGTAAGGTTACGTTGTTAAGGCGGTTTTCATCTACAGCTCCTTCCAAGATAGTCACGATTTTCTGGATCACAGTGTAGACGTATTTATATTATTGCGTGTTAGCCCCTAGTCAAGTATCCGCGGTCGTACTCTGTACTCGAAAGTAATGTGAAATGTCAGCTCTGCTTGCTTATCATCAAATTAATGTGCGAATTACCAAAGAAACTATACGAGACTCGACCGACAGCAGAAAGAATCGAACACGAAAAAAAAACCAAATTCGCGTTCGTAAACGTTCCCACTCTATGACGCTATGAACGAGACGAGCGGTGACGAGCGACTGCGATCGGGCAGAGTAAAGATGAAATACTTGATAAAAAGCAACAACATCCACATGTATGGGCTCGTTTGAACGAGAAAAGACTCGGGCTAACGACGAAATGCTTTACAAAAGCAATGAACAGCGCTTTACACGACAAGTGGATGGGAGATGGCCGACTTTCGCCGGTGGGTATCTGGAAGGAATGGACGTAATATCGAAGAAGGCCGACTGTGGCCGATGAGGGTTGTAACAGCAGAGAAGTCCGATGAACAAAATAGCGAACGAGATGCAAATTCAGTCTGGTTTAGACCTGTCGACGAGTGATTCGTATGGCGAGCGAAAGATTTAGAAGCGTTAATTAGTGAGCGAAGAAGTTTTAACTGTAAAGTGAACTAAAATTAGTTGAGTTAAATAAAGTTTTGCGGTCAACTAATGAAACTGGTGGCTTTATTTCTTTGCTTGAAATCCAGCGACCCCTTGCGCACTTCAACATTTTCTCTATCTGAGCAAAAGTTCGGCGAGAGTTGCAGTTTTGCTCTGTTATAGGACTTTTCATTTAAGATTGTGCCCTTTGCAGATTTGGCTGAGGCATTTGAAACTACGCATACTTTTGTTGTGCTGATTTCTTTAATTACTGGATGATAAGCTATATAGGTAAAAAATATTTCAGTAATCTCTTGTATATAACATTGTCCATCCGAAATCACAATATTCCTACAATAAATCGCTATAATGCTTTGAAGTTTCTTATTTTCGTCGTGCCTTTTTTTCACTGGCTTATATGAGTATCTCAACATTGCTTGGTTTCTAGAGTCTCCTAGCTCGTTAGGATTTTCGTCGACCTTAAAAGGCAGATGTACAGTATTCTGCCGTCCTTCTTCCTTTCAAGCGTTGAAAGTCTTTTTCGCATTTGAGCTCCGTTTCAGAAAGCTCTCTCTCTCTCTCTCTCTCTCTCTTTCTTTATTGTCCATTTCGAAAAGTCTTTACACTGAATTGTGAAAATCGGACTTGAACATGAGAGAGGTCATTTTTTTTACTCTTCTTTAGCATTAGTTTTGGTTTTTTTTTCGGATAAAAACAGCCAAACTTTGATCGCTGCGCAAGTAATGCGTGTTCGCGTCTTATTCCGTATCCTTTAATCTCCTCGAAGACATCTGCACCAAGTAAGAAATCAATATTTGTGGTGAATATTAGCGAAATTATGATTCGGGCTTTTTTATGGTTTTTACAACCACGCCTTCAATGACAGACAGAGCTGCCAAAATATCGAAATAAACTAAAGGAGCGATAGGGTTCGTGATCGGAATGGGCTGAGAATCACTAACGTCCATCTCAGTGTCAGTTCAGCTGCGGGAGTCGTGGAGGGGGGTTCGTTGCTCGGAAATTGACATGAAACCCAAGGCCTGTAACAACAAAAATTAGCGTTGGAGCTCATCGCGTCGTTTTACTCATGAGCAAAAGTTGCAACATTGATTGATTGATTGATCGCTTTAACTCTTCGGTTGACATTTTTACTCCTTGGTTGCCAAATCAACAGACATTCAGTCACGCACGTAGACTGATCATTAAAAGGAAAACGGCGAAGTCCATGATGCAATTGTACTTGTTGCTACATTTTGTTTCTTTTGCATGCCTCAATTTTCAAAAATTCCATTTGAAATAACGAATTTTACCGCTTCTCAATATTTAGTTTCTTCTTTGCAGCGGTTAAGACATTGCAATTCTTGAAAAGAGTTTTTGACGTTATCACGACTTCTTCTTCTTCGCCTCCAATATTTACACTGCAGTTAATAGTTCAGGGTATCCAGCTAGGTGTACAAACGTATCTTTTATTTTGATTACACTTGAGAAAACTATTGCTGAATGTTAAGAACAGTTTCCTTATTTTCACATTAGTTATACTAAAACGGTTTAAGTACACTACCGCCCGAAAAACCAAATCTTCCGCACAATCGTAATCCATATAACGACACACTTCATTTCCACGAGGTGTCAGCGTCAGCTGCGATTTCTTTGACATTTCCAAACAGACCGAACAGATCGCGTATTCCACACCGTAAAATCGTTCCTTCCGCCTAAAAATTTATCGATTCGAAGAAAAAAATGCCGTCCGATTAATCGCGTAAACTGTAATCGAACGCGAACCAAAGTGCATTGAAATCGGGAAGAAAATGTCGTCAGGAATCCGTTGTAAGAATTGCGGCTCGACCGAAATCGAGGAGGACAATGCTCGCGGCGATGCCGTCTGCACAAGCTGCGGAACCGTTCTCGAGGACAATCTAATCGTTTCGGAAATCCAGTTTGAGGAAGTCGGTCACGGTTCGTCGGCGATCGGACAATTCGTTTCGGCCGATAGTACGGGCGGTGCGACAAATTACGGCTACGGAAAGTTTCAGGTCGGTTCGGGGACAGAATCGCGCGAAGTTACGATCAAAAAGGCCAAGAATGGAATCACGCTGTTATGCCAGCAGCTCCAGTTGACCAATCACTACATGGAGACATCGTTGAATTTCTTTAAAATGGCATTGGCCCGGCATTTGACGCGGGGACGGCGCAATAGTCATATCTATGCTGCGTGCGTTTATATCACTTGTCGGACTGAGGGAACTTCTCGTAAGTTGGGAACTGGGGTCATTTTATTCGGCCGTGACTGATTTGGGGTGGATTTTTTCTTTTTTTTTGTAGATCTACTCATCGATATCAGTGATGTCCTGCAGATTTGCTGTTACGAATTGGGACGAACATATTTGAAGTTGTCCAATGCTCTTTGTATAAATATTCCATCGGTCGGTAAGTGAATTGCATTTCTGAAAGATTACGTCCGAAAATGATGGATTTTTAACAACAAATGATGACGCTGTCTCCTCGAAAGAGTAATGGCAACGAGAAAGATGATATGATTATTAACTAGTCAGTAGTGATAATTGCATTCTAATATTGGTGTGCCAATTGACCCCGACGGAACTACCGCGATGCTCATATGCAGCTTAAAAAGGCTGTTAGACGCGACAAGAGAAAGGCCATTGAAGATCTGGCAAACAAGGCAGAATCTGCGGCTTACCTTGGGGATATGGGTTCACTATTTAAAATCATGAAACAGTCAACGGACTCTCCTTAATATGAGTGAACACCAGTTGCGGCGGTTGAAGGAATACTTCTCTGATATCTTGTTAGGTGAAGATATTTCAGAAACAGAAAAAGTACCAAACATCCAACCGCAACAATCCTCTATTAGGGACGATCCCCCAGAAAAAGGGAGAGATAGTTTCCGCCATTCGGTCAATGGCAGGAAGGAAAGCGCCAGGTAGAGACGGACTACCAACCAAACTCCTCAAAGCGGACCCGGAAATAACAACCGATATACTCCTCCCACTCTTTACTGAGGTGTGGAATGAAGGAAGATATCCAACTGAATGGAAGGAGGGCGTAATGGTGATAATTCCGAAGAAGGGTTACCTTCGGGATTGTGGCAATTGGCGTAGTACAAGTCTACTTACTTTCGTATCGAAAATCATTGCTAAGGTAATTCTCAATAGTTTAAGTGATGTCGTGGAGAGCATTCTTGAAATTTATCAGGCTGGATTCCGTATAGGGTCTTGTACCAACCGTTCAAGTACCCTACGGATAATATTGGAGCAGTCAGCCGAAATGGGTTCGACAAGGTTTTCGAAAGCGTTAAGCGAGATTACATATGGAATGCTTTGTGTAGAATAGGTATTCCAGATAAGATTATAACTATGCTATTAAAGAAACTGCTAGGATAAAGAGGACCCTATCCAAAGACCCATACATGCCTGAATTACTGGATAAAGGCAGTGGTTCATAGACGGGGTCTAGCGGCGAGTCACGTGAACTTTTAATGCAAACGCATTTCCCTGGTTGCTTTGAGCCCCCACCACAAAGTTCATGTGCCGATCACAGTCTAGCTAACTCAGAACTAGTAGATACAGTCGTGACACCAGGAAACATAGGAATTGCGTTCAGTTCCTTCAAACCTTATAAGTCACCAGGGCTGGACGAAGTATATCCCGCAATGATCCAGAACGCGGATGAAACAATAATTCAGTACCTGGGAGACATATATAAAGCATGCATCAGTCTTTGTTACATACCGAAGTTATGGCAAGAGGTTAAGGTAGTTTTCATACCTAATCCAGGTAGAACCTCCCACAACATCCCGAAGGCTTTTCGACCCATCAGCCTGACTCCGTTCCTTCTTAAAGGCCTAGAAAGACTGGTGGACAGCTACCTGCGGGCAAATCTGAACCTCTCGGTTAGATGCCCCTACCAACACGCCTATCTGAAAGGTAGATACACTGACACCGCCTTGCATGTGACGGTAGCCGCCGTAGAGAAAGCTTTCCATCAAAAAGAGGTTGCACTCGGTGCCTTCCTAGACGTGGAAGGCGCGTTCAACCACGTCAACATTAACGCCATACTCGAGGCCTTGCACAGCCATAGTGTGGAACCTCTCCTGACTGCATGGATAGCAAAGCTCCTTCGTTCACGGAAAATCGTAGCACGAATGGGTGACGAGACAAAGAAAGGCTCTGTTTACAAAGGAACGCCACAGGGCGGTATAATATCACCTCTCCTGTGGGTCCTAACAGTGAATGAAGCCCTTTCCATCTTAAATCAGAACGGCTACCCCACAATAGCATATGGAGACGATCTTGTCATCATGCTAACTGGTAAGTTTGAGCAAGTTCTAGGAGACCTCTTGCAATCCGCTTTACAACTGTTAGCTAGCTGGGCACTAGATAAAGGACTTACTATTAACCCACAAAAAACAGATCTGGTCCTCTTCTCCAGAAGAAGAAGACCATATGCTTTCAATCCACCAAACATTCAAGGTATCAATATGGTCCTCTCGAATCAAGTTAAATATTTAGGTCTGATTCTTGATAGCAAATTATCCTGGAAGGCCAATATTCAAGAACGAGCAAAAAAGGCTACGGTAGCCTTCTTCGCTTGCAAGAAGACATTCGGTTTGAAATGGGGCCTTAAGCCGCACCTCATCCACTGGATGTATACCAGTGTTGTTAGACCGATTATTTGCTATGGTGCACTGGTGTGGTGGCCGGCGGTGGTACTAAAAACCAACCTGGCAACCTTACAGCCTGTAGCTGTAGCTTCTAAATTTTCTTTTTGAAGCTCATTAGGTTTCCGTCATACGTATACCATGCCAAAGATATAAAATTTAATAGAATTAGACGCTGTTCCTGAGAATATGAAGCTGTTTCAGAAGTCCGAATTTTCGTTGGCGTGCTCTCTAGCAAAGGCAAGGCAACTCAGCTGTTTTTTTCTGCTTATGAATGGCTTTTTTCTAGCTACTCGACCATTGAAGTTGTGGTCTCGGAGAACGGGGCGGACAGTTTCTGCACTGTCCCACAAACTTGTGGATTTATTCCCACGACCTCGACATCCAAACTTCATTTCATCTTCCAGAACACGCGACAGTGTTCCAAGCGAGTGTGCAAAAATTATTCTTGATAAGCAGAACAGTCTCGGAAACTGTTACATTTTCTCGGACAGCAGGGCTGCGCTTCGAGCACTCCAATCCTACAGGATTACATCCAAACTAGTGTCCATCTGTAGACACAATTTAAATCGCCTAGCGGCCATAACGGAAGTTTTTCTAATTTGGATACCGGGTCATAGTGACCTGCTAGGTAACGAGGCGGCAGATACGCTTGCACGGCAAGGATCTGCTAACATCAATTCCACTAGGAAGCCAGTCGATGTAGCACCAACAGTGCTGAAGACTAGCTTCAAACAGACTATTTTGGATTCTTTCTTGACGGGGTGGCGGCAGCTAGAAAGCTGTAAAACGGCCAAATCCTTTTGGGAAGAACCGAACAAAAATATTACAGGTCAGCGAGCGAGCGACAGCTTGTGCAAAGGTTGCGAGGAAGACGAAGAATCTATCGAACATTATCTTTGTTGCTGTCCGCAAATCTCCAACAGTCATCTCCTTTGTTTAGGCTCTAGATTCTTTTCAGAACTAGACGACCTCAGAGGCGTCCAACATTCGAGCCTATTAAGGTTCGCAAACCGAACCAAGTGGTTAGAGCAAGAGGAGTGACTCCAACTTATAACAATAGGGGGAGTACAATGGGCCCAACTAGATGGCCTCAGTGCTTGTGGTTCCGTGCAACCACACTCCTACAACCTAAACCTATGCTATTAAAGAATCCTACAAAGATGCAAGGTGTTGCATCTTACACAGAAGAGAGCTGTCCGAGAGCTTTCCTGTGCGAACGGGTGTCAGACAAGGCTGCATATTATCATCAGCCCTGTTTCTGGAAATGACATCTTGAAAGCTTCTCTGGAAGGTGGGGAAGATAAAGATCTTCATCATCATCATCAGCAATGGCGCGACAGCCCAAATCGGGCCTTGGCCTCCTGGAGTCGTCGCCTCCAATCGTCTCGATCGAAAGACCGCGTCCTCCAGCTGCTAATTTTTAAGATGGCTTTGCTACCTTCATCAACCGAGTCTTCCCATCGCTTGCGTGGCTTGCCTTCTGTCTTCCATTCGCTCTACATGGCCAGCCCACTGCAGTTTACGTAGCTTGATGAACGTTGAAGCTTCTGGCTCGTCGTAGAGTTGATACAACTCATGGTTGTTTCTTATTCGCCATTCCGTTCCTTCCTTCACAGGTCCCAAAATTCTTCGGAGGACCTTTCTTTCGAATACGTTAACTGCTTTTTCGGAAGTTCCCGCTAGTGTCCACGTATCGCTGCCATAACAGAGCACAGGTCGTTTAATAGTTTCATAAATCCGCAGCTTATTGTTCTTATGCACTTTCTTGGATTTCATTATTGGAAGTACCGAATAATACGTCTTATTTGCAAGTATTATCCGTCGTTTGATTTCGTCTGTTTCATTACCGTCCTTTGCTAGATTAGCCCCAAGATATATGAAGTTGTCCACACTCTCCAAATTATATTCCGCAATTGTTATGTTTTGTCTGATAGGTGCTCTCCTTCTTGTTTGCGTCATTACTTTTGTTTTATTTTCGTTAATGCGCAACCCGACTTCTTTTGCGGCGGAGTCAAGATTGACAAATACCTCCTTAGCACTAGGGAAGGATCTTGCTAAGATGTTAATGTCGTCAGCGTATAGTACTAGTTGGGTAGACTTGAATAGTAGTGTCCCGTTGGTGTCGACTGGGATTTTTCGGACGACATACTTTAGTGCCAAGTTGAAAAGCATGGGGGCTAGACCATCTCCCTGCTTTAAACAACATTCCGTTCGAAAGCTGGTTGTGTAATCGGTTTGTATTCTCACTTGGGATTCAGTGTTCGTCATTGTAAGTCTTGTTAGCCGGACTAATTTTTTTGGGAATTTTAAAGTCAAGCATGATTTGGTACAGTACGCTCCTGTCGATACTGTCGTATGCTTGTTTAAAATCTACGAATATTTGTTGCACGTCTGTGTTATATTCCCAGCATTTCTCCAGCACCGAGAATATCTGGTCTGTTGTAGATCGTCCGGTTCTGAATCCGCCTTGGTATTCGCCAATTATTTGATTAGTATAGGGCTTAAGACGACGTTCAATTATTTTTGTCAGTATTTTATAGGATGTACACAACAATGATATTCCTCTGTAATTCTTACAGCAGAGTTTGTCTCCTTCCTTGTAAATTGGACATATGTATAATGCTTTTTCGCCAATCGTCGGGTATGATTTACTCTGTCCAAATTTTGCATATCATGTTGTGCAGTATTTCAGCGACACAATTTCCACCGTTTTTCAGAAGTTCAACTGGTATTTCATCAATTCCCGGCGCTTTGTTAAGTTTTTGGTCACATAGGGCTGCTTTGATTTCAGCGAGCGTGGGTAGTGTCGATGATGGTTCATCTTCGTCAGTTGAGGCTTCAATTGTGTTGAATTACGACAGCTAATAATTTTTATTAATAAAAATTATAAAAACAATATTCAATAAAAACAAAGGTAACTACATTACATTTCGTATGTACAGTGTTTATTTCAACACCCCAACTCATCGTTCCAAATAAAAGAGACATTGATGCCAGCAATTTACTCTACTTGTTTTGAATGATGCCCATTTGCTGAACATTCGAAATAATTGCTGGTCCTACATTTTTCTTCGATGTTACATATTCCAATGTGATTGCGCCAGATTTAATCACATCGCGCACATGATGATATTTCGTGTCAATATGTTTGCTACGAGCCCGAAACATCTCAACACTTGCAATCGCTATTGCACTCTGGTTGTCACAGAATAGCGTAGTTGGTTCGTCAAACTCCTTCAATCGCTTGCCAAGCATCCTTAACCAAATTGCCTCGCATGTTGCTGCAGAGATTGCCATGTACTCCGCTTCTGTCGAAGACAAAGCCACTGTTGGTTGGCGCCTGCTTGCCCAAGCGACAGCACCATCGCTCATTTTGAAAATATAACCAGTGCATGAGCGCCGTTTGTCGATATCGGATGCCCAATCCGAATCCGAGTATCCAACCAATTCACCACCGCCATACCGATATAAAATTTTATAATCAAGCGTCCCGCTGAGATAGCGTATGATGCGCTTGACCGCCGTCCAATGTGGCTGTGCATGATTGGAATTGAACCGACTTACATCATTCACAGCAAATGCAATGTCAGGATGCGTCCCCTGCACCAGGTACAACAAACATCCAACCGCCTGTTGGTACGGAATGTTCTCCAAAACGCCAGATCCTTCTTCGACCATCTTGATCGAGAGCTTCTGATTCGCGTCGCTTGGTGTCACTGCAGGTTTCGCGTTCTCCATGCCAAAACGTTTCAAAATCATCTCGATGTACCGCTTCTGGTGAATTGCAATTCCCTCTTGGGTATATTCGATGCTGATTCCAACGATGTTCACTGCCCGTCCAAGATCCTTCATCTTGAATTTCGTACTCAATGCTGACTTAAGAGCACGTAACTGATTTTCGTCCTTCCAGAGAATCAATACATCGACGACGTAAACAGCCAGAATCACTCCCATCTCGATCGAATAATACACACACGGGTCCTCCTTTGACCTGGTCAGCCCGATGTCTATCAGCGCTGCGTCCAGTTTCAGGTTCCACTGGCGACCCGCCTATTTGAGCCCGTACATAGCACGATTAAGTCGACATACTCGTCCCGTGTTGTCATCGAAGCCCTCGGGCTGATCAGCGTATATCTCCTCGTCGAGATCTCCTTGTAAAAACGCCGTGACAGCGTCCATCTGGTCTATTCTGAACTCATCTTTTGCCGCTAGTGCCAGTAAAAAACGAATCGACTCATACCTCACGACAGGTGAGAATGCTTCTTCGTAGTCTAGACCAAAACGCTGCGAACACCCTTTTGCTACTAATCTTGCCTTATAGCGAGTGATCTCTCCTGAATTTCCACACTTCAACTTGTAGACCCATTTGGTCTTAATAGTCTTTCGTCCGACCGGCAGATTTACTAAAGTCCAAGTGCCATTTTCCTCATGCGACTGCAATTCTTGCTTCATGGCGGCGATCCAATGCTTTTTGTCGCCCGCCCCAGTTGCTTCACGAAACGTGGCTGGTTCCTCACAACCCGCCAATTTAGCCGACAATGTGAATAGTTGTGTGGCCTTTCGTGTGCGATTCGAACGTCGAATTTCCCCAATTAGCGATGATAACTGTTCATCCGGCACATAATCATCATCCGAATCATCAGCATCAAAGAAAATGGACTCAGTTAGTTCACTTTCACTAGGTTCTTCTAACACCACCTCTGGTTCCGCGACCGCTGGTGTGGTTGGTGTGATCACTTGTGTCTCAGATTCCTCTGCCTTTTCATCTACAGTGGTAACAGATAAATCTATTAACGAGATATCATTTACTTTGGCATCTGGCATGTCGAGAAATGTGACATCACGACTGATCGTCACCGTGCGTTTTTCCGGGTCAAAACAACGCAATCCCTTTTGCGTCTCTGAGTAGCCGATGAAGACCATTTGCTTGGACTTCGCATCCAACTTCTTCCGCTTCTCCTTCGGGATGTGAACCATGACTGGCGTTCCAAACATCCGAATCATTGACAAGTTGATTGGCAAATCTGTCCAAAAATGCTCTGGAACTTTGTCCTTCAAAGATCGGTTCGGCGACCGGTTAATCACGTAGGCCGCTCGATAGATTGCTTCGGCCCAAAGTTGCTTGTCCATTCCAGCATCGAAAACCATGCACCTTGCTCGTTCCACTAGCGTCCGGTTCATTCTCTCCGCAACGCCGTTCTGCTGCGGAGTATATGCACAACTAGTTTGATGAATGATGCCACTACGCTTACATTCTTTTGCCAAATCACCCATGTACTCACGGCCGTTGTCCGATCGCAACACCTTCACTTTGAGTCCAGTTTGATTTTCCACCATTGACTGACTTGAATTCTGTGAAAACCCGCTGCACGTCACTCTTGAATTTGATGAAATATACAAAAACTTTCCGTGAATGATCATCGATGAACGTCACAAAGTATTTGGCGCCCCCAACTGAATCTGTCTCCATTGGTCCGCAGACATCCGAGTGAATCAGCTCCAGGATTTTTTTGACTTGATTTCGACTTCTGCTCGTCGAAACGGTTGCCGACTCTGTTTCCCTAGCATGCAAGGTACACACTTCGCCAAAATACTGCGATCACCTTTGATTGCAACGCCATTCACCAATCCATTCAATTTCATCAAGCCATCATAGCCGAGATGATCCATGCGACGGTGCCACATCATCAAATCGCTTCCATCATCTGTGTGAGCCATCATACCGCAAGCATTTGTATTGTTGATTTTCCATGAGTTACTGCGCGCTGCCACATCAACGATAACATCACCTTTTTTATCACGCACCACGCTATGATTATTTGCAAACAATACACTGTTGCCGGTCTTCTGGATGTCATACACTGACAGCAAATTAGATGAAACACCTTCCACCAACAGTACGTTCTTCACCGGAATTATCTTTCCATTGGTATTCAAATTGATTGAACCACTTCCTGTGACCTTCAATCTTTGATCACCAGCTGTCACTATGTCTGGAAAATTTGAATTTTTTTTGAAACTCTCGAAAAGTTAAATGGGTCGTAAATGGGTCCAGTTAAATGGGTCGTAGAACCAGAATCGATGACCCACGAGTTGGATAACAAATCACAATTCGTCGCCGCCATGGCACTCTGCGCATTTCCTTTAGGCTTCTTGTTATCGGACTTTCCTTTTGGGCACTGAAAACTTTTGTGTCCTTTTTCATGACAATTAAAACATTCTATGTCTGCACTTTTTGTTTTCATGTTTTTCTTTTTGTTGTTCACATTCGGCTTTGATGTCACTTGCTGTTGTGATGCCATTTTGAAAGCGACACTCATGTTATTTTCACCAATCAACAACAACTTCGCCTGTGCCGAATCAATTAACCGACATTTGAGAGTTTCTGACGTCATACACTGCTTCCCGTCATTAACAACCGTGCTACCATTGAGTCCTCCTACAAAGGATTCATACTCTGGTGTTAATCCATAGATTACTAATCCACAAATCACTTCGTCACTTATTTCAAAACCGGTTTCTTGAACCCGACACATTGCTGCCGTATGTTCTCTAACAAATTCTTCCATTGAAGCACAATTCGCTAACTTTAGTGTGGCCAGATTTCCGATGATACGAGCCTTGTGCATCCAGCTGTCATTTTGGTACAGCATCGCACATCTCGCCCAAAGCGACTCAGCCGTTGAATGGTCCCCGATCTCATCATACAGTCTTGGCTCAATCGTCATCATTAAACGAGCTTTAGCCTGTTTAGACTTCTTGATGCGCTCTGCTGAATTCGATGCATCGGCTGTTGCTGCTGCGACCGCAGCCGCCTCGGCAGCTATTGCCAACGCCTTCAGACTTGAATCATCTGGTTTATTTGATGCCGCCGCAGTTGCTGCCGCTGCTTTATTCGCTGCTGAAACTGCCACATTTCCCGTAGGATTCGCTGCGGTCAAAAATGCATCCAGATCGTGCCATTCAAGCATCATTCGTGCACTTCTGCGCCATGAAATATAATTGGTTGAACCGATCAACTTCGTCACCTTCACGAAATCGCCACCTTTGTCGCCTAGATCCATCTCTTTGTAATAGATCAAAAAAAAATCAATACACTTAAATGAATTTGTTTTTCAATTTAATTTCCCACAGAAATAATTAAAGCAATTTAAAAATTTTTCAAAAACTTATTTTTATTGCGTAGTTGAAAAACCTGGGCCCATAACCTGTTGAATTACGACAGCTAATAATTTTTATTAATAAAAATTATAAAAACAATATTCAATAAAAACAAAGGTAACTACATTACATTTCGTATGTACAGTGTTTATTTCAACAAATTGAAATGTTGTCTGTCGTGGTCGGTGCTACTAGGATGGGATTCAAAAGATGTTCAAAGTAGAAAGCCCATCTCCTTTTGATTTCTTGTGCGTCGCTGATGGTGTCACCCTCCACGTCTTTGCAGAGACTGGTTTTTGGCTTATATCCTCTTTTTAGATCTTTTACTATTGCGTATGCGTCCCGCGTTTTATTTTTTCTCATGTCGTCGTCCATTTTTTGTATCTTGTCATGGTACTTCCTTTGTTTTCGTCTGCAGGTCTTTTTCGCATATCGCCTAAGCTCGTCATATCTTTCTTTTTTGGCTCGTGTTGGTCGTTCAGTAAAAATTGTGTAAGCCTCGTTCTTTCTATCTATTGCATCGCGACATTCTTGGTCGAACCAATCATTATTTTTTCTCCGTGCTTGATATCCTAATACCTCTTCTGCAGAGGATTTGATGCCGTCTCGTATTTTCAGCCATGCATTCTCCACTGGCATATTTTGGATATTTTCGTATATTGGTGTCAGGTGTTTATTACATGCTAACATGTAAGCCTGCGCCACCGTTTCGTCGTTAAGCTTGTCGACATTTAATTTGCGACCCTTCCCCTCTCTCCCTCCATAAACCAAACTTGCATAAATAAACAAATAAAATATTGATTATACTGAAGCTATTGATCGTAATCGCATTTAAGTGGTAAATAATTGACAACAACCTCGCCTTAGAACCCCCATTCACTTAGACTTTCCTTTCCACCCTAACCTGTATACCCTTAACTTAACCCAAGAATAATAAAGTTACGCCCGATTTGTTGGCAGTTTATTTTAAATCTTATTTCTCGATAGAACTTCTCTATAGAAAAACCAGAACATTTAATATCATGAAGTAATAGTTTTATTTTTCATATTTTATAGAGTAGATAATTAAAAATTGTATTTTCATAATAAGTATAGAAATATCTTGTTATTTATATTTGTGTATGTCTTATTTTCAGTTTTGTCTTGGCTGTTTTCGTTCTGAAATCATTTTTATTTTTTTTAAATTTGTATTTTCTTACGTTGGATGTTTCGCTAAATTTTTGATCTTATAATAATAAATGGCTATAAAAACTTAAAAGTGATATTAGAAATAAAAATTGTGATATAACAGAACAATAATCCTTTGAGATTAATATCGCATTCACGCGGAGCGTAGTTTAGTGTATTTTAAAATCCATTACGTGAACACTTGAATGTAGCGTATCGTAGTGGATTTTTGTACTACGACGAAAACACTAAAGTTTGAGGAATCCTGTTTTATACTTTTTCGTGAAAAAAAAATGCAAATGTTATCGAAAATATACAATTTTTTAAGCTTTCGGTAAAACTAAGTTTAAGGAGTTATGTTTTATATTCGAATAATTTTCCGTTTTTAGGATTCTTAAATTCAAAAGAAAACATTTTGTGATTTTATGGAAACTACTTTAAATGGTTATGTCACTTTTGAACATTTTGTGTTTAATTATTCATTATTGTCAGTTATCCTTCAACTGTTAATTTAAATTTCACTACACTACGACGCCAGGTGAACATTCATATAACAGGCGGATTTTAAATTCCGCTACACTACAAAACGCTCCACATGATTGAGATATAAGAGACATGTTCGATCCGTTTGAACGTGTAGCGAAGTGGTTTAGAGTTATGCACCTGCTTATCCTGATTTCAATACATCTCAAATACTTAGAAGTAAAAAAAAAATTAAACTTAAAGAAACAAATGATGACTAATGCCCCCCTTTTCCTAATGAATGAGGCTTTTCACAATATGTAGTTTTTGATTTTTTTTTTCTTACTAAAACTAAATCGTTGTATAATTAAAATGAAAAAAAAGAAACTACAGAAAGCTATTCCGAATTTTTTCTTAAGTCTTGAAACTGTTAAGAGGAAAGAAAATATATTTTTAAAAGTGTTGTAAGGTCTACTCGAAGAATTATTTCAAAAAAGCTAATTAATAATCGCTAACCGATTTTTCCATAATGATTACATGAAACGGAGTAATAATTTGTAAACATTTATTCTTTCACATATTTGCAAAAAAAAAAAACTTGGTAACTCATCAAAATTTTGATGCACTGAAATTTCACTTCATTTTTACCAAGGAGGATTTCTTTCTTTCTTTCTTATTTTTTTTTTATTTGGTTCAAATATCACGAAGTTCATTATGTTTTTATCAATATTTTTTTTTTATATATTATGTAAACCAAATTTTGTTTCTAGTAATATTTTTTTTTTGTTACATATCAAGAACTCTAAATTAAGATCAATTTTTTTTTTTGTATTTTATTCATCACAGTTTCCACCAGCTGTGGATGATGTACTGCAGTTGGAATTCGTTAAACTATTGCAATTTGCAGTCGGTCCATAGAAAATCAATTCGGGAATTTGACCGCCCTGGACGCCAGTTCCATTCGTACTTTCCGACGAACATTGAAATTGAAATGTCACATTGCCCATACAAACTTCAGACATGCCTTCTTGCCCGAAAAAGCTCAGCTCGTTTCCGTCGAGTATTACAGATGCCGTATAATAGCTGTCCGGTTCGATTTGAATCGGATTCTCGAAAAATACATGAAATGTATTACTCGAACCGTCCGAAAAGAATTTCGTATCGTTTTCGGCCAAAATACGACCCTGTCGTTTCAATTCGATTTTAACATTATAGTCGGCCGCACCGGTTGACGATCCGTATAGTCCGAAACCGACAATGAAAATTCGTCGATCGACCGAAAATTGAATCGAATCGCATCGGCCGCGATAGCGCCATTGATTGCTACGATATGCGCACGATTGAAATCGATGACAGACTTGAGTTTTCAGTCCGGCCCGGGATTTTGTCGGATAGCTTAGTGTCGGTTTGGTTTTTGCTGTAAAATGTAGAAAAATATCGATAGTTTCTTGCGATGTTAGAATGCCGGTTTGTGCGACGCCATTGGCGAACTCTTCGAGCGTCATTGTTGGAATGCGAATCAAATGTAATGCTGCACCGAGAACGTTACGCTTATTTTGAGCACTAATATCCACTTCCATTTTGTTGCAGGCACTGTGTGCCCAATTCAATGCTGCCTCGAATAAATGTATTTCCTTGCAATTCAATGTTTCGCGCGATAGAATCGATTCGAATGTTTTTAAGTCGATATCGACGAAGCCTTCCGATTTAATGGCCATTTCTGCCTGTTAATTGGTGATGGTGATTTTGTTGGTAGATAAAAAAACATGAAATGAGAGAAAATTAGAGAAAAAAAATTTTAATTAATTTTGGTTATTTAGTTATTTAATTTATTTATGAAAAATATAAAATAACGGGTATTTTTTTTAGAGGCGGAGAACTTTAAATGAAATGGAATTGGCTTTACTAGAAATATAATTTTATGGCATTAATGTTTGAATATGATTTCGGGTATGTGGTCGCCGCGGCTGGCAAGTACATGACGTAATCTGGAAGTCCAATTTTCAAACACTCTTCGCAGTAAATCAGGCCGTATTTCGGCAATCGCGTCGAATGTTGGCTTTCAAGTGCTCAATTGTTTCTGGTTTATCGGCGTAAACATGAGACTTTACATATCCCCAGAGAAAAAAATCGAATGCCGTCAAATCGCACGATACAATTAATTTACTGAAAGAAACATTTGATGATCAATTAATTCCCCGAAATGGACCTGTTAACTGACCTCAGTTAACAGGTCCATTTCGGGAAATTAATCGATCATCAAATGTTACTTTCAGTAAATTAATTGTATCGTGCGCTGTGTAGCATGTGGCACCGTCCTATTGAAAGCACATGTCTGCGATATTAATGCTTTCCAGTTGAGGCACGAAAAAGTTAGTAATCATGTATCTGTACTGCTCACCGTTGACTGTAACGTTCTGAACATCATCATTTTTGAAGACACATGGACCAATAATTCCAGCGGCCCATAAAGCGCATTAAACGGTGACATTTTCTAGATGTTATGGTGTTTCGACAATGGTTTGTGGATTATCATCGCTCCAAATGCGGCACTTTTGCTTATTGACATAGCCGTTTAGCCATTGACATAGCCGTTCATCACTGAACAAAATTTTCAAACGAAATCCTAGATCAATAGCAATGTTTCCTTCGGCCCATTCACCAAATGTACGGCCTTAATTGCTGTACAAGTTGACTCTTATATGCACGTAAACCAACATTTTTATGCAAAGTTTTCCATAAAGTGGATGGACACATGTTTATTTGTTGAGCACGATGCCGAATTGACACATTTGGAGCATCATCAACACTCCGCTGCACACCATCAATCGCTTGTTGTGTGCGCACTGTACGATATCTTACGGGATGTGTATTATCGTTTAGAGTAAACGTATTACGAAAACGACCCATAGTTTTTCGAGTTAGTCGCTTTGATGAACGATTACGAGCAACAGAAAATGCAAGTAATGCCCGATGAGTTTCTTGAATCGAACCATGGTTTTCATAATAAATTTGAATAATTTGCAAACGTTGCTCCGGCGTGAGTCCATTCATAAATTGTTTTCCAAACCAAACTAACGCTAAAACAATCGGAAACTATCAAATTGGCTGTCACAGAAAACAGTGTTGCTAATTTAAAATTCCCCGCCTCTAAAAAAACACCCTTTACATAAATTGCTTTATAAATTTATAAATATTACATTTTGAACTAATCTAGTGGGTGAAATTGCATGCCGTCCCATCCACTAATAGGCAGATTGTAGGTTAGGTCAAAACCTTCATGCGACCATGATAACAGACAAGGCGCCTAACAGTAGCTTTACGTTAAATAACGATATTCAAATGGTGGTTACCTCTGGTGATACGCGTGAATCTAAGCTTTTACTACTCATAGTGATTCCATTTTACGAATAAATATGACCACGTTTTTTATTACTGCTTATGTTCTATTTAAAAAAAAAATTCAACTTGATTGACCTACAAGATTTGAGCACAGAACCCAACAATTTCTAAAATTTGCTCGAAGGGATCAAAACATTGAAAAAGAATAAAATAAGTAAATCGAACAGTTTTCCGAACTGATCAAATCAAATCATTGTTGGGAAAAAAAAGTTAAACTTTCTGCCCTTTTCTTGTTCCATTCTTAACTGGGGTGAGGGCGGAACTGGAAAAATTTGGGGCAGAACTGCAAAAATAGTGTAAAACTGACTTCCAGAATAGAAATGGCTATTAGTTTGGTGAACGTTTTTAAATTGTAGGAGGAAAAATAAATTACAATAGTATGAAATTCTTTCCTTTAAATTAATTACTTGTTACTTATTGATCTGTTAAATGTGCAATGCTTGCCTTTGCCTATAATTAAAAATGAAGACAGAAGTGTAATTTTGTCACAATACGACCGTCACACTTTTGTCAAAATTTCGACCAGCAGTTCCAATTTTATAGGCACCGACAATTTTTTTTAATCCTATAATCAATCTGACAGCAAACGGGAAAAAAAATAAACTTTAACCCCAAGTTTTTGCAGATAAATCTGTGGACAGTTATATGATAACCGCTAGACTATTTTTTCGTTTCAATCTACAAAAATATATTTAAATCGTTGTTTTTGAAGCATTTTGAATAACTATTCACCATTTGTCATATTATTCGATCAAACGTTATGAACTTTGCATACATTTTTTACACAACTCTTCTCTGTTAATTTGTATTTTATAATAATTTTGTCACAGACTTTATCGACAATTGATACTTCGTGTCACTATTTGGTGCAATTTTGTGAAAATTAGATGCTTTGTTGTTGTGTTGTAAAATATATCCGTTTGGGTGGAGGGATTTTTGAAGGGACACACACCTAAAGTGACAACACCTTTCAAAATTCTAACTTCAAAAACTTTTCAAAGTTTAATAATTTTTCTTTAATTTTCTATACTACTAAGAAACCTCATTTCTGACATCTGAGAAGGAATAGAAGGGCACATAAATATGGCCAAAAGTTCTGAAGAAGATAAGAAACAAGAAGAAAATGAACAGAATGTTTTTACTTGTTTTTTATCTGGAAAATCCTTTTGTCCGTACAGTGAATTTCGATTCTAAAACCTTATCATTTTCAATTAGCTAGTTTACACGTTTGGGTCGCGGCTACATCCAAGATTAGAACCAAACACGATAGGCCCTGCGTATGATGTAAATTGGTCTGGTCCATTTGGTGTAGCCTAGTGGGTAGCGTGTTGGTCTTCTAATGCGAAGGTCGTTAGTTCAAATCCTGGTCGACGCAATATATAATTCCAGCACAATGCCTGCTTGGATATACCTTGGTCACCTCGATCTACGAAAATTAAAAAAAAAAAAATCGTAGAAAGAGGGTTGTGCGAAGGGCTAACAACCCTTCCACAATAAGTAGTGAAAAATGTTAAGGAACCTGAATGTCAGGAGGCCAAGGTCCGATTTGGGCTGTAGTGCCATTGTAGAAGTAGAAGAAGATTCCAGTAATAAACTCTTACTTCATAAATTATCTCGGGTCCTCTTCAGAAGATATAAGAAGCTCCGAAGCAATGTCTTTTCTGGTTTCGTGAATTCTCAATACGAAATGCACTGTGAAACAGTGCATTTCGTATTGAGAAGGAATCTTTCCAGATTTCACACTGTTATGCTTTACTAAATGTAACGTTTCGGTCACTGTTGAGACTCGTCCTTTCATTGGCTTTCCTTTACCTTTTTTCAAGTTTCGGTTGATATGATCCATAAATAAATCCGCATGAGAATTCCATCTATAAAGCTAAGAGTTTGATTTTGTGAATTTTTTCACAGTGCATTTCGAATTAAACGGAAAGATTTCCGGATTTCACATTGTTATGCTTTATGAAATGTGACGTTTCGGTCTCTGCTGAGAAATTTATAAAACAAAGAGCTTTTTAGATCAAATAAAAAAAACGCATTTCTAAAGATCAAACTATCTGACCGAGCCTGACGACAGTACAAATGTCCAGTTCTCAGCAGAGAAAGATTCGGATTTGCACGACATACGAGGGCGGATCGATAATGACGTGTAAAAATGAAGAAAAAAAAATTTCTTCGGCAAAAATTTATTTTATTTTTCAACATAGTCCCCTTTTAGCTCGATACACTTAGTCCAGCGTTTTTCCAATTTTTGGATCCCTTCCAAATGATAAGATTTCTCTAACCCTTTAAAATATGCGTTGGTTTCATTGATGACGTCACTATTCGTAGTGAATCTCTTTCCAGCAAGCCATTTTTTCAAGTCTGGAAACAAGAGAAAGTCACACGGGGCCAAATCTGGAGAATACGGTGGGTGAGGAAGAAATTCGTAGCGTAATTCCAATAATTTTGCCACTGCAACAGCAGACATGTGAGCAGGAGCGTTACCGTGATGAAACAGCACTTCTTTCTTCGCCAAATGCGGTCGTTTTTCCTTGATTGCAGAATTCAGTCGATCCAATAACTGCGTATAATATGCTCCCGTTATTGTTTTTCCTTTCTCCAAGTAGTCGATGAAAATTATTCCTTTGGAATCCCAAAATACTGTCGTCATAACCTTTCCACCCGATGGAACGATTTTTGCCTTCTTCGGTGCGCTTGAACTGGCTTCCATCCATTGCTTTGACTGTTGTTTGGTTTCTGGAGTGTAGTGGTGGATCCATGCTTCATCAACAGTTATGAATCGACAAAGAAATTCATTTGGATCACGTTGAAACAGTTGCAAATTGTGCTGTGATATTGTCACACGATTACGTTTTTGTCGATTGTGAGCGAACGCGGCAGCCATCTTGCGGATAGCTTCTGCATGTCCAAATGATTTTTCAAAATATTCCAAACACATTCATATGAGATGCTTACTGCCTTAGCTATCTCACGCACTTTTACTCGACGATCTCCTAGCACGAGATCATGGATTTTGTCGATCATTTCTGGCATGGTGACCTGATTAATAAATCCTTGCAATCGATGGTGCAGAGCCCCCATAATGTTTATCTAATTTTTCTTTGGTTACTTTATCTGTTTTCCCTTTTAAAATGTTATGTTTAATCAACACACGAAATTCGTTTTTAATCCATTTTTAAAATTTATTAAAAGTTGACTTGCTTAGACAGCAGTTTCACAAAAACTAAAAAAGGTATCAGGCTAAGCCTTTGCAGGTAATCTTTTTAAGAATGAAGCAGGTAAAACAAAATACCAAATTCCTCACCTACCCCCCTCCTTCTTCATTTTTACACGTCATTATCGATCCGCCCTCGTAGATAAAAACACAAATAGTCAAGTATTTTTGACTGTTGGTGGATATACGTAATTCCCAAAAGCGTTTCAAGCAATACGGAGCAATGCAGATAATTTTTATCGCAATAATCGCCGCAAGCCACTTGGCAATGCTCCACTAGGTCTAACTTCAGTGACTCCATGCACTGTATCAGAGTCTGGCAGAAATGTCACAATCGACACCTGCGAATTTACCTTTCCTAGTTCACCATTCGTGGAATGGTGAGTTTAGTGTTTTTTTTAGCCAATTTCATCCACCCTAACAAAAATTGTTCCTTAAAAATAATTTTTTTTGGGGCTTTAAAGTTAAGTATTAAAAACTGTAAACAGTTCTTGATTTTAAGAACGTACCAATAAAAAGGTCGACACTTTTTTAAATTTCGCTCCAAATATCGGGCTTTGCCAAACTATGGTGAAGAGCCTCTAATATCCCATGGAGTAACTATATCCTTTTTTTTCAGAGAAAGAAAAGGTGCATATTTAATATCGCTTTACTGAATTTTATGGAAACTTTCAGTAATAATAGTTAGTATATGAACAGATATGTCCATACAAAAGGATACTGAAGTGAAAATTTCAGAAAAATAATGGGAGTTAATTACAGGAAATTACAGAAAGAAAAGCCCAAAATTTTTCCTTTTCTACATTTTTCCAATTATTCCAAATTGATCGCTTTGTCAATCTCTTTGCACTTATTTTGCTATTTGCATAATTATTAGTTTCTTTTATTATATTATCAACTAATTCATCTGTAAAGTACAACTTGAATATATCAATAGGGTCTGCAATATTACGAGAAATTTGTGGCCCTGTAACTTTTGGAGATACTGTAAATTTTATTTGTTGAAAAATATCATCTCGTTCAGTAACATTTTCCCATTCGTCGCTATCACCGTTTGTATTTTCGTTCTGGCTGAGTTCATCATCAGCATCACTATCGGTAATAGGCATAACACGTTTTTTTTAGGATGTAAGTCACTATCAGAACTATCGTAATAATCACTTTCATCTTCATTTATTACATTTCTCCAATTTTCTTTTTCAAACACATAAAATTCATTTTTGCTACTAGAAAATTCCAGGTTTCTACTGGTACTTGGTTCTTCAACACTCCTTTTCTTAGCCATATTTTATAAAATAAAAATAGCACGCATGTACGCACGACTCCGTCTCTCTTTCTTCTACCAGATAGTGCTCCGAAAATGACGATAACAAAATTTATTGACCGTATACAAAACGATGTATTTTCACTGAATGCTCGGAGAGGAATGCTCCAGAGCGCGTTGCATGCATAAAAAAGACAGAACCTAGCAGAATTCCTGAAATATTACATCATGCGTGTATGGCGGCATTCGATTTTTTTTAGAATATTTGCAATGCCGCAAGTATGGCGGCATTCGTTCGCTAAGGGTTAAGCGGTTAAGACGATACGTCCGCGAGTTCCAAATACCCATATGTAGGGCGCGGAAATCGCTAATACCTTATATGCAACTGTGTTACCAAATCCAGACGCCACTATAGGTTGGATGTGATATAAGTTAGAGTAACTAGCTTAGATTGGAATTAAGTGTTTGTGAGACGTAGGGCCTAGTCCTAGAGATCCTCTTCCATTATTATTTCCTTGAATTGGATGAATTGGGCAAGACCTAAATTTTATGTAGAGCTAGCATTGACAAAATGCTTCCCAAAGCATTTATACAGTGGTAGGCTGTACCCTACTGTGAGCTGCCTGAAATGTGCTTGAAGGTCTCAATCGCTTCAAAGCAAAATCTGCATTGGTCGTCAGTATCAATCTCCATTCTCTTAAAGGGGTTCAATATTTGCCTTCTTTCACCCCCCTCCCGCCTATAAACAGGCGTTTTTTAGGAACACAGAACTCGGAAATGGCTCAACCGATTTTTTTCAAATTTGGACAAATGATTGTTGACGATATTGTCTATGCCCTGACGGGAGCTTTTGACAAAATAGTGTTTTGGGAATTATTAATAAGAGTTTACAGTTTTTAGTCATTTTTCGCAATTTTAACACAATATAACATTTTTACTTTTAATTTTTTTTAAATCGGCTCCATCAGGGCATAGATAATTTATCGGAGGACATCTGTACCAAAGAACCGGGACCGACTCTAATCGCTTCAAACCCTTTAGATTAAAAATTAAAAATAAAATACTTCTAATTGGAATTTTGAGACGGGACAAGTTGCAAAATGTGCAGAAAGAGTTGTAGAATTTTTTAAGCCAATAACATTTTTTTTTCATTTTTTTCATGATTTTCAAGTATTCAACCCCCTTAAGGTATCCTGTTTTGCTTTTACGATTCGTACCTTATTCATGTTCAAGTGGAGCAGGTGTTGAGGTCCATTATTGACATCTCTGATTTTCTGTTCATTGCTTAATGCTCTTTTTGAACGAGCTTCAGCAGAAGGGTTAGGGACCTACGGTGTTTTTTTTTTTGAGGATCAAGCAAGCTGATAACTATGTCAAAACGAACCCTTTTTCCATTCGTTGCCACAAATTTGGAGGGTGAATTGGGAGGGCTATATGATTCCACTCATACAACTTATACATTTTTCATTTCGTTCGTTCTACCTCCTACTTTTTGTAATAAATAATTTTCTGGAATTTCACCTAAGTTTTGTAACAGATAGGTCAGTTTTGACTCGAGCTGATATTTATTGGAATATATAGGGTTATCCAATAAGAGGTGTTATTTTGAATAGCCCGCTATTTCGGTAGATGTCACTTTTGAAGCTGTCATTTTTTGACATTTGACAAGTAGAAACTACGCCATTAATAAAAATGGAACGATACACGCTTCAACAACGCATTGAAATTATTAAAATTCACTATAAAAATGGTGAAAATTTGGCAGAGACGGTTCGTAAAACTAAAACATTTTTGGGTCGTCGTCAAGCACCTTGTCGGACCGCAATACAGAAATTGGTGGAAAAATTCGAGCTGTTGGGACAAGCTAGTGATGTGAAGAATAAAGCCCGTGCACGTCGCTCAAGAACAACTGAGAATATTGTTGCTGTAGCCCAAAGTGTTGAAGAAAACCCAGGTTTGTCCATTCCTCGTCGTTCTTTGGAATTGGGCATTCCACAAACGTCATTACACCGTATTTTGCATAAAGACTTGGTTCTTAAGGCTTATAAAGTTCAGTTAACACAAGAAATCAAGCCGGCCGATCATCAACTACGCCGTGTCTTTGCTGATTGGGTCCTTGAAATGCATGAGAATGATCCGGAATTCCATCGAAAAATCACCTCGGTGGCTACGTCAACAAGCAAAACTGTCGCATCTGGGGCTCGGAAAACCCAAGAGTTATTGTTGAAAAGCCTCTCCATCCTCAACGTGTGACTGTTTGGTGCGGTTTATGGTCCGGCAGGGTCATTGGACCTTACTTTTTCGAAAATGAGACTGGAGCAACAGTTACGGTGAATGGATTGCGCTATCGAGAGATGATTAATGATTTTTTATGGCCGGAATTGGATGATATTGATCTGGACAACGTTTACTTTCAACAAGACGGCGCTACGTGCCACACAAGCACCGAAACCATTGATCTTTTACGGGAAAAGTTTCCGGACCGCGTTATCTCTCGAAGAGGTTATCGCAATTGGCCACCGAGATCTTGTGATTTAACACCTTGCGACTTCTTCCTTTGAGGCTACGGGAAAGATAAGGTCTACGCCAACAGCCCAGCGTCGATTGAAGACCTCAAAGATGGAATTCGTGAGACTATCGAGGACATAGGGCAGCCACTTTGCGATTTGGTTATGAAAAATTTCATGGAAAGGATACGGTCCTGTAAGCGTGGTCGTGGTGGCCATTTGGCTGATATTGTTTTCCATTATCCATTATACCTTCCTCTTTACAATGAAATAAACATCCGATCATTTATCTCAAAAAATGCCATTTTTCTTTGAATATCAAAATAACACCTCTTATTCGATAACCCTATATTTTGAATCAAATAACTGACTAGTTCTAACTATAGTTACTTCATGGGTCATTATAGGCGCTTTACCATAGTTTGGCAAAGGTAAAACCCGATATTTGGAGCGAAATTTGAGAAAGTGTCGACCATTTCTTTAGCACGTTCTTCACAGTTGTGCACAGTTTTTAGTTCTTAACTAAAAAGTCACAAACAAAAATTTTGAAGTTACATTTTATCTTAGAGTGGATGAAATTGGCAAAAGGAAACCACTTGATTCACCACTCCACGAATGGTGAAATGGGAAAGGTGAATTCGCAGGTGTCGATTGTGAAATTTCTGCCAGACTCTGATACAGTGTGTCTCCTTGCATGGAGTGACTCTAGTTGTAACCAGTGTGTTACCAGAATTTCCTCAGTCCTTTTCTCTACACAGATTTGATTTTCCTATTAATCTACATGAGAGAAAGAATGTGAATGCATAAGTATACAAAAATAGCGAACAAATAATTCTGCACAAAAGCGACTAAAAGCCTAACCGCACTTGTCCGCACCTGATCCGTGTGTCTGCCGTGCGGTTTATCTCACGATTGTTCAGTTCGCTATTGTTTTTGAAATTTGCATAAGACACAGAGATTCAATCATTGCATTGCACTGTGCCATGTCCGTTAAAAAGTAAACTAAACTAGTCGGACACGGTGCGGTTAAGTGAGGACTGGCCGATACACTTTCATTGTGGAAGTCTCTCGCCGTTCGACGCTAGACGCACAACCGTCACACGGTGCGGTCATGTGGGATGAGGACTTTAGTCAGAAAATTACATCCTTCAGAAAATGAACTTATTTCGATAGGAAGGAAAATTGCCTTGAGGTGGTGCATAGATCACAACCAGAGTTCAGGGACAAACCCACAAATCCCTAATTTTAACCACGCTAGTTAAAACTGAAAACTAAATAAAATTCAAGTAATAGTCTGTGGACATTGACAGACTTCATACAACTTTGGATGTGTACGTTGGATGTAATGAAAGGAAGTCGAAAATAAGCTGATTTTTTCATGGAGCGAAGTAATTAGGGACGCAAAATTTAGCCAGATGAACCAAGTTATTTCATTTTTCAATAAATTTTCAATCCATTACTCTGATTATTCGTAACAGAAGTTTCGTGTTAGCTGCTTGAATTTCGAGACGACATCCGGTAAATTCTGAATCTGCTTTCTTTTTTTTATGAACTTGCGATTCATCATTGACTCCAGGCTTAGCATAACCTTCTTTGTCTTGAAAGGATAGATTTCCGGCTTTAACACTGTTATGCTTAATTAAATGTGACGTTTCGGTCTTAGCAGAAACCGAAACTTCACATTTTGATAAAGCAGTTAGTATTGTCATTTCAACGCGAATTGAAACTATGTGCGACAATTACCGCCCTTTCCCCATTGTGCTTAACGATAGTCGTAAGGACGACACTCGTATCACAACGGATGGTGTCAGGCTATACTTCTTTGTGTGTTCAGCATTCAAACTGGTAAGAGTAAGGCCTATCCAAAACATTTTCCAATTTTAGGGTCATGCAACCCGGTTGATACGCAACACCACGTCGAGCTCAAGGTTTGCACTGGGCATTCCAAGAGAACCGTATACTGTACAAGTGCAGCAATACGGAATGAAGCTCTACCCGCGATGTAGGTGTACGCTTTTAACCATGTACCACAAATCCATCAAGTTTATTAAGTATTATTGCTTCAAATTAACCTTCATAAAATGTTACTAAGCCGTTCCGGCGAACCTTTGCTTTTCACGCACTTTAGTTAGTATAATTATCAACAGTTCTTACCACCTTCCATCATCAGCGAATTTCACATTCTTCCGCTTGCTACTAGGCCGTCCCGGTTATACCGAACCCTTACTTTTTGCGCCCTTCGGCTTTTTACTTTTATCACCAATTGGTTTTACATCAATTGTCGCTACCTTCGATACGCTACTATACTACATGCACCCCTGGGGGAGCAAGGCCCATATGAGTATTTTACTCACTAGGGTAACTACTACTAATCCGCTAAACCTCATTCCTCAGATTTCGATACTCTTTGGGTCTTAGGTACTTAGCGATTCCCTCGCCTCCGTTATGTACTTTCTTTCGGAATCCATAGACCTGCATACTGTCAAACCATACTCCGTCAACTCCTAATTATCATGTATCACCAATTAAATCTGCCTTCCGTAGTTCCAGCATCATCTATTGTCTAACATCTGGAATCTCTTGAGACATAATCGATACAACCTGGTACAGGGTCGCCAATACTTTCTCCCGTAGTACCAAGTTTAAAGTCCTTGGTGAGAACTTCCGTGAGTACCACTTCAGTCTAAGTTCACACACAACTTTGATACCGATCGAACAGCTCAGTTTCGTGGAGTTGCGACGCTTCAAAAGCAGTTACTGGAATTTCCGCAGCTTTCTGGACCAGCACAGACTTCCCTGCGATAGCTCAAGTCCGTGGAGTCGCTAAAGTCTCCAAAGGTACTCGCATAATTCGGCAAAGTCCTCCTCATACACTGCCCCCTGCGGGGGATAAAGCATAACAGTGCGAAATCTGGAAATTTTCCCTTGCAATTTGAAATGCACTCTGTGAAAACATTCACCAATGTATAACCACTTATGTGACATTGCTTATGGCTAATTTAGCTGAAATTGTGCATATATTGCCTAAGAGGACTTTTACATTAATTTTTTTAAGTGAAACTTCTTTGCAGTCATTAGGATAAGTCGAGGCAAAAGCTCATCAGACCGTAACGAAAAGTGCAGTGATCAGATGAGACAACAGTGCTATTGTATGTGGCATTATTTAGAGTCGCAAGGACTTATTACTTTTGGAGGAAATTTCACATTTTATCATGGACTAAGACCATCAACTTCCATAGCAACTTTGAAAGCGGAATTTCATAGGTTCGCTCTCAACAAATTCCACAACACCAGCAGATAAATTATTGATTTTAGCAGCACCAGGAAAGGACACTGTCAATATTTTCATTAAATTTTCTTACCCGGGTCTTATGGGCCCCAAACTGTTCACTATACGCCTTATGACCCTAACCATGGCTTGTTCCGATGCCAATTCACATTCAAAGAAAATTTATTAGAATTCTATTTTAAATATAAAATTTATTGCTGACGAAAAATAATTTATTTCACTAATCTACAGCTGTAGTAATCGGGGAGTTATAGGGTTGTTTCACCGTCTCACCAAATCATGGTTTCGTTCATGGCATGGGGTATTGTGAACGGGAGTTAGGGGAACAATGTTTCTTATTTGAAAAATTCGTATTTATTTTTTTTTTTTAAATATTCAAAAATATTTTCAATTTTTACTTTCTAAAAAATATTCTTCCACACGACAGTATTTTAAAAATAAAAAGTATTGACTAGGTTCGATTTTTTTGCTTAAAACTAAATTCAATTCCATTTAAAGTGAAATTCTTGTTTTTGAAAAAAACAAAACAAGATTGAGAATCAAGCAACATGCAGATTTTTTTTTTGTTTGTTTCCTCAAATTTCAATTCAATTGCTGCATGAATCCATCATTGTAAAACGAACGACGGCATTGGCTAGCAAAAATTATTTAAATAATTGGAGCCGTCGTCGTCGTTTTTGTTTCCGTTTTATTTCTTGAATGTGATTCTTTACGATGTTTCGTATCATCAAAATGAACGCTTTCTAAAGATTCACGTACCTGAGCGTCGATCACTTCCCAGCATCGTTGCATCAATTCGGGCTCCTCGAAAAGGCGGGATTGACTGAGAAGTAGACATGCGTTTTTTGCCGTTAAACTGACTTCCAAATAGTTTACGCATGCCCGGGCCAAATGCGGTACGATGTATTTTTTCGCAGCATAGAGTGTGGCTAGAATATTGTCCGGTTCCAATTGGATTTCATCGCAATACAAATATCTGTGTGGGTGAAAGTAAAAAAAAAAACGAGATGAATTTCAATTTCGAGAATGGATCTCAATTGATTGTACTTGAGAAGCGTTAGAAATGCTGACGGTTCAACATCCGGAACTTTGATTTCCTGTTTGTTCTCGGCCAGACCGCCGTAGAACATGGCGTAGAAGACGGAACTCCCGGTCGCCAAAATGTATTTGTGCGCCGGAATCGTTTGAATATTATCTGCAACGAAAGTGCGAATTGAATTAAACGAAACGTGAACACTCCATCTCCAAGTCTTACCTTCATTGCCCACAACGAACTTAATGTCGGCCATCAGTTCGTTATTGAACATTGCAGCGTTCCGCTCCAAGACGGTCGCCTTGGTGGCCTGCCAGTTGGGATCGGCAGTATCGACGGTATTCAAGGATCCTCCGCTCGCTGGAATGCAAAAAGACGGCGAACCGCTGCTGACGGCCGCCGGTGAAGCCAAGGGCGACGAGGGGGCGCTATTTGGCTGCGTTACTTGCATGTTGTCGCGCTGGTGGGCCGCCGCCGCCGACGATGAATTGTGTGGCGGCGAAAGGAGCAAAGCTCCGTTATTTAAAGTCTCCACTGAAATAGAGATGCCAATGAAAAATCATCGAATTGAAATACATTATCGGAAAAAAACAACACTGGATCGTAAAAAATAAAAACGCGAAACACTTAGAACTTTTGCCCTTGTTTCGGAGTGGATAATATATATTAATATATTGTGGCCTCCACAATTATTCTTACCGTTCATCCAGGAGTGTACTTGGGAGTAAGGCATATTTTCCTGATTCCGTTTGATCGCTTTTTGTGCTAGTCTCGCGTTGGCGTTCAGCATTGCCATTTTTATCGTGATCGCACCGATGAAAAAATTCGATTTGCTTTTCAAACTTTCATAGCTGACGACTAGACGAGGCCATTTTGGCATATAAAAAAAAACACGGAGAAAACTCGACTGCGACGACAGAAATACGTGCGCAAGTTTTTTAATAAATCGATTTTTCGCGATAGTGTGTGTGGTGTTTGTACACAAAAACTTGACAGCACAGCGTCAGTCGAAGTTCGTTCAGTGGCGTGGTGAATTGAAACGAAGGTTTGCGGTTTCGAATAAAATGTGCTTTGGATAAGGTGCTTCGACTAAAGTGCTTTGAGGAGCTCTAAATAAGGTGTGTCGGAGCTAATTTTTTAACCGTTATTTGAGTCGTTCACTGTACAAATCGATTAACTCTACTTTTTGAAAAAACTTAAATTTAAGTGTCAAAGCACTTGAATCAGTCATAGCTTTTTAGATATTTTTATAAATTTCTCAAATAATAAAGATTAACACCATTAAACGTCAAAATTTTTCTGGTCGCTGAATAATAAATAATTTATTTCAGAAGCAATTTTGATTAACTTCGTAATCTAATATAAATCGTTGCAATAATTCAGTTCAAATTCCGAAGCAGGTTCAAAATTCGGAAATAATGGCAATTGAAATGAATATTTTGGTAAAAATAAAATAGCACCACTACGACATTTTTTCTATTTGTTAAAAAAAAACATTTCGTGTCGAATATCGTTTGTACATTGCTGATAAATATATCACACAACATGTTCACTTTCCGCAGAAAACAGTTTATTGTTCATAGTTTAAGCGATTGTCAGAGAAAAATGCAAAATAAAAGAAAAAAATAATAGCACCACTGACAATTCTGTTGAAGAGCGCATTAGTTGAGTTTATTAATTTCACCCCCTGTACAAGTTAAAGTGTTCTTGTTCGGTTTTCGTTAGTTTTTACACAAATTTAATAGTAAATGGGTCGCGGAAAGCATTGTAGTGCTGAAAAAAGAGACTTTATTCGAAAACTTATTTCAGAGGGCAAAGCTTACAGCGAAGTGCGTTATTTTGTTTGGATATTCAAACAAAATGATACGCAATGCCATAACTTTCCAAGAAAAAGCTGAAACACGTGGACGTAAACGCGCCATATCGAAGTTGCTTGAAAATCGGTTGATCCGCTAGAGCAAGAAGGAGCCTTTTAAGCCGGCAACTGAACTGAAAAAGGATCTCAATATAGCTACAACGGTGCAAACAGTTCGTAATCGTTGAAGACATCACAATTTAAAAGCCTGTAGCTCAAGAAAAGTACCACTCCTAAGTGCGAAGCATGTAGCCAAACGTATTGAGTTTGCAAAAGAACACCTGAAATGGCCAGTTGAAAAATGGAGGAACATCTTATGGTAAGACGAGAGCAAAGTTGTTCTGTATGGCGGAAAAGGCTCTCGTTTATACGTCAGACGCCCTTCGAATACAGAATACAATCCTCAATACACATGTAAAACCATTAAACATGGGGGTCAAGTCTAATGGTGTGGGCTTGCTTTTCGCATTATGGCATAGGCCCAATACATTGGATAAAAATAATTATGGACCAACACGTTTACGTTGAAATAATTGAAAAAATTATGCTATCTTATACAGAGTATGAGATGCCTTTGCTGTGGTGGGTCTTTCAACAAGACAACGACCCCAAACACACCAACAAGAAAGCAAAGAAACGATTCAGAGAGCATTCAGTGAAGGTCATGGAGTGGCCTGCGCTGTCACCAGATCTCAATCCTATTGAGAATTTGTGGGCTGATATAAAAAAAGCAGTTCCTGCTGCCAAGCCAACCAGCAACGAATCACTTTGGAATGTGATTAAGGGGTCCTGGAACGAAATTCCGCTAAGTCGATGCCAGAGCTTGGTTGATTCAATGCCAAAACGTTGTGCAGCCGTTATTTCCAATAAAGGTCGCGCAACTAAATATTAAAACTGAAGGACGTCATCAGCTGGAACAGATAACTATCGCATACTAATAAACCTAATTCATTTTTTCTATTTGTTTAACCTTAAGTGCACTTTGGAATTGTGGTGCAATTTTTTTTTTCGCCTTATTTTTATGTTTTTACAAGATTTGTTTAAATAGCTTTCAAACGGTAAATAAAACCTTAAATATTTTTATCATACAATTTTTATAAAACTTTTTTACTTTTAAAAATGTGTTCATTAGTTATTTAAACTAACAAATAGAATTACAAT
Source organism: Chorisops tibialis (assembly GCA_963669355.1). Classification (NCBI taxonomy): domain Eukaryota; kingdom Metazoa; phylum Arthropoda; class Insecta; order Diptera; family Stratiomyidae; genus Chorisops; species Chorisops tibialis. The sequence goes on from OY770264.1 coordinate 137,334,211, forward strand.
GCCTTTGGAAAGATTGTTGGTGACGTTGGTGCTATTATTTTTTTCGCAGCTCTACATAGCTATTTGCCTATTGATTCAGATTTTCCCATTATTGAGTCACATGCGAAAAAAATTCAAAACATTTTCTAACTAGGCGATTGGTTCATCATAATAAAAATATGTAAAAAGGAAGCGCCATTTAGAGAAATCCAAATGGCTGATTTATTTTCAACAAAACCTTTAGAAAATTCAGTCGCTAACAGAAAAGGAACTTTTACTGTTACCGTCCCCTGTGGGATGAAGGCAGTAGAATTCACCAACAGCAAGTCCTGCTTGCCCTAAAAATGGTAAATGGACACTCGCTGGATCACGGGCATATCACCCGTGATATTAAATCCTAACTGATAAGAGAAACGGATACAGCGCCTCGGATACGGACGGATTCTACAGTAACGACTTTTGGCATTCGAAATGATTGGCTTCTGGAACTTTCAAACATTGAATGATGGTTAGGACCAGTGTCAGAATCGTCAAAATTCTACAGTGCTACGTACCAACTAGTACCGCAACACCTGGTGACAAAGAGTAGTTTCAAAGCCAACTGAGTGCCACCTTCGAGCGTGTTCCAAGAAGTGATATTATTATCTTCTCAGGAGATATGGACTCCCAGGTTGGCTCTGACAACACTGAACTATAACACATCATGGGGAGGCATGGTGACCCTTGGGTCGACGCATCACGACCATGGATTAAGAGACAGCGAATTATTTGTGGAGTTTCGTAGTACTCGACAAATGGTCATCGGAGGAACCCTTTTTCCACACAAGAGTCATCATAAAACATCTTGGGTTTCCCCTGCTGGTGTTACTCAGAACCAGATCGACCATTTGGCTATAAGTCGCCGATGGAGAAGATGTCTCCTCGATGTGCGAGCGAAACGTGGAGCTGACGTGGGGAGCGATCACCACTTGCTGGTTGCCTGCTTGAGATTGTGTACAGCAGCTATCTGACGACCACAAATTCTTCAAATGAAGCGCAAGCTTAATGTGGATAAACTCAGAGACCCCAACAAAAAGCGCGAGTACACCACCATTCTACGCGAAAAGTCAACCACATTGGGCGAATATGAAATTTTTTTTTTATGGCACCGATTATAACTTAGAGGATCACCCTTTAATGCATTGCACAGTTATGTCGGTATAGGAAGAGGATACAATTTGGTAGTGTTATGGGAATTTCGGGGGAGAGACACGGAAATGGCGATGGACATTATTTTTGAAGTGCTGAAGGTTATACTTGCTTGGAAATATGCTAGGAGGCAATGCGTTCCAAAGTCTGGACGTTCGGGAGATGAATGACTGTCTATATTTCACTGTACGAGTAGGAATAGGGTTGACAGTAAACTCGTGTGCGCGTTTAGCTTGACGAGTATTTCAAATGAAAAGTAAAGGAATGAGTGATTTAAGTTCCGAACTACATTTACCATGAAAGTAGCGATAGTAGGTGCTGAGTACTCCAACGTTCCTACGATGTTCGAGGGAGTCAATAGAAACCGTAATGGTGTCGTCTCCAATTAGTCGGAACACATGTTTTTGGATTCGATCGAGCAGCGCAAGGTGTGTTTTGGGTGCTTCAGCTCATAAATGCGAATTGTACTCTAAACGAGGTCGAAATTGGTACGCCATTAAAATCTAAATTAGACGACGACGCTGGAACATCATGTTTGAAGGAAAGGTGACAGGCCTGTGTTTTAGCAGCGTTGAACTCTACTCTATTTTTCCTGCCCCATTTCCTGCCAATTGGGAGGCAACCAGAAACACGTTTGTAAATAGTGCTGAAGAATCTGTGGGATATGTGCAAGGCGGTGAGAAACCCTGGATGTCGCACATGGGACAAGATTGATGATCGGAAAAAAGCCAAATTGGCAGAGAAAGCCCTTGAATATCTGGCCAAAAAGGCAGAATCTCCGGATATGGAGAGATATCAACGGAACTCTCTTTAACATGAGTGAACACCAGTTTCGGCGATGGAAGGAATACTTCTCTGATATTTTAAACATCTTGCCAGAGGAAGATATTCCAGAAACAGAACAACTACCAAACATCCAACCGCAAAAATCCTCTATTAGGGACGATCCCCCAGATAAGGAAAAGATAGTTTCCGCCATTCGGTCAATGGCGGGAAGGAAAGCTCCAGGTATGGACGGACTACCAACCGAACTTCTCAAAGCGGGCCCGGAAATAACAGCCGATATACTCCTCCCACTCTTTACTGAGGTGTGGAATGAAGGAAGATATCCGACTGAATGGAAGAAGGGCGTCATTGTGAAAATTCCGGCGTCATTGTGAAAAAAGGGCGACCTGCGGGGTTGTGACAATTGGCGTGGTATATGTCTACTTAATGCCTTATCGAAAATCTTGGCTAAGGTAATTTTCAATATGATTAATGATGTCGTAGAGAGCACTCTCGAAGTTTATAAGGCTAGATTCCGTAAAGGGTCGTCTTGTATCAACCGCAAAAATACCCTACGGATAATATTGGAGCAGTTCGCAGAAATGGGCGCGCCACTACATCTCATGTTTGTGGACTTCGAGAAGGCTTTCGACAGCGTTAAGCGAGATTACATATGGAATGCTTTGCATAGGAGAGGTATTAGCATAGCTATGATTAAAGAACCCTACAAAGATTCAAGGTGTCGCGTCTTGCATAGAGGAGAGCTTTCCTGGCTGCATATTGTCACCGGCCCTGTTTCTGGTGGTTATAAATGGCGTCTTTAAAGCTACACTGGAAGGTTGGGAAGGTATAGGTCTTCAAAGGAGACTATCTAACATCTTAAGTCCCCTTGATTATGCTGATGATGTATGTTTGCTTGCACATAACCGTTCGGGCTTAGAGTCAAATGCTCGTTGCATTCTAAATGCAAAGAGGCGGGACTGAAAATAAATGTGCGTTAAGATGGGTTTGAACATAAGCACACCGATTGTTCTTAATGGACAAGATGTGGAAGAGGTGCAAGATTTTTGTTATCTCGGAAGCATTGTCAGCATAGACGGCGGAGCCAAAAAGAATATCGACGCCCGTCTAAATAAAGCTCGTCAGACCTTCGGTATCCTTTCTCCTTTTTGGAGGTTAAGAGAGATCTCCCTTCGCACGAAGCTGCGAGTTTTTGACAAATCCGTGTTATATGGTTGTGACCATGATCGTTCGACTTACCAAGAAACGTCAAATTTTCGTGAACGAATGCCATCGACGCATTTTAGGAATATTCTGGACAGAAGTGATCTCCAACGACAAACTTTGGAGTACATCTGGAGAGACTAAAATAGGTATTGAGATTCAAAGGCGGAATTGGCAGTGAATTGTTCACACTTTGAGAAAACCAGAGCGAAACATCGGCAAACAGGCTGTGGATTATAATCCTCAAGGAAGACGTCGGCTTGGCCGACCATGTAGCACATGAAAGTGAGCAGTTGAGCAGGAGGCCAGAGGAATAAATAAGTCCTGGTTAAAGGCTGATGCTCAGGATCGCGCCTTGTGGAAGTGAATTGTTTCTGTCCTATGCCTCTATAGAGGGTCTTAGCAGCAATTTGATTGATTGACTTTTTTTCGCTTGCCAAATCGATTAACTCCCCCAATCTCACAAAAATCGTTACTAACGATTACTTTTTGGCTATTCTTTTTTATTAATTTTGTGTACCCTTAGATGAAAGCTACATCAGTATTTATGCATTCTACAATATTTTTTTGAATTTATATTATGAAGGAAATTTTAAAAAGCAATGTACATTATTTCATCGCATTTCTCCACATTTCGTTTTATGGAGTTGGAGTCGATTTGTGCAGTGAACGGTTCATTTCATAGTCAGAAGTCAGTTTAACGACAACGCAGGACCGTTGATCTGGATCGCGCCGTATGGGCTAAAATTATTGAGAGTATAAATTGAAAACCGCCATTTTTTCCAAAATTCGAGCCTTTATTGTGCAAAAATGGTTAAATATTGAATGTCCATCGCCAGCCACAACTTATTCCTATCTTCTGGCAGTATACGGACTCCGCGTCGAAAACACTGCTCTTCTTTTGAGCTGATCCACGACTACACCCAATTTTTGGCTTCTTCTTAAGAATGGAACTGATGACCCAGGCCATGCGTCATCGATTGGAATAGGTGGTAGTCAGAAGGAGCGATGTCTGGAGAATACAGCGGGGAGAATAATTTGTCTCATTTTAGCGTTTCCAGGTACATTTTTAAACCTAAGCAACATGTGGTCAAGCGCTGCCGTGCAGCAAAACCACTTTGTTGTGTCTCTTTTGGTACTGTGGTCGTTTCTCCTTCAACGCTCGGCGCAAACACTTCAATTGTAATCAATAGTGATCTCCCGTGATAGTTTCACTCGGTTTCAGCAGCTCATGAGATTCTACAAAAATTTTCTCTCGTCTACCACCATGCCGGTTCTCGACATTAAAATCACCGCCCTTCAAGCTTTGAAATCACTCAGGAGCCTTAATTGTGCAGAAATGGTTAAATATTTATTATTCAAAGAAATGCCCGTCGCTAGCCGCAACTTTTTTCTCATCTTCCTAGCAGCAAACGGTTTCCGCGTCTTAAAAACTGTTTTTCTTTTGAGCCGATCCACGAATCGACCCGATTTTTGGCTTCTTCGGAAGACTGGAAGTGCTGTTCAACCAGGCTATGCGTCATCGATCAGAGTAGGTGATAGTCGGAAGGGGCGATGTCTGGTGATTACGGCAGGTGGGGTATAATGTCCTATTTCAGTATTTCCAACCTAAGCATCATGTGGCCGAGCGTTGTCGTGCAACTAAATCACTTTGTCCTATCTCTTTCGGTACTGTGGTCGTTTCTCCTTCAACGCTCGGCTCAAACGCATCAATTTCGGTCGATAGTGATCTCCCGTGATGGCTTCATTCGGTTTCAGCAGCTCATGAGATACCATAAAAATGTTCTCTCTTCCACCACCTCGATGTCAAAATCACTACTCTTGAAGCTTTAAAACCACACACGACATGCTCTTTCACTAAGAGCAGCCTTACCATAAGTGCTTGAGAACATTTGATGCGCCTCAGCCGCAGATTTTTTTTTGAATTGAAGGCAGAAAGCAATACTTCCCGCAAATGACGATTATTTGGCTCAATCTTTCATATATTCGCGCACAAAAAAGTATATGACGCCCACAAAACTTCACAAATCTAATGAGGAGTTGAAAAGAACGATTTCCGGATTCTACACTGTTACGCTTTATTATTCGTGACGTTTCGGTCTCTGCTGTGACCTTTATCTTAGCAGAGACCGGAACGTCACGAATAACAAATCGTAACAGTGTAAAATCCGGAAATTTTTCCTTTCAATTCGAAATGCACTGTGAAAACATTCACCAAACCATGATGAGAAGTTGTTGACAGATACCTAAGTTTACCATGTGACATTTCTAATCCCCCATTGTTGACCAGCATTTATTGCTGGTGCCATCTTTTTTTTTTAAGGCTTAGGATGCTCACCCTTTAATGCATTGCACAGTTAAGTCGGTAAAGGAAGTGGACTAAAATTGGGTGTATTATGAAATTTCGGATGGAGAGAGAAGGAAATGACGGTGAACATTATTCTTGAAGGACTGGATATTATACCAGTTTGGAAAACGTTATGCAGCAATGCGTTTGAGAGTCGGGATGTTCGGGAAGTGAATGACCGCCGAAATTTCACTGTACGGGAAGATAAAAGTCTGACAGTACACTGGTGCGCATGTTTCGATTGACGAGTATGTCGTAGAAAAGTGCAAATTGGAGGAATAAGTGCGTATAGTTCCGAACTGCATTTACTATGGAAGTAGCGATAGTAAATGCTGAGACATTTCTGCGTTGCTCGAGGGAGTCAATAGAAGCCGTAATGGTTTCATCTCCAGTAAGTCGGAACGGGTTCGATCAAGCAGCGCAAGGTGAGTTTTGGGAGTCCCAGCCCAAAGATGCGAGTTGTACTCTAAGCGAGGTCGAATATAGGCCTTGTAGATGGTAGCTAAGTCGTGAGGCGTAAAGTATTTTTTGCATTTACGAAGAATACCTAGGCGTTTGGAAGCGTCAAGGGCAACTTCAAAGATGTGTTGACTCCAATCGAGATGGGTATTTAACTTTATGCCTAAAAGGATAAAATCTTCGGAAGAGCAAAGTTTTACGACATTAAAGGCGACTGTTCCAGCGTCGTCACGTTTAAGGGAAAGATGAAAGGCCTGTGTCTTAGCGGCATTGAACTCTACTCTATTTTTCCTGCCCCATTCCAAGATTAAATCGAGATCTGAGTTCAGCGAACGGAACAACTCTCTGCGATAATAAATACTAAGAACAGGGTTGGCGATAAGACAGAACCCTGAGAGACACAGGAATTGATTGGGAAGGAAGAAGAAGTAACGAGGAAATACCACTCGTGTAGTGCGTTTGGAAAAGAAACTCTCAATCCATTGAATGAAGGTAGCATCCAGGCCAATGGCCGTGAGCTTAAAAAGAAAACATTCGTGCCAAACACTGTCAAAAGCTTTTGCAATGTCAATCGCGGGAACTTGACCTTCGCCATATTTTTGCAAGGAAGAGTTTCAGTTAGATAAACCAAGAGCTCTCCCGTCGATCTTCCAGAACGGAAAACGTATGGGGATCGTGGATAAGTCGAATCAGAAAGTGGTCCGTATTTCCAATTAGCGAAGGAGATATTACAGAGAGGGAGTATTTCTCTAGATTTTTAGTGAGAAACAAATCGAGAAGATTGGAAAAGTGTCCTAGAGTTACCGGTAAACGAGTAGGCTCATTTACAAGTTGTGTTAATCCGTTTATCGAAGCAATTGGGAAACGGTGGTTTTCGATTTGTACTCCCGATAAAAAAAAATGTCTAATTTGATTTATTTTCCTGGTAAATTTAACATATATGTATAAAACAAAATCTAAAGTCAAAACACTTGCGGTTTCTGAAGGTTAAGCATTGTCTTCCATGTTAAAGAAAAATATTAATCAAAAAAACTCGTGAAATGTGTGGGACAAAAACTCGTAAAAATGGTCAAAAATCCTGACAAATAATAAATACATTAATAAATTCCGGTAGATCCAAATTACTTTAAGATCTTACAATCAAAATTATACCAATAAAGCTCTCATCTTAATTCTTAATGAATTCATTGCATATCTGAAAACTCCCATTAAAGTGAATTTTTATTGCATTCTAAAAACATCATAAATACGCTTAAGTCGGGCATATGTATAATTAATTTTTTTCACCTCAATAAAGCTGCGGTCTTTATATGCATGTAAATATTTTTGTATTGCAATTCAACATTATTTTGTTATAAAAAAAATCCGAAAACCATTTGGCAACCTTCATTTGTGCCGCTTAACGACATTACGACATGATTAATGGCTTCAATTTTATTTAGTTTTTACGGAAGCGATTCAACACACATATTTTTTTCGTTCGTAAGGAAATTCAATGTAGAAAAACGAGATAGCGTAGTTGTTAAATTTGTTTGTTATTATCTTTGTTAAGATATCAATCTGCAGTTTTGTTATGATCAAAATATTATTGCGAAGACCAGTTTTTCTTTTTCTTTTAATTGCTACGAAGAAATTTATTGCGATATTTCGTGGATAACAAAAACCTAGGGTTCTTAACCGGCTCTTCGACTTTAGCTTTGCACATAAGCATTCATGTGGGCTTCGGCTTGGGCGTTCAGATTTGACGGCCTTGGCTTTAAAGCTGTTACAATCGGTAATGCAAATTAACTTTAAAATCATCTGAACTGTATTGTATTCGTCGCGTAAATTTTGCTATTTTGGTAAGTTGATGAGTTAATGATTTCCTGCATTCATTCTTCATCCATATTTTCAAGAAATTTTACAAAATAAACCAACTTTTCTATCGAAATCTATTTAAAACTGACAGGAGCATGCGTAACGGCCGAATTTGACGAATACAATCTACTGGAATGTGTTAGCAAACTCAGTGGATTGAACTTTGTTGCTGCGCATTACATTAAGCGCGTGAACTGCACATACTAATGCTTTGGTTCAAAAGTGAAAGAAGGAGCAGGTTATGGCATCTTTTCTAAAAACCTTGATCTGGGAGTGGAACTGGCCTTTCGTGCAGAAGCTGAGTGGGTAGTTCGTTGGTCGTTTGGTCTAATTCAAAGGCCGTGAGTTCAAATCCTGGTCAACGTATAACTTTAGCACGCTGCCTGCATGGATATATTTGGACTACTTCGATCTCTTCAAATGAAAATTTGCAGATGAAGAAATGTGCGTAGAGCCAACAACTCTTCCACAATAACAAATAAATATTAAGGAGCTTGAAGTTCAGAAGGACAAGTTTCGATTTGGGCTGTAGTGAAGTATATGAATTATGAAGTTAGTAATGCCATGTGAGATCTCGATTAAGTTTCAATTATACATGTATATTAAAAGAATTGTACTAGATCTGACATCTAGCATTTTTAGAAAATAAACGCCACTTGTTCTTCGACAGTCATAGTGTTCATGTATTACATGGCGCAGCTGGTGAAAAAAAAAGTGCATTAAAATTTATTACCCAAAGTAAATATCGTATGGGAAAATTCAAAAGTGAGGCTAAGCTTGAAGCGATTCGGAAAACAAACAGGCCACATGGAAGACCGAAAAAGGTCAAATGCAAATATACATAAAATGGATTACGTGAAAAGAATCGAAGAACTAAGTCTTGATGGAAATTTGGTGGAAAACTGGAGGAGGTTCCAGCAAAATTTTAAAATATTCGCTGTGGCGATTGAACTAAAAACAAAGGATGAGGAAGTGCAGGTGGCCGTCTTTCTCAATGCAATTGGACCCGCAGCCATTGAGGTTTTCAATACATTACCACTTTCCGAGCCGGAAAGGAAATAATTCGATGCTGTCATAAATGCATTTAAGCAATTTTGCTCGCCGAAAAAAAATGAAGTTTACGAGAGCTTCGTATTCGGCAACAGAAGTCAAAATGAAGGTGAAACATTTGACAGTTTTTTGATGTCGATCAAAAAATTAGTACGAAGTTTTGGGTACACGGACGAATCGCGTATGATCAGAGACCGCATTGTCTTGGGAGTTTTCGACAAGGGCCTCCAAAAAAAGCTGTTAAAGACTCAGGGGCTCTCAATGGATAAAGCCATAGAAATGGCCCGAGCAGATGAGATATCGCGCACACAAGCGTCTGCACTACAGGAAACAACAACCGAGGTATATTCATTGAACAAAAAGTTTTTTCCTAATAAGTCTAATCAAAAATTAGTAAACGGTAAAAAAATCAGAGAAATATTAATAGTTCTAGTAGTAAACACAACTTTGTAGCTAATTGTAATTATTGCGGTAAAAATCATTTATTTGGAAACTGCCCCGCATACAAAGAAGAATGTAAAAAATGTAGGCGTAAAAACCATTTTGCTATTATCTGTAAATCGAAACATATTAATACTGTGAATAAGCAGTCAAGTAGTGAGGATCTGTCAGACTCATTCTTTATTGATTCAGTTGCAAATTTCAAAAGAGCTAATAGTAAGAGATGTGCGTGGTTTGAGTTAATTCGTATAGGAAACCAAATTTTTAAAATTAAGTTGGACACGGGAGCTGAGGTTAATGTTTAACCGCATAAGGTGGAAGTGAACTTAAATTATTAGGCGAAGTTGTTCTGCAATGCTGCATCAAAAATGAGGTTAGTTATCAAAAATTTATCATAGTTGACGGTGATACTATGCCCATTTTGGGATTGGCCGGGTGTATAAATCTGAAATTAATTAAGAGACTAGATACCATTGCTTGTGACGGTTGTTTTTCAAACAATTTCGTAATACATTTGAAAAAAGGTGTCACACCTGTCATTAAGTCTTGCCGAAGAATCCCAATTTCTCTACGGGAACCCTTAAAACTTGAGCTTAATCGTATGTCAAATTTAGGAATAATAGAAAAGGTCAACGGGGCCACAGAATGGGTATCCAATATTGTTATTGTAGAGAAAACCAATGGTAAATTGAGGATTTGCCTCGATCCGCAAGATTTAAATAAAAGCATTAAGGGAAATAGTCATCCAATCCCTACCTTTGAAGAAGTGCTACCAAATCTAACCAATAAGAAATATTTCAGTGTCCTTGACCTTAAGGATGGCTTCTTTCAAATAAAATTATCTGCAGAGTCAAGTAGTCTCTGCTCATTCAATACCCCTTACGGATGTTATAAATTTTTGAGACTACCGTTTGGTGTAAAGATTGCACCAGAAACTTTTCAAAAGTTGAACGAAACAAATTTCAAAGATATTGATGGAGTCACAATTTATATTGATGATATTCTGATAGCAGCGGATACGATTGAGAAACATGATGCAATTCTCAAGGAACTGAAAAATTTCAATATTGCGTTAAAGAAGTTTGTTTTCTTGGTCATATTATTTCAGCAGACGGCATATCTTTCGATAAGAGAAGGTTGCAAGGAATTCAAGATATTGGCATACCTGAATCGAAAAAGGATGTCCAGAAACTACTAGGTATGATCAACTATATGCGGAGCAGTATTCCGAATTTAGCAGAAATATCGACACCCTTACGGGAACTCGTAAAGAAAAATATAATTTTATATAATTTTTATATAATTTAGAGCAGTACAGGTAGCTAAGAATATCATGAAGAAGTCAGCTGATGGCAATATTTGGCTATCATTACTCGAATACAGAAATACACCGTTGAAAGATATAGATCAGTCCCCTAATAAACTTCTGATGTCAAGAACAACACGTTCGTTACTCCCAACTAAAGAAACACAGTATTACGCAGTAGTATCTCCATGTATGCCATGTGAAATCTCGATTAAGTTTCAATTATACATGTATATTAAAAGAATTGTACTAGATCTGACATCTAGCATTTTTAGAAAATAAACGCCACATGTTCTTCGACAGTCATAGTGTTCATGTATTACAGTAGTGCCATTGAAGAAGAAAAAGAAGAAATATAACGACAATTGCCTAATAATAATCTTCTCTTCTTCATTGTATATTATATTTGAACAAGTAAGAACAGAGTTCAATGCAATGCATCAAAAATCCAACGCTAGCTTGTGTTCACCAAATGTGAACTAATCGTTATATTTTTCGAAAATTGTCCAAACCACAAAATATTTGTCTTGTAACGAACTTATTTTTATGACAGGATTTAAATATTTTCGATACCCAAAAAGAATCAGAAACTATGTGGCGCAATCGGTAAGATTTATTTCCAGGTTTGAACTGGAATTAAAAACATATCAGAATTATGATTGGGCGTAAGGCGTGCAGAATTTAAAGTTTGATGTTTTCATTATTTTCAAAGAAATTGAACATAGTTTTCCTGAAATTAGGGCATTTGTATGGGAGGTGGCAGAGGATGTGGAGGGGAGCATCCTTATCATCATGCTTTGTTTCAATTTAAGTTTTGCGAGAAATTCAACCTCCCACCGAGTAATCAGTTACACCCAACAGCATCGCCTAGAGGAACCATATTGCATGCCGTAAAATTTCGCACTCGCGTCATTGCTAAAATTCTTCAGGGTCTCAATATCAATACATCCTCCGGTCCGGACGGTATTCCCCCCATAAACCTTAAAAGATGCTTCTCATCTTTGGCTAAACTTCTTCGCAATCTTTTCCACCCATCCTTCTCTTCAGCAAAATTCCCAAATAGCGTTAAACAAGCGAATGTGCAGCCTATAGCCAAGAAGGGCAGCAAGTCGGACCCCGCAAATTATCACCCAATAGCCATTACTTTCGTGCTGCCAAAAGTGATGGAAACTGCTGTCATGCAACAATTGTAAAGCAATCAACTTATAGACGATCGCCAATATGGTTTTCGGTCGGTAAGATCTAGAGGTGTTTTGTTGGTTTACCTAACCGAACGCTGCAATGCTTGCATACATAAATTTGGCGAAGGCCAAGTACTTGCATTAGAAATTGCGAAAGTGTTTGATAGAGTTTAGCATAAGTCCCTACTATCTAAGCTCAAAGCATTTGGCTTTGATGCTTCTTTTCTGTTATGGATTGAGAGTTTTCTATCGAAGCGCGCCATACAAGTTATTTTAGATGGCGTCTCTTCGACTACCTTTCCTATCAATTCCGGCGTTCTTCAAGGCTCCATTTTATCACCTACTTTATTTGTAATCTTTATTAACAACCTTCTGTCGTCGACTCTCAACCCAATTCACAGCGATGACAGTACACTTGAAAACACTTACAGCTTCGACTCGATTGCTTCGGCGCACCAGCCTTCTGTGCCTATTAATCGCCGGGAGTTATTTCATTCATTAAATTCTGGCCTCATCACAATCCTGCAATGGGGCAGGGCGAATCGAGTAGAGTTTAATGCCATAAACACAAGCCTGTCATCTTTCTCTTAAATACGATATCTCGGTGCCTAACCTAATCTTTGATGGTGTAACACTTGGCGATTCGGAAAATTTCTACCTTCTGGCACCACATTAATAAGAAACTTGACTGGAGCCAGCACACACTGAATGTAGCTTTCAATCAATCAATCAATCAATCAAATTCCTGTTAAGACCCCCTATAGGGGCATAGGACAGAAACAACTCTCTTCCACAAGGCGCGATCCTGAGCATCGGCCTTAAGCTGTTGCCAGGACTTGTTTATTCCTCTGGCCTCCTGCTCAACTGCTCGCTTCCATGTTACATGGTCGACCAACCCGACGTCTTCCTTGAGGGTTATAATCTAGAGACTGGTTTGCGATGTTTCGCTCTGGTTTCCTCAAAGTATGACCGATCCACTGCCACTTCCGCCGTTGAATCTCAATACCTATTTTAATCTGGCCAGTTGTACTCCAAACTTCGTCGTTGGAGATCACTTCTGGCCAGAATATTCCTAAAATGCGCCGGAGGCATTGGCTTACGAAAGTCTGTAGTTTCTTGGTAAGTCGAACGGTCACTTTCCACGTAGTACAACCATATAACAACACGGATTTGACGCATGCGTCAAAAACTCGCAGCTTCGTGCGAAGGGAGATCTCTCTTAACCTCCAGGAAGGGGAAAGGATACCGAAGGCCTGACGGGCTTTATTTAGCCGAGCCTCAACATCCTTTTCGGCTCCGCCGTCCATGCTGACAATGCTTCCAAGATAGCAAAAATCTTGCAACTCCTCCACATCCTGTCCGTTAAGAACAATCGGTTTGCTTGCGTTCGAACCCATGTGCATGTACTTGGTTTTACGCACATTTATTTTCAGTCCCGCCTCTTTGCATTTAGAATGCAACGAACGAACATTTGACTCTAAGTCCGAACGGTTATGTGCAAGCAAACACACATCATCAGCATAATCAAGGTGACTTAAGATATTAAATAGTCTCCATTAAAGACCTTTACCTTCCCCACCTTCCAGCGCAGCTTTCAAGATGTCATTTATTAACACCAGAAACAGGGCTGGTGATAATTTGCAGCCTTGTCTGACACCCGTTCGCACAGGGAAGCTCTCGGACAGCTCTCCTCTATGCAAGACGCGACACCTTGCATCTTCGTAGGATTCTTTAATCATAGCTATGACCTTATCTGGAATACCTCTCCTACGCAAAGCATTCCATATGTAATCTCGCTTAACGCTGTCGAAAGCCTTCTCGAAGTCCACAAACATGAGATGCAGTGGCGAACCCATTTCGGCTGACTGCTCTAATATTATCCGTAGGGTATTTGTGTGGTCGGTACAAGACGACCCTTTACGGAATCCAGCCTGATAAACTTCGAGAGTGCTCTCGACGACATCACTAATCCTATTGAGAATTACCTTAGCCATAATTTTTGATACGGTAGTAAGTAGACATACATATACCACGCCAATTGCCACAATCCCGAAGGTCGCCCTTCTTCGGAATTTTCACAATGATGTCCTCCTTCCATTCAGTCGGATATCTTCCTTTATTCCACACCTTAGTGAAGAGTGGGAGGAATATATCGGCTGTTATTTCCGGGTCCGCTTTGAGGAGTTCGGTTGGTAGTCCGTCTATACCTGGAGCTTTCCTTCCCGCCATTGACCGAATGGCGGAAACTATCTCTTCCTGATCTGGGGGATCGTCTTTAATAGAGGATTGTTGCGGTTGGATGTTTGGAAGTTGTTCTGTTTCCGGAATATCTTCCTCTGACAAGATGCTTACAATATCAGAGAAGTATTCCTTCCATCGTCGCAACTGGTGTTCACTCATATTAAGGAGAGTTCCGTTGACATCTCTCACCAGGTGGTTGACGGTGAAATTCCTGTTCGTCAACTGTTTCATGATTTTAAATAGTGAACCCATATCCCCAAGGTACCAGATCTTCAATGGCCTTTCTCTTGTCGCGTCTAACAGCCTTTTTAAGCTATATATGAGCATCACGGTAGTTCTCAGGTCGGGCGTTCGTTGGTTGACATCGGGTTGAGAGATGATTGCCAATTTGGCTTTTTTCCGATTGCCAACCTTATCCCATGTGTCTTGCGACATCCAGGATTTCTCACCGCTTTGCACATATCCCACAGATTCTTCAGCACTAGTTAGAAAAGTGTTTCTGGTTGCCTCCCAATTGGCGTCCAGTGTGCGCATTTCATATTCACCCAATGTGGATGACTTTTCGCGTAGAATAGTGGTGTATTCGCGTTTTTTGTTGGGATCTCTGAGTTTATCCACATTAAGCTTGCGCTTCATTTCAAGAATTTGTGGTCATCGGATAGCTGCTGTACACAATCTCAAGCAGGCAACCATCAAGTGGTGATCGCTCCCCACGTCAGCTGCACGTTTCGCTCGCACATCGAGGAGACATCTTCTCCATCGGCGACTTATAGCCAAATGGTCGATCTGGTTCTGAGTAACACCATCAGGGGAAACCCAAGATGTTTTATGATGACCCTTGTGTGGAAAAAGGGTCCCTCCGATGACCATTTGCCGAGTACTACAAAACTCCACAAATAATTCGCCGTTTTCGGGTATGGGAATGTAGCTTTAGACACCTCCAAGTGCTTAGGCTCTCTCCGAAGGTGCAAGAAATATTTTACACCATCTGATCTTGCAACAAAGTACAATTCGCATATCTGAGCTAGGGCACCCAAAACTGGATCGATTTCAGCAATTTGCGTTTCGACTTATTAGACATGAGACCATAACGGCATCTTTAGACTCACTTGAACATCGCAGAAATGTTTATTACTCACCATCTACTACAGATATTTCCATGGCCGCTGTAGTCATGAAATTAGTCGTCTTATCCATCCTTTATATAAATTCACGCGTAATACTCGTGCTGTTCATGGGCATACGGTTGAGCCACCCAAATTACATACAGTAAAATATAGGCAGTCGTTTCTACCTCGAACAACCAAAATGTGGAATGCACTACCCGCGATCGCTTTTCCTAGTGATTATAACATCATGCAATTTAAAAGCAACATTCACCGATTTCTTATATCCTGTCCGTTCTTATTCTATTAACTGTTTACTTTGATTATTTTTATTTTGGTTCATCCCTTCCTAAACCGACTGGGCTGTACGCTGCAGTATTAAAGGGTGACCCCTAAGTTCAACTTGGTGCCTTAAACAACAACAAAAAAAAGTCGATAGCTCTCATATGTTCGACGGTAAAAATGCTTTTCTTGAATTTATAATATTAATATTTTTATGGGAGGGGGTAGAAGGAGTGAAGTGAAGCTGATAATTTTTTTTAGAATTTATTGTAATTGTTAAGGGACAAATTGCGGCAAAATTTTCAGTTCGTACTTTTCCTAGTTTTAATGGAAATCGATATAATGCATTTAACGAGATTATTCATTTGTATGGGAAGGGGTAGAAGGAGTATACGGATCAAAACACAATTTTTTGTCGTCAAGGATTTTTTTATTATTATACTTTCCACAAAACTTCAAGTCGATGGTTTTGACAGTTTCGAAGAAAAATAATTAAGTTTCAATTTCAAAATTTTGTAAAATTTGTATAGGAGGAGGTGGAAGGAATGAGGTGGAAGGAATGAGGTGAAGTTGATATTTTTTCGAAACTGATTGCAATTATAATAAAATTAATTGTGGCGAAAATTCGTATTTTCAGCTTTGCTAGTTTCAATGAAAAAAACTAATTTTTCAAAATTGATCACTTGTATGGGTGGGGGTAAAAGGAGTGAGGGGATCGGATCAATATTTAGTGATGTTAATTACATATACATATATCTTTATACTTTGACCCAAATTTCGACATTTGAAATAGTTTTAGAAGAAAAATCTATTTCTTAAAATTTCGAAACTTCATGTAATTTGTATGGAAGTGGGTAGAAGGAGTGGGGGGGATGTAGCCCGTTCATGAACTTAAAGTTTCTTTATTGCTTAAAGTGATATACAAGAAATTTCAGGACGATAGCTCAAATCGTTTGAGAGTAATGTTGTTAACAGAAAAACAGACAATCACTCGGAATCGAAATTTTTCAGCGACAACAAATATTTCTGTACCCTTGGCATCTCTGTGCGAGCATTATTTCTTAGCGTTACAATATACTCTCAGATTTCTTCTAGAGCATAAACATAACAGGATTACGATTGGGCGTAAGGCCCAATAATGCGATACTCTAGATGAAGAGAAATTTATTGATTTTAAGAAATTTTGTATGGTGAGTGGTGGAGCTTTCTTAGCGTTACAAACGGTAAGGCAAACGCAATATACTCTCAGATTTCATCTAGAGTATAAAAATCACCCTTTTCAATACGGATCATATATTTAATCTCGAATCAAAAACATTGTCCGAGACCAACACGAATTGTGCACTCCCTAAACCTTGTATATTGATATTACAATGAACATTGTTCTGATGAAAGCCTTGAACCTTTTAATACCCTGCATGAAAAACCTATTTAGAAATATTGGTCATTTCGGAACACGGAGGTGAACAATAGAAGTGATAAAGTTCAGCTGAACCGCATTTCGTGGTAGCTTAGCAATTAGTATAGTAGTAGTATCTTAATCAAAAAATAGCCACGAAATTACAAGATGACTTCGTTGCAATAATAAATTGATTAATCTTGTGTGCGGTGACTGATTTGTAGTCACTTACATAATTTAAACCCTAATAATAAATTGTGGTTACAAACACAACAAATAATAATGTTTACAATGTGTCGGAAAAAGTGTAGGTAGTACATTTCATAATAAAGTTTTGCATTATCAGTTTTGGATTATATGAGTGTTACAAAACATAACTATAATGATAATTGGATTATTAATCGCATTTCTTTGAGCTATTGTTATGTTTTGAACACAGTTAATTTATGAATTTGATACGCTTGGTGAAAAAATTGATATACAATTAGGAGCGTTTGTATGGAGCATTATCTGTGAAACGTACACCGCCTTGCCGTAAATTAAACGCTGTATCGAAACTTTTCTGAGGATTTAAAATAATGTTTGAAACACATATCGAGATTATAGTACACAAATGTGTAAAGTGACGAATTTGGGGAAAATCGGCTTAGGTGACAAAATGAAATTTCTTATAGATGTGGCAAGTGATAAACTGATGAATTGGCGATACAGCACCTTGCGGTAGTGGTAAGTACATTCATTATCTAAGAACTTTCAGAAAAATCAAAGTTTCAAATGCGTTTATCAGAAAATCAACAGGTAGCACTTATCACATTTGTGCACTATGGTATCGATATATAGTTAATCATGCGGAGTAACCCGTTGAAAATTTGTATTAAGGTGACCAATCTTTGAAGATAGAAACTTAATTTTTGGGTTGATTCTAAAGGAGGGTGATTTTTGGGGGTGTAGTGGTTAAGAGGAGATGGGAGACCGCTAGAATCGAAAACTTTAAATTCAAATATCTCAACTACGGTTCTAGCTTAAACGCTGAAAATCGAAACACATATAGAGGAGTTTGTTTTGCAGATGTTAGGGGGCACTGAATGATAGAAAGCGAACAGAAACCATCTACTACTGAGTATATAAACCTTCTTGTAGTGGAACTGTTTCACATTTACATCTTTTGACCATTTTATTTCGAATAAATTTTCATTGCCAGTAGCAACTGAAAAACTCGTGGAATGGGAATCGACCCACGACCTATTGACTGTGAAGCAAGCACGCTTCTCACTACGCCACGGAAACCTCCCATTAAAACTACACAATTTCACGAAATAAAATGCACCAATTTCCTGAGTTCCTCATATTAATGAGGCTCAAATTTAGTGGGAAGAATTTTAATATCAATTCATCCGCCACTCTTTCAATCATCTCCCATACAAAATGACACGATTCCCTAACTTGAATCAATTTTTTCTCGCAAATATAAGATATTTTAAAGTTTCCACTGCTTATCTATTTATTTATTTACATTTTTTTTTTCTGAAAAAAATTGAAGTCCTACCCTACTTCAATCCTCTCCTACAAAAACTGCACCGTTTCACATTAAATGCAAGTACAATATTGATGTCAAAAAAGTAACTATTCGTTACACGAGTACTCGTTACCGACTAAAATTCGAAGTAACGAGTACCGACGCAGATTTATTTTCGTTACTTAGGTAACGAAATGAGCTTTCGAAAAAGTAACTGATTTGTCAAAACATTTCGTTACTGTTTCGTTACTCGAGTATTCATTCCATTTACAAAAAAATGACCTATACCGAAAGTAACGTTTAGTTTTTTTTCATTACTTTTATTTCATCAAGACTATCGCATATACACATGGTGTACTAAGTTGTTAAATGTCCTTCCTTTTATGGAACAACCGTGCACAGCACGAGCACATATGCTAGTTTTTAATAAAACAATTTTCACCAACAAAAAGTTATCAACTTGAAAAGTCGTACGAACATTTTAAACAAAAAATTTCAAAATAAATTTGTTTCAAATGTTTTGAAATCGACCTAGTCCTTCTACCCCCTCCCATTCAGAAGTATGATTTCATCCAATTTGAATAAATGGACTAATTACAAACAAATTAAAAGCTACAAACTTGAAATTTTGTACGAACATTTTTCAAAGCAAATGAAAAAACACAACAGAACTACGATTGCGAGTAAACTCAAAGCATTCGATACTCTAGACGGATTAGAGATTTCAGTGAATTTGGAAGGTGATTTCTTGCTCTATTAGGAGCCTACTTATAAAAATATATTACGTCTCATTAGAGCATCATTGCCGTGACAATTTTTTTCACGCGTATCCAAATTTCAACTTTTGTATAGGAGGTGGCAGACAGGGTGAGGTGTGTCCAATGGTTTTTATAGAGGTATGAGGTAGCTGAAACCAATAAGAAAATGATACGATTTAAATTTCAGATCAATAATCTTTATAGTTCCCAAAAAAACCAACTTATTATAAAGTTATGAAATTGTGCCGGTCTGTATGGGAGGTGATAGAAGGGGCGGCGAAATCGAACTTATTTTTTCACATATCACAATAACCGCATCAAATTGAGATCTCTCATATCACTTTAATCGCTAACGAAATACGCACCAAATTTGAGCTTCAAAAATTTTATAGGTACAGTATTTCGTAAAATTGTACAGTTTATATGGGAGGTGATAGAAGGAGTGGGGGTTTTCAAATTCAGAAAAATTCTTCATTTAAAATTTCAGATCAGTGCCATTTACATTTACCAACAAAATGACCTAATAAAAAAGTTGTGAAATTATGTCATTTCAACCCGTTGAAAATGCAATTTTTTTCAACTCAAGCATGGAATCAAAATTATTTGGAATCATGATTTTTTACTTTAGTCAAATAGAGAAATGAGCTGAGAATCGAACCCGGGGCCGCCCGTGTGGCCAGCAAATTCTTCCACTATGCCACCGATACCGACGAAATTATCTCGCCAAAATTTAGTCACCTACTTAATGTGAGTCACGTGACTTCAAATATAAATTATCATTATAGATTAAAGCAGCGAGAAGAATGAAAATTTCTCGGAAAAATCTTCAAATAAGGCAATGGAATCAAAAGGCATGGTAGCAAACAAGACATACTACTCGGTAATTCCAATAATAAAATCTAAGGACGTGCATTGAAAAACGAAGCTGCAATTCTACAAATTCAAAATAAGACCTGTACTCTGCTATGGCACTGAAACGTGAATGTTAATACAGGCATCAGAAAAAATAGTTAATGCCTTCGAGAGGAAGGTATTACGACGAATCCTCGGACCGGTGAGAGAACAAGACGAATGGAGAATTTGATACAATCAGGAATTGTATATCCTTTTTGAGGACCCAGAAGTCTCTACCTACTATCATCAAACTTTGAAAGCTACAGTGGGTTACGCAGAAAACGCTAGGATAATTCAATCAACGAAGACAGCAAATCGCTTCTGAAATTTTCGAAATGGAGGACGCGGTCATTAGACCGAGGAAATTGGTGACGAAACATATATGCCAAGGCCCGACTTGGGCTTTAGTTTCATTGATAAAGATGACGTATTGAACGATCGGTTCACAAACTTTCAATCCAGAAAATGAAAACCAATAGCCTTAAGTTTGGTTAAAAATGCGTTGTGTCCTACTCTGTCGATAGCATTGAAAATATAGAATGCAACAATAAAAGATTCACCAACTGGTGAATAGTTTTGTTCCAATGTTCGGTGAAAATAGTATGGAAGGGGTAGAAAGAGTGACGAAATTCTTTGAAGTAAATGGTATTTACATCATTATGGTAAGGTAAAATTTTGAAGTATTTACATTTCGAATTTTTGTGAAAAATTAAAGGAAAATGTAAAAAAAAATTTGGAAGTTGTAATGTGCAGCCAATATTACTTAAAATTATTTGTGTTAGAAATTATACAATGCAATATCTTGATGCAATCTGTGAGTATAGTTTGTTCACTAAGTTCAGCTTTAGAACTGACAACGGCCTTAAACAAGGTGCTTTTCAACTTGACACTCGAATATATCGTTCGGATACTTCCCGTTGACACCAAGGGAACACTATGCTTTGAATCCATACAACTCGTAGCATATACCGACGATATAGATATCCTCGCAAGAGGAGTCGGTAGCAAGGGAAGTTGAACTGCGAATTAATGAAAACAAATCAAAAATTATGGCACAAACTAGAAAAAAGACGCCAATCAGACAAAATATTACAGTAGGAGGCTATAAACTAGAAAATTAAGACAACTTTGTATACTTAGGGGCAAACTTATCAAAGAATGGAAGCGAGCCCATCGAAATTGAAAGAGAATTGGCAAATAAGACGTATTATTCGGTACTTCCAATTATTAAAAACGAGAACGTGCACAGGAAGACTAAACTAAAAATAATAAAACCTGTGTTATGGCAGCGAAACGTGGACGCTAACTCAACCATCCGAAAAATTTCTTAACGCCTTTGAAAGAAAGGTTCTTAGAAGTATCCTGGGACCTGTGAGGGAAGACTCGATCTGGAGAAGAGAATGTTCGTCGTCATTCAAAAGCCTCGAATTCGAGTGGCTGTATCTCTGTCTTCTTAATAATTCTCAAACGCTTTAATCTATCAAGCTGAAAAAAACTCGTAAACAATGCTTACGAAAAAAGTTGCCCTGTTCTACACAAAAAAGAGCCAAACACCTTGGTGGAATGAGGAACTAGCGGCAAAACGCAAACAAACTAAGAAATTGTTCAATAGAGCAAAAACTTTTGGGAACTGGGACTAATAAAGAAAGTTCCTTACTGAATTCAACAAACTTCTAAAAAGGTTAAAAAAGAGTCTTGGAGAAGATTTTGTGAAGAGATAGATGATCTCCCAACGGCCTCAATTGAAGTCTTGATGCCGTTGGGAGATCATCTAGAGATTAGGGTGTTATTAAAAGACACCCCGATAGGGTCCTCAACTTAAAGCAGCATGGAAACACCTGAAGTGTTACTGGCAACACATTTCCCAGGCTGGAAAATAATTAACAACAATGAAGATTTAGTGGTAAAGGAAAGGACGTATCGTCAAACACCGTTCATCAATAGCATTGCTAGATCAGATGGACGATCAACAAGCCTTACAAATCAGCCGGAGTAGATAAAATGTCTCCCGCATTACTGCAGAAGGGGTTAGAGATCCTAATGCCTAATGCCAAGGATCCTTAAAGCCAGTTTTGTATGGGGATACATACCAAAAATTCGGAGGAAAGCGAGGGTGCTATTTGTACCGAAGGCAGGGAATCTACTCATTGATCAGCATAAGCCATATCGCCCTATAAGCCTTACTTCCTTTTTCGTCAAGACGATGGAGAATTTAGTGGACATTCACATAAGAACAGGACCTAACAAGGTCTGTCTTAATGATAATCAACATGCTTACCAAAAAGGCAAATCAACAGAGTGAGCCCTTCATGGTTTGGTAAGATAAATCGAAAACGCAAAAGGCTATAAACTAATTGCCCTTTGCGCATTCCTAGATATAGAAGAAGCATTTGAATACTCCCCATGAAGTCATAATACCGGCAGCTAGGAAAAAGGGTTTGGAAACGGCCACGATAAAATGGATACAAGCCATGCGAAAGAGCCGGATGACAACCACAGATCTAGGTGATAGCGCATTGATTGCACAGACCTATAGGAGCTGTCCCCAAGGAGGAATACTATCTCCACTTCTTTGGTCAATTGTAGTAGATGAGCTCCTGGACCGTCTAATAGAACAAGGATACGAGGCAATAGGATATGCCGATGATATAGTCATTATCATTAGAGGAAAATATGATTTAATAAAATCGGAAAGGATTCAATCTGCTTTAGAGGTGATAATGAACTGGTGTCAGTGTATGAACTTGAACTATCAACTCACGTAAGACTGAGATAGTACCATTTACAAATATAAGGAAAATCCATATCATACCTCCTTCAATAAATGGAACACCAATATCCTTTTCAGATGAGGTAAAATATCTAGGTGTGATACTTGATAACAAACTGAACTGGAACAAACATTTAGGATGGACTCATGCCAAAGCATTAAAGGCGTTTTGGGCCTGCAAAAGCTTATTTGGCGGAAAATGGGTATTAAAGCCCAAGATGCTCTACTGGTGCTACAGAACAATCATCCTCACAATAGTTACATGCGAATCAACGATATGGTGGACTAAAATTTTACAACAAAAAGCATAGCTTACGCTACAAAATATCCAAAGGCTAGCTTGTCTTGGTATCACAGGAGCAATGAAAACCTGTCCTACGGCGGCAATGGAAATGTTCCTAAACATCCCTCCAATACATCTCCAAATAAAAAAGGAGGCTATCAAAGGGTTGTTATGCATACAGAAGAAGAACAAATACGAATCAGGGGATTTTAGAGCTCACCTCAGAATCCTAAAAAAACCAAAAATAGAGGTTCTAAGCTCCACATTATCGACAAAATTCAACTTTGAAATCCTCTTCAAAGTTATAACCAGAGAACGGAAGGCAATCCATGTTACCTGAAATGGAAGAGGAATCAACCATCTGGTATACAGATGGCTCCTAACTTCTCGGATTCAAATCCGCTCGGCAAAGAAGCCACAATCTTCCAGGCTGACCTAATTGCAATGGAGCTTTGCATCCAAGAGAATATAAGGAGAGCTCATCGCAACAAATCTATTTATATATATTTATACTCTAGATGAAATCTGAGAGTATTATAAGTTTGCTCTAAAGTTTGTAACGCCAAGAAATAAGGCTCGGAGAAAAAAATGATGAATACAGAAATTAATATTATCACTCAAAAATCTCAAAACCGGATGTCCGTCCGTCCGTCCGTCCGTCCGTCCGTCCGTCCGTCCGTCCGTCCGTCCGTCCGTCCGTCCGTCCGTCTGTGCGCGCTCTAGCTTGAGAACGCGTTGAGCTAGATAGTTCAAATTTTGTACACGTCATTTTTGACAAAAAAGTAAGGTCAAGTTCGTGAACGGGCCAAATCGCTCCACCCCTTCTACCCCCTCCCATACAAAATGACACAATTGCGCAATTTGACAATAAACGGATTTGCACGAAAAGTATAAAAGCTATTGGCCTGAAATTTGGAATATGTTACTTTTATGATAATATCAATCTACCGTACGAAAATTATGCGTATCCTCCCCCTCCTTCTACCACCTCCCATACAAACTGTACTTGTCATGAATTACTCTAAGCTAATTTACTCATAGCGTATATAATTTAGAGAGCTGAAATTGTGCACCAAATATTTATTTGAAATTGTTAGTAAGCCCAAAAAAATTTAGACTATTAGCTTCACCCCTTCTACCCCCTCCCATACAAAATGACACAATTTCGTAATTTGACAATAAACGGATTTACTCGAAAAGTATAAAAGCAATTAGTCTGAATTTTCGGATATGTTATTTTCATAGTAATTTTAATCTACAGTAGAAAAATTATTTGCTTCCTCCCTCTCCTTCCACCCCCTCCCATACAAACTACACTTTTTCATGAAATGCTCTAAGACGATTTTCTCAGAACATATAACATTTATTGAGCTCATATTTTGTAATAAATACTTAATTAGTATTAGCACTAAGATCAGAAAAAAATATTTGATTAGCTTCACTGCTTCTACCCCCTCCCATACAATATGACACAGTTTCACAACTTCACAAAAAATCGATTTTCTTGAAAAGTATAAATGGCACTAGTCTGAAATTTCAGGGATGTCAATTTTACAATATTCCTAGTTATTTTTGAAAAAAATCACTCTAATCGCCCCACTCTTTCTACCACCTCCCATACAAACTGCACATTTTCACTAAATCTAACTCACTAATTTTTTCAGTTCCCATTCAATTTTTGGAGTAAGCATTTTGTACAAAATATTTTTATAGCTACTTTAGCATGATGGGGAAAAATTAGTTCAATGCTGTCATCCCTTCTAATACTTCCCATGCGAAATTTCATGGGATCACAAAAAATTCTATTTCATCTAGAGTATCGTAAGATTGCGCTTTACGCGCAATCGTAGTCCTGTTATGTTTTTTTTTTACGGCCGTCGAAAATAACTTAGGGGGTCACCCTTTAATGCGCGATGCACAGTTAAGTCGACACGGGTACGGGGAAACAAGTGGATAGAGGAAAATTAGTAGGGAAACACAGGAGGGGCGATTTTGAAGTGGCGGTGAACGTTGTTCTTAAATTGCTGGAGGTTGTATCCTGTCGGAAAGAGATTGCCTGGTAATGAGTTCCATAACACTGTCGCCGGAAGAATGAAGGACTGCCTAAACTTCACTGTTCTCCACGGCAAGGGCTTCACGGTGTACTCGTGTGAGCGTGCAGCTTGGCGAGTATTTCGGGGGGCATTGAATGAAGGTGGTATAAGGGCTTTTAGTTCCTTGCTGCATTAACCATGGAAGTATCTATAGTAAATGCATATTTCGACGATGCTCGAGGGAGTCAATTGAGGCCGATATAGCTTCATCTCCAATTAATCGGAATGCATATTTCTGGATACGGTCAAGAAGGGCCAGATGTGATTTTGGGGCCCCAGCCCAAACATGTGAGCTGTACTCCAGACGTGGTCGGATATAAGCCTTATAGATGGTAGCTAGTTCGGTGGCAGAGAAGTATTTCTTACACTTCCGCAGAATACCTAGGCGTTTCGAAGCATCAAGAGCGACTTCGTAAATGTGTTGGCTCCAATCTAGGCGATTGTTAAGTTTTACACCTAGTAATATAAAATCTGCGGAAGGTGGAATCTGTACGCCATTCAAGGAAATATTAGTGACCGACGTCGAAACGTTATGTTTAAGAGATAGATGACAGGACTGCGTTTTTAAGGCATTAAACTCTACTCTGTTGTTCCTGCCCCATTCCAGGATTAAACTGAGGTCAGAGTTCAATGACTGTATCGACTCATTACGACAAGACGCCACCGATATCGGACGAGCGTCCGCGGGAGAGTTGAATTGGTAGGTGTTATCTAAAGTGCTGTCATCTGCGAAACAGTGAATAGAATTGAGAGTATATGACAGAAGGTCATTTATGAAGACTAAAAAGAGAGTGGGAGATAAAACTGAGCCCTGAGGGACGCCGGAGTCAATAGGAAAGGGTGCAGAAGTTACTCCGTCTAGTACGACTCGAATAGATCGCTCAGAGAGGAAACTCTCAACCCATTGAAGAAATAAAGTGTCAAAACCAAAGGCCTTTAGCTTGGCTAGGAGGCATTTGTGCCAAACTCTGTCAAACGCTTTGGCGATGTCAAGAGCAAGAACTTGACCTTCACCAAATTTGTGGATGCAGGAATTCCAACGCTCAGTAAAATAGATGAGGAGATCGCCTGTAGGGCGACCCGAGCGACTATCCTACTGGATAGTCAGGCGGTTCTCAAAGCCCTAGCATTCAATAAACACGTTTGGGACTGCCTTAAAAACCTAATCATCCTGGGAAAAAGGAACGACGTAACCTCAATGTGGGTACCATGGGAATTGAGGAAAATGAAGAGGCTGATCGCCTTGCAAAAAACGAAAACGAAAAACAAATTTTATTGGACCAGAGCTATTCTGCGGAAAACCAAAAGGGCACTCCAGCTATATACTTAGAAAGTTGTAAATCATTCCAAGTGTGTTGCCTTGCGCAGCCATAGTGTGGAACCTCTCCTGACCGCATGGATAGCAAAGCTTCTTCGTTCACGGAAAATCGTAGCACGAATGGGTGAAGAGACAAGGAAAGGCTCTGTTCACAAAGGAACGCCACAGTGCGGTATAATATCACCTCTCCTGTGGGTCCTAACAGTGAATAAACCCCTTTCCATCTTAAATCAGAACGGCTACCCCACAATAGCATATGCAGACGATCTTGTCATCATGCTAACTGGTAAGTTTGAGCAAGTTCTAGGAGACCTCATGCAATCCGCTTTACAACTGTTAGATAGCTGGGCACTAGATAAAGGACTTACTATTAACCCACAAAAAACAGATCTGGTCCTCTTCTCCAGAAGAAGAAGACCATATGCTTTCAATCCACCAAACATTCGAGGAATCAATATGGTCCTCTCGAAGCAAGTTAAATATTTAGGTCTGATTCTTGATAGCAAATTATCCTGGAAGGCCAATATTCAGGAACGAGCAAAAAAGGCTACGGTAGCCTTCTTCGCTTGCAAGAAGACATTCGGTTTGAGATGGGGCCTTAAGCCGCACCTCATCCACTGGATGTATACCAATATTGTTAGACCAATTATTTGCTATGGTGCGCTGGTGTGGTGGCCGGCGGTGGTACTAAAAACCAACCTGGCACCCTTACAGCTGATCCAACGGATGGCATGTCTGTGCATAACAGGTGCCCTTAGAACCACACCAACGGCAGCTCTAGAGGTGATTCTCTCACTACCCCCACTTGATCTTTTTATAAAACAAGCAGCGGGCCTGGCAGCCATTAGATTAAAAACCACTAAATCGTGGCCAGAGCCACAAATTGTTCATGGACAAATTCTAAATGTCATTAGAAACGCAAACTCCGTTTTAGACCGCGAGTATGATTGCATGAACCAACCGCAGGTTGAGAAACGGAAGTTTCACATTAAGTTTCCTGAACGAAACGATGGGCAACAAATACGATACTCAGCACCTGTATAGGTTCTCATCTCTATACGGACGGATCTAAAACTAGCCAGGAGACAGGTGCAGGGATTTATTCCCATGACCTCGACATCCAAACTTCATTTCATCTTCCAGAACACGCGACAGTGTTCCAAGCAGAAGTATTGGCCATTAACGAGTGTGCAAAAATTATTCATGATAAGCAGAACAGTCTCGGAAATTGTTACATTTTCTCGGACAGCAGGGCTGCGCTTCAGGCACTCCAATCCTACAGGACTACATCCAAACTAGTGTCCATCTGTAGACACAATTTAAATCGCCTAGCGGCCATAACGGAAGTTTTTCTAATTTGGATACCGGGTCATAGTGACCTGCTAGGTAACGAGGCGGCAGATACGTTTGCACGGCAAGGATCTGCTAACATCAATTCGATGTAGCACCAACAGTGCTGAAGACTAGCTTCAAACAGACTATTTTGGATTCTTTCTTGGCGGGGTGGCGGCAGCTGGAAAGCTGTAAAACGGCCAAATCCTTTTGGGAAGAACCGAACAAAAATATTACAGCTCAGCTGTTACAACGTAGTCGCTATAGTATCCGAACTATTGTCTGCCTGACCACAGGCCATTGCTTGCTAAGGCTGCACGCATTTAGGATGCGGATCGCGAGTGACAGCTTGTGCAGAGGTTGCGAGGAAGACGAAGAATCTATCGAACATTATCTTTGTCACTGTCCGCAAATCTCCAACAGTCGTCTTTGTTTAGGCTCTAGATTCTTCTCAGAACTAGACGACCTCAGAGGCGTCCAACATTCGAGCCTGTTAAGGTTCGCAAATCGAACCAAATGGTTAGAGCAAGAGGAGTGACTTCCAACTTATACAACAATAGGGGGAGTACAATGGGCCCAACTAGATGGCCTCAGTGCTTGTGGTTCCGTGCAACCACCCTCATACAACCTAAACCTAAACCTAGAAAGTGTGTTCAACAAGAGCATAACATCTACTGGAATAGACTTTCAGAGTTATAAATCTCAAAAAAAA
The DNA here is from genome assembly GCA_963669355.1 of Chorisops tibialis. Classification (NCBI taxonomy): domain Eukaryota; kingdom Metazoa; phylum Arthropoda; class Insecta; order Diptera; family Stratiomyidae; genus Chorisops; species Chorisops tibialis. Next base: position 137,362,712 of record OY770264.1, read on the forward strand.
ACTAATGACGGGGCACAGTGGAGTAAACCACCACCGCAAAAATATGGGTTTGGCTGAAACCGACATCTGCCGCCTCTGTCGAAGACTCAGAAACTACAGAACATATCCTATGTTACTGTGAATCAGTAGCAAGGAAAAGACACAATATTCTCAAGGAACTAGCCAATATGGCTCCCTTATAGATACTTAGATTAGCCAAAGCCATTGAGTTATGGTACGGTAAAGGGACAATAAACGCACAATAGGCCGAGAAGATCGCAGTGCTTTCACGTGTTCACCAAATTATAAAAAAAAAAATCTAGCTTAAATTTCTTGGACGTTATTTTGAATGCCAAATTTAGCACTATATAATTTATCAAATTCAAAATCTAGCACCCATTTTGATGGTTTCCTGCCATACTTCATGAGCCGCCACTGCTTTTTACCACCAACCATACAAGTGGAATGATGGGGCGATAAAAATGATTCATTATACCACAGCTCCTGACCTCCTAACTACCACCTCCCATTCAGAATATCGAGGCATTTTCCTCCCAACTTTATTTACTCAAAATTATTAAACTAAAATATATTGGCAATATTTTACAATTTTATGAAACTCATTCTATCATTTTCATTTAACGATTGTAATAATAAAAAAAATTGCACATAACAAAAATGAATTATGATGATTATAAAGCTAAATTTATGACCTTAAAATTGTCATCTATTGTAAATTACTAAAAAGAATCACAATTTGAAAAAAAAACAAAATTCCATTAAAAATCTTATTACCCAACAAATTATAAATTTTCTCTCTCTTCCTCCGTTTTCGTAGGTTTCTCTAAAAAATCATTTTCTACCGCAAAATTATTGAAATAATTATCGAAAATTAGATATAATTATCCTCGAATATTGTTACTGTCATTTTCTTTGAAAGTGCAGCGGTCTTAATCAGGGCTACAGTGATCTAATCAAAATCTCTGTAAATTAGGGGGTCCACCACGATCATCGCCATTGACCATGATCGTGAGACCTTTACCTACGGAAACAGTAATTGTATAGATATCAAGGATATGATTGAAGAAATTAACTTTTAAGAGATATTTCCTCTTCGAATTTTGATTTTTTTTTTATGATGTTCATATACGCTTAGATAAATGGTTACAAGGTTTTTGTTCAAAGAATGATCATATGGCTGTTGTTGTTGTTTTTTGCTCCAATCTTAACCACTTCAATAATATATTGGTCAATTTTGCATTAGGTTTTTATGCGTGTAGTTTTTTTGTAATAGTTAACGATATCTTTGCGAACACTCACTCCTTGACACCATAAATATTATTAATTTTATGCGTTTCAAATTTTGTTGTGCCAAACCGCAACCAAAAAAAAAAAAGAAAGAAAAACAAAATCGGGGCATAAATCTGAAGGTGATTATGGGTATTTTTTTTGTTTTCTTAAAGATCAAAAAAAAAAAAAAGTGAGAAGGTCATTTGTGTGGACATTATGCATCTCATATAGAAATTCGATCGGGTTAGAACAATCTATATTTGAGTTGATTGTATGATTAGCGATCATCTTATTCAGGTTTTCGGTAATGTTATTCTATTTTGGTTCCAAACTGGTTCCAATTCTGAAAATAAATTTTTTCGCAAAAAATGCCGATCAGGTTGATTTGTTGGTATTTTGTTTTTTTGGATAGGACAAGATCAACTAGAGGTTATGCAGAAAATATTTTAAAAGGGTATTTTGTTATTCAAGATTTTTTTTTTTTTGGTTTTGATGAATATCTAAAGATCAGTGTTGTTAAGGGGAATAAGAAAGAAAATGTTTTACTTACTTTCGTTACGTTGTCGACGATCCTCATCGACATCACGAATTATTTGCTGATTCTCATAACAATTTGGGGCATATTGAAAGCCCCATCCGATTTCTTCTTCCTCCAGCGTTAGAATATGATCGAGTACTTGAACGCCACGTTCAAGCGGATCGTGAAATTTATTAACAAGATCGGCACAACGATCGGCTAAATGCCATAGATCGGATTGTGTAATGGCCCAGTAAAGTAGGTGTCGACCTAAGTGACTACCTAAATTGCTTGCAAAGGCCTCGGTCATCGTAAGCCCATCAGATGGGTATGATGATGATGATGAAAAAAATTAAAAGACATGTAGATCGGTTTCGGGATTTTTAATGAGGTGTACACGAAGAAAGTACCTATATCAAGCTCTTCTCATCAAGTTTTTTTTTTTTTTTTTGGTTTTTTTTACAACTCTACAATAAAATGTGTAATGAGTCTTGGTACTTTCTCTCCAGCTTAATTTATAAAAATTATTTCGTAAATTTTATATATATAATTTTTTTTTTTTTTTGTTGTCTTCTATTTAATGTTTTTTTTTTTTCGCTGTAACCACACACAACTTAGTTACCACCTAAAAATAAAACGAAAGAATGGTAGAAAAAAGAGATAATTATGTAAGATTTATTCGTGGCTTGTTGTTATGGTTTTTTTTTTTTTTAACGTTGTCTTCAAGACGCCGACACGATCTTCACTGGTTTTCTTCATGCATTTTCACTTTCATTCCGATGATCATTATTATTATGATGTTAACGCTATTAAACTAGTTCGGCTCTATTGCATAAGCAATATTGCACTAGTTTGGAGCTTTTTGTATGCTGCGATCGTAATTGTATACGATCCACTGATCTTGCACTTTTGAAATGGCACCTGTGATCACTTGAATTCATCACGACTAACGATCGTAATTTTTGACAAATTTTTTTTTGAAACTTTAATTTTGACACGATTACTACGAATTTTTACACAATCATTGAAAAACCGGCACGATCAGTGCATGTTTTTTTTTTTTTTTTTTTGCGTGATCTGAACTGAAAAACTGCCAAGTTCAAGAATTTCTTCGACAATAAAACTTTCACTTTCCTGGTAGTTTACACCACGCTTCGATCATGTAAAACTCGTTACGCGATCATTAGTTTATTATATTTTGTTATTGTTGTTGTTTTACTCTATTAAAGTGGTTGTCTTTCAATTACAAGATCACCTAAGATCGGTAAATTTTTCGGAAAAAAAACCGATCACACACACGGTAGTAATAGTATAAAATAACAACAATAATCACGTCTGTTAGATAAAATAGACAAAAATATAATTTTGATAGCGATCACTTTAACCAACAATATTGGAAGAAAATTTATTATGCCGATAAGGTTCTGTGTATTTTTTCGTTGGATTTTTGTGAGTCGAATAAACGAGGCCTTAAACAGATCCGAATCTGCGTAAGACACCTTCTTACCGATTGCAAACACGCGCACGATCGTCTCAAGCGGTTGAACAAAAATAAGAGATAAAATATGGCAAATGCTGAGGTTTACCTCTTCAGGTTGGTCAGGTAAAATTGATTTTTTTTTCGATGGGCAGTGGCGTACAGCATGCACCTATGCTAGCGTTTGGATTGATAGTGTGATCGTAGCTATACGATCATTTTATCATGCCGGTTTTTTTTTTGGAAGGAGGGTAGAAATCGAGGGTTATATTAGGCGATAAAGTGGGTAACAGGGGAGGGGAACATGAAATGATAAACTTGTGATGGATGATCATGTTATTTACTTATTATTTTTATTTTAGCTCGATCAATTCTGGGAAACTTTTAATTCTCGTTCAATTGACAACATCAAATTTATTGATCTTGACCGATGTGCTTCGATCGTCATGGATCGTGATTTTCTTTGACTGTGATCTTCACTGTTCACCGATCACAGCCTCTATCAAATCTAATCCTCCTCAACTATATAATCTTCACTGAAGACGGTATTTTTCATTGATGGTAATCTTCATTAATTTTCAAGCTCGATCTTTATTGATGGTGTTTTTCATATTCGTTGCGATTTTCATTGTTTATGATGGACGGATAAATTCTATCGAGATTATAATCTTCACTTAGTAGTTTTGATTTCAATCTAACACATTGTGTACTGGATCCGTGCTTCGCAGATTATGTGTAGAACGCGAATAATTTTTAATGTTATTGCTCTTCGTTAAGCTTAGTATTAGCTGGCAAGCTTCGTTTAAGCTCACCGGAATTTTATTGTTGTGATTTTATGTAACACTAAAATTCGTATTTCGCCCGATAATCGCTCGCCTACAATGTGTTAATTGAATGTAAAAGTCAACGATTCAACCGATGGCTTTTATCGATTGCGATCTTCACTGATAATAACGCTTTTCAGTGATTCCGATCTTCATTCGATATCGAAATTCATCCTTGAAAGTTTATTGATTTTGATTTCCATTTATTGCGATTTTTCTTTGATGAATATTCATCAATTGTGATATTTGTGGATTGTGATGAAAATTTTTATCGGTTTTTTATCAATCTTTATTTTAATTTTTTTTTTTCATTGTGATCTTTGTTGTTGGGTTTTTGTGATATTCATGCATGATATTAATTTTTATCGATTAAACAATTGATGAATGTTTCGTCAATGGTTGTCTTCATCGTAAAATTCTTCATTGATAAAGTTCTTCCTTCATTTCAACTTTCATTAGATTTTAGGATTCATCATTGATTGTGATTTTCATTTATTACGATATTTATCGTTTGTAATTGGATCTGATTTTCATTGGTTGCGATCCTCATCTACTTACTTACGATGGCGCTACAGGCCAAATCGGACCTTGGCCTCCTGAATGCTTTGTTTACATCCATCTCGGTTCAGTGGCCGCGTCCTCTAGTTAGAAAATCTTAGCAGTGATTTTCTGTATGCGTCAATCGAACCCTCCCAGCGCTTCCGTGGTTTTGCGAGCGGTCTTTGTTCATTGACTTTCCCTTTTAATGTGCGTTTGGGGAGGATTGACACTTCTGGATTGTCGAAGATGGCATACAATTCTCTATTGTATCGTATTTTCCAAGTAGAGTTTTCCCTCACAGATCTGAGGATTTTTCTGGGGACCTTTCTTTCAAAGGCGTGAAATAGTTTTTCGGACGCCTGAGTTAATGTCCACGTTTCGCTGCCATAGCATAAAACAGGCCTTATGATCGTTTTATATAGCTTAAGTTTTGTTTTCCTGTGTACGTTTTTGTTTTTAATTATTGGAAGTACCGAATAATACGTCTTGTTTGCCATCATTATCCTTCTTTTGATTTCGATGGGTTCGCTTCCATCCTTCGATAGGTTCGCCCTAGGTATATAAAGTTGTCTACGTTTTCTATGTTATAGTCGCCTACTGTAATATTTTGTCTGATTGGAAAAAGACATCCTAGTTTGTGTCATAATTTTTGTTATGTTTTCATTAAGACGTAGTCCAACTTCCCTTGCTGCCGAGTTAAGTTTTACAAATACCTCCTTAGCACTCTCCAGAGATCTTGCAAGGATTTCTATATTGTCAGCATATTGTTGCGAGCTAGGGGTTCGCCGGACTTCAAGTAAAACACAATTCGTTTAAAAATAAGGGATAATTTATTTATTTGCACTTTTACTTAATTTGCACTTTAACTAATTCACACTTTTACTTAATTCGCCTATCTGGCACTCCAGCCGCGTATCGCTTCCACTGGTTCACGTCTCGATCATTAAAATGACTGACTTCTCGCTGAGAGCTACCGTGGTTTTATACCATTTCCCCCTGTTCTCGAAGCTTCTGTCGTGGATGTTTTCGGGTGTATGTCTCGACTATTCTAGATCCTACATTTTGGAGTATACGGTTCTGTAGGGTGTATGTCTAGACTATACTAGAAGGTTCTAGATGGCATTTTACATTTTGGGGGACTGTTCTATATAGCTCTGGCACTTTCGGGAAGATCACTATTGCGTGGTTGCCAGATCTATATCAATATGTTACGAGTTTTGTGGATTTGAAGCATAGCGTTCCCTTGGTGTCAACGGGAAGTTTCCGAACAACATATTAGAGTGTCAAGTTGAAAAGCATTGGTGCAAGGCCGTCACCTTGCTTAAGGCCGTTGTTTGTTTTAAAACTGGAAGTCAGGTCATTTTCTAAGCTTAGGGTGAACCCTAGTGTATAGCGTGTTGGTCTACAATGCAAAGGTCGCTAGTTCAAATCCCGGTAAGTGCATAATTCCAGCACAATACCTGCTTGGGTATACTTTAAATACCTCAATCTACGAACATGAAAATTCGTAGATAGAGGGTTGTGCGAAGGGCTAACAACCCTTTCACAATGGCAAATAAAAAATGTTAAAGAATCTGAAATTCAGGAGGCCAAGGCCCGATTTGGGCTGTAGTGCCATTGCAGTAGTAGCTCATTTTCGACTCTGACTTGTGACAAAGACTCGGACATTGTTATTCTTGTAAGCCGAACCAGTTTCGGTGGGACTCGAAACTCAAACATGATTTTAGACAATACGCACCTGTCGATACTGTCGTATGCTTGGTTCTGGTGCACATCAATATTATATTCCAAGCACTTTTTCAGCACTTGTTTAAATGAGAATATCTGACCCGTGGTCGATCGTCCAGCTCTAATTCCGCCCTGGTATTATAATATATATATATATATAATTTTCGTCAAGATCTTATAAGACGTACATAGCAGAGATATTCCTCGCAGCAGAGTTTGTCATCTTTTTATAAATTGGACATATGATGCTCTTGCGCCAATCTTCAGGAAGTGTTTCCTGCGTCCATATGTCCGTGACTAATCTATGAAGGAGATGCCGGCTTTCAGAACCTCAGCTGGACTTTGATCAGTGCCCAACGCTTTGTTGCTTGGAAGTTTCCGCAGGGCTATTTATTTATTTATTTATTTACAGCTTTAACACAGATAGCTCCAATAATGTAAAGCCGCCATTTAAAAGTGGAGCGAAAATTTTATGTACAAATAAGACTTACTATAATAGCAAATGACTAAAAGGAAATAATAACAATGAGCACGATAAAATTAAAAAAAAAAAAATAATAATAATAATAATAATACTAAATAAAATAAAAATAATAAAAACAACAAAATTACAAATTACTAGAAGTTACGTTAATCAAGATAGGTCAAGAATGTGTTTAAGTGTGCGTAAAAATAAACTATAAGGAACAGTTAAAGAACCAAGCTGCAGGAAATCATGCATCCTTTGAAATCTAGGAAAGGGCGAATGATAATAAACATTATGAAGTGCACGAGGGAGATTGAAAGTATCACGATTCCTCGTAGCAGTAGAAACCCGGAACGATAGTTCGATAAGCAAAGGTGAAGTGACGATACCGTTAGCGATTTTGTATAGTGTACACTGGTCTATTAAAATACGTCGCTGATAAAGGGATGGAAGATCAAGTTCGGCCAAACAATTAGCATAAGAAACTTGCTGAATTTCAAAGCGAAAGAATAGAGATCGAGTGAGATTACGCTGGGCGGACTCAATAAGGTCAATATCACACTGGTAATGGGGATTCCAAATAAGAGAACAGTACTCTAAGATAGGATAGCTAACGTTTTAAACAGCAAAACAGCAACGGTTATACTCGAAAAGGATTTAGTGGAGCGCAATATAAAACCAGAGAGCCGATAGGCTTTAGCAGAGATTTCAGCGTAGTGATGCGTAAACTTTAGCTTACTGTCAAATAGAACACCAAGGTCCTTATAAGTGCTAACCTCAGAAAGACGACTCGTGTTGATTATGTAGGTAAAGTTAAGGGGGTTAAGTTGGCAAGTGAACTTCATGAAAAGACATTCCTCAATGTTAAGGGAAATGTCATTGTTAAGACACCACTCAGATAGAGAATAAAGGTCACTTTGCAGTGCCAGTCAGAAACAGATTCGATCACTCGGAATATTTTGAGGTCGTCAGCATATAAAAGGCAGTCAGAAGATAAAAATGATGGTAAGTCATTTATGAAAACAAGAAATAAGAGTGAACCGAGAATGGAACCCTGAGGAACTCCGGAGTTAACCGAAAAAATCGGTGATGATTTGCCGAGAAAAGTCACTCTCATATTTCGATCAGACAAATATGAAGAAATCCAACTGAGAAGCGAACCACAGATACCGTACTTCTTTAATTTAGATATGAGTATCTTAGGATTCACAGAGTCAAATGCTTTGGCAAAGTCAGTGTATATAGTGTGCACGGATCTACGGCTTTCAAAGGATTTCGCAACAATATTAGTAAGTTCGAGGAGATTTGAAGTCGTGGACTTGCCTTTAAGAAACCCATGTTGCTTTGAAGAAATAAGATGAGGAAGATGTTCTGAGATAGAGTTATGAACTAATCGTTCAAATATTTTTCCGAAGCAGTTAAGTGTTGAGATCGGCCGATAGTTTGTAACATTATTCTTGTCACCTTTTTTTAAAAAGTGGGATCACGGTAGCTAGCTTCAAGCACTGGAAAAGTAACCATCACTGAGAGATTTGTTGAAAACCATCGCAAGCGGAGAAGATAATTCATCACAAATTGATTTGGTGAACCAATTGGGAATACCATCCGGTCCACCATTGGTGTTTGGATCCTGCAGAGTAATGCAATTTGCAACATCGACCGAAGAAATAGGGATGAAGCCCAAAGGTTCATGGCTCTCAACAAAGAATTCGTAATTTAGATCCTTGTCGGTGGAAGAGAAAACAGAGCTGAAGTATGAAGCGAAAAGATTACAGATACCTTGAGGTTCCCCAGCAGAGATGTTTCCATAACGCATAATAGAGGGAAGCGGGGACGTCTTTCTATTTTTCTTAATGTACGACCAGAAGGGCTTAGTCATATTACGAGCTAAACATGACTCAATGAAACTAAGGTAATGGTTCCAATCATTTTTAATTGAGTTCTTGGCAAGCAATCTGAGCGAAGAATAGTTCTGGTAGTCAGAAATATGATTTGATCGCTTGTACTTGCGGCGAAGAATCATTTTCTTTCGAAGTAATTGAATTGTAGATTTTGAAAACCAGTCAGTATAAGTTCTCTTAGCAGAGATTTGCAGTGGAACATGTTGTGCAATGAGTTTGTCAAGTATATTATGAAAGAGTGCTAAAGCATTCTCAGACGAAAGATCATTCAATATAGCGTCCCAGTCAACCAAGCCAAGTTCCGCTTTTATGGCGCTGTAGTTAGCTTTCCTAAAATTTCTTTTAGAAGTCGTCGAGATAAATGGCGAAAAGACTTTGAGCGGAATAGTTACAGTAATGTTTAAAGGTGGATGATGGATATCAATGGGAACAAACCCATCGAAAGACAAAATTAACACATTAGAAGCATTCGTATTCGAAAATACAAGGTCAAGTAGCTTATCGTTAGAGTTGGGAATACTATTGTGTTGTTGGAGGGAACAAAGTTCGATAAAAGACGAAACACAAACGTTAAGACGGGAAGTTGTAGATATAGGCACTGTGTGATTGTTGGACCACGAGGTGGCGGCCATGTTAAAGTCACCACAGATAAAAATCGAAGAATTGGCACTAAGATTATTGATGAAGTTTGAAAATAGGTCAACGAAATTTTCGTAAACAGAGAGCTCGGTTTGACAAGGGATGTTTACCACCATCCTCCTTATCAGATCTTGCCAAATCGCGATCACATCTAAAGAGAGTATAGTTATCGGGAACCAATTCCGAGTCGCTAATGGAAGTATTTAACCAAGTTTCCGAAACACAAAATAGGTCGGGCGCATCTACATAAACTGAAGACCAGAAATCCTGCAGCTTGGTTTTTAGACCACGCACATTTTGATAAAAAATATTGATGTTTGAAGAATTATTAGTTCGAAAATTTGACTTAGTAGCAGCTAAGATCTTGCCGATGTTTGAGGAGCCGGCAGAAAAGTTGTATTCTTAGAATTCCTCGGAGTGAAGTCTCTGGCGATGATACCGTCAGGCCAAAAATTCTTAGAAGTAAGTTGCTTGTAAAAACAGTCCGCAACTTTGATTTTGAAAGAGACGAAGTTAAGGCGTTCCTCATCTACATCTTTGCGTGTTAGTTTGAAGGCCGGAAAAGTTATCGTAGGTAGATCAAGTTTAGTTGAGCGTAGTTTAGAATACAATCAACTGAGGTCTCTTTATGGCATCTGGAGACATATACCCAGCGATCCAAAGGAGCAGCTGATAGAGTCGATACCGGTGGGCTAGCAACAGAACTTGAAGCAAAATTGGTGCTAGCAGCATGTTTAAGCGGCGACGCAATTTTAGTGGTGACAACAAGTTCATCAGAATTGGAGTCAGTCGATTTGACAGTTTGTTGTTGGTGATGATTCGAACAATTTGAAAAAGCAGCAACATCGATGTCCGTTGAAAATTGTTTGACCGTCTGCGATTTACCTTCTATTGTGTCTGCTGCTGCTGTTCGTGCGGGTGTCCTCAACTACGCATTTCAAATCATAGCTACAAAAATCGAGAAGTCAGTGAAAGACAAGGAAATCGCCGTATGTTGCTTTCTTAACATACAACGTCCGTCCCAAAAGTTTCAGATTTTTTTTTAAAAATAAATACAACTACAAATTATTTTTGCATAAATCATTTATTGGCTTCAAAATAATCCCCTTTGTACTCTCAATACTGCGATTTGCACGTTCAACAAGCATTTCGAATGAGTGTTTTAGCTCGGTGACCGGAATGTCCTTCAGGATGCCGGTACAAGCCTTCTGGATAACTTCTACATCCACAAAATGCTTTGCTTTCATGGCCAAATGAAGTTTTCCGAATAAATAAAAGTGAGTGGTTGATGGTTAAAATGCGATTTTTAGTTCAAAAATCGTTAAAAAAAAATGTTGAATCCGACGTGATTTTTCTTCGCTACCTTTCTGAGGTCCAGGTTAAGGCTTAGGTAGTAGGAGGGTGGTTTCGTAGTAGTTCGGTCCATTGTACTACCCCTATTCATTATGAGATGGTTTTTACTCGTCCTGTGCTAGTCACTTGGTTCGATTTGCGAACCGAAGTAGGCTCGAATTTTTGACGCCTTTGAGGTTGTCTAGTTCTGAGAAGAATCTAGAGCCTAAGCAAAGGAAATAACTTTTGGAGATTTGCGGATAGTGACAAAGATAATGTTCGATAGATGATTCGTCTTGCTCGCAATCTCTGCAAATGCTGTCGCTCGCGATCCGCAGACTGAATGTGTGCAGCTTTTGGCCTAAATGCTCATTCAAAATGCGATGGATTGAAGTCTTGGGGATATTTAATTTCGTTTCCATGTATCGCAAGAATTTGGCTCACTTTTGATGAACAATTTTGATGCTGTCTTGAACACCTGGTTCCTCCATCATCACTACGCTCCAGCTCACCGCGCCACAGCCCGCACCGAAAATTTGGTCACTTCAGGACTGAAACATTTTGAGCACCCTCCGTACAGTCTACACCTTGCTCCCTGTGACTTTGCACAGTTCCCCTATGCGAACGTGAAGCTGAAATAGTGATACATTGATGAAGGCTTGGAATAACGAGTGTGTCGTACTCCCTAGCGAAACTTCACACAGCTGGTTTAAGATTCCAGAGGATGGAGAAGTCTATTGCATGTAACAGAAATTACTTTGAAAAAATTAAATAAATAAATCCGTACTGCATAACTTTCCTAGTACCCTTTGTAAGAGTAGACTCAAAATCTAACTTCTGAGCGTTATTTTGTAAAATTGGGCCGCTAATAATACAATTTTTCTCTCGTTTTTCGGTCAATCACGTAAAAAAGACTTTGTCAACTTGGACATGATTCGATCTTCTCATTTTTATACTCTAAATGAAATCTGAGAGTATATTGTGTTTGCTTTACCGTTTGTAACACTAAAAAATAATGATCGCATGGAGTCGTCAGGGTACAGGAATAGTTGGTGTTGCTCAAAAATCTCAAAACCGGATGTCCGTTCATCCGTCCGTTTGTCTGTCTGTCCGTTTGTCTGTCTGTCCGTCTGTCTGTCTGTCCGCCTGTCTGTCCTTCTGTCTACAACATAACTCTCGAAAGCTTTGACCTATCATGCTAAAATTTTTCACATATCATTTTCAGCAAAAAAGTAACTTTAAGTTCGTGAACGGGTCACGTCTTCCCACTCCTTCTACCCCCTCCCATACAAATTTCATGTAATTACGAAATTTAAAGAAATTGATTTTTCTCCGAAACCATTTCAGCTATTGACTTGAAAATTAGGTCATAGTATGATCATGTTAGTGTCATTGACGTAAAAAAATTGATCCTTACTCCTTCTATCCCCTCCCATACTAATGTACGATTTTCAAAAATGCATTTATTCGGTTTGCATTGCAACTAGCAAAGCTAAGAGAACCAATTTTTTTCACAATTAATTCTATTATAATTGCAACCAATTTTGAAAAAATGATCAACTCACTTTTTCTACCCCCTCCCATACAAATTTCACGAAATTTCAGAATTTTAACTAAATTATTTTTCTCCAAAGCCGTCAAAGCTATCGACTTTAAATTTTGAGAAAAGAATACTATTATAAATATCATTGATGTCAAAAAAATTGGTTTTGATTCGAATACTCCTTCTACTCCCTCCTATACAAATGCCTAATTTTGGTAAATGCATTTAATCGGTTTTCATTGAAACTCGAAAAAGTACAAAGTTAAAATTTTGTCAAAATTTTTCCCTTAATAATTGCTAGAAATGTTTAAAACAAATATGAGCTTCGCTTCACTCCTTCTACCACCTCCCATACAAATTTTTGTATTGAAAATAAAAGAAAAGTATTTCTCCTTCGAACATATGAGTAACAAAGCAATATGGTTAGAATGTTGATAAGCAGATTCAAAACCATCCAAAACCTCCCACTTTCTCTGCCACCTCCCATACAATGCCATAAATTCAGACAAAATTGTTCAATTTCCTCGAAAACTAGAAAAGCTACAAACTTTAAATTCAGCATGAAACATTTCGTGTACTACGCTCGGTCTTATATACAAAAACTACAACCCTCCCCCCTCTGTTTTTACCACCTCTCATATAAAAGTCGCAATTCACTATTCGAAAGAATTTGAGATGGCATATTTTCCGGTACAATAAACTCTTTCCTATTTCATCTAGAGTATCATATGATTAGGCGTAAAGCCAATTCTGTTATGTTTTAACCGCAGAACTACGACCGTCGAATTACTTAAATTATGTTCACGGAACAAATCAAATTGTTTTTTCTTTCCACTTTCTAAGTCTTTTATTATTTCATACTTTTTTTAACTGAAAAACTTAGCCGTTTAGCTGCAATTTTCTAAAGATGCATTATCATCTCAAATAAAATAAATCACTCACACAATTTTTTAATTTTCGAAATTGAATAAATGAAACAGATCTGGTTAATACACATCAAAACATGTCAAATTCAATTGTTTCCGATACAATTCGGAAAAACACCTACAACCGAAACGCAGCGCAGTTCAATTCAAGAAATTCAAGAGCACAATAAATTGTTTATGGCAATCTTTTCTCGGTATGTCGTTCGCCATATCAGATTGTTAGTTATAAAGTTAGTTAGTTTATCTGAGTTCGCTATAATCGAACTATAACTCCATATATCTATATGAAGCGTTTTTTTGGAATTCCAGGGATATGCGGATGACCTACCCAATCTAATTAGAGACAAGCCCGAAGAAACTATTGCTAAAATTGTAAAAAGTTCTCTAAGGCAGGTAGCAATCTGGTGCATAAAAATAGTGTTAGGTATTAATCCGAAAAAAGCAAAATTGCGTTGTAGCTTTTGCCAAAAAGAGAATTGAAACCAAATTGAAAAAGCCCAAACTTTTTGGTGAAACACTTGAATATTCTTCTTCTTCTTCAATGGCGCTACAGCCCAAATCGGCCCTTGGCCTCCTGACCTTCAAGTTTCTTAACATTTTCATTATTTATTGCGGAAGGTTTGTTAGCCCTTCGCACAACCCTCTATCTACGAGTTTTTTATTTTCGTAGATTGAGGTAACCGAGGTATATACCCAAGCAGGTAGTGTGCTGGAGTTATGCGTCGACTGCGATTTGAACTCACGACCTTCGCATTGTAGACTAACACGCTACCCACTAGGCTACACCCTAGCTGGAATACTCTAGTGAAGCGAAATTTCTAGAACTATTATAATTCTAAATGAAACTCACTTGGAATGTACATCTAGACCATGTTCTAGAAAAAGGCAGAATATCACTCTGTACTTGCAGGCGCCTTTTGGGCAAAACATGGAGTCTCAATCCAAAGCTGACACACTGGATGTATACCACTGTTGTTATGCACATAGTAACATATGCATCATCGGTATGGTGGCGCAAAATATGACAAAAATAATAACACTTGTGCGCATTGGAGTACTTCTCAATCTGGCTTTTCTACATCGGAAAATACAGAAGGAACCCCATAATACAATATAAAGATTACTCACCACTGAAGACGGGACGGGACGGGACGCAATTTCGTGTCCTTCTCTCACTTTAGAAATTGAAAAAGAATATTTCTTGGTATACTTCTTCCTGATTCTTTGGTAGCAAGACATAGTTTGACACAACTCGTACCAGATCATCAAGAGTGGGTTGGACTCAATCTAAGAAAATCATCAATCATCTGGTACACCGTTGTTCTTATTTAAAGTATGTCTCAGTTCTAGTATCTACGCTAGTATGCATGAGTTCTGTTATGTTTTCTAAGCTGAAATGCATGCAATAGAACTATGTAACAGCAAGGCTCTAAGGTATTCCAGTCCGGGGGTCATAATCGCTTTCTTCCAGTCTCAAACTCTTAATGGTTCAACTCCACACCTCTGAATTTTAATTTCCAATGGGAAATTATTTCAGACCAAAGTACTAATACCAAATTTTGGTTTACGTTAATCAAAATACCATTCGTCTATGCAAAACCCATTTCTATAAAATGTATCGTACAAATGAAGTAAAACCTATTTCCCTGAAGTAGTTGCAGTGTTTTCAATCATACATATTATGGCTGTTACTTCCCAAAAGGAAGTTTGGAAAGTGCTTTTAATAGGAGTAACTTGCTTGTAATCATTCGTTTTTTCGAAGTGCAGTTTCAGAAGAAAAAATGAAACGTTTACCTTTCTTCTACTTCTACAATGGCGCTACAGCCCAAATCGGACCTTGGCCTTCTGACGTTCAGGTTCCTTAACATTTTTCATTACTTATTGTGGAAGGGTTGTTAGCGCTTCGCAAAACCCTCTTTCTACGAATTTTTCATTTTCGTAGATTGAGGTGACCAAGGTATATCCATGCAGGCAATGTGCTGGAATTATATATTGTGTCGACCGGGATTTGTACTCACGACCTTCGCACTACAAGACCTAAACGCTACCCACTAGGCTACCCCCTAGCTTACCTTTACGGATATGTATTGTTAAAAAATATATGAAGTGTAATAGTTTGTACACACGGACGGACTTCACATTAGTTTCGCTGTGAATGTGCTAAAAGCGAATCGAAAGTAAACTAATTTTTCATACGACGAACTTAAATCAGTCCCCACTTTCATCGAAAGTATTAGGTTCTTCTTCTTCAATGGCGCTACAGCCCAAATCGGGCCTTGGCCTCCTGATATTCAGGTTCCTTAACATTTTCCATTACTTATTGTGGAAGGGTTGTTAGCCCTTCGCACAACCCTCTTTCTACGAATTTTTCATTTTCTTAGATTGAGGTGACCAAGGAATACCCAAGTAGGCAATGTTCCGGAATTATATGTTGCGCCGGCCGGGATTTGAACTCACAACCTTCGCATTACAAGACCAACACACTACCTACTAGGCTATACCCTAGCTAGTATAAGTATTAGTAGTAGTATAAGTATTAGGTTGTTGCAGATAAAATATCCCGTTCCGCGATGAAGTGAAATTGGCTTCGATTTTCATATTTGAAAATGCCGCCAGGGGCACTGTTGGTATTGGATATTGAAGTATAAATTTTGCTAATAGAATCATTTCAATTTTGGACTTCATTGGGGATGGGGAGAAAAAACATGTCAAATCAAACCCCGCAAGGGGGTAGTTGTAGGATGAGGTTTTACCAAAACATGTGCGCGAGTCAAAAACGGTTACTTGGCAACAACGCATAGGAGGCAACCAGGAACGGGACATTTGGAGCTGTCACGCTAAACGAACGAATCACACGGTGTCGGTTCGAAAAATTCCGATCAGGAGATATGAATCTTTTTGACGCGCGACAAACTATAAGGGACATTGCAGAAAAATTAGGCGTACACTATTCGACAGTTTCCCTGCATTTCCAACAGCTAGGAAAAAAGATTGATAAATGGGTTGCGCATGCGCTTACTGAAACTCCGCCATAGACGGTCCCAAGCCCGGTTTGAGAAAGAAGGAGGGAACATTGAGTTAACCTGAATGGCCAGTAACACCAGTGCGTCTCAGGAAGTGGGCAAAAAGTATGACATAGTTGGACTTGCAGCATAGCTGTGAGAACTCCGGCATGTCATATTTAGCTCAAAACTCCCACCCTTTTTCTACTAGGGTGTAATAAATAAGTAGGACCGGTCCTCCAGGTCGAGGGTTGGGCGAGGCGCCGACAACGCATCACCGGAAAAAAAACACTGTCCCGAAACCTGAAGAACAGCCTCGGAAAGGATGGACTCAACGGCAACGACCTTGCAAACGAAAAATTGACTACTCTATTGGATCTTGGAATGTTCGATCCTTATTTAGGACAGGACCTCTGAAAGAGTTCCTCGAAGAAGCGGCAAAACACAACATCAACATAACTGCCATCCAAGAAACGAAATGGCTCGGTAGCGAAATTATGGACATGAGATCGCACACAATCTATCCAAATGGAAAATTGTCGGGAAGCAGAGAGTTTGGAGTCGCTTTTGTCGTTGACAAAAAATTTAAACAGCATGTCACGAGCTTCAGACCAGTAAGTAAAAGATTGTGTGCAATCCGAATAAAGACTAAATTTTTCAACACTTGGTTGATCAACGTTCACGCACCATCAGAAGACAAGGACGATATAAGTAAAGACGAATTTTATGCCACCCTAGAGACAACCTATGATTCACTGCCCTCGAATGACCTAAAAATTGTCTTAGGGGATTTTAATGCAAAAGTCGGTAAAGAGGAGGCTCATAGAGGAACAACAGGAGGGCACAGTCTCCATGACATAACCAACGACAATGGCCAACGTCTTATTGATTTCGCAAGCAGCAAAAATATCATAGTAAGCTCTACGTGCTTCCCACATCGCGATATTCACAAACGAACGTGGGCATCACCAGATGGTCATACCTTCAACCAAATAGACCACGTTCTAATTGAGAAAAGGGCTGCTTCCAGCATACTTGATGTACGAACTCTCCGCGTTGCGAATTGTGACTCTGATCACTATCTAGTCAGCGCTAAGTATCGATGCAAAATAGCTTGTCGTGGATGTTCGAAAACTAGTAGAGCTCGCAAATTCAATGTCGACAAGCTTAACGACGAAACAGTGGCCCAGGCTTACATGTTAGCATGTAATAAACACCTGACACCAATATATGAAGATATCCAAAATATTCCATTGGAGAATGCGTGGATGAAAATACGAGACGGCATCAAATCCTCCGCGGAAGAGGTATTAGGGTATCAAGCACGGCGAAAAAATAATGATTGGTTCGACCAAGAATGTCGCGACGCAATAGATAGAAAGAACGAAGCTTACAAAATTTTTACTGAACGACCAACACGAGCCAAAAAAGAAAGATATGACGAGCTTAGGCGATATGCGAAAAAGACCTGCAGACGAAAACAAAGGAAGTACCATAATGACAAGATACAAAAAATGGACGACGGCATGAGAAAAAATAAAACGCGGGACGCATACGCAATAATAAAAGGCTTAAAAAAGGGATATAAACCAAAAACCAGTCTCTGCAAAGACGTGGAGGGCAACATCATCAGCGACGCACAAGAAATCAAAAGGAGATGGGCTTCCTACTTTGAACATCTTTTGAATCCCATCCCAGTAGCACCGATAACGACAGACAACATTTCAATTGAAGCCTCAACTGACGAAGATGAACCATCATCGATACCACCCACGCTTGCTGAAATCAAAGCAGCCCTATGTGACCAAAAACGAAACAAAGCGCCGGGAATTGACGAAATACCAGTTGGACTTCTGAAAAACGGTGGAAACTGTGTCGCACAACATGATATGTAAAATTTGGACAGAGGAAATCATACCTGACGACTGGCGAAAAAGCATTATATGTCCAATTTACAAGAACGGAGACAAACTCTGCTGTGAGAATTACAGAGGAATATCATTGTTGTGTACGTCCTAAAAAATACTGATAAAAATAATTGAACGTCGTGTTAAGCCCTATACTAATCAAATAATTGGCGAATACCAAGGCGGATTCAGAACCGAACGATCTACAACAGACCAGATATTCTCGGTGAAACAGGTGCTTGAGAAATGCTGGGAATATAACACAGACGTGCACCAAATATTCGTAGATTTTAAACAAGCATACGACAGTATCGACAGGAGCGTACTATACCAAATCATGCTTGACTTTGGAATTCCTCCAAAACTAGTCCGACTAACAAGACTCACAATGACGAACACTGAATCCCAAGTGAGAATACAAACCGATTCCACAACCAGCAGCTTTCGAACGGAATGTGGTTTAAAGCAGGGAGATGGTCTAGCCCCTATGCTTTTCAACTTGGCACTAGAGTATGTCGTCCGAAAAATCCCAGTCGACACCAACGGGACACTACTATTCAAGTCCACCCAACTAGTAGCAGTAGTACGCTGACGACATTAACATTCTAGCAAAATCATTCCCTAGTGCTAAGGAGGTATTTGTCAATCTTGACTCCGCCGCAAAAGAAGTCGGGTTGCGCATTTTTGAAAGCAAAACAAAAGTAATGACGCAAACAAGAAGGAGAACGCCAATCAGACAAAACATAACAATTGCGGAATATAATTTGGAGAGTATGGACAACTTCATATATCTTGGGGCTAATCTAGCAAAGGACGGTAATGAAACGGACGAAATCAAGCGATGGATAATACTAGCAAATAAGACGTATTATTCGGTACTTCCAATAATGAAATCTAAGAAAGTGCACAGGGACAATAAGCTGCGGATTTATAAAACTGTTATACGACCTGTGCTCTGTTATGGCAGCGAGATGTGGACATTAACGCGAACTTCCGAAAAAGCAGTTCTATAAATGGAACTATTTCACTTTAACGTCGTTTGCCCATTTTATTTTTTCATTACCAGAAGCAACTGAAAAATTCGCGCTTTAAAAATTTCTACTTCCTGGAGTTGCGCTTTACCAAAGGCAAAGGTGAAGCTCTACATTTGAAGCGAAATTTAAAAAAGTGTCGATACTTTTTTTGGAACGTTTTTAACATCAAGAGCTTTTTGCAGTTTTTAATACTTAACTAAAAAGTCACAAACCAAAAATTTGAAGGGTGTATGGAATTTGCAATAGAAAATCACTCCACGAATGGTGAATTCGCAAGTGTTGATTGTGACATATCTGCCAGACTCTGATATAGTGCGTTTTATTCTTCTTGCATGGACTGACTCTAATGAAAAGTGGATATTGCATGACAATCGTCGCCGATTGGAACAATGGCTAAACGCGGATGAACAAAACAAAACACATGCCGAAACCAAGCCTTCACCCTAAAAAGATAATGGTGACTGTTTGGTGGTCTGCAGTTAGATTTATTGATGACTACTTGACTAACTTGATGAAATGCATCAACAATTGCATGTTCAACTGCCTAGATTGATCACAGAGATGGAATTATGTTATACTGCTTCATGTGAACGCACGACCTGCAGTATCAAGAACAACGTTTCAAAAATTAAACGAGTTGCAGTGTGAGACTCTTCCTCATCCATCATATTCAACAGACCTCTCGCGAACCACCTATCACTTTTTTAAACATTTTGATAATTTTTTGGCGAACAAACAATTTAACAATGAGGAAATTCTTCAGTCTAAAAAGTCGGACTTTTACAAAACTAGCTGAAATGCACTTGTATTTCGTTAGGATAAGTGTATTGCATCTGCTGGTACCTGTTTTAATTAATACAATTAAGTTCTATAACAGTTGTTTCAAATTTCACTATCAAATCCATCTGCAACAACCTAATAGTAACTTTCATTGTACGAAAAATAAATTTTCTTTCAACCTGTTTTCAGTACATTCGTATCAAAAATTTTGCTTGGTATGTTCTGACAATAAGCTAAGAAGCGTTCATAAAAGCCGTGTGAAGCGCTCTTTTTCCCATTGGGTTGTGAAAATCAGACGTGAACTCCAAAGTGATCATATCTTAATATAACCTTTAAAATTTATTTGAAATTCAAATTTCCTATGAAAATTGATTGCAGCGATCTGCAAAACTGTAACGATTCAATATAAACCCTGTGGTTGTTGCTTGTATACTGCATGATGCCGATCTCTACCACCATTATCATATCGTTTGCTTGCACATACCTTAATTCCTGTAATTTATTAAAAAAAAAAATCATATTCTAGCTGAAATTATTTGTCTGTAATGAGTGTACCTAATTCTTGATTTACTGAATACATGTTTTAATTACGCACTTTCAGCAGCTTAAGTAATTGAATACAGGATTGAAGTAGTTTTTTTCTTATTACTTGTTTCTAATGTTGATGTTGATCCACGATCAAATATTGATTTTGAAGATCGTGATTAGCAATCTCATCGCAACCGGATGATTATCTAAGTTGTGAAATTCTATCTTTAGAAATGTTGAACTTAGTGATCTTCAATTATCGTGATCGAAACGATGATGCTGGTTCGAAAACAATGAAAATAGTTTAGCTTCAAATTAAAAAGATTGACGTGATCGATCTCTGGATTAATTTTGAACTTATGCTTCCATACTATCCGAAACGGTCAAACCGATTATGCTAATCTCCATAGTTATTAAACGGCTTTGAACTGTTGGAGCAATAAGAAAAAATAATTCCGGATATCTTGTTTGAATTAAAATTTACAATCTACAGAGAAAAAATACCGCAAACACGGAATTAAAATACGAAATGCCCTTCAATCAGGGTATAACTCGATATGGAACCTTGAACATACTCGCATCAGTTTATCTCCCCAATTTATGATACGTGCTTACTTTATCCAAGCAAATAGTTTTGAATCTTTTTTTTTCAAATTTGATAATAGCACGTACATATCTAAATTCGACCAAAGATACAAACATTGATATTGTCGATTTGCTGAGTGCTAAATCAAACACTTTATCCGCTAGCCTTGGACGTGGATTCTCTCCATCTCTCTTGTCTCCTATGTATGTGCCTCTATAGATGCTTCTATATTACTTGTCGTCGTTATAACTAACGTAACCGATACCAAACGTTCACAAATCCATGACGTGACAAGCATTTTAAATTCACTCTATAGCAATATTTTCCTATAGTATCTTAATTCCGCATTTTACCGATCGTTTGGA
Organism: Chorisops tibialis; assembly: GCA_963669355.1. Classification (NCBI taxonomy): domain Eukaryota; kingdom Metazoa; phylum Arthropoda; class Insecta; order Diptera; family Stratiomyidae; genus Chorisops; species Chorisops tibialis. Next base: position 137,384,076 of record OY770264.1, read on the forward strand.
TCGTGCCGCAGAAAATACCGATCATATGTTGGTTTTGCATCTTCTTAAGCGATCGGCACAATAGCGCAGCATACCTAGTTGAAGTGTGTATACCTGAAGATAATTGCATCTAGGCATGCTTCATGTCAAGGTGAGGTGCTATTAAAATCAGTCGTCGTCTTACGATTTAAACATAGGTGGTGGGAGTGTAGTGCAATAACCGCTTTTAATTATTTTTACACGTTAATTCGATAAGGTCATAGCACTGATCTTAAGCCAAGTCCGATTGCTTTCGATGATCGCTAGAGAATTGAAAATGTCTAGTCTAGATATTGGCTAGCCAGCTCTACTATAGATATCTTCTTCAAGGTCTTAATGCTGTCGTAAAGCTCAAGAAGGCTGAGTGCTAATAGAATCATATATGTAAAAATTAAAGTACTTGAATTGAGCTGAACATGCGACCATGACCATTTTGCAGTGAATGCAATTCTGCACTATGTGAATTCAATTTGTCGTAATAGACAACGCGCGATGTATTATTTGCTAAGCGAAGCAATGTGGGAGTGTTTTGGCATTGTTTTGCAAACTCTTTAATTTCATTATATTTGTTCCTATTTTTCTTGCATCACAACGATGGTAATAAAGTTTTCACAATCTTAGTTTATAAATTAATAATTCGTCCTTTTTTTCAGATCCTTGCCTCTACATTATGCGATTCGCCAATAAACTACAATTCGGACAAAAAACCCATGAAGTTTCGATGACTGCCCTGCGAATAGTTCAGCGAATGAAAAAGGATTCACTGCATTCTGGACGTCGCCCAACTGGTCTTTGTGGTGCAGGTAAACTCTTTAATATTTCTTTTTTCCCTTTAATACGATCATTAAAATTCGCCATCATTTTTATTTTTAGCACTTCTCATAGCTGCACGAATGCATGAATTCGGTCGCACTGTTATCGATGTTGTAAAAATCGTTAAAATACACGAATCAACAATACGCAAACGGTTAAGTGAATTTGCCGATACACCGAGCAGTTCGTTAACACTCGAAGAGTTCATGGCAGTCGATTTGGAAGCCGAACAGGATCCGCCAGCATTTAAGGCCGCACGAAAAAAGGATCGAGAACGAATACAAAAGGTTGGTTTTAAGGTTATTAATGGTTTTTGTTTATCATTTTAGCAGAATCCTGCCGGGGAAAGATTTAATTGTATATTAACGAATCAATCAGTTTCTTGTCAAAAAAAAACCATATAGAGGCATAGAACAGAAACAAATCTCTTCCACAAGCCGCTATGCTGAACATCGGCTTTTAGTTGTCACCAGCTCATCAATTATTTCATAATTTTAAATAGTGAAACCACATCTCCTCAGCTACGCAATGCCCCTTCATTTTTCGTATCTAACAGCATTCTTAAAGCCGCGAAATTTTTACCACACATTTATTCACATTTTAAGCACACTTTACAATTTTTTCAGACCGAAATCGTCGCTCATTATTGACGTTTTTTTCGGTTAGCACGATTTCGGGCATTCTGCATATCCGAAACAAAAAAATCAAACGGCATTTTAATCTGTGAAGTTTGAACTAGTCTTGGAACTAGGATTATCAAAAAATAAAAGTTATGAGGAGTACAAATAAGCTGCCGTCGTTTTCCGTTAGGAATGTATTGTGAAAGAAGGGTACATTACCTTTTATTCAAAGTATTGTCCATCACTAGCCACAATCTTTCTGGCAGCGTTTGGATACCACGTCGGAAGAACGAATCGACCCAATGTTTAGTATCTTCATGTGATGTAAAGCGCTGCTTAGACAGGCCATGTGCCATCGACCGGAACAAGTTATAATCGGAAGAAGCAATGTGGATACGGCGGTTGGGGTAGGACTCCCCAATTAAGTGTTTTCACGATGAACATTATCATGTAGGAGAATAATTTTATCGTGTCTGGAGTAGTAATGGGCGCGTAATCCTTGAGTGCTCGGCAAAATCTCATTAATTGTGTTCGGTAGATAGCTCCAGTAATGGTTTCGCCCGGTTTCAGCAAATCATAATACACGACACAAAGCTGATCCCACCAAATACACAGCATGAGTTTTTTTTTCCATAATTATTCGGTTTGGCTGTCTATGTTGAACCATGGCCAGGTGGTCCCCATGATTTTCTCTTCTTTGGATTATCGTAGTGACAGTGATACGATGCAAAAAACCCTTTCTTTTACGCCTGGCAAGCAGCATTTCACACCTGCAAAATTGGCGTTCAACGTCTCTCGGCTTCAGTTCATATGGAATCGAATTTCCTTGTTTTTTAATCATTTGCAAGGGTTTTAAATGATGTGAAATTGCTTGTTGATCAATTCTAATGTAAATGCAAGTTCTTCTTGTGTTTGGCATGAATCTCCATCCAATAATGCTTCCAATTCCGTGTACACTTTCGGCCTTCCACTACGTTCTTTGTCTTCCACGTCAAACTCCCCGTTTTTTAACTTTTGAAACCACTCACGACAACTTCTCTCACTTAAAGCAGTCTCACCATATGCTTCTACAAGCAATCGATGTGCCTCAACTGCAGATTTCTTCAAATTAAAGAAGTAAATCAAAAGTTCCCGCAAATGACGCTTATTCGGCACAAAACTTGACATTTTCGCACGAATAAAATTATATGGTGCTGATACGGAGTCACTCATACTTCAAGGTTATGTTGTTACCAGATGTCCAAACTTAAGATATTACATTTGACATCTGACAATTTCAACATAATGTAGATATGTTCGTCGTATGAATGAATTGAGCACAGCCACTTAATTAACAATTTATTCGACATATCTAACATAAAAATAATATTCGTAAAAATACATAAACAATAAAATCACGCCTCTTGGCTTCGGTTGTGACAATCCAAGACTCTTCACGAACCCTACAAGAACTTCTTCTTCTTCCGTCGTTCCTTCTGAGTCTACACTATTTCAGTGTTGTCAGATGATCGCTGCTATGTCCGCTGCCACAGTACTCCCCCTCCAGTAATGCAACTGCGTTGAGATTATGACGCATCGATTTGTTCGGCCCCGCATACGTTCTGAGTGGAACTTCCTGTGGTTTTGGGCTCGTATCTGCGTCTGTATTTGCTGCGAAAGCAGGTTTTAGTCTCTCAGTAGACACTGTCTGCTCCTTGCCGTCCACTTCAATCTTAAACACCCGCTCGTTCATTCTTTCCACAACTTTGTGTGGTCCGGTATATGGTTGTTGTAGAGGTTTCCGTACTTGATCTTGCCGGAGAAAGACATGTGTGCACGTGCTCAAATCCTTGAACACGAACGTGTGGCTTTGTGGTGCGGATTTTAATGATATTTATAATATCGTTTTATTAATACACCACATTAAAATTACTAGCTTATATTTAATTATATTAATCTTGATAACATTTAATTATAATAAACTTTTAGTCTTTACAAATTATAATCATCCTGTGTGAATGATATTTTCCAACTAACTATATAAAAAACAATTAATTCTAAATTTTTCATTTTTCGGTTCACTTGATTTTATTTAAAATATATAAAGTATATTTCTGTCAGTGTAAGTGTAAAGTATATTTGTAAATGGAATTAATTGGTTGATTTCTTAAAAATCAACCAACTCTCCACAGCTTTGCCTGTGATGAAATACCGGAACTGTTCTAATTTGCTGCATGTCTCTTCTAAATTTTTCTACGAATACTTGAGGATCACTTGTTTGACCAGCGACTACGAAAAATTCTCCAGGAATCCTTAGTGTAGTTCCGTAGACCATTTCCGCCGCTGAACAATTTAGATCTTCCTTGAACGCAGTACGCAGTCCTAAAAGTACGGTCGCCAATTTCTCCGTCCAGCGATGTTTTTCTTGGCACATTAGCGCAGTCTTCAATGATCTGTGCCAACGCTACACCATTCCATTGGAAGCTGGGTGATACGCCGTGGTCCGAATTCTTGACTGCCTACCAACTGCATTAAAGCTCGAAAGAGTGTAGACTCGAACTGCGCTCCCCTGTCAGAGGTTATAAATCGTGATATCCATTGAGTATATAGCGCAGTGACCACAGTATCGGCTGTCGTGTCGACAATTGTTATGGGCTCCGGCCATCTCGAAAAACGATCAATTATCGTGAGAAGGTATTTAAACCCACCCGATGGCTGCAGCGGTCCAACGATGTCGATATGGATATTTGCAAATCTTTTATCCGGAATATCGAATTTCAATGGAACATTGATTACATGTCTGTTTACTTTCGCTCTTTGACAATTTAGACATGCTCTCGACCAGGTATTAATGTCTTTGCACATGTTGGGTCACACATATCCTTTCCGCAATTGTTTACTCGTGCTCCTTCCGCTGGGATGTGACATTCCGTGAATTAAGACGAACACTTTCTTTCGTAGCGTTCTTGCGACGTATGGGCGTAAATCGCCGGTAGAAATATCGCAGTATAATGTGTTTCCGTTCAACTGGAATTTTCTCAACTGGAGGGATGTTTTCGCTTGTAGGAGTTGCTCGATTTCTGTATCCTTAAGTTGTTCTTCTGCTAGCTCCTTACTAGTGATGAGCTCGGGAAAACTGATGGCGTTGACTTCCGCCGGTCTGGATAGAGTATCTGCTACGATGTTTTTATTCCCTTCTACGTGACTAATTTGCGTAGTAAATTGCGAGATATATTCGAGCTGCCGACTTCGTCGCGGGGACATGCTATCCGACTTTTGACTAAACGCATATACCAGTGGTTTGTGATCGGTTCTGATACAAAATTCTCTGGCTTCCAACATATACTTGAAGTATTTCGTACCTTCATAGATGGCCAGCAGCTCCCTATCATATGCGCTGTATTTTCGTTGCGCATTATTAAGCCGTTTAGAGAAAAATCCCAGCGGCCTCCACTGTCCATCCTGCAACTGTTCTAAGGTAGCACCAATTGCGAGTTCCGATGCGTCTGTGGAAAGCGCCATTGGCGCGGATGTTTTCGGATGCGCCAAAAGTGCAGTCTCTGCAAGCATCCTCTTGCTGCTGGCGAATGCATTTGCTGCTTTACTGGTCCATTCTATCTGTCTTCTATCGTTCTTTTTTGAGTCTTTGAGATATGCATTCAAAGGTGCTAACACCGCTGCTGCTCCCTTCATAAATCGTCGGTAGAAATTCCACATCCCTAAGTAACGTCTTAGTTCCACAATGTTGGTCGGTTTATCTAGCTTTTGGATAGCTTTTACTTTGTCCTCTAGTGGAGTAGTGCCGTTGTTTGATATGCGATAACCGAGAAACTCGACACTTTTTGCATTCCAGACGCACTTTGCTTCATTAATCTTGAGACCGTGATCGGCTAATCTGCGTAATACTTGTTGTATGTGTGCCTTATGTTCAGTCTGATTCCCTGAAGCTATCAATATATCATCTAGATAGACGTACACGAAATCAAGGCCTCTTAATACGGTATCCAAAAAACGTTGGAAAGACTGAGCGGCATTCCTTAGACCAAAAGTCATCACGCACTTTAAAGTTATCACAACCGCGTTCTTCAGTATTTGCAACGTCGGGCGTTATTACTAAGCTGACAGCTACGTTGGGTGTTGCTTGTAGTTCCTCTTCGAAGGCAACATTATTACCGTCTACAATCCTCTTTCCTCTGATGTCAACCATCAGATTGAATTGACGTAAAAAATCGGCACCAATTATTGCTGTCTTGATATCTGCAACAACAAAGGTCCATTTAAATTTACGTTGAAGTCCCAAATCCACCTGCTTCATATAATTGCCTGATACTTTTATAGTTGTGCCGTTTGCCGCTACTAACTTCACTCTAGATGTACGTGAAAAATTGGGAGTGACGCAATGAGGAAGCACCGACACGTCCGTTCTCGTGTCCACCAGGTAATTCGTTCCGTCGTTTTTGTCTGTGATGAAAAGGCGTTTTTTTAAGTCTCCCTCGTCGTACGCCGCACACGACGTGGGCGAAGCTAGTTTTTTTTGCTTGGTAAATCGGCACGGTTCCCGGCACTTACGCGCTTTCGCTCCAAATTTACGGTGAAAATAACAAAATTCTGGTGAGCCTTTACTGTCTTTCGTGTTGCAGTTACTCATTTTTTTCACCGTTCTGGTCAATTTTGCTATTTCTTGGGTCAGTGATGTGAATGTGTCGTTCACCGGAACCTGACTGACTGGCGAAATTTGTTCAGTGCCCCGGCTTTCAGCTACTACTCGATCAGCAATTTCTAAGAATTTGTCTATGTCGGGTTGTTCTACTGACGCCAAAATTGCACGTGCACGGGCTGGTAGTCGCTGTAGCCAAATAAGGCCAGTTGCGCCCCTTTGCGCAATAGCCATGACCACCGATTGAAAGACCGCGGCATATTTTGGTAGATGTCTGCAGATTTGCAGATCAAGGCTTTCAAAAAAGATTCCCTAACCTACTCCCGCACACGTTTTCGAACCATCAGTAAATATCGCAATCTCGTCATTCTGCATGACATGATTGTCAATTCACTGCTGTCTGTCTGGTAGAATGACTGCATAGCATTGTATTACTACTATAGCTTGGGAAAGAAGATTCCTTTTGCATACGCTCAAGTATGGTGATGATGATGATGATGCAATGGCGCTACAGCCCATATCGAGCCTCCCGGATGCACCTCCTCCAGTTGGCTCGGTCCAACGACCGCGTCCTCCAGTTTGAAAAATCGAGAAGCGATCTGCAAGGGTGGTGTCATGAGATTTGTTTTTAAATTGGTCCCAGGCCATGCACCAAAAATTTCAAGTTTCACCGCATTAATGCCTGCCTTCTCCAGAATTATAGCATTCAACGGCAGAATGGCTTCCAGTCCTGCTGTGGACATTCTACACAATGCCCCTGTTATACCTATGCAGGCGATTCTCTGAATGTGACTCAATTGTAATTGGATATATTTCAGTTCGGTACTTTCCCACCATACCAGCGCACCTTATGTAACTATTGGTGGTATGATGCAGAAATATATGACCTTACAATATTTGGTTTCAGTCTCCATTTTTTGCTAAAAGTTTTTTTTTTACATACGAAGAAGGCATTATTTATCTTCTTAATTATTTCCTCGACATTTAGTCGCCATCTCAATTTGATGTTGGTTCCCAGATACTATCTGAAAGGCCCCCAATGGATGGTAGATTGAAATTTTTACGTCGTCTTCTAGTGATGAGTATGAGCGTAGTCTTGTCAGGGTTGATTCTCAATCCACACGACCAACTAACAACGAGATTTAATGCAATTTGCATTAGTTCGCCTAAAGTTATAGGGTATTTCCCACTAATTTGGATGACTAAGTCATTCGCATAGGCGACAGTACAATAACTAGCAGCGTTTAGCTGCGAGAGGATACCATTCACGGCTAGTAGCCAAAGTAAAGTTGACAAAACTCCTCCTTATGGTGCTTCTCTATTCACTTGTGTTGTCCTAGAGTCGTTTCCCATTGCGGCAGTAATTTTCCTGCCCACCAACGTGTTATGAATTCATTCAGTGAGCATTGAATATACACCATGTGCGATTAACGCGTCTAGTAACGCATTGGTGCAAATATTATTGAACACACCCTCTACATCCACAAAAGCACTCACAGTGTACTGCTTGAGTTTAATAGATTTTTAAATTTTCGATACTACCGTATGCTGTCACTTCATCTAAGTACGTTGGGAAGGATCTAGGGTGTAGCGTGTTGGTCTACAATGCGAAGATTGTGAGTTCAAATTCCGGTGGACGCATAATTCCAGTACACTACCTGCTTCGGTATACCGCAGTTACCTCAATCTACGAAATCAACCCTTTCACAATAAGTAATGGAAATGTTAAGGAACATGAAGGTCAGGACCCCAAGGCCCTATTTGGGTTGTTGTGCCATTGTAGTAATAGAATTGAGGTCGGCGATGTTTACGTTGGCTCTTATGTGGATATCTATCAGTCCTTGAAAGGGTTTTTAGAAAAAAGGATGTCAAATTTATTGGCCTGTACTCCTTCGGCCGTGTATGACTACTTTTGTTTGCTTTCGGTATGAATACGACCTTCACCTTTTCCACTTCGAAGGCACGTACCTTAGAAAAATGTTAACCAGCCCTACAACGATGCTGCCCAGGCTATGCTGTAACATTGCAGGAAATTTTCCAGCACTTGTATCTAACATTCGAACTGTTTTCTTTTACATAGCTTGGCGAATACGAACTATCGCTTCTACAAAAGGAAATCGATGCACAATTAGAGAAAGATCTAAGAAAAACGGTTCGTCGAAAGATGGGTTTCGATGCTTTCAACGAAGATCAAGAGACTGATACATTCATTCAGCAATCAAATTTTGATGCAATCGAAGACTATCTTGCCGATGATCCTGATAATCCGTTACCGTCGATCAGTAGGGAAATTCATTGCACAATACAAGGCTTAAAGCCGGACGTTGCAGCCATGTGTGTGCCAAGCATACCCGAATCCGAAACAATGCAAAGCGATTTAGAAGCCGATCAGCAGAATGGCGAACTCGATCTTGAAGGTCTCGATGATGACGAAATTAACGGATATATTATGACCGAATACGAAGCGAAAAATAAAAACATCCTTTGGATGAAACTGAACGAAGAGTATTTGAAAGATATGAAACTGAAAGAAGAGAAATTGGCAAAGGAACGTGAAGAGGGTAAGCCGGAAAAGAAACGGCGACCGAAAAAACGTCGTTGTATCGGACCATCGAATACAGCTGGCGAGGCTATCGAGAAAATGCTGCAGGAGAAGAAAATCTCAAATAAGATTAATTATGATATTTTGAAGTCGCTAACGGAACCGAGCAGCGTAAGTGTGGCTGCAACAAGCGCTGAGATTCAGGAAGTTGACGATATTAAGCCTGTACCGGAAATGCTGAAGACGATCCAATTGAAAGAAGAGTAATTTTTTTTTTGTTAAAAAAATTTTATTTGGAAATATTGATTTGAAATTTTTTTCAGGATTACATCTACGCCGGCTCCATATACAATAGCCGGACAGCGCAGTAAGAAGCCGAAAATTGAAATCGGTCTGCCAGTCGGAGAAGAAATCGAGCAACAAAGCGAGCAGGCAACTGTGATTGAAAACGGTAAAGGTCTTGAATTTTTCCGTTTGGATTAAGATAAAATTGTCTTTTCCTTATTTAAGATGAGGCTGACGAGGAGGAAGAAGCCGAACCGGAACCAGAACCTGAACCCGAACCGGAGTATTCATCGCTTAAGGACATGCTTAATAATGGCGACGAAGATGATGATTATTATGGCTACGATGACGAGAATTATTGAGTTATCATTGCGCTCTGTTTCTTCCTTTTTGTTCGATTTTAAGAAATCGATTTCATTGGGACAATTTTCATACTGCTTTAATTTACTTAACTTTAAATTATTTTTACTTTAAGTATTTTATAAATTAATTGTCCTAATTTTTTTTATATTTCGAATAGATCTCGCAAATTACATAATTCAATTGATTACACGGCACAACAAAATCGAAATTTTTTTTCTGTTGCATGAAATATTTTAACGGTTGTTTACTGATTCAAGGTCGCTGATTTCGAATCTAGTCTTAGTTTTTTCGGCCAGCTCCAGTTTTTTGAGATACAGCTACTACGTGCATATTGAGTCTGTTGACATTAACTTTTATCTGTTACGGTCGCGTTTTAGATAAATCTTTGTAAATTAACGATCCAAATAGTTTTTGTAATATCTGTGGTGAATATATTTTTAAAAAATTTCGTTTGAGTGTCTCAGATTTCGTAAACCAAGCATATTTGGATTGTTTTGGTTTTCGATTGGAGACAAAAAACAAGTACTGGGTGCTCAATGATGTGTGCAAAATCTGTGTTGAGGAATTACGTTTATGGACCACTAAGCAGAGAACCTTTATCAAGTTTCGGTCTCCAATGATCTGGCGTGAACCTTTAAATCAAAACGATAACTGCTATTTTTGCGTTGTAAATATGTATATCAGGAATCTACAAGAATAAACGCTCTGAATGGATTTACCCCACATCAACATCAGCTGTTAGATCTATAAGGAGTTCGAATGATCCATTATTATCACTACCATCTACAGCTTAAGAAAGCTCTGACGAATTGGATGAGCTACCATTTCGAACCGAGACCATCCAATCAAAACGAGCTTAATGACCTTGAACTATCGAAAACTTCTTCGGAATTACTAGCTTCCCGGTTGAAAGAGAGAAATCTCATAACTAAAGAAACTAATGTTTCGTATTATCGCACTCGAGAACAAAGCTTACTTCATTTTTTCGCTGAAGAGGACGATATTATGTATTGCAGAGATACTTCTGATTTGATGACTGCCATGGGCTTACAGAGATATGATTCAAACGAATGGCGTTTATATATCGACTCGTGAAAACGCAGTTTGAAGTGTGCTCTATTGCAGGTAGCTTTAATGTTATAAATGTACCTCTTGTGCCACGAGATCGCATCATATTGTCACTTCTGCATATTAAACTTGGTCTGATCAAAAATACGTTGAAGCACTAAATAAAAACGGTGATTGGTTCAAGTATAGTTCAAGAAAGTTTTCGAATCTGAGTTCAGAAAAGCTCAAAGCAGGCATATTTGACGGCCCACAAATTTGCAAATTGGTGAACGATCCTGATTTCAGCAGTTCAATGTCAGAAATTGAGAAGAATGCATGGTATTCCTTTGTTTGGGCTATTTAAAATTTCTTATGCGGTTAAAAGGGTGATGATTGCGTTGAGCACGTTGAGTCACATCCAGCGACTTGGATGCAATATGAGCATCAAAGTACATTTCCTGCACAGCCATTTAGATCGTTTTCTTGAAAATCTAGGTGACTTGAGTGAAGAACAGGGCGAACGATTCCACCAAGATGTTCGGACTATGGAGGAACGATTCCAGGGTCGCTGGAATGCACATATGATGGCCGATTTTTACTGGAGTATTCAGAGTAGCACTTCGTCATTCAACAACAGTAAAAAATCACATAAAAGAAAATTCTAGAGTTTTTAGTTTTTTATAATTAAATATTTATGTACGGTGAGTGCATCTTTTTTTCAAAAAAACACCCCCCATATAATTCAAAAACTGGAGCTGATACATAAAAACTGATGACATATTTGAAATCAGCGTTAAAAATTAATTCAGAATCTTATAAAATATTGCATGCAACAGAAATGCTGTTGGGCAGTGTTAGCGGATTATTGATTAAGTATAGAATTATGTTCGGCTAAAAGTTTATATCTCTTGTATTATGATTTCGGATATAAAATAGTTTTTCGAATTTTGCGAGTTAAAATTTGAATTGAAATAAATTTAAATGAAATATTACAAAAAATAGAATTTCGCTTCAATTCAGGTCATTCAGATGTACAGTATTGCATAAAACTAAAGCACCCCTTTGCAAAATATCAGTTATCCTCTGATATTATCAGGAAAAGTTGATGAAAAAAATTTGTTCTTAGTTTTTATTATTTATTTACATGTGTATTATAAAAAAACATAACAATGGCAATTCAATCTTTTCAACAACAAAAAATAAAACAAAAATATTTCTCAGTACTCAAAAGTTGCCTGGACAAAACTAAAGCATCCTCTAGCTGACGATCAGAATTTATACCAAATGTTGGGTAGTTTTAGTATTTCGTCGCGAGTCCTTTATTTGTAATAACAGCAGCACATCTTTTTGGCATAGAAGATATTATATTATCAATGCACTCTTCAGGAATATTTTCCCACGCTGTCTTAATAGCTTCGAAAAGTAACGGTTTTGTCCTGCAGTTTTCCCTGTTGATCCTCCTTTTAGCAATTTCCCACATGTTCTCAATCGGGTTGAGATCAGGAGATTGCGCAGGCCAATCCAAAACCTATATCTTATTCGTTTGTAGCCAAGTCTTGCACAGCTTAGAGGTATGGTTAGGATCATTGTCCTGCTGAAATCTCCATTTTAGTGGCATCTCCTCTTCAGAGTACGGCAGCATTATGTTTTGTAAAATGTCAACGTATACGAAACGATCCATAATACCATCAATTCGATGAATTGGTCCAATACCTTGTCCAGAAAAGCAAGCCCAGACTAGGACATTACCTCCTCCATGTTTGGTTGTTGGGATGCAGTACTTAGGGTTAAATCTTTGACCTTTTGGTCGTCGTACATGTCTTAAATAAATAAATAAATAAATAAAATAAAATAGCGTTTATTTCGCCAAATCACTTTACACAATGCTTTTTTTTTGTCTTAATTTGTTGTATGGCGTGTCTTTTACTGGACGAAGGCCTCCCCATCGTCTTCCACTTCTCTCTGTCGCGTGCCAACCTCATCCACGTCCTACCGACTAGCCGCCCTATATCGTCATCCCATCGTAATTTCGGTCTTCCTCTTGGCCTGTTTTCAACTCGTGGATACCATTCGGTCACTAACTTTGTCCATCTATTGTTTGTGCACCTTGCGATGTGACCCGCCCACTTCCACTTTAAAGATCTTGCTCTACTCTTGCAGCTTATGATCCCGGTTCGTTTCCTAATGGTGGAATTTCTTTGTTTGTGCGATCGATTGATGCCCAGCATTGCTCTTTCCATAGCACGTTGGCAGACTTCGAGCTTTTCGGTGTTGGAAGTCGTTAATGCCCATGTTTGTGAAGCATATGTTAGTGCGAGAAGAATACAGCTGTCATGAAGCTTTGGTTTCAAACTGACAGGTAGTTCACTTTTCAAAACGTCCTTTAAAGACCAAAACCGCTTCCATGCCGTAGAGATACGTCTGTTAACATCCTTCGTTGTATTATCTTTCATAGAGACGAACGACCTAAATACACGTAATCGATTGCTTTCCCATTTAATAAAATAGAAGGCTTCTTCGCGTTGGTCAAGAGCTTTGTTTTCGTAACATTTATTAGAAGGCCAGCATTTCCACTTTCTGCAGCTAAGTTTTGAATCATATGTTGAAGTTAGTAGTGATTTTCGGCGAATAGAACGACATCATCTGCAAACCGAAGATGCGTTAGTCTGTCCCCATCTATTCGGAGTCCAAGCGAGTCCCAATTTAGTTTTCGAAAAATGCTTTCAAGGACAGCTATGAAGAGCTTCGGTGATATTGGATCTCCCTGACGAACTCCCCTCTTCAGGTCAAACTTCGGACCTATAGTTTCCAATTTTACCCTTACTGTACTGTGCATATAAATTTGTTTTAGGATGGATATGTAACCGTTTTCTACGCCCTGTTCCTCTAGAGCTTTCCATATCGCATTGTGCTTAACTGTATCAAAAGCTTTCGTGTAGTCAATAAATGCAATATAAACTTTTTTGTTAAATTCCGTATATTTTTCTATAACTTGCAGGAGTGTGTGAATATGGTCCATAGTCGAATACAATCTCCTGAAACCTGCTTGTTCTCGTGGTTGATTGGCGTCGAGTACATTAGAAATTCTGGTTAGGACTACTTTTGAGAATATTTTGTAAAAATTCGCCATCAGACTAATAGGTCTGTAGTTCGCAATATCATTTCTGTTCCCTTTTTTGTGAAGGAGGATGATATTGGACGTTGTCCATTGCTGTGGTATCGATTGAGTCTGTATAACTTGGTTAAAGATTCCTGTCAAAAATTCTAGAATTGATGGTATAGCTACTTTTATAATTTCATTAGTGATGCGGTCGTCTCCTGGGCTCTTATCTGATTTTTGTGTGTTGATCGCTTTCTCTACCTAGCGTTGATAATACTTGGGACTAAATATTCTTTCTGAGTACTCGTGTATCGTGGGTTCTCTTCAATTTGTGTACTTTTGTCTGAGTATAAATCCTGGTAAAACGAAGTTGCATTTGCGAGTATGTCCTTTCTGTTAAATGATTGTATGCCGTTATTTCCTTGCAAGTTTGATATCCATTCCTTTCCTATCGGCATTTCCTTCCTGGCCTATAATCCTATTTTTTCCTGCTTTTCTTAGGTAACGCAATAGGTATAGAGCATCTCACCATACTGTGATCGGTATCGAAGTTAAATTGATTCAGAACTTCCAAGTTTGATATTATGTTGATGTGACTTGACAGTATGAAGTCCAACTCGCATTTCGTTAGGCCATTTGGAGACATCCAAGTCCATTTCCGACTGCTTTGTTTTCCGAAGAATGAGTTTAGAATTTTGAAGTTATATTCTAAAGCGAAATTTATTAGCTTCTCTCCTTTTTGATTTCGGTGTCTGTAGTTGTATGTCTTATTCCATCAGAATATTTTAAATTAAATTTCGATTCGTCGGAAAATAATACAGTTCTCCACTTTTGAATAGTCCAGTCTAAATGGCCCTTGGCAAACTTTAACCTGGCCCTCCTGTTCTTTTCTGAGATGAAAGGCTTTTTTGCAGGCCGGCAAACCAGCTTCTTCAGCTCTTCTCCTAATTGTCCTTGCACATACTGGTAGCTTCAAATCAATTTTAATTTGATTAGAAGAGACCGTAGGTTCAACTGCAATCCTTTTTTTGATCAAAGAATCATCTCTTCATGTTGTTTTTCGAGGACTTCCTCCAGAATGTACAGGAGATATGCGACCCGTCAGCCCATATTTTCTTATTAGTCGCGATATAATTGACCGATTTATCGAATATCTTTTACGAATATTATGTCGAGATAATCCACTTTTATAATCAAATACAATTTTATGTTTAATTTCACTACAGTACGTGTTTCTTGCCATTTTTAGTCTCTTAATGTCTTAACACAAAGAACAGAATGCGCACCACTATTCACGACAGCAATTTTGCACAAATGCTGAAGTAATGATGAAATTTTAATGATTCATATCAGACAAATGCATTTCTGATTCAATAACTATTTCCTGTTAACTGTTCGGCAGTAGCGGTACGAAAAAAGTGAGTATAGAAGAGGGGTGCTTTAGTTTTGTCCAGGCAACTTTTGAGTACTGAGAAATATTTTTGTTTTATTTTTTGTTGTTGAAAAGACTGAATTGTCATTGTTATGTTTTTTTATAATACACATGTAAATAAATAATAAAAACTAAGAACAAATTTTTTTCATCAAGTTTTCCTGATAATATCAAAGGATAACTGATATTTCGCAAAGGGGTGCTTTAGTTTTGTCCAATAATGTATTTGCACATCCTTACACCGGCTTTCGAAAGTATCTGAATTCATCACATGGCGTCTGAAAATTCCCGCAGTTCACAGCAAGCTCCTTTTCTGAATATTTGGAACAATGTACTGAGAAAGGCTTGAAAAAACGATGAACTCGCATCGAAAGTAATGCGAAATCTGTCTGTGTTTACAGACTGGTAGACAAAACAAAATTAGTTTTGCTAGTCAATACTGTACATGTGAAAAATTAAAAATATGACTAAGCCTAAGGCAACAGGTTACGAACTCAAAAGTGAATATTTTTTCCCGTATTTGAAAGTAAAGTCTGTATATTGTACAACACTTTCAAAGTTAGTGATGCCCTAATCACTAACTTTGAAACACCTTTTTTGATTTCGTGTACAGGATTGAGAAAAAATTACCTAATCATCCAATTTTAACGAACTATTTGTTCAGGACTGTTAAAGCCGGTAGCGGCTCGTCAGGTCAAGCGCATGAGGCGGCGCCTCATCTGCCAGAGCATTTTCGATTAATTAAATCTAACATTCCTAATACGATTAAATTTTGTATATTCATTAACATCTTAGATCATTTTCATATCAGCGATACGCCTCTGTCTTTTTACCTTTTACTTTGCACATAACAGCAGGGGAATGGGCTTGAAGGAAAAAAAAAATTAAAAGCGCTTGGACAGAAATGTGCAAGCCTGCAAACTGAGGCGACTGAAAAGCTTGCTCACCTAGCTCGTTCAAACATTGCTGCCTGCACATACATACACATTACTGCGGCTTGATCCGATGCTCGATGGAACCTCTTCGAGTCATTTCGGTTGTAGAGTATTGTGGGGCTCGATGAGACGTGACTGAACAGGTGAGAGCTTGATAAACTGATAAAAGTAACGAAAAGTTTATATTTTAATTTATTTTTCGATACAGCTTTTTAATTTATTAAGCTAGCGGTTTCAAATATTGAAAGTATTGCTAGTACATAAATTTCCACGTAAACAAATTATTAAGTATCAACGCAATAAATATAGAATGTTAATGCTAAATCTAGCATTCAAAATAGTGAAATGATTACAATGGACTTATAAAATCAAGTTCAACCGTTGCCATTTTTATTGCAAGAGCATTTATTTGCAGTTATTTCAATGAAATATATTTTTTTTTAAATGACATATAACCTAATTTGAGGACATAATGTTATATTACTGATACTCCCCAAAATTTTCTGAGCGCCTCACCTATCGGACAAGTCTCAAGTCGCCACTGGTTAATTATTGAAAAAAAAGATTGCCGGATTTTATCACCTTTATGTCTCAGCAGTGACCGAAACGTCACACATAATAAAGAAAACCGTAAAAAATTCGGAAACTTCTTCTTTTCAATTCTAAATGCACTTATAGCCGAACTTAAACTTGTTGGGAAATAGGCTTATAGGGCGATATGACTTAGGCTGATCAACGGGACGATTCCCCACCTTCGGTACAAATACCAGCCTTACTTTCCTCCAGATTTTTGGGATATAACCTCATACAAAGCTGGCTTTTAAGATCCTATTATTATTGGCATTAGGATCTCTAACCCCTTCTGCAGTAATGCGGGAAATATTTTATCTACTCCGGCTGATTTGTAGGGCTGAAAGGTGTTGATCGCCCATCTGATATTTTCCGGAGTAAAGATTTTACCAGCAATGCCTTAGCTGAGCGGATTTTAACGATACGTCATTTCCTCTGCCTCTAAATCTTCATTATTGTTAATTATCTTGCAGCCTGGGATATGTGCTGCCAATAACACTTCAAGAGTTTCCATGCTGCTTTGAGTTGAGGACGCATCCGGTCTCTAATAGTCCGACATCTATCGGAGTTTTTTTGATAGCACCTTTCGGAGTCTTGAGGCCGTTGGGAGATCATCTATCTAAAGTAAAATAAAGTAAAGTAAATGTATTTAGGTTAATCCATGAGCTAAGCTTCACAAAATCTTCTCCAAGACTCTTTTTTTAACTCTTTTTAGAAGTTTGTTATATTCAGTAAGGGACTCTCTGTATTCATCTCAGTTCCCAAAGGTTTTTGCTCTATTGAACAATTTCCTAGTTTGTTTGCATTTTGCCGCTAGTTCCTCATTCCACCAAGGTGTTTGTTTGGCCCTTTTTTGTGTAGAACAGGACAACTTTGTTCGTAAGCATTAATAATATTGTTTACGAGTTTGTTCGTGATTTTATCAATGCAGTCTGGGCTGCTTATTGATTCCTCTTCGATACCTAGTTCGTACTCTAGGACTGACTGGTATAGATTTCAGTTGGTCCATTTAGGGTTTCTGTATTGTCCTATATAGCCAAATGTTTTAATATCAAAACAGATATGTCTATGGTCTGATAATGAAGCTTTCTTTGATACGTGCCAATTTTCGCAATTATCAACCAGGCAGGGGTTTGTTATGGTTAGGTCAAGTACTTCTTGCCTCGCTGAATTTATGAAGGTCGGTGTGTTGCCTTTATTTATTATATCTAGGTTGTTAGTAGTAAGGTACTCCAAAAGTGACTCACCTCTTTTGTTGATATCACTTCCCTAGATAGTGTGGTGCGCGTTAGCGTCACAGCCGAGAATGACTGGTATTTTGTGGATTCTGCTGTATTCCACAAGCTCCATGAAGCCTTGAGGCAGAGCAACTACCTCCTCACCAGGAAAGTAGGCCGAGGCCAACTTCCTCCTGCCTTTGGTATTTTCACCAGTAAAATCTGTTCGGATGAAAATAGGCATATTTAGGTAATTAATTTCTGGTGATATTAGAATTGCAGCCCTTGGCCTGTCGCTTCTTTTGCCGAAGATTAACCATTTTATGAAGAATACGAATCATTTTTCCCTTCGCGGCTCTCGGTTCCTGTATTGGGCTATATGGAATTCCTCTTTTGCGAATTTCCATGTTATTTTGTCCATGGCCGCTGCTGCACGATGGAGATTCGCTTGAATAACTCGAAGTTTATTTAGAGTTAAGGCCATCTTTATTGAGCTCTTTGACCTTTGGGCGGAGAGTCACGCTTGAAAATTTATAGCATACTCTATACCCCTTTGGTTTAAGCCTCGCCATCGATTGGCCATCGATGGAGAAGTTTATAATGGTGTTTGTGCCCTCTACTCTCCTGCTAAGCACCTTCCAATTCGAGGCGCACAAACCAGCATTTTGGGCATTAATGAGGGTGGCAATTTCCCCTGACGAGTCTGTCTTATGAGGAAAATATCCCGTGATTAGTTCTAACCGCGAGATATTCTCCTTCCGGACTGCCCTGATATTCGTGGACTCGTCCGGCTTGATGCTCCTGCTGTTCTTTCCAGCCATGTTGCGGTTTGCTCATCAAGGCAAACGATCAGCATCCATCCCGGCTTAATGCTGAGTCCACCAAATTGCGTATTTATCCTCTCATTTACCGCTTTAGTTATCTTTATCAATATCGATTTTTGTATTGCAGCTAGCTGCTCCAGTGACAGGATCTTGTGAGGATGTTTGGTATGGATAATACCGATCCTGATCCCTTTTTCCGCGTTTCTGTAGCTAGTACCCGACGTGGAGGACTGAGCCTCTGCTGCAGGTCGATGCACGACGCTTTTACTTAAGGTTTTAAGCCTTTTGTTATCACTTCCTACAGATGGCGGTGTTGTAGATGAGGTTCTGCCTCTTTTTATTGCCTTATTTTGTGCTGGTGATAACGTTTTTTTCTATTGGCTGGCAAGCAAGATCGTACGCTTCGTTTGCGCTTTTACCTTGGTAGCCCCGCTTAGCTCCTTTTTCTTTTGTTTCAGCGTCAACTGTTTCAGCTCTGCTGATAAAAGTTGCTCATCCACTAGAGGCTCACTAGGAGTTTTTCTATTCGCTTTGAGTGGCGGTCTTTTGTACTTTGTTACGTCCGGAGGATTAGCCTCTACAGTAATTTCACGTACCTTTTGTGTTTACGACATCAGCTGTTGTTTGTGATGCTTTAGTGGTTGCATCTGCCCTTGGCTACACTTGGATTTTCCATTTGATTCCCACGAGTAGCGCGAGAAAGTAGAGTCACTCCTGGCAGAGCTCGGGGAAGGCAAATTGAAACTGGAGGGCGCCTGATATCCAGAGTTCGCATATTAATGACTTACCCACTAACCATTCATCTATTGGCATATGCGAGGCGATTTTATCAATCCCTACCCTTCGTCATTAGTAGCATGTGTTGAAGATAGAAATGAAAAGTTATCTTGCACAAATCTTGATACTGCAGTCGTTGGTCACAATAATCCCCCTATCCTCGACCCACTTGTTTCCCCCGGTCGTAAAGCTATCGGCAAGTTCCGAGGAGAACAGATATTTGCTATCACGGTTGAGAGAGCATAGAATATTTGGCAATGTGAGGCTGTATCTTGCTTATATGCACAATAAATCTGACTCGACCTGTATATGTAAATGGCAAAACGAAAACCAGTCTGATATTATCCATTCCAGAGAAAGGACAAAGGATCTAGAAATTTTACGACGGCTCTACACACGCTTCCATAACGCATAAGCTCCCTTGAGTTTGAAGTCGTTCCTCAAGAGCTTTTTTCAAAATAGTTGTCCCCAAAACTTTGAACCATTTAAGAACTAGGTTCTTGTCTTTGCATCGTTTTTCGAAGGTTATTTGGTTAAGAATGGTGTCGATTTTGTTTTTTGCAGTTTCCTATCGCCGAGCTAATTGGAGAGTTTGCTCTCTAATGGTTTGGTGAATGTTTTCACAGTGCATTTCGAATTGAAAGAAAATACTTCTGGATTAGCACTTCTTCTTCTGTAATTGTCGATCATTTTGATAAAGGTCTCAGCAGAAACCGAAACGTACGAATAAAGCGTAATAGTGAAGAATCCGGAAATATTTTCTTTCAATTATTACAATCTATTTATCAAATAATAAGCTCTGTAACACTTGGTATTTATTAACGTCCTTTAATCTTCTTCTCTCTACCCAATCCATAGTTTCGCATATGACAGTACTTTGGTTAACACATTTGAATTTGACACCGCTGCGGAATCTCACAATCAATCTATTGTTTCCAAACGCATGCTGAACTCCGACGTCGACTTAATCCTGGAATGGGGCTGGAAAAGTAAAGTTGAACACCGCTAAAACACAGGCCCGTCATCTTTCCCTTAAACGTGATGTTCCAGCGTCGTCGTCTAATTTAGCCTTTAATGGCGTACAACTTTGCTCATCAGATGATTTTATCCCATTAGACGTAAAGTTAAACAACGACTTCGATGGGAGCAAGCACATCTTTTATGTTGCCCTTGACACATCCAGCCTTGAGATATCTTTTCATTAAAAAATTTCTGTAATTTATGTTCACAATAGGATTAGTAATGTTGTAGAGAGTACTCTCTAAGTTTATTAGGTTGGACTCCGTATAGGGTCGTCTTGTACTGACCTTACAAATACCCTTCTTATTGTTGCATGTCAGCCCTAGTCGTTCATCTAGTGTTCGCGATCTTCTGTTATTTTGAACACACGCGCGCTCTCATATTGCTCATCAACTGGGCAGGACGGGCGAATAGCAGAAGAATAGTGGTCGAAAAGCAAACGAATACCGAATTGAAAGATATAAAATTTGGCAACATGGGAAGGAAGAGCTCGACAAATTCTTAGCAAACTCACACCACGAGAAAATTAAGTTCACCATGGAAACAGAAAGCAACGGGAAACTGTCATTATTGGATGTACTCGTAGAAAGGAATGATACGTCGCTAAGCTTCGGGGTATACAGGAAACCAACTCACACCAACAGATATCTCCACGCTCATTCACATAACCACCCAAGCCAGAAAACAGGCGTACTGAAGACCCTAATACACAGAGCTCGACGTATAACTGAAGGAAATCCGGGCAGTCTACGAAAGGAAAAGGAACAGTTGAATCGGGCAGTCACAGCAAATGGATACAAAGCGAGCGAAATTAACAAGGCGTGGAAACCGAAGCATCCAAGGACAACAGAACGAGAAGACACTGAAGAAGGAAATGCAGACAAACGATGGGTAAAACTACCTTACATTCAGGGTACGACGGATAAGATTGGAAAAATCCTCCGAAAATCCAACATCAAAACAACATTCACTACCCCGACTACTATCCGAGGAATTTTAGGAAACCAGAAGGACAAAAAACCATTGGAAACTGAAGGAGTATACAAGGTACCATGCGGCTCATGCGATAAAGTATACATAGGAGAAACGGGACGCACAGTCCAAACAAGGATCAACGAGGCACACGGAAAAACCAAATACAGTCATCAGCGATAGCGGAACATGCAACGACAGAGGACCATACAATCGATTTCGACAATGTGCAAATTCTGGCCAGGATAAATCAATATTATCAACGGATAGTACGAGAAGCAATAGAAATTTCTAAACATCCACAGAACTTCAACCGAGACACCGGATACAAGCTATCAGCAGTTTGGCTACCTGCCTTAAAATTTGGTAAGAACAAAATCCGTACCCACAAATCCTAAACTAATTTAACTACCTGATACTAATTAATTAACCTCAATTAACTAATTTAACCTTCATTACCCTTCCTTCTATATAATAATTGTATTTTGTAATTGTCGATCAGTTTGATAAAGGTCTCAGCAGAGACCGAAACGTCACGAATAAAGCGTAATAGTGAAGAATCCGGAAATATTTTCTTTCATTTCGAAATGCACTGTGAAAACATTCACCAAACCATTAAATTAAGCATTTTATTGTTATGTAAACTATCTTGTTATGATAAATAAATAAATAAATGTGCCGTTCCAGCGTAGATTAGGGGCTTTTTATATACGAGGTTTATTCCTCTAGCGTCGTGCTTTATATGGGTCACCATTAAAGTAGTACGTACACTAGCAAATCACCTTAGGGATAAATCCCCTTGTAACCATCACTGTCTTGAAATCTTCCTAAAAACATGACCAGTCCAGATTACAAGAATATTAGTGCTGTGACAGGATACGGAATCGACAGCTAGCTGAACGATTTAATCCCCCTACCACATTCGCCAAGACCATAGATAGGATACGGAGCAGAAAGCAAGCTATTCGACTTTTTCTCCGCTATCTGTAGATTTTTCACCAGTACCCAGTCTGCACCGCGAGGAGGCGATCTACATAACAGACTTAAAATATTTGGTTCATTTCGAAACATTTTAAAATATTTAAGAAAATTCGAAAATAACGGTCGCCCTCCATTTTTAAATTTTCAAACCTGTCCCCATACTCACCACAACCTTGCAAAACCCATCGCATCGTGCCGCCACTATCGCCTTTCGGTGTGTTTTGTCATTTTTATTGCGGCTTCATTTCTCTACGTCCGCCACTTCGTCTTCTTTTCTAGCACTCCGCTCAGTCGATCTTTTGTGTATGATTTGCATAGGTTTGTCGTCGCTCCGAAAGAAGAAAAGTAAGAAACCGATTTTCAAAAGAAACAGAAAAAGTATCGCGCGTTTGTGTCGTGGCCACGCGTTTCAAAATACAAAAGTTTCCTTTCGCACAAAGAAATTGTTCGTTTTTGTTTCGTTGATTTCGATTTTCAGTTTCGCAGTTTTTTGTGCAATTTCTTCGTCGCGCCGTGAAAGGAAAAAGAATGCCAGTAAAGGAAATTCAATTCTGAAGTTGGTGTTTTTTTTTTCAACCCCCCTTCGAAAGTGTCAAAACGGAAAGAAAAGTGCTTTGTTGTGTTGTTGATCTTCCCCGCAAAGAAAATTTCTCGCAGTTTTCCACCTCCCGCGTTAAATCTTTAAATTTCGGAGCCTGAAAATTCCTTGTGTTTTCCGTAACAGCGAGAGAAAGAACGAAAAATTTCGAGTGTTGTGAAGAGAACGGAAAGCAATTTTTTTTTGTTGTTTTTGAAAGTGCGAAGTTTTCTGTGTATTTGCATTTTGCTTTCGGGTTCTATTTTGTTCCTGTTCGAAAGGAAGGAGACGTCGAGAAAAACAGTTTCCGGTCGCCCAAGACGCGGCGACAATACACAAAAGAAAAATCCATGTAGCGGCCGCCGCACGGACCCTGCTGCATTCCTCCTGTTTATTTTCGGTCGCATCATTTTCGATTTTTGTCTCAAAGTGCCCCGCAATTCGAGCCCCGTTGTGAACTCCTCTAAGCTGGATTACGTTAAAACGGAAGAAATTGGTTCACTCCAGGAGAATAATCCTACGGGCAACGTGAAAATGGTGAAGCGGTAAGTGCTGCGGTCCTCCCTTGATGGCCAACAGAAAATTCAAAGTTTTGAAGCGTTGTTGCTTTTTTGTTGTTTTTTTTTCATTCCACTTTTCTTTCATTCTTCTCTTTTTGTTTTGTTCGCAAGGACGCAATGGAATCCGCTAGATGCGGGCTCTCTCTCCTATGACGACGTATCAGCAGGCCAAGAATTCTCGGGGAAAAAGTTTTGTTTACATCGCTGGGAGAGCGCCGATTTGACGGAGTCGTGCGAAAGCGCATGAAATTGCAGAGTTTGTGAGGGTTGTCGAAGCAGGTGGAGATGGGGAGGAAAGTTCCTGCCCGAGAGACCACCATAGACGTTAGAGCGCGATGCGGCTGGGAAAATTTGTTGGCGGCGGGTGGCTGTGCAATCGATTTCCAACGCAGAGGGTTTTTAATTCTGCTTCGTTTTTTCCTGTATTCCTTTGCGGTGGCAACAGCAACTTTGCCAGCTGTAATAGCTCGATTTTGGGTGGCATATCCGTCCGTCCTTCTTGGTCGGGCCGCCTGTTTGCCTCCAGAGTAACATAACAAGCCCAGTGCTTTGAGAGTGTGCATTGAAATTTTCACTGGTTTGTTTATTTTTGGAATTTCTGTTTTTATGAATCGGGTATTATTTTGAGGAATTCCACGCGGAAATGACGCTTTTTAATTACGAATTGCTTTCGGTGGAACTACGGTGAGTCATTCGGCCGCCGAAAACGATCATAGATTTCGTTACGAATTATCTCGAATCTAATTTAAAAAGAAATCAGTTTAGCATCAGATGGAGCCGATCAACCTTTTCAAAACTCTTTGATATTTTCCGAAGTAGGCGAGGACCTGCGCCGGTGAAGATACAAATGGGCTATTACTATCTGAAGCGAAAATATTGTTGTTAATTATTTCTCCAGGCTAGCAAAAAGCAAATGTTGATCATTGGGTAGGACAACAAATAAAGGACTGGATACGGCAAAGTGTAGAATGCTGGATGCTCATGGTACAAGTTTATCATCGAAAACAAGAACTATCTGCGCATTACAGGAGAATACACGGTACGATAGAGAATTGTATACCATATTCGACAATCACAAAATTCACGAAGCTGTAATAAGCTGGGTATAGCCTAGTAGGTAGTGTATTGGTCTTGTAATGCGAAGGTCGTGAGTTCAAATCCCGGTCGGCGCAATATATAATTCCGGCACATTGCCTGCTTAGATATACCTTGGTCACCTCAATCTAAGAAAATGAAAAATTCGTAGAAAGAGGGTTGTGCGAAGGGCTAACAACCCTTCCACAATAAGTAATGAAAAATGTTAAGGAACCTGAATATCAGGAGGCCAAGGTCCGATCTGGACTGTAGCGCCATTGTAGAAGTAGATAATAGGCTGGTCAGAGAAATTTATAAATGAAAGAAAAATTCCCAAACGCATACTGAATTCAATTGACCTAGACCAGTAGGAAACATACTGAAGCGCTCGGAAGTTTCTATTGATAAATCACTGCTAAGGACGAGGTCACTGAACGTTGAAAACAAAACCAGCAAAGACCGTTTGACAATGCCACTGCTGTTTTGCAAAAAAATCTTACAAAAAAGCCTTGAGGTTTGACGTAATTCGAATATCAAAATCATCACTAAGTTCGGTTGTGGACTTCGCCGCATTAACATCGCGATCGGAAATTAAAAAATTAACGCGCTTTTTGTGCTGTTTTTGTGCTCAGAAAGTGCTTCGGAAGGGGAACCACAAACAGATTGCCAGTAATCCGGTGAAATCCTTCCAAAATAATTATAATAATTCCAACACCTTACTTCCCACATCTAATTTTATAGTTTTCCGATTGCCAGTGCAGGCTATGTACATAGTGTATGTAGCGGACGGTGTATCAGCACATTACCAAGCACTTGCTAGAAGGTTTCGCACTCTCTGGGTAAGCTGTTGAATTCCATTGAACTCCGCTCCCGTTGCCAGCGGTCAATAAAAAAAAATATTTTTTTTTCTTTCTTTTGGTGTTGTTGTTGTTTGTGTTTCATCACTTTGCAGTGTATTGCCACCTCACCTCAAATAGTCCGGTATACTGGCACTTGGTGAAACTAAAGTTTCCAATGACGACGATTTGGATCAATTTTTTGTTCCAAATTACGTTCTAGTACCTGTATTTTTTAGACAACGCGGGATTGAATTGTACATCCGCAATAATGTCGCTTATCAACTTCTGCCCGAGTACGGAAATTGTACGAATCCCGCATTTAATTTCATTTAGGTTAAACTCTACATTCAAAAGCGCATTATTCATCTTTGTTTTTTGTATCGAAGCCCTAATATATCGGACGAAGACACAATCAATGAATTTGAAAATATTTCAGATTCAATTGATCGAATTCTCTCCAAACACCCTGAATCCGAAATCGCAGTAGCGGGCGATTTTAATGTCCATAATAACACATCTCCAGCCGGCCGATTTGTTGAACTATTCGCATCATCGAATAACCTATGCCAAACTGTAGACAGAGCTACTCGTATCCCTGACGTTGCAGCCCAAGGATCTTATCTTCTTCATCTTTTCTTATCTTCAGACCCAGCTAAATACTCGACTTCTGTTAATTCTCCACTCGGAAGCTCTGACCATTGCTTAATTTCCGTCTGTTTCCCAGTTTCCATCTCGACGCCAATTACACCAGCTCTAAAAAAGTTGGTATGGCATTACGGAAGTGTTATTGGTCCAGTCTTAAGCAATTTTATTTTACATTTGATTGGTCAAATTTCTTTAACAGAGGTTTTGAGTATGCTTCTTCTGCAGTAAATGAGACCATCTTGTTGGTCATGAGACTCTTCATCCCTAAAAGCTACAAACCAATCAAGCCCAGTTCTAAGGCTTGGTTTAATGAAAATTGTAGTACTGTGATAAGGGCTAAAGAGGCAGCTTATCGTACTTATAAGCAGCTGCCATCCGAAGTTAATTGGATTAATTTCAAAAAAGAAAGGAACCTGTGTAAATCCAGCTTACAACGAGAAAAATATTTGCATGACCAGAAAATGAAGCAAAAAATTTTGAGAAGTCCTAAGGGCAGCAAAAGTTTCTGGTCTCTCGCTCGTTCCATCAGAGGTAGTTCTGCATCATCGATTCCATCTTTAATCTACAACAATGAGGTTATTACGGATCCTAACATGAAGGCAAACATCTTAGCGGATCAATTCGCTGCCAACTCTTCTTTACCACCAACGAACTCAAACCTTCCAACGTATACTACGCTAAACTCCTCCTTAGGATAGATTAGTATTCGTCCGCGAAACGTATACCGAGTTCTTAAGAATCTAGATGCTAACAAATCGTCCGGTCAAGATGGAAACAAATAGTATGGATTCCGCAAAAAACGTTCCACAGGAGACCTTTTAACCACACTCACTGAACGTTGGAACAAGAGCATTCACCAGTTTGGTGAATCTTGAATTATTGCTCTTGATATTTCCAAGGCTTTTGACAGAGTATGGCACACTGCCCTTTTAATCAAACTTAAAGCTATTGGTTTGGACGACTCTCTTATTTCCTGGAGTGAAAGTTTTTTAGCCAATCGTTCAATGCGTGTGGTATTGGATGGTGTGGTTTCCTCTTCTTATAAAATTAACGCTGGTGTCCCTCAGGGCTCGGTTCTTTCTCCCACCCTTTTTCTGATATTTATTAATGACTTGCTATCTTCAACTTTCAATCCTATACATAGCTCCGCCGATGACAGCACTTTAGACTTCTCCTATCACTTCAACAGTGCGTCCTTAGCCCGATGTAGTAGCTTAGTAGAACAACGTAGGTACATGGTTCAGTCATTGAATGACGACTTGGCTAAAATTCTTAGTTGGGGCAATAAGAATCAAGTTGAGTTTAATGCTTTGAAAACCCAGTGCTGTCTTGTGTCCCACAAACGTGACTCTAACCTTGACTCAATCACCTTCGAAGGCCAGCCATTAATCTCTTCTTCAAGTGTTAAGATGTTAGGTATCCAAATCACAGATAACTTATCTTGGAACGATCATATATTTAACATCGCCAAGGAAGTATCTAAATGTTTGGGCTACCTAAAACGGTGTAAAAACTCTTTCACCCCTTCTGGGTTACTAACAATTTATAAGGCCTATATTAGACCACGTCTTGAATTTAATTCCCACCTATGGGCGGGAGCCGTAAAAACTTCTCTCTCCTATCTGGATAGTATCCAGTCTCGGACTATTAAAATTATAGGAGATTCTGACATCACTTCTTCGCTCGATTCACTCGAGCATAGACGAACTGTAAGCTCCCTAACCCTTTTGTATCGCTACTACAATGGAGATTGTTCGGACGAAATCTCTAATCTCTTGCCCTCACGTATGCCCTTACCCCATAATACTAGAGCTGCTTCGCGAGCTCATAAGTATTCTCTCAACCCCACCTTCGGTCGCACTGTCAAATTTCGTGATTCGTTTTTAAACCGGACTGTTCGAATATGGAACTCGCTGCCCATCTCGGTGTTCCCGCATGACTACAGCATTCAGCAATTTAAAGGAAATATTCATAGCCATTTCCGTCTCTATCCCCTTAATTCCCAAAAATCAATATCCTTCCCCCCTCACCGGAGCTGTGCTTCAGTACAAAAGGGCAAACCCTCTAGTTCCGGTGACACATAAAAAAAAATCACTGTTGCTCTAGAAATTCTGCTGTAGCAGTAGAAGTCAACAAAAACTGCATTGAGACTGATCTTAGCGGAAATCTAGAAGACATGAAAACAAAATTAGACTTAATGTAATAGGTTAGATGTTTGGTGGGATTGGACATTGCATGTTTATTGAGGCCAAGAAAACTACATTGTGACCCAACTAAAAGCGTCGATTTAAAAATGAAATAAAAAAAAAAAAACCGTTCAATATTTTTCCAAATTTTTTTTTTATTTGAAAGTACAAGTCTTCCGGTTAATTATGAAAAATTATTTCATTCATATGGCTGCCGCGTCTGGCCTTACAGTAGGCCATTCTGTCGGTCCAATTTCAAAGCACATTTTGGATTGTTTGCGGCTTTATATCGGCAATGGCTGCTTCAATATTGGCCTTCAAATGGTTAATTGTCCGCATAACACTTGTCCAAAATCCAAAGGTGTCAAATCGCAGCTCCTGGCGACCAATTGACATCGCCATTTCGACTAATAATGCGACCATCGAATTTTTCACGCACTTCGGCTATTGTTTGACCCGCTGTGTGGCACGGAGCACCGTCTTGTTGGAACCAAAGATCGTCCAAATCAATATCTTCAAGATATAACCACAAAAAAGATGTTAACATGTGACGGTAACGCTCGCCATTGACCGTAACGGTCGCGCCGGACTCATTTTCGAAAAAATACGGGCCAATGATGCCGCCGCGCCACAATCCACACCACACAGTCACACGCAATGGATGCATTGGCTTTTGTTCATACGCCTGAGGATTTCCAGATCCCCAAATGCGACAATTTTGCTTGTTTACGTACCCGCCGAGATGGAAATGAGCTTCGTCCGAAAAGATGATTTTTTGAGCAAAATCTTCATCAATTTCAAGTTGGTCGGAAGCCCACACAGCGAATCGATATCGAAGCGGATGGTCTGGGGCCTTCAATTGCTGGACTAATTGAACTTTGTAGGGCCACAAACCAAAATCCTTACGCAAAATTCGTTGCATGGAAGATCGGCTGATGCCCATTTCCAATCCACGACAGCGATACGATGTTCTCGGCTGTCGGCGCACATTTTCGGCCGAACGAACGGGATGAATACAGGAACGTGTTGGTGCGTCAATAATCATGGCCGTTTCACGAATTTTTTTCACCGTTTTTTTATTCCACTCAGTAAAGTGCACTTTCTCGACCGAATTTTGAATGACATTTTCTTGCAATTTCGGTCCAATTGTCTTCGTTTTGGAAATAAATTTTTAATACTTCCCAGCGTTGTTCAAGCGTAAATCGACTCATTTCGTTCAGCGGAGATATCATACTGAATTTCTGTCAAAGTTAGAATGACATTAGTGTTGCCAGGTGCATAAAAACCGGTAATTTAAAAACACACCGATAGCTCGGTCATCCTTTAGAGATGTGTAGTTCACGAACGAACTAGTTCATTTGAACTATTCACATCATTGTGAAATGCATTGTTAGCTGTCGTGATTCTTCTTTGAATTTCATGTCGCTCATTGCCGTCCTTTGCGAGAAGGGCTCCCAGGTATACGAATTCATCCACGTGCTCGAAGTTGTATTCGCCTATAGTAATGTTCTGTCTCTCTGGGACAGTCCTTCGTGTCTGGGTCATGTATTTAGTTTTTCACTTCATTGACCCTGAGCCCTACTTCACCTGCTGCCGACTTCAACTCCTAGAACACCTCCTTAAAGCACAGTATTGATCGGGCCAGAATATCCACGTCGTCTGCATACACCATCAACTGCGAATTTTACGAGTAGTGTACCTTTGGTGTCCACTGAGGTTACTCAAGTTGCCTTCCTGACGACAAACTCGAGCACCACGTTGAAGAGCATGATGGCGAGACCATCTTATTTGGGACCTGCCTTCATTGGGAAGCTTTGAGTCAACTCGTTTTGGATTTTTACTTGGCACTCATTGTTTTCCATCGTGGCTTTTATGAACCGAACTAGTTTCGGTGGGACACTTAGTTCAATCGTTATTCTGTACAAAGCATTACGGTCGACACTATCGTATGCTTGACAAAAATCGATGAACAGTTGGTGCACATTAATATCATATTCCCAGCATTTTGCTAGCACCTGTTTTACTGAGAATAACTGGTACGTTGTCGATCGTCCGGAACTAAAGCCACTTTGATATTCTCCGATGATGTTGTTAGCGAATTCACTGAGTCTTCGTTTGATAATTTTTGTCAAAATTTTGTAACACGTATACAACAATGAAATTCCTCTGTGATTTTTGCAACGCACACGGTCACCCTTTTTGTATCAATCAATCAAATTCCTGTTAAGACCCCTATAGGGGCATAGGACAGAAAAAACTCTCTTCCACGAGGCGCGATCCTGAGCATCGGCCTTAAGCTGTTGCCAGGACTTGTTTATTCCTCTGGCCTCCTGCTCAACTGCTCGCTTCCATGTGTTACATGGTCGTCCACCCCGACGCCTTCCTTGAGGGTTATATCTTCCTTCATTCCACACCTTAGTGAAGAGTGGGAGGAGTATATCGGCTGTTATTTCCGGGTCCGCTTTGAGGAGTTCGGTTGGTAGTCCGTCTATACCTGGAGCTTTCCTTCCCGCCATTGACCGAATGGTGGAAAGATTTATCTGGGGGATCGTCCCTAATAGAGGATTGTTGCGGTTGGATGTTTGGAAGTTGTTCTGTTTCCGGAATATCTTCCTCTGACAAGATGTTTAAAATATCAGAGAAGTATTCCTTCCATCGTCGCAACTGGTATTCACTCATATTAAGGAGAGTTCCGTTGACATCTCTCACCAGGTGGTTGGCGGTGAAATTCCTGTTCGTCAACTGTTTCATGATTTTAAAAAGTGAACCCATATCCCCAAGGTAAGCCGCAGATTCTGCCTTGTTTGCCAGATCTTCAATGGCCTTTCTCTTGTCGCGTCTAACAGCCTTTTTAAGCTGTATATGAGCATCGCGGTAGTTCTGCCTCAAGTCGGGTGTTCGTTGGTTGACATCGGGTTGAGAGATGATTGCCAATTTGGCTTTTTTCCGATTGCTAACCTTGTCCCATGTGTCTTGCGACATCCATGGTTTCTCACCGCTTTGCACATCTGGTTGCCTCCCAATTGGCGTCCAGTGTGCGCATTTCATTTTCACCTAATGTGGATGACTTTTCGCGTAGAATGGTGGTGTATTCGCGTATTTTGTTGGGATCTCTGAGTTTATCCACATTAAGCTTGCGCTTCATTTGAAGAATTTGTGGTCGTCGGATAGCTGCTGTACACAATGTCAAGCAGGCAACCATCACGTGGTGATCGCTCCCCACGTCAGCTCCACGTTTCGCTCGCACATCGAGGAGACATCTTCTCCATCGGCGACTTATAGCCAAATGGTCGATCTGGTTCTGAGTAACACCATCAGGGGGAACCCAAGATATTTTATGATGACTCTTGTGTGGAAAAAGGGTACCTCCGATGACCATTTGCCGAGTACTACAAAACTCCACAAATAATTCGCCTTTTTCGGGTCTCTTAATCCAAGGTCGTGACGCGTCGACCCAAGGGTCACCATGCCTCCCCATGACGTGTTCTAGTCCAGTGTTGTCTGATCCAACTTGGGCGTTCATATCTCCCGAGATGATAATAATATCACCTCTTGGAACACGTTCGAAGGTTGCACTCAGTTGGCTATAAAACTCCTCTTTGTCACCAGATGTTGCGGTATTAGTTGGTGCACTGCAGAATTGTGACGTGTCTGACACTGGTCCTGAGCCTGACGACGATAATCCTATCCGAGATTGGTTCCCAGCTAATAAGACTGTTTCTCGCTCTCGGCGTAAGGACGAACGCCACGCCATTTCTGGCTTCACTTTCAGGGCCAATGTACAGAATAGTGTTTCCGCTAGGGGTTCGTTTTTCTCCTGATCCTGTCCACCTGACCTCGCTCAAGCCCAAGATTTGGATGTTATAGTGCTCCATTTCACGGTCGATCACTGATTGGCGGTGCAAGGACCGAGTAACCCCAGCTCTTCCCCCGTCATTCAATGTTTGAACGTTCCAGAAGCCAATCATAGTCCGTTTTCGAATGCCAAAAGTCGTTACCGTAGAATCAGTCCGTATCCGAGGCGCTGTATCCGTTTCTCGTATCATTTAGGTCTTAAGATCACGGGTGATAAGCCCATGATCCAGTGAGTGTCTATTTGCCATTTTTTAGGGCAAGCAGGACTGGCTGTGGGTGAATTCTACAGCCCCCATCCCACAGGGGGATAGTTAGCTCAGGTCCGTGGAGTCGCTAGTCTCCAAAGATCGTTGCAGGAATTGGTAAAACCTCATCCTACAACTACCCCATTGCTTTGTATACCGGACATATAATGCTTTTCCACCAGCCATCGAGTAATTTTTCAGTTGTCCAAATTTTAGCAATTAATTGAAATATTCGACTGGTAAGCTCTGTTCCACCTTCTTTCAAGAGTTCTGCAGGGATTCCGTCAATTCCGGGCGCCTTATTCAGCTTTAAATTATGTAGGGCTGTCTCTACTTCATCATAAGTTGGAGCAATGGGTAGTTGATCTCCATCTGGATCTTCCGGAATTATAAACGGTTCAGTCTGTGATGTCGTTCTATTTAACAGTGTTCGGAAGTACTGAACCTGTCGTGCATTGCTTTCGGTAGCGTCGCTTTTGATGTTGCCTTCTTCGTCCTTACAGAGGGTAGTTTGCGGTTTGTAACATTGTCTCATTTCTTTCACGGTATTAAATGCTGCTCGCACGTCATTTTTCTTCAGGTTTTCATCCAGTGATAAAATTTTGTCATTGTTTATTTTCCGCTGTTTTCGTCTGCAGATCTTCTTGGCGTCTCGCCTAAGCGACTGGTGGTAGTTGTCCTCTCTAGCTCGTGTTCGTCTTACGGGAAACAGTCGATATGCTTTGTTTTTCTTAGTGATCGCTTTTCGGCATTCCTCATCGAACCAGTCATTTCATTTTCTCCGCTCTAAATGTCCTAAAGTGTATTCAGCTGCGCGCTGAAGACTATCCTTAATGTTCTGCCACATTTGGTCAATACTTTCCTCAGGCTCCGCCTGAGGTAATGCCTCAATAGGTGCTTTGATTGTGGTCATATATTTCACTTTCGTTGTGTCTTCTTTCAGTTTTTGCACATTGAGCTTCGGAGTCCAGCTCCTTTTAGTGTGGCCCTTGTTAGCTATGCGACAGCGGTATTAAGCTCGAACGAGAAAATGGTCCGAGTCACAGTTCGCGCCACGTAGAGTCCTGACATCTAGAATGCTGGAGGCAGCCCTTTTTTCGATGAGAACGTGGTCAATTTGATTGAAGGTGTGCCCATCTGTTGATGCCCACGTCATTTTGTGAATATTTTTATGCGGGAAGCAGGTGGAGCTTATGACTAGGTTTTTACTGCTGGCGAAGTCAATAAGTCTTTGGCCATTGTCGTTCGTTTCATTATGGAGGCTATGCCCTCCTGATACGCCCCTATGAAAATGTTCGTTGGCAATTTCACCGTTGAAGTCTCCTATTAGAATTTTGATGTCGTTGGAGAGCAGCTCGTCAAAAGTGCTGTCAAGTCGGGCATAGAATTCGTCTTTAAAGACATCATCTTTCTCTTCTGTAGGAGCATGGCAGTTGATGAGTCAAACGCTGAAGAACTTCAGCTTGAGGCGAATTAAGCAGATTCGTTCGTTGATCGGTATAAATTTCGTTACGAGTTGTTTGAACGCATTATCTACCAAAAAGGCGAAACCGAATTCTCTGCTTCCTTGCTTTTTCCCACTGGTAAAAATCGTGGAGATCTGCAGTCGTTAACTTCGCTTCAGAGCCTTTTCGTTTGCTAATGTTGTTACGAGACATCTGCTGAAAAAGTTCCCGCAGTGCACCCGTTCGATGTAGTGAACGCACATTCAAAGATCCAAAAGAATAGTCCATTTTCCGATGCCGTCTAATCCGTCCAATCTGAGGCTGTAGTCCGGGTTCCTGGACACGCGAGTTTTTTTCCGGGGAGACATCAGCGTTTCGCCCAGCCCCCAACGTGGAGGGCCAGTCTGGATGGTAGTTCCGATTAGAGGCGTGGAACACTCGCCTTCACCCTTCTCCGCCTGCTGTTTTGAACAAAACACCCGGTGGCCACCGCGAGAGAGGTGGAGATAGGATTCAGTAGCAGAGCTGTTGATGTTATTTACAGTGGCTTTTCACAGAATTTCTGCCACGTCATGTACCAGATCACGATTACGCTCTGTGACCCTTACTACCATTCGGCAACCCATATCATTGAACTAAACGAATCATTCACCAAAATTTTCACATTTAGTTCGAAATTAACTGGTAGTGAGCTGGATGTAAAGTTCTGAAGTCTGCTTATTCGATTGACAATTCATTCAAGCATACTTTCATCGTTCAAAACATACACAAAAGCAGCATTCATTCCATACAGCACTCGATTGTATTATCTTACACTCAATTCGATCGTGTCTCATTTCTTACGCAGAGAACGAACTGTGTCTTGTATGAATGTTCGTAAGATGTATTGTGGAACTAAACTGATCAGTCTAGTGGTCTAGATTGCTCTAATGTATCATCATCATCATCATCATCATCTACAGCTTGTTCAACCATATATATATACATGTGTATTATGGTGTAGCCTCCCTTACATATTGATTCCTCATTACTTTCCAGTCCTCTCTATTTTGAGCTATCCTTGTCCAGGTGACGTCTGCTAGTTTTCTGATGTCATGATCCCATGGTAATTTCGGGCGTCTTCATGGTCGTTTTATCCCTCTTGGGTACCATTGTGTTATCTTAGCAGTCCATCTGTTGTCAGTTAATCTTGCCAAGTGTCCGGCCCATTGCCATTTTAAGGATCTAATTCTATGGATTACATCTGTCACTTTTGTTCTTTCTCTTATCCAAGTCAGTCTCTTACGGGCTCTTCTAGTGATGCCTAGCATGCATCTTTCCATAGCTCTTTGCGCCACCTGTAGTTTTCGTGTGACTCCTGTTGTTAACGTCCATGTCTCACAGCCGTATGTCATGACGGGCAGGATACACTGATCAAACGTTTTCTTTTTCAAGTGAAGTGTCATTCTGGATTTGAATATGATGGAGTTTCTCCCGAAAACGCTCCACGCTAGTTTGATTCGTCTATTAATTCCAGGTATTATAGATATCTCCTTATTGATGTATTAGCTGGCCAAGATAGACATATTCCTCTACTATTTCTAGCCTGGTGCCATTCAATGCTATTTCAACTTGACTTCCTAGATGTTCATTGGGCATTATCTTAGTTTTACTCAGGTTCATTCTTAGGCCCACTTTTTCGCTAGCTTCGCTAAGTTCATTTAATAGTAGTTGCAATTCTTCTTGGCTCTGAGCAATTATGACTATATCGTCGGCAAATCTCAAGTGACTGATGCGTTCCCCGTCAACTTGCAGACCCTTCTCTTCCCAATGTAGTTCTCGAAAGATGTTTTCCAGGGTGGCTTTGAATAGCCTTGGAGAAATTGTATCCCCTTGTCTAATACCTCTTTGTGTGGGGAATTCTGGTGTGTCATCAAACACTTTGACCTTTGCCTCGGCGTTCCTGTAGATGTTTGAGAGCGTTTCAACGTATGTTTTCTCTATACCTTGATTGGATAGTGCTCTTATTATCGCCTCAGGGTATATTGAGTCAAAGGCTTTTTCAAAGTCTATGAATGCCAGTGCTAGGGGCAGTTCGTATTCTTTAGCCCTGCTCATGGTCTCTCTCAATGTGTAAATGTGATCAATTGTACTGTATCCACTTCTAAAACCAGCCTGTTCTCGTGGCTGTTCAACATCCAGAGCTGCTTGTATTCGGTTGTTGATTACTTTGGTGAATAATGTAAAGTTTTTAGAATATCCTCCACTTTGTTTTTTTTTTTGTGGTAGGATAAATTTTTTTGAGATTGATAAACCTGAAAGTCTATTGCAGTAGATTCTATGCTTTCGTTCAATCCACTCTCTAAGTATAAGGTTGAAGTATCCTTTTGGGTTTTCACAGAATGGCTCTGGTCCAATAAAATTTGTTTCTGCGCCATTTTTTGCGAGGCGGTCTGCCTCTTCATTTCCCTCAATTCCCATATGTCCTGGGACACACATTAACATTACTTTGTTCTACCTTCCCAGGATGATTAGGTTTTGAAGGCAGTCCCAAACAAGCCTCGATCCGTGTTTGTTGGATGCAAGAGCTTTGAGAACTACCTGACTATTCGATAAGATATAAATAGATTTGTGGCGATGAGCTCTCCTAATATTCTCTTGGATACATAGCTGCAATGGCAATAAGTTCGGCTTGGAAGATTGTGGCTTCCTTACCAAGAGGTTGTGAATCCAGCTCCAGTCCCCTCTGAGGTGCGCGCGCCATCTGTGTACCAGATGGTATCTCTTTCATATCAGGTAGCATGGATTGCCAATCCCTGCGTTCTCTAATTATTACTTTGAATGATGTTTAAAGTTGAATTTTGTCGGCATAGTGTCTGACAATGTTGAGGTTAGAACCTCAATTCTCGGATTTTTTAGAATTTGGAGGTGACCTCTAAAATATCCCGATTTGTAATTGTTATCTCTCTGTATGCGTAGTACCCCTTTTATTGCCTCCTTTTTTATTTGGAGATGTATCGAAGCTCTGCTTTTTGTTGTAATATTTTAGTCCACCAGACTGTTAATCCGTATGTGACTATTGGGAGGATGATTTTTCTGTAGCACCATCTTAGTTATACAGTGTACTATCAATATACATATGTGCTTCATACGCTTGCAGCTTTTCGTTGTTATTTTTTGTTCTAGTGCTCTTGGACTATTAAACATACTGGCTAGGATCTTGTTGTCGCTACTCACCCACGGCTCTTTGATGAGCGCCTCTCCCCCGGCGCAGATGGGCCTGAAGATTCACAGTCGCTGCTGCAATCGGGTGGAAGTTTTTCTGCACCGCTCTGACCATTACTACGCCTTTTCCCAGTATAAAGTGTGTCCGTGGCAGTTGGAAGTGCACCCTTCATCTTCGGTATATACCGATTTCTACTTTGACATCCCTCTCGGACGGTGTCATCTTATGGATCTTCCAGCTTCTCGAATCGAGGTCATTCTGATTCATCCGCCTTAGGAATCGCGACGACTCGATGTTCCGGTGTAACGATGGCGTGGATCAGACGTGGAACATTGTCCTTATGGATTACGATCGGCCTTGCGTTGTTATAAGGCCACTTACGGCTTTTTTGAAGAAGTCACTCGATCGCTGGTCTGCATACGCTACAATCGAATCTGATTTTGGGAACACCTCCGGCATCGATGTGTTCGTCCAATAGGTTTGTGATCTGCTCTATAGCGGACTGATTTTCGTCAGGAATTTTTCCCTCTCGATATGCCAAGTCTACGAGCGCCATATTAAGACTATCTGCAGGCCACGGCACTGAAAGGCCGAGCTACGGATTTCGCTTTCTTCGCAGCAGGGATTTCTGCTCTGTCGTCTAGTTTCTCGTTTCGTTTAACGCTTACCGATTCAGTAATCGCCTATAGGTCATGTGGGTGCTTCGCGGCGTTTACAGTTTTCTTCAGCTTTCGCTTTGACTCGCTACCCTTTTTCCTGATGCCCAAAGGATCAAGTAGCGTCGGCGCAGAAACAGTGCATACTACACTTGAAGAGGAAGCTTTGGCTTCCTCTCTTGCCCTATCGCGTTGTCTTCCGTGAACTCGGCTTTTTATCTTGCGTGCCAGATTCTTCTTCGCATCCGCTTCTTTCAAAGACGGTAATTTATCGACAATGATCAGTGGCTCGAGAGTTAAGGACGATTGAGTGATGGTTCAAAGTCTCCTCGTCACTTAACAAATCATCTCCAGTGATGTCTTCCAGCGATACATCGCTATCGAAGATTCTGCCAAGGAGCGTACTCTGGCGGCTGTCCTCGCAACCAATCAAGGCAGTAGTAGTTTCCATTGCGCCAGCCTGCTCGATTACTGCTGCATTGAATGCATTAGTAACGTGATCACTTTCACAACCTGGGCCAGACGTCGTGGATGCTGATGGTATCATTACCTCCCGAACCCTCGTCGGTATTCGCAGCTCCTAACGACACTTGGGTAGACATCCCTACCCGTGTTTTCTCCCTTGCGTCCTTTATGGTGGG
This sequence comes from Chorisops tibialis, assembly GCA_963669355.1. Classification (NCBI taxonomy): domain Eukaryota; kingdom Metazoa; phylum Arthropoda; class Insecta; order Diptera; family Stratiomyidae; genus Chorisops; species Chorisops tibialis. The sequence goes on from OY770264.1 coordinate 137,422,156, forward strand.
TTTTCGTCGACCTGCGGACGTTGTGTGGGGTTTGATGTTATGGAGGATTAGGGAAATGGGCTACTGGGGTTAGGAATGGTTTTTGGGAAGAAACGGCACTATTTGGACAAAAAACAATCTCTCTGTCCGCGGTTGCTTAATCACCAAATAGCTTATTCGGCAACGGACGGACGGACCCCACTATCCGCAACCAGTGAACGCGCGTGATGGCTTACAGTTTTGCAATCTTCTGGCGGGGATAACATCTTTCGCGAGGGATTAACAATAATCGTCAATCATCCATGCAAATAACTGATTGCAGCAATAAAAATCTGGAGTTTGTCCCAAATAACAGCTGACCGATCATTTATCACAATGCTTCCAAGTAAAAAACCATCAAAAACCAACAATCGACTCTCTAACTACCATAAAATTAGCACTTTCTCTAAATCGGTCAATAAACTGAGTCTAATTCCAACCTGACATCGAAAAAGCGCACAAATCTGCCAAAAACTCCAGATACACGATCGTTCCCATTTCAAGCCCGTTGTTTACACAGTTCAATTAGCTCTAAATTTGCTGACAAATACAATTGAATACGATGCTGATTATACTTTACATCTTGGAAATTAATGCCAATTATTTTTTTCGGCGATATTAAGTACAAAAGTAGCTAAATAATGCCCCGTTTTTAACAAAAAAGTTTTCACATTGCAGCAAAAAAAAAAGGAGAGAGAGTAGATAATTCATTGAAGTAGAAAATTGACCATCATGGTAATTGTATTTTCTGGTGGGTTTAAGCTGTACAGAAATTCATAATGTTGTACCAAAGTTCAGAGATCTTGTCACGATCTCAACTATGTTAGTTACTCGAATGCCGATTACAATAATAATTCTTTGGAGGGACTTTTTACTTGAGAAGTTGGGTTAATTTATGGATTGCTTGATAGGCGAGTATGTCTTGCGACACATTTAGGTCAGAACGGTCCTGACGATCGGTTTCAATGCTGCAAGTTTTTGAAAGATGCGTTTGTTCCAAGCAATTGTCCGATCGTGTTGAACGGAAGTAATATTCTGGTCAATCTTTTTTTTTTTTTAATTAAATAATAAATTTGTTTATTTCGCTGCTGAAGATGTGAAATGATGCCGGGGATGATTGCTATTTAGGAGTTTAGAGAGAAAGGCAATTTTTGTTTATTGAAATGTTTATGGCATACGATCCACGATGAGTGGTCGTTTTTTTTTAGAATGAAAAGAATAGTTCAGTTCCATTCGATTGAAAATGAAATCGTGATGGGAAGTGATCGTAGTCTTGTAGATCGTCAAATTAATTGGTACAAAACAACATCACATCGATCAAAAAATTTTATAACTATCGATTAGCGCACAAACTCTTCAACAAAGTTAAAGGCGATCGTCGAATTGGCTGCAGATGAGTGATTGTGTATTTTGGAGTGATCATTACACTATCCAATTGTAACTGTTATGGTTACTACATCGATTCAGTAATCATTACTTGGTGTCACCATTTCGAACAACAAATTGTGGTGTTCCTCAGAGAAGTATAGTGGGTCCTCTGTTTTTCTCAACATTCATCAATGTGCTCCCGTTCCATCTAAAACATTACATTGCTAACCTGTATGTCGATAACGTCCAACTCCGGCTAAACTATTCGATCGGTATGGTCGAAAATCAATCATCTTATCAACGAGGACCTTATTAGTATTTCCAATTGGACATAAACAAATTGTCTGCAGCTAAACCCCTCCAAGACCAAAAACATTTTAATATATAAAACAAAGCCATATTTGTCATCTTTTCCATCTATATTATTTGACAACAATATTGTTCAATAAGTCAACAAAATAAAAAAATTGGAGGTTACTTCTAAGACCACACCAAGTGTCATTAAACATGTAAAACTTAATTTAAATAGTTTATGAATAATGACGTCATTCACTCAGCAACAGTAAGTGAAGCTGTGTTAATACAGTAAAATTATTATTTCCAGAGAACTGTCAGAGATAGCAAAGTGAACAAGCGTTATATGATGGCGAGCCGGTGAAAACGATAATATGACTGCTGCTTTCATCCAAAACCAACAACGCTTAATCAATCAAAAGGAAAGTCTGCAAAAAATGCAGATCACCACCGATACGACGCCAACACAAGAAAAAATAGAGCATACAGATGAAGAGGATCTAGCAAGAGAAACAGAATGGGTACGGGTCAAGCATAAGACACACCATCAAATCCACACAAAGGGGTCACCTGTCCAACGCAAAAACAGGAAAAGAAACTAACTGCTCCACCACCTATAATGTTAGATGAAATTAAATCATATGAAGAGTTTCTCAATACCATTAAAGGCTATCATCATCAATGGCGCGACAGCCCAAATCGGGCCTTGGCCTCCTGAAGTCGTCGCCTCCAATCGTCTCGATTCAAAGACCGCATCCTCCAGCTGCTAATTTTTAAGATGGCTTTGCTGTCTTCATCAACCGAGTCTTCCCATCGCTTGCGTGGCTTGCCTACTCAGAGCACGTTTAGGGATTCTTCTGTCTTCCATTCGCTCTACATGGCCAGCCCACTGCAGTTGACGTAGCTTGATGAACGTTGAAGCTTCTGGCTCGTCGTAGAGTTGATACAACTCATGGTTGTATCTTATTCGCCATTCCATTCCTTTCTTCACAGGTCCCAAAATTCTTTGGAGGAACTTTCTTTGAAATGCGTTAACTGCTTTTTCGGAAGTTCGCGTTAATGTCCACGTCTCACTGCCATAACAGAGCACATGTTGTATAATAGTTTTATATATCCGCAGCTTATTGTTCCTGTACACTTTCTTGGATTTCATTATTGGAAGTACCGAATAATACGTCTTATTTGCAAGTATTATCCGTCGTTTGATTTCGTCTGTTTCATTACCGTCCTTTGTTAGATTAGCCCCAAGATATATGAAGTTGTTCACACTCTCCAAATTATATTCCGCAATTGTTATGTTTTGTCTGATAGGCGCTCTCCTTCTTGTTTGCGTCATAACTTTTGTTTTGCTTTCGTTAATGCGAAACTCGACTTCTTTTGCGGCGGAGTCAAGATTGACAAATACCTCCTTAGCACTAGGGAAGGATCTTGCTAGGATGTTAATGTCGTCAGCGTATGCTACTAGTTGGGTGGACTTGAATAGTAGTGTCCCGTTGGTGTCGACTGGGATTTTTCGGACGACATACTCCAGTGTCAAGTTGAAAAGCATGGGGGCTAGACCAGCTCCCTGCTTTAAACCAGATTCCGTTCGAAAGCTGGTTGTGGAATCGGTTTGTATTCTCACTTGGGATTCAGTGTTCGTCATTGTGAGTCTTGTTAGTCGGACTAGTTTTGGTGGAATTCCAAAGTCAAGCATGATTTGGTACAGTACGCTCCTGTCGATGCTGCCGTATGCTTGTTTAAAATCTACGAAGATTTGGTGCACGTCTGTGTTATATTCCCAGCATTTCTCAGGCACCTGTTTCACCGAGAATATCTGGTCTGTTGTAGATCGTCCGGTTCTGAATCCGCCTTGGTATTCGCCAATTATTTGATTAGTATAGGGCTCAAGACGACGTTCAACTACTTTTGGCAGTATTTTATAGGACGTACACAACAAAGATATTCCTCTGTAATTCTCACAGCAGAGTTTGGCTCCTTTCTTGTAAATTGGACATGTAATGCTTTTTCGCAAATCGTCGGGTATGATATCCTCTGTCCAAATTTTGCATATCATGTTGTGCAGTATTTCAGCGACACAATTTCCACCGTTTTTGAGAATTTCAACTGGTATTTCATCAATTCCCGGCGCTTTGTTTAGTTTTTGGTCACATAGGGCTGCTTTGATTTCAGCGAGCGTGGGTAGTGTCGATGATGGTTCATCTTTGAGTCTTCAATTGAAATGTTGTCTGTCGTTATCGGTGCTACTGGGGTGGGATTCAAAAGATGTTCAAAGTAGGAAGCCCATCTCCTTTTGATTTCTTGTGTGTCGCTGATGATGTTGCCCTCTGCGTCTTTGCAGAGACTGGTTTTTGGCTTGTATACCTTTTTAAGTCTTTTACTATTGCGTATGCGTTCCGCGTTTTATTTTTTTCTCATGTCGTCGTCCATTTTTTGTATTTTGTCATTATGGTACTTCCTTTGTTTTCGTCTGCAGGTCTTTTTCGCATATCGCCTAAGCTCGTCATATCTTTCTTTTTTGGCTCGTGGTGGTCGCTCAGTAAAGATTTTGTAAGCTTCGTTCTTTCTATCTATTGCGTCGCGACATTCTTGATCGAACCAATCATTATTTTTTTGCCGTGCTTGATATCCTAATACCTCTTCTGCGGAGGATTTGATGCCGTCTCGTATTTTCATCCACGCATTCTCCACTGGCATATTTTGGATATTTTCATATATTGGTGCCAGGTGTTTATTACATGCTAACATGTAAGCCTGCGCCACCGTTTCGTCGTTAAGCTTGTCAACATTGAATTTGCGAGCTCTACTCGTTTTCAAATATCCACGACAAGCTATTCTGCACGATACTTAGCTCTGACTAGATAGTGATCAGAGAAATCAAGACGTTGGCCATTTTCGTTGGTTATGTCATGGAGACTGTGCCCTCCTGTTGTTCCTCTATGAGCCTCCTCTTTTCTGACTTTTGCGTTAAAATTTCCTAAGACAATTTTTAGGTCATTCGAGGGCAGTGAATCATATGTTGTCTTTAGGGTGGCATAAAATTCGTCTTTAGTTATATCGTCCTTGTTTTCTGTTGGTGCGTAAACGTTGATCAACCAAGTGTTGAAAAATTTTGTCTTTATTCGGATTGCACACAATCTTTCACTTACTGGTCTGAAGCTCGTGACTTGCTGTTTAAATTTTTTGTCAACGACAAAAGCGACTCCAAACTCTCTGCTTCCCGACAATTTTCCACTTGGATAGATTGTGTGTGATCTCATGTCCATGATTTCGCTACCGAGCCATTTCGTTTCTTGGATGGCAGTTATGTTGGTGTTGTGTTTTGCCACTTCTTCGAGAAACTCTTTCCGAGCTCCTGTCCTAAATAAGGATCGAACATTCCAAGATCCAATAGAGTAGTCCATTTTTCGTTTGCGGGGTCGTTGCCGTTGAGTCCATGCATTCCGAGGCTGTTCTTCAGGTTTCTGGATGCGGTGATGCGTTGTCGGCGCCTCGACCAACCTCAGACCTGGAGGACCGGTCCTACTTATTTATAACACCCTAGTAGAAAAAGGGTGGGAGTTTTGAGCTAAATATGACATCCTGGAGTTCTCACAGCCATACTGCGAGTCCAACTACGTCATACTTTTTGCCTACTTCCTGAGACGCACTGGTGTTACTGGCCATTCAGGTTAACCCCATGTTCCCTCCTCCTTTCTCAAACCGGGCTTGGGACCGTCTATGGCGGAAGATAAATCAGTTAAACTAAATATAAGAAATGGAGAGAAATACATAGAGCTCACCAAAGTATTTAGTGAGATTGGTATGGCACATACGAAAACAAACCAAGCAGATTTATTAAAGGAATGGTTAAAAATGAACATTACTCTTGCAAACCAGAAAGCATTAAGAGCTACCTAACTTGCAAGCATTTTAAGATAATTCTGGTGGTTAATAAGCTAGCCTGGAAAACAAAAATACCTCTCAATAAGTTTATGCTGATATTTGCAATAGAAGAAAGCATAGAAAAAATTGTTGGGATTCAGAACGTTCTGGGCTCTCTGGGGGAATGACGCTACTGCTCTTAGTTAAGCTACTTATTTTAGTCATACACATATATGGTGTAAGATTCTGTTTCTTAATTGAAGAGTACAGACGAAAGATAAGTAAATTTTTTTTCCATTTTCGACTAAAGAGCTATACGTATGGAAAAAGTGCCTCTAAATTCAATGGTGTTATCAAAACTCTTGCTAGATGTCAGTCAATCAATCAATAAAATTCCTGTTAAGACCCCCTATAGGGACATAGGATAGAAACAACTCTCTTCCACAAGGCGCGATCCTGAGCATCGGCCTTAAGCTATTGCCAGGACTGGTTTATTCTTCTCACCTCCTGCTTAACTGCTCGCTTGCATTTACTACATGGTCGACCAATTTGACGTTTTCCTTTAGGATTATAATCCATAGACTGTTTGGCGATGTTTCGCTCTGGTTTTTTCAAAGTGTAACCGATCCACTGCCAGTTCCGCCTTTGTACCTCAACGCCTATTTTAGTCTGTCCAGTTTTAGTCAAACGGTCACTTTCCACGTAGTACAACCATATAACAACACTGATTTGACGCTTGTGTCAGAAACTCGCAGCTTCGTGCGAAGGGAGATCTCACTCAACCACCAGAAAGGGCAAAGGATTCCGAAGGCCTGACGAGGTTTATTTAGACGAGCCTCAACATCCTTTTTGGCTCCGCCGTCCATGCTGACAATGCTTCCGAGATAACAAATACCTTGCACCTCTTCCACATCCTGTCCATTAAGAACAATCGGTGTGCTTGCGTTCGAACCCATGTGCATGCACTTTAAGACCTTTACCTTGCCCACCTTTCAATGCAGCTTTCAAGATGTCATTTATTATCAGCAGAAACAGGGCTGGTGATAATATGCAGCCTTGTCTGATACCCGTTTGCACAGGAAAGCTCTCAGACAGCTCTCCTCTATGTAAGACGCGACACCTTACATCTTCGTAGGATTCTTTAATCATAGCTATGATCTTATCTGGAATACCTCTCCTACGCAAAGCATTCCATATGTAATCTCGCTTAACGCTGTCGAAAGCCTTCTCGAAGTCCACAAACATGAGGTGTAGTGGCGAACGCATTTCGGCGGACTGCTATAATATTACCCATAGGATTTTGTGTGGTCGTTATAAAACGGCCCTTTACGGAATCCAGCTTGATAAACTTCGATAGTGCTCTCCACGACATCCCTAGTTCTATTGAGAATTACCATAGTCATGATTTTCGATACGGCAGTAGACATATACCACGCCAATTGTCACAATCGCCCTTTTTCGGAATTTTCACAATGACTCCCTCCTTCCATTCAGTCGGTTATCTTCCTTTATTCGACACCTCAGCAAAGAGTGCGAGGAGTATGTCGGCTGTTATTTTCGGGTCCGGGAGTTCGGTTGGTAGTCTATCTACACCTGGGGCTTTCCTTCCCAACATTGGCCGAATGGCGGAAACTATCTCTTCCTTATCTGGGTGATCGTCCTTAATAGAGGATTGCTGCGGTTGTATGTTTGGTAGGTGAGTAGGTAAGTAACATAAAAATCGTTGTGAAAATAACGTTTCTTTGGCAAAAATGTGGTAAGAGGCTTCCGTGGCGTAGTGGGCAGCGTGCTTGCTTCTCAGTCAATAGGTCGTGGGTTCGATTCCCACTCCAGACGGGATTTTTTTAAGCGCAAATTTTTCAGTTGCTACTGGTGATAAAAAATTATTCGCAATAAAATGGGGAAACGGTTTAAAAGTGAAACAGTTCCACTTCAAGAAGGCCTAGATACTCAGTAGATGGTTTCTGTTCACTTTCTATCATTCAGTCCTCCATAACATCTGCAAATATTTGTCAGTAAGCAGTCAGTACAACTGAGAAATATACCAGCTTCTCCACTCGCTACGGTCGTTCTCGCTCCCCTTCCCCAATCTTCCCAATCCCATTCCTTCCCTCCATCACTTTGTTTGTGCATTGCACATAAAGGCCGAAATTGCCTATAACACAGGTCATTCTGTAAAAAAAAGCCAGACCAAACTAAGCAAGAAAGTGATATTAAATTATCAGCTAACGTACTGAGCCAGCTGAGCCGGCTCAGGCTCCAATAGGTCAGGTTATTTTCTAGTGCTGGCTTGCCTACCTGTTTAGTTTATCATGTTGTACACGTAGAAAAAAGACTAGAGTCCGCCACTTTTACATTCCCAGTTCGCGGCCACTCGTATATGGAGTGTGACAAAAACTTTGGTTTAATAAACGAAAAAGCCCACTGTGAACTACCAAGAGATTGAGTCAAGGTTTTCAAATAAGCTCGGTCCAATTCGTTCCTATTTGAAGTTGTGGAAACGAAGCAAAAGTTATTTTAGGGACAATACGCCTAAACCAACATAACAGGACTACGATTGGGCGTAAAGTCTAATCATGCGATAATTTTTTGATTTTCAAAAAAATTGTATGGAGGGTGGCAGAAGGGGTGACGGCATTGAATTAATTTTTTCACATCATGATAGAGTTGCTATCGAAATGTTTTATACAAAATTTAAGCTTCGGAAATTTGATAGGTGTTGTGAAAATTAGTGTATTTAATTTTGTGAAATTGTGCTGTTTGTATGAGAGGTGGTAGAAGGAGCGGGGGGTTTTTATTGTTGTTTAAGTACGAAGATTTTGCACGTTACATCTCTGAAATTTCACACCAATAACATTCATACTTTTCAAGAAAATCGCTTTTATGTAAAATTCTGAAAATGGGTCACTTTGTGTGGAAGGGCGAAGAAGGAGTGAAGTTAATCAGTTAGTTTTTTCGGTTAAACTAATAATTTTAAATAAATATTCAGAGCACAATTTGGTGGGGGTGAAGGGTTGATGCGATTGCTTCGTCAAAAACTAGGAGTACAAAATTTGAACTTTCTAGATCAACGCGTTCTCGAGCTAGAGAGGGTACGGAAACAGACAGACAGACGGATATTCGGTTTTAAGATTTAGGCTGAGCCTATTGGGTAGCTTCGTTATTTACAATGCGAAGGGCATGAGTTCATCTCCCGGTCGACGCATATTTCCAGCGCACTGCCTGCTTGGGTATACCTTGGTCACCTTAATCTACGAAAATGAAAAATTCGAACATAGAGGGTTGTGCGACGGTCTAACAACCCTTCCACAATAAATAATGAAAAATGTTAAGGAGCCTGAAGGTCAGGAGGCCAAGGCTCGATTTGGGCCATTGTAGAAGTAGAAATGTTACTGAAACTTGAAAAATACTGCACTGAAAAATGTATCTTAACTGACTTATCTCGTTTTTCGCTTATACTCCTCAATTGTGAAAAAATAATAAATAATAATAAAAAAAAACAGTGTGTCCTGACCATTTTTTGCATTTCGAGGCATTGGTGTAAACTAATGGGAGACAAGTTTGTTTCTCGTTGTGCTGTGCATTTCAAAGCAAAGACAAAGCATGTTCGCTTAGCTACTTTTTGCGATACTTTACTCAGCGATGGTAATCAATTATTTTTTGAAAAATGCGCATCGATCTGATCACGCTTTCCGTTTTCATGTATCCGTGAACTTCCCATTGGATGATCTATAAAAGAAGTTTTGTTGAAAAAATAAATTATGATATTTAAACAATCTTTATTAGATGAAGGTGGGAGCATGACTGGTCTTCCATCGATCAGTTCAGATATTGTAAAATATAAAATCTCAATAATTACGACCTTAAGTTTTAACTTAAAAAGGCACTTGACTTCTTCGAGTACGCGCTTTCTTATCGACTCGCCTTTCAAAACAATAACAAAGAGAAACAAGAAATGATCATATTTATTTGCGTCTGGATTGTGTCTCACGTAATTTTTTATTTTGATTTTTTTTTTATAATCGAATAAAGCAGCAATACGCGGTGCTTAAGTGTAAAAACAACCAACGCGAAAGGAAACTACGTTGTAAGAGGATAACGTCTGAAAATAAACAAAGACTTATCACCCCAATAACGTCTTAAGATCTTCGTCGAATGGATTTAAAGAAAAGCTATTGGCATTTCATGCGCAGTTATCAAAGCATATAATACAAGGAATCTGTGATCGTTAATGACTCATTTCAGCGGTTAAGCTCTGTTTGAAATTCTTTAACTCTATCGGCCACACCTGAGAGAGAGATAAAACATTGTTTTTTCGGTAAAAAATAAAGCTCGCGATGATTTTCTCTTTCTCATCGTGTGATAATAAGAAAAATAATGAGAGTATATATAAATAATAAATGCAAGACGCGACCGGATAAAAACACATACAGATAAGGAGAATAATGCGCGCCAGATTTTAAAATCGAAGAAGACGTTATTACCGGGAGGTGAGTAAGCGGAAGAAGACGCTGTATATAATCTCGAGCCGAGAAAGGTAGTACACGGTGACTGGTACGTACACAACACACCTGAAATCTTGTTAATTGAAACGATCTTAATTCGTTTAAGTTCATGACCGATGCTGATGACGATTGTTGTCGCAAGCTTTGAGGAAGTAATAATTAATTGAAAATTGGGATGAGTCGTCGCGGTGTCGTCTGGGTTTTCAATGTTGTGAAATCTTTATACGGGAAAGAGTCATGTTTAGCCGGATTAGGTGGTGCGAGTGAGTCGTACAATAATTAATAGTTTTTTTTTTGAATATTTTTTAGGTTATTGAACGTGCTCTAGGTTTTCGGCCGCCCACAGGTGACCTGTTGCTCTATTTGACCGAACGCTGGAATATAAGTGTACACAGATTTGGTGAAGGCTAACTAGATATTCGCAAGTTTTGACAGAATCCGTAATATCGAAGATCAAAGTATTTAGCTGAAGAAACATCATTTCCGAACATAACTTCGGGGGCCACCTTTCAGTGCATTGAATGCATAGTCAAGGCTCTATATGTTAGGTACATTATGGGATTGCAAGGAAGTTCCTGGAGGGGAAAGTTTAAACTGTCGGTGGATGTTAACCTTGAAACGCTATTGTAAGTTAATGGACATACGTGGGACGGCAATTCTTTCAATAGTATTGATGTTCGGGTGACGAAGGACTGACTGTACTTCACTGTACTTGACGATAAAGGGCGCGTGCGGATTGTCGAGTATTCCTGGGATAGTTGAAAAGAGGAGTGAATCTATGGAAGCTGTTATAGTCTCATCTTCAACTAGACGGAACGCATGCTTTTGGATTCGATCGCAAGTTGTGTTTTGGCTGCGCCAGCCCATATGTGTGAGTTGTACTCGAGACGGGGACGAATGTAGGCCTTGTACAGTGTGTTAGGTAATAGCGTGTACAGCATAATTTGCAGTCGGTAAGTGACACGAACCTGAAAAATTTTGTATTTGGTTTAAGGAACTTCCGCCTATGGCGCATTATTCGAAAAGTTTCAGTCTTTGTTGATCTTCCGTCAGAGAAACACAGTTGTGCCGATGAGTGCCGTGTATTCGAAACGTTTTGAAGCCGTGTTCCTATGCGCGCACCCAAAAGGACCAAAAATGTCTTACGACTCAGCTGCTAAGTATATCAATAAGTCAAGGAAGTTCGTTGCGAAGCGGGTGAATAGGTTCAAAGAGTCAGAAAATGTCGACGACCTTCCAGATCGTGGTTCAGCAGGAAAAGTTATTGTTACATTGTTTTCACGAAATCCTGGATTATCCTTGCGTCAAGGGCAAGCAAAATTGAAGCAAAAAGGATTAGACATATCGCACGTTACATTACGTGAACATTTGCGTGCGAATAATTTAAAATGGCGAAGCACATTAAAAAAACCTTTGCTATCTGAAAAACACACGGCGGAAAGACTTGCCTGGGCACAAGAAAACATTGATCGGGACTGGAATAATGGGGTTATGTTATCATACCACGTGCATGGTTTTCCTCATCAAGCCAATTCGTCCAGCGCACCGTCAAACACCCAATCAAGATGCATCTTTGGGGCTGCTTCTCAAAGAAGGGTCTTGGCGTGTTGCACCTCTTTACCAACATCCTCAATGCTCCCAGGATGGTCGAAATTTACAAGAAAGCCTTGTTACCGACTGCCAAACGCCAATTCATCCAAAAAACACGAAGAATGGATCTTGCAGGAAGACAATAATCCAAAACACCGGAGCCGACTCTGCACTGAATGGAAACAGGAAAATGGCATCATCACACTCGATTGGCCATCACAATCGCCTGATGCTAATCCCATCGAAAATTTCTGGGCCTACATAAAGCAGAAGATTCGAGGGAAACACTTTGAAGCAGCTCTCTGGACAAATTCGACGCGTTTGGAGGACACTCCCCCAAGAATACGCCGAAAATTTGGTAGAAAGTATGCAGCGGAGATGCCAAGCGATTATCGACGCTGGTGGCGATTTGACCCACTATTAAAGCTATTGCGCATTACACCGGAACATTTTGAACGTATAATTTAAAAAAAAAAATGTTCAATTAAATATTTTCTGAATAACGCTATACACGCTCTTACTTAACACACTGTAGATATTAGCTAGACCGCAAGGCTTAAAATACTTTTTGCATCTTCGAAGAGCACCAAAGCGTTTGGAGGCATCAAGTGAAACATCAAAAATATGTTTGCTCCAATTGAGATGTTTGTTAAGTTTTATGACGAGTCATGCAAATTCTTCTGAAGAGTGTAATTGTACGTTACTGAAGGAGGAACCCATCGGAACATCCTTTTTAAGAAATGGATGCTAGGCCTGAGTTTTTGAGGCATTGAATTCTACACTATTTTTCCTACCCCATTCCAGGATTAAGTTGAGGTCTGAGTTCAATGAATTATATAATTCGATGCGGTTAGAATTCACCGAAGCACGATGAGCTTCAGTAACGGAGACGAATTGAAAGGTGTCATTCAGAGTACTGTCATCTGCAAAGCTATTAATTGGATTGAGTGTTGTTGGCAGTAGGTAATTAATGAAGATTAAAAAGAAAGTGGGGGGTAGAACAGAGCCTTGAGGGATGCCGGAATCGATCTGAAACGGTTGAGATGATGTTCTTTACGGCTCGTATCGAGCAACAAGAAAACTCTCAATGCATTTGATAACGGTAGTGTTACCACCTATGGCTATGAGTTTTACTAATAAACCTTTGTGCCAAACTCTGTCAAAGGCCTTCGCAATGTCAATACCTATAGGGCGGTAGTTCGAGGGAATCGCTTTGTTTCCTTTTTTAGGGATTGGTTTGACATTCGCTATTTTTCACATGGTTGGAAAGTGTCCTGAAAAAGAAAGAGCCAGAGAGGAAAAACATATCTTGAGGGTAATAGGGGGGATGCCATCAGGAACTGCAGATTTGAGTAAGTTGAGTTCCTTCAGTATCTTGGAGATAAGACGTTTTCGAAATTGAATAGGTGGAAGTGAGAAATCAGAATGCGGTGGTTTTGGGGGGAGACTGATCTGATGGTAGGAGTCGAGAGTTTCCTATGAAGTACGCAGCCAGAAGATTAGCTTTCTCAACAGGACTCGTTATAATTCGGTCACCAAGTTTGCCCGTTCTCTGTAAATTCCAGCGTTGCTCAAGGTTCAATTCTAACACCAACTCTATTTTTAATTGTTACAAATGACGTAAAGAGTTATTTTCCGACCTTGAAAAAATCCTGGAAGGGGTAGTACTAACTGAGTAGCGTTTAATGCCTAAAAAACACAAGTCCGTCATTTTTCCTTCAGTCTCGACATGAGTCTGATTTTACGTTTGATAGCGTGACAATTGTCTTCAGGGTATTTCCACCTGAAAGCAGCACTTTTACAAGTGCTTAGGCTTTCTGGTAAGATGTACGAAACACTACACTATCAGATCTTGTAACCATCTACTAGTAACATGAGCCGATCCACAAATTGACACGATTTTTGACTTATTCGTAAGAATGGAAGTGCTGCTTAACTAGGCCATGCATTATCGATCGGAATAGGTGGTAGTCAGAAGCAGCGATGTCTGAAGAATACGGCGGTTGGGGTAGGACGTCCCATTTCAGTGTTTCCAGGTAGGTTTTCACAATATGCGGCGCAGCGTTGTCGTGCAGCAAACTCACTTTATCGAGTCTCCCCGTATTGCAGCCGTTTCTCTTTCAATTCTCGGATCAAACGCATTAGTTGTTTTTTGAAGCGATATTTGGTGATGATTTCATCCGATTGTAGCAGTTCATAATATACCACGCCAACCTGGTCCCACCAAACACACAGCATGATTTTCGAGCCATGGAAGTTGGGCTTGGTCGTTGATGTTGATGCATGGTCACGGTATCCCCACGATTTTTTATACTCTAGATGAAATCTGAGAGTATTATAAGTTTGCTCTGGAGTGTGTAACGCCAAGAAATAAGGCTCGGAGAAAAAAATGATGAATACAGAAATTAATATTATCACTCAAAAATCTCAAAACCGGATGTCCGTCCGTCCGTCCGTTCGCTCTCTAGCTTGAGAACGCCTTGAGCTAGAAATTTCAAATTTCGTACACATTGTTCTTGACAAAAAAGTAAGGTCAAGTTTGTGAACGGGCCAAATCGCTCCACCCCTTCTACCCCCTCCCATACAAAATGACACAAATGCGCAATTTGACAATAAACGGATTTGCTAGAAAAGTATAAAAGCGATTGGCTTGAAATTTGGAATATATTACTTTTATCATAATATCAATCAACCGTATAAAAATTATGCGTGTGCTCCCCCTCCTTCTACCACCTCCCATACAAACTGTATTTGTCATGAATTACTCTAAGCCAATTTACTCAGTGCGTATCAAATTTAGCGAGCTAAAATTGTGCACTAAATATTTATTTAAAATTGTTAGTAAGGTCAAAAAAAAATTAGACGATTAGCTCCACCCCTTCTACCCCCTCCCATACAAAATGACACAATTTCGCAATTCGACTATAAATGGATTTGTTCGAAAAGTATAATAGCTATTAGTCTGAATTTCGGGATATGTTACTTTCATAATGATTTCAATATACAGTATAAAAATTATTTGCGTCCTCCCTCTCCTTCCAACCCCTCCCATACAAACTACACTTTTTCATGAAATGCTCTAAGCCGATTTTCTCAGAACATATAACATTTATCGAGCTCACATTTTGTAATAAATACTTATTTAGCATTATCACTAAGATCAGAAAAAAATATTTGATTAGCTTTACCGCTTCTACCCCCTCCCATACAACATGACACCATTTCACAACTTCACAAAAAATCTATTTTCTTGAAAAGTATGAATGTTACTGCTCTAAAATTTAAGAGATGTCAATTTTATGATATTCTTAGTTATTTCTGAAAAAATCATTAAAATCCCCCCACTGTTTCTACCACCTCCCATACAAACTGCACATTTTCACTAAATCTAACACACTAATTTTCTCAGCTCCTATTCAATTTTTGGAGTAAGCATTTTGTATAAAACATTTTTATAGCTACTTTAGCATGATGGGGAAAAAATTAGTACAATGCTATCACTCCTTTTAACACTCCCCATACAAAATTTCTTGGAATCACAAAAAATTCTATTCATCTAGAGTATCGTAAGATTGCGCTTTACGCGCAATCGTAGCCCTGTTATGTTTTGCTTTGGATTATCTCATCGTCAGTGCCGATGCGATGCAAACAACCCTTTCTTTTTAGCCGTTGAAACAGCTGTTCGCATGTGAAAAAAAACCGTTCGACGTTGCTTGGCGTCAACTCGTATTGCACCCAATATCCTTGCGTTTGCATCATTCCCAAGGTTTTCAAACGATGTGAAATGGCTGGTTGAGTCACGCACAATGAACCTGCAAGTTGTTTTTGCGTTTGGCATGAATCTTTGTCCAGTAATGCCTCCAATTCTGCGTCTTTCAACTTTTTCATCGTTCCGGGGCGCTACACAAAATCTTATGATGAGGAGTTGTTGACAGATGCCTAACCCTACCATGTGACGTTTCCGATCCGCCATTTGTTTGCCAGCATTTACTGCTGGCGCCATCTATTGAGAAACGGCGGGTTTCAATTTATACTCCCGATAAATAGATGTTTTCATTCCAAAAAAGTCTAAATAAAATAACATGCTCAAAAACATGGACTACGATCATGCATAAACCTCAAATCATACGGTGAGTAGAGTGGTACGGAACTAATTTCTTTCACATTATGCTAGAGTAGCTAAAAATGTTCTGTACTGAATTTAAGTTTCAAACATAACAGGGCTACGATACTCTAGATGAAATAGAATTTTTTGTGATCCTAAGAAATTTTGTATGGGAAGTGTTAGAAGGGATGATAGCATTGAACTAATTTTTTTCCCATCATGCAAAGTAACTACAAAAATGTTTCACACAAAATGCTTACTCCAAAAATTGAATGGGAACTGAGAAAATCAGTGAGTTAGATTTAGTGAAAATGTGCAGTTTGTATGGGAGGTGGTAGAAAGAGTGGGGGAATTCTAGTGATTTTTTCAGAAATAACTAGGAATATTATAAAATTGACATCCCTTAAATTTCAGAATAGTGCCATTCATACTTTTCAAGAAAATCGATTTTTTGTAAAGTTGTGAAACTGTGTCATATTGTATGGGAGGGGGTAGAAGCAGTGAAACTAATCAAATATTTTTTTCTGATCTTAGTTATAATACTAATTAAGTACTTATTACAAAATATGAGCTCAATAAATGTTATATGCTCTGAGAAAATCGTCTTAAAGCATTTCATGAAAAAGTGTAGTTTCTATGGGAGGGGGTGGAAGGAGAGGGAGGACGCAAATAATTTTTCTACTGTAGATTTAGATTATTATAAAAGTAATACATCCCAAAATTCAGATTAATAACTTTTCGAGTAAATAAATTTAATATCAAATAGCGAAATTATGTCATTTTGTATGGGAGGGGTTTGAAGGAGTGAAGCTAATCGTGTAATTTTTTTCAGCCTTACTAACAATTTTAAATAAATATTTGGTGCACAATTTAAATTTAAATTTTATACGGACTGAGTAAATTGGCTTAGAGTAATTCATGACAAGTACAATTTGTATGGGAGGTGGTAGAAAGAGGGGGAGGAGATGCATAATTTTTTTACGATAGGCTGATATTATCATAAAAGTAACATATTCAAAATTTCAGACCAATAGCTTTTATACTTTTTGAACAAATCCGTTTATTGTCAAATTGCGCAATTGTGTAATTTTGTATGGGAGGTGGTAGAAGTTGTGAAGCGATTTGGCCCGTTCACGAGCTTGACCTTACTTTTTTGTGAAAAACGACGTGTACAAAATTTGAGCTTTCTAGCTCAACGCGTTCTCAAGCTAGAGAGCGCACGGACGGACGGACGGAAAGACGGACATCCGGTTTTGAGATTTTTGAGTGATAATATTATCTTCTGTATCATTCATTTTTTTCTCCGAGCCTTATTTCTTGGCGTTACAAACTTTAGAGCAAACTTATAATACTCTCAGATTTCATCTTTCAAAATTTTTTTCAAATTCCTGTTAAGACCCCCTATAGGGGCATAGGACAGAAACAACTCTCTTCCACAAGGCGCGATCCTGCGCATCGGCTTTGAGCTGTTGCCAGGACTTGTTTATTCCTCTGGCCTCCTGCTCAACTGCTCGCTTCCATGTGTTACGTGGTCGACCAACCCGACGTCTTCCTTGAGGGTTATAATCCAGAGCCTGTTTTGCGATGTTTTGCTCTGGTTTCCTCAAAGTATGACCGATCCACTGCCACTTTCGCCGTTGAATCTCAATACCTATTTTAGTCTGGCGAGTTGTACTCCAAAGTTCGTCGTTGGAGATCACTTCTGGCCAGAATATTCCTAAAATGCGTCGGAGGAATTGATTTACGAAAGTCTGTAGTTTCTTGGTAAGTCGAACGGTCACTTTCCACGTAGTACAACCATATAACAACACGGATTTGACGCATGCGTCAAAAACTCGCAGCTTCGTGCGAAGGGAGATCTCTCTTAACCTCCAGAAAGGGGAAAGGATACCGAAGGCCTGACGAGCTTTATTTAGCCGAGCCTCAACATCCTTTTCGGCTCCGCCGTCCATGCTGACAATGCTCCCGAGATAGCAAAAATCTTGCACCTCTTCCACATCCTGTCCATTAAGAACAATCGGTGCGCTTGCGTTCGAACCCATGTGCATGTACTTGGTTTTACGCACATTTATTTTCAGTTCCGCCTCTTTGCATTTAGAATGCAACGAGCGAACATTTGACTCTAAGTCCGAACGGGTATGTGCAAGCAAACACACGTCATCAGCATAATCAAGGTGACTTAAGATGTTAAATAGTCTCCATTGAAGACCTTTATCTTCCCACCTTCCAGTGCAGCTTTCAAGATGTCATTTATTACCACCAGAAACAGGGCTGGTGATAATATGCAGCCTTGTCTGACACCCGTTCGCACAAGAAAGCTCTCGGACAGCTCTCCTCTATGCAAGACGCGACACCTTGCATCTTCGTAGGATTCTTTAATCATAGCTAAGACCTTATCTGGAATACCTCTCCTACGCAAAACATTCCATATGTAATCTCGCTTAACGCTGTCGAAAGCCTTCTCGAAGTCCACAAACATGAGATGTAGTGGCGAACCCATTTCGGCTGACTGCTCTAATATTATCCGTAGGGTATTTGTGTGGTCGGTACAAGACGACCCTTTACGGAATCCAGCCTGATAAACTTCGAGAGTGCTCTCGACGACATCACTAATCCTATTGAGAATTACCTTAGCCATAATTTTTGATACGGCAGTAAGTAGACATATACCACGCCAATTGCCACAATCCCGAAGGTCGCCCTTCTTCGGAATTTTCACAATGACGCCCTCCTTCCATTCAGTCGGATATCTTCCATCATTCCACACCTTAGTGAAGAGTGGGAGGAGTATATCGGCTGTTATTTCCGGGTCCGCTTTGAGGAGTTCGGTTGGTAGTCCGTCTATACCTGGAGCTTTCCTTCCCGCCATTGACCGAATGGCGGAAACTATCTCTTCCTTATCTGGGGGATCGTCCCTAATAGAGGATTGTTGCGGTTGGATGTTTGGAAGTTGTTCTGTTTCCGGAATATCTTCATCTGACAAGATGTTTAAAATATCAGAGAAGTATTCCTTCCATCGTCGCAACTGGTGTTCACTCATATTAAGGAGAGTTCCGTTGACATCTCTCACCAGGTGGTTGGCGGTGAAATTCCTGTTCGTCAACTGTTTCATGATTTTAAATAGTGAACCCATATCCCCAAGGTAAGCCGCAGGTTCTGCCTTGTTTGCCAGATCTTCAATGGCCTTTCTCTTGTCGCGTCTAACAGCCTTTTTAAGCTGTATATGAGCATGGCGGTAGTTCTGCCTCAAGTCGGGTGTTCGTTGGTTGACATCGGGTTGAGAGATGATTGCCAATTTGGCTTTTTTCCGATTGTCAACCTTGTCCCATGTGTCTTGCGACATCCAGGGTTTCTCACCGCTTTGCGCATATCCCACAGATTCTTCAGCACTAGTTAGAAAAGTGTTTCTGGCTGCCTCCCAATTGACGTCCAGTGTGCGCATTTCATGTTCACCCAATGTGGATGACTTTTCGCGTAGAATGGTGGTGTATTCGAGTTTTTTGTTGGGATCTCTGAGTTTATCCACATTAAGCTTGCGCTTCATTTGAAGAATTTGTGGTCGTCGGATAGCTGCTGTACACAATCTCAAGCAGGCAACCATCAAGTGGTGATTGCTCCCCACGTCAGCTCCACGTTTCGCTCGCACATCGAGGAGAAATCTTCTCCATCGGCGACTTATAGCCAAATGGTCGATCTGGTTCTGAGTAACACCGTCAGGGGAAACCCAAGATGTTTTATGATGACTCTTGTGTGGAAAAAGGGTCCCTCCGATGACCATTTGCCGGGTACTACAAAACTCCACAAATAACTCGCCGTTTTCGGGTCTCTTAATCCAAGGTCGTGAAGCGTCGACCCAAGGGTCACCGTGCCTCCCCATGACGTGTTCTAGTCCAGTGTTGTCTGATCCAACCTGGGCGTTCATATCTCCTGAGATGATAATAATATCACCTCTTGGAACACGTTCGAAGGTTGCACTCAGTTGGCTATAAAACTCCTCTTTGTCACCAGATGTTGCGGTATTAGTTGGTGCGTAGCACTGCAGAATTGTGACGTTTCTGACACTGGTCCTGAGCCTGACGACGATAATCCTATCCGAGATTGGTTCCCAGCTAATGAGACTGTTTCTCGCTCTCGGCTTCACTTTCAGGGCCAATGTACAGAATAGTGTTTCCGCTAGGGGTTCGTTCTTCTCCTGATCCTGTCCACCTGACCTCGCTCAAGCCCAAGATTTGGATGTTATAGTGCTCCATTTCACGGTCGATCACTGACTGGCGGTGCAAGGACCGAGTAACCCCAGCTCTTCCCCCGTCATTCAATGTTCGAACGTTCCAGAAGCCAATCATAGTCCGTTTTCGAATGCCAAAAGTCGTTACCGTAGAATCAGTCCGTATCCGAGGCGATGTATCCGTTTCTCGTATCATTTAGGTCTTAAGATCACAGGTGATAAGCCCATGATCCAGTGAGTGTCCATTTGCCATTTTTAGGGCAAGCAGGACTGGCTGTGGGTGAATTCTACAGCCCCCATCCCAGAGGGGGATAGTTAGCTCAGGTCCGTGGAGTCGCTAACTCCAAAGATAGTTGCAGAAATTGGTAAAACCTCATACTACAACTACACCCTTGCGATTTCATCTAGAGTATAAAAATTGAATAGGTACTGAGAAAATTAGTGAACTGGTTTTAATGAAATTGTGCAGTTTGTATGGTAGGTGGTACAAAGAGTGGGTGGTTTGCAGTGATTTTTTGAGAAACAACAATAATACATTTTAAATTGCAGATTATTAACATTCATACTTTTCAAGAAAATCGAATTTTTGAAAAGTTGTGTAATTGTGTCACATTATATGGGAGGGGGTAGAAGGGGAGAAGCTAATCGGTTTATTTTTTCCGATGTTAATAATATCGCTAATTAAGGATTTAGTACAAAATTTGAGCTTCATAAATTTTATACGTACTGAGCAGATTGGTTTATAGTATTTCATGAAAAAGTGCAGTTCGTATGGGAGATGGTAGAAAGAGCAGGGGGGGGGGGGGGGGGGGGGGGCGGGGGGGGGGGGGCGGGGGGGGGGTTAGTGATGTTTTGAGGAACAACTACAATCATCATGCAATTGATATATTTAAAATTTCAGATCAGAAACTTTCATACTTTTCAAGAAAATCTAATTTTGGAAAAGATGTGTTGCCAGAATTAATTCTACCATAATTGCAATTATTTTTAAAAAGAAATATCAACTTCACCTCACTCCTTCTATCCCTCCAATACAAATTTCACAAAATTTTGAAATTTAAATTATTTTTCTTCGAAAATTCAAGAAAAGCATTTCACTTTCGAATATATGAGATCTATCGCCTTTGAAATTGAATCAAAGCATGGTGATAAGGATGATGATAAGCAGTTTCAAAATTATCTTAAACGCTCTACTTCTTCTACCACCTCCCATACAAATGCCTTAATTTCTTTAAAAATAATGAAAACTAAAAACTTTAAATTCAGCAAAAAACATTTTGCATGCCATATTCGGAGTTATATACGAAAAATACAAGCCTCCCCCTTTACTTCTACCACCTCCCATGCAAAAGTCTCTGTTTACTATTCGAAAGAATTTGAAATCACATATTTTCCGGTATATTAAAGTCATTTCCATTTCATCTAGAGTATCATATGATTGGGCTTTACTTCTTCTACAATGGCGCTACAGCCCAAATCGGACCTTGGCCTCCTAACATTAACATTTTTCATTACTTATTGTGGAAAGGTTGTTAGCCCTTCGCACAACCCTCTTTCTACGAATTTTTCATTTTCGTAGAATGAGGTGACTAAGGTATATCCAAGCAGGCAAAGTGTTGGAATTATATATTGCACCGACCGGGATTTGAACTCACGACCTTCGTATTACAAGACCAACACGCTATCCACTAAGCTACACCCTATCTGGGCTTTACGCCCAATCATAATTCTGTTATGTTTTTAAAGACGTTTTTGGTAATTTGCAAAAAATTCGTGTTTTAGAAGGAAATGAGTATCTTACGAACTTTAAAAAAGATATTCTAATAAAACTTGTGGCATTGCCTCCCATTGAATGCATTTTATTTAATTGAATCAAAATTCAGTCTAGTTTAGCGGGTTTCATATAAATTTCATCTGATCTGAATTTATTGCAAAATATCTTTTTGAGTAAATTTTTTCTTAATGCCTTTTGTAAAAAAAAAGATGGTCTAAATCAAATCTCCACCTGACGTATATAGTCAAATTGTGTTGTTCATGTCCTGACGAAGAATTTGCAGGGTTTGACGTTCAATACGACCTATCCTGAACCGAGATATCGATCTTTTTCTTCCAAACTTTAAGATTTTTATGTAAGTATGTTGTTATTTTTACTCATAAAAATTGCTGCCTATCATATTCTTCGAGAATTGCCATGCAACAGCTCTGCCCCTTCCCACACAAATGTATGGTTTCAAGAATATAAAATACACCGAATTTCATAAGGGTGTAGCCTAGTGGGTTGCGTGTTGGTCTACAATGCGAAGGTTGTGAGTTCAAATTTCGGTCGACGCATAATTCCACTACGCTGCCTGCTTGGGGGGTATACCTTAGTCACCTCAATCTACGAAAATGAAAAATTCGTAGATAGAGGGTTGTGCGAAGGTCTGACAACCCTACCACAATAAATAATGAAAATGTTAAGTAACCTCAAGGTCAGGAGGCCATGGCTCGATTTTGACTGTGGTGCCATTGCAGTAGTCGATTTTTTTTTGTGATTTTTCGGAATAAGTAAAATGCTTTGGGATTTTTTTCAAACAGATTTGTTTTTCATAGGGAAATTTTCCTTGTGATTTTCCGGAATAAATAAAAATCTTTGGGATTTTTTTCGAGTGGGTTTTTTTTCAAAAGGACATTTTTCCTTGTGATTTTTCGGAATAGGTAAATTTTTTAGGGATTTTTTTTCGAGTGGGTTTTTTTTTCGGAATAAGTAAGACCTTTAAGGATTTTTCTTAAAAGGACGTTTTTTGGTAGTTTTTTGTCGATTGTGTTTTTCATGGGTAATTCTTTTCGAGTTTTTTTTTTAGATCTTAATTTCAATTTTTACCAGCAAAAGTTTTTTTTTTTTTTTAAGAAACTCTTATTATGCAGAGGAGCTGTTGAATAATTTAAAATTGAACTACATTTTCAGAAAATTTAATTTTGAGACCTATCCTCCGGATGCTAAGTAACCTCATTTAGTCACTCTATAGTAGATTTTTTTTGCGGCAGATTTCCCAGAAAGCAATACTGCGCTTTAGAAAATATCTATACCGATTTTCTGTTAATAGATATAACGTAACGTATTATCGCCATGGAACGGAGTAATCAACTCGAAAAGGTTCTCTGACCCAAATACGACGCGAATAGAACGAAAACGAACAAAACCAAATTAGATAATTAAAGTCGATGCAATTGGGCAAAGTACGGGGGCTGAATAGAGACATGGAGAGAGAGAACCTATCAGATCACAAAGTATAGAACAGTGGAAAGGAATTTCTGACTTAAAGGCAAGGCCCTTTTGTTCGTGTTCTTTTTGTGTGACTTACCCCGACCCATTCAGATCGAGCACACATAACGAAACTTTTTTGTTCTTTTTTTTTTATGACGACACGATTTTTTTCTTCTTCCTCTCATCGTTTGAGCTTTTCAATAATTTCTCCGGGGTACCAAATGGTTTGGTTCAAATACCGCTTCATTGAATTAAGTACTTACCTTTTGTAGATTACGTTGACCTCGTTACGTGTAGGGTTCAATATGCGCACCGATAGTGTTGAGATATTTATTATGAAGACAACTGAAATTACGATAGATAATTAACCAACAAAGTCATAAATGGAATGGACTGTCTTCTTGGTAGCTAGTTGTGGGCGTTTACATCGAATTTTTCAATAATAGATAATTGAGATATTGAGAATTGATTTTCGATTAAAGCGTGAGAAGTTATTTTCACGCTACAATATTTATCAAATACTAAAAAGGTTAATTCTTGCAATGGGTAATTGTCATAATGGGTGATTCTTATGAGGAGGTCTACAATGCGAAGGTCGTGGGTGAAATCCCGGTCAACGTTAAATTCCAGCTCACTATCTGCGCAGGCAAAGGATGCGTTTTTTTTAATAGCAGAGAACTTTAACCTGGTAACACTGTTCTCTGTGACAGCTGATTTGACAGCTCCCGGTTGTTTTAGGGTTAGTTTGGTTTAGCAATTCATGATAAATAGATTCATGCCGGAGTAACGTTTGCCAATTGTTATTTTGAAAACCATGTTTGGTCGTCCACCAGAGCGATTAATTCGAGAATATGGGTCGTTTTCGCAATACGTTTACTCTAAACGATAATACACATCTCCTAAGACGTCGTACAGTGTGCACACAACAAGCGATTGATGGTGTGCAGCGTACTGTTGATGATGATTCAGTTGTGTCAATTCGTCATCGTGTTCAATAATTAAGCTTGTGTCCATCCACTTTATGGAAAATTTTGCGTAAAGATCTTGGTTTACGTGCTTACAAGATTCAACTTGTACAGAAATTGAAGCCACACGATCATCGTTCGTGCCGTACACTTGGTGAATAGACCGAAGGAAGCATTGCTATTGGTCCACGATTTCATTAGAAAATTTTGTTCAGTGATGAAGCTCACTTTTGGCTAAATGGCTATATCAAAAATTTCATAATCAGAATTTCCGCATGATGATAATCCACAAGCCATTGTCGAAACACCATTACATCCAGAAAAAGTTACCGTTTGGGACGCCGGTGGAATCATTGGTCTATATGTCTTCAAAAGAAATGATGGTTAGAACGTTACAGTCAACGGTGAGCGGTACAGAGACATGATTACTAACTTTTTCGTGCCTCAATTGGGAGATATTAATGTCGCAGACATGTGTTTTCAACAAGACGGCGCCACATCCCACACAGCGCGTGATACAATTAATTTACTGAAGAAAAACATTTGATGATCGATTAATTTCACGAAATGGACCTGTTAACTGGCCATCTTGTTCATGCGATTTTACTCCATTCGATTTTTGCTACTAACAAGTATTTACAGATGTTATGGTAGACAGAATGATAGAAAGCGAACAGAAACCATCTACAGAGTATACAGACCTTCTGGAAGTGCAACTGTTTCACTTTTACATCGTTTGCTAATTTTATTTCGAATAATTTTGCATTGCCAGTAGCAACTCAAAAATTCGTGCTTAACAAATTCTACTCTCTGGAGTGGGAATCGAACCCACGACCTATTGACTGTGAAGCAAGCATGCTGTTATTAATAAATATATGTTAAAGAACCTGAAGATCAGCAGGTCAATACCTAATTCGGACTGTAATACTATTGAAAAGAAGCCTCCCATAATGAACATGCTGTGACCGGAATCTAAGTGTTGCCATGCTTGGCTTTTTGAAACCAATCATTTTTTTTTAACTTTCCGCTCCATGGGTTTTATTTTCGATGGTGAAAATGTGCAGTTTGTATGGGAGGTGGTAGAAAGAGTGGGGGGATTTTAGTGATTTTTTTAGAAATAACTAAGAATATCATAAAATTGACATCTCTTAAATTTTAGACTAGTAACCTTCATACTTTTCAAGAAAATAGATTTTTTGTGAAGTTGTGAAACTGTGTCATATTGTATGGGAGGCGGTAAAAGGGGCGAAGGTAATCAAATATTTTTTTCTGATCTTAGTGATAATACTAATTAAGTATTTATTACAAAATATGAACTCGATAAATATTATATGTTCTGAGAAAATTGTCTTAGAGCATTTCATGAAAAAGTGTATTTTGTATGGGAGGGGGTGGAAGGAGAGAGAGGACGCAAATAATTTTTCTACTGTAAATTTATATCATTATGAAAGTAATATATCCCAAAATTCAGATTAATAGCTTTTATACTTTTCGAGTAAATTCATTTATTGTCAAATTGCGAAATTGTGTCATTTTGTATGGGAGGGGGTAGAAGGGGTGAAGCTAATCGTCTAAATTTTTTTTAATCTTACTAATAATTTTAAATTAATATTTGGTGCACAATTTCAGTCCGCTAAATCTTATACGCACTGAGTAAATTGGTTTAGAGTATTTCATGAAAAAGTGCAGTTTGTATGGGAGGTGGTAGAAGGACGGGGAGGCCACGCATAATTTTTATACGGTTGATTGATATTATCATAAAAGTAACATTTTTCAAATTTCAGGCCAATAGCTTTTATACTTTTCGAGCAAATCCGTTAATTGTCAAATTGCGCAATTGTGGCATTTTGTATGGGAGGGGGTAGAAGGGGGTGGAGCGATTTGGCCCGTTCACGAACTTGACCTTACTTTTTTGTCAAAAACGACGTGTACAAAATTTGAACTATCTAGCTCAACGCGTTCTCAAGCTAGAGCGCGCACAGACGGACGGACGGACAGACGGACGGACAGACGGACGGACATCCGGTTTTGAGATTTTTGAGTGATAATATTAACTTCTGTATCATTCACTTTTTTCTCCGAGCCTTATTTCTTGGCGTTACAAACTTTAGAGCAAACTTATAATACTCTCAGATTCCATCTAGAGTATAATCAGTAAAAATTGTGTATCGACGTAAAATGTGCAAAAATCCTTCTTGTTTCAATTAAATTTAAGAGGATTTTCATGGAGTAATTTCGGCCCAACTTCAGAGAGAAAAACCATTGACACAATGAGGGCGACACATGCTGTTCTGTTTCTTTATTCGAAATTATTTTCGACGATGACTCATAGCGCATGAAAACAGATTCCTAGACATTGTTGTTATTTTCATTGATGGAATGGTTCCGGCAATTGAACTCTCGCTCGAACCCCCGTTCAATAATAATAAAATTGAAGTGAGGTCAAAATTCAATGAACCAAAAAAAAAAAAAAAAACTGATTATCCGTGTGTCTATGCGTTTGCAGTGTCCCATCAGGAATTCACCCCCGAAAAAGAAATGTTATCGACTCCGGGTATGGTTTCCCTTGCTGGATTATGCTCGATTGTTTATCATTGTCCGGAATTAGCCAGGGGTTGTTGATAATGAAATTGTGAAAAGAATTTAACGACCCCGTTGGAGCGTGTGTAGTAATTTTGCAAAAGGATGATGCGTGATGTAGGAAAAATGTAGCGAGGAATATCTAAGTGTCCTGTGTACTGTCGTAGGCGATTACGAAAGGAATAATTTGTAATCCTGCGTGTTCCTTAAGGTATTTCTTATCTTGTTTTTGTCATGATTCCTTGTAAATTCAGTCTATTTACTGCAAGTACCGGAGTATTTCAATATTAAGATGGTTACAATGTACAATTTATTTTGGGGGTGATACTACTACAGATCATGTGCTGCTAAATGGAAGGTACGACCAGAAACAGATTATTTGAATAGTATTGATCACATACTTTCTTACGGACATCGAAATAACATACTACTAACTCCTCATCCTGTAATGCGCAAGTTGATTCGACATGGTTAAATTAAAAAAGTGTGGGAATAGATTTTAGAAGGGGAATACAGGAGAAAAGAGCCTTAAGTACTCATTACGGTCGTTCTCACCCCCTCCCTAACCTTCCCAATCCCATTCCTTCCCTCCATGACTGTGTTTGTGCATTGCACATAAATGCCGAAATTGACTATAACACAGGTCATTCTGTAAAAAAAAGTAATGATGAATGATTCTCTTTAATTGGAGGTCATAGCCTGCTGGGAAGAGATTGCCTAGTAATCCATTCCGCATCAATATCATCCGAGGGATGCAGGACTCCTTAATGGTTATTCACGAGTGGGGATTCACAGTGTATTCGTGTGCACTTAACGATTATTTCGGAAGCAGTTAAAAGAGGAGTTTTTAAATCTTCTACATTCGTGCTATATTTGTCTCTCCGTGAAATGGGCGAAGAAAAGCTCACCTATAGCCAGTTTTGCTTGACATCTAAAAATGGCAAATTGACTCCCATCATAGGCTTATCTGCCGTGATCTTAAAACATTACCTGATACGAAAAACGATCGGATTCTATCGAAACGACTTTTACCATTCGAAAACAGATTATGATTGGTTGCTGGTGGAAGGGGTGGGGTAAATCGGTTCGAACCGAAGCAATAAGTGAACAACCGTGTAATGTGGAGTACTATAACATGCAAATCTTGGGATTGAGCGGACTGCATCAGGACAAGACGAAACACATTTCTGTAAGTTGATGTAAAACTTAATGTGACGTGTTAGTCGTTCTTATACCAAGAGCGAGAAACAGTCTCATTGTTACCTTTTTACAGCTTAATATGTGAAGATTTAGCATTAGTATTAAATCATCGTAATATGGAAATGATTCATTTCTTACAGTCAATAATAGAACTATATCTTGAGTAGATTAACGTGGACGCCTGCCACTATGGCTTTATCGCACGGTTGTCTTTAGCAACACGGATTGGTTTGAGACGATTACCCTTAACGCCATGCTGACCACAGCCACCCATTGCCGGAAGTTAAAGTAACCATCCATGGACTCCCTGATTCCTATAGTACCAGAAAACCTCTAGTCAGGCTTCGTAAGTCGAGAGTTACTGCAGTTGAGTTGCTTGCAGCTCGTTGCTGGTGGCACACCTCAGGGATGTGAAGACAGCACTCCAAAGTTTTTACCGGCGAGTGTGTTCGGTAAAGGAAACTATTGTTCCCATCTTCTTGCGCAAGAAAAACGGGAAGGTCGTGAGTTCGAATCCCAGTCGACTTATAATTTCAGTACTCTGTCTGCTTGGGTATACCTTCGTCACCTCAATCTACGAAAAATTTGTAGAAAGAGGATTGTACGGAGGTTCTAAAAACCCTTCAACAATAAGTAATCGAACATTTCTTAAGGAGCCTGAAGGTCAGGAGGTTTAGGCCCGATTTGGGCTGTAATGCCATTGTACAATACAACAGATGATTTAAACGCGGACAAAGAATAAGCGTTCGAGGCTTTGGTCCCAATACTAGTATATACGCCAGTCTGCATGAACTCGCTACTGTTTTTCAAGCTGAAACACAAACATATCCACTAACATTCTCGCAGACAGCTATCAGTAAAAGTCACCTCTCTGCATTGCAGCACTAAGCCCGATGCCAGTCAAGACACCCTGAAGTTTGGCAAGAGAGAGTTGGGGAGTGGTTCTTAATGAATTCTTCAATTCCTATAATTGAAAATTGTCTTTTGATTCCAATGGCTGTATGAAATCCGAAGACTGGTCAACGAGAATATCCTGAAGGGTGAGCATGACAAAAAACTTCCGGGGACGATTCTTCATTGCCCTAAAGGCTCGAGATTTTACTGGTCATTCGTCAATGCGGTCAACAGTGATTTCATTTCTTCTTCAACACCTTCACTCCTAGATGGCGACTGCACCGTAATTGATCCTACAGATAAAGCTAACTTACTGGCATTGCGAAAAACTCTAGATTACCACCTTCTAACCAGTCTCCCCTTACTCCATCTCCAACTACATAACATTTTTCTACACTTCGACAATGGCACTACAGTCCAAATCCTGACCTTCAGGTTCCTTCACATTTTTCGTTATTATTTATTGTGGAAGCTTTGTTCGCCCTTCGCACAACCCTCTTTATACGAATTTTTCATTTTTGTAGGTTGAGGTGTCCAAGGTATGTCCAATCGGGCAGAGTGCTGGAATTAAACTTTGACCAGGATTTGACCGCACGACCTTCGCATTGTTAACCAACACGCTACCCACTAGGCTACACCCTAACTCCTTTACATTTTTGCTTATGCGTAGTATTCTCCAAGAGGTCATTACCCACAAAGATGCTGGTTCTCGTGGTATCCACCCTATTTTCTTCAAGAAATATTCACCATCTGTGGCTAAACCTCTTCACAATCTTTTCCATCAATCTTGCTCTTCTAGGTGCTTTCTACAAATGTTGCGAACGTTTAGCTAACCTCCAAAAAAGGAAACAACGTGAACCTCGCTATCTACCACCCGATAGCTATAACTTCAGTGCTCGCGATATAATGCTTTCCATCATGAAAGCTTTGTGATCTTGCTCTCCAGTACCAGAATTGTTGCTCTGTTTAACTTATTAACAATTTTTCCCGAGTGGTTTTTTTTCTCAAAAGGAAACTTTTCTGTGTTTTTCGGAATGAGTAAGACTAAGAATATACTCTAGAAACAGAACAACCACCAAACATCCAACCGCAACAATCCGCTATTAAGGACGATCCTCCAGATAAGGAAGAGATAGTTTCCGCCATTCGGTCAATGGTGGAAAGGAAAGCCTCAGGTATAGACGGACTACCAACCGAACTCCTCAAAGCGGACCCAAAAATAACAGCCGATATACTCCTCCCAGTCTTTACTGAATGAAAGGAGGTCGTCATTTTGAAAATTCCGAAGAAGGGCGACCTTCGGGATTGTGGCAATTGACGTGGTAAATGTATTGGTTAAAGTAATTCTCAATGGGATTGGTAATGTTGGCGAGAGCTCTCTCTTTATCAGGCTGGATGCCGTTGTACCGACCACACAAATATCCTGCGGAGAGTATTGGAGCAGTACGCTGAAATGGGTTCGCTACTACATCTCATGGTTTTGGACTTCGAGAAGGCTTTCGGCAGCGTTAAGCGAGATTACGATAATCCTACGAAGATGCGGGGTGTCGCGTCTCACATAGAGGAGAGCTGTTTGATAGCTTCCTTGTGCGAACGGGTGTCAGACAAGGCCCAGCCCTGTTTCTGGTCGTGAAAGCTGCACTGGAAGGTGGGGAAGATAAAGTTCTTCAGTGGAGACTATTTAACACCTTAACCTACTTTGATTATGCTGATGACGTTTGTTTGTTTGCACATAACCGTTCGGACTTGGAGTCAAATGTTCGCTCGTTGCATTCTAAATGCAAAGAGGCGGGGTTGAAAATAAATGTGCGTAAAACCAAGTACATGCACATGGGTTCGAACGCAAGCACACCGATTGTTCTACTGAACAAGATGTGGAAGAGGTGCAAGATTTTTGTTATCTCGGAAGCATTGTCAGCATGGACGATGGATCCGAAAAGGATCTTGAAGCTCGTGTGGATTTTATATGACGTTTCATCTTCTACCTATCCAATTGATTCCGGCGTACCTCAAGGTTCAATCTAATCTCCCAATCTATTTCTTTAATTTTTCAACGAGCTTTTTTCGTCTACTCATTCCAATTCACAATATTGCAAATGACAGTACTCTCAGTACACTCGTGGAATTACGTAGGCATTCTGTTGCTTGCACACGTAGCGATTTATTTGGTTCGCTGAACGTTGACTTAAATTTAATCCTGGATTGGGTTGCAGTACCCAAAACACCTCGTGTTGCTGGACTGTATCCATAAACACTCTTCCCGGGTGATTGGAGATGACACCAAAACAGGCTCTCTATAGCATCGCAGAAATTTCGGATTACAGCATTTACTATCAATACATTCACAGTAAATGCATTCAGAAATTTTGTAAAGTCATTCCTCCACTTTTCCTCGCCATATTGGACAAGCTGCACGCGCGCACGAGTACACTGTGAAACCTTTGTTATTCCGTGCGAATCACGAGACTTTGGAATACACTGCCAGCTAGTTTTTTTTGTGAAGAATAGAACCTCTGGCGGCTTAAGAGTAATGTCCATCGTCAATTTCGCTCCTTCCCACCTAAATTCTAGTAACATAATTCTTGTAATACTTTTTACCCTTCCAACTCGAATGTGTTGAACTCAATAGTTAATCGAAAGAAAAGATTTTCAGATTCTACACTGTTACGGTGCATTATTTGTGACGTTTCGGTCTCTGCTGAGACCTTTATCAAACTTTCAGCAGAGACCGAAACGTCACGAATAATAAAGCGTAACAGTTTAGAATCCGGAAATCTTTTCTTTCAATTCGAAATGTACTGTGAAAACATAGATGATCGTGCACTAAACCTGTTGAATATTTAGCATTACAACTCAATCTTCTGTATGATCAATACAAATTAATACAAGATATATTAAAAAAAAAAAAAAATTATGTATATATCCATAAAAATACACAATTAAGTTCACTATTATCACCATTATCTTTATTCTAATGAAACCATGTAAGGTGATCGTAGTAGTTTTTGCTTCTTTTTTGTCTTTTCCTTCTACTAATTGTTGCTAATTAAATGGGATTCTGCGAGAATTAAATTTGTTTGGTAACGACTTTGTTCTATAAATCTGAGTAAACATTAACAATAGCATCAGAGAACTTAGCAACATGTAGAAATCTCATGAAATTACGAAATATATGACGTTATCAGGTCACGGATAGTAAGATAATGGATGAAAAAAAAAAATAAATAAAATGTCATGAAAAGGAAAAGAATCATGCATTATCATCGTTATTTCGAAAATCACACTTAGGTATTATTGTGACGCGATAAATTCGCATGAAAACTTATCATTTGGGAAAATGTTACTTTTGTTGAAAAACGATGATCCATTAACTTGTTAGTAATTAAACAGTAGTCATTCAGTTGGCAATAACTTCAATCCGGTAGTAACAAGTTACCAAACCTGTTATAATGTTTTTTTATGAATGCGTTAATGATTCTTTACTAATTCACTCCATGCAACAATTTGAGATTGTCATAGACACTTGCTCTGTTAGTCTTGTTTATTGAGAAATCATAAGGACTAATAACTTTGTGCTTTAATATTCACTAACGATTCATTAGCGATTCGCCAAAAACGAATCCGTTGCTCTGTACAATAATTCTTAACGTAATTTTAAACAACCTAAGGCTAATTAAATTAAATTCTCTTCAAAATGCCAGTTGTGTCTTATTCGAACCATAGGGGTTAACGAAAGCACCTTTCGATTATCTCATGTTAAATGCATGTGCGAGGCATTATTTTTGCACCTGCTTCAATTTTTCTTTCTTTACTTCAATGTTCTTCACCACCTGTTCCAAAAAATATTTTTCATGTTTCGTGCTAAACGGTAACCTGAAATAACCTTAAAATAAACGAAAATAATAATCATCGGTTTCTTTTGCATGTCTACAAGAAGATTAAGAAGAAACAACCTTTTTAGAACAATATAAAAATTGAATGCGTGACCGAATTAACAGAAATGATTGAATAAAAAAAAAACATATTGTAAAATTCAAGCTCAAATAATGCACCTTTGAGGCAACACATTAAATCATTGGTATCATTGAAACATCATTAATGAAAAATTATGAAATTTTTGGAAAACGTTATAAAAGTTAATTACTATATTTGTGAATTGATTGCCACACATTGCTTTTCAGTGTGGCGGTGCAATAACACTTTATGCTTGTTGCATGTGAAAAAAATACGCAATAAAGTGAAAAACAAATGAATTTAACAGTTTTATGTTGGTGCTAATTATGACCTCTAAATAAATTTAAAATCATTTTGAAAAATAATTAATTAATATTAATGACAGTGTAATAATTTTAACCTAGTTTTATGCGTAAAAGATGAAGTGAAATGATTCGAATCGATTTATGATTTTGAAAAACTTTCAAGAAAATTATGTAAGTCTAATTTCGTATGGGAGGTGGTAGAGGGAGAAAATTGTGATTGTTAAGTTTTTTTTTGGAAATCACTGTTAAATTTTATAGCAATGACATTTAAGTATAGATTCGAAAAAAATGAATTTTAATTGTGTTGCAATATTGTATGGGAGGTGATGTAGATAGAGATATTTTTCATGTGTGCATGCTGAGTTATTTGGAATAGATTCAAACTGCGGGTTGAGTTGCTTGATGGTTCGATCAATCTATTACGAAGCAAACAAAA
The DNA here is from genome assembly GCA_963669355.1 of Chorisops tibialis. Taxonomy (NCBI): domain Eukaryota; kingdom Metazoa; phylum Arthropoda; class Insecta; order Diptera; family Stratiomyidae; genus Chorisops; species Chorisops tibialis. The sequence goes on from OY770264.1 coordinate 137,455,706, forward strand.
TAATTCATGAAAGAATCGTTAATGAATCATATTAACGAGCGATTTGATCGTTAACGAGTCATTAACGATTCATCAAGCGGACTAAGTGGACATTCGTTAATGAATTACTTTTAGCAATTCATTAATGAATTGTAAAACGCTTACAAAAATCGCGTATATAAGCAAGTATGTAATCGTTATCAATGATTTATTAATGTGTCGTTAATGATTTTTATTTTGATTCATTAACGAATATCTTTAACGATTCATAAACGATATTTTTTATGAAAGATTAACGATTAATTAAAGAACTTGAGACACAAGCTCATGCGGTCTCCTCTGCAATCTCCAGGTTTTTCACCGTTTGTATTTGAGATATCGACACGAAATAATTTTTGGCACTGTTCATGCGCATGAAAACTGCTGGTATGTAACATCGAAGTTGAGCGACCATTTTGTTTGATTTGCTTAAGATTATCACGCAGTTTATTTGTTTTGTGGCATTTCATGCTCGTTTTAAGATCGTTATTTCCGAGTGCTCGTTGAATTGTTTGCTGGGTAGTTTATTCTATAAAGAAGAATAGAAACTATTCTTATGCGGGAAGCTTGCACTAAGGCCAAATGACACAATTCGCTTTTTTTCTTGCACAATTCTGCGTTTCTTCAGCCGGCATTTTAAAGGAGCTGTGGATAGTTGGAATGCCTAATAGACTCTCCGGTGTCCGCAGTGCGTTATTCTATACAAATATGTGAGGCGCTCAGTTCCAAAACTCGCTTCTTGCATTTTTGAGAAAAATTAAGATGTCAGTGATTTTTGACAGATATCACCACGTTCTTTTAGTTAGTTAAGTGAAAAATAAAAAAAATCGCTCCTTCCCCTTGTCTTTAGAATCTGAAAGTCGATGTGAGTTCCCTTGCATTGACAAGTGAGTATCAAAACTGTTTCCTTGCGTAAAACAGAACAAAACTTGCTCCTTGCAACCATAATAACCTGCGTCCAAAGAGGCATCACTCTTTGTCGATTTTTTTGTTTGTATGCCAAATTGTAAAATTGTGTCATATTGTATGGGAGGAGGGGGGTAAATCGTCTAATTTTTTTTTGGTTTTACTAATAACTGTAAATAAATATCTGGTGCACAATTTCAGCGTCAGAGTAAATTGTATTTTTATTATAGTAAATCATGAAGAATTGCAGTTTGTATGGGAGGTGGTGGAAGAAGTCAAGAGATTGCAAAATTTTTTATACCGTAGATTGGAATCATCATAGCAATAATATATTCCAAATTTCATATTAATAACTTTTAAACTTTTCGAGAAAATGCTATTGTTGACAAATTCCGAAATTGCGTAATTTTGTATGAGAGGGGGTAGAAGGAAACAGCCCAAATAGGAAAATTCAGCTTACCAAACATTTTTTAAGATTTCTGAAAAATGACTTAGAATGCAAGTAGCGAGTTTTGAAACTCAGTGTCTCATATTATCTTTAATATTTATGACCTAAGTTTTTTTGGCATCATATCTTTTTGAAGCATTGACGAAGAATATCATCTAACCACCAGAAACCGGTAAAACTAGGGATTCGTTGAATCTCATGTTCTGTTTTGCGGAATGAAATGAATACGTTTCTCAATTGGATATTTACTATTCGTAAATTTATGGGAATAAGAAATTCGGTTTTAATGTAAATCTTTTTTTGGTTCACGTGGTGCTAACTAGCAAGACCATAGCATCCTTCAGCAATGTCTTGCTTCAATCAATCTGTAAGGAACAATTTGAAAAAATTCCAGAACGAACTAAAAGGGTCTATTGCAGAGTTTTTTTGTGCCCAGCATACGCAAAACGTTCACAAACCATTCCAGAGCATCTACAAGCCAGAAACAATGGGGCTTGGGAATAATTTACTCCTAGTATATTGTTATATGTCAGCCCTAGTTGCTCACCTCATGTTCACAATCTGCTGTTCTACTATTCTCGACAACAACAACACTGAACAGCTGCATGTTTTTTTCCACGAACGAAAGCGATAACGGTCGGTATGGACGTTGGCATGTGTGTGAATGACAACGGTCAGTTGCGAAAATGGACGAACAGAGCACGAATAAAGATCTTAGTCAGCAAAATCAACAAATGGTTATTAAAATAGATGCACTCGGCAAATAAATTGAAGATCGGTTGGATGCTAAACTTCTCCAGTAACGTACCATGCTAGAAGAGAAATTAAACGAGCGACCAGTTCTCTCAAAGTAAAAATTAGCAACAATACCGAGATGTGAATAACTTGGAGGTCATCCTCTAATGCGCGATGCACAGTTAAGTCGACATGGGTACGGGGAAACAAGTGTATATAGGAAAATTAGTAAGAAAACACAGGAGGGAAGATTTTGAAGTGGCGGCAAACGTTGCTCTTAAATTGTTGGAGGTTGTATTCCGTTGAAAAGAGATTGTCTGGTATTGAATTCCACATCACCGTCGTCCGAGGAATGAAGGACTGCCTAAATTTCACTGTTAGCCTTATAGATGGTAGCTAGTTCGGAAGCACAAAAGTATTCCTTACACTTCCGCGACTTCATAAATGTGTTGGCTCCAATCAAGGCGATTGTTAAATTTTACGCCTAGTAACGTAAAGTCTGTAGAAGGTGAAATCTGTACGCCATTTAAGGACATATTAGCGGGCGACGTCGGAACGTTATGTTTAAGAGATAGATGACAGGATTGCGTTTTTAAGACTCTACTCTGTTTTTCCTGTTCCATTCCAGGATTAAACTGAGGTCAGAGTTCAGTGATTGAATCTACTCATTACGACATGAGGCCTGCGATGCCGGACGAGCCTCCGCAGGAGAATCAAATACGTAGATGTTATCTAGAGTGTTGTTATCTGCGAAACAGTGAATAGGATTGACTGTACACAACAGAAAGTCGTTTATAAAGACTAAAAAGAGAGTGGGAGATAAAACTGAGTCCTCAGGGACGCCGGAATCAATAGAAAAGGGTTAGAAGATACTCCGTCTAGTACGACTTGAATAGAACGCTCAGAGAGGAAACTCTCAATCCATTGAAGAAACGAATTGTTAAAACCAAAGGTCTTTAGCTTCGTTAACATTTGTGCCAAACTCTGTCAAGAGCAAGAACTTAACCTTCACCAAATTGGTGGATGCAGGAAGGAATTCCAACATTCGGTAAGATGGACCAGGAGATCGCCTGTAGAACGACCCGAGGGAAATTCATATTGGGGATCATGAATGAAATTTTTATCCACAAGAAAATTAATTATCTTTCGATTGACAGCAGTTTCCATTACTTTTGAAAGCACTGAGGTAATGGTTATGTGGCGGTAATTAGCGGGTTTCGCTTTGCTTCCTTTCTTTGGAATTGGCTGAACATTCGCGACCTTCCAGATCTGAGGAAAACACCCTGAAGACTATGAAAGATGGTAGAGATTACGAAGAGGGTTAGCTAGAAAGATGGTAGAGATTACGAAGAAGGTTATCTAGAGAGGAAGCGCAGTTTTTAAGGGCATTAGGGTGGATGCCATCTGGCCCAGCAGACTTCTGAATATTGAGCTCGTGCAGAATCCTGGAAATACCCTAGTCCTAGTCCCTAGTCCTATTGGTGGCATCGAGAAGCCAGGATCCGGTAAGTACGGAGGATTCTGGTTCGACTGCGGAAGCTTCGAGTCTCTAGCGAAGTTTGATTTCAAAAGGTTTGCTTGTTGAAAACAACTAGCGTCATCAATGTGTACGACGTGGGGTACCAGAAGCCTAGCGGGAAGTTGAAAGGAGCAATCAATTGGGCGAAATACCATGAGCATACTAAATAGGGTGTAATGTTACATGTCACCCTTAGTCGCTCATCGCATTTTCTACTATTCTCGACAACAACCACACTGAACACCTGCATGCTCTTTTCCACGAACGGAAGCGACAACGGTCGGTATGGACGTTGGTACGACCGACTGTGTGGACGACAACGGTTGGTATGGGCGTCGGCATGAACGACGGTGTGGACAACAACGGTTGGTATGGACGTCAGCATGAGCGACAGTGTGGACGACAACGGTGGGTATGGACGATAACGTTAACGAAAGCGGTCGGTATGGACGTCTATACCGACGTTAAACTGTTTGATAAAGGTCTCAGCAGAGACCGAAACGTCACGAATAATAAAGCGTGTCAGTGTATAGTCCGAAAAATTTTTTTTTTCACATGGTTGTAATTTTAGCATATGTAAATTGAAAAAAAATATAAAAATTTTGCAGAAAGTTAAAAGGCTGGTGTAATAGCTTTATCATCACCGCAATCTATACCATTATCTACATAGAACTGTGCTAAACAAATGTGTTACTGGTAATTCAAAAATATTTGATAAACTTTTGCTAGCTGAAAAGCGCGGGTACTTATGTAATCATTGATAATAATAGTAGCATATTACGGAACGTTATTAAGCTACGTAATCAGAATATGCTTGAAAAATATAAACATTTGTTTTTCTTTTCTAAAGAAATTAAAAAGAAATTCTCTTTAATTTATAAAATTCCATTACAATACATTTCGAACTAAAAAGTCCTTTAATTTAATTATAAATTTCTTAGCTCTAAGCTAATCTGGAAAACTTTGAAAATTTGATAGAATTTAAAAACTAAATTAATTCGCTGTTTGCAGGAAATCAGAAATGATTACGAATTAAATAATAGCTTTCGAGTGAAGAATTTTTATTTATTTTGTAGAAGTTGAATTTTCTGGGAAACCCTTATCGACATTCTGAACGTACAGAACTTGAACGTTAAAAAAATGTTTTTTTTTTGATTGCACATGCAACTTTATCGCAGATATACTTATAAAAAAAAGAACACCTAATCTTAAGTTACGAATAGTATAACTTTTTCCTTTTCTCTAAGGTATATGTTGTACCACTCTCTCTCTCTCTCTAATTCATCTAATGAGTACGCGTAGAACTATGTAGGCTATTTTATGCGGGAGAAGATTAGTACCTTCATCTCGTTTCAAATTATGGCTATGTATAGATTTGATTTTTTTAGCCTGGTGGGTAGCGTCAATCAATCAATCAAATTCCTGTTAAGACCCCCTATAGGGGCATAGGACAGAAACAACTCTCTTGACTTGTTTATTCCTCTGGCCTCCTGCTCAACTGCTCGCTTCCATGTGCTCCATGGTCGACCAACCCGACGTCTTCCTTGAGGATTATAATTCAGATCCTGTTGGGCGATGTATCATCGCTCTGGTTTCCTCAAAGTATGACCGATATTTTAGTTTGGCCAGTTGTACTTCAAAGTTCGTCGTTGGAAATCACTTCTGGCCAGAATATTCCTAACATGCGCCGGAGGCATTGGTTCACGAAAGTCTGTAGTTTCTTCGTAAGTCGAACGGTCACTTTCCACGTAGTACAACCATATAACAACACGGATTTGACGCGTGCTTCAAAAAATCGCAGCTTTGTGCGAAGGGAGATCTCTCTTAACTTCCAGAAAGGGGAAAGGATACCGAAAGCCTGACGAGCTTTATTTAGCCGAGCCTCAACATCCTTTTCGGCTCCGCCGTCCATGGTGACAACGCTTCCTTTCGGAAAAGTCTTGCACCTCTCCCACATCCTGTCCGTTAAGAACAATCGGTGTGCTTGCGTTCGAACCCAAGTGCATGTACTTGGTTTTACGTACATTTATTTTCAGTCCCGCCTCTTTGCACTTAGAATGCAACGAGCGAACATTTGACTCTAAGTTCGAACGATTATGTGCAAGCAAACACACGCCATCAGCATAATCAAGGTGACTTAAGATGTTAAATAGTCTCCATTGAAGACCTTTACCTTTCCCACCTTCCAGTGCAGCTTTCAAGATGTCATTTATTACCACCAGAAACAGGGCTGGTGATAATATGCAGCCTTGTCTGACACCCGTTCGCACAGGGAAGCTCTCGGACAGCTCTCCTCTATGCAAGACGCGACACCTTGCATTTTCGTAGAATTCTTTAATCATAGCTATGACCTTATCTGGAATACCTCTCCTACGCAAAGCATTCCATATGTAATCTCGCTTAACGCTGTCGAAAGCCTTCTCGAAGTCCACAGACATGAGACGTAGCGGCGAAATCATTTCGGCTGACTGCTCTAATATTGTCCGTAGGGTATTTTTGTGGTCGGTACAAGACGACCCTTTACGGAATCCAGCCTGATAAACTTCGAGAGTGCTCTCGACGACATTACTAATCCTATTGAGAATTACCTTAACCATAATTTTTGATACGGCAGTAAGTAAACATATACCACGCCAATTGCCACAATCCCGAAGGTTGCCCTTCTTCGGAATTTTCACAATGACGCCCTTCTTCCATTCAGTCGGATATCTTCCTTCATTCCACACTTCAGTAAAGAGTGGAAGGAGTATATCGGCTGTTATTTTCGGGTTCGCTTTGAGGAGTTCGGTTGGTAGTCCGTCTATACCTGGAGTGGGTAGCGTGTTAGTCTAAAATGCGAAGGTATATCTCGTAAATACTGTATATCTCTTAACACACTGAGTGAATATATTTTCTTCTTCAATGGGACTACACTCCAAATCAGGCTTTGGCCTTTTGATCTTCAGGTTCCGAACAACTCCGCACAAACCCTCTACGAATTTTCATTTTCGTAGATTGAGGTGGCCAAGATATGCCCAGACAATTAGTAGAAGTGTGCAGAAGTTATTCGTCAACCAAGATTTGAACTCCCGACCTACACATTGTAGAGCCACCACGCTACCCACTAGCCTACAGCCTAACTGTGATTGAGAAATATCTAGGCCATCTCAATCTGCGAAAATGAAAATTTGTAAAAGGATGGTTGTGCGAAGGGCTAATAACTCTTCCACAATGAGAAATATGTGTTAACGAACCTGAAGGCGAGGAGGCTAAAGCACGACTTGGATTGTAGCTTCATTGAAGGAAGGAGTGAACTAGTTTCTGCGAAGCTCTATGCGGTTTAATGTATCGAAATAACTTTATTTCCAATAGAAACTAATAGCTATGCGTAGAATGAGCTTTCACTTACAGTACGTAATCTTTGGTTTCCCAAAGAGGTGAGTTATCGTGATCGAATCTGTGTAGGTATTTGCGGTAGCCGCCGTGACCTAAGTGGAACTGCGTGAGGTGATAGTTGCAATTCCCATACACTCGCTCTGTTCAGGCTTCAATTGCGGGGATTAGCTTATAGGTCCATCTGCCTTTTTTAGCGTTCTGCCACCTGGTTTGCCACATAGCTATTGATGTTGCCTTTTCTTCGTTTTTTATTTTCCTGACAACAGCTGCTTCTTGTTGGATCGAGGCTCTTATTTCATAGATCCTTATCATCTCATTCGGGAGAATGTTAATGGGGACCATTCCGGCTATGACACAGATTGCTTCGTCCGATATTGTTAGGAAACCGCTGATTGCTCTTATGGCGCAGAGCCTATACGCTGATGACATCTTTTTTTTTATTTTCTTTCTCGTTAACGCCGCCAGCCAAACCGGAGCAGCGTATAGGAGGACCGGGCGAACTACTCTGGAAAGTAGAATCCTTCTGGCATATCCAGGTCCATCGATGTTTGGCAGTATTCGGGAAACGGCTACCTGCACTTGTGTCGCCTTTTTGCTCGCGAAGTCCACGTGAACTTTAAATTTTAATCTAATATCGAGCATAACTCCAAGATATTTAATTGCTTCCTTGATCCTGAGGAAACCAGAGCAAAACATCGCAAAACAGGCTCTGGATTATAACCCTCAAGGAAGACGTCGGGTTGGTCGACCATGTAACACATGGAAGCGAGCAGTTGAGCAGGAGGCCAGAGGAATAAACAAGTCCTGGCAACAGCTTAAAGCCGATGCGCAGGATCGCGCCTTGTGGAAGAGAGTTGTTTCTGTCCTATGCCCCTATAGGGGGTCTTAACAGGAATTTGATTGATTGATTGATCCTGAAGGTTGGACTGCCGACCTGAATGTTCGCGTATTCAATTTTCTTTCGACTTCTTATTAGAACAGCCTTCGTTTCGTGGTTAGCTAGTTCTAAACCGGCGGACTCTTGCTAGTCTTTAATTTTTGATATTGCTTCGTTTGCTGACTCTATTTCGTGGATGTGCTTGGCCACGGTAACAACAGCGATATTGTTAGCGAACCCGATTAATTTTACTCCTTGCGGCAACGATAGTCGAAGATGATACTCCACAAGAGAGGACCCAGTACCAACTCTTGTGGGACTTCAGCGGTTACGTTGTAGTATCTTACCCCCACATCAGTTTGGTACCTCAACTTTCTGTTGGTGAAGTAGTTTGAAATTATTCTCAACAAGTAGTATGGTGTATCCATCCTGGCTAACGATCTCCATATAAGTGACCAATCTGCCGAGTTAAGGGCATTCTTAATATCCAGTGTCACTACTGCACAATATTTCTCTGTCCCCAATCGCCATCTGCAGTATCGACTACCACTTTTATGGCGTCAATAGTTGAACGCGATTTCCTAAATCCGAACTAGTGGTCTGACAGTGCTCCTCTGCTATAACGAGCAGTCTGTGTTTAGCTCGTTCAAGGATATTTCCCACCGTGTCAAACAAACATATTGGGCGATATGGTTCTCCAGGAGGCTTGTATTCTTGGAGCTTCCATGGTTCAGGAAAGACTCTTTCCTCTAAACACTTTTGCATCGTTGTTATAAAGATGTCGGGCCTCTTTTATACACAAACTTTTACTGCCATATTTGGGATGCCATCGGGTTTAGGTGCCTTGTTGTTTCCTATTTTCCTGCAATCCTCAAATATTTCCTTCGATGTAATCTGATCTCTCTGGTTATGCTACACATAGTAGTTGGCCTTTTGGAGAACAGGTGCTTTACTATTGATCTTAGCATTATCGGGCAAGTTATTTGTGGGGACCTATAAACCTTCAGCCTCGCCATCACCAACCTGTATGCTATACCCCAGGGATTTATATCCTCTTCGTTACAGAGATTTTTGAAACAAATCGTCTTACACTATTTAATCGCTTTGTTTAGGTCTTGTCTCGCCATTTTGAAAGTGCCTAATCAGTCCTGAAAATCAGCTCTTTCCCTCGATCGTTTGACTCTGCGTCGAGCTTGTAAGCACTTCTCCCTAAGTGTCTTTATTTCTTCGTTTCACCAGTAGCATGGTGCACGTCTTTCTCTATTTGTCCTTCTGGGCGTCGCTGCATCGAACGTTGTAATGACAGTGTGGGTGAGTTGTTCCGCGAGGATGTTTGCTATTTCGCTTCGAGTTGTAATGTCGGTGTTCGTAATTTCTTCGAACGTGTCCCTGTCGAAGAGTTTGTCTTTCCATTTCGGGCCTGTTAATTTAGATCGTTGCACGCCTTTTCTTTGTTTTATATCAAATATAATTGGCTGATGATCGCTGTGTGTATAATCCTCGCTAAGACGCCATTTCGTATTCCGTAGAAGGGAGTTGCTTACGAAGGTTATGTCTATGATGGAGCCCATTCCTGCCTTGCGATACGTGTTTGCCCGGCCGATGTTTGCTATTCCTATTTTCAGTGGTGCAAATGTCTCCAGCAGAATACGTCCTCTTGAAGTCACCGCCTATGACCACAGGAGTTTTACCGCGTGCGTCGGCCCTTAGAATATCTAACATTGTCTAGTATTCACTCGTCGTCCAGCTGGGTCGTGCATAACAGCTGTAGAAGTGAATTCTATTTATTTTGGCTCGTACGAAGCCCTCCGACTGTTCACTGGTTTCTTGAAAGGTGTATTTTCCATATATCCATATTGCTGTTAACTTTGTTCTGTTACAGGTGCAAATATTGCCGTCGAGAGTTTTGTACGGTTCACCAATCAAGACGATATCCGCTCCCTCGTCCTTGATATCCTGCGCTGTCCTACAGTGGTTCAGATTAATTTGTATTATCTTCATATAGTCATGGTGAGAAGATTTGATCGGAATGGGAAGGTAGAGGAAGGTGAGTGAAAACGACCGTAACGAGTGGTGATGATGATGCAATGGCGCTACCGCCCATATCAAGCCTTGGCCTCCCGGATGCACCTCCTCCAGTTGTCTTGGTCCAACGACCGCGTCCTCCAGTTTGAAAAATCGAGAAGCAATCTGCAATCTGTTCACAAGGAGTGGTACTGTCACCCATCTTTAGGTATCTGGTAGTTGATGGTTTTCTTTTAGAGCTTACAAGCGCTGGATTAGGATATTCCGGTCCGATCTGCGTATATCGTGAGTTTAAATCACATGTTAGCGATGGTAAACAAGCCACATTTGTTACTGTGAACTCATCAGCATGTGAACGGATGGACTGTATTATCGGTCATACACTCCATCCGTTCACATGCTGATGAGTTCACATGAACATTAGTGATGTCAAGTTTCGTTACTTTGCGGTACCAGTAACTATTCGTTACTATAAGGAAAGTAATTTTTACATTTTATTCGTTACTAGGTACTCGTTTATTTGAAATGACCGCCATATCATGCTGAAGAGATGGGTAAGCCAGTTTTGCAAATCATAAATTTTTGTACGTGCAACGAATACTCGAATAATGAAACAGTAACGAAACATTTTAATAGTTCAGTTACTTTTTTGGGAGCTCATTTCGTTACTTTAAGTAACGAATATAAATCAGCGTCAGTACTCGTTACTGCGGATTTCAGTCGGTAACGAGAACATGTATGACATCTTAAAATGTACAAAAATTCCCCCGTTAATTCGCACTCTGCTCTTCAGAAATATAAGTACTAAAATTTCCAAAATGATTAGCAAATAGAGAGTAAAGTACTCGAAAAATTAATACTTTCCAAAATCAATTTGAAATGCATTTTGAATTGAATCAAATAACAAGAAATCAATGATCAAATTTCATATTAGTTTCTATATCTATAATTGATCATAAACACCTTCTACTAGCAATTATAATTGCATCGAAAATAAAAGCTTTCACTTTCACTCAAAAAGTCAAAAGAGTAAAAGCCAATTTTTCGATACGATTATGTTCAATCAAAGTACATTTTCAAAACTGCAAATTACTTTTGTAATCAAAATAAATTCAGCTCCATTTCAATTACTACTTTCTTGCTTAATTATCGCATTTCATAGCCTAATATTGAACTTAGCTCATTATTTAAATTAATTCGATCGCCATTGATCGTGAAATTTTCTCATCACGTGCGATCATTTCAAATGTGTCAAAAATGGTCAAATTTTTTTTCGCTCCTCTTTCTGTTATTTTTTTATAATATTTCTCTTCTTCTGCGATATTTTTTTCTTAATTTTATTTCGAGAAAATGTAATTTATGGGTGTTGATTTGTGAAAATAATACAGATTAACGAACTCACAATAGCTCCATATACGAATATGTTTCCGGTATGCTAGTTTGGAGAGATGATAGTATGCAAAAGCTCAAAAAATATAAAGATATAATTGTATCTTAAATCTTGGGATTTTTTTTTTGCCATATCATAATAGATTTCGATTGATTGTAACGGATGGGGTTCTTCTTATTAGATATTACCTTTGATTTCAAGAAAAAAAAAATGTGTTTTTGTTTGCATAAAAACAGATCATCCCTGCTATGTTTCAAAGCCTGATTCTGTTTACTTTTTTCTTCAGATGAATTATGCGATATAGGCTTTAAATAGAGCAAAAATCAAAAGTGAAAATTACCATTTGATAATACTTTCCTCGATTACGACTTTTCACGCCATCTAATCGTAATATTTCTCGGTGTTTTTTCTTCGTTTCGATTATCTGACTTTATGATTGCTCTAATGATTCCGAAATAATAAAAGTATACAATTAAATTCACTGTTTCCATATTCAAGGTTGATTTACTTGTAAAATTTTTGATTTTACTTTTTAAGAAATCGGAAAATTACACTAAAGGTCTTTCAAATGATTTTCACTTATTTTTTATGGTTATGATCGTGAGAGGTATGATTACATGCGGATTTCTAATAGCATATTCGTAATGCATTTAATTAACCACAACTGAATATTGCGCGATGTAACAAAAATCAATAGAGATCAGTTAATGAAACCCACTTTTCAATATCGTTTGAAAGATAATTTGTTAACTGTGGAGGAGTTTATAGAAGTATCGATTAATTGCGAGAATAAATTGCGATGATATTGTAAAAACAACTGCGAGGTTGTTTTTAGGGCCATTGATTATCAAACATAGGTGTCTACTACGGTTGTCCCTGTCGTAAACCACTGCGACTAAAAAGCGATATTTTCTAATATGATTGTCGTTTCGGAAAGCCACTGCGATAAAAAATGTTTCCGTGAGGGACTTGTGGTGTCGTGGAAGTAATCAGTTTAGGTAAGTGGCCAATACAAGTCACGTGTCTTTCGTAATACCAAAACACCGAACTTCTAAGTCTCTATGAATATAACAAGGAAAAGTATCAACTTCCATATACTCCAAAATCTTTCCATGTTACTCATAACATTCATTCACATTTACCTCTTTTGATAGCAATACAAAAGTGAAATAAGGAACAGCCCTATGGAAATAGGAGACCCTTGTGGGAAACCATTTTAAATCTCTATACACAAGAGAGTATCGGGTCATATTCTCATTTTGTAATTCAAAACCACATTACAAATGTCTGAATTATCAATGGATTATCTCAATAATAAAAAAGTATTTAAAAAAAGAACAAATTCTAATAAACGAATAACAATGATAATTCAAAGAGATCGTCAACCATAAAAAATCGTCCACTTTTCTCTAATGCCTAAAAGGGTCGATTTTCCTCATCTACTTCACTTGAGTTTTTACGACAATTTTTACATCGATATTCGATTCGTTTTTCATGTTTCATCGAAAATGAAAAGAAAAAACCGAACTAAAAAGAAATAGAATTCATCTTGTTTCTACCGTCGAATCTTAATTCAGAGTAAAAATGGCTTAAGTGCACCCATCGATTCATTCGAGATCTTTAAGAGTGCTTTTTTTCTGTGCGCGCGGTTACCTTTAGGCTATGTAGAAACTTGTTTTTAATAGGAAGTATTATCCAGAACCAGTCTTAGTTTTAGTTGCTGTTGTTGTTGCTGGTATTCGATTGGTAGCGATTGGTGGTGATGGTGTGTACCTGTCTCATAAATCTCTTGAAAGAAAAACAACTCTCGAAGAAGTGGATGGAAGAAAATCATGGAGAAAAAAAAAATGCCTGATTTAAAATCGAGAGTTTTCTCATAGAATATTTTTTTTATTGGTTATTCTTCGATGTCAATAATTTATTCGATATGGCAACACGTTTGAATTTCGAAAGAAAAACTATAAAATTCGTTTTTTATGTTGAACAGTGTGTCTACTATACTGTACCATCACTACTGCTGTTGCTGCCGATTTTCAGAGATTAAACAAAGCTGGAGCTTAGCTCGGCTGACAATTTCTTACCTGACCTGTATTTTTAGTTTTACTATCTTCTATATGTTTGTTTGAAGAGAAAGTTAAAGTCGCACTGTATTTGCAGTGTTTTTATTGTTTGAATTTTGTCTGTATATTGGATGCTAATAAGCAAAATTTGTTCTGCAATATTTATATCTTCCACAAAGGTTTTCAGTTTTTGTATAATATAAAAAAACAACTTAAGCAGCATCAACAACGGTCTGCTTCTTAAATCAGCTTGGCTTGCTTTCAATAAATTTGCAGCGAAAGTAATTCGAAATCCTTTGGTTTGTACAAACTATACAGCTTAATAGGTTATCTCTGTCTGTGCAAAAACTTGAGGGTTATGTTCCGCAACAAGAAACCCATATGTTACTTTTTGGATTGGGGTATCATACCCTCACCATTTCGTTTTGTTTTTGCTATGAGCTGTCGAAAGGTTTGTGGTTGAATCCACGACATTTTCAATATCTTTCAATCTTATGGAATTGACACGATTCAAAATACAGCCGTTAAGACTATATATTATTACAAACGGTGAGACTTCCCTAGTAAATGCCGTAACCTGACATTTATATACATTCAAACGAAGATCATTGTGGCGACACCAATCACTAAAAGTAATCAAATCCTCATGAGGAAAATTGTCACCTAAAGATCTTAATGTCGTCAGTATAAATAAGTACTTCCGAATATTTAAATATATATAAATATTTAATGGCCAGGACAAACAAAAGTGGCCCCAAATGACTTCCTTGAGGAACATAAGAATGCGCACTAAATGGCTTAGAAATACACACACGAAAGAGAAACTGATAAGTTCTATTAAGTAGAAATGATTTAATCCAATCAATAAACCATGTAGGAAAATCCAACAAGTCTAATTTCAACAAAATAATGGAATGGGGTAATTTACCGAAAGCCTTACTAAAATCAGTATAAATACAATCCACCTGTTGACCCTCCTCAATATCTACAGCGGATTTATTCGTAAACTGCATCAGATTAGTGACTGTTGACCTATTTTTGACAAAACCATGTTCTTTACTTGAAATCACGGATTTGCAGTGAAACGACATACGTACACTCATACACTACAGATTCAAAAAACTTTGGAATAGCTGATAGTTTAGCTATTGGTCGATAGTCATCAGATTTTGCACCACCTTTGTGAGTTGGTATGATAAAGGATGCCTTCCATACGTTTGGAAAAATCCCAGTTTTTAAGGACCTTTGAAAGAGGAGGGAGAGTAGCAGCGTTTAACTCCATCTGGGCCAGGAGAAGAAACATCCATAAGGCGAGAGATGTGGTTAACAATATCATTATAAGAAATTGGTTTACCAGATAAAGTAGTTAAAACAAAACCTCCGAAGTCATCAAAGTACAACATGTCAGGGATAAAGCTACTACCAGAAAAAGATCCACTGAAGAATGTGACAAAAAAAATTACAAATAGTTAATTGATCATTACTATTGTTGCCGAGTAATTGAAAAGAAGCTGGATAACCATCAGATTTACGCTTACAATTAATAATAAATATCCGACTGCACTTTAAGTAAATATTCAGAATACAAGCGAGGAGATAAATCTTTGGGTATAGCCTAGTGGGTAGTATGTTGGTCTTGTAATGCGAAGGTCGTGAGTTCAAATCCCGGTCGACGCAATATATAATTCCAGCACATTGCCTACTTGGGTATACCTTGGTCAATTCAATCTACGAAAATGAAAAATTCGTAGAAAGAGGGTTGTGCGAGGGGCTGACAACCCTTCCACAATAAGTAATGAGAAATGTTAAGGAACCTGAATGTCAGGAGGCCAAGGTCCGATTTGGGCTGTAGCGCCATAGAAGATAAATCTTTGAAGAAGTCATAAAATTCTTCATATAAACGAGAATCAGTGTTATTCGTCATCAGACCCAGCTTGCTTTATGGTGCGATTGTGTGGTGGATTACCCTGAATTTAGAGACAAACCGCATTATCCTTGACAAGGTGCAGAGAACAGCAAGTTTCTGCATAAGTGGCGCTCTGGGAACAACCCCCACCATAGCATTAAAAGTGCTGTTTCATGTGCTACCTCTCAACATTATTAGTAAACAGAATAAAATTGCCAGTGGACACGCATTAAAACTTCCTTAATTCAGGAAGATTTCGAGAATTAAACCGAACACGCAGAAAACACTCTCCCATGTTTTGATGTTTATAATATTTCCTCACCGTCATCACCCCTCGAGACAAGAGTGGGAGGCAGATAAAATAAAATAAACGGGAGGAAGAGTCCATATCCTTTTGTACTGACTACCAGACAGATTTGGCCTGTGCTGGATCTAAAACGCTCTGGTAGACTGATCTCGCTAAGCAGACAGATAATCAACGCTGCCTGATAGATAGAACTGCTCAGAGGCTTGGCCTTCCGTTTAAACTATTCTTCATCTGTTATGCAGTTGCCTGCTCTCTCTAGAAGACACCACTTAGGCGCACGCTACTGGGATATAATGATGTCCAGTTTCGTTGGTTTCTAGTACTAGTAACTATTCGTTACTTTAAGGAAAGTAATCGTTACATTTTATTCGTTACTCGGTACTCGGTACTCGTTATTTGAAATAACCGCCATATCATGTTGCAGAGATCGGTAAGCCAGTTTTGCAAATCAAAAATTCAAATAGAAGTAATCATCAAATTGAAGAAATTGCCTCTAGTGTCCCATGCAGTAACTATTGTATATGCAACAAGAAACCGCTCTTGATTTCGTTGGCCTAGTATGTTTATTAACACAATGATGACAAGTCTGATTTTTTAATTAAGTACAAAATCCCGTTAGACACTAATGTAAATCTTTTCAATATTTCACAAATTTATCTCTTCCAATAATATTTTTTTTTATTTTACCTTCTCCAATAAATGTTTCTTTAAAATAAAGAATAAAACGACAATACTAATTCAATAACTTTTATTAACCCTTTCGACCCCAACTTTTTTCCTGTGGTTCGACAAATTTTTTTTTGTATTTGGATCATAAAATATTGACCAAAGGGGTGTACACACAAAATTTCAAGTCACCACCCCCATCTGTTTGGGCGCTAGAGAAAGTTGCTTGTGAGCAACATTGGGTAATGGTGGTAAATAATTTATTCAAAACAATTATTTTTCTTAATTGAAACAATTTAACACTTAATTTGTTTATTTAAGAAAATTATTGTTTAATGTCAAAAAACAGTTTTTATTGTTATTACTTCAAAGATGGACCTTACATTTCAGACATTTCGACATTGGAGTCCCAGTTTTGCACAACCTGGATCGCCCTTTATCACCAAACACTACCCAATGTTCCATTTTGTCATACCAATTTATATTTGGAGGGTTCGACTGGAACCTGTACGTTTTTTTAGCTGTGGCAAGGGAAAGCATCGGCTTATCCTCTTTTGCTGTGGGCGGTCGTCCTCTTTTTCTTTAGATAGAATCTGCAGAAAATTGCAAAAGCGCATTGGCAATTTCCAGTTAAAATTTTATTAGAGGAATATGCTTTTGATGAAGACAGCAAAGCCATTTTAAAAATTAGCAGCTGGAGGACGCGGTCTTTGGATCGAGACGATTGGAGGCGACGACTTCAGGAGGCCAGGGCCCGATTTGGGCTGTCGCGCCATTGATGATGATGAATATGCTTTTGTTTAGGATGTAGCAAATTTAAATGTTTTCTATAAAGGAGTCACGCATTTGTAACGGATGTTCCTAGGCACTAATAGAAAATTCTTTTGTACCACTTCCTAGAGCGGTGGTTGACCTTGTAGAGTTCCATCAGCATATCCGCAAGATCTACTCCTCCAATCCCTTTGTTGTAGGAAGCGACAATCGCAGGCCTTGGAACATCTATGTAAGCTTTTTCTTTTGGGCTCCAACGTTTGCAAACCCCAACAGGTTGATGGCCTATGTACGAAGAGATAAGTTGAACTGGTTTATTATCAAACCACCTTACACACTAGATTATGATTAGTTTCACATCTCATGTCATAAGATCCTCTTCCCCGTTTTTTCAGTTCAGTCTCTGAAAGTAACTTCTATCTTCCTTCTACAATGGCGCTACAGCCCAAATCGGACCTTGGCCTCCTGATATTCAGGTTCCTTAACATTTTTCATTACTTATTGTGGAAGGGTTGTTAGCCCTTCGCACAACCCTCTTTCTACGAATTTTTTCATTTTCGTAGATTGAGGTGACCAAGGTATATCCAAGCAGGCAATGTGCTGGAATTATGTATTGCGCCGACCGGGATTTGAACTCACGACCTTCGCAGTACAAGACCAACACGCTACCTACTAGGCTACACCCTAGCCCTCTGAAAGTAACTGGCAATTACTTATTCGGTTTTTACGCACAGTATCTGTTACAAATATGCTCATTTCTTTCAACGCAATGATAATACTCACTGACGTAAATCAGTTATCAAAATAAAATTTAAGGTTCTTGTGTTTGGGAAGAGTAGAGGCCAAATATAGAACTTCATCCGAGGATATTCCCAATCTATATGACGGACAGGTACCTTCGCCCAACACAGAGGGTGAAATCATATAAAATTCCGAATATTGTAGCACGTGTAAATATTTTCAAACCCCATTTGTAAGGTTTAGCTGGGTTGTATTGTTTTAACATTGATTCACCTGTAACCAAAAGTTACAGCAAAAATTCGTTTAGTAATTTATGTACCTAGTCCTGCCATAAGTTCTGTCACATAATTTCTCACATTGGCAACAACTTTATTTTATGAGTGACATTTCAATATCGGCCAGTTTTATAAACGTTATAATGTTGTTGACAGTTGATGGTCATTTAAAGTGTGTTCGTTAACGTGTGAAGATGGAATGGGGTGTAATAGAAAACCGAACTGCAGTGATTGCACTACATAAGTGTGGAAAATCCGCGAGTGAAATTTTCAAGTTGTTGTGCCCGTTAAAAATAACGCAAAGATTTGTGTATCGTGCGATCCAGAGATATAACGCGATCCAGACTATTGAAGATCGACCTCGTTCTGGACGTCCGCGTGATGTACGTTCTTCTGCTGCCATCAAAGCGGTCGAGAGTCGAATTCGTCGAAATCCGCTTCGTAAACAACGAATCATGGCTCGAGAGATGAACATCTCCACCCGAAGTATGTCTCGCATCATAAAATCTGACCTCGGGATGAGTGCCTTTCGACGATCAACGGGACATTTGCTGACTGAGCAGTTGAAGCAAATTAGGAGCACCAGATCGAAAGAGCTCCTTCGGCGGTACGGCAACAACAAACATCGAGAAATTTTATTTACCGATGAAAAAATTTTTACGGTGGAGGAACATTTCAACCGCCAAAATGATAAGGTGTATGCCCACAGCTCCGCAGAAGCCCGAGAAGTTGCCACTAGGGTACAGCGAGGACATCATCCAGCATCAGTCATGGTATGGTGGGGTGTCAGCTACGAAGGGGTCACCGAGCTTCATTTTTGCGAAAAAGGCGTAAAAACTGCAGCGAAAAATTATCAAACGGACATCCTGGAGGGATGTGTGAAGCCGCTGAACTCTACGCTATTCAACAATCGACATTGGGTTTTCCAGCAAGATTCTGCGCCAGCCCACAAAGCTCGAACCACACAAGCGTGGTTGGAAACCAATATTCCACAGTTTATAAGGGCGACGGAATGGCCTTCTGGGAGCCCAGATTTGAATCCCCTGGACTACAAACTGTGGGCGGAGTTAGAGTCCATTGTGTGCACGAGACGACACCCAAATATCGAGAGCCTTAAGCGATCTTTGACAGAAGCAGTAGCTAATTTTCCGCTAGAAACAGTGCGTACTGCTATCGATGACTGGCCCAACAGATTAAAGAGCTGTGTTAAGGCTAAAGGCGGCCACTTTGAATAATTTGTTGCTTATTTTACTTCCATTAGTATGCCACAATAAAATATATTTTCCTTTGTCAAAAACTCTTTTTCATTTATACAAAAATTGCCCATATACGTGTGACAGAACTTATGGCACGACTAGGTAGATACATACCTTTAAACGCAGTTATATGTTCATCCACACTTAGATGTTCTTCCTGAGGTAATTTTTCGAAGTTTTATTTGAGGATGTTTAGTAAAGGACGTATCTTATACAGCTTGTCATAATTTAAATTTACCTTTTTAGGTTGTTTAGTATTGTCAATAAAATATAAGCATTGCTTAATTTTTTCAAATCTACCGAAAGATATTGAGTCTGTAATAGCGGTAAGCTTCTTATATTTTGAATTGAGGCAATTTCAAAACACCTAAGTATAAGAGAGCACTAAAATAACGTCTTATTTCCTGCTCAGTACATTTAAGTTCTATGCCCAGTTCTTGCAGTGCGTACAAATTAGTTTGCTCTTTTATCAAATGAACAGCACGAATATGAAAAAAATTTGAAAAATACTCCACTGGCGTCATAACGTCATCAACTTGCAAATTGGAATCTTCTTTCCAAATATTTTCTGGGGCTTCAAATCAACTTTTTCGAAGTTAGTCTCAGCAGCACTGCAAGGTTCCATCTCATCTTGTTCCTAAATTGAATTGTCGAGAAGTCCGATCTCTATACTTTCGCCTCTTTCCACGATCCCTTCCAAATTCTGCTCTAGCACTGCAGAAATATCTTCATCTTCACTTTCTTCATCAGTAGAAACATCCCAATCGAAATTTAAAATCTGCTGTACATCTTCTGTTGTCAAACCTTTCCCTTGTGGTCTCATAACTAAAATAAATAAATTTATTACCACAATTATCCAAAGTTGCCCACAAGCAACTTGACAGCTTTGAAAATTACTCACCGGATATTTGTTTAAAACTACACAATTTCACTTGTCCAAATATTTAATTTAATCTGTGCTGATTAGTATTTATTTTATATATTAATTTTTTTTTTTTTAACTTTACTTAAAAAAAATCACTTACTTACACACGTCTCATTAACTTTTTGCCGACACAGCTGCAGTTTATTGAAGTTAACTTTGCTAAATGATCCACAAATTGAGCTATTATTGATCACACTTCGTTTAGACATTTAAAACTACCGTTATCATGACAATTCAGCAAACAAGAACAATAAGAACTCTGACCGTAACCCGATAAACAAGCGAAATTTCTCTCAAACAACGTTGGGGGTGAAAGGGTTAAATCGAAATTTTCTTCAAGAAAAATTCCTCAAATTGATTCTCTTCATCACCCTAAGCAATCTGCAATCTGGCATCACTGATCCCACAACCCTAACACTAGGAACGGCTGCATGCCGAGCCCAGCGCCACAACTCTACTTGACGACATTCTTGGTGTTGAAAGAAACAAAACGAAAAAAAAAAAACAGAATTATGATTTGGCGTAAAGCCATTTGTATGGGAGGTGGCAGAGGAAGTGAAGCGTTTAAGATGATTTTGAAACTGCTTATCATCATCCTTATCACCATGCCTTTATTCAATTTCAAAGTCGATAGCTCTCGAAGGAGAAATGCTTTTCTTGAATTTATAATATAGATATTTATATGGGAGGGGGTAGAAGGAGTGAAGCGGAGCTGAACATTTTTTCTAACATTTATTGCAATTATTAAAAAACAAATTCTGGCAAAATTTTAAGTTTGTACTTTATCTAAATCGATGTAATGCATTTAACAAAAATTATGTATTTGTATGGGAGGGGGTAGAAGGAGTGTACGGATCAAAACAAATTTTCGCATTATTAATTGAAATTTCAAAATATCGTGAAATTTGTATGGGAGGGGGTATAAGGAGTGAGGTGAAGTTGATCATTGTTTTTTAACTAATTGCAATTGTAGTAGAATTAATTCTGGCAAAATTTCGTCTTTTCAGCTTTACTAGTTTCAATGAAAATCGAAAATATGTATTTTTCAAAATTGTCCAGGAGTGAGGGAATCGGATCAATATTCCGTCATGTTAATGACATCTATATCATAATACTTTGACCCAAATTTCAAGTCGATAGCTTGAATAGTTTCAAAGAAAAATCAATTTCTTAATATTTCGAAATTTCATGAAATTTGTATGGGAGGGGGTAGAAGGAGTGGGGAGATGTTGCCCATTCACGAACTTAAAGTTACTTTTTGCTAAAAATGACACAAAATTTTTTCGCACTTTAGCTCAAAGCTTTTGTGAGTTATGCTGTAGACAGACGCACAGACAGACAGACGGACAGACAGTCACTCGGAATCGAGGTTCTTGAGCGATAACAAATATTTCTGTACCCTTGGCGGCTCTGTGCGAGCGTTATTTCTTAGAGTTACAAACGGTAGGCAAACACAATATACTCTCAGATTTCATCTAGAGTATAAAAAAACGCATCATTTTCTCAGAAGACTTTGCTGAAGGGTAAAATAATAGTATTCCTTCTCGTTCTTGCTTTGGTATGGCGGTATGGCGTTATACACAAGTGTAGGTTTCCTTCCAGTGATATAACGAAAAAAGCAACTAAACGTTACTTTCAGTATAGGTACTCTATATTGTTGCGAGCTAGGGGTTCGCCGTGATTTCAAGTAAAACACAATTCATTTGAAAATAAGTGATACTTTATTTATTCGCACTGTCACTTAATTCGCACTTTAACTTAATTCGCACTATATGGCACCACCGATATTGTTTTATCGCGTTCTTGCACCGGTTCGCGTTCTTCCACAGATGTCGCTGAATGACTGACTCCCGTCCGGCAGCTTCGTGCTTTTATACCAGTTTTTCCCAATTCTCGAAGCTTCCGTCAGGTGTCGTTGCCTGTGTACTATTCTATTCGGGAAAGGTCTAGATCTTTAATTGCCTACTTTTTGGAGTATACTTTCGGGTGTATTTCTAGACTATACCGGAAGGTTCTAGAACTTGATTATGGCTTTTTACATATTGGGGGACTATTCTGGCATCAATATTGCGTGGTTGCCAGATCTATAATAATATGTTTGTGGAACGAATACTCGAGTAACGAAACGTTTTGACAGTTCAGTTACTTCCCAGCAAACAAAATAATTTGTTAAAGAATCGTTAATAAATTACATTAACGAACGATTTGATCGTCAACGAGCGTCATTAACGATACATTAATGATTCATCCAGCGGACTAAATGGACATTCGTTAATGATTTACTTTTAACGATTTATTATTGAATTGTAAAACGCTTACAAGAAACGAAACAAGTTTTTACTCGTTATCAATGAATCATTAATGTATCTTTGATGATTTTTATTCTAATTCATTAACGAATATCGTGTAAGACTTATAAACGATATTATTTATGAAACATAAGCGATATTTTGAAGAACTGGAATTTTAATGCCATACAAGAGAAAATCGCAGATGGTTATTGTATTCTGTTGCCAATGCCGTTAAAATGTTCACGCATGTGCTCACACTCAAGCAAGTACGCACTCGAGAACAATCCTTTCCAAACTAAATCTCACCGTTTTCCACCGTTTCTAACGTTTGCAGTGTCTTGAGATATCGACACAAAATCATTTTTGGCACTATCAATGCGCATGGGTTAACAAGATCCAAGTCGTTACACTAATGTTTGGTTTGCCTAAGAGCTTGATGCAGTTTATTTGTCTTGTGTTATTTCATGCTCGATTTAGGATCATTATTTGCGAGCGCTTGTTAAATTGTTTGTTGGTTTTTTCGGAAGCTCATTTCGTTACTTCTGTAACGAATATAAATCTGTGTCGGTACTCATTACTTCCAATTTCGATCGGTAACGAGTACTCGTGTAACGTATAGTTACCTTTTTGACATCAATACTGGGATAGTCACAGCAGTCTGACAAATGCGGAGCCAGGAACTTTCAACGCTTCATTGAGTGCTCCGGTTGGTTTACCGAGTATGAGTCTCTTCTAAGATCCTGTGGCATTACAACGGACCAGCTTTTGGTCTATGTGCGCCCGGACTTTCGTCTGGGCGCACTTGCACTTATTGTGTAATTCTTTCTTCGACATTCAGATTCCACCCAAATTCAGATGGAATCTGAATGTCGAAGAAAGAATTAAGAAGTTCAATTGTGTTCAAGATGATTCCCAAATAATTTACCTTATCTGAAAGGGTTAGAGTAACTAGCCCAGTGGTTGGCAGATTGAAACTAGCTGTTCGTATTTTTTTTTAGTGAAGAGTATCAGAGTAATCTTGTCAGGGTTGATTCTCAATCAACACGTATTGGGCTAATCAGCAACAAGGTATAATGCGTAAAATTGTCAGGTATTTTCCACTAATTTAGATGACTAAGTTATCCGCATAAGCGATAGTGGAATGTCTAGCAGTGTTAAACTACGAGAGGATATCATTCAGAGCCAACAGCCGAAGTAAAGGTGACGAAACTCTCCTTATTGTGTTCCTTTTTGCAATTGTTTTTTCCTGGAGGCGTTTCCCACTAACAACACGTATTGGTGCTTATATTTTTGAACGCACCATCTTCATACACAAAAGCACTTAAAGTATATAGTCTTTAATATAGACTTTCCAATTTTGTATACTGCCGTGTGCTGTGCCGCTGCCATAGACACTCCTTTCGTGTGAGCGTGTGAAGGACAATACGATCACACAATCACTAGATATATTAAGAAATCGAAAAAAAAAATATCTGTATTGCAGGATCAGCAAAATAACAAGAACAGGAAAACTAAGACGTAGGCGGCACTGTAGGATATGCAGAACAAAATAAGGATTATCTCAGCTTAGCAATTGATCTGCGAAAGATCATGTGGAAGATCAACAGATCTCTGAAAGCTCAGTCAACCATAGAACATCAAGATATCTGTAGAATATCAGTTGATCTGAGGAAAACCGCTCTAAATCAATCGGTCTATGGAAGTCTATGGAGAATTAACGGACAGGATGTAGAAGAGGTGCATGAGTTTTGCTATCTCGGAAGCATTGTCAGCATGGACGGCGGAGCCGAAAAGGATGTTGAGGCTCGGCTAAATAAAGCTCGTCAGGCCTTCGGTATCCTTTCCCCTTTCTGGAGGTTAAGAGAGATCTCCCTTCGCACGAAGCTGCGAGTTTTTGACGCATGCGTCAAATCCGTGTTGTACTACGTGGAAAGTGACTGTTCGACTTTCCAAGAAACTACAGACTTTCGTGAACCAATGCCTCCGACGCATTTTAGGAATATTGTGCCCAGAAGTGATCTCCAACGACGAACTTTGGAGTACAACTGGCCAGACTAAAATAGGTATTGAGATTCAAAGGCAGTGGATCGGTCATCTTTTGAGGAAACCAGAGCGCAACATCGCCAAACAGGCTCTGGATTATAATCCTCAGGGAAGACGTCGGGTTGGTCGACCATGTAACACAGAGTACAACAAAGAGTAAGAACACTTTCTATATTGCCTGGGTTAACATGTTTGTCACGTGCTACCTCTGAAAAATCCGGTTTTTCCCTCTGAAAATAAAGAGAGCAACGTGTCCCGCCGAGTCCGCGACACTTCTTATCTCTCATTCTAGTACATGGCGTTCTTACGGCTTTTGCTCGCGTCGTATTCAACTTGGACGGCGGGTGCGCGGGTCATGGTCGGCGGGTGATCGACGATTCTCCTTCCGCTCAATGTTTTCGATATTTTTCGCTTGCTCTTGTCTAATAAATAAAAATCTTTGCGAGAATGAAATGGAAAGATCAGATTAAATGTTCACTGTAAGCGTGAGAGAGAGGAAGCACACGTATCGGCGATGAAACACGAGTGTGTTTTCGGCAAATTTTCGGAGCCGGGTCGCATTTTTAGCTAAGTGTTCCTACTCTTTGTTGTACTCTGATGTAACACATGGACGCGAGCAGTTGAGCAGGAGGCCAGAAGAATAAACAAGTCCTGGCAACAGCTTAAGGCTGATGCTCAGGATCGCGTCTTGTGGAAGAGAGTAGTTTCTGTCCTATGCCCCTATAGGGGGTCTTAACAGGAATTCGATTGATTGATTGATGGAAGATCAGTTGAATTGTAGGTGATCGATCAGTTAATCTGTGGGAGGTCATTTCAACTTTGCACCATAAATGATCAGTTGATCTCTAGGAGAGCACATGATTGCATCAAGTTCAATGGACGAATTACCCTTCCCCTTTTACTGTATACTTAAAATCAAAAAAACTTTAGGAATCTCGACAGTATCTTTATTTTTTCGGGTTAAAATCTGTATTTCTAACTAGTAGAGATACGTGGGAGGTCAGAAATTTCTCGGAATGAAGGGGATAGACAAAGGAGAGGGGAAATATTTTTACCTGGGGTATTCTAACACTCAAAACAGGTATAATTAATTAGTTCTCGCCAAATCAACAAGTCAATCGGAAAGAAAACGCTAGCTATGGACAAAATTGAGTTTCATGCTGTCATAAAGTTCCTTACCAAAAAAAGAAAAATGCCACAAACCACTTTAGAAGAAATAACATCTGTTTACAGGGATTCTGAAAAAACGATGATTTATAATTGGCATAGTTTTTTCCAGGCAAGGCAGAGAGTCAATTGAAAATGATAAACACTCGGGCCGGTTGATTGAAGCCACTTCCTTAAGAATCGTCGAAAAAGTGGAGAAACTTGTTCTCAAAGATGCTCTTTTAAAGAAGAAACAAATCCCAAAATTGGTTGGAGTATTAGATACAACCATTTTGAATATCCTTCACAATCATCTCGGCATGTCTAAAGTTTGCGTAAGAGCACCGAGAATGTTCTCAGTGGTTCAGAAAAAGCATCGCGTCGAGTGTTTGCGCGGGTTTTGGATCTCTGTAGCTTGGATTGTTACTGAAGATGAAACTTGGGTTCATCACTATGGCCTAGATCAAAGCAGGGGCTCCATAAAGGTGCTTCAACTTCAAGAAGTTCAAGGTCTTATAATCCGCAATCAAAGTCCACTATTTTTTTTGGGACTCAGGGGGGTCTTGATGATCGACAATAAAGAAAAAGGACAAAATATCACAGGGCGATACTATGACAACCTGCTACAAAAATTAAAGAATGCCATCAAAGAAAAAAGAAAAGGAATGTAAACTCGAGGTGTGCTGCTTTTGCATACAACGCACCTGTTCACAAGAGCAATTTTGCAATGGCTGCCCTACGGATATGTGGCAACGGAATATTGAACCACCCTCCTTACAGTCCAGAACTGGAACCTTTCGATTACAGTTTGTTCCCAAAACTAAAGAAAGAAATTCGGGGAAGAAAATTTATCAACGGCGAAGAGGTGAAGTCGGCAATTTCAGCATATTTTGGAGGCCTTGATAAAACATTTTTTTAGAAGGAATTAATAAATTTGTGAGAGATGTGATAAATGTATTAGGCTTAAGGGAGAATATTTTGAAAAGGAGAAGTAAAAGCTTGTTGAATTTTACCCCCTTGCCTGTCATTCTGCGAAATTTTCGACATCCCATCGTACATTCCCAAATCAGATGTTAAAAATTTAAAACTTCCAAAATGAAAATTCTGAAAAACAATTCGAAGAATCATCCTCATTTAACTGAATTTCAACAATAATACGATTTAATTTTTTTTTAGTTAAAATAAATATTCGAAGAAATAATTCAAAGAGATAATCTCCGACTCGTTACATTTCTAATTATTTTTCCAAGCTAGATCCAATTACTAAATGGAATGGCAATGCCCTTTTGATCTTTTACTAAGTTACAATAAAGTGGCATAGGAATCGTCAAGATTTACTCAAGTGCACAATATTCGATTCGATAGGGAAGCAGCTTTCAGCGGCAACAACAAAAATTACACAAACAACAACCAGCATAGTAGTGAAATATGCACTTGAAAGTGCATTGAATGGCTAAGCGTTGCAGAGGTTTCTAAACTTGAAAAAGAGGGACAGAGAAATACATAAATGTAACATAACATGCAACAAGACTTGTTCAAACCACTGCACAATTTGTAGGTCTTCTGGTGTCGAATGTTTCGCTATATGAAACTGGGGTTGAAAAAATAAATTAAGTATAAATACAAATTCCATACAAAAGTTCTCGTATAGAAATGTGTCTGTGCATAATTCAGTTGCAAATCTCTTCAGTGTGATTTCCGAATAAGTATACTTATGTTATTTTCCCCCCGCACCCACACTAATAATTATGACCTACCCTAAAGCTGGAAAAAAAAATAAGATTGCAGTCATACAGCTTGCAGTCATACAGCTTGGTTTTAGATTATGCAGATGGAAGAATCTCATGTATCACATCTACTTGGAAATTTGTATCAATCCACTCTATTCACACTCTCAGCTCACCAGCTATCATAATATCTAATTACTCTATTGCGGATTGATTCTATTATAATTCTTCTAGAAGAGCGGAATAAAAAGTTTAACTTCGTTTAGTTTTGTTGTTGTTTTTTTTTAAATAAAAACGATCACGTTTCAGACAAGTAACATCCTGGATTAGTTTGCGTATGCACAATTTTATTAGAAAAAAATGTTTGCGCGCGTGGGACTTATGTATTTTACTCTCAAAGTATCTTTTTGATAAATTGACTAATTTGTCTGTCTCTGGCGTATGCAAATCTTTATCATTTATGATCAGCATGATCGCCAATCTGATTGTATTTAATAGTAACAATTTGTTTATATTTTTGACGTAAATCCATCGGGGTTGTGTTCTGATCTGAAAAAAAATTGTGTGTTTTGCAATAAAACCGATTGAATTTGAGACGATTTGTTCGATTTGTGGCGATCATCCACATGATCACTAAATTCAACGATTGTTGATCGTGATCAATTTTCTAAATTATTTATAAATTACTTATTCGCTTAGAAATAGATACAATTGATTCCCTTGATGATGCTTTTCAATATTAAAAATACTTTTATAGTTAATTTGATCTGCGATTAATATTGCCTTAATATCTGATCAGTAAAACTCGAAATCATCTGATCACAGGTCAATACTACCGAAATAGACAACAAGAAAAAAAACATTAAATATAGCGCCAAAATCGCTTAATGTTGTTTTTCAACTCGCGACACTTTTCCGTGACACCAAGTGCGTCACCGAAAACAACCAATCAATCATATTTCAGGACGCCGACGCAAATCGAGTGGGCTTGAACTTTTTCAACGACACTCAAAATATTAGGAAAATAAAAGTAGGTTAAATAGCGGGAAAAAAAATCAGAAATGGATGAATGTTTGTATGTACCGACGCAAAATTCGGACACATTGAATTGAATCACGTATGGAAATTTTTCTTAGACAGTTCATTGATCGGACATAAAATGCATCGCGTATAAAGGGTGTTTTTTTTTAGAGGCAGACAACTTTAAATTGGCAACACTGTTTTCTGCGACAGATGATTTGGCAGTTCCCGGTTGTGTTGGGGTTAGTTTGGTTTTGCAATTCATCATGAATAGACTGACGCCAAAACAAAGTTTGCAAATTGTTCAAATTTATTTTGAAAACCATAGTTCACTTCGAGAAAAAATTTTGTTCATTGATGAAGCACTCTTTTGGCTAAATAGCTATGTTAATAAGCAGAATTGCCGCATTCGGAGCGATGGTAATCCACAAGTCATTGCCGAAACACCATTACATCCAGAAAAAGTCACCGTTTGGTGCGCTTTATGGGCGGGTGAAATCATTGGTTTATATGTCAAAAATGATGATGGTGAGAACGTTGCAGTCAACAGTGAGCAGTCCAGAGACATGATTACTAACTTTTTCGCGCCTCAATTGTCACACAGCGCGCAATATAACTAATTTCCTGAAAAAAACGATTAATTTCACGAAATGGACCTGTTAATTGGCCACCTCGTTCTTGCGAATTGATGCCATTAAATTCTTTCTCTGGGGATATGTAAAGTCCTATGTCTACGCCGATAAACCAGATACAATGGAGCACTTGGAAGCCAACATTCGACGTGGTATTTCCGAAATACAGACTGAGTTACTGCGAAGAATAGTGTGTGAAAATCGAACTTCCAGATTGCGCCATATACGCGCTAGCCGCGGCGGCCACATGGCCGAAATCATATTCAAACATCAATGCCATAAAATTATCTTCCATGGATATTAAAAACCATTTTAATTATTTTATTTCAATTTAAAGTTATCCGCCTCTAACAAAAACACCCTATATAAACATTAGCGTGTCATGGAAAAGCGTCATCCTATGAACCTACATGTCATGAGAATTTTCTGTTTGGAGAATTATGGTGACAACTTTCGGTGATACATACATCAGTGCGAACGATCCTTTTTAATTTTAGCTTTTACTTCGTTTTTGAACTAAACATATTAGAGTAATGAGTTCCATAATACAAAGTAAAAACTTTCATACAAGATATATCTAGTTCGTTCTCTTCGCCAGAGACGAAATACGATCGTATTGAGCCTGCGTCAATGCAATCAAGTGAGCAGAAGGATTGTAGGTGTGTATCGATCACCCGTCATTCGGAATATGTCTTACATTGAACAATATTGCGTTGCCATTTTGTTTCATTCCTTGTATTCCTGGTATCAGCCATAGGAGCGCATTGCGCCAAAGTAGTCACTCACTCTCTGTCAGTCACCCGCCATATTAACCGAATAAGCAAATCAATGCAAACAGGCAAACACATTCTTCAAAGGCGCTGTAGCCCGAATCGGGCCTTGGTCTCCTGACCTTCAGGTTTCTTAATATTTTTATTTGTTATTGTGGGAGGGTTGTTAGCCCTTCGCACAACCCCTTTATACAGGGTGTTTGGCACTCCGAGGGCCACCTTGTATAACCCCTTACTACAGTGATCACAGAATTTTGAAGGTCAAAGTATCAAAAATTTGTGGTCTGAAGCAAATACCTCAGGATTGGGTACAGGTACAATGCGGACTATTACACCAAAAGAAAGGTTATTCAATTTCCTAGAAAACAAGATATAACACTTTGAATTGCGATTATTAGTTTTCAATATATAGCGTTTTGAGTGAGTGAGGGTACAGGTCCGAAACACTTTTCTTGGTCACCCTGTATCTCCGCGGATATTGAAAAAATTGACCATCTCCGTAGAACAATTTTTTTCTCCAAATATATCTAGGAATAACCCCTTACAAGGTGGCCCTCGGAGTACCAAACACCCTGTATACGAATTGTCATGTTCGTACTTTAAAGTGACCCAGATATACCCAAGTAGGCAGTGTGATAGAAATATGGGTCGACCCGGATTTGAACCTACAACCTTTGCATTGTAGACCAACGCGCCACCCACTAGGCTACACCTAGGCAAATACATGTATGTGTGAAGTGTGTATTGCTTTTGCGGTTGTGGCGAACGAAGAGGTCAGCCGAATATGCAGCTTCCCGAACTCTGCATTCAGTCAGCTCACTATCAGTTCATTTCAAATTATATGTGAGTAGTTTTAGTGAATAGTTCGTTTAGTTCAATGACTAAAATATGAACTAAACATGTTTAGTCACGAGAGCAGCCAGACAAGTACCCAACCTAACAAAGAAAACTATAAAAAATTTGGGGAAAAATATCTTTAGTTCTCTGCATACTCTTCTTTTAGCTCGATACACTTTTTCCAGCGATGTTTAATAACTTCGATACCTAGTGAGAATCGTCCTCCTAGCTCCAGCCATCAATTGCAGAATCCACTTCTTCATTGACTGCAAACAAAATATAATCCGAGGGGGCTCAATCTGGCGAATGGGCTGCGCGAGGAAGCAATTCGAACTTTAACTCGTTGATGTGTGCGCTGGTGCATTGTCTTGATGGAACAAAACTTTCTTTTTTGCCAAATTCGTCCGTTTCTTCCTGATTTGATCACTCAAGTGCTGTAAGAAGTTCGCATAATACTCGCCGTTAATTGTTTTTCCTTTCTGAAGATAATCAATGAAAATTTTCCCACGCGCAACTCAAAAAACTGACGCCATGATATTGCCTGCAGATGGAAATATCTTCACCTTCTTTGGAGACGATTCTTCCCTCTCAGTATATTGTTTTGACTTTCCTTCGTCTCAGGTGTGAAGTGTTGGACCCATGTTTCATCAATGATTATGAATCGACGCAAAACCTCGGCTTTATTGCTGTGAATTTCGCCAAACACTCGATTGAAACATCCCCACGACGCTGTTTTTCTTCCATCGGGAGTTGAAAATGATGTTTTCTCGTTGAAGGTTGATATGGATGAGAGCGATATTTATTTTAAATTCATAAAGTTGATTTTGAGCAATAGTAGATCAATAGAGTTAGGTTAGCAATACATAATATCCTGCTGAGAATTTAGGTATTTAGGTAACAATTCAATTGCCGTAATTGGAATTCTCTATACAACTAGATACACATATATATATTTAAAAAGTTATTGAAAACCGCCAACTTTTTTTTTCAAAACTTCAACCTTTATTGTGCACAAATCGTTAAATATTTATTATTCAAAGAAATGTCCGTTGCTAGCCACATCTCTTTACCATCTTTCTGGTATACGGATTCCGCGTCGAAAAAACTGCTCTTCGATTCAATTTTTGTCTTCTTCATAAGAATGGAAGTGCTGCTCAGTCAGGCCATGCGTCATCAATCGGAATAGGTGGTAGGCGGAAGGGGCGATAACTGGAGAATACGGCGGGGGGGGTTAGGATGTCCCATTTATAGTTCACAGGTATGTTTTCAGAACGTGAGCAACATGTGGCCGCAAGTCGTCGTGCAGCAAAATTACTCTGTCGTATCTCTCATCGTATTGCGGCCGTTCCTCCTTCAATGCTCGGCTCAAACGCATTAGTTGTTTCGGCTTGGCCGTTGATGTTGAAGGATGTCCGCGGTATCCCAATGAATTTTTTCGCTTTGGATTGTCGTAATATATCCACTTCTTATCGCGAGTGACAATGTGATTCAAAAACCCCTTCCTTTTTTTGCCGTTGGTGGAGCTGTTCGCATGTGAAAAAACGCCGTTCCCCGTTTCTTAGCTTCAACTCGTATGGCATCTAATTTCCTTGCTTTTGCATCATTCCCAAGCTTTCAAACGATGTGAAATGGCTTGTTGAGTCACACCCAATGAATCTGCAAGTTGTTGATGCGTTTGGAATGAATCTTCGTCCAGTAATGCCTCCAATTCTGCGTCTTCAAACTTTTTAACCGCTCCGGGATGCTCCATGTCTTCCACGCCGACACCTTCTTTCACTAATAGCATCCACATCATAAGTTTCAACAATCATTCGGCGCGCCTCAGCCGCAGATTTTTTTGAGTTGAAAGCAAAAAGCAAAACTTCTCGCAAATGGCGCATATTTGGCTCAAACTTCGGCATATTCGCGCACTAAGAAGTATAAAAAGTAAAGACGCAGATAAAACTTCACAAATCTAATGATAATTAGTTGAAAGGAACGATTTCCGGATTTTACATTGTTACGCTTTATTATTAGCTCGCGTACAGTCGACGGTCATCCAATAACATATTGGGAATTTTTTCCACAATTTCTGTCGTAGTCGCCTCATTAGGTCGACCATATGATGTTCGTCTTGGCAGCTCGTACGGCCTTGTTTAAACTCCGCCACCCAATATTTTTTTATTGTAAACGAGCAGGAGCAGGAGTTGAACAGCAGGTCAGTGGAATAGACAAGTCCTGGCGGCAACTAAAGACCGATGCTCAGTATCGCGCCTTGAGGAGGAGCACTGTTTTTGTCCTATGCTCCTGTGAGGGGTCTTAACAGGAAATTGATGTATTGAATGAATTGAAGGAGCAGATTCTTTTTGAATAGAATCTAGCTCCGCTTTGATATTGTTGAAATGAAAGTATACCGTGGTGGCCAAATAAAAGTTAACACCTTTGAATATCACCACATACCGCCTCTACATAATGAGCGTCTTTGATGGCGTTTTTGAACTCCTCCTTGGTCCTTGGTCCCCGACTTGCCACTTTTCGATCTTGTTTTCTTCGAAAGATCAT
Organism: Chorisops tibialis; assembly: GCA_963669355.1. Lineage (NCBI taxonomy): Eukaryota > Metazoa > Arthropoda > Insecta > Diptera > Stratiomyidae > Chorisops > Chorisops tibialis. The sequence continues at coordinate 137,488,913 of OY770264.1, forward strand.
AAAATTGAAAAGAAAATTATATACAACATTTTCGTATAAATTAGCAGGATAGCAAAGATCTAAGCTGGCAGCCGAATATGCAGCCTCCCAAACTTTACATCCAGGCAACTCACCTACCAGTTCATTTCGAACTATATGTGAGAAATTTTAATGAATAGTTCGTTTAGTTCAATGATTGAAATATGAACTAAACATCTTAGTCATTTTCAATATTGCTCTGCTCTTCGATCAATGCTACTTTGATCATTATGCCTACAACGAAAGGTACATCACAACCCCGATATTCTCTAATTGATTTTGTTGCTTCGAAAGATCATAAAATTCAGAAGAAAATTAAAATGCTATTTTTAATAGTAACGGAAAAATTTTGGACTTAATTTTTGCTAATAATGATTTTTCCTCCTTTAATATTATTGACGTTAATGAGGCTAGTGTTAATCTTTTAAACAACTCGGTCAATCATAAAGCTATTGATTTTAAAATTAAGTTTTATAAATTTCGTAACGATCCTAACAATGATTTTGGCAAATTCTACTGTTTCTCTAAAGCAGATTATTTTGAGTTAAATAGATACTTTGGCACAATTGATTGGGCACATTCTTTCAAAAATTTAGATTTAAAAGCTATTAATGCTACTTTCACGTTGATAATTAATGAGGGTATCGATCGGTATGTTCCTAAAGTCAAGAAGAGTTCGATCAAGCTTCCCTGGCAAAACTCTCGTCTTTCTAGGTTGAAAAATGCAAGGAATAAGGCACATAAACTGTTTATAACCACGAATAACATTGCGCATTATAATAACTTTTTTCGTTTACGTAGGGAGTATGAGGTTCTGAATAAATTTTTATATCATAATTACTTAACGAATGCCGAGTCAAAAATTAAATCAGATAGCAGATATTTTTGGCATTTTGTAAACTCGAATCGTACACACAATGGTCTCCCATCTAGTATGGAGTACAAAGGTCTAACTTCAATGGATGCATCTTCGTCTTGTGAATTATTTGCAACTTTTTTTCAATCAGTTTATAATAACAACAACATTTCTTTTAACCCAAATCGATATGCTAGCATTAGTCCTATTGCTGACATTGGCCTTATTGAAGTATCTGATGAAGATGTTTATGTCGCGCTTTGTAACTTAAAAAGTAATACTTGTCCAGGCCCAGATAATATTCCAGTATCTCTATTGAAGCATTGCCGAGACTCTCTGCTATTTCCATTGAAAACTATTTTTAATCTCTCCTTGTCAAATGGTGAATTTCTAGACCATTGGAAAGATTCCTACATCACTGCCATTTTTAAATCAGGCCCTAAGCATTTAGTGGAGAATTATAGAGCTATCTCTAAACTGTCCGCAATTCCTAAACTTCTTGAAAGTATTGTCAAAGACAAGCTATATTTCTTAGTTCGTGAACATATTTCAACCTGTCAACATGATTTTGTTTCTGGAAGGTCGACTTTAACTAATCTTACTCTATTTAGTAATTTTTCTATGAATTCACTAGAAGCTGGATTTCAAGTTGATGTCCTCTATACAGACTTCGTTAAAGCATTTGATAGAGTGCACATCAACCTTCTTCTGTCTAAGCTATATGCTCTTGGCTTTCATTCCAAGATGCTTGATTGGCTTACTTCGTACCTGTGCAATAGAACTCAACATGTCAAGATTGATTCCTTTATATCTAAAAGCATTTTTGTCCATTCTGGAGTTCCTCAAGGGAGCCACCTGGGACCTATTCTGTTTATATTGTTCATAAATGATGTTTTCTCAATTTTTCAACATTCTTCTTGTTTGGGCTATGCGGATGATTTAAAGATTTATACAAGAGTGAGTAGTCTCCAAGACTGCTATAATTTTCAAAGAGAAATTGATGCATTTGTTGATTGGTGCAAATTCAATCTCTTAGAGCTAAGTCTTCCTAAATGTAAGATTATGTCTATTTATCGTGGTCGTTCACCAATATTGAATATCTATTATATGGATAATTCAGTTTTATCTCGTTCACGTGAAGTCGATGACCTAGGTGTATTGCTGGATCATAAGCTAAGTTTCGTTTCGCATATTGACCGTAAGGTTGCACGAGCTAATTCTCGCTTGGGTTTTGTTAAGAGAAATTCAGTTGATTTTCAGGATCCTTATACTTTGAAATCTCTGTTCTGCTCTTTGTTAAGACCTCTTTTAGAATACTGTTCCGTTGTCTGGGATCCATCATTTGACATTCACTCGTTTTGCTTTGAGGAGGCTGGACTGGGCAAATGATTTGCCTTGTTATGAAAACCGTTGTAAATTAATCGTCTTACGTTTTCTTGATCTTAGAAGAAAACAACACTCGATAATGTTTCTGCGTGATATTCTTGGTAATAGAATTAGCTCTCCTGAGCTGCTTTTTAAAATATCCATTTATGTTCCTGAAAGACCTTTGCGAACTCGTGATTTTTTAAAACATCCTGCACATAAAACAGTTTATGGATCAAATGAACCCTTAACTCGTAGCATATCTAATTTTAATTCGGTTGACAATGTTATTGATATTAGCTGTACGAGGGACTGCTTTAGAGAAATTGTATTAGAAGCTTTCAATCTTTAGCGATCTTATTGTTGATTTATGTTTTTATTATCCTTATGTTTAATTAGTTTTAAGTTTCGTTTTTAATTTTTAATTTTCTTCTTTTTAATATTATTTTATTTTAATTAGTTTTAAGTTTCGTTTTTAATTTTTAATTTTCTTAATATATATAATATATAATGTATACAAATTTATCATCAGGCCTGTAAGGACTCTGTTCGGTAGGCTAAATAAATAAATACAACATTTTCATATAAATAAGCAGGATAGCAAGGATCTAAGTTGTCAGCCGAATATGCAGTCTCCCGAATTTTACATCCAGCCAACTCATCTACCAGTTCATTTAGAACTATATGTGAGAAATTTTAGTGAATAGTTCGTTTAGTTCAATGAACTAAACATCTTAGTCACTTTCAATATTGCTCTGCTCTTCGATCAATACTACTTTGATCATTACATACCTACTACGAAAGGCAGATCGAAACCCCGATCTTCTCTAATCGATCTTGTTACTTCGAAAGATCATAAAATTCACAAGAAAATTTAATACAAGAGTTTCGTATAAATTAGCAGGATAGCAAAGATCTTATCGAAGGAAACAGAATTGCGATATATCTAGCACCCACTCCCAAACGCCAAGTATAGATAAGGGAAATTAACGCGATAGTGGGTACTTAAGTGCAAAACAATGTTAAGAAGTACATACACACTATAGACTCTTACAACAACATCAATTTATCGACTGAATTTTCGTTTTTCACTGTTTTCTGTATTTTTCCCCACGCTGATATCGAACTTAAACAATTATCACTAAACACGTATATAGTCGAGCCAATATTTGCACTCAGTCTAATTAGCTATAGAGTACAATCATAAACCTTCAGACAAATTACTAGTACTATTCTATTCAGTTTTGAATTCAAAATTAACATGCATTTTGTAATTAGTTATGTCCATAGAATTTATCTAAAATATAAATACACAAAAACAAAATATTAATTACATCCATACAAATAGCATAACTAAAACGTAAGACTATAGTAAATACGGAAAGAAAAAACAGGATAGAAAAATTTAAGCGATAAACAAAGTTCATAGTTTTGTGTCAACGACTCTTTTTCTTTCTGTATGTACGTAATTTTATGTAAAGCATTTTAGTGTTTAAATTATTTCCGTGTCACGTTCCTTAAACATTTGTAATGTTTCGGAAACACTTGCCGTAGCGTTCAATCGCACCCCATAGTAATGAAATGTTTATTTTAGTTTTTAATCAGTATTATTTTGTGACCGCTGTTTGACACACTTTTTTTCACCCGCCCCATTCAAAAAACATTACGATGTCTATGACAATAATTTCATTAAATTTATGACTATTTGTTTTTAGAGAAATTAATGGTTTTTTCCGGTAGATTATATACTCAGTCTCGTGTAGTTGTATAATTAAACACTTGTTATAATTTTCTAGATAATCCAGAATAGGTTATAGGTAATTTTCAATAATACCTTTCTTCGTTATAATTGTGTTGTTATGAATTTATGTGTATAGTTGTAAAAGCTTTCATTCCAGATTACTTCGATATTCGATCGTATTTCGATATTTAACCAATTATTCTTCGATTCTCGATCAATGATGGTTTACATCACGTAGGTGGATAACAATTTTTTTATTAGCTCTATCTGTGATTTTGTTTTTTCCTATCTTAAAATTTTTTTTTCCTATTTAACCATTTTTTTTCGATTTCATCGATCAATGACTTACCGATTAATTTAAATAAATAAAAAATTTCGTCATGTATTCATATAGGCACCGGTATTTTTAATACCACAAAACGAACAATTAAAAAAATGTTTACGATCGTACGTGTGGTGTAGATGTTGTTTATCTATTGCTAAATTTTACACAAATTGTAGACGTAAAGATACACGGAGGCCTTTTAAGATGGAATTAATTTGCGTAGTGTCGGTAAAATCTATGGAATGTAATCATACCTATAAAGTCGTCAATTTTGTTTACAAAATTTTAGTCTATTGAGAAATTTTTTTTTTTTTGAATTTTGAGATTTGTTGTATAGGTGTCTATAAAATAATGAGAAAATGTACGCGTGTAACTTTGATTAAGAGTGAGAAATCTAGCGAGTGTTTATGTTCAAAGATAAACGGATATTTAATTTATAAATTTGTCTGTTTTTTTGCCAATATATAGGATTATAGGAATTTATAAACAATTGTCGATGTTGAAATTTAAGGTTTGAGTTTTGTTGCGTTCTGAGCTATGGCTCTTTCTCTACAAGCTTAGAACGAAAATATTGAACAACGTAGGGTAATGAGTTAGGGTGTAGCCTAGTGGGTAACGTGTTGGTCTTGTAATGCGAAGGTCGTGAGTTCAAATCCCGGTCGACGCAATATACCTCTAATTCCAGCACATTGCTTGCTTGGATATACCTTGTCTTGTAATGCGAAGGTCGTTAGTTCAAATCCCGGTCGACGCAATATATAATTCTAGCACATTGCCTGCTTGGATATACCTTTGTCACCTCAATCTACGAAAATTAAAAAAATTCGTAGATAGAGGGTTGTGCGAAGGGCTAACAACTCCTCCACAATAAGTAATGAAAAGTGTTAAGGAACCTGAATATCATGAGGCCAAGGTCTGATTTGGGCTGTGGCGCCATTGTAGAAGAAGATGTAGAAGAGTAATGAGTTTATCAAAATTCGAGTTCATAATCTGGGGATGGACAAAATCGTTAATGGTTTTATTTATTCCTTCTATCACCTCACGTACAAATTGTGGAATACGTTATCGACTTAACTATTGCCGTGCAATTTATCATTATGATAACGATGAACCAACCAACCAATGTAGGAAACACATCCTGGCGACAAATAAAGAAATGTTTCTGTTCCAAGCAGATGATGATGATCTTCAATTTCGCACACCCATGAATTCTCTACCCCTCCATAAAATAGGAAGACATAATTGCGTTCACTTCTCCGTACATGCTACGAACTCATAACATAATTCTTTTACCGCCTTCCGTAGGAAAAATAAAATTTTGAATCAATTTTTTTTTCGAATTTAAGAATGCTATCAACGTGTGAAGTATGCTACGAAACACTAGAAGAACATTTTTAGAATAGCTTCTCGAAATAGAGAAAAAACAAGTTTTCGCCAATTGTACCATAGGGTGTTTGAACAAGAGGTGTAGGATTTGTTTCCAAGACCCACTCAGAGAACGTACGGCGCTACTGGTGGTCCGTCGGAAGTAGTTCGTGAGTCAATTAGACCTTGTACGCATGCAGAGCCAAATATTTCGTCAATATTCGCTGCAGTATGGACGTGAAGAAGTCGAGTTCTTGAGCACGGTGACGAATTCAGGTGTTTGGGTCGTTTTCAAAACTGTTCTTCACTGCGGCGATATTTAAGGTCGATCGTCCATGGCAAAGTCGTTTCTGTGTCTTCACATCTTGCACTAAGCCAGACTCTTGGTATTTATACTCTAGATGGAATTTGAGAGTATTATAAGTTTGCTCTAAAGTTTGTAACGCTAAGAAATAAGGCTCGGAGAAAAAAATAAATGATACAGAAGTTAATATTATCACTCTAAAATCTCAAAACCGGATGTCCGTCCGTCTGTCTGTGCGAGAATGCGTTGAGCTAGATAGTTCAAATTTTGTACACGTCGTTTTTGACAAAAAAGTAAGGTCAAGTTCGTGAACGGGTCAAATCGCTCCACGTCTTCTACCCCCTCCCATACAAAATGACACAATTGCGCAATTTGACAATAAACGGATTTGCTCGAAAAGAATAAAAGCTATTAGCCTGAAATTGGAATATATTATTTTTTCAATAATATCAATCTACCGTATAAAAATTATGCGTGTCCTCCCCCTCCTTCTACCACCTCCCATACAAACTGAACTTGTCATGAATTACTCTAAGCCAATTTACTCAATGCGTATAAAATTTAGCGGTCTGAAATTGTGCACCAAATATTTATTTAAAATTGTTAGTAAGGCCAAAAAAAATCAGACGATTAGCTTCACCCATTCCACCCTCTCCCATACAAAATGGCACAATTGCGCAATTTGATAATAAATGGATTTACTCGAAAAGTATAAAAGCTATTAGTCTGAATTTTGGGATATATTGCTTTCATAATGATTTCAATCTACAGTAGAAAAATTATTTGGGTCCTCCCTCTCCTTCCACCCCCTCCCATACAAACTACACTTTTTCATGAAATGCTCTAAGCCGATTTTCTCAGAACATATAACATTTATTGAGCTCATATTTTGTAATAAATACTTAATTAGTATTATCACTAAGATCAAAAAAAATTTTTGATTAGCTTCACTGCTTCTACCCCCTCCCATACAATATGACACAGTTTCATAACTTCACAAAAAATCGATTTTCTTGAAAAGTATGATTGGCACTAGTCTGAAATTTAAGGGATGTCAATTTTATAATATTCCTAGTTATTTCTGAAAAAAATCACTAAAATGCCCCCACTCTTTCTACCACCTCCCATACAAAGTGCACATTTTCACTAAATCTAACTCAATAATTTTCTCAGTTCCCATTCAATTTTTGGAGTAAGCATTTTGTATAAAACATTTTTATAGCTACTTAAGCATGATGGGGAAAAATTAGTTCAATGCTATCATCCCTTCTAACACCCCTCATACAAAATTTCTTGGGATCACAAAAAATTCTATTTCATCTAGAGTATCGTAAGATTGCGCTTTACGCGAAATCGTAGCCCTGTTATGTTTTTTGATTAGGTTGTGTACCCACGTCTCAGAAGGCACATGATTACGATGAAAATTTGATCGACTATTGCGCATCGTAACTGTGATTGAACGCGAATTTTCGTAATAAAATTCAGCAACTGTGTAGTGTTCCATGGTAAATTTTCTGCGCTTATACATGGCTAATGACAATATTTGACAGCTGTCAAGCGACCAGCTGTCAAACAATAGGTCTTTTCAACCCTACACCTCTAGCTCAAACACCCTATATTTATCGAATAATTTTGTTTTCCTAAGCCTTTTATATGATCAAAATTTTTAGATCATCTTTGATGAAATTATCATCTTAAGGACATTTTAGATCTTGTTTCCACTCAAAATTCTCGATAATATTTTCGACACCTAGAGTGGAGTTATGTACATCTCATCAGTTATATTGTGTAGTTTCAAGCTTTTTTTAAAATTCGATATGAGTTTTTTCAAACTCGTTTCGAGTTTATTTTGGTATCATCAATTTCGAGAGAATTAAAGCTCTGTGACCTGAATTCGCGCTTATCTGCGCATTTTTCATGCGCTATTTGGCTTTTAGTGTCCAATATCAAATCAATCAATCAAATTCCTGTTAAGACCCCCTATAGTGGCATAGGACAGAAACCACTCTCTTCCACAAGGCGCGATCCTGAGCATCGGCCTTTAGCTGTTGCCAGGACTTGTTTATTCCTCTGGCCTCCTGCTCATCTGTTCGCTTTCATGTACTACATAGTCGATCAACCCGACGTTTCCCTTGAGGATTATAATCCAGAGCCTGTTTGGCGATGTTTCGCTCCGATTTCCTCAAAGTGTGGCCGATCCACTGCCACTTCCGCCTTTGAATCGCAATGCCTATTCTAGTTTGTCTAATTGTACTCCAAAGTTCGTCGTTGAAGATCGGTGAAAAAACTGTTGGTCTTTTGATGAAAACCAGTCATCGAGCCATATTCGTACATTTTCGTAGGAAGTGAAGCGCTGCTCAGCAAGTGCGTGTCCCATCGATGCAAACAAATGGTAATCAAATGGAGCCAAGTCTGGTGAGTAAGCGGCATGGAAAACAATTTCCCAACTGAAGGACTCTATCATTTCCTTGACCAGTCTTGCTGTGTGTGATGGTGCATTGTCATGAAGCAAAATCACTTTGTTTTTTCTCTGCTGGTATTCTGGGCGTTTTTCACTCAAAGCTTGATTCAATGCAATCATTTGTTGTCGGTAGCGTTCAGTGTTAACGGTTTTACCAGGTTTCAGCAGCTCATAATAAATCACACCCTTCTGGTCCCACCAAACGCAGAGCATTGTTTTCCGGCCATAGCGATTTGGTCTTGCAAAAGATGTCGGTGGTTGAGATTTGAAGTGATTTTTCTATTTTCCTGCTGTCTTTCGTTGAGATCATGTTGGACCCATTTTTCCATCTTGTGAATCTTTCCCATGGCTTTCAAACGTATGGCGACGGCTGCTCGTGTTACGTTTAACTGATCTGCCAGTTGTTGTTGCGTCGGAGTGTCGTCCTCATCCAACAATGCTTGCGATCTGCTGTCTTAAAACTTTTTCGGTGGTTTTCCACGTTCTTCGTATCTCATGTCAAAATTTCCACTTTTGAATTTTTTAAACCACTCAAAGCACTGTGATTTACCAAGAACATGATCACCGTAAACATCGACAAGCATTCGACGCGATTCAGCAGCAGTTTTCTTCAAATGGTAACAGAAAATTAAAGCTGCCCGCAAGTCGTAGTTTCGCGGTACAAAGTTCGACATGTTCACTGTTATTAAAAAGTATTCTGTCGTATGAAACTTGAAGTGGTATGAGGTGAAAATCTTTGTCCGATGTCAAAACAAGAAAATGGCGCCACTGACGCGTGTTCACAATAACCACATTGACCAGTGAGGCCCTCTATGATCAAAATTCGGTTTCATATTTACATCCCTGGTATAGTAACGAGGTTTGTTCAGAAAATAACCGAACATTTTGAATTTGCGGTTGGCAGCACTCCCTTGCGCATAACTTTCTTTGCAACCATATCTCGTTTAATTTTCGTGATATTGTTATTTTAGTATAACGTGTTTAAGTGTTAAGTTTCTGGAGCAACAATGCAACGTAGAATTTTGCATGGAACTGGGGAGAAACGTTTCAGCTTTTGAACAAGCTTATGGAGATGATATTCTGGGCTGTAGTCTTAAGTCCTGCAGAGGGTATACGCTGTTGCAAGGCTAGAGTGGACACCAGTGACCGATATTGCTAAATTTATAAAATCATGAAATCATCAATAATATTGAACTGGTATTTAATTATCCTACGCAAGAATTTCTTATATTATTGTTTGTTATTATGGCACGATTCTTAAATTACGCACAAAAGGGATATTCTTAAATTTTAAAATTTTTGCTGGTCTTTGTAGCCAACGTGGTTTCTTCACCGGGGACGGTTTTAAACTTTCCCAATTTCGGTGGAACTATTTTGTCTCGTTTCATAACCAAGTCGATATAAGAAATTTCGAATTTAACAGATGAAAATCGCAAACATGATCGAATTCGCAATAAACGCAACAAATAGCGAAGGATCTAAAACAATCAACACAAGCACATTATTTGAGCATGACTAACAACTTCGACGGATGAAGTCCAGTGCCCTAAAGGCTCGAGGTCTTTCTGGTCATTTGTCACAATTTCATTTCTTCTTCAATATCACTTCTTGTTGATAGTGACCGTATCGTGATTGATCCTAGCGAAAAAACTAACTTACTAGAAGCAATTTTCGCAAGAAGTCCCGTCTTCTATCTTCCATCAAATCAATTGCCTCCCGCTGCAAATCCTTCTGGTTTCTAACTGCGTAGATTGCATTTTCGCACGACACTTATTTTTCGGGTCCTTCAAGAGCTCAATATTCATAAATCCTCTAGTCCGGACGGTGTTCCCCCATTACTCTTACAAATTGTGCATCTTCTTTAGCAAGACCTCTTCGCAATCTTTTCTATCTTTTTTACTACTCTGCTGCGAATGTTCAGTCAATTCCCAGAAAAAAAGCAAACCGGACCCCGCCATCTACCGCCCAAGAGTCATTGTACTCCTGAAAGTAATGGAAACTGCTGTAAATCATAAAATCATTAAATATATAGAGGAGAAATAGCTCGTTCCAATCTGGACGGTCGACGGGAGATCTTTTGGCCTATTTGATAAAGCATTGGAACTCATGTCTACGTAAATATGGCGATGGTCAAGTTCTTGCACCTGAGATTGCAAAAGCTTTTGACAGAGTTTGGCATAACTGACTCTTAGTTAAGCTTAGGGCCATAGGCCTTAATGATACTCTTGTTCAATGGATTGAGAGTTATCTCTCAGAACGCACTGTATGAGTAGTATTATATGGCGTTAATTCTTCCTCCTACCTCTCTCCAACTTGATTTCGGTGTCCCTCAAGGTTCTGCTTTATCTCTAACACTTATCTTAGTTTTCATAAACGACTTTCTGTCGTCTACTCTCAATTCAATCCATAGTTTTGCAGATGACAGTACTTTAGACAACACCTATGAATTTAACTCTGCTGCGAAATTAAGCAATCATTCTATTGCTTCCAGTCGCAGGGAGTTATTCATTGAACTCGGATTTCAACTTGAATGGGGCAGGAAAAATTGAGAAGAGTTCAACGCATCCAAGACCTTCTCGTATAGTGAAATAAAAGCAGTCATTCATTTCTCGAACGTCAAGACTTTGGGACGATTTGCTAGCTAGTTTGTTTCCCAACAATTACAACCTGCAGTACTTTAAGAACAGTGTCCACCGTCATTTTCGTCTCTCCATAATAAGCCTCATTCCATTTCCTATATCGACATAACTGTGCATTGCATTAAAGGATGACTCCCTAAGTTACAAAAAAATAGAACTGCATGGGAATGGGATATGTATGTACAGAGGGTGATGAGTAGGTGGCCATGGGAACTCGCGACGTTTCTTCGATTCTCGTGTATTTTTTTGATGTAAATAATGCTCTGATACATATAACACATACATACATATGTATCTTCATATAAAAACATAAAAGGGCTACGATTGCGCGTATAGCCCAATCTACTCTAGATAAAATAGAAATTTTTGTGATCCCAGGGGTGATAGCATTGAACTAAATTTTTTCCCCATCATGCTAGAGTAGCTATAAAAATGTTTTATACAAAATGTTAGCTCCAAAAATTGAAAATATAATACATTAATATTTAGCGAAATTGTGCAGTTTGTATGGGAGGTGGTAGAAGGATTAGGGGAATTTTAGTGATTTTTCCAAAAATAACTATGAATATTATAAAATTGACTTCTCTTAAATTTCAGACTAGTAACATTCATACTTTCCAAGAAAGTTAATGTTTTGTGAAGTTGGGAAATTGTGTCATATTACCTAGTCGTGCCATAAGTTCTGTCACACGTATATGGGCAATTTTTGTATAAATGAAAAAGAGTTTTTGACAAAGGAAAATATATTTTATTTTGGCATACTAATGGAAGTAAAATAAGCAACAAATTATTCAAAGTGGCCGCCTTTAGCCTTAACACAGCTCTTTAATCTGTTGGGCCAGTCATCGATAGCAGTACGCACTGTTTCTAGCGGAAAATTAGCTACTGCTTCTGTCAAAGATCGCTTAAGGCTCTCGATATTTGGGTGTCGTCTCGTGCACACCATGGACTCTAACTCCGCCCACAGTTTGTAGTCCAGGGGATTCAAATCTGGGCTCCCAGAAGGCCATTCCGTCGCCCTTATAAACTGTGGAATATTGGTTTCCAACCACGCTTGTGTGGTTCGAGCTTTGTGGGCTGGCGCAGAATCTTGCTGGAAAACCCAATGTCGATTGTTGAATAGCGTAGAGTTCAGCGGCTTCACACATCCCTCCAGGATGTCCGTTTGATAATTTTTCGCTGCAGTTTTTACGCCTTTTTCGCAAAAATGAAGCTCGGTGACCCCTTCGTAGCTGACACTCCACCATACCATGACTGATGCTGGATGATGTCCTCGCTGTACCCTAGTGGCAACTTCTCGGGCTTCTGCGGAGCTGTGGGCATACACCTTATCATTTTGGCGGTTGAAATGTTCCTCCACCGTAAAAATTTTTTCATCGGTAAATAAAATTTCTCGATGTTTGTTGTTGCCGTACCGCCGAAGGAGCTCTTTCGATCTGGTGCTCCTAATTTGCTTCAACTGCTCAGTCAGCAAATGTCCCGTTGATCGTCGAAAGGCACTCATCCCGAGGTCAGATTTTATGATGCGAGACATACTTCGGGTGGAGATGTTCATCTCTCGAGCCATGATTCGTTGTTTACGAAGCGGATTTCGACGAATTCGACTCTCGACCGCTTTGATGGCAGCAGAAGAACGTACATCACGCGGACGTCCAGAACGAGGTCGATCTTCAATAGTCTGGATCGCGTTATATCTCTGGATCGCACGATACACAAATCTTTGCGTTATTTTTAACGGGCACAACAACTTGAAAATTTCACTCGCGGATTTTCCACACTTATGTAGTGCAATCACTGCAGTTCGGTTTTCTATTACACCCCATTCCATCTTCACACGTTAACGAACACACTTTAAATGACCATCAACTGTCAACAACATTATGACGTTTATAAAACTGGCCGATATTGAAATGTCACTCATAAAATAAAGTTGTTGCCAATGTGAGAAATTATGTGACAGAACTTATGGCAGGACTAGGTATATAGGAGGGGGTAGAAGCAGTCAAGTTAAGCAGTTAATTTCTTCTGATCTTAATGATGATACTAATTAAGTTTTCGTGCAAAATTTGAGCTCGATAAATGTTATACTGTAGTTAGAAAATCGGTTTAGAGTATTTCATGAAAAAAAGAAGTTTATATGGGAGGTGGAGGAAGGATAAAGGCGATATCTTTTGGACGTAGGAATCACTCGCAATTTTGTATATCGTGCTGTGATGTTGTTTGAGGATACTGGTGGAGTACGAGACCGTCAAAGATCCGGCCGTTCACGCACTGTGAGAACTGAGATAGCGATCAAAGCCGTGAAGAAACGAATCAACCGAAAACCGCTGCGAAAACAGAAAATCTTGTCGCGGAAAATTAAAATTTCGGAAAAATCCATGTCTTGCATTATCAAAGAAGATTTGGGACTCAGCGCATACAAGCGACGCACTGGACACCTGCTCACGGCCGCATTGAAGGAAAAACGCAAGCGAAAATCGAAAGCGTTACGCATCCGGTACGCGAAGAACGCTAACAGACAAATTCTGTTTACTGACGAGAAAATCTTCACCGTAGAAGAATCGTTCAATAAACAGAACGACCGTGTGTATGCTCGGTCATCCAGAGAAGCATCCCAACTCATCCCGAGGATCCAAAGAGGCCACCATCCCACGTCTGTAATGGTATGGTGGGGAGTGAGCTACGATGGCGTTATCAAGCTTCATTTTTGTGAGAAAGGAGTGAAAACATCGGCCAAAGTATATCAATCGACCGTCTTGGAACCCATTGTGAAGCCTCTATATTCGCCAAGAAGCCGTGGACTTTCCAGCAAGACTCTGCTCCAGCTCACAAGGCAAAAACGACTCAACTGTGGCTCAAAAACAACGTTCCGGACTTCATATCAACGGATGATTGGCCAGCTGGTAGTCCAGACCTCAACCCATTGAATTACAAGTTGTGCTCCCTATTAGAGGGCATGGCTTGCTTTACTCGACACCCAAGTATTGAGTCGTTGAAGCGAGCGAGTCCGTGCAGTGGACAATTTCCCCATGCATGAAGTGCGGTGCGTCTCGCGATCCATGAGTGCCCCGATCATCTCAAGTCGTGCTGGAAGACAAATGGAAGTCATTTCGAATAAGTTGTTCTAAGATTTGTAGCCATTGAATAACCCAATAAAAAGAAAAAAAAAGTTTTGAAAAATATTAATTCGTTTTCATTTGGCGTCGATTTTTCTGTGTGCCAATATTTATGACTTGACTAGGTATCACATTTATGATAAAAAAAGTTCAAATTATTGGCCTTTATTATTAGTTTCTAAGAAAATTTGATTATTGTAAATGATTGAAAATGAGTCATTTTGTATGGGAGGGGGTAGAAGAGGTGGAGCGATTTGGCCCATTCACAAACTTGACCTTACTTTTTTGTCAAAAACGAGGTGAGCTTTCTAGCTTGACGCGTCTTGAGTTAGAGAGCGAACGGACGGGATTCTTTAGGCGACAACAAATATTTCTGTACCCTTGGCGACTCTCGCCAGCATTATTTCTTGGCGTTACAAACTTAAGAGCAAACTTATAATACTCTTAGATTCCATCTAGAATAGAAAAGTATGCGTTTCAAGCTACTTCTATAAAAACAACACTGCGCTAAAAATCAGATGACTGTTCTACCGTATCCTCCTTATTCGTCAGACCTGGCTACTTGCGATTTTTTCTTCTTTCCAAAATCAAAATCAGTTTTGAAACGACCTCGTACTAAAGACATCAAAGTAAATTCGTCACAGACTTAAATGGCAATCTCCAAGGAAGTTATCGAGGACTGCTTTACGAAATGGAAACACCGCTGGGAAAACTGTGTGAATAAGGGAGATAAGTACTTTGAAGAGGACAAGGACCAACAGTTTGTAAAATTAATACTAAAGTTTGAAAAATTAAGCTCGGCTATTTTCTGATCAGACCTCATACTTTGGTTAAGTTTATGCAAGTATCTTTGATAATTTCGAAATTTCGAAAAATTTGCATGCGAGGGGATAGAAGACATGGAATAATGTTTCTCATACACGAACCTAAATTTTCTTTTTTTACTAAAATTAACATGGGAAAATTTCAGTTGAAGCTCAAAGCGTTAGAGAGTTATTGTGTCGACAGACAGACAAACGGTCACTCTTAGCATTGCAAACGTTATTATGACATTTTTCCATAAAGTATTAATTATTAATTAGATAATTTCATTTTAAATGTTACGATGCAATAATGAACTCGCCTAAGACAAATTCGAAACGGAGCACTCTGACCTCAAAGAAAAGAGCCACTCCACAGGCATTTTTGAGCCCATGAGGTCGATTGCTCATCGTTTCGCCATTAAGCAATTAACAGGCAGAGCACAATTAGATCTCGACTTACCTTGATAATATAGAGGTCTGTCTAGCAACAAGCAGAAAAATCATCGTTTGTCGAATCATTTCAACATTGATGAACGTTGAACTCCGGGATTCAATTAAATGCCTTCGTTTCAGTCTCGTTTCTAGACACGGAGAACTTCTCACCTCTTTTATGGAATTCTGAGGTAACCACACCACCATTACTAGGCTTTCTACCGTCATCGTTGTAAATTGTAGCATGCCATTCGCGCAGGTAAGTCCATTGTTTATCTTCGGAGCGAGAACAGCGTATCTATTCCAACAATAGCACAAATGCAGTTGCATTGTGTAATCTGAGGAACGCGCTTCCTATTGATTAGAGCGCGATATGTCGCGTGATGAAGAATGCATTTCCCTGTCTTCACACGGCGTTGGTTTAATCGCGAAATGCCAACCGTGTATGTAGGAAACATATCAAATCCACACATTTCCATCATTCGCGCTCGGTGTATCAAATTTCCACACACAAATGTTTGTCATTTTGAAATTCCACCAGATATTGTCGTCTGGAGCCGGGACCGATTGTTGTTACAGAACAGGTGCAGTTCTATACGAGGCAACATATGCTTGATGGCTAAGGTAAATGGCTGCTTATACCTGATTTCCTTATGTCTTTCTCAACGTGAAATCGATATGGCAGCACGACTAGACTGAATCATCAGCTTTTATTTTATTTTTTTTCACTAATACTTTAATACGAAGAATAGTCTTGAGTAATAATGAAATTTGATGGTAGAGAATTTTCAGGAGAAAGGCATCTTAGATCCAATTCCAGGATTCCACTAAAATCAAACCAGCTAAAGAGACTTACCTAATCGCATTTAAAAACAATATCACCGGAAAAGGCCTCCAACGGGAGAATTGATCCTGATAAATGCTACCAGACTTATTTGAATTGAGCTTCCTTTCTCGTATATCCGGTGTCATAATAATACGATGGGATTTGTTTCTGTGATTTTTTTTAGCATTGAATAATTCCGCGTGAATTTTTATATTTGCTGTGCTGGAGTTTTTCCTGTTGGATTATTTTTTTCCTGTTTAAGATTTTCCGGTGGCTTTTTATACTCTAGATGAAATCTGAGAGCAAATAGTGTTTGCCTTACCGTTTGTATCGCTAATAAATAATGATCGCACAGAGCCGCCAAGGGTACAGAAATATTTGTTGTCGCTCAAAATTCTCGATTCCGAGTGACAGTCTATTCGCCTGTCTTTCCGTATGTCCGTCTATCTACAACATAACTCATGAGCATTTTGAGCTATCGTGCTAAAATTTATTGTATGTCATTTTTATTACTTTACGATTGGCCAGGTCAACGTTCGGGGATTGAGCTCTGCCTACCTCTCCCTGTACATTTACACCCAAACTGTAAAGCCAGAAATGCTAGCACTTGGCGAGTGCAAGGTGCTACCTGGAAGTGAGCAGTTTTATACTGCTCCCGGTTATCACCTTATCCCAGCATTTTATCGCCAGTGGGGGATCGCTCTCTACATCCGCGATGATATGCCCTTCCAATTGGTTCCGCATTTGGGTACCTGCTCCAATCCGGCATTTAATTATATCTGGATAAAATTTTCAATCCAAGGGCACATCCTGTATTTTTATTACGTTTATAGAAGCCCGGCATTGAATGCAGCTAAAACAACTTGTGAGCTGGATGATTTGTCTGAATCCATCCAGTCCATTTACACTGCAAACCTTGACGCTGAAATCGTTATCGCGGGCGATTTCAATGTTCACAACACTGCCTGGCTTCAGTATTCCTCCTGCACGGGCCAAGAGGGATGTGATACTGAGCTCTTTGCCTCATTAAACGGTCTAACACAGCTGGTAAATGAGCCCACTCGTTTACCTGAAATTGCAGGTCAATTTTCCAATCTTCTTGATCTATTTCTCACTAGCCAACCTGAGAAATACTCTCTCTCTGTATTATCCCCATCTTCTTCTTCTTCTTCAATGGCGCTACAGCCCAAATCGGGCCTTGGCCTCCTGACCTTCAGGTTCCTTAACATTTTCATTATGTATTGCGGAAGAGTTGTTAGCTCTTTGCACACCCTCTATCTATGAATTTTTCATTTTCGTAGATTGAGGTAACCAAGGTATATTCAAGCAGGTAGTGTGCTGGAATTATGCGTCGACCGGGATTTGAACTCACGACCTTCGCATTGTAAACCAAACATGCTACCTACTAGACTACACCCTATTATCCCCATCGCCAACTGAAAATACGGATCATTTCTTGATTCGTGCACAATTTCCTGTTGCAGCACTAAAAACGCTGCTAGTTAAGGCACCTCGCAGAACTGTTTGGCATTTCAAAAGAGCGAATTGGGGGCGCTGAACGATTTCTTCAATGCCTTTAATTGGAAATTGTGCTTTGACTCTAATGACTGCGATGAAGCCTGTAAACTTGTCACCGAGACCATCCTGAAAGGTATGAAGCTCTACATACCTTCTAGTCAAAAGAGAATCCGGCCGTCGAAGGACTCTTGGTTCACTAATGAGTGTCTCACGGCAATTGAGGCTAAGAAACAATCGTTTCAAAATTTTCTCAATAGTCCAACTCCAGCTAACAGAGAGCTTTATAATGCATCAAGAAATACCTGCAAATCCATCCTTAAACGTGTTAAATTTGATCACGACCAAAAACCTCGGCGGAAGATCCTTCAGAGTCCAAAAGGCTCAAGATCTTTCTGGCCTTTTGTCAAAACGGTCAATAATAATTTCATCTCTTCATCATCGTGGTCGATGGCGACCGTACCGTTATTGATCCTGTTGAGAAAGCCAACCTATTGGCAGTAAGTTTCGCAAGAAACTCAACGCTACCACCTTCAAACCAAACCCCTCCTATCGCACCACCATCAGGTTTTTCGCTGCTGCCGCTACATATCCGCACGCGTCTCATATCTAGGATCCTGCAAAAGCTCAATGTTCACAAGTCCGCTGGCCCTGACGGCATTCCCCCTTAAAATGTGCTCCTCTTCTCTGGCTAAACCTCTTCGCAATCTCTTTTATCTATCTTACTCTTCTGGGTGCTTTCCACGACTGTGGAAAGTCGCGAATGTTTAGCCAATTCCCAAGAAAGGAAGCAAAGCGATCCCCGCTAACTATCGCCCGATAGCCATCACTTCAGTGCTCTCGAAAGTGATGGAAACTGCTGTCAATTGCAAAATAATTCACTATCTCGAGGATAAGCAGCTTATCCACGATCGCCAATACGGTTTCCGTTCTGGAAGGTCCACGGGAGATCTCTTGGTCTACCTGAAAGAACGTTGGAACTCTTGCTTGCACAAATACGGCGAAGGTCAAGTTCTTGCTCTTGACATTGCAAAAGCTTTTGACAGAGTTAGGCATGAATGTCTCCTTGTTAAGCTAAAGGCCATTGGCCTCGATGCTACCCTCATTCGGTGGATTGAGAGTTTCCTATCTGAACGTACTATACGAGTCGTTTTAAATGGCGTTTCTTCTTCTTCTTTCCCAACTAATTCTGGTGTTCCTCAGGGCTCTGTCCTATTGCCTAATCTGTTCTTAGTATTCATTAACGATCTTTTGTCTTCTACTCTCAATCCAATCCATAGTTTTGCAGATGACAGTACCTTAAATAACACCTTTGAATTTAACTCTGCTGCGGATTCTCACAAGCAATCAATTGCTTCCAAACGCAGGGAGTTATTCAGTTCGTTGGACTCCGACCTCGGCTTAATCCTGGAATGGGGCAGGAAAAATAGAGTAGAGTTCAACGCTGCTAAAACACAGGCCTGTCATCTTTCTCTTAAACGTGATGTTCCAGCGTCGTCGTCTAATTTAGCTTTTAATGGCGTACCAATTAGCCCTTTAGAGGAATTTATCGTTTTAGGCGTAAGTTAAATAACCATCTTGATTGGAGCAAACATATCTATGATGTTGCACTTGATACCTCCAAACGCCTAAGAATTCTTCGCAAATGCAAAAAATATTTTACTCCTCACGACTTAGCTACCATCTACAAGGCTTACATTAGACCTCGCTTAGAGTACAATTCGCATTTGTGGGCTGGGGCTCCCAAAACACACCTTGCGCTGCTCGATCGAATTCAAAAACACGCGTTCCGACTAATCGGAGATGACAACATCACGATTTCTATTGATTCCCTCGAGCATCGTAGGAACGTTGCAGTACTCAGCATTTACTATCGCTATTTTCATGGTAAATGTAGCGCGGAACTTAGATCACTAATTCCTCCACTTTACACCTTTCCCCGTAATGTCAAGCTGAACGCGCGCACGAGTTTACTGTTAACCCTATTCCTACTCGTACAGTGAAATATAGGCAGTCATTCATCCCCCGAACGTCCAGACTTTGGAACGCATTGCCTGCTAGTATGTTTCCAAGCAAGTATAACCTTCAGCATTTCAAAAATAATGTCCATCGCCACTTCCGTCTCTCTCCCCCAAAATTCCCATAACACTACCAAGTTTCATCCTCTTCCTATACCGACATAACTGTGCAATGCATTAAAGGGTGACCCCCATAATCGGTGCCAAAAAAAAAAAAATGGAACAAAAAAGTAATTTTAAGTTCATGAACGGGCTAATTATTATTTTATTTAGGGAACACGTGAGAGCACCGCGACCTTTATGGCCTATTGTGCGTTTATTGTCCCTTTACCCTACCGTAACTCGTTAGCTTTGGCTAATCTAAGTATCTTTAAGGGAGCCATGTTGGCTAGTTCATCAGTTGTAAGGAAATCTTTTCCTAGAAGATTGAATCTTTTTCTTTCTACTGCCTCGCATAGACATAGGACATGCCCTGTCGTTTCTGAGTTTTTGAGACAGGCAGATGTCGGTTTCAGCTACACTCATATTTTTGAGATGGTGGTTTAATCCACTTTGCCCTGTCAATAGGCCGATTAGAGTACTTGCTGCAGCTAGGTTGTAGCCTAATAGGTAGCGTGTTGATCTACAATGCGAAGGTCGTGAGTTCAAATCCCGGTCAACACATAATTCCAGCACACTGCCTGCTTGGGTATACCTTGGTCACCTCAATCTACGAAAATGAAAAATTTGAAGATAGAGGGTTGTGCGAAGGGCTAACAAGTTTTCCACAATAAATAATGAAAATGTTAGAAACCTGAAGGTCAGGAGGCTAAAGCCCGATTAGGGCTGTTGTGCCATTGTAAAAGATCACTCTTGCTGAATTTTAAAATATCCTCCACTATTTTTTCTCTTTTTTTTTGCGGTAGGATATATTTCTTTGAGATTGATAAGCCTGAAAGTCTATTCCAGTAGAGTCTATGCTCTAGTTTCAAAGTTGAGTTTTGTCGGCATAGTGTCCGACAGTGTTGAAGTTAGAACCTCAATTCTCGGATTTCTTAAAATTTGGAGGTGACCTCTAAAATCCCCCTATTTGTATTTTTTATCCCTCTGTATGCGTAACACCCCTTTGATAGCCTCCATTTTTATTTGGAGAAGTATCTGAGGGATGTTTGGGAATATTTCCATTGCCGCAGTAGGGCAGGTTTCCATTGCACCTGTGATACAAAGACAAGCTAGTCTTTGAATTTTTTGCAATATTTTAGTCCACCAGTCTGTTGATCTGTATGTGACTATTGGGAGGATGATTGTTCTGTAGATCATCTTGGGCTGTAGTCCCCAGCTGCTGCCAAATAGGCTTTTGCAGGCCCAAAACGCTTTTAATGCTTTGGCGTGAGTCCATTCTATATGTTTGTTCCAGTTGAGTTTGTTATCAAGTATCACAGCTAAATATTTGATCTCATCTGAAAAGGGTTTATAGAAGGAGGTTTTATGTAAATTTTCCTTCTATTCGTAAATGGTACTATCTCAGTCTTACTTGGGTTGATGTTCAAGTTCTTAGACTGACACCAGTGCATTATCATTTCCAAGGCAGATTGTAACCTTTCTGACAAAGTAACATCATGTTTGCCTCTAATGATAATAAAAAAGTCATCGCCATATCCTATTACCTCATAGCCTTGTTCTGTTAGACGGTATAGAAGCTCATCTACTACGATTGACCAAAGAAGTGGAGATAATACTCCTCGCTGGGGACAGCCCCTATAGGTATGTGTAGTCAATGTGCTATCACTTAGATTCGTGGATGTCAATCGGCTCCTTAGCATGGCTTGTATCCATTTTGTCGGGGCCGATTCAAGTCTTTTTTTCCTAGATGCCGCTATTATGGCGTCATGTGGTGTATTGTCGAAAACTCCTTAAATATCTAGGAATGCACAAAGGGCAAATTCTTTGTGATACATAGTCTTTTCTATTTGTCTAGCTAGACTTTGAAGGACTGACTCTGTTGATTTACCTTTCTGGTAGGCATGTTGATTCTTATTAAAACATACTTTGTGGGGTGCTGTTCTTATGAAAAGGTCCAATACTTTCTCCATTGTCTCCATTTATAGAGCGGTTTCCAGCCTTTGGTACGAAGACCACTCTCGCTTTTCTCTAAATAATTGGGATATATCCCTATGTAAATCTTGCCCTAAGGATCTTTATCATTATTGGCACGAAGATCTCTAACCCCTTCTGGGAATATTTTATCTACTCCGGCTGATTTGTATGGCTTAAAGGTGTTGATCGCCTATCTTATCTTTTACGGAGTGAAGATTTTACCAGTAATACTATTGCTGAATGGAGTTTGACGATATATCCTTTCCTTCCCCCACTTGATCTTTTTATAAAAGAAGCAGCGGGCCTGGCAGCCATTAGATTAAAAACCACTAAATCGTGGTCAGCGCCACAAATTGGTCATGGACAAATTCTAAACGTCATTAGAAACGCAAACTCCCTTTTAGACCGCGAGTATGATTGCATGAACCAACCGCAGGTTGAGAAACGGAAGTTTCACATTAAGTTTCCTGAACGAAACGAATGGGCAACAAATACGATACTCAGCACCTGTATAGGTTCTCATCTCTATACGGACGGATCTAAAACTAGCCAGGGGAAAGGTGCAGGGATTTATTCCCACGACCTCGACATCCAAACTTCATTTCATCTTCCAGAACACGCGACAGTGTTCCAAGCAGAAGTATTAGCCATTAACGAGTGTGCAAAAATAATTCTTGATAAGCAGAACAGTCTCGGAAATTGTTACATTTTCTCGGACAGCGGGGCTGCACTTCAGGCACTCCAATCCTACAGGACTACATCCAAACTAGTGTCCATCTGTAGACATAATTTAAATCGCCTAGCGGCCATAACGGAAGTTTTTCTAATATGGATACCGGGTCATAGTGACCTGCTAGGTAACGAGGCGGCAGATACGTTTGCACGGCAAGGATCTGCTAACATCAATTCCACTGGGAAGTCAGTCGATGTAGCACCAACAGTGCTGAAGACTAGCTTCAAACAGACTATTTTGGATTCTTTCTTGGCGGGGTGGCGGCGGCTGGAAAGCTATAAAACGGTCAAATCCTTTTGGGAAGAACCGAACAAAAATATTACAGCTCAGCTGTTACAACGTAGTCGCTACAGTATCCGAACTATTGTCGGCCTGACCACAGGCCATTGCTTGCTAAGGCTGCACGCATTTAGGATGCGAATCGCGAGCGACAGCTTATGCAGAGGTTGCGAGGAAGACGAAGAATCTATCGAACATTATCTTTGTCACTGTCCGCAAATCTCCAACAGTCGTCTCCTTTGTTTAGGCTCTAGATTCTTCTCAGAACTAGACGACCTTAGAGGCGTCCAACATTCGAGCCTGTTAAGGTTCGCAAACCGAACCAAGTGGTTAGAGCAAGAGGAGTGACTTCCAACTCATAACTATAGGGGGAGTACAATGGGCCCAACTAGATGGCCTCAGTGCTTGTGGTTCTATGCAACCACCCTCCTACACCCTAAACCTAAACCCTATATCCTTTCCTCTTCTAAATCTTTATTATTGTTAATTAATTTGCAGCAATAACACTTCAAGTGTTTCCATGCTACTTTTCGTTAAGGATCCATCTGATCTCTCTAAAAGTTCGATATCAGTCGGGGTGTCTTTTGCTAATACTTTTTGGAGTCTCGAGACCGTTGGGAGATCATCTATCTCTTCATGAAATATTCTCCATGACTATCGTTTCGTCTTCAAAAGTTTATTGTATTCAGTAAGGGAGTTTTTGTATTCGTCCCATTTACCAATGGTTTTTGCTCTATTGAACAATTTCATAGTTTCTTTGCGTTTTGCCGCTAGTTCCGCGATCCACCAAGGTCCTTGGTTTGCCCTTTTCTTGTGTTGAACGGGACAGCTTCGTCCGTAGGCATATATTTCATTGTTAACGATTTTGTGCGCTATATGATTAATGCAGTCTGGGCTGCTTATTGATTCTTCTGCGCTACTCAAGGATTGCCTGGTAAAGATTACAGTCGGTACGTTTTGAGTTTCTATACTGGTCTAAAAATGCAAAAGCAGCCTTAAGGGTCCATCCATACCGAAACGACGATTTCGTGCAAAAATGGCTATTTTCGCACAGACATTCCTGACACAGCACTCAATATAATGAAAATTTGTTTTCACAATTTTAATCCTTGTTAATTTTACAAGAGCATGTTGGAAACAAATTTTTAAAATTATGTTTAGAAAAAAGTTTACAGCATAAGCTCGGGTTCGGTTTTTTTAAAATGATGAAAACTATACTTTTCGATGCGACTTATCACCTATAAGTCAGGTGACGACTATATATTATTTTTTACAATAATAATAGAAAAAGGTTGCGACAAGTGCTTGACGGAAGAACATTTTCGATTTTTATAAGTTTTGTTAATAATAATTGGAGTTAAAAAAGAGCGTTTCTTATTGATTTTTTTGTTCGAATCTGTGTATTAAAACTGATGACTATGAAATTTTTTTAACACTGATATTGAAGAATAGAATGTTGTTAAGCTTATTCAATGAGTTCGGTATTAGTTTTTATAAAAAATACATCATAATTGTTTGAAAATCAATCAGTAAATTTCGCAGGAAAAATTGAAGTTCAGTATGCCTTGAGACGGCGACCAGAGCAGAGGTCGGTCCACGCCGATTATTCAATCGGTTGGTCTCTTTTACGAGATATTTGTACGCTCTCAAGAGATTTATCTTTTCCCCTTCGCATTTTCGATGATCGCTTGCATTCTTTGTATGTGTTGTCGCAGATCAAAGTTCGTAGGTGGTGAATGATGAGAAATCCATTGACCTATGCAAGTGTGAAGCGGAAAGAATATTGAATGGAGTTGTTGGTAAATCGTATCGTGTAGATAAATGAATGACTTTTGCCAATGCATCATTTTCTTTCCTTATTTCTTCGCGACCTATTTCCCCGCTTTCATTTCCACTTCCTCTTTATTCTTACACAATCCTTTGGTCGCATCTTCCCGCATTGACGTGGAAAAACTAATCATCACAGCTTGTACGACAGGCTAGAATTCGAGCAAAAAGCACGAAAAAGTGTTCAGAGAGAAAAAAATCATTTACTCTCTCGATTTTAAATCGTAGGCAAAATGATCTGAAATCGATATCGACCGATGGTAGGTACGACCGCTTAAGGATAATCTGTCTATTGTCAACCGACTCTAGAGAAAGGAGTTTAAAGCGCTGTTCGAAAGGAGGAAGACGCAACGGGGACCAGGGAAGGTCCCTTACGGCAAACCTTAAGAACCTTCGCTGTATACATTCGATCTTACTCTCATGTTCCTCGTAATACAAAGCCAAAGCTGACAAGCATACTCAAGAATAGAGCTTACAAAATCACAGTGTAAATGCTATTGATCTGAAATTTGGAATATAGTACTTGATGGTTTCAATCTACTGTAAAAAAATTATTTCTGTCCTCACCCTCCTTCCACCATCTCCCATACAAACTGCAGTTTTTCATGAAATTCTCTAGATCAATTTACCCAGTGCGTATAAAATTTATCGAGCTGAAATTGTGCACCAAATATTTATTTAGAATTATTAGTAAAATAAAAAAAAATTAGATGATTAGTTTTACCCCTTCTACCCCCTCCCATACAAAATGAAATAATTTCGTAATTTGACAATAAACGAATTTGTTCGAAAAGTATAAATGCTATTGATCTGAGATTTGGAATATACTATTTTCATGGTAATTCCAATCTACTGTATAAAAGTTATTCGAGTCCTCCCCTTCCTTCCACCACCTCCCATACAAACTGCACTTTTTCATGAAATACTATAAACAAATTTACTTAGTACGTATAAAATTGATCGAGCTCACATTGTGCACTAAATATTTATTTAGAATTATAAGTCAGACCAAAAAAAATAAGACGATTATTTTCACTCCTTCTACCCCCTCCCATACAATCTGACACAATTTAACTTCACAAAAAGTCGATTTTCCTGAAAAGTATGAATGCTACTGATTTTCAATTTAAAGTATGTCAAAAACATGATGTTTTTAGATATTTCTAAAAACCCATTAAGACTCCCTCCTTCTACCACCCCCATACAAACTGCACAATTCCACTAAATTTTCTCAGTACCTATTAAATTTTTTAATTCTAAATTTTCTATAAAACATTTTGGTGGCAACTCTAGCGTGATGTGAAAAAAGTAGTTCAATGTCGTTACCCCCTCTACCACTTCCCCTACAAAATTTCTTAATATCAAAAAATTTCTCTTTCACCTAGAGTACCGCACGATTGGGCTTTACGCTTTGCATATGGGTTTTTTTTCGAGTGGGAATTTTTTTACGTGGGTTTTTTTTCCAGTTGATATTTTTTCATGTGGGTTTTTTTCAATTGTGAGAATGTTTTTTTTTTTTTTTTAAAAACCTAGGATATAGCTATTAGTGTGAAAAAATTACACCTAATCAAGTGAAGGTTTGCTGTCGAAAAAATTATATGGAATGAACTTTATTCTCACAACTTTTAAAACCACTTTAAGGATGATTTCCAAAATCGATTTCGCATTTTACTAAAGCTAAATCCATCGAAAAATTGAAATCCTTCCAATTCGGCAGACGACTATAACAGCGCACAGCACAGAATCCTACTAAGGACTGAATTTCGACCATGACCTCGATTCGAAAGCATTCCCTTGGCCTCAATCGCTGCAACTTATCACACCAATTATTCCGACATAGTGCAGACACTCGGCTACCCAATTTTAATGTTTCGCAGCAGGCAAATATAGCTATATGTGCGAGAATTTTCTGTTGTTTGGTTTCACATACCTACATAGCATTTAATTTTCTGCATGCGACATTCTCGCAATTTAATACCGAGAATACGACCTACATTAGTACGTCACCCGATGGGGTACCTATTGGTCGTGACACCTTTTAAATGCCACATGTCTCGATGGCTTTGTCTCGGACGTTTCGTTTATGAGAACGTTTATTAAAATATGAACGTACAAAAGATTTAATAGACAAACAACCCCTTGATGTGCTTTGAAATCAAATCAGCATGATGATGTGTAGTGTTGATAGATGACCTTTACGCACCAATTATCATCGCAGTTGAATGGTTTAAGAAGGGTGTTGATTGTATTATGCACCCAATCTATTCATGCGGAAAACCTTAAAAACCGACTTTGTCTTAACTATATGGAGCTTTAATGTCAACTGAATGGTAAAATCATAGGTTAGCATCGTAAATGAGCATAATTGTCCATTTGTTCCCGAAACAATAAAAGCGGTCGCAACTAGTTTCATTCTTTTACAGTCACGAAATCACCTTTGCATATTGTGCTTCTTGTCGGTACATATGCATGCCAAGTCCCACAAACTAACCGGGCTATTGTTCTTCTTAATGTCATCTTGGTTCAGTGCTTCAAAAGATTTTCCGTCTTTTCAGGTTTTTTGTTGCGTTTTTTTTTTCTTGCAGCCGAACTAATTTAGCTGTTCTGTGATTTTTTTTTTGACTAAAATCTAAGAATTAGAATCGCTATTAAAGATGATCATTAAATGGTCGATGACTTGGTTTTGTGTGTTCCGATGGTATTCGTTTTATTTTGTAAGTTTTTTGGATAAATCCTTTTTTAGAACGATTTCGTGTAACGTATCTTTAATGGGTTTGAAAATGTCTTCGCCATGCACACATAGTTTTGTGTAAATACAGAAAATTATTATAGATTTCCATACAGGAATTATTTCTGTGATGATTATCGTTTGCTCGACAATTTTCCTCTTTCCCCATCGCTTTTCCCTTTTCTCATTCGTTTCCTCTTATCGCGTTTCATGTTCTCATTAACTCTCGGTCGCTGCCCGTAGGGTCGAATTTCGTATCCAAAACTGTTTTCCTGCATTAGATTATATTTCTGGCATGAAGAAAAAACTTCTAGGTCTTGGCATGATTTAAATAAGAATCAAAAAATAAATATACGTATTGAAGGAAATATCCCATGATCAGTTGATAAAAGTCTCAGCACGTTACGATCAATGTACTGTAAAACATTCACCAAACATATACTATCATTATTACTAGTATCGCCTTTGGTCGAAATTCAACCAATTGTGTGTTGAAAATTACGAGATTCATTTTGTTTTTGACATGATTAATTGGAATTCAGTAGTATCAATCAATCAAATTTCTGTTAAGATCCCCTATAGGGGCATAGGACAGAAACTACTCTCTTCCACGAGGCACGATCCTGAGCATCGGCGTTAAACTGTTGCCAGGACTTGTTTATTCCTCTGGCCTCCTGCTCAACTGCTCGCTTTCATGTGCTACATGGTCGACCAGTCCGACGTCATCCTTGGGGATTATAATCCAGAGCATGTTTGGCGATGTTTCGCTCTGGTTTCCTCAAAGAGTGACCGATCTACTGCCACTTCCGCCTTTGAATCTCACTGCTTATTTTAGTCTGCCCAATTGTACTCCAAAGTTCGTATTCCGGCCAGAATATCCCTAAAATGCGTCGAAGGCATTGGTTCACGTTTTCTCAGAAACCTCTTATCGTAGCTAAATAAAATTTTGCACGCCTTTTATTTATGCCAAATTACACATATTAAGCTGTTTGTTTTTTATTCTGATGAAAATTTTTATCTACAGTTCATGTGAAATTTTTTTTTTGTTTTGAGTGATAATTCATGACGGTCTTCATTTCATATTTCATATTTTGTTAGCCAGTGTAACCATCTTTAAATAAAAAACATAACAGGGCTACGATTGCGCGTAAAGCGCATTCTTACGATACTCTAGATGAAATAGAATTTGTGATCCCAAGAAATTTGGTATGGGAAGTGTTAGAAGGGGTGATAGCATTGAAATAATTTTTCCCCATCATGCTAAAGTAGTTACAAAAATGTTTTATACAAAATGCTTACTGCAAAAATTGAATGCGAACTGAGAAAATTAGTGAGTTAGATTTAGTGAAAATGTGCAGTTTGTATGGGAGGTGGTAGAAAGAGTGAGAGAATTGTAGTGATTTTTTCAGAAATAACTAGGAATATTATAAAATTGACATCCCTTAAATTTCAGACTAGTGCCATTCATACTTTTCAAGAAAATTGATTTTTTGTAAAGTTGTGAAACTGTGTCATATTGTATGGGAGGGTGTAGGAGCAGTGAAGCTAATCAAGTATTTTTTTCTGATTTTAGTGATAATACTAATTAAGTATTTATTACAAAATATGAGCTCAATAAATGTTATATATTCTGAGAAAATCGTCTTAGAGCATTTCATGAAAAAGTGTAGTTTGTATGGGAGGGGGTGGAAGGATAGGGAGGACGCAAATAATTTTCCTACTGTAGACTAAGATTATTATAAAAGTAATATATCCCAAAATTCAGATTAATAGTTTTTATACTTTTCGAGCAAATCCGTTTATTGTCAAATTGCGAAATTGTGTCATTTTGTGTGGGAGGGGGTAGAAGGGGTAGAGCGATTTGGCCCGTTCACGAACTTGATCTTACTTTTTTGTCAAAAACGACGTGTACAAAATTTGAACAATCTAGCTCAACGCGTTCTCAAGCTAGAGAGCGAACAGACGGACGGACAGACGGACATCCGGTTTTGAGATTTTTGAGTGATAATATTAACTTCTGTATCATTCATTTTTTTCTCCAAGCCTTATTTCTTAGCGTTACAAACCTTAGAGCAAACTTATAATACTCTCAGATTTCATCTAGAGTATAAAAAGAATTGTGACAATATGTCTTGTACTTTTGGAATAAATGGGTCTTTTGTGGAAAAAGATAACTTTTCTGGAGACGCAAAAAATAAAAGTTATTTTTCAAAAAAATTTTCG
This sequence comes from Chorisops tibialis, assembly GCA_963669355.1. NCBI lineage: Eukaryota > Metazoa > Arthropoda > Insecta > Diptera > Stratiomyidae > Chorisops > Chorisops tibialis. Next base: position 137,518,563 of record OY770264.1, read on the forward strand.
TCGTTTTTAGCAATTATTGTTCGAACCTTTTCGTATGAATGATCCAAACTGACAAATGGAAAAGCTTTCTAAAGAACCTTTATTGATTATTGTAATTGTAAATAGGTTTTTGTTTTTTTATATTATTTTATTTTAAAATGACAAAATCAAAAGGAGTTAAATAAAAATACAGGTGTTTTTAGTTCACTTTGAACGAATATTAGACGCACTTCTAGTTGTCACAGGGGCCTGTGGTTTGTTCTGTGGGGAAGAAAAGGGAATAAAAAACATAAAAGAATTATGATTGGGCGTAAAGCCCAATCATATGATACTCTAGATGAAATGAGAAAGAGTTCAATGTACAGAAAAATATGTCACCTCCAATTCTTTTAAATAATTAATAGTGACTTTTGTATGGGAGGTGGTAGAAGCAGAGGAGGAAGGTTTTTAATTTTTGGATGTGACACCTAATGTGGTATGCAAAATATTTCGTGCTGAATTTAAGGTTTGTAGCTTTCATTATTTTCAATTGGACATAGTTTTCCTGAAATTGAGGCATTTGTATGGGAGGTGGCAGAGAAAGTGGGACGTTTAAGATGATTTTGAAACTCCTTATCATCATCCTTATCATCACGCTTTGATTCAATTTCAAATTCGATAGTTCTAATATATTCGAAGGAGAAATGCTTTTCTTGAACTTATAATACAGATATTTGTATGGGAGGGGGTAGAAGGAATGAAGAGGAGCTGATAATTTTTTTAGCATTTATTGTAATTATTAAGAAACAAATTCTGGCAAAATTTTAAGTTTGTACGTTTTCTAGTTTTAATGGAAATCGATAAAATGCACTTAACAAAAATTATACATTTGTATGGGAGGGGGTAGAAGGAGTGTACGGATCAAAACAGATTTATTTCTCGTTATTGATATTTCTATTTTTATACTTTATGCTTTAATAGTTTCGAAGAAAAATAATTTAATTTAAATTTCAAAATTTCGTGAAATTTTTATGGGAGGGTGTAGAAGGAGTGAGCTGAAGTTGATATATAATATTTCTGTACCCTTAGTGGCTCTATGCGAGCATTATTTCTTAGCGTTACAAACGGTAAGGCAAACACAATATACTCTCAGATTTCATCTAGAGTAATAAAAATCAATTTTGTTTTTGGTCTTACTTCCTTAATCTCCAGAAAGGGGAAAGGATACTGAAGGCTTGACGCCTTTCTAGACGAGCCTGAACATTCTTTTCGGCTCCGCCGTCCATGCTGACAATGCTTCCGTGATAACAGAAATCTTGCACCTCTTCCACATCTTGTCCGTTAAGAACAGTCGGTGTGCTTGCCTTCGAACTCATGTGCATATACTTGGTCTTACGCAAATTTATTTGCAGTCCCGCCTCTTTGCAACGAGCGAACATTTGACACCAAGCCCGAACGGTTATGTGCAATCGTTATCAGCATAATCAAGGTGACTTAAGATGTTAAATAGTCTCCATTGAAGACCTTTACCTTTAAATGAAAGATTTTCGGATTCTACACTGTTACGCTTTATTATTCGTGACGTTTCGGTCTCTGCTGAGACCTTTATCAAACTGATCGACAATTACAAAATACAATTATTATATAGAAGGAAGGGTAATTAAGGTTAAATTAGTTAATAAAGGTTAATTAATTAGTATCAGGTAGTTAAATTAGTTAAGGATTTGTGGGTACGGATTTTGTTCTTACCAAATTTTAAGGCAGGTAGCCAAACTGCTGATAACTTGTATCCGGTGTCTCGGTTGAAGTTCTCCGAATGCTTCGAAATTTCTATTGCTTCTCGTACTATTCGTTGATAATATTGATTTGTCCTGGCTAGAATTTGCACATTGTTGAAATCGATTGTATGGTCCTCTGCATGTTCCGCGATCGCTGATGACTGTATTTGGTTTTTCCGTGTGCATCGTTGGTGCTCGTTGATCCTCGTTTGGACTGTGCGTCCCGTTTCTCCTATGTATACTTTATCGCATGAGCCGCATGGTACCTTGTATACTCCTTCAGTCTCCAATGGTTTGTTGTCCTTCTGGTTTCCTAAAATTCCTCGGATAGTAGTCGGGGTAGTGAATGTTGTTTTGATGTAAGGTAGTTTTACCCATCGTTTGTCTGCATTTCCTTCTTCAGTGTCTTCTCCTTCTGTTGTCCTTGGATGCTTCGGTTTCCACGCCTTGTTAATTTCGCTCGCTTTGTATCCATTTGCTGTGAATGCCCGATTCAACTGTTCCTTTTCCTTTCGTAGACTGCCCGGATTTCCTTCAGTTATACGTCGAGCTCTGTGTATTAGGGTCTTCAGTACACCTGTTTTCTGGCTTGGGTGGTGATGTGAATGAGCGTGGAGATATCTGTTGGTGTGAGTTGGTTTCCTGTATACCCCGAAGCTTAGCGACGTATCATTCCTTTCGACGAGTACATCCAAGAATGGCAGTTTCCCGTTGCTTTCTGTTTCCATGGTGAACTTAATTTTCTCGTGGTGTGAGTTCAGGTGTGCTAAGAATTTGTCGAGCTCTTCCTTCCCATGTTGCTAAATGATGAACGTGTCATCCACATACCGTAGATATAATTTCGGTGTTAATGGAGCTGAGTCCAGGGCGTTCTTTTCGAATTCTTCCATGAAAATTTCCGCTACCACCGGTGAAATTGGAGATCCCATTGCCGCTCCTTCCGTTTGCTTGTAGTTTCCCTTGAGCTGAAAAGAGAGTATTATTCAAACAAAATTCTATTAAGTCATACCTGTTGTCCGGAATGAGTTTCCTGATAATACTTAAGGTGTCTTTAATCGGGATGTTGGTGAAAAGTGATTCCACGTCTAGGCTGACTAAAATATCAGTTGTTTCCAAGTTGATTTTCTGAAGAATCTCTACTAGATGAGCGGAATTTTTAACACAGCGTGATGTGTTACCCACTAGTGGGCGTAACTCAGTCGCGAGAGCCTTAGCGAGTTTTTGGGTCAGTGATTGTACCGAACTGACGATGGATCGAAGTGGGGTATTCTCCTTATGAATTTTCGGAATTCCGAACATTTTTGGTGTATGAGGGTCTGACGGGATTAATTTGGCATATTTTTCCGCTAACATGGGATTTTTCTTGATGAATAGGGTTAATTTCCGGTGGAGGGCAGCGGTTAGATCTCTCTTCATTTCTGTATATGGTCCTGTTTGCAGATCTTTACCTTCCCCATCTTCCAGTGCAGCTTTCAAGATGTCATTTATTACCATCAGAAACAGGACTGGTGATAATATGAAGCATTGTGTGACACCCGTTTACACAGGGAAGCTCTCGGACAGCTTTCCTATCCACACGTGGTAATGTGGCGTTCTATAGCGGTGCAAAGTCCTCTAGGCATCCCCGCCAGTGAACCTCAGACTCACGCCCCTCTTTGTTCACCTCACTATCAGTACGAAAATAATTCCGGTTTATGTTTGATTCACCCTCGTACTAAAAAAAGTTTCAACATTTTTTTGGCTTTTATGTTGTAATGGACGCGAATGGAAGTTCGGAATATTTGCAGATTGCTGTTATTGATTTTTGTCTTCTTTAATTAGACTTTTTCCCATTTCTACATTTATTGCCTAAAAGAGCTTGCGTAAAAGTATCAGAGTTGCTACTTTAATACAATTGAATCGAAAATGAAATATTTTATTGGCATCAAAAAGAATAGATACAAAGATTAATAATTACTAACAATGATACATTTTTCAAGTTAATGGAGTTCAGTGTTACATCAAAATAAAATTTTAAATTATGAACAACGATACATTCATCATCATGGAAGCTTACGTCCTTTACAAAAAACAATTTTTTTTTTGCTAAATCCTGATAAATTTTCCCTTCAATTTTTGGGTTCTTTTCTCCAACAAATTCCTGAGAAAAACGTTGGAATGAGTATCTGACGTGTTGCGAATTTCTTCGCTGAATCATTTGCCTTCCTCTTTTACCTCAATGGTGGCTGAAATTGCTCGAAATAAATCGCAAAGTGTCAACAATAATGCGAAAAGGAATCGTTAACGGATTTCAATTTTAGGATTGGAGACAAAATTAATTGAAATGAAATTTTTGTATAAATTATCGGCTGTTAGTAAAATGTTTTAAAAATGATCCATTTCTTTATGGTTTGATACTGAAATGTGCAAGGGGACACTGGATTTCAATTAAAAATAAAACCACCAGTTTAATAAGTTCACGTTAATTTAATCGAAACATTTTTTTTAATTATCTTTTCACTTGAGACTTTCTCGCCCACAACTTATCGCTTGCCAATCTTAATTCTTTCGTTTTCTAAATATCGACTGACCCGTCGATCGCTCCAAACTGGACTGATTGTTTTGCTTTTATGAAACATTGCCTCGAGTTGACCGAGTCTTTTCCCTGTCGTATGAGCCCATACGTGTGATTATTATTGAGGAGTACAATTTTTTTTTTCAAAATTCGAGCCTTTAATGTGCAAAAATGGTTAAATATTTATTATTCAAAGAAATTTTTTTTTTATAGCACCGATTATAACTTAGGGGGTCACCCTATAATGCATTGCACAGTTATGTCGGCTTAGGAAGAGGATGAAATTTGGTAGTGTTATGGGAATTTTGGGGGAGGGAGACGGAAGTGCAGATGGACATTATTTTTGAAGCGCTGAAGGTCATACTTGCTTGGAAATATGCTAGCAGGCAATGTGTTCCAGAGTCTGGACGTTCGGGGGATGAATGACTGCCTATATTTTACTGTACGAGTAGGAATAGGGTTGATGGTAAACTCGTGCGCGCATTTAGCTTGACGAGTATTTCGGGGAAAACTGTAAAGTGGAGGAATAAGTGATCTAAGTTCCGCACTACATTTACCATGAAAGGAACGGTAGTAAATGCTGAGTACTGCAACGTCCCTACGATGCTCGAGGGAGTCAATAGAAATCGTAATGGTGTCGTCTCCAGTTAATCGGAACGCATGTTTTTGAACTCGATCGAGCAGCGCAAGGTGTGTTTTGGGTGCCCCAGCCCATAAATGCGAATTGTACTCTAGGCGAGGTCGAATGTAAGCCTTGTAGATGGTAGCTAAGTCGTGAGGCGAAATATATTTCTTGCATTTACGAAGGATACCTAGGCGTTTGGAGGTATCCAGGGCATGATGGTTATTAACTTTATGCCTAATACGATAAATTCATCTGAAGAGCTAATTGGTACGCCATTAAAGGCTAAATTGGTCAACGACGCTGGAACATCACGTTTGAGGGAAAGATGACAGGCCTGAGTTTTAGCAGCGTTGAACTTTACTCTCTAGTCTCTACTTTTTCCTGCCCCATTCCAGGATTAAGTCGAGGTCGGAGTCCAGCGAACTGAATAGCTCCCTGCGTTTGGCAGTAATAGATATCTTGTGAGACTCCGCAGCAGAGTTAAATTCAAAGGTGTTATTTAAGGTACTGTCATCTGCAAAACTATGGATTGGATTGAGAGTAGAAGACAAAAGGTCGTTAATGAATACTAAGAACAGAGTAGGTGATAGAACGGAACCCTGAGGGACACCAGAATTAGTTGGGAAAGAAGAAGAAGTAACGCCATCTAATACGACTCGTATAGTGCTCATCGCTAGACACAACTTTTTTCCCATCTTTCTGGCAGCATATGGATTCCGCGACGAATCGACCCAATTTATGGTTTCTTCATTAGAATGGAAGTGCTGCTCAGCCAGGCCATGCGTCATCGATCAGTGGTATTCAGAATGGGCGGGTGGAGTAGGACGTCCCATTTGAGTGTTTCCAGGTAGGTTTTCACAACGTGAGCAACATGTGGCCGAGCGTTGTCGTGCAAAAAAAACCACTTTGTCGTGTTACTCCTCGTATTGCGACCGTTTGTCTTTCAATGATCTGCTAAAACACATTAGTTGTTTTTTGTAGCCAACTTTTGTGATGATTTCACCCGGTTGCAACAGTTTATAAGTCACGCGCAATGAATCTGCAAGTTGTTGTTGCGTTTGGCATGAAGTTTCGTCTAGTAATGCCTCCAATTCTCCATCTTCAAACTTTTTAACCGCGCCGGGACACTCCTTGCCTTCCAAGCCGAAATCACCCATTTTATAGCATTAAAATCATTCGCGACACGTTCTTTCACTAATAACACTCTCATCGTAAGTTTCAACAACCATTCGCCGCGGCTCAGTTGCAAAATATTTTCAAACTTCGACATATTCGCGCAGAAAAAAGTAACTTACTTACTTACGATGGCGCTACAGCTCAAATCGGACTTTGGCTTCCTGAATACTTTGCCTCCATTCATCTCGGTTCAGTGACCGCGTCCTCCAGTTAGAAAATCTTAGCAGTGATTTGTTGTCTGCGTCAATCGAATCCTCCCAGCGCTTCCGTGGTTTTCCGACCGGTCTTTGTTCCGTCATCCATACGCTCCACATGACCAGCCCATTGTAACTTCTTAAATTTTATGAGGGTTGACACTTCTGGATTGTCGAAGATGGCATACAATTCTTTATTGTATCGTATTCTCCAGATCGAGTCTTTCCTCACAGGTCCGAGGATTCTTCTGAGGACCTTTCTTTCAAAGGCGCTAAGTAGTTTTTCGGACGCCTGAGTTAAAGTCCACGTTTCGCTGCCATAGCATAAAACAGGCCTTATGATCGTTTTATATAGCTTAAGTTTTGTTTTCCTGCGCACGTTCTTGTTTTTGATTATTGGAAGCACCGAATAATAAGTTTTGTTTGCCACCATTATCATTATACAAAAAAGTAAATGACGCAGATAAAACTTCACTGATCTAATGATGAGGCGTTGTTGACAGATGCCTAAGTTTATCCTGTGACGTTTCTGATCCGCCATTTTTGATCAGTATTTATTGCTGGCGCCATCTATTGGGAAACGGGGGATTTCAATTCGTACTCCCGATATAAAGAATTCCCTCGTCATCCGAGTCTTTTCTCTGTCGTACTAGCCCATACGTGTGGTTGTTGTGGCTTTCTGTAAAGTATTTCTTCGTCGTTCGAGTCTGTTTACTGCATTTCGAGCCCGTACGTGTGGTTGCTGTTGTTTCACTACATTGTCCGTGTTATTGTTGTTGGAGGCCTTGAACATACCGTTCGAGTAGCATAGCGTACATGCAGGTGTTCCTTATAGTGTTCGTACTAGCGCATTAATTTGCATCAGTATTTAGTGTTAGATAACAAGACATTTTTGTTTCTCAATTTCGAAACATAATTTTCTTACTTCAGCGGTAACACTGCCTTTTCTACATCGCATATTCGTTCCAAAACTTTTTCGCTGTTTCACAAAGCGTGTGTATATGCGAATATTTACAGATCGCAGTCAGTAATTTGGGCGCTGTGCGCATACGTGTGCCAACAGTTGAAGTTCTTAAACAGTTGAATATAGCAAACAGCTGACAAGAGGTTAAGGGTTGCCATTTAAAAATATTAAGAAAATTAAAATCGGTCGATATTTTTTTAACGATTAAACTAACACCTACATAACCAACCTCTCCCACATAAATTATACCCAGGAACGTCACGAATTATAATTCAAATAAAAGTTTTAATTCTCTCTTCATGTTTTCTTTATGCATTGCGTGTTTAGTTTGGGAACTGAATTGCATAACTTCTTTTCCTTTTTTTATTTCTTCTCGAATTGAAGTAATTTTCGCAGTTTTAGGTTTTCACGTATGCTTGTGCAGAAAAGTTTACACGACGGCTGTAAAGGTATTTTTATGGTAAATTTTTTATTGATTTTCATGTGACTTTTTTCTTCATAACATTTATTAGTACCCCTACGGTGTGAATTAAAACGTCTGTCTTTCACGCTATAAAAGAAAGATTTTATTGATAAGAGTATTTCATAACATAGTAAAAATCACTTGAAAGGATTTAAAAAAAAATTATATAATGTTGGATAACTTATAGTTTAAATATTTAGAAAAATTTATGTAATTCTAAGAATTTTTATGCTGCAGGTCAGGCAAAATTTCGAAAGTTTGAATTCATAGAGCGAGTAGAGCAATTGCAACCAACAGAAAATCAATAAACAAACGAAATTTTGAAGCATGTTTGAATACTGAATTGACATAACAATTAGTTCTATGTATGGCCACTAAATATTCATATTTTTAATATTACCTAATGCGTTTATAAAATGTTATGAAGAAAGATTTAAATTCTACTAAACATAATAGCCAGTCATATATTTTCTACTCAGAAGTTTTGCTTAGCTTAGATCCGTCTCAAAACTAGCACAAATAGAATTCTTCGAAAAGATATTCGACTTAAATTTTTCCCTCCATTACATCGACATTTTCCTAGAAATCCTTGTGTAGGTTGCTGCTCATGTTATTTTGAGCAAATATTCAAACTTCCCGAACATATCATCCGTTCTTCCGTGAGAGAATAATTTGAAATTGATCCTTATTATGATGCCATAACTTTAGACAGGAAGTTTGACGAGAATGTATATAATATCGAATTTCATAGAAATTTGATTTCCTGCCAGGTGAATTCGAAAATAAATTTGAGATAATAATTATTGTTTTTTTTTCTATACCGAGAAAAAAATTTGATTCGAGCCCACAAAGTGAACATAAAAGAGGATTTTTTTTTGCCTTTTCTTGTTTCAGTTAAAGTGATTTGAATTTTTTTTTATTGTGGTTTTATATGCGCTGTTTTTTTTTGTTGAATTAAATTGCTCTATAGTACCTTATTTTTTATCTCATAAATATAAAAAAAATACCTATATATGTATATTAACTTAGCTAAATAATTTGAAAATTAGTTGGAACAATTCGTGAAATCAAATTTAATAATAAATTTGCTGAATATAAGGCAGTACCGTTTCTGCCGTATTTGACGAGCCGCCACTAGAGTAGAGTATATCTGGAAATTTCATTTGATCAATTTTCTTTCTGGTATATAAGTTATGTATAAATTAAAAATAGTTTCCGTATTTTAATTAATGCTATCCTATAACTGGGTTGAATTGTCCTTATGCCCCATAAATCGTTAACGCAAATAAGTTTTTCCCTAATTCTTTTCATTTTCAATAAGCATACGTGACTTAATAAGTGTAAATATTTATTCAAAGCAAGTAAATTTTAAATTATAATTTTTCCCAGCGCAGAAAAATTAGTCGTTTGCACAGTAATTACATTACTTATTTTAATTAGTCATCATCATTCATTTTTTACGGAACTATACTCGAACTTGTATCGAAATAAGACGGAATTTAAACAGTACTATACTTGTAATGAATTAATTTACGATTATAAATAATTGTGCCGGTTTTTAATGATTAAATAAAAAAAAAAAAAACTCTAAACTTCCTGTCCAATTTTTATGCTTTTTTCAAAAATTCTATCTTGTTTTTATTTACAGCACTGACGGAACGGAGTCGCCAATTCTAGCGGAACCGGACACAGAAGGCCACGATAAACCACGTGCAAAATATGGCGAATTAGTGATCTTGGGGTAAGTTATCGTGAATAATTTAAACTTGTAATATGAACTTCGTGCTGTTGTTTGCAAGAATAATTAACATTAAAAGTATACTAAGTATAATGCGATTTGTATTTCTGGAAAAAAAAACGATCATAACACGCTCGAGTGCTACTTGCACTTGCAGTGAATGAACTCCATTAACACTGCCCCTCAGTCTGAGCTAAGAATTTTATTTTTAAACATTTTGTTTGCGTGTTGCTTAGCGTTTTCCTCCCAGCTCAAGCAACTTCTCTTGTGCTTTATTCATTTTAGATCAAGAATTCTCACTGCATCTTTCCATACTATATATTTCCAATTCTTAATTAGACTTCTATATTCTCAGCATACTAATCATGGGGCTAGAAAAGTATGTTAAGAATATAGCCAAGACATTAGAGCTTAATAAAATATATAAGCAGAGAAAGAAGAAATTAATTTTGATACACGTGTGTTGACTTGTCAGCACGATTTATGTTGACAGTCATAGATAGTGATAGTTTATCCACTTTTGAGATGTTCTTATCTTGTTTTTATTTATTTTTGTATAAGCTCCTATGTTTCAAAATAAATTTTTCCACAAAATTTTGGTTGCATTTTTGGAAAAAAAATTTTATATTCTAGATGAAATCTAAGAATATTATAAGTTTGTCACAAAGTTTGCAATGCTAAGAAATAAGGCTCGGAGAAAAAAAATGAATGATACAGAAGTTTATATTATCATTCAAAAATTTCAAAACCGGATGTCTGTTCGTCCGTCCATCTGTCCGTCCGTGTCCTCTCTAGCTCAATAACACGTTAAGCTAGAAAGTTCAAATTTAGTAGAAGTCGTTTTTACCAAATAAGTAAAGCGAAGTTCGTGAACGGACCAATCGGTTCACGCCTTCTACCACTCCCCATACAAACTGCACTTTTTATAAAACCAATTTAGTCAGTACGTGTAAAAGTTATTGAACTGAAATTGAGCAATAAACATTTATGTAGAATTATTAGTAAGATTGAAAAAAATTAACTGATTAGCTTCACTCCTTCTACCCCCTCCCATACAAAGTGACGTATTTACAGAGCTTTACATGAAATCGGTTTTCTCGAAAAGTATGAATGCTACAGATCTGAAATTTGAGAGATGTTAATTGCATAATCTTCATAGTTATTACTGAAAAAAACACTGAAAACTCCCTGCTCCTTCTACCACCTCCCATACAAACTGAAAAATTTCTTAAAATTTAATACACTAATTTTCTCAACACCTATCAATTTTTACTTTATTAGTTTCATAATAAAGTATTGTGAATGACTTGAAATTGGATTTTCACATAAGTGTCCCACAAGTAAAAAGTCAGCTTTCTTGATGTTCATAATGTTTGATTTTGTATAAAGTTTAAAGTTCTGTGTACCTAATTCTGTTTAATTGTTATTAATTAATTATATTATTAATTTATATTATTATAACTGTTGTTAAATGTAGTAATCAATTTTTTGATGAATAAATTATTATTATTATTATTATTAAAAAAAAAAAAAAAATTTGCTACTCTGAAATTTTGTTTTTTCGCGTTTCATGACTAGAATAGCCTAAAAATGCAAAAAAAAAAAATCCGTCGGTCTGTACGCCGTCCGCCGTACACCGGTGTGTACGCTAAGCGCACATTAACTCCCAAACCCCTCAAGATAGAAAGTTCATTTTTGGAGGGATTTTGGGGGGTGTAAGGGTTCAGGGAGAGGCGGGGGGAGCACTTAAACCGAAAACTAAGAATTCAAATATCTCAAACATGGTTTACGCTAGGAAGCTACAAATCGATATACATACATATAAAAGGGTTTGTGGGATAACTTTAAAATTAATATATTTTTTTATCCATTGGGGTGCAAAAAGGGGGGTTAAAAACCAATTGTTGGCCGAGTTTTTTTTTTCAAATGATTATATCTTCGAAATTACTTAGCACAAAAAATTTATATTTTACCATTAAGGTGGCATATAGATCCACTGGAATCAGCTTACATAGGGGGAGGGTCAGGAAGATGCAAAGAAAAGCACTTAAAAATCAATATCTCGGCTATTTGCTGAGCTACATATGTAATTGAAACTTTGTACTTATATTAAGCTATCCTAGAGAAATACGAAAAAAATATAACATTTGGACAAAATAGTAGTGGGGGAAAATGGGGAGCATTGCACTTTCCAAAATTTCAAACTATTATATCTCAAAACTGAGTGCAGATATCAAATTAAAATTTTGTCAAATTGTAGAACTACATAGTTTTGAATTTCGGTAAAAGTTTTACGTCGGGAGGTGTAAGGGGAGGGAGGTGGTAAGCAAAAATGTGAAAATTTTGAGTGATTTCCTAGGGCTCTGGTAAGAGATTCTCATTCTATCCATTCTACAATGGCATTAAAGCCCAAATCGGACCTTGGCCTCCTGATTTTCAGGTTCCTTAACATTTTTCATTACTTTTTATGGAAGGGTTGTTAGCCCTTCGCACAACCCTCTATCTACAAATTTTAATTTTCGTAGATTGAGGTAACTAAGGTATACCCAAGAAGGTGGTGTGCGAGAAGTATGCGTCGACCGAGATTTGAACTCACGACCTTTGCATTGTAGACCAACACGCTACCCACTAGGTTATACCTTGGTACCTGGTAAGAGATACAAAGTTTAAATTTTCCACGTGGATACATCTATTTATTATACATACAGAAAAATAATAAAAATTCTGCAATTGTTATGCAGCGACCCCCCTGGTCTAACGTGCACAAGGTGTTTCATGTGCAATGAAAAAACACATAAACTAAAAATTGTTGAATGAAATTTTAAGGTAGAAACTTGAAAATTTGCAAAACGCATTTAAAAAAAATGTCTAAAAGAATGAAATATTAACTGGTCGAATATCTTCCAAACTTCTACCCCCTCCCATACAAAATTATTTTTTCGACCATTTTTAAAAAATCAATTATCACCTAAAAATTAAAAGCTATCAATTTTAAATTTTGCAAAAAAACTTTCGAAAATAGTTGAAACGGAACTGCGTCAAAAGTTTTGAGATCGCACTTGCCCTTCTTCCCCTTCCCATACAAAAGTATGATTTCGACCAATTTCATTAAATCAACTAATAACCAACAAACTAAAAGCTACGAACTTGAAATTTTATACAAGCACCTTACAAGAGAATCGAATAAAACTACATATCAAATTTTACGATTCCCCTACCTTCTCTACCCCCTCCCATACAAATGACTGGTTTCGTGAATGTAAAATGCACCAAATTTTATGAAAATTCTATGCAACTTCGTCTATGAAACTGACGTTCTATGCAGAAAATATTGGACATATGTAATTGAAGCAATAAATTGAAAAATTATTGACATTCACCCACCCTTAATATCACCCCTCCCCCTCCCTCATAAAAACCCAAACTTGCATAAACGCATGAAATATTGATTACATGTACTGAAGCTATTGATCGTATTCGCAGCTATGTGTTGAATTGGCATCATCCCTGCCCTAAAGGGGGTTCCACTTGTGAAAGGGGGTTCCACTTGTGAAAGGGGTTTCACTTGTGCCCCCTTTCACTTGTTAAAGGGGGTTCCACTTAGTCTTCCCTAACCGCTTTAACTTGCGTATTGACTTTCCATGCATCATTAACTTGTCCCAAAAATAGTAAAGTTTTTCCCGACTTGTTGGCAGTTTATTTTACTTTATTATTCTGATAATTTGCTACCCTGAAATTTGGTTTTTTCGCGTTTCATGACTAAATTAGCCTAAAAATGCAAAAAAAAAATCCGTCCCGTCGTACACCGTACACCGTCCGCCGTACACCGTCCGCCGTACATATGGACTCATATCTCCGAAACCGTTAAAGGTAGAAGTTCGTTTTTCGGCAGATTGTTGATTGGGTAAGTGAGCTCTATTTTCTAAATTTTGGGGTGTGTTAGGTGGAAGGGGGAGGCGGGGGGAGAGAAAGAGTCGAAAACTACACTTGCTAATATCTCCACCACTAATGCAGATAGGAACTTGAAAATCAGTAGAGATATAGAGAGGGTTGTGGGACAAACTTAAAAAATAATTTAATCTTTTTTTATCCATTGGCGTCCGAAAAGGGGAGCTACAAACAAATTGTCGGCCGAATTTGTTTTTCAAATGATTATATCTTCGAAATTCATATTTTGAGACCATTAAGGTATATAGCTTCACTGGAATCAGCTTAGGGACTGACTAATTATTGTAAGGAGGAGGGTCCGGGGGGGCTATGTAATTGAAACTTGGAATATATATTAGGCTATACTGTAAAAATACGGAAAAAATATAACATGTTGAAATAATTGTAGTGGGGGAAAATGGGGAGCATTTAAAAAATGGCGCGCTTTTCAAAATTACAAATCGTCATATCTCAAAATTAAGACCAAATCTCAAATCGAAAATTTGTCAGATTGTAGAGATATATGGTCGCTAATTTTGGTAAAAATTTTAAGTTGGAAGGTGTAAGGGGAGGGAGGTGGTAAGCAAAAATGTGTTATTACTAAGTGAATTAAAAACATGAAGTGTTGTATTTCCACCTGTGGTAAAAAGTTTAGCAAAAAATGTGCAGAATAGAATAAAAGCTGTTATTAAAGCAAACGGATACCCCACCAAGTATTAAATAGGTTTAGTTAAAATGAATTAAATATATTGAAACTAATATGAACTAGTGACCAACTAATTTTGTGAGATGAATTTGCAATCTTTTATTTTCTTTTTAATTTAATAAATTTATTTGAACTGCTTAAATTATAAAATAAACTGCCAACAAGTCGGGCGAAACTTTATTATTCTTGAGACAAGTTGCGGATGCGTGGAAAGTCAATATGCAGGTTAGAGTGGTTAGGGAAGGCTAAGTGAAAGGGAGTTCTTGGGCAGGGCTGTTGTCAATTTAACAATATTTCATTCGTTTCTTCAAGTTTGGGTTTTTATGAGGGAAGGAGGAGGGGTAATAGTAAGGGTGGGTGGATGTTAATAGCTTTTTAATTAATTGCTTGAATCACGTCCAATATTCCCTGTATAGAATGTGCTTCATAGACGAAGTTGTATAGAATTTTCATAAAATTCGGTGCATTTTACATTCACGAAACCGAACATTTGTATGGGAGGGGTAGAGAAGGTAGGGGAATCGTAAAATTTAATATATAGTTTTATTTCGCTTCTCTTGTAAGGTGCTTGTATGAAATTTCAAGTTCGTAGCTTTTAGTTTGTTGGTTATTAGTTGATTTAATGAAATTGGTCGAAATCATAGTTTTGTATGGGAGGGTGTAGAATGGCAAGCGCGATTTCAAAACTGTTAAAGAAACTTCATTTGAATTATTTTTATAAGTTTTTATGCAAAATTTGAAATTGATGGCTTTTAAGAGTTAGCTGACAACTTATTTCTTAAAAATGCTCAAAAAAATAATTTTGTATGGGAGGGGGTAGAGGAGGTAGGCGAGTCGTAAAACTTGTGATGCAATTTTCTTTCTTTTCTGTTTTAAGGTGGTCGTATAAAATTTCAAGTTCCTAGCTTTTAATTTGTTGGTTATTAGTTGATTTAATGAAATTGGTCGAAATCATACTTTTGTATGGGAGGGGGTAGAAGGGGAAGCGTGATTTCAAAACTTTTAACGTAATTTCATTTCAATTATTTTCGTAAGTTTTTATGCAAAATTTCAAATTGATAGCTTTTAATAGTCAGGTGATAATTGATTTCTTAAAAATTTCGCAAATTTTCAAGTTTCTACCGGGGGGTCGGTTTATAACAATTATGGATCAAGTTATTATTATTTTTCTATGTACATCAAATAGACGTATCCACATGCAAAATTTGAACTTTGTATCTTTCACCAGAGCCCTAAAAAATTCACTCAAAATTTTCGACATTTTTGCTTATCACCTCCCTCCCCTGCCACCACCCAACAACCTTACCAAAATTAACTACTAAGTAGTTCTACAATCTGACATCTGTACTCTGTTTTGAGATATAAGGATTTGTAATTGTGAAAAGTGCAACATTTTTTAAATGCTCCCCATTTCCCCCCACTACTATTATTTCAAGATGTTATATTTTTTTGTATTTTCCTAGTATAGTTTAATATACGTTTCAAGTTTCAATTACACAGCTTAAGAAATAGTTGAGATATTTATTTTTAAGTGTTTTTCTTTGCACCCCCCCTGACCCTCCCCCTTACAATAATAAGCCACTCTCTAAACTGATTCCGATGGAACTATATGTATGCCACCCTAATGGTCCGAAAATATAAATTTTTTACAATATTTAATTTCGAAGATATAATCATTTGAAAAAACAATTCGGCCGACAATTTGTTTTTAGCCCCCCTTTTCGGACGCCAATGGATAAAAAAATTAAATTCTTTTTAGAGTTTGTCCCACAACCCTCTCTATATCTCTACTGATTTTCAACTTTCTATCTGCATTCGTGGTGGAGATATTAGCAAGTGTAATTTTCGACTTTTTCCCTCCCCCCGCCTCTCCCTTCCACCTAACACCCCCTAAAATTTAGAAAATAGAGCTCACTTATCCAATCAACAATCCACCCAAAAACAAACATTCCATGAGATATGAGTCCATATGTACGGCGGGACGGATTTTTTTTTTTTTGCATTTTTAGGCTAATTTAGTAATGAAACGCGAAAAAAAAAATTTCAGGGTAGCAATTTTTTTTTTTCTTGTGTCGATCACAATACTTTATTATTAGAATAATAAAGTAAAATATTGTCTTTTTATTTACAATATCCCGACATCAAATCCTAGTTTTTACTTTTTTCAAATATGCATTTTAGTGTCATAAAATAACGCATTCCAGAGTGACCAAATAATTTTAAGAGCAACTGTATATGCCTTGGCACTTCAATTTAAGATATTTCAAAAAGTGGAATTAATCGATTTGTGCAAATAATTGGGTACATGTGGGAGGACTCCATATTTTTTATGTTTAGTGTACATAATGTATTGTATGTAAATTCAAATTTAAAGAGAGTTTTTTCTTAAAGAGGATACAGTTTAATACAGTACGATTTCTTATAGTCTTGCATTATTAGTATATTTTATTTGTTTTTTTTTCTGTTTTTTAGATATAATGGTTATTTACCACAAGGTGATAGAGGCAGACGTCGCTCAAAATTTGTTCTTTACAAACGCACAGAATCGAATGGCGTCAAACGATCTAAACATTATATAGTTCAGTCGCCACAAACATCTAAAGCCATTTTGGATGCAAATCAACATTCTATATCATACACATTATCCCGGACTAAAGCAATTATTGTTGAATATAAAGAGGATTCAGACACGGACATGTTTCAGGTAATCCATCTATATTTTTCAATATTAATATTTTTCGTGAACTATTGATTTTTTTCTTCTATTTATGGGTTAATGAAATCATGATGTATTAATTTCCATATAAATTTTTTTTATTATGTGTTTGTATTGTCTGTGCTATGGCTGAAGAAAGCGCAAAAGAATTTTATTTGTATCATATTTATTCGAATTCTCGACCTTCAGCTTTTTATACTTCTCTGATATACTGAGTAAGACATTCTTCTATTTCCACTGACTTCCACTGACTTATACAAATATATTGAATTAAAAAAGAAACTTCCATGTTGATGATTCGGGTCCTTTAGCAGCATGAAGCTGACTATCTATTCCTAATCTAAGCAGGAATTGAACCTAGAATGGTCTCAAGTCTTTGGGAAAATGCATGTCAGGAGATTTCTGGAGAACAAATTTCATAAACTGACGTCCAGACTTCACAGTATAGGCAGGAACAATCGAAAAATAGTAGTTGGTCTGTTCCGAAGACACTTTAAAATATGAAAACGCTGAACGTGTGAAATGTTATTCGAATGCGTGCCAGTCGCACGATAAAGGGGAGGCATTTTTCATTTCATTTCATTTATTGACTTAAATTATTGTTACAATAACTTACAAACTAGTGGTTATACAAGTCGGCTTCTCACGAAAGAATTCTTGTGTGTGAGAGCCATAGAGCATCAATCTGATTAATAGTACAATAGTATTACATACATATATCTGTTTGTTATACAGGGTGTTTGGTACTCCGTGTGCCACCTTGTAAGGGGTTATTCCTAGATATATTTTGAGAAAAAAATTGTTCCACGGAGATGGTCAATTTTCAATATCCGCGGAGATACAGGGTGATCAAGAAAAAGGTTTCGGACCTGTACCCTCACTCACTCAAAACGCTATATCTTGAAAACTAATAATCGCAATTCAAAGTGTTATAGCTTGTTTTTTATGGAATCGAATTACCTTTCATTTGGTGTAATAAGCCGTATTGTAACTGTACCCAATCCTGAGATATTTGACTCAGAACACAAATTTTTGATACTTTGACCCTCAAAATTCTGGGATCAATGTAGTTTTTCTCAAAAAAACGCATTCTGAAAATGTCATTTTAATGTTATTTTTTTAGGTGCCATATTATTGCCTACAAAAGATGTTTACACTTGCATTGCATAAGTTTCATAGTTTAGCAAAAACTATCATTCCAATAATTTAGCACTTTTATCAAAAAAACAAGAATATGTTGATTAACACTCTCCACTTGAACTAAAAGAACTTAAGAATGGTTTTTATGGTTTATTTCAAATTTCCTTAATTACAATAAATGTTCAAAATCGCCACCTTCATTTTGAATGCACGCTAAAGCTCGTTTTGCCAGTGTTCTCTTTGTGTTCATACTCCTCAACTGCTTCCTTACTTCTGTTGCTGCCGCATCGATTCTGGTGTTTAGATCCTGCAACGTTACTACTTCTGTTGCGTAGACAAGGTCCTTCATCCATCCCCATACAAAGAAATCTATAATAGTTAAATCAAGAGATCTTGCAGGCCAGTGTATCGGTCCATTTCTATCGATCCAGCGATTGCTACAATTGGAATTTAACCAATCTGTGATTTGTCGGCCGTAGTGAGCTGGAGCACCATCGTGTTGGTAAAACATGGAAGCCAATCGTTGCAGTGGCATCCAATAACTCCTGTAGATCATTTGTCAAAAAATGGAAGTAATTGGAACTATTTAAGGTAGGCGGAAGCCTAATAGGACCAATGAAATCGTCACCAATCACACCTTCCCATAAATTGACACTGAATCTGTGCTGAAATGATGCCTCTCTTCTTGTGTGTGGATTGCTCTCAGCTCAGGTGTGTAAGCTGTGGAAGCTTGTGATACCGTCCCTGGTGAATTGGGACTCATCCGTCCAAAGAATGTTGTTCATAAAATTCTCGTCACTTAGCTGTCGTTCAAGGAGCCAATTGCTCCATCCTTTTGGGAAAACCAATGGGTAACAGCTCCTGCACTGGTGTGTGGTGGTAGGGATGCAAACGCTCTGCTTTTAGGACACTCCAAACTTTCCACGTAGAGACGTTTAACTGCAATGCCAAGCGTCGGATACTGATTGATGGATCATTTTTAACTGCATGTAGTATTCCTTCATCGGTTGGAACAGCGATTATCAGCGCAGGATTTGCATTTACTCTGCTTGTCCTAACGCTTCCTGTTTCCCGAATCCTTCTGTAAACTTCTTGGAATACTCTCTTGAAAGGTATCCGACGATTAGAAAATCTCTGATGATACAAACATCGCACCGCTCGTGTATTTGCCTGACACTCCCCATAAATAAAAATGATGTCTGCATATTCATCAGTCGTGAACTCAGGCATTTCGAAACTATTTTCTAAATTTTAGTATTACCTTGTACTTTTAACAATGTAACTAAAACTGATAAAAATATGAAGTAAGATTTGCTTTTATACGCTTTTCATTTTGCTAGGTACCCTATTAAAAAAGGCAAAGTGTTGCACCTAGTTGTGTTGAAACTCATTTTAATTTAATTCATTTCCTCGATAATTTAAATACTAATTAAAGGACATTCCTCGATAATTTAAATAGTAATTAAAGGGCAATAAGAGTATTTTAGTTTATCAACATTTCAGGCAGTTTTTTTTTAGAACGAGGGTTGCTTTATGGCACATTTAATTTTTAAGCCACATGTATGTTCGCTCATTACCTGGAAAACGGGAAAACCTAAGTCATAGTATGTGTTCATCATTTGTAGGCAATAATGTGGCACATAAAGAAACAATATTAAAATGACATTTTTATAATGCGTTTTTTTGAGAAAAACCACATTGATCCCAGAATTTTGAGGGTCAAAGTGTCAAAAATTTGTGCTCTAAAGCAAATACCTCAGGATTGGGTACAGTTGCAAATGCGGATTATTACACCAAATGAATGGTAATTTGATTCCCTAAAAAACAAGCTATAACACTTTGAATTGAGATTATTAGTTTTCAAGATATAGCGTTTTGAGTGAGTGAGGGTACAGGTCCGAAAAACTTTTCTTGATCACCCTGTATCTCCGCGGATGTTGAAAATTGACCATCTCCGTAGAACAATTTTTTTCTCAAAATATATCTAGGAATAACCCCTTACAAGGTGGCACACGGAGTAACAAACACCCTGTATACAGAGAATGTTGAACGTGTTCAAGCAGTCAATTAAAAAGCTATTAACATCCACTCATTCCTTAAGTCAAACCCCCCCTCCCCCTCCCCTCCCATACAAACCCAACTTGCATAAATAATTGAATGAAAAATTGATATTATGTACTGGAGCTATTGATCGTAATCGGAGTCAAGTGTTAAAATAATTGACAACAGCCCTGCCCTAGAACCCCCATTCACTAAGTCTTCCCTATCCACTCTAATCTGCATATTGACTTCCCACTCTTCCTCAACTTGTCCCAAGAATAATAAAGTTACGCCCGACTTGTTGGCAGTTTATTTATTCAAGCTATACAATCTCGAAAAACTTATTACAATTATTATGCCTAATAACCACAATTCTAGATATTTATATGGATTCATTGTGGGATTTCCATAACGTGTTTTTATAAACTTTCGTTCATGGGAGAATCGGACCCGAGTTACAGCGGCGGACAAAAGTCTACGGCAGCACCTTGTATTGAGGTTCTGGTTAATTGGAAGCTTTAATCAAAAATCCATTGATGCACATTTTTTCAGTAACGTAAATATATTCATAAAAAACAAAAGCAAAAACTTTTCATAATAAACTTAAAGAAAAATTCATAAAAACATAAAAATTGAATGGATAAAAGTCTACGGCAGTCAGTGCTGGCTGACTTATGCACAAAAAATTTCCAACTAAACGTATGAGAGTTTTTAAAATTATTTGCTGGCTTAATACTTGGTTGGACCCAAGTTAGCACCAATTACTGCTTGCAGTCTTCGGGGCATAGAGGCGACTAAATTACCAGTTTCTGCGGATGTAATTTTTTCCCATTCTGTAATGAGCCCTTCCTTCATCAAATTTTTATTTGTTATGCAATATTTCCGGATTTTCCGCTCCAGAAGCTCCCATACATGTTCTATTGGGTTTAAATCCGGGCTTTGGGGAGGCGTATTCAGCTGCCTGGGAGCGTAGTATATACAACAACCAGTTCTTGACGAAAAGTGCTGTGTGCTTCGGATCATTGTCCTATTGGCACAACTT
This sequence comes from Chorisops tibialis, assembly GCA_963669355.1. Classification (NCBI taxonomy): domain Eukaryota; kingdom Metazoa; phylum Arthropoda; class Insecta; order Diptera; family Stratiomyidae; genus Chorisops; species Chorisops tibialis. The sequence goes on from OY770264.1 coordinate 137,539,584, forward strand.
CTCAACTGACGGCCTTAAATGTTGTTCCAACAGATTCTTGTAAACATAGCGGTCCACAGTAGTTTCAACAAAAGCCAATCTGCAGACTATGACTACCCAAACCATAACATTACCTCCACCGTGCTTGACAGTAGTAAGTTTTGGTCTCTAAACCCGTATTCTGATTTCTCCATATCTTACTGCGACCATCACTCCGAACATGTTGTATTTCGACTCATCGGTAAAAAGGACTCGATTCCAAAAATCATTGTCCTTGTTGATATGGGCCTTGTCGAACTCTAGGCGCAGAAGTTGATTTTTGGCGGATATTAATGGTTTTTTACGTAGAGTTCTGCTTTGAAACCCATTAGAATTTAATGCTCTCGAGATTGTTCTTGCATGGACATCCTTTTTCCTTACCGCAGCCACTTGTTTCGCCAAATCTGGAGCACTTATTTTTCGATTTTTGTTAGCTTCTTTTAAAATTGAACTAATGTCTTTGCGCGGCTTATTTTCAATTGAACCACTGTTTTCAAAATTTTTGGTAATGGTATAAACAGAACTTCGTTTTAGTTTCAGTAATTTCGCAATTTCTGAGCACGATTTCTATTGTCTTTTTTATACTGGATAACCAAATTTCGGACATCATTAGAATTTTCTTTTCGCGATGTCATTTTGCGGTCCTTGCAGTTCGAAAATAGCGATAAACCTATAATAGAGTTGCAGCTGTACATCTACTGAATGGCAGTAAGAGCAAATAAACAAATTTCGAGGAAATACCTTTAGGTTTAGTTGGAAATTTTTTGCGTATAAGTCAGTCAGCACTGACTGCCGTTTTTATGAATTTCCCTTTAAGTTTGTTATGACAAACACAGTCAACGTCTGTACAGTTTTCTTCAAAACTACTAATCGGATCTCGATGAAACTCTGCAGTATTCTTTTTAGATACATAATAAAGTTATTCATAAGAACATTTAGAAAAAAAAAGCAAAAAAAAAAGTTTTTGACAAGAATAAAAAAAATTCTTTAAATTGACATTTTTTTTAATTCTTTTATTTAAAATTTGCCGGGAAGAGAAGGTTGCATTGCTAAAAGGTTAATTTCATAATCTGGACAGTGCTGCCAAAAGCTCGTAGAAAAAAATTAACTCGATATCTTTTGTAGTTTTTTTTTTAAAGTGTCCGAAAGTTGAAAATATGCAATTTTTCAGGAAAAGCAAAAAAAAAGTTTGTTTTTTCATGCCAAGTTTGAATGTTTTTCTTCCTAATTATACTCTAGATGAAATCTGAGAGTATATTGTGTTTGCCTTACCGTTTGTAACGCTAAGAAATAACGCTCGCACAGAGCCGCCAAGGGTACAGAAATATTTGTATGTCGCTCAAATATCTCGATTCCGAGTGACCGTCTGTCCGGCTGTCTGTCCGTCTGTCTACAGCATAACTCTCGAAAGCTTTGAGATATAGTGCTTAAAATCTGTGTGTGTCATTTTTAGCAAAAAAGTAACTTTAAGTTCGTGAATGGGCTACATCCCCCCACTCCTTCTACCCCCTCCCATTCGAATTTCATGAAATTTCGAAATATTAAGAAATTTTCTTTGAAACTATGTAAGCTATCGACTTGAAATTTAGGTCAAAGTATTATGATATAGATGTCATTAATATTACAGAATATTGATCCGATCGCCTCACTCCTTCTACCCCCTCCCATACAAATGGACAATTTTGAAAAATACATATTTTCGATTTTCATTGAAACTAGTAAAGCTGAAAAGATGAAATTTTGTCAGAATTCATTTTTCTATAATTGCAATTTATTTTAAAAATAATTATCAACTTCACCTCAATCCTTCTACCCCCTCCCATACAAATTTCACGAAATTTTGAAATTTAAATTAAATTATTTTTCTTCGAAACTGTTAAAGCTATCAACTTGATATTTTGTATAAAGTATACAAATATAAATATTAATAATGTGAAAAAAATTTGTTTTGATCCGTACACTCCTTCTACCCCCTCCCATACAAATGCATAATTTTTTTTTAGTGAATTGTGAGCAAAGTGTTTTTAATATCTTTTTTTTATTTTTCCCCAGTTTTTTTTTTTATAAAACTTATTTTTTTAAGATGCCTATGGTTACATTTTTTAATAAAATAAAAGGACATTACTTTGAGGGTAGGTGCATAAAAGTAAAATCTGGAGGGGTGGAAGTTCACACTCCAGAATCCAAAGAATCGACAGAAAGATCTTCTTCACAAAAAAAAAAAAAAAGAAATTCCTCACCATATTTCAAAATATCAGGAATTTGAACAAAGCAATAAAATGATAAACATTCTAGATATAAAACAATTTAGTGTAATATTGTGGCATTGCCGGGTTGAGCGGCACTATGGTGAGCGCGCTCGAACTAGTATCTGACACCTCACCTTTGAAGCATTTTTTAGGGCACTTCCCAACATCGCAGAAATGTAAGGTTTTTGGAATTCAGTGTGGATTTGAGTTTACTTTAATAAAGTCTAATAAAAAAATAGATTTTTTTTTAAATTTCTTCATTGACTACCCCCTTAAAATGCTAAACAAAGTACAGCTCTTACGCTATGAACTCACTACGATGTCCTTAATCTTCTGCCTAAATTACATTCAATCTGAACATTAATGACGTGAAATTTCCAACTTTTGTTCAAACTATTGACAGAGAATTTTACAATTTTCAATCTGAAAAGGATTTCGCATGAAACAAAGTAGTTCTGTGTAATACGAAATTCCCCAAAGAAAAGCGATTCTATTTTAACCCGTTCACTCTCGATTACACCGATTCAATCTTTGATTGATTGATTTTTCTCGTCTTCGGAAAACTTGTTGACATAAGTCAGAGGATGTCCGTCCGATATCGTATCAGATACACAAATTTTATTTATTTAGGGTTAATCTATTCTGTTTCCCTTGTCTAAATGTGTAGATTTTGTAACTTTCCGTTTATATTTATTCTTCTTTGATTAATCATTAAAGGATATTTGTCGTTAGCTTAATGTTCAATAAAAGAGATTACTGGACATGAAATCCATCCGGTTTTGTTTTTTTATTACCATATTTTATTTATGCATTATCAATTCATATGGATCTAATTGCGCCGTGACGTCAATATGAGAGAAATACATATATCGGTTTATTTACGCCCATAAGTTCGTATAATACAATAATTAGTGGAATAATAGAACGCGTCTATGGAAGGAAATAGTTAAATATTTTACCACCAATACTTTTATTCTCTTTATTTTGCATGTAGTTGGAGGTGGCTACTTTTAAGAAATGGTGGCGATATAGTGCCATAGATAAAAAAATCGATTTTTGTTGAAATGCACAGGAGACAAGTAAAAAAAAAGTAGAACCTTCAAATGTGGAACATTTAAACGAATGGAATGGGGGTAGATTCCTTCTATCTATCCAATTCAACCGTCTATCCTGATGACGAGATCGATTTTCTTTTTTTTTCGCAGTAGATACTGCTGTGAAGTGGAGCACTTTGAAGAGAAAAAATATAGTAGATACAAAAGAACGAAAAAAAAATGAAAGTGGATATCGATTGAATTTTTTGCCATATCCAGTGTATGCGATTTATATCTTAACTACCTTTCCTCTAGTGATAAGGAACGCGAAGCTCTGTGGTGGCGGCGTTGATGAAGGTATACTTTCACTTTAAGCCCATTGAAGTCGATATGATGTTCATTTAGCAGTATCGAATAATAATTATGACAAAGTTTCTTTGGTTCGATGTATTTAGAATGCGACGATTTTTTTCGCTTCTTCTCTGTTCCCGCCGTGACCTTTAATATCGGATTTATTAGTGGGATAAAATAATAATAATGAGAAATATGCATGATATATGTATCGTCGTGGCCCACATTTAAGGCAGGAATATATTTTGTGTGGCGCTGTTGATTTATCTCGAGCTATAAACAATATTTTATCGGAATTAGCTTTCGGAAATAAAAATGGAATATACGTATTTTGGAACAGAGTGTATAGGAGGCAGTAGTGGTTGGTAATAAAATTGATTGAAATTGACTTTGGTTTGTCCGAATTATTGAGCTAATGGTGTACTCTTCCTATCAAAAATATTTTTAGCTAGTTTCCATCAATTTCTTCTATAATCTAGCTAGAGAAACTGACAAGACATGAACAATTCGAAATTGAATTTGCAATAAATCCATCATATTTCATTTACTATCCATAACACACTCCGTCAGATAAGTTAATTGAGTTCATAATTTATCTATCATCTAATCTGCATTTAAAATGGACACAGGATTGCTATAAGTATAGCGACTTATCTACAACGGTGTTGTTTATTAAAGTCGCAGCATAACTTAATCACAGTCTATCAGACTCTATCAGACCTATCAAAGAGTCAATATTAAATTTATCAATTTTGTGCACAGTTTAATTGGGGTTTATGTTGAAAAAATAAATAAATAATGTCGTTATTGATATGTAAAAAACTGAAAGATTAGGCAAATTCCATGATATCTTTATTGCTGTTATTTTTTAAAACCTTTTTTCTTTATTAAGTTAAAGAAGGCTTAACACGAATTGAAATTAATGTCAGCGATATTAGACAGTTTTAAAATCAGAATTTTCGTTTCCGGTGACTATGAAGCAAGTGCCAAGCAGCAGAAATCAGGGCTTCTTTTTGGGATTCAGATAATTTGCTCGTTCAATCAGTTTTCTTTTTATGATTTTTGACGTGATCAGATACGATGTTTTATAATAGCTAGAGAAATCCTAAAATACTTTATAGCTTTTCATTGATATGCATTCGAGATTTCAATTGTTTCTGTTTGAAAATTGATGATATGCTCAATCAATCAATCAAATTCCTGTTAAGACCCCCTATAGGGGCATAGGACAGAAACAACTCTCTTCCACAAGGCGCGATCCTGAGCATCGGCTTTAAGCTGTTGCCAGGACTTGTTTATTCCTCTGGCCTCCTGCTCAACTGCTCGCTTTCATGTGTTACATGGTCGACCAACCCGACGTCTTCCTTGAGGGTTATAATCCAGTGCCTGTTTTGCGATGTTTCGCTCTAGTTTCCTCAAAGTATGACCGATCCACTGCCACTTCCGCCGTTGAATCTCAATACCTATTTTAGTCTGGCGAGTTGGACTCCACAGTTCGCCGTTGGAAATTACTTCTGGCCAGAATATTCCTAAAATGCGCCGGAGGCATTGGTTTACGAAAGTCTGTAGTTTCTTGGTAAGTCGAACGGTCACTTTCCACGTAGTACAACCATATAACAACACGAATTTGACGCATGCGTTAAAAACTCGCAGCTTCGTGCGAAGGGAGATCTCTCTTAACCTCCAGAAAGGGGAAAGGATACCGAAGGCCTGACGAGCTTTATTTAGCCGAGCCTCAACATCCTTTTCGGCTCCGCCGTCCATACTGACAATGCTTCCAAGATAGCAAAAATCTTGCACCTCTTCCACATCCTGTCCGTTAAGAACAATCGGTGTGCTTGCGTTCGAGCCCATGTGCATGTACTTCGTTTTACGCACATTTATTTTCAGTCCCGCCTCTTTGCATTTAGAATGCAACGAGCGAACATTTGACTCTAAGTCCGAACGGTTATGTGCAAGCAAACACACGTCTTCACCATAATCAAGGTGACTTAAGATGTTAAATAGTCTTCATTGAAGACCTTTACCTTCCCCACCTTCCAGTGCAGCTTTCAAGATGTCATTTATTACCACCAGAAACAGGGCTGGTGATAATATGCAGCCTTGTTTGACACCCGTTCGCACAGGAAAGCTCTCGGACAGCTCTCCTCTATGCAAGACGCGACACCTTGCATCTTCGTATGATTCTTTAATCATAGCTATGACCTTATCTGGAATACCTATCCTACGTAAAGTATTCCATATTTATTCTCGCTTAACGCTGTCGAAAGCCTTCTTGAAGTCCACGAACATGAGATGTAGTAGCGAACCCATTTCGGCTGACTGCTCTAATATTATCCGTAGGGTATTCGTGTGGTCGGTACAAGACCACCCTTTACGGAATCCAGCCTGATAAACTTCGAGAGTGCTCTCGACGACATCACTAATCCTATTGAGAATTACCTTAGCCATAATTTTTGATACGGCAGTAAGTAGACATATACCACGCCAATTGCCACAACCCCGAAGGTCGCCCTTCTTCGGAATTTTCACAATGACGCCCTCCTTCCATTCAGTCGGATATCTTCCTTCATTCCACACCTCAGTAAAGAGTGGGAGCAGTATATCGGCTGTTATTTTCGGGTCCGCTTTGAGGAATTCGGTTGGTAGTCCGTCTATACCTGGAGCTTGCCTTCACACCATTGCCCGAATGGCGGAAACTATGTCTTCCTTATCTGGGGGATCGTCCCTAATAGAGGATTGTTGCGGTTGGATGTTGTTCTGTTTCTGGAATATCTTCCTCTGACAAGATGTTTAAAATATCAGAGAAGTAGTCCTTCCATCGCCGCAACTGGTGTTCACTCATATTAAGGAGAGTTCCGTAGACATCTCTCACCAGGTGGTTGGCGGTAAGATTCCCGTTCGTCAACTGTTTCATGATTTTGAATAGTGAACCCATATCCCCAAGGTAAGCCGCAGATTCTGCCTTGTTTGCCAAATCTTCAATGGCCTTTCTCTTGTCGCGTCTAACAGCCTTTTTAAGCTGTATATGAGCATCGCGGTAGTTCTGCCTCAGGTCGGGCGTTCGTTGGTTGACATCGGGTTGAGAGATGATTGCCAATTTGGCTTTTTTCCGATTGCCAACCTTGTCCCATGTTTCTTGCGAAATCCAGGGTTTCTCACAGCTTTGTACATATCCCACAGACTCTTCAGCACCAGTTAGAAAAGTGTTTCTGGTTGCCTCCCAATTGGCGTCCAGTGTGCGCATTTCATATTCACCCATTGTGGATGACATTTCGCGTAGAATAGTGGTGTATTCGCGTTTTTTGTTGGGATCTCTAAGTTTATCCACATTAAGCTTGCGCTTCATTTGAAGAATTTGTGGTCGTCGGATAGCTGCTGTACACAGTCTCAAACAGGCAACCATCAAGTGGTGATCGCTCCCCACGTCAGCTCCACGTTTCGCTCGCACATCGAGAAGACATCTTCTCCATCGGCGACTTATAGCCAAATGGTCGATCTGGTTCTAAGTAACACCATCAGGGGAAACCCAAGAAGTTTTATGATGACCGTTGTGTGGAAAAAGGGTTCTTCCGCTGACCATTTGCCGAGTACTACAAAACTCCAAATAATTCGTCGTTTTCGGGTCTCTTAATCCATGGTCGTGACGCGAATTTTGTGTTTCGTATCGAGCGATTATAAAAAAAACAAAATTCATTTATTTAATTGTGAGTTTAATGAAAGTAAATCTTTATTTAATTAATATTATTCGTTGTAAGTTCTTAAACATTCTATTTGACAATTTATGCTTAGCTTAGTACTGGTGACGGCTAATCGAACATAATGCCTGTTTAGATGATATCTTAATAATGACTGCCACTTGAGTATCAAGTGCTGTTATTTATACTACTCTTTTATCAGAATGACTGGATGCTGTGGTTAATGGTCAATGTGATAAGGTTTGCTTAATTTTATGAATTCATGGGAATCGAAGTGATTAAATGTTCTTTGTTCTTATGACTTAGTTCTATATTGCCTTATCTGGTAATGTACTTGGATCGTATGACTGAATTAGCGAATATGTTATCTGTATTAGTGTTAGTGTGTGAGTTATTATGTAGAGGCTTGGGCTGATACATAACACCTCCCTTCTTAGTAAAAGAACTGTCCTCAGTTCGGACGTTACTAATTTTAATTTTAGTCTGACGATTTTTCGCTTTAAAATACAGGATTACAATGATTATTATAATTATTATTATTACTATTGAAGTAATACCTATTCCTGTATGCAAATGTTTAGTGAATTGAATTTCTTTTAATTCTTTAATGTTTTTAATTTGTAATTCTTGTAATTCGTCTATTGTTTTAATTAATTTAATTCTTGGAATGATTATTGGTACTGAATATTGTCCAACATATAATTTCTTTGTATTCTCAAATTCTACGTTATTTATTTTTATTATGCAATTTTCAAATTTAATCAAATAATTTCCTTTTATTTTCCATTTTCTTTCATCACAAGTACTTTTGATTTTAACATCTAATTGATTTATTAATACCATTCCTGGTATGATTTCTTTAACACTTGGTATTGTTTTCATTGCTTTACATGTTTCATTAATATCTATACAGTTTGATCTCAATATCAAATCTTCTACATATTTCTCATTTCGTATTTCATATACTGTATTATCGATTTTTATTATATTTTGATTTGTTGCTATTAATTGGTATCCTTTAGTGTTTCCTAATGGATATGTTCTATAAACTGTGTAATTTTTTTGTTTTAATGGTATTTTGAATGCAAATATTAAGTTTTTATTATTTGATAACAAGTATGATTCAATTAATTCCATTGATTGAATGTTGATATTATTTTCTTTTATTTCTTTATATGATAACATATTTCTACTCATTAAATTGTATTTTGATGCTAAAATATTATCTTGAATTTTTTCTACATGATCCTTTAATAATTGAATATTTAAGTTTATTTTCAAATATGTTATATCTTCTCCTAATACTTTATTTTCTTTGTTTAGTTCTTTTACTTGTTTTATAATATGATTTATTTTATCTTGAAATCCCATATTTAATTCAATTTGTTTATTCATATTAAAAATTACTTTGTTAGTACCTGTTCGTAACTCTTCTAATTTATCATTTATTAATTCCCTATCTGAATCTGTCATTATTCCAAATATTGTATTATAAATCTCTCCCACTGGATTTAATAATCCTCTTTTCTTTCTAATATTTTCACTAATTTGTAATGTTTTTATTTGAGCTTTTAATTCAAAAATTTCATGGTTCATTCCTGTTTTCTGATCCTTTGTTATTTCTTCTTTTTCTATTAATCTTTCGAATTCTTTTATTACTGCCATTATTTGGTCTATATCTACTTGATGTAATATTATTTTAAATTTGTCTGCTAACTTGATTTCTTTGATCGGTATTTCTATATAACCTCCTTCATTATTTATTGGTTCCACTGTCAGTGTTGCTCCTATTATCGTTACTGTTAACATCATCATTAGTGTTATCGTTGTGTTGTCCATTGTCTGTAATTTTTATTGTCTTTTTACTACGTTTTATTAATTCTTTTGAGTGTTTATTTGGGTCGTATTTAATTTTCTTAAATCTTGTTTCTAATTTATATCTCCCTGCTTTCTTGTTTCTGTAATATACTTCGTCCCTTTTTTCGTCAATGTCTATTCTTTGTTTATTTAATTTTTCCATTGTCTGTTCTTTCTTTATTTTTAACTTTTCATATATCTTTTTGTTGTCCGTTTTCCCTTGTTCTATTTCAAAAGGTATTTCTTCTGTTGTTGAGTGTCTAATTCTATTATAAACTCCACATGATTCTGTTATTAATTCTGTTAATGATAACTTTTTAGTTAGTCTTAATATTCTTAACTTTTCTAATAATGTACTGTGTAACCTTTCTATATCTGAATTACCTCTATGCGTATTAGGTTTTGTTAAATGTGTCTCGATATTCTCTTCTTTAAAGTATTCTTTCAATATTATCATATCAAACTCTTGGTCCATAATTAATTTCTTTGGTTTTCCTACTAAAGAAAAAATTTGTCTGAAACTTTTCCTAATGTCTATCGCATTACTTGATTCTAACATTGCTATTGTTGCAAATTTTGAAAATTTATCTATCATCGTTAGTACTTTCGTTGTTTTATTTATAAAAAATATGTCTGCATGACATAACTCTCTGATATTTTCTGGTGTTTCTGTAATTCTTAATTTTCCTTTCGTCGGTTTCCTATCAATTTTACTCTCATTGCATATTTCACATAAATTTATATATCTGTGTATAAAATTTTTTAATCTTGGATAGTAATATTCTTTCTTTATAACCATATAATTCTCTAAGATCCCTGAATGTTGTGATTTTTTATTATGTTGTTCTTTTATAATATTTTCTAACTCTGTTTCATTCTTTGGTTCCTTCAATAGTTGACTTACCATATACGTTGGAATTTGTCTTAAATCGAATAACTCTATATATAATTCTTGAAATTTCACATATTCCCTGTTACTTATTTCTGAATATATTCCCGTTGTTTTGCTACTCATAAACTTTTTTAACCTCAACTTTAAATCTTCATTATTAAATTCATTTGGTTTTATCCATAATCTTCTATTTAAATTTGTCTTAACTTCCTCTCTTTCTGATAATATGATTTGTTGTTTGTATTTGTTAATACATTCATCTTTTAATGGTATCAGATGTGAACTATCTTCTTCTGCTGTGTGTCTAGTTGATACTAAATCCTCACTTTCTGCTAGGTTACATTCTTCTTCATTAATCATTCTGCTCAAATAATCTGCTGGTATGTTTGTTGTTCCTTTTATGTATTTAACATTAATATTATATTCTCCTAAACTTAAAATCCATCTCTGTATTCGTTGATTAATATCTCTCCCTTTATACTTCTTATATAACCACTCTATTGGTCTGTGATCTGTATATAAATTAAATTCTCTCCCATACACATACGGTCTAAAATATTTTACTGCGTATACTATCGCCAATAACTCCTTTTCTGTCGTACTGTATTTTCTCTCATGTTCATTTAATGTTCTTGAAATATAAGCTACCGGATGTTGATTTTGCGATAAGACTGCCCCTAACGCATAATCACTTGCATCTGTAGTTATATTAAATTGTTCATTAAAATCTGGATGTTTTAAAACTGGTTCTGTTACTAGAATTTCTTTTAATTTATTAAATGCTTCGTTATATTTCTCGTCTTTTAGATCTATCTTAGTTTCTTTCTTTAAATATCTCGTCATTGGATATGCTATCTTACTATAATCTTTTATAAATTTTCTATAATATCCTGTCATCCCTATAAATGATTTAATTTCCTTCTTACTCTGTGGTATTTTTGCTTTTGATATCTTTTCTATTTTTTCTTTGTTTGGTAATATTCCCTCTGGTGTAATTACATGACCTAAGAATGTTGTCTCTTTCTTTAGGAATTCGCACTTGTCTAACTGTAGTTTTAATTTATGTTTTTGTAATATTCTTAAAATTGTTCTGATGTTTAATAAGTGTTCCTCTAATGAACTTCCGAATATGAGTATATCATCCAAATATACTACACATATTTTATTTATTACATTTGCTAAAATATCATTCATGATTCTCTGAAATGTTGACGGTGCGTTTTTCAGTCCGAAGGGCATTCTGATATATTCATAATGTCCTTGATTCGTACTAAAAGCCGTTTTCTCTATATCCCTTTTACTCATTTTAACTTGGTGAAACCCTTTAGCTAAGTCTAAAGTGGTAAAATACACTGATCGTCCTAACTTCTCTAATATTGTCTCTATGTTAGGTATTGGATATTTGAAATCTATTGTCACTGAATTTAACTTTCTATAATCTATTACCATTCTATACTTGGTTTTATTACTTCCATCTAGCTTTTTGTTCACTATTATCACCGGTGCGTTGTATGGTGATTTGCTAGCTCTGATTATACCATCTGCTAATAGTTGATTAATCTGTTTTTTGATTTCTTCCTCATGTATTTGAGGGTTTCTATACATTCTACTGTAAACTGGTTCTTCAGTTGTTGTCTTTATTTCATGTTCCATATCTAATTCTGCTTGGAGTTTATCTCCTTCTTTATAAAATGAATCTCTAAATTCCTTCATCATAATTCTTAATTTTCTGTTCTCTTCATCATTCAAATGATCTGTTCTAATTATCGGGTCTGTTGGTTCTAGTGCATGAACTTCATCATACCTAAGTTCTAACGTATTTATTTCATTATCATCTTCATATCCCATAAACTTGATGCGTTTATTATTTATTATAATCTCTTTATTATTGAAATCTATATATGCTCCTAGTGTATCTAAGATATCCGTTCCTATAATAGCACTCTGTAAGCGATTTCCAAAATCTACAATTTTCCACATAATATTCTTTTCGATCCCAAATTCTATTGGTGATGCTGTTTCTACCTCATATTTTATTAAACTAAAACCCGTCATGGTTTTTATTTCTGTTTCTGCTTTTCTCCATTTTAATGTTTTTACTATTTCCTTACTAATCAGTGTTATAGTTGACCCCGTATCTACTAAAGCCTTAACTTTCGTTCCCCAAATTGTCACTTCTATAATTGGTAATCTGAATTTTGCTAAGTTTGATTTATTCTCGAGGCTCTTACTCGAAAATTTACATTATTATTTTCTGGTTGCACTATCTGTCCTCTATTCACAATATTATCCACTTCCATTGGTTGTATTCTATTCTGATTATTATTTAATCTATAATTGTTTGAATTATTTTGTCTAAATGGATTCTGTCTAAAATTGTTAGTATTCCTGAGATTGTTACTGGAATTTCTATAATTGTTTTGAACTTGATTTTTATTAACTTGATTGTAGTTATTGTTATTCATATGATTGTATTTAGGTTTATTATTGATATTTTGCCTAACATTTACATTGTTATTTGAAGTTTTTCTAGCATTATCTTTTAAGTAACCATTTCTACCTGAACTTGCAATATTCTGCATTGCTAATCTTAAAATTGAGAAATTCTTTATTTCTATCCATAAGGATGTATTGTCGTCGACTTTACTTTTAAATACGTCTAACATTAATTTCTCGTTGTCTTCTCTACTTCGTCCTGCTGCATCTGTTTCCCCCAGATTCACTTTTGCATTTAATTTATTTAGGATGTTCTGTAGTTGTTCGTACACTTCCTGGATGTTATATCCCTTAACTCCATAAGCGTCATAAACTAACTTGTCGTAATTTGCTATTACTCCAAAATTCTGTTTTAATACTTCTTTTATGGTTTCCCATGCCGGAATTGTTGTGAATTTTAACATAACATTTAACGCTGATCCCTTAAATTTAGTAAGCAATATTGTGCTTATTATAACCAATTGATTCGGTGTTCCTAACGCTAAAGTACTCTCTACCGAAGAACAAAATGATGCTAAGCTGTAGTCATCGTCTCCAGAGAATACGGGAACTGCCTTGAATAACGTCAATAGTACTGATGTCGTCACTCTCTCTTCTGGTTGATGAGCCATTATTGAATATAAGATATTTACCAATCGAAAAATAGTTGTATTGTATTGAGTTGATATTTGTTCGCCTCCAATTCTTGAAGTAAGTGTTGTAGTTGCTGATTAATAGCCTGTCCTTCACCTTCACTATTTTGTATTAGATTGTTTCCACGTTTTTCACTTATTTGTAGTGTAACTGATTTTTAGTCAAATGGATCACGATTTATATTAATATGATTTTAAAACTTTCACGATTCGATCACTTTCGGATTGCTACAATATTATACTTTTACAATCCTACCGACTGCGCCAATTTTGTGTTTCGTATCGAGCGATTATAAAAAAAAACAAAATTCATTTATTTAATTGTGAGTTTAATGAAAGTAAATCTTTATTTAATTAATATTATTCGTTGTAAGTTCTTAAACATTCTATTTGACAATTTATGCTTAGCTTAGTACTGGTGACGGCTAATCGAACATAATGCCTGTTTAGATGATATCTTAATAATGACTGCCACTTGAGTATCAAGTGCTGTTATTTATACTACTCTTTTATCAGAATGACTGGATGCTGTGGTTAATGGTCAATGTGATAAGGTTTGCTTAATTTTATAAATTCATGGGAATCGAAGTGATTAAATGTTCTTTGTTCTTATGACTTAGTTCTATATTGCCTTATCTGGTAATGTACTTGGATCGTATGACTGAATTAGCGAATATGTTATCTGTATTAGTGTTAGTGTGTGAGTTATTATGTAGAGGCTTGGGCTGATACATAACACGCGTCGACTCAAGGGTCACCATGCCTCCCCATGACGTGTTCTAGTCCAATGTTGTCTGATCCAACCTGGGCGTTCATATCTCCCGAGATGATAATAATATCACCTCTTGGAACACGTTCGAAGGTGGCACTCAGTTGGCTATAAAACTCCTCTTTGTCACCAGATGTTGCGGTATTAGTTGGTGCGTAGCACTGCAGAATTGTGACGTTTCTGACACTGGTCCTGAGCCTGACGACGATAATCCTATCCGAAATTGGTTTCCAGCTAATGAGACTGTTTCTCGCTCTCGGTGTAAGGACGAACGCCACGCCATTTTTTTTTGGCGTGGCGTTCGATGTTGGTAAGGTGGTAAGAATTGTTGACAATTAGTATGACTGAAGTGAGTGTGAAAAGCAGGGGTTCGGTATAGCCTGGACGGCTTCGTAGCTACTGATGGAAGTTAACTTGAAGCAAGAAGACTCAATGAGCTTTTGATAGATGAATTGATGGTAAATGGTCAAAAGCGAAAAAGTAGCAATAAGGTATGAATTAAACAACTGATAATCATACGTAGATAGAACAGGAATTGAGACGTACGTGGTGAGGGCAGACCAATACATCCATGGATCAGGTCCCTTCGGGGTACACGTAGTGGTTGTTGGTTTACCACCTACAACGCGGATAGAGCGTAATCCGTTTTGCTGTACTTGTGCAGTATTCTGTGTTTTGGAATTCCTAGTGCAAACCTTGTGCAAACCTTGTGCTCGACGTGAGGTTGTGTATCAACCGGGTTCCACAACCCCAAGATTGGAAAAGGTTTGGATAGGCCTTGCTCTTACCAGTGTGAATGATAAGCAAACAACGAAGCATAGACTGTTATCATCCGTTGAGATACGTGGGTCGTCCTTACGACTATCGTTAAGCACAATGGATGTAGGCATTAATAATTGTCGTCACAATACCAATCCGTGTTGTTAAATATAACCGTGGAATTGAGGGGCTGTCCACGTTAAACAATCAAGATATGGTTCTATGAAACAGTATATTAAGGTAGTTCAGATATGCCTACGCAAGCAGTGCGCTGGAATTATACGTCGACCGAAATTTGAATTCGCGACCTTTGCATTGTAGACCAACACGCTACCAACTAAGCTACATCCAGGTTAAAAACATAACAGGGCTACGATTGCGCGTAAAGCGCAATCTTACGATACTCTAGATGAAATAGAATTTTTTGTGATCCCAAGAAATTTTGTATGGGGAGTGTTAGAGAAAAATGATAGCATTGAACAAATTTCTTTACCATCATGCTAAAGTAGATATAAAAATGTTTTATACAAAATGCTTACTCCAAAAATTGAATGGGAACTAAGAAAATTAGTGAGTTAGATTTAGTGAAAATGTGCAGTTTGTATGGGAGGTGGTAGAAAGAGTGGGGGATTCTAGTGATTTTTTCAGAAATAACTAGGAATATTATAAAATTGGCATCCCTTAAATTTCAGACTAGTGCCATTCATACTTTTCAAGAAAATCGATTTTTTGTGAAGTTGTGAAACTGTGTCATATTGTATGGGAGGGGGTAGAAGCATTGAAGCTAATCAAATATTTTTTTCTGATCTAAGTGATAATACTAATTAAGTATTTACTACAAAATATGAGCTCAATAAATGTTATATGTTCTGAGAAAATCGTCTTAGATCATTTCATGAAAAAGTGTAGTTTGTATGGGAGGGGGTGGAAGGAGAGAGAGGACGCAAAAATGTTTTATACCGTAGATTGAAATCATTATGGAAGTAATATATCCCGAAACTCAGACTAATATCTTTTATACTTTTCGAGCAAATCCATTTAATGTCGAAATGCGAAATTGTGTCATTTTGTATGAGAGGGGGTAGAAGGATTGAAGCTAATCGTCTAATTTTTTTGGCCTTACTAAAAATTTAAAATAAATATTTAGTGCACAATTTCAGCCCGCTAAATTTTATACCCACTGAGTAAATTGGCTTAGAGTAATTCATGATAAGTACAGTTTTTATGGGAGGTGGTAGAAGGAGGAAGAGAACACGCATAATGTTTATACGGTAGATTGATATTATCATAGAAGTAATATATTCCAAATTTTAGACTAATAGCTTTTATACTTTTTGAGTAAATCCATTTATTGTCGAATTGCGAAATTGCATCGTTTTGTATGGGAGGGGGTAGAAGGGGTAAGGATAATCATCTATTTTTTTTTTGTCTGACTAATAATTCTAAATAAATATTTAGTGCCCAATTTCAGCTAGCTAAACTTTATATGCACTGAGTAAATTGGTTTACAGTATTTCTTTAAAAAGTGCAGTTTGTATGGGAGGGTTGAAGGAGGGGGACGACACGCATAATTTTTATAGAGTAGATTATTATTATCATAAAAGTAATATATTCCAAATTTCAGGCCAATAGCTTTTATGCTTTTCGAGCAAATCCGTTTATTGTCAAATTGCGCAATTGTGTCATTTTGTATAGGAGGGGGTAGAAGGGGTGGAGCGATTTGGCCCGTTCACGAACTTGACCTTACTTTTTTGTCAAAAACGACGTGTACAAAATTTCAGCTGTCTAGCTCAACGCGTTCTCAAGCTAGAGAGCGAACGGACGGACGGACATCCGGTTTTGAGATTTTTGAGTGATAATATTAACTTCTGTATTGTTCATTTTTTTCTCCGAGCCTTATTTCTTGGCGTTACAAACTTTAGAGCAAACTTATAATACTCTCAGATTTCATCTAGAGTATAAATATGTATATTAGTGGTACCATAAAAAAAACTGGTACCATATCATGCACACCCCTTCTATCACCTCCCATAAAAAATTAATTAACATTTCATCTAAACCAAAACACATTTCGAACAACGTGTTCATTTTAAATTTAGCTTTCCCCAATTTTCGTCCAATTATGTCTCTTTTGAGATTATAATAAAATACGCCTGTGTATCGAAAATGTAAAAATAACATTTCGAAGCAACGTTCCAACGTGCAACGTGGATATTCCTTAAGTGGAGCTTGATTTTCCTTAATATATTTTTTTTTCTTAATTGCTAGGAAAAACTCTTTTGGATAGGCCTTAAAATAAAGTAGACCCGACCGAAATGGAGAAATCTAGTTTATAAATAGGAAACATGATAGCGAAACGATAGAGAGTTTCTTTGTAAGTTAGTTACAGAAGAATCATGTAGTATAGCGCAGTCATGTTCGCCGAACAGACTGACTTTACCATCGAATATTGTAACGTGCTGCTTTATACGGATTTCGTTTCGATTTCATGCCGCAAAACCTTCAGTTTCATAACATTTTTTCCCTCATGTTATTTATTGCCCTTTGAATACTATGCGGTTTCTGTTCAACTTCCGTATTTAAACATTCGAATACTTTGGCTTTTATTCGTCTGCAAATGTCATCACGACTAATATAACGATTGAGATGTCTATCGTTTAAAATTTATTTGCGATTGTTGTTATAGCAAAAAAAAACCCCCGAAGAAATAGCATAGATTCAAACTAATCGCGCAAACCATATTTTGAAACTAAACCGCGAAGGAATAAACATCATAAAACGCCTCGCAAAAATAAGCTGGCTAGAGAGAATTGAGCTTTACTTAGCGCACTAATTAAACGCTAGCGATAAAATGTTTTTATACCTTAACGTTGTCGGACTTCGAAAACATTTGATAAGGATTCATTTTTTTCTTTTTTTTTTAATTTACTTTTTATCAATGTTGTCTGGTTTGGTCGCTGCGCAAGAAATCTGCATTGGATTTTTAAATCTTTTGTATTTTGATGACCCAGATTTATTCCGCGATTTGTAATAAGACTTGAGAACAATAATTTAGTCGTTTTTTTTCTGTTCGGTTCAGGCCATGTTGATGATAAGTGGTAATTGTGAATCGTGACGACGACAAGGAGAAAGGCAAAAATATCGGATAGGTTTAGATTGTCTTGAATCTCGGGATATTTGTCTGAAAATTGCAGAAAAATTTTAAAATTTATCGCGCAATCAATTAACCTGTGAAGAAAACATCATGAAGTCCATTTGATTTGCTAATTGAAAACGATCGGGAGAAAATTATAATGAGACAATTCACTTGTTGACTTGTTATCAACGTTGTGTGAATTATTATATCGTATTTTTGTCATTAATATTGTTGTAAATTTATTTTAATTAGGTCGAATTTTATGGGCAGAATTAAAGATAGATTTTAAGTTAGTTTTAATTGATTTGAGTGGAAAGTTTTATAGCTTTGTACTATCCGCAAACATGTGATAATTTAGATGATTTATACATACGTAAATTCGATTACACGTTATTTTAAAAAAAGTTTACCGGGTGCATAAGCTCAAATCCGCTGTTTTTTAGTCAGAAAAACGCATGTTTAATTTTTCATAAAAGGCAAAAACTAATTTATTCAAAGTAGTTAGCCTCGCTAGCTACCACGCCAAAAACTATTTATTTGGAAAGCTTCATAGCTTGCTTAGTTCTCAATTCTATTAAAGTATCTCTTTTGTTTGTGCCGTAGGTAATTAAAAACTCACCAATTGAAGATGCGTGAATGTAAATCTATCCATGTTGGACAAGCCGGTATTCAAATCGGTACCGCTTGCTAGGAATTGTGCTGCTTGAAGCATGGAATCCAGCACGATGGTCAGATGCCATCGGAGGTGGTGATGACTCATTCAACACCTTCTTCAGCGTGCCCCGTGTTGTTTTCGTTTATTTGGAACCAACTGTCGCCGATGAAGTGCGCACCGGAACCTACAGGCCATTGTTTCATCCCGAACAATTGATTACTGGCAAGGAAGACGTCGCTAGTAACTACGCTCGTGGTCACTATACAAACGGAAAGAAAATTTTCGACTTGGCTTTGGATTGTATCCATAAATTGGCCGATCAATGTACCAGACTCCGAGGTTTCCTGATCTTTCACTCGTTCGGATGAGGCACCGGCTCCGGTTTCACCTCGCTGTTGATGGAATGTCTCTCTGTCGATTGCAGAAAGAAATCGAAATTGGAATTCACCATTTATCCAGCTCCTCAGATTTCGACAGCGTCGTTGTACCGTACAACTCGATCCTGACCACCTATACGACCCTTGAACACTCGGACTGCACTTTCATGGTCGACAACGATGCCATCTACGATCAACCTCCACCAACTTGAACAGGTTGATCGGACGAATCGTCTCGTCGATCACAGCCTCGCTACGTTTCGACGGTGCCCTAAACTTCAACTTGACTGAGTTCCAGACTAACTTGGTACAGTACGCGCGTATCCATTTCGCATTGGTTACCTACGCCTAGTTATCTCGCCGTGAAGGCCTACTACGAGCAGGTTTCTGTCGCTGAAATTACAAACACATGATTTGAACCCGCCAATCAGATGGTCAAGTGCGATCCCTGTCACGGTAAATATGTACATGGTATGTTGCATGTTGTATCGTGGTGATGTCATCCCCAAGGACGTGGTCACGATAAATACATGGTATGTTGCATGTTGTATCGTGGTGATGTCATCCCCAAGGACGTGAACGCAGCCATCGTAATAATCAAGACCAAGCGCACCCTTCACTTCGTCGACTAGTATCCCACCGGTTTCAAGGTTGGTATCAACTACCAGCCACCAACTGTCGTTCCAGTCGGTGATTTGGCCAAGGTTCAACATGTCATCTGCATGTTGTCCAACACCGCCGCAATCGCTGAAACTTGGGCTCGTTTGGATCACAAGACCGACTTGATTTACGCCGAGCGTTCTTTCGTCCACTGGTACGTTGGCGGGGTAGTGAATTCTCCGAGGCCCGTGAAGATTTGGCCACCCGCGAAAAGCTACGAGGAAGTTGGCATGGACTCTGGAGATCTTCTTTAATGGCACTACAGCCCAAATCGGGCCTTGGCCTCCTGACCTTCAGGTTCCTTAACATTTTCATTATTTATTGCGGAAGGGTTGTTAGCCCTTCGCACAACCCTCTATCTATGAATTTTTCATTTTCGTAGATTGAGGTAACCATGCAAGTAGTGTGCTGGAATTATGAGTCTACCGGGATTTGAACTCACGACCTTCGCATTATAAACCAACACGCTACCACTAGGCTACACCCTAGCTGACTCTGGAGATGGCGATGGTGAAATGTTGAAGAATATTAAGAAAAAATTTCGAGAAACAGCTGTACTCTTTTCAGTCAATACGAGCATCAACCATAAATTAATGTGCTAAAAAAATCCTCTTCTTTCGAGGCATCAAGCCATTTTCGGACGTCTTCGTAAGGATCGAAGTGCTGCTCAGCGAGCGCGTGGCCCATCGACGAAATCAGTAGGTAGTCGTAAGGAGTTAGGTCTGGTGAATAAGCGTAATGGGGGTAGCACCACACAGTTGAGTGTCTCCAAATAGTTTCGGACCATTGTGTGTGATGGTGCGTTGTCGTTGACGAGAATCAGCTTTTCATGTCTTCTACATCTTCTACAATGGCGCTACAGCCCAAATCGGACCTTGGCCTTCTGATATTCATGTTCCTTAACATTTTTCATTACTTATTGTGGAAGGGTTGTTAGCCCTTCGCACAACCCTCTATCTACAATTTTTAATTTTCATAGATTGAGGTAACTAAGGTATACGCAAGCAGGTAATGTGCTAGAATTGTGCGTCGACCGGGATTTGAACTCACGACCTTCGCATTACAAGACCAACACACTACCTACTAGGCAATACCCTAGCTTGTCATGTCCTTGTTGATAATCCGGCCTTTTTTCGCGCAGAGCACGATGCAATTTGATCAGTTGTTGGTCGTAGCGGTGGGCATTATCATCCTCGCCGAAAGGAGTCGATATTTGATGGTCCTTAACCTTTCTGGGCCTATTTTCACGCTTTTTGTCGCACTGATTGATGTTGACAGATGTCATGAGAAAAAGCATGGCATGTCCATAGTAGCTTAATACGCTAACTAACGCCATCTATGAGCAAAATTAACGGATTTCTGTTGCACCTGGTGTATTTTGTATGAGAGGTGGTAGAAGAGAATACAAGTACAAAGAGGCGGGACTGAAAATGAATGTGCGTAAAACCAAGTGCATGCACATGGGTTCGGAACGCAAGCACACCGATTGCTCTTAACGGACAAAATGTTGAAGAGGTGCAAGATTTTTGTTATCTCGGAAGCATTGTCAGCATGGACGGCGGAGCCGAAAAGGATATTGAGGCTCGTCTAAATAAAGCTTGTCAGGCCGTCGGTATTCTTTCCCCTTTCTGCAGGTTAAGAGAGATCTCCCTTCGCACGAAGCTGCGAGTTTTTGAAGCTTGCGTCAAATCCGTGTTGTTATGTGGTTGTACTACGTGGAAATTGACCGTTCGACTTCCCAAGAAACTACAGACTTTCGTGAACCAATGCCTCCGACGCATTTTAGGAATATTCTGGCCAGAAGTGATCTCCAACGTCGAACTTTGTAGTACAACTGGTCAGACTAAAATAGGTATTGAGATTCAAAGGCAGAAGTGGTCACACTTTGAGGAAACTAGAGCGAAACATCGTCAAACAGGCTCTGGATTATAATCCTCAAGGAAGACACCGGGTTGGTCGACCATGTAGCACATGGAAGCGAACAGTTGAGCAGGAGGCTAGAGGAGTAAACAAGTTCTGGCAACAGCTTAAGAGCTATGCTCAGGATCGCGCCTTATGGAAGAGAGTTGTTTCTGTCCTATGCCCCTATACGGGGTCTTAACAGGGATTTGATTGATTGATTGAACTTATCATTATTATTAAGAAAGTGTGCCAAATTTCAATAGGATGGTCAAATTGCGACATGTATGTAATAGATGAAGTTGGGAGAAAACGTATGTATTTATGAACAATTTGCGCAGACACTCACTTGGCACAGTAAGCTCAAATTTGACCAAAGTATAATTTCAGTTGCATAGATCTGACGCCGAAAAACATCGCAAATCGCCGTATCTCGTCGTTTAAACTTACCATTCCGCCTAATTTACTGAATGTTTTTTTATCTCCGGATTACTAGCCCGCTAATATTCTTTTATTCTTGCGCCAATCCTCGTCAGCAACCACTCACATAATATCTATTGACGACTCAATGAGAAGGGGGTGCTGCTCCACCGATGGCAACATCTTAACTACGACCCAAAGGACTGCTTACACTACATCCTGTAATAACTTCTCGTTATACTACCAGAACGTTGATGGTATGCGCACGAAAATTTATGAGTTTTATATGGCTTTATTTCTTCATGAATACGACGTCATAGTCTTAACAGAGATTTGGCTTAACGATAATTTTCTTTCAACTGAGTTTTGTGATCTTATCATATTGTTTATCGATGTGACCGATCACTATCTACAGACATGGACCGTGGTGGCGAGGTAATTGTTGCTGTCCGCTCTACTCTTCGATGTAAGAAAGTTGATCTGCGCCTTAACTTAGATGTCTTAGATCAACTGTGTATATCGGGATAGTTTTCCAATACGTCCAAGATATCATTTGTTGTGAGCTACATTCTGCCTAAGAGTCCTTTGGAGCTTTCTCGTCAGCATTTGATCAATATAGAGGATGTTCTTAATAACAAGTTTCAACTAGTTTTGGGAGATTTCAATCTTGGCGATGTGACATGGACGTTTATTGAAGAAGAGAAGTCACTCATCGCTTTCAATGTACGAAAGAAAGTCGAGTATGCAGTGATTGATTTACTATACTCTCTAGGATTGTTTCAAATCAACGTTTTTAATTACAGTCTTGTTAGAATTTTGGATCTAGTTTTCGTAAATTAAAGCTGATTTTGTTGCCCTTGATAATTATTTCTTTTCCGTAGACTGGAAATCTAATTTTTCAAATTTAAATTTATCTTGTGCTTATACATCTTTTCTGTCTATCTTGTGTGATGCATTTAAATTATGCAAAATTCTTTCCTAAACTTTCGTAGTTCAACAAGAAATTGAGCAATCTAAAAAACGTGAAGAATAAAGCTTATAAACTTTTTTCGTCACGGATAAGAGTTTGATTGGCTTAATCGCGTCCTGTACCGAAAATATATCGACTCAGTCGAATCAAAAATTTAACGTAATAGTAAATCGTTGTGGGTCTTCTTGAACTCTAAACGCAAGTTTTCATCACTACCTAATTCAATGGAGTACCAAAAAGAGGTGTCGAACTCTAGTGAATTGTTTGCATCTTTTTTCAAATCTGTTAGAATTCGATGATAATTGACTCAAACATTTCGGGAAAATTCGACGGTTTGCTGATTTGGTTGAAAATTATAGACCAATCTCCAATCCATCCTCCATCCCTAAATTATTTGAGAGCATAGTTAAAGAAAAGCTGTTTTTTTCATGCCAAAGAGGGTATTTCTTATTGTCAACTTGGTTTTGCCTGCGGACGTTCTACGTCCACAAATTTATCAATTTTTACGAAAGATATACAGATATGATTGAACAAAACTTTAAAGTTGACTTGTTCTATTCGGATTTTAAAAAGGCTTATAATCGGGTTCATCATGAACTTTTGATTGAGAAATTCATGGCTCTAGGCTTTCATTCGAACCATAAATGTGGCGTTCCTCAAGGAAGCCATTTAGGGCCTTAACTTTTTGTTTTATTTGTTAACGATATTCCTTCCATATTTAAATTTTCTAGCTCTCTTTTGTACATCGATAATGTTAAAAAATTTTCTAATATCTCAAGCTTGAACTTCAGGCTGATATTGCTGAGCTCTGTAATTGGTGTGCCGTTAACTTATTAGAGCTCAATTTTGATAAGTGCAAAATATTTTCTGCGCACACAAAATCTTTTTCAATTTTATTTGATTATAATTTGAATAACAGATCCCTTCAAAGATCCATGGAGGTAAAAGATCTGGGCGTATTGATAAATTCTAATTTTAATTTCAATTCTCACATTGACTACATAATCGCCAAAGCCAACTCAAATCTTGGTTTTGTAAAACGTAATTCTAAATATTTCTTTGACCATTATACTGTAAAGGCACTCTATGTTTCTCTTGTGTGACCGATTTTAGAATATTGCTATGTGATTTGGGATCATGTTTATCAGATTCAAGTTTTGCGAGTTGAGCGGATTCACGAAATTTCACAAGATTTGCTCTACGTAAGTTTAACTGGAGCGCTGACATTCCTGCGTATGAAACCAGATGTCATTTAATTGGCTTACAATCTTTGGCTCAACGAAGAAGCTCTTATGCGTGATGTTTACTAAGGATAATATCTCTTATCGCATTAATTGCTCTGAATTGCTAAGTCATCTTCAGATCTATGCTTCAGAAAGAATATTGGGTCAGAGGACGATCTTTTATCCCATCGCGAACCGCACAAATTATGGACTTAATGAACCTAGAAGATCTTCTTTAATATGATATGCGAAAAAATTGATTTAAGTGACAGTCGAGCACAGTTCAATTAGAATTCTGTAATTTTTCGATGTAATTATTTTTTTCTTTTATTTTTGTTTTAACTTAATGTATATGATTGCATTTTTCTTTTTTAATTTACTATTATTATAATGTTTTTAGTCTGTTGAAATAACCTCTATAGATGAATAATAAATAAATAATAATGATGTAATTAGTTCGGTTGAGCTGGATTAACTTATCACATACTGCTCAAGAGGTCGCTGGGTTTCAAGTAAAAATAAAAAAAAGTCGCTATTGATTTTAAATCACCACAAACTATACTTAATCGCTTTTCCCAACTTTGCTTCACACTTTCCCCAACTTTGCTTCACACTTTCGAACTTCCACTCTTTCGTATTCCTTTTTAAAAACTTCGACTGACCCTATCGCGTGCTAATCTCAAATTCGGCTCTTTCGCTTCCAAATCTCGACTGGCCCGTCGACTGCTCGACTCTTTCTCTTTTAAAACTTGACTTATCACGACCGCTCGCCTTTTTTATATCGTTTCTATCGGACATTGTTAGCCCTCGTCGGATATTGTCGGACATCCGTCGGACCCCTTCGAACATTGTCGGCCATCGTATCCGTCGGACTCCGCCTGATGTTGTCGCACATCAGTCGGACTCTGTCGGCCCTCATCGGGTATTATCGGCCCTCATCGGATATTGTCGGCCCTCATTGGATATTGTCGGACTTCGTCGATAACTGTCGGATATCCGTCGTATATTGTCGGCCCTCATCGGACATTGTCAGGCCCCAAATGGATATTGTCGGCCCTCGTCGGATATTTATTTTTCATTGAAAACCATGAACATTTGATGAGTCACATAGCGTTTATGATCGGAGTTTATGTGGCTATATATTTTGTTGTTTGTCACTGGTGTTCTTTTTAACACCGTCACAGAATTGATTCAAACAGATTTAATAACATTTTCCTTCATTTTTAATTTTAGGTTGGCCGTTCGTCCGAATCACCGATCGATTTTGTTGTTATGGACACATTACCTGGCGATAAAAAAGATGCAAAAGTTATGCAAAGTACGATATCTAGATTTGCGTGCAGAATATTAGTAAATAGAAGTGAAACATCAAAAGCTCGAATCTATGCAGCCGGTTTCGATTCAAGCAGAAATATATTTTTAGGCGTAAGTAGAACATAATTTTGTTTTCCGTTTGAACTAATAAAAATTCCATTTTAAAAACCATCGAATTCACTGATTCACCTAAAAATGTACATTTAATTTCAGGAAAAGGCAACAAAATGGCAAGATAATGTCGAAATAGATGGTCTAACTACAAATGGAGTCTTAATAATGCATCCAAAAGGTCAATTTTGTGGTGGAAATGCAAAATGTGGCTTATGGCGTGAATGTTCGGTGGGTGGTGATGTTTTTAGCCTTAGAGAATCGAGGTCAGCACAACTGAAAGGACAGCAGGTAAGTTCTCAGCCCCCAACTCCAACTTCTCTTCGTTGTACCCATTAAATTTGCGAAATATTACATTTTAAAAGTTAAAATTCATTTTCATAAAATGTCGCGCAAGGACATCGTCGAGCTAAGTAAAATTTTTGCCATTAAAGTATTTCCGCGAAAAATATTACGTTGGCGTAAAATGACATATTGTCGCATTGGAAAAGTTTTCTGTCGCTAATAATAGACTCAGGAATTATCAAGCTCTTGTAAAATTGTTTGCCTTACGAACAATTTGACTGAAATGTGTCAGATTATTAGGTATAACAATTTATTTTAATCGTTGAAATTGAGAAGAACTGTATTTTATTGATTTTCAATTTTGTTAAGCAATTAATCGATTTTGTGTTTTTTTTTTGTCTTCTTTTAGATCTACGAAGAATCAAATGTACTTCAGGATGGAACACTAATTGATTTATGTGGTGCTACACTTCTGTGGAGATCATCAGATGGCCTACAACATTCACCGGTATGATTAAAAAATAAAATTATTAAATTTATTGAACTTAATAAGAAATTTTAATTTTAGACTAAACGAGATTTGGAAAAGCTTATTGACGACATCAATGCTGGACGACCACAATGTCCTGTCGGCCTGAATACTTTAGTTATACCGCGAAAAGTCAGCTTAGGGGAACACGTCAATCAGCCATATGTCTATCTTAATTGCGGTCACGTACAAGGTACGTGATTCTCTTTATATTATTTTATGCAATATGAAATTCTATTCAGGGTTTTGCTCTTTCCTTTCGATAATAAAAAACTAATATGTTACTTATATGTTATTCTCTTCAAAATAAATAGGTCATCATGATTGGGGACAGGATAAATCGACTGGCGCTAGAAGATGTCCAATGTGCTTAGAATTAGGACCTGTAGTTACATTATGTATGGGCATTGAACCAGCATTTTATGTCGATTCCGGACCACCAACGTACGCATTCAATCCGTGTGGACATATGGCTACAGAAAAAACTGTCAAGTAAGTTCATAACGTACGAATAGTAAATGTTTTATTATTTTGAAGGGTGTCCCAAAATCTACGCAAGATTTAATTTTGATAGAAAACACAGGTTCCTGATTAAAAATTGTAAATTGTTTATTAATTCATAAAGTATACACTAGGTAAGGTTATGGTTTGGTGAATGTTTTTCCAGTGCATTTCGAATTGAAAGGAAAGATTTCCGGATTCTACACTGTTACGCTTTATTATATGTGAATTTTCGGTCTCTGTTGAGTCCTTTATCAAACTGTTTGTTGTGTAGAATCCGGAAATCTTTTCCTTCAGTATATAGTTATGCTTGGAATAGCATACCGGGTTAGTGGCTTTCACGGCATTGCTGCCATAGACGTATTCGTTTGTTGAAATTTTCCATGATCGTTTTTATAAATGTCGCTGGATTTCGTTACAGCGCTGAATTTCCTGCTTCAAGGCATTAACTTTCAAACCTTTTCAAAGGCGTTAAATAGCATGATCGGGGTGGCCAATTCTGATCATCTAAACGAGAAATAACACAATAACTCATGCAGTAGTTTCTGGGGCTGTATGGTATGTGGCACCGTTTTTTGGAAACCGCATAGTGTCCATATCAATATCTTGCAATATAGTCACAAAAAACAGGATTATCACGTCGTGATAACGAGCACCATTAAATGTTATTTTCTCACCAGCCGCATTTTCGAAGAAGAATGGTCCGGTGATGCCGCTAGCCTAAAATTCACACCAAGCGGTGACACGTCGTGTATACATTTATTTCTCAACAATCATTCGTGGATATTCTGAACCCCAAATGCAGCAATTTTGACGACTAACGAAGTCATCGAGATGAAAGTGAGCCTTATTGCTGAAAATGATTTTGTTCGAAAAAGCAGTATCCACTTGTTGTTCCATAATCCATTCAACGAACTTTCTTCGCTGTGCATGGTCAGTACGCTTCAGTTTTGAGTCAATTGAACTTTGTAAGCATGAAGATGTAAACCTTTCGTGAGAATACGCTGCCAACAGCTATCGAATTAATGTTCCTGGACTCTTAGCAACACTCTCACGAACTGCTTCGATGTCTTGTGTTGAACGACTTATTAAAGGTCGTCCAGAGAGTCTAAGATCATTAATTGATCCCGTCTTCCCGAATTTCTTCACAGTTGATGAATTTAAATCGTTATTCCAACCATATTTATACTCTAGATGAAATCTGAGAGTATTATAAGTTTGCTCTAAAGTTTGTAACGCCAAGAAATAAGGCTCGGAGAAAAAAATGATGAATACAGAAATTAATATTATCACTCAAAAATCTCAAAACCGGATGTCCGTCCGTCCGTCCGTCCGTCTGTGCGCGCTCTAGCTTGAGAACGCGTTGAGCTATTAAGCTCAAATTTCGTACACGTCGTTTTTGACAAAAAAGTAAGGTCAAGTTCGTCAATGGGCCAAATCGCTCCACCCCTTCTACCCCCTCCCATACAAAATGACACAAATGCGCAATTTGACAATAAACGGATCTGCTCAAAAAGTATAAAAGCTATTGGCCTGAAATTTGGAATATATTACTTTTATGATAATATCAATCTACCGTATAAAAATTATGCGTGTCCGCCCCCTCCTTCTACCACCTCCCATACAAACTGTACTTATCATGAATTACTCTAAGCCAATTTACTCAGTGCGTATAAAATTTAGCGAGCTGAAATTGTGCACTAAATATTTATTTAAAATTGTTAGTAAGGCTAAAAAAAATTAGACGATTAGCTTCACCCCTTCTACCCCCTCCCATACAAAATGACACAATTTCGCAATTCGACTATAAATAGATTTGCTCGAAAAGTATAAAAGTTTTTAGTCTGAATTTCGGGATATATTACTTTTATAATAATTTCAATATACTGTGTAAAAATTATTTGCGTCCTCCCTCTCCTTCCAACCCCTCCCATACAAACTGCACTTTTTCATGAATTGCTCTAAGCCGATTTTCTCAAAACACATAACATTTATCTAGCTCACATTTTGTAATAAATACTTATTTAGCATTATCACTAAGATCAGAAAAAAAATATTTGATTAGCTTTACTGCTTCTACCTCCTCCCATACAATATGACAGTTTCACAGCTTCACAAAAAATCTATTTTCTTGAAAAGTATGAATGTTACTGGTCTAAAATTTAAGAGATGTCAATTTTATGATATTCTGAGTTATTTCTGAAAAAATGACTAAAATCTCCCCACTCTTTCTACCACCTCCCATACAAACTGCACATTTTCACTAAATCTAACACACTAATTTTCTCAGCTCCTATTCAATTTTTGGTGTAAGCATTTTGTATAAAACATTTTTATAGCTACTTTAGCATGATGGGGAAAAAAATAGTTCAATGCTATCACCCCTTCTAACACTCCTCATACAAAATTTCTTAGGATCACAAAAAATTCTATTTCATCTAGAGTACCGTAAGATTGCGCTTTACGCGCAATCGTAGCCCTGTTATGTTTTATATAAAAATTACGAACAGTAACTACCAAAACTTCATTATTTTTAAATAATTTCTAAACAATGAAAACGCGATGTTCTTTCGGATAGCGCTCCTTTTAAACCCTGAACTGTTCGCTATCTTTTCTTATCGTTGACAACTCTTGGCGCGAAATTCAAGTCTTGCGTGAATTTACACCTTTTGGAAAATGAATTTATCAAGTTTTGAAAGTGTTTCTGTATGAGAAGTAGCAGTAGCATTTTTCTTTAAAGCGTTTTGCTTCAAGATATTGATTAGGGTCTAAAATTAATTTCGAGTAAGACATTATGATTCATGAATATTGTGAATGTTTGAAAGCAGCAATTTGCAAAACTTGGATGCTGTGAACGAAAATTATTCTTTTTGTATAAATGTATTACAGTTTTCGATATGCTTCAATTATTTTATTTATTTATTTATTTATGTTAGGGGAACACTTGAGAGAACTGCGGCCTTTCCGGCCTATTGTGCTATTATTGCCCCTTTACCCTACCATAACTCAATAGCTTTGGCTAATCTGAGTATCTGTAAGGAAGCCATGTTGGCCAGTTCCTCGGTGGAAAGGAAACAGTGTCATAGGATATGTATTGTCGTTTCTGAGTCTTCGAGACAGAGGCGGTAGATGTCTGTTTCAGCTAAGCCCATATTATTGAGGTGGTGGTTCACTCCACTGTGCCCCGTCATTAGGCCGATTAGAGTACTAATATCGCTCTTTCTGAATTTCAGGATATCCTCCACTTTGTTTTTTTGTGGTAGGATTAGTTTTTTTGAGGTTGATTAGCCTGGAAGTCTATTCCAGTAAATTTTTTGTTCTTGTTCAACCCACTTCTTAAGTATCGAGTTATGATGCTCTTTTGATTTTCCGCAGAATGGCTCTGGACCAATAATTTTTTTTCCGCGCCGTTTTTTGCAAGGCGATCAGCCTCTTCGTTTTCCTCAATTCCCATATATCCTGGTACCCACATTAAGGTTACGTCGTTCCTTTTCCCCAGGATGATTAGGTCTTGAAGACAGTCGCAAACTAACCTCGATCCGTGTTTATTGGATGCTAGGGCTTTGAGAACCGCCTGACTATCCGATAGGATGTAAATTGATTTGTTGCGATGAGCTCTCCTTATATTCTCTTGCTCCATTGCAAATAGTTCAGCCTGGAAGATTGTGGCTTCATTGCCGAGTGGTTTTGAAACCGAGAAGTTAGGACCTTTGACTCCGGCTCCAGTCCCCTCAGAGGTGCGCGAACCATCAATTGTTTACTTGTAAGTGTTGGTAAGAAGAATCATTATCGACACCACCCACGCTTGCTGAAATCAAATCAGCCCTATGTGACCAAAAACGAAACAAAGCGCCGGGAATTGACGCTATACCAGTTGAACTTCTGAAAAAACGGTGGAAACTGTGTCGCTGAAATACTGCACAGCATGATATGCAAAATTTGGACAGAGGAAATCATACTCGACGACTGGCGAAAAAGCATTATATGTGTAATTTACAAGAAAGGAGACAAACTCTGCTGTGAGAATTACAGAGGTATATCATTGTTGTGTAAGTCCTATAAATTACTGACAAAAATAATTTAACGTCATTTTAAGTCCTATTCTAATGAAATAATTGGCGAATACCAAGGTGGATTCAAAACCGGACAATCTACGAGGGTCAGTCAGAAAGTAAGTTTAAGGGTGGCAGCGTTGCGCGTGGTGAAAAGATAAACTAACGAAATTTTAGGAGGTTGTTCTCTCATCTATCCTAACCAATTTGACGCATCGCTGAGCCCGATTAGTCTATTTTTGTGTTTTTTACAACGATTTAAAATGGAGACGCCGATAGAAGTAGCGTCCAAATGTGAACCGCATAGTGTGATACGTTTTTTGACCGCAAAAAAATTATCCGCTAGTGAAATTTATTGAGAATTATCCTCTGTATACGGTGAGCAGTGTATGAGCCTTCAAATGGTTACGCGTTGGCGAACAGCGTACCTAAACGGAAGAAAAGAACTCCATGACGAAGCGCGCCAAGGCAGTGAACCGCCGAAAAAATGCAAAACAGTTTTCTCCGCATGCAAGGTGTTGGCGACGGTGTTTTGGGATTATCGAGGTATTCTTTTGATTGATTACCTCGACAAAGGCAAGACTATCAACGCAAAGTACTACTGTGGTGTTTTGGATCGTTTACGAAAAGCAATCAAAAACAAACGGCCAGGTTTGTTGAGTCGCAAAGTGTTTTTGATTCACGATAATGCTCGTCCGCATTCTGCCCGTTTAGCCGAAGAAAAATTGGCCTCATTTAAATGGGACGTTTTTGAGCATCCTCCTTATTCCCCTGAGTTGGCCCCAAGTGATTTCCACCTTTTCCCGGCGATGAAAACAGCGTTTGGCGGCATTCGATTCGACACGACAGATGGCATCACCGAAGCAGTCACACTTTAAAAATTTGGACGCGAAACATTTCGACGTCGGTATTACGAAACTAGTTTGTAGATACAAAAAATGTATTGAGAGAGATGGCGACTTTGTAGAAAAATAAAAAAAAGTCTGAATTTTCCGAAAATGACCTTGTTTTTTTGTTTTGACCACTCCTTCCTCTCCTAATCGGACCCTTAAACTTACTTTCTGACTGACCTACGTACAACAGACCAGATATTCTTGGTGAACAGTTGCTTGAGAAATGCTGGGAATATAACACAGACAGAATACGACAGTATCGACAGGAGCGTAATGTACCAAATCATGCTTGACTGTGGAATTCACCCGACTAACAAGACTCACAATGACGAACACTGAATCCCAAGTGAGAATACAAACCGATTCTACAGCCAGCTTTCGAACGGAATGTGGTTTAAAGCAGGGAGATGGTCTAGCCTCTATACTTTTCAACTTGGCATTAGAGTATGTTGTCCGAAAAATCCCAGTCGACATTAACGGGACATTACTATTCAAGTCCACCCAACTAGTAGCATACGCTGACGACATTAACATCCTAGCAAGATCCTTCCCTAATGCTAGGGAGGTATTTGTCAATCTTGACTCCGCCGCAAAAGAAGTCGGGTTGCACATTTATGAAAGCAAAACAAAAGTAATGACGCAAACAAGAAGGAGAGCGCCTATGAGACAAAACAACAATTGCGGAATATAATTTGGAGAATGTGGACAACTTCATATATCTTGGGGCTAATCTAGCAAAGGACGGTAATGAAACAGACGAAATCAAACGACGGATAATACTTGCGAATAAGACGTATTATTCGGTACTTCCAATAATGAAATCCAAGAAAGTGCACAGGAACAATAACCTGCGGATTCATTGAACTATTATACGACCTGTGCTCTGTTATGGCAGCGAGACGTTGACATTAACGCGAACTTCCGAAAATGCAGATAACGCATTCGAAAGAAAGGTCCTCCGAAGAATTTTGAGACTTGTGAAAGAAGGAATGGAATGGCGATAAGACCATGAGGTGTATCAACTCTACGACGAGCGTTCATGAAGCTACGTAAACTGCAGTGGGATGGCCATGTAGAGCGAATGGAAGACAGAAGAATCCCCAAACGTGCTCTTAAAGGCAAAGCAAGTGGTAACCGGCCAGTAGACAAACCACGCATGCGACTCGGTTGATGAAGACAGCAAAGCCATTTTAAAAACTAACAGCTGGCGGACGCGGTCTTTGGATCGAGACGATTGGAGGCGACGACTCCAGGAGGCCCAGGCCCGATTTGGGCTGTCGCGCCATTGATGATGATGAAGTGTTGGTAAGGTGCAAATTTGTAAAGGGTGGGCAATTAATTGGTTTCTTTTTAAAAATGCAATAAAATGAACAAAATTACATTTTTTTCCATGTATTATGGCATCATTAGTAAGAGCAAACATTCCCATTAATGATGGAACACAACTTCGTTCAAGTGGTTGCCTCGGCTGGCTTTGCAGTAGCACATTCTGTCACTCCAATTTTCCAAGACCATGTCGATGGTTTCGGGCTGTAGCTCACGGATTGCTTGGATGATATTGGCCTTAAGTGCTTGAATCGTTTCTGGATTGTTGGCATAATATCGGTCCTTCACCGTTCCCCAGAAAAAAAGTCCAAAGGGGTCAAATCGCAGCTCTAAAGCGGCCAATTGACATCGCCAAACGCCAAAAAACGCAATGTTTGGGCGACACCTCACTCACTTTGGAAATAAGTTTTCAATATTTCCCAACGTTGTTCAAGTGTAAAGCGACTCATTTCGTTCCGCGGAGGTATGATACTGACTTTCTGTCAAAATTTCGAGCGGGAAACAGCTTTCAGTGTCAAAATAAACTATGATTTAAAAAGAAACCAATTAATTGCTCACCTTGTATATGAGAGGTCTTTCTAATTTTATGTTATTAAAACATATTTATCAAATCGCGATAGTATAGGCTCTCATACGTTGGGTACTACTTAAGTTTTGAGATAGACAAATAAAAACAAATATTTATCATCGAAAATTGTTTTATTATTTTTCAAAATATTCTCCATGAAAATCAATACACTTTTGCATGCGTTTGAACCAATTTTCGAAGTACTTTTTCCACTCCGAATACGAGTACCCCTAAATCATGCGTTTTGAATGCATTAATCGCTTCTGCAGGCGACGAAAAACGTTGACCTCGCAATTTATTTTTGATGTGCGGGAATGAAATAAAGTCATTGGGTGCCAAATTAGGACTGTATGGTGGATCACTTGGTTTTCCTTAATTCATCAAACACTTCTGGTAAACAGATTATGGTGTACCATTCCGAATTGACGTCCGACATTGCTGTAATGGTACGGTGGCGACATGTCCGGTTATTCCGAAATAACAGGCGATCATTTGCTTCGAAATGCTTCGTACGCGAACAAGTTTTGTTGGGTTTGGCTCGTCTTGAAAGTAGTACCCTACGTAGTAAAGCTGGTAAGGTTTAAAAGAAAAATTCGACGTATGTTTGTTTTCAAGAAATACAATCTGAAGATGCCGCCGGACCTACACCAAACAGTGTCTTTTTGCGGATATACAGGATGGGCCAAATACAATTTTCTTTTTAAAAATGCAATAAAATGAACAATATTAAATTTTTTTCCATGTATTATGGCTTCATTAGTAAGAGAAAACATTCTCATTAATGATGGAACACAACTTCGTTCAAGTGGCTGCCTCGGCTGGCTTCGCAGTAGCGCATTCTGTCTCTCCAATTTTCCAAGACCATGTCGATGGTTTTGGGCCGTATCTCACGGATTGCTTGGATAATATTGGTCTTAAGTGCTTCAATCGTTTCTGGATTCTTGGCATAACATCGGTCCTTCATGGTTCCCCAGAAAAAAGTCCAAAGTGGTCAAATCGTAGCTCTGAGGCGGCCAATTGACATTGCCAAGACGGCTGATAACACGATTTGAGAATTTGGTGCGTAAAAAAAGATCGATTGTGGCATGGGCTGTGTGACATGGCGCGCCATCCTGCATGAACCAGAGGACGCCCAAATCCATGTCTTCAATTTCAGTAGAAAAAAAGTCGGATAACATGGCTCTGTGACGTTTACCGTTGACCGAAACGTTGTTCCCAGCCTCATTTTCGAAGAAAAATGGTCCAATGATGCCACCACTCCACAATCCGCACCAAACTGTCACTCTCTGTGGATGCAGTGGCTTCTCGACAATAACGTGAGGGTTTTCCGAGCCCCAGATGCGGCAATTTTGTTTGTTAACGTAGCCTCCGAGATCAAAATGCGCCTTGTTAGAAAAGATGATTTTTCGCCCAAAATCGTTGTCCAATTCAAGCAATTGAATCAGAGGAGTGGCGTTCATTGTTGCAAGAGAAGCAATGCTTTCCTTACGTTTTGTCCTTTATTCAGTTTAGAAAATCTAAACTGAAATCAGTACGGATATGAAAATTTGTTTAAAAATTTCTTTAAAAAAAGCACGCATTATTTTCCTTTACCACTGTTTACAGCTTTTACGTGCTCAGGATAGCTTTTTTTCTCACGTTTTTTCTGACCAACGAAAGTTGAAAGCCTTCCACAGGGAAAAAGATGCGATTTTAAAAACGCATTTACAAGACCGCCGACCAATATGAACGAAATTTTCTGCAAGTTCGATTTCAATATGAAGGGGAGATGCGTCGCATTAAAATGCTTCCACCCTTCCTCTCATAACTTTTAGTCGCATGTACATATTACATGAATCGTCAGACAAATAAAATCAAATTTCTGTTATGACCCTCTATAGGTGCATAGGACAGAAACAACTCTCTTCCACAAGGCGCGATACTGAGCATCGGCAGAAACTTGTTTATTCCTCTGGCCTCCTGCTCAATTGCTCGCTTCCATGTGCTACATGGTCGATCCACCCGACGTCTTCCTTGAGGATTATAATCCAGAGCCTGTTTGGCGATGTTTCGCTCTAATTTCCTCAAAGTGTGACCGATCCACTGCCACTTCCGGCTTTGAATCTCAGTGCCTATTTTAGTCTGTCCAGTTGTACTCCAAAGTTCGTCGACCCATATTCGTGGTTGACCAATATTTGACCAGCAAAATAGCTAGCTGGTTAACAGAGAACAGAAATGCGCCTCGTTACTGAAATTGATTTTTCGTTCAAATTCAGGGTCCAGTTTCAGCTGTTCCAGAGTCCAGTCGGCGAATATATGACGATTTGCTAAACCAAGTATTTCTGTCAAATTTTACTGATGCATCTTTTCAAACATGGCCGTTACCAACTGTCAAGACCAGTCTAAGACATTCTTTTAACATTCAAATGCGGTCAGAGTTCTTTGGAAATAGACGTGGAGCTGCGTTAATCGGGTGCCGAGATCCTCAGAACGGTCTTTAGAAAGGTTTCGCATTTACTCATCACTCTGTGGAGCGCAGAATTCCGTCACAAAACCAATCCGTGTTCGTAAAGAATCGTGGGATGAAGTCCTAGAGACAGGTGTCCATGTTGATTGAACAAGATATGGTGCAATGGTCTAATACCAATGACACATAGCTACCCTAATTATCAACAACAGAGGTGTAGGATGTGTTGCAAGACCCAATCAGGAAACGTACGGCGCTGCTGGTGGTCCGCTAGTTGCAGTTGTTGATTCAATTGGACCTTGTACGTATGCAGAGCCAAATCTTTCGTCAATATTCGCTGCATTGTGGACGTGGAGAGGTCGAGTTCTTCAGCACTGTGACGAATGGAAGTGTTTGGGTCGTTTTCAATACTGTCTTTCACTGCGGCGATATTTACGTTCGAATGTCCGGAGCGAAGTCGTTCCGGTGTCTTCACATCTTGTACTGAGTCAATCTCTGGGAATTTTTTGTGTAGGTTGCACACACATATCTGAGAAGGCACAGGATTACGATCAAAATTTGCTCGAATTTTGCGCATCGTAACTGCGTTTGATCGTACTAAAATTTAACATCTGTGTAGTGTTCCATGGTGAATGTCCAGCATTTATAGATGACGTTGTTCGATCGTATTGAAAGACATGCATTCCGGCTGATAGGAAACGAGACTATCACGTCTTCTGTTGATTATCTCGAGCATCGCTGAAATGTCGCAGTACTCAGCATTTACTAACGCAACTTGTATAGTAAATGGAGTGTTGAACTAAACGCACTCATTTTTTTTTTTACAGAATGACCTGTGTTATAGGCAATTTCGGCCTTTATGTGCAATGCACAAACACAGTCATGGAGGGAAGGTTGGGGAAGGGGAGTGAGAACGACCGTAGCGAGTGGAGAAGCTGGTATATTGCTCAGTTGTACTGGCTGTTTACTGACAAATATTTGCAGATGTTATGGGGGACTGAATGATAGAAAGCGAACAGAAACCATCTACTGAGTATCTAGGCCTTCTTGAAGTGGAACTGTTTCACTTTTACACCGTTCCCCCATTTTATTGCGAATAATTTTTTATCACCAGTAGCAACTGAAAAATTTGCGCTTAAAAAAATCCCGTCTGGAGTGGGAATCGAACCCACGACCTATTGACTGAGAAGCACGCACGCTGCCCACTACGCCCTCATTCCTCCGCTCTATACTTTTCCCCGGGATACTCGCCTAGCTATACCGTCAAACCCTTGCCTTCTCGTACAGTTCATTTCCCGAAAGTGAAGCCAGCCAAACTGTTCCCCAACGAGTACAGCCTGCAGTGCTTCAAGAGCAATGTCCAACGTCACATTCATCTCTGTACTTTTAAGTTAACCTATTAAAAACTATTTAACTGTTTTTTTTTCTAATACTTATACTGACATAACTGTGCATTATAGAGTGACTCCCTAAGTTATATTCGGTGCCTTAAAAAATAAACATTACTATCCGATATAATTCAAACCAATATGTTATAACATCCAGAAGTTTAAGGCGAATATCAACCGCCTCTATAAAATTTAGAATTATGAATGTTAGAAATTGTGCGTTTTTGTTTCATTTATATGGAAATAAATTAAGCCATAAAGTATTAGTTTTTTCTATGCGCATCAGAAGTGAATGTATTGTTATGGATCTGACAACCACGCAATTTGATTTGCCAGAATCATGTAGAACAGTTCCCCAATATGTAAAAAGCCATAATCAAAGATCTAGAACCTTCCAGTATAGTTGAGACACACACCCGACGAATACACCACGAAAGGTTCGAGAGTTGGGGAAAATGGTATAAAAGTTCGAAGCTTTTAGACGAGAGTCAGTCATTTAGCGACATCTATGGGAGACGCGAACCGGTGCAAGAACGCGATAGAACAATATCGGCGGTAGTGCCATATAGTGAAAATTAAGTTAAATTGCGTATAAATAAATTATCATTTATTTTTAAACGAATTGTGTTTTACTTGAAATCCCGGCGAACCCCTAGCTCGGAACAGTATGTTGATTGGCATTACATGTTTATGGAGCTACTGTTTATGTTATACATTTTTAGTTTATTTTTGCTTGAATTTTAGTGTGTTCGATTGAAAATGAATGCCAGCATAAACGATAATGAACGAGAAGCATGCCAAAATCTTTAGCTAGTTGTACCTAATAATTGCTAATACAGTGAAATATCTGTATAGAGACCACTTGCCGCAGTATAATTTTTTTGGAAGTGATCACAATGTGGGGAAAAAGACAATATAACCTCGAAATCGAACTTCGGTACTAGTCAACAAATTTGGTTACATTCAGGAATTTTCACTGTAATTGCAAAAATGAGAGCAGCCATTTTTTTTTACTATAACTTATTAATTTTAAAACGATTAAATAATTTCCGTTCTTCTTTTCCAGATATTGGGCGAATGTAGACATTCCCCACGGTACCAATGGCTTTCAAGCAGTCTGCCCGTTTTGTGCAACACCGCTCGATGGCTCTCCGGGTTATATCAAACTAATATTCCAAGATAATTTAGATTAAATCAAGTGTTAAATTTAATTTGCATATTTAAAAATTACAAAAACAACAACAAAATCAACTTATTAATGAACAATTGCTCCTAAGTTAAATGTATCCCTGGAATAAAATATCAGAAACAAAAAAACTAAATTTATTTAAATATATTAAATAATAATAAATAATCAGATTGCGCTATAGTTTTATAAGGAATCGAAAAAAAAACAACTGTATAAGTAAAGAATCCAAAAAAAAAATAGCAACAAGAAACACAAATCGGTCCACGTTCAAGTTGATGTTGAAGTTAAAAAAAAAGTCTGAAACAATGCTTTAACGCGGATCCCAAATTGTACTGAATTGAGAATGCGAACGAAAAAAGAATCAACTATAAATCTAATCCTGTACGAAATCTAAATAAATAACTAATAATTATTGTTATTATTATTATTTTTCTTCGTATCCTCAAGAAGCTAATTTCGTAGGTCTTTATTAAGCTAGTCTTCTTCGTAAAATGTCTATAAATATATATTTTTCGAAAGCATTTTCTATCAAGCTATTCGTATTATTCTGATCGATTTTTAGTTCATATACATTTTTTTTATTATAATAAGTTTAGATTGTATATTAATTTCTTAAAATAGAACAAAACGTTAATGATTTATTCATAAATGTTCTAAATAAATTTAGAAAAAAAAAACATAAATCTTATTCGTTAAATCATTTTTCTTCTACTTATTTAGTGAATTGTCTTTTTCATTTTGTTTTTTGATTTCAATAATAAGCAAAAACAATTTATGATCTTAATAAGCTGCAGCTGTAATCAAGAAACAAAATAAAGAGATAAAAAAGTTAAGATAAACTAAAACTAAACTAATAATGTAAGGCCATAAAAAAAGAAAATTTTCTTGCATTTTCGTTTGTAATTTTTTTATTATTATTTTATTGTGTATCCTTAGTTTTAGTTTTATCAATATCTAAGTAGACGATCGATTGCCGATTGTATATAATCCGAGCAGAATAAAAAAAAGTTTTATTGTATAAAGAAAATCGTATTTTTTTCAAATTTTTATTGGAGCAAGATATTTTTTGTTTGCCTTTCTTGAAGGTTAATTGTGAAAAAAATGTGTACTGTTTTGTCCGCTAGGTCTCATCGCACTCATTATACATGTCCCGAACTTATAATTTCACTGCCGCAGCATACAAGAAAATGTAAGGATTTTTTTTTTAATGCAATGCTTATGTTGAGTGCGATGTGGTCTAATCGACGTTTACCTTTATTCTTCGAACTTTTTTGATGGTTTCGTGAACCGGTGCGATATTGTGAGTTAACATATATTAGGGTACGTAATGAACATGAACTTGTAGAAATAAATCATGAAAATAGAACGAATCTACAAACTTTCGCTCATTACATTTAAAGCTCTTGGGTTTTTAGCTTTATCAATTGCAATACGTTCATTTTTACATATTTCCAATATTATTTTTTATTTGTTAGTTAATGAAAACATTCGCAAATTTTTTTCTAAATAAAATCTACCATATTGTAAAAAAATATATAAATGTTTAAATTTTGACTATGACAACAATTGTGTGTACGCAAATACACGAATCATTTCGATTTGACGTTTCTCTCTTATGTATTAATCTGACTGTGTTTTACAAAATATGGAATTGTATGATCTTTTCGTAATGTAAGTAAAACAAAAAACAATTAAAAAAAAAAAAACTAGAAAAAAAAAGAAAACAACAACAATGATGTATGGCTTGTTTAGCTTGCAAGAGAATTTTATATCGGAAAAATGGAAAAGATTTAAAAACGATCGTAGTTATTTATTGTAAAGAAATCTCTCTTGCAATAGTACAAATTTTTATGGTTTTATGATTTTCGTATCGTTAACATTAAATAAAAAATGGATTAAGTAAATATAGAGAAAAAAAAATTAAATTGAGTATTTTTTTTTTGAAGGTAATTGTGGAGATTAACCAGAAAATAAGACATTTCTAGTTTCAAATTATCCATCGTATTGGAGATAGTACGAGTACCACACAGAATTTACGAATACGGTTTACTGCAGTTTGTCTCCAACGACGAACTTTGGATTACAATTGGAGAGACTAAAATAGGCATTGAGATTCAAAGACGGAAGTGGCCCTGTATCGGTCACGCTTTGAGGAAACCAGAGCGAAACATCGCAAAACAGTCTCTGGATTGTAATCCTCAAGGAAGGCGTCGGGTCGGTTGACCATGCAGCACGTGGAAGCGAGCAATTGAGCAGGAGGCCAAAAAAATAAACAAGTCCTGCAAGAAAGCTGTTTCTGTCCTGTTAAGACCCCCATAGGGATATCCCTATGGTGGTCTTAACAGGAATTTGATTAATTGATTGATTACTGCAGTTGCGTTTTTCACCACTCAATCGTTCCGAAAGTACTGAAGTGTGCTCAGGGTCGCTAGATTTCAATTTAAAATAATGAAACTAGTTCACTTTAGTTTAACCAAAAAACTTTATTTTAATCGCTTCCAACTAAATCGCTTTACACTTTTCGCTCATAATATTTGTCCTCACCTCTCACACTCATCGCTCTGTCGTTCACACAACTTTGGCGCTCTCTGACTCGACTGCTAATATCCGCGTGTCGATCACAGGACTTTCTCACTTACTGCTATACTCGGCCTGTCAATCACAGAATTTACTCGCTTACTGTAGATTATTGTTGCTTATCTTCGCCTGTCCATCACAGGGCTTACTCCTTTAGTGCCGCTTACGCCTAGTTCGCACAAGGGCAGTAATTTAGTCGAGTGGCAAGTAATTTAGTTGCTAAACGACTACCTACTGACCGAAAATCGTTCGCACTACAGTCGTGTACAGTACGCAAGATAAACAACAGGGAACACAACAATGTAAATAAGCTAAATATTCTTATTGCAATGGCTATTTTGGAAGAAGTGGAAGATGAATTTAGTGGGATGAAAAAAAAAAAACTAATTACATTATTAATAACTATTATTTACGCAAACCAAGAAATTAATTACAAGAAAATATTGTACAATATAATTTCTAAAGAAAGAATAATTTTCAAGAGCCTGACGGTAGTTTGTGAAATCAACGCAAAGGAAAATTCAGTTTTCTCAGGCAGTTTTTCGTAAAGGAAAAACAATTTTTGAAGTTTTTTTCCTTGAGTGTTTTCGCGTGTGTTTCAATTTTGGTTGAATTTGCGCCTTCTCCGTCGTGTTTTCTGCACCCGAAAAATTCGGTTCTGTTTTCAGAATTTTGAAGTTGCCATTGTAAAAGAAAATAAACTGCCAACAAGTCGAGCGAAACTTTATTATTTTGGGACAAGTTACGGATGCATGGAAAGTCAATTGCAGGTTAGAGTGGTTTGAGAGACTAAGTGAAAGTGAATTCTTGGGCAGGGCTGTTATTAATTTAACAATATTTCATTCGTTTATGCAAGTTTGGGTTCTTATGAGGGGACCGGGAGGGGTTATAGTAAGGGTGGGCGGATGTTACCAATCAATCGAATTCCTGTTAAGACCCCCTATAGGGGCATAGGACAGAAACAACTCTCTTCCACAAGGCGCGATCCTGAGCATCGGCCTTAAGCTGTTGCCAGGACTTGTTTATTCCTCTGGCCTCCTGCTCAACTCCTCGCTTCCATGTGTTACATGGTCGACCAACCCGACGTCTTCCTTGAGGATTATAATCCAGAGCCTGTTTTGCGATATTTTGCTCTGGTTTCCTGAAAGTATGACCGATCCACTGCCACTTCCGCCGTTGAATCTCAATACCTATTTTAGTCTGGCCAGTTGTACTCCAAAGTTCGTCGTTGGAGATCACTTCTGGCCAGAATATTCCTAAAATGCGCCGGAGGCATTGGTTTACGAAAGTCTGTAGTTTCTTGGTAAGTCGAACGGTCACTTTCCACGTAGTACAACTATACAACAACACAGATTTGACGCATGCGTCAAAAACTTGCAGCTTCGTTCGAAGGGAGATCTCTCTTAACCTCCAGAAAGGGGAAAGGAAGGCCTGACGAGCTTTATTTAGCCGAGCCTCAACATCCTTTTCGGCTCCGCCGTCCATGCTGACAATGCTTCCGAGATAGCAAAAATCTTGCACCTCTTCCTCTTCTGTCCATTAAGAACAATCGGTGTGCTTGCGTTCGAACCCATGTGCATGTACTTGGTTTTACGCACATTTATTTTCAGTCCCGCCTCTTTGCATTTAGAATGCAACGAGCGAAAATTTGACTCTAAGTCCGAACGGGTATGTGCAAGCAAACACACGTCATCAGCATAATCAAGGTGACTTAAGATGTTAAATAGTCTCCATTGAAGACCTTTACCTTCCCCACCTTCCAGTGCAGCTTTCAAGATGTCATTTATTACCACCAGAAACAGGGCTGGTGATAATATGCAGCCTTGTCTGACACCCGTTCGCACAGGAAAGCTCTCGGACAGCTCTCCTCTATGCAAGACGCGACACCTTGCATTTTCGTAGGATTCTTTAATCATAGCTATGACCTTATCTGGAATACCTCTCCTACGCAAAGCATTCCATATGTAATCCGCTTAACGCTGTCGAAAGCCTTCTCGAAGTCCACAAACATGAGATGTAGTGGCGAACCCATTTCGGCTGACTGCTCTAAGATTATCCGTAGGGTATTTGTGTGGTCGGTACAAGACGACCCTTTACGGAATCCAGCCTGATAAACTTCGAGAGTGCTCTCGACGACCTCACTAATCCTATTGAGAATTACCTTAGCCATAATTTTTGATACGGCAGTAAGTAAACATATACCACGCCAATTGCCACAATCCCGAAGGTCGCCCTTCTTCGGAATTTTCACAATGACGCCCTCCTTCCATTCAGTCGGATATCTTCCTTCATTCCACACCTTAGTGAAGAGTGGGAGGAGTATATCGGCTGTTATTTCCGGGTCCGCTTTGAGGAGTTCGGTTGGTAGTCCGTCTATACCTGGAGCTTTCCTTCCCACCATTGACCGAATGGCGGAAACTATCTCTTCCTTATCTGGGGGATCGTCCCTAATAGAGGATTGTTGCGGTTGGATGTTTGGAAGTTGTTCTGTTTCCGGAATATCTTCATCTGACAAGATGTTTAAAATATCAGAGAAGTATTCCTTCCATCGTCGCAACTGGTGTTCACTCATATTAAGGAGAGTTCCGTTGACATCTTTCACCAGGTGGTTGGCGGTGAAATTTCTGTTCGTCAACTGTTTCATGATTTTAAATAGTGAACCCATATCCCCAAGGTAAGCCGCAGATTCTGCCTTGTTTGCCAGATCTTCAATGGGCTTTCTCTTGTCGCGTCTAACAGCCTTTTTAAGCTGTATATGAGCATCGCGGTAGTTCTGCCTCAAGTCGGGCGTTCGTTGGTTGACATCGGGTTGAGAGATGATTGCCAAGGGGAGGGAGGTGGTAAGCAGAAATGTCCAAAATTTTAAGTAATTTTTTGAGGGCTCTGGTGAAAGATACTAAGTTTAAATTTTGCACTTGGATACATCTATTTGATATACATAGAAAACAAAATAATAATTTGTTCG
This sequence comes from Chorisops tibialis, assembly GCA_963669355.1. Classification (NCBI taxonomy): domain Eukaryota; kingdom Metazoa; phylum Arthropoda; class Insecta; order Diptera; family Stratiomyidae; genus Chorisops; species Chorisops tibialis. Next base: position 137,583,823 of record OY770264.1, read on the forward strand.
ACAATTCTTATAAACCGACCGGGGGGTCTCACGTGCACAAGGTGTTTAATGTGGATTGAAAAAAACACAGATTGAACATTTTTGAGTGAAATTTTAAGGTAGGAACTTAAAAATTTGCAAAATGTATTTAAAAACAATCCTTAAATATATGAAATATTAACTGGTCGAATACCTTCTACTTCTACCCCTTCCATACAAAATTATTTTGTCGATCATTTTCAAGAAATCAATTATCACCTAACTATTAAAGGCTACCAATTTAAAATTTTGCATAAGAACTTCTAAAAATAGTTGAAACAAAATTGCCTCAAAAGTTTTGAAATCGCGCATGTCCTGCTACCACCTCCCATACAAAAGTATGATTTCGACCAATTTCATTAAATCAATTAATAAACCCCCCCTACATACAAATGTTCAGATTCATGAATGTAGAATACACCGCATTTTATGAAAATTCTATGCAGCTTCGTTTATAAACACATTTTATACAGAGAATATTGGTCATGATTCAAGCAATCAATTAAGAAGGTTTTAACATCTGCCCACCCTTACTATCACCCCTCCCGCTCTCCTCATAAAAACCCAAACTTGCATAAACGAATGAAATATTATTAAATTAATAACAGCCGTGCCCAAGAATTCTCTTTCACTTAGTCTCTCAAACCACTCTAACCTGCATATTGACTTTCCATGTATCCGCAACTTGTCCCAAAAATAATAAAGTTTCGCCCGACTTGTTGGCAGTTTATTTTGTATTGGAAATTCAGAAAAGGTATTTCTCTTTCGAACATATAAGAGCTATCGACTTTAAAATTGTAACAAAGCAATGTGATTCGGATGATGATAAGCAGATCTAAGATCATCCATAACCTTCCACTTTCTCTGCCACCGCCCATATAAATGCTTTAAATTCAGACCAAAATTGTTTAATTTCCTCGAAAATTATGAGCGCTGCAAACTTTAAATTCAGTATGACACATTTCGATTATAATAAAATTACAAACCTGCCCCTTCTGCTTGACCACCTCCCATACAAAAGCTACTATTCACCAAGCTTAATGACATCTGGTGAGGTAGTGAGAACTAAGAAAAAAACTGGACGAGAAAAAGAGAAGTGGGTAAATCTTAAAGTTCGTCGAACACTTATTCCACCTTTTTTTTTAGGTTGGTTGAGAGAAGAGAGTAATAAGTCGCGACGGGGTGGTTTTGCAAACGAATTTAGTATTCCACTAAGATATATATTGAAGGGAGATATCACCTAGTGAAAGTGCTGAATCACGCCTTCGCGTCATCAGAAAGATACAAGACTTGATTCTAAAACGACGACATATCCTATCAGACCAAACGTTGTCCCAAAAATAAGTCATTATCCATCATAAGCTTTATTTTCTTTACAATGACAGTACAGCCCAAATCGGACCTTGGCCTCCCGACCTTCGGGTTTCGTAACATTTTTTACTATTAATTGTAAAAGATTTGTTCGACCTTCGTGAAACCCTATATCTACGAATTTTTCATTTTCGTAGATTGAGGTCGCCAAGGTATACTCAAGCAGACAGTGTGCTGGAATTGTGCGCCGACATGGATTTAAACTTACGACCTTCGTGTTGTAGATCTACACGCTACCCGCTTGGCTGCACCCTAGCTAAAAGCTTTATTTTAAAACGATCAATTATGGGCCAAGCGAGCAGCCAAAGTATTTCCCAACGAGTATAACTTCGAGTACTTCAAAAATAAAGTTCACCGTCGCTTTCGTCTTCTTCCACCAAAATTAACCCAATTTTATTTATTTTTTCCAATTCCTATACTGACTGAACTGTTTCGGTATTTTTCGGCACCAGTAGCTATTTATTACTTTCAGGAAAGTAATCGTTACATTTTATTCGTTACTAGGTACTCGTTTATTTGAAATTACAGCCATATCATATTGCAGGGATGGGCAAGCCAGTTTTGCAAATTATAAATTCAATTAGAAGAAATCGCCTCTAGTCCCCATGCAGTAATTAAGCAACAAGAAATCACTTCTGAATCGCACTCGATTTCGTTGGTCTAGTACGTGTATCAGCACAATGATGCCAAGTCAGATTTTTCATCCCTCTTCCAAGTAGAAAATCCCTTTAAACACTAACGTAAATAAAACGACAATGTAAAATAAATAACTTTTATTATATCGAAATTTTCTTTAACAAAAATGCCTAAAATTGATAAAAAAATCTCTATCACAAACACCATTATAAAAATTCCACAATCTGGTATCACTGATCCCACAACCCTAACACTAGTAACGACTTTCTGCCCTGCCACAACTCCACTCGGTGAAACGAAACTAAAAAACATCATTTTCTCAGTAGACTTTACTGTAAGGTAGAGTAAGAGTATTCCTTCTCGTTCTTGCTTTGGAATGGCGGTATGGCGTTATGCACAAGTGTTGGTTTTCCTCTTGTGATGTAACGAAAAAAAACGCCTAAACTTTACTTTTGGTATAGGTACTTTTTTTTTATGTGGAACGAATACTCGAGTAACAAAACGTTTTGACAGTTCATTTACGTTTGCGGAAACTCATTTCGTTACTTCAGTAACGAGTATATATCTGCATCGGTCGTTACTTCGGATTTCGGTCGGTAACGAGTATTTGTGTAACGAATAGTTACTTTTTTCGAATCACTACTGTGCATAGCATTAGACGGTAATCCCCTAAAATATACTCACAGCCTAAAAAAACGACAAATCAAAATAAAGCGTAACGCTTAAGAGAAACCCTCTGAAGAAACGAAAAAGCAATAATATGGTGTTTTATTTTCTCAAAATAAACCTAATTCTATAACTTAATTCAGGACTAAATATAAATGCCTGATATAATTTATCCAGTTCTGTTGATATGAATTCTTCGAAACAATATTTCGATAATAGATTGAATAGTACTGCCTTGCATTGCATGAGTGAAAACTTGGAACCTATTGAGAAACATCAAAATAAATATTTAATTACAAAATTTAAAAAAACTTACAAAAACAACTTCGAGGACCAGCACCAAACGGAATGTACGAGTACGGTTTAATATATCCGCGATTTTCATTGCTGAATCGTTCCGGATCGAATTTATCCGGATCAGGAAAATATTCTGGATCAAAATGTAAAGCTTGCACTGGAATCCAAATGACATCGCCAGGTTTCAAATCGATTGAAAGCACTGTAGAATGGTCCGTGATCGTATACGGCTTCGTACATACCCGATCAATAACAACACTTGCCGGTAATTTTCTGAGTGTTTCGCAAAGGATCATGTCGAGATATTTCATACTGTTTAGTGCTTCACATGTTACCGATTTTCCATTGAGTTGTTCCTTTATTCGGTCGATTTCCTTTTGAAGTCGATCTTGAATTTCCGGATTCCTAGCTAATTCTATTGAAGCGTAGATTAATAATTGCGATGTGTATGTAAATCCGGAGATAAAAATCGACAAACACTGGGCAACAATCTGATTATCTGAATATTTATTTTGTTTCAGTGCTTGGTGACTTTTGATCGTATTGGCGATCGAAAAGAATTTCGGAACTTTTTCTTCCGATTTTTTTTGATAATAATCTCTACTCGATTCCATCAACAATTGAATCATATCGAATCGTCTAATGTCGTTTTCAGATCGATATTTGATCGTCTCAAGCACTAAGGCCTTAAAATATTTCGTAAATTTTTGGCTAAACATTTTGATTTTGAAAAACTGCGAAATCATAATCGTTTGATAAAGTCTTAGTGAAAATTTTAGAAACATGTCTTACCGATATTAATTTTTCAAATGATGCGAAAATAAAAATCATGAAAAGAGTCCTTTTGGAGAATTTCACAGCCTCTCTACCCTTTTGAAATAGTTCATTTTTCGGATCCGATAACGAGTCAACTTTGATTCCAAACGCGATTGCAGCAATTACATCGTTTGAGAAACGTGTGAAAATATCTTTGATGTCGATCTCTATTGATCCGTTGGGATCTATCTTTTCGTTAAGATGTTTCATCATGATCTCACAGTACTCTTCGATTAGGTAAAACATTAAGCGAATTTTTTCCGGTGTGAATGCTGGCATCAGTGTTGCTCTCATTCTTTTCCATTTTCCATCCTCCAAAACTTGGATCATTTCGTCGAGTACTGGATCGGTATTCGACAATGTTTGATGATTTGCAAAATGTTCGAATTTTTCAACAAGAATTTGACGAACTATATCGAGATCTTTTACGATAAGCACTGGAGTTCGGATAGCGTAGAAACCAAAAAATCTGAAATATAAAAAATGTAATATTATTGTTTTACGAGCTGACCCTACAGACGTTGTCTTGTCCAAATTGCGATAAATGTGTTTGTGAATTTAAAAGCTATTGGAAATGTGGAAAGGAAGTGGAATAGCCAAAAAAAAATCGTATTTCCGAGTAATCATTGTTTCTATTAACGATTGTGGCCATGGATAATCAATTTGAGGAGGAGTACATTCAGAAGTACGCTAATGGGACATTTTACATGCGAGATGAATTCTATCGGCAGTACACCGCAGAAATGTTGGAAATATGTGATGTCCCTGGAATGGCATCGACTTGTAATCATGCGGTCTTGTTCCAAAATTTAAGTCACAGTTGAATTAAGTCAGAATGCATATCATCTTCGTTTGCATTTCCTCTTTCTTGTTGTTGTTGTTGTTGACACGTTCACCTGTGATAATCGATTCCGTTCAATTTGATTTCGCTGTTCGCGTTGCTCTGCAGTTCGATTAGATCGAAAATTCTTTTGGTTTGTAGCATTGCGAGTTCTGCGACCCAAATTGCTTCGTCTGATTGGCGCATTGCAGTACGATTAAATTTTGTCAATTCAATTCAGATGAACTTATAACAGAGTCACAATTCAACTGAATACATAAACAACTGAATCAATTTTTCGTCACCATGTAACCAAGGAGGATAAATAAAACGGAGTGCCTGATAGGCTGTCTCATGTGGGAATGCTTTTTGATTCGGAAATTTTCGAAAATTGTGTCCAAGCTTAGCTTGGCTTCAAACTTTTACAAAAAAAATACTGTTGCGAGCTAGGGGTTCGCCGAGATTTCAAGTAAAACACAATTCGTTTGAAAATAAAGGATAATTTATTTATCCGCACGTTTATTCAATTTGCACTTCAACTTAATTCTTACTATACGGCACCACTGATATCGCGTTCTTGCACCGGTTCACGTTCTCTCGCAGATGTCGCTGAATGACTGCTGCTTGTAGGAACACTGCGACTGCAGCGCCACAGAAAACCTTAGCGATTGACACCAACAAGACAACATGTCAGCGAATAAGACATAGTTCAGCCATTCAGCAATTTAGCGATTCAGACAGGTCGGCAGTATAAAAGCGTCGTCAGACTGTCTGTTTTTGTATTCTCAATTCTACTCTTCCAGCGAGGACATGTGGTTATAAAATATTGTTAGTGAATTATAAATAAAGTAAAAACGTAGACTCGTCTTTTCTTCTTATGAATAGTTATATGAGTGCAAGGACGAGAAACCTACATTGGTGACCCCGACATTAAGTGACAATTTCGTTTTTTTCTTGTGATAAGCTAAAAGTTGTCGCACTAGAAATAATTTCAGTTTTTTTTGTGAGTTGTGTGTGTAAATTGCCGTTGTTTTTTTTTTCCTGTTCTACGAGACGCCACGTGCATTCTGAAAAATCGTCAAGCACATAGTGAAGGGCAGTGGTACGCAAAATGTCCGACAACGAAGATGTAACCCCGACAACAACCGCAACAACAACCCCGATAACAGCAAAAATGGTTCCGACTGGTGCAGTAGGCGACAACAGAAGACTCTTCGCGCCCGGCACATATATTGAATCTGTACAGAACTTAAAGCTACCCGTGTTCTGGAAACATCGACCGAAGCTGTGGTTTGCTCACATTGAATCACAGTTTACGGTTAACCGGATAATAGCCGACAATTCGAAGTTTCATTCAGTCATCGCTGCGCTGGACGTGAGGATCCTTGACGAAATCGCAGATGTAGTTGAAAACCCGCCAGCAGCCGATAAATACGGAGAAATTAAAAGGCAGTTAATCGCGAGGTTTTCAGAATCTCCGGAGGATCAACTATCGAAAGCGTTATCGGATCTCGAGCTCGGCGATTCGAAGCCTTCACAACTGTGGAGACGGATGCTGACCATGGTGGGAGATCAGATCACCAGTGCATCTTTAAAAACATTCTGGCTTAGAAAACTACCTACGCGAGTTCGAGAAATTCTAACAGTGTCAACACAGGTTCAGGTTGAGGCACTGGCAGAGATGGCTGACAAAATCATACGTGAACGAGATACAATTCATCACATATCAACGGTCGACGAAGCAGCTGCTCATCTATCATTGGCAACTTTAACCCGCGAAATTGCCAAGCTAACAGAAAAAGTTGAAGGACTCGAAGCACGGTCAGCGAGGAGTGGACATCGATCACGTTCGAGATCGTTTTCTCGCGGTCGAAACGTAAAACAAGAAAACGAGCATGCGGAGTGCTACTACCATCGAAAATTCGGAGTTCTCGCGAGAAAGTGCCGACAACCTTGCAGTTTTCAATCCGGGTCGAGTTCGGGAAACTAGCCTCCCCGTCACCGATACAAGCAGTCGATGATGGGGTTTCATCAAATCGCTTGATGATTCGAGAACGAAACAGGGCATGCTGTTTTTGATCGATACAGGGGCGGATATTTCGGTTATCCCAAAATGTCAGAGGAGAACGAAGAAACCGTCCGAATTAAAACTCTTTGCTGCCAACGGCTCACCCATCGACACATTCGGAGAACAGATCCTGCGCATAGACCTCGGTTTACGTCGAAAATTCAATTGGAAATTCTGTGTGGCCAACGTTTCACGTCCAATCATAGGTGCGGTTTTTTTGAAAACCTATGGACTTCTCGTCGACCTAAAAAACTAAAGGTTGATAGACAGTGTTACGCAGCTACAATCGATTGCTACGGTATTCAGGGGAAACGAACCAAGGATATCGACCATCGTACCGAGCGATCCATTTCATGCCATCCTCACTGAATTCCCACAGCTGACTAATACTTCGCTCTGTGGGAAAAGGAAAAATCACGAGATACGACATTTCATCGAAACTCGTGGACCGCCAGTTGCAGAACGTGCACGAAGATTGCCGCCCGACAAATATAAAGCAGCTAAAACAGAATTCGAATTCATGATAGAACAAGGAATCTGCCGACCGTCCAACAGTCCTTGGGCCAGCCCACTTCTCCTAAAGCAGAAAAAAACGAACGAGTGGCGACCTTGCGGCGACTATCGCAGATTGAATGCTGTAACGATCGCGGACAAATATCCGATACCGCATATACATGACGTAGCACAACATCTACATGGAAAAGCGGTGTTTTCAACACTCGATTTGACACGCGCATACCATCAAATCCCGATAGCTGAGGAAGATATACCGAAGACAGCGGTAATCACTCCTTTCGGGCTTTTTGAGTTCACAGTCATGACATTCGGACTGTGTAACGCGGCGCAAAGTTTTCAACGATTCCTAGATTCTGTGATGCGTGGACTTGATTTTTGCTACGCATATCTGGACGACATCCTCATCGCATCGAAAAATAGAGAGGAACACATGGTTCATTTGCGACAAATTTTGAAGAGACTAAACGAATACGGACTTCGGATAAGCCCAATAAAATGCGTGTTTGGGGCCAGCGAAGTCAATTACATCGGTTACCGCATCTCATCGCAAGGTATTGAACCATTGCCAGACAAGGTAGAAGCCATCGCAGAATATAAGAGGCCTGTAAAAATCTTCGAGCTGAGACGATACCTCGGTATTGTGAATTTTTATCGAAGATTCACTAAAAACGCCGCGACGGTTCTTGCTCCTCTAAACGAGTACCTCAAAGGTAGCCGCAAAAAGGATAAGCGGGTAATTGAGTGGACGACTCAAGCAGAGGAAGCTTTCGAATTAAGCAAGAAGACGATCACCGAGGCATCATTGCTTGCACATCCAATTGATGGTGCGCTTCTCGCGATTTCGACCGATGCATCAGATATTGCTATTGGTGCAGTTTTGGAGCAACGGCACGACGATAACTGGCAACCATTAGGTTTTTTTTCGAGAAAGCTCAGCGAAACGCAATCTCGCTATAGTACCTATGACCGAGAATTGCTAGCCGTGTATGAAGCAATAAAATACTTCCGACACATGGTTGAAGGTCGAAATTTTATCATCCGAACCGATCACAAACCATTAATATTTTCGTTAAAACAGAAGTCAGAGAAAGCATCGCCAAAACAATGCCGTCAATTGCACTTTATTTCGCAATTTAATACGACCATCGTACATGTGCATGGCAGTCAAAACACCGTTGCTGATGCATTATCCAGGGTTGAAGACGTCAACGCTATAGTAATGCCGAGCATTTTTGATGCTGAACAAATCGCCAACGAACAATCAAACGACGAACAACTAAAGCAAATCCTTACATCGGATTCGTCACTAGAAATGCGAAGCTTTTCGATGGGAAATCCGGAACGAAAAATTTATTGCGACGTTTCTACGAAAAATATTCGACCGTACATTCCGAAAACATTACGAAAAAATGTTTTCGACGTCATTCATGGGGCATCGCATCCTGGAGGACGAGCAACGAGCAAACAGATTAAATCAAAATACATCTGGCCAGGCATGGACAAAGATATCACCGATTGGGTGAAAAACTGTGTTCAATGTCAACGATCGAAAGTTCAACGACACGTTCATAATGAACCTCAACATTTTTCGCAGAAAAACGAACGCTTCGAACATATTCATATCGATATCGTACACTCTAGAAACTGAATTAAATTTTACGATTAAGAAAACAGCATGATTGCATAAAATTATGGGTAAAATTAAATTTCTGTAGGAAAATTGCGCTACAAAGTTGTTAATCTAGACAATAGAACGGAATTGCTAAATTTTAGGTACAATTAATCCTTCATAAGTAATTTTTAACTATATTGGTTTATTTTTACGAGTAAAACTAGGATATTTAAACTCCGTTAGTTTAATTTTACATCTTATAGGTAAAATAACAAAGTGGTGGTGCTGTCAATCATGAACTTGTGCTTAGTTTTTCGCGTATCTGGTGACGAAAGGTTTGTGTTGTGTTTTGTTACTTTCTTGGGGTTGGAATGTTTGATTGCCATTTTTGTTCTCGTCAATTTGGCGAAATCCAATTATACAATAAACATTTATTTGTCCATCGTGGTGTCAAAAATCATGCTTTTCATTGTGTATTTCCTCAGTGTGACAAAAAGTTTTCTAATTTTTCTTGTTTCCGCATGCATTTTTTTCGTGCCCATAAAGAGACTAGTGTAACCCAAAATATAAATAATGCTGAAATATTATTGTTCAGTGGAACAGTGTGGTTTCAAATCGTATAATTTTATATTTATTACGAAACATTTGTGCGAGCATTTGAATTCCAGAAATTCGGTTCCTTGCCCAGCACAAAATTGTCATCGCATCTTTTCTCGGAAAATATCTTTTCGGTCACGTATCCGCAGAATCCACAGTCATCTTTCCAATGACATGAAATTAACTGTAAAGAACTCAGTTGTAGGAAATGCTGATTATTTTTTAGTTTTAAGAGCATTTCTAAATAACTTAAATGATATTCCATCTATCGAAGATATCAAACTAAAATGGCCATATATATTTGACAAAAAAATATTATTTGACCATTTTCAACAGCTGATGAAATTGAACACGTTGGACTTTAAGGTTAAATTTATAGCTGAAGCAGACAAGTTATACAAATGTCTTAATACAAAAACAAAATAAAAAAATGGATCGGATCCAGAGAGCATTATCAATTGTTTGGCAGCGTATTTCAATGAAAATGTTTTGTACAAAAAGTTTAAGGTAATTACTATGCATTAAATTATTCCTTTTTTAAAAATAATATAGTTCGTATATATTTCCTTACAGTTCGGAAAAACACTAGAAGACGTAAAAAGGGTAATCCCACCAATAGAAAATTCCTCATTAATACTATGAGTAAAATTTATAATTTTCATTCAAAAACTGAATAATATGAATTGATCCAGTTGATTTGAGTTGATGATGTTTTGTTTTTAAAAAATAAAATCTTTTAATTAAAATTTTGTAGTTTCTTAATTTAAATTATACTTATAATGCATACTGAAAATTTCACTATAAACACACATAGAATGTTTTATTTTAAACAACAAACGAGTAAATCTTTTCTTTTATTTTCTTCATATGAATTAGCATATTTAATTGAAATCAAATATTGATAAAGAAAGCAAAACACCACAAATAAAAAAAGAATGGAAATAGGACTTGCAAAATATAAGTATAATGGTGTAATATTTTTGAAAGCTGCACTTAGCTGTAACTTTATAAGTTTTTACAAATTTTCGAGAGATTACACGCTTTAGTAATGACTGATTTCAATTATATGCGAAAATCATATAGCGAAAAGATTAGATATACTCGTTACTTGTAGAAAATAAAACCTTCTGTGAGTAATTATAGGCAAATTTTCAGTATAATTACCATATTATGATTTAGAAATAAGAACTATTGGGTGTAAATTTACACTTTTTCTGAAAATTATTACACATGAGTTATTATAATTACAACTTCTCTTATAGTAAATTTACACTTTAATAGACTTAAAACTCAGTCGAAGTTGAGTAAGATTACACTTTTGTGTAATCAAACTGTCATTGGATCGGCATGTAATTTTACTACTATAAAAGGAGGTTATCGGATGCCTATTATTATAAGAGTAATTTTAAACAAAAATTTTCTAGAGTGTAGGACCATTGGCACCTTCGAACGGTAAACGACATCTACTAACAATGATCGATCGTTTTACTCGTTGGCCGGAGGCAACACCGATAGCGGATATCACAGCAGACACCGTTGCAACCGCATTCTATGCTACATGGATTTCGCGATTCGGATCACCACGGACCATCACGAGCGACCAAGGCAGCCAATTCGAGTCTGCTCTTTTCCGTGCGCTGATACGTTTGACAGGTAGCAAGCGGATCCGAACAACGGCTTACCACCCATGTGCGAATGGAATGGTAGAGAGGTGGCATCGATCGTTGAAGGCAGCACTGATGTGTCATGAGACAGAAAGATGGGTTGAAGTTTTACCAACCGTCCTTCTCGGTCTCCGAACATCATTCAAAGCGGACTTAAAATGTACACCTGCTGAACTCGTTTATGGAACAACACTTCGGTTGCCAGGAGAATTTTTCCTCGACGAAGACATGTCCAACGACCCTCAGATTTTTGTGGAAAAATTTCGTGTAGACATGCAGAAACTACGAGCTACCCCAGCATCTCGTCACCGTGAACACAGCATCTTCATATATAAAGATCTGCACGACTGTTCACACGTTTTTCTTCGGGAAGACGCATCGAAGCGGGTGCTACAACAGCCATACACCGGACCACACGAGGTAGTCAAGCGAATCAGCGATCAAGTATACACCATACGAATCAACGGAAGAACAATGAACGTATCCATCGAGCGACTGAAACCGGCGTATACACTAAAAATACCAATCTATGACGAAAGGACACCAATTGCATCAACATCATCACCGGTAATACGTACGTATCCAGGACCAAAAACAAAAAGGGTCAGATTCGACAATGATACGAAATGCTAAACATCATCGAAAAAAAAACCTTGCTGCGGTGAGGAATGTTGCTCAGAGGGGAGTACTGTAGGAACACTGCGACTGCAGCGCCACAGAAAACCTTAGCGGTTGACACCAACAAGACAACATGTCAGCGAATAAGACATAGTTCAGCCATTCAGCAATTTAGCGATTCAGACAGGTCGGCAGTATAAAAGCGTCGTCAGACTGTCTGTTTTTGTATTCTCAATTCTACTCTTCCAGCGAGGACATGTGGTTATAAAATATTGTTAGTGAATTATAAATAAAGTAAAAACGTAGACTCGTCTTTTCTTCTTATGAATAGTTGAGTGCAAGGACGAGAAACCTACATGCTGTCTGAAAGTTGCGTGTATTTATACTAGTTTTTCCAATTCTCGAACCTTCCGTGGTTTATTCGTCGGGTGGGTGTGTGCCTCAACTAGAATGTTTTAGATCTTTGGTTATGGCTTTTTACATATTGGGGGAATGTTCTATATAGTTCTGGCATATTCGGGAAGATCATTGCCAGATCTATAACAATACCATAATTTTAATTCTTTCTTGGTTGCTAATATTCAGTCAGCAATAAAAAAATTTTCAGTAGAATGGAGTTTGCTGTTTTATTTCAGAAGTCTTTATTTTTTAAATTTTTATTAGTTTTTGGTTCATGTCTAAGCTAAACACTTTAGCAACGGACAATTTAACGCGGGAGAGAAATAGTTACTTTGGGTTTAAGAATGCCAAACAAGGATAGCGAAACAATTCTTTCGAAAATTTGACAATTGTTTCGAACAATCTAACGTGGGAAAGAGTTAGTTGCAACATTTTTAAGTGTGCCAGATTTAGGGGTTTGATTATAAAACTTTTACCCCTAATTAAATAATCATTTTTAAAATAATTTTCCTTTAGTACATTTATTTAATTTTCGTTTTTATTAACATTCACTTTTAAGTAATTATTTATTAACAATTATTTAGGTCTTTTTATTTTAATATTTTTTAATATTTAAACAAACAGCTATTTATTTTTAACAAAATAATATTTTTTAAATCCTTTTCAATAACTTTTTTCAACCGATTAATTTTTTTAATTTTAACGATTTTTTATTTAGAGTCAGGATTCGCCTGCTAAAGTAGAATTACAGTAGTAAGTAAAATTACAGTAGTTATTTGCGAATCCTGCTCATTATGAAAATCTATACGAATAGAGACTATCGCACCACACCAGACAAAGATAGCGAACCGTTTATTTCAAAAAATTTCGCCAGTAAGGGAGGGAAATACTTTCATTCCCATTTTCTTACGCGGCAAAGCATGCTCATATTCACTCCTTATTATATATCCTCCTTGCATGTAATCGATTGGCTTGATTCATAATTTGACAATAAGCTGTCAGCGGTCAAATGACATTGGCGTACGTAGCCAAATAATTAAATTGGAAAAGAAATAAGATAACTACATTTGCTGGACACATCGCGAAACAACACAAAAGTAAAAACAAATGTAATTTTATTTTAATTTAGGCTGAAATGGGTTTTTCCAAATTTTTCTCAAGATCGTATCAAGAATACCGATCAACAAATTAAACGAGATGCTGTATGAGACTCTTCCTCATCTACCATATTCACCAAACCTCTCCCCAACCGATTACCACTTTTTTAAACAATTGGATCATTTTTTGGCGGAGAAACAATTTAACAATGAAGCAGCCATCAACAATGCCTTCGAGGAATTTCTTCAGTCTTGAAAGTCGGACTTCTATGAAACTGGCATGAATGCACTTGTATAATATCCAGTGGCGTGGCGTGACTTTACAGGTAGGGGAAGCAATTATTTTGCGCCAAGCTAAAAGCGCTGCGTCAATATGCATGACTTCACAAGTTTACATCATTATTTAAAATACTTCTACTCATCCGAGGGAGTGCGGTTTTCGGCCATTGATTTAGAATCCAGTCTACATTATTAAACGGAAATAAAAAAATCGATTTTTTTAAGCCGATTCTTCTCACTCAAAGCACGACAAATATGAGCAATATTGCCAAATCTACCTCTTCACATTTTTCGATTAGTACAGAAATTTCAATACTGGTAACACTTTAATCGAGAGCCAGAGCTTGCGACTGAAAGCACCGGCTGGAAGCAATTGCATTAACGCATCTCTCCTTCGTATAGAAGTGGAACTTGCGCTCGCTGCGACCGAAAATTTTACTGGTATTGACTGGCGGTCTCGTTTTCTTGTATATGCGACTAAATACTTGCAGAAAATTTAGATCTTGTAAATGCGTTTTTAAAATCGCATCTTTTTCCCTGTGGAAGGCTTTCAACTTTCGTTGGTCAGAAAAAGCGTGAGAAAAAAAGCTGTCCTGAGCACGTAAATGCTGTAAACAGTGGTAGAGGAAAATATTGCGCGCTTTTTTTGAAGAAATTTTTAAATAAATTTTCGTATCCGTGCTGATTTCAGTTTAGATTTTCTAAACTGAATAAAGAACAAAACGTAAGGGAAGCGTTGCTTTCCTTGCATCAATGGACGCCACGCCACTGATAAAATCTCATTGGGAGAAGTGTATTGCATCTGCTGGTACCTATTTTGATTAATAAAATTATGTTTTATAAGAGTTAAAGTTGTTTGAAATTTCACTAGCAAAGTCGCCATTTCATCTGCAACAACCTAATAGTTAAATTAACCTTTATTAATAAACTCCTATATGGTATAAGTATGTTAGGCACTGGTGGAAGGGTTAAACGGAGTGTGGCGACCTTATAAAAGGAGGTGTACATATAGTGTGCGCTGAAATTGTTAAATATTCTACAGTATTTGTTAATAGGTTAATTTTGTCCGTAGTCTGTAAGATGGGGTCTCTTCAGCCTGACATTGTCATTGAGCCTGAATTTGTTTGAGATGTAGTCAACCTTAATATCGTCATTCAAAACATCTAAGGTAAGAATGGATGTGAGCATAGTTCTTCTAGAACCAAGAGGCAAAAGATTTAATAATTGGAGCCTAACTGTGTACGGTGAAAGGTTTTTAAAGTCTCTAGGATCATACAAGTCCCTAAGAGCAAAAAGAAGGAATTACTTCTGGATTGACTCGATTCTGTTGCTGTAAAACTGAAAAAAGGGTTTCCAAATGGGACATGCATATTCCAGAACAGGACGAACAAGAGAACCGATTAAAAATTATTGAACTCTTTGGCTCTTCTCTAAATGAACTTTATTTGCTTTTGAAATTATTCAACTATAGTGAAATTTGAAGCACAGTTTATTGTCCAGTAGTAAGCCGAGGTCCTCAATTTGATCAAGACGTGTAGTTGAGTTCAACTTAGGATATAGTCATGGTGGTATGGCGATCTTTTACGTGAATGGCTTATCACGTGGTATTTACTGACATTAAACTCTAATTTGTTCTGACTGCGCAATAAGCTTGGATTGCAGGAATCCGGCATCTACGTACGGGTGTAGTTATGGCATGATACATTTTCAGATTATCAGTATACATCGGATGTGAAACATTTTCCAATAATTCTGATAGATCTGAGATGAAAACATAAATAAGAGAGGTCCCAAGAGACTCCCTTGGGATACTCCAGATGACACTAATATTTCCTTGGAAATAAAACCTTGAAACTTATCAAAATGAGTTATATTATTAAGATAGGACTTAAGCCAGTCAAGTCACATAAATTATTTTTAACTTTAAAATCAGGACATTGTGATCAACTCGGTCCTTATACCTTATTCGGACTATTGCGAACATTTAAAAAAAAAATTCCAGCCGTTCTCAAGTGATGCACTTACCTACGAACAGCATTTAATTTTTATTTATATAGATTTTTTATCAGAATTCAACAAAGATATTTATCTAAGACCAGGAAATGGTAGATTGTTTCAATTAGATGTGGTGAATTGTTTTAATTTTTAGATCAATATTCTTACCGAAAACTCGTAAATTCTAGATGAAACTAGGATTTGTTTCAATTTTTAAACTTTTTTTGAAATTAGTAACTAAATTGTTTCCAGCTCAAATTATAAATTTTCGACCTTAAATTTTCTTTAGAATATTTGATATTTATCCCGAAAATCTTTATTATTGATTTTTGAATTAAATTTTGAAATGTAATAATCATATTGTTTAACAAATTACAAAGCTACGATTGCGGAAACAATTCACCAAAAATAATGTGCTAAAAATTTCAAGGTGAGGTAGAAACTGCAAGTATCAAGGTGCGTTGCAGATTGCGCTATACTTAAATCAAAAAAATGAATATTTTATCTGATATTTGATGATTTTTACTCACTTATAATCTTTATATTTAGCGTACTGTTTTGAAATCATATCTGGAAAGGAATGTTTCTGCAGAAACACTTTCATCGATCCTATAAATGGAAACCATTTAGCGTGCGGAATATTTCTTTTTGAAAAATAATCACTCGGCGATGCGATCCATTTATATATGAGATAAACTAAAATTAACAACAGAACCAACCACAAAATCATTTCCAAATTACTGCCAACAATTTATTATTATTCTTATGAATATTATTGTAATTATTAAGAATCAAGATTTCCGCTTATCTTTACGATAAACTTTTTTTGCACAATACACTAAAGAGAGTATATGGCTTCGGATTTCTAATCTATACGATAATTCGGATTTGTAATCGGGGTAATACGTCTAAATGGCTCATATAAAGCTTGATCATTTTAAGTGTTTTTTTATCAAGCTTGGGCTTTAATTAATAGAAACTTCTTAACAAGTTCTTTCGTAAGCAGTAACTCTAGCAGGAGTTCTCTATTTCTAATGGTAATATATATTCTCAAATTCAATTATCAATTCTGCCCGCAATTTTTTCAGTTCTGTCCTCAAGTCAGACAAGAAAAAAAAAAATTTAGCAGTTTCTGCTAATTTTTTATAAATGGGCCCAAAGTGACTTTAATGCCATTTATATTAAAGTGTATGGAAGAAATTCTAGAAAAAATCATCTTCACTAGTTTCAGTGAAAATCGACATATGTAATGTATTAGGTTGCTGCTTTGTAGTACAACTGGACAGACTAAAATAGGTATTGAGATTCAAAGGCGTAAGTGGCGGTGGATCGGCCATACTTTAAGGAAACCAGAGCGAAACTTCGCCAAACAGACTCAGGATTATTATCCTCAGGGAAGACGTCGGGTTGATCGACTATGTAGCACATGGAAGAGAGCAGTTGATCAGGAGGCCAGAGGAATAAACAAGTCATGGCAACAGCTTAAGGCCGATGCTCAGGATTGCGCCTTGTCGAAGAGAGTTGTTTCTGTCCTTTGCTCCTATAGGGGGTCTTATTAGGAATTTGATTGATTGATTAGGTTGCTGCATATGAAATGTCGAGTTTCAAAATGAAGTGAAGTTAGTTGCAAATTTCATGTCTCAAACTGCCGCCAGAATGCGCCCCGGTGGTACTGGATATTGAAGCGTAAATACTCCTGCATTTGCTCATGGAATTTTCCATGGTTATCGCAGAGAAAAAAACATTGAAGCGATTCAAAAACAGTTACTTATTCTTTACGAAATTAAACTTGGCCACACTTCAATAGAGGCAACGAGGAACAACACCATTGCATTTGGAGCTGATACCGTCAAGCGAATGAGCCACACAGTGATGGTTTGATGTGGAGATATGATCCTTCAAGGCAAGCCTTATGGAATCCTAGGACCACCAATCGACAACAACGAGCTGCGTTTACTAGTGCAGTTTGACTCACGATAATTTCCTGGCATTCGCAATAGCTTGGAAAAGTCAAGAAGATTGATAAGTGGGTTCCGCATGCGTTTACTGAGCAAACCTTGACGCGTCAAATGGAAATTTCTAGTTCTCTGCTCTCCCAGAACAGAAACGATTCGTTTCTGAGTAGATGAAAAGTGGATATTGTAATACATTCGTACGTCACTGAAGAGCTCCGAAGCACATGCCGAAACCAAGCCTTTATCCGAAGGTAATGGTGACTGTGTAGTGACCTGCAGATGAAGTTATTCACTAAACCTTTTTGCAACGTGGTGAACTCATTAATGCAGAGAACTATTGGGTGTTGACTGTTTTTTGTTTTCAAAATTCTAGCTCTTGTGCAAAAATGCTTAAATATTTATTATTCAAAGAAATACCCACAACTTTTCCCATCTTTTGTTGCAAAATACTTCCTTTGACTCACATTTCAGAATTCAAATATCCTCGGTCACTCGTAGCATTAATTTTAATTTCTTTTGAGATTTTGTTTTCTTTCTGTTCTTAAGTACGTTAACTATTTTGTATTAGTTTTCTTTGTTAAACAAGTATAATCACTATAATAAAAATAAATAACTAATAACATGAATAATAAAAAAAAAATAATAATAAATTACATTTAAATCCGTTTCGCGGCAATAGACAGAAAAAAAATGGACGAAAAAAACTGCCAGGACAACACTGCTGTAAAAAAATACTTTGGCGCCAAAACTGTCGACCAGATTGAAATAAAATCCGTTGGGGATCTGGTCTGAGAGCTTAAGTAAAACAGCGAAAAAGTTTGTCGGGAGAAGGAATCGAACGATAGTAAGCGGAGGATGCTTTTTGGGTGTTGAGGAATGTTGAAAAGTGATTAATGTATCGAAAAAAGAGAACAAAAAGTGAATTAATTCTAATTGAAAGTGAAATAATACAAGACTTATAAAAAAAAAGTTTACATATAACAATAAAATATTAAACAATTAAAGCTTCAGCTTAATATTACTTTTTTGAGTGAGCAAATTAAAATAATAAAAAATAAGTGCATCGCCTCAACGATCGATTCTACAGAGAAGAACGCCACTGGAAGGAGCAAGGGCCCCAACGTTTTGTCCAAGTAGTTAGGTTTAAGATTTAAGAAAATTTAAGAAAAAACATTTTTTTTTTGTGAAATAAATTATAGTATATGATATATTCTGTTTTCTTTAACATCTTAAAATATTAAAAAAAAAAAGGAAAAAAAGAATAGGAAAACATTCTACTAGAATTTCAGTGTTAAGATTGGTGTCATTACGGCGGAACAGAAAATTTAATTTTTGCGCGGGAAATAATATAATATGAGTGAGTGAGGAACTCATAAGAGGGTTCCCGGGCTTTCTCCGGAGAATTGGTAGGCATTGATATGGTTCATGAGTGATACGCGATAAACGTGAATTTTTTCATTAGTTAACAATAGCGGTCATGAAATCCTCCAGTTAGGCGGATTTACCGCTCATAGAAGTACGGCATTCTGATCCTTTTCCCGTTCCGTTTTGCTCAGCACGAAGTAGGATGAGGATTTCTTAGGTCAATGACCCACCCCAAGCTCCTGAGTCGTCGGCAAAATCGTGCTGCCCCGGCCTAAGAAATTCCCATCATCTGAAGCAGGATGAAGGATTTTCTTCATCCCGTAACACTTTCTGGCAGCATACGGATTCCGCTTCGAAAAAACTGCTCCTCTTTTGAGCCAATCCAAGAATTGACCCAACCTTTGGCTTCTTCGTAAGAATGGAAGTGCTGCTCAGCCAGACCATGCGTCATCGATCGGAAAAGGTGGTTATCGGAAGGGGCGATGTTTGGAGAATACGGCGGGTGGAGTACGACGTCACATTTGAGTGTTTTCAGGTAGGTTTTAACAACGTGAGCAGCATGTAGCCGAGCGTTGTCGTGCAGCAAAATTACTTTGTCGTATCTCTCCTCGTTTTGCGGCCATTTCTCTTTCAATGCTCGGCTCAAACGCATTAGCTATGTTCGGTAGCGAGGTCCTGTGGTAGTTTCACCCGGTTATACACTACGCCGAGGTTGTCCCACCAAATAAATTCACAGCATGATTTCCGAGCCATGGATGTTGGGATTGGCTGTCTATGTTGATGCATGGCCGCGGTATCCCCACGATTTTTTTCGCTTCGGATTATTGTAATGAATCCACTTCTCACCGCCAGTGCCGATTCGATGCAAAACCCTTCCTTTTTTGAAATAAAGTGCCAACAAGTTGGGCGAAATATTATATATATAATATTTTGGGACAAGTTGCGGATGCATGGAAAGTCAATATGCAGGTTAGAGTGGTTTGGGAGACTAATTGAAAGAGAATTCTTGGGCAGAGCTGAAAATAATTTAACAATATTTCATTCGTTTATGCAACTTTTGGTTTTTATGAGGGGAGCGGGAGGGGTGATAGTAAGGGTGGGCGAATGTTAATAGCTTCTTAATTGATTGCTTGAGTCATGACCAATATTCTCTGTATAGAATGTGTTTCATAAACGAAGCTGTATAGAATTTTCATGAAATTCGGTGTATTCTACATTCACGAAACCGAACATTTGTATGGGAGGGGGTAGAGCGGATAAAGGAATCGTAAAATTTGTGATGCAATTTTATTTCATTTCTTTTGTAAGATGCTCGTACAAAATTTCAATATCGTAGCTTTTAATTTGTTTGTTATTAGTTGATTTAATGAAATCGTACTTTTGTATGGGAGGTGGTAGAAGGGCATGCGCGATTTCAAAACTTTTGAGGCAATTTCGTTTCAACTATTTTTAGAAGTTCTAATGCAAAATTTTAAATTGATAGCTTTTAATATATGGAAAAAATAATTTTGAATGGGAGGGGGTAGAAGTCTTAAAGGAAACAGTTAATAATTATTCTATAAGAGGTGTTATTTTGAATAGCCCGCTATTTCGGTAGATGTCACTTTTGAAGCTGTAATTTTTTGACATTTGACAAGTAGAAACTACGCCATTAATAAAAATGGAACGATACACGCTTCAACAACGCATTGAAATTATTAAAATGGCATTTTTTGAGATAAATGATCGGATGTTTATTTCATTGTAAAGAGGAAGGTATGCCGTTAATAATGGAAAACAACATCAGCTAAATGGTCCGGCGGGGCCATTGGACCTTACTTTTTCGAAAATGAGGCTGGAGCAACAGTTACGGTGAATGGATTGCGCTATCGAGAGATGATTAATGATTTTTTATGGCCAGAATTGGATGATATTGATCTGGACAACGTTAACTTTCAACAAGATGGCGCTACGTGCCACACAAGCACCGAAACCATTGATCTCTTAAGGGAAAAGTTTCCGGACCGCGTTATCTCTCGAAGAGGTGATCGCAATTGGCCACCGAGATCTTGTGATTTAACACCTTGCGACTTCTTCCTTTGGGGCTGCGTGAAAGATAAGGTCTACGCCAATAGCCCAGCGTCGGTTGAAGACTTCAAAGATGGAATTCGTGAGACTATCGAGGACATAGGGCAGCCACTTTCCGATTTGGTTATGAAAAATTTCATGGAAAGGATACGGTCCTGTAAGCGTTGTCGTGGTGGCCATTTGGCTGATGTTGTTTTCCATTATCAACGGCATACCTTCCTCTTTACAAAGAAATAAACATCCGATCATTTATCTCAAAAAATGCCATTTTTCTTTGAATATCAAAATAACACCTCTTGTAGCAATCAAATTCCTGTTAAGACCCCCTATAGGGGCATAGGACAGAAACAACTCTCTTCCACAAGGCGCGATCCTGAGCATCGGCCTTAAGCTGTTGCCAGAACTTGTTTATTCCTCTGGCCTCCTGCTCAACTGCTCGCTTCCATGTGTTACATGGTCGTCCAACCCGACGCCTTCCTTGAGGGTTATAATCCAGAGACTGTTTTGCGATGTTTCGCTCTGGTTTCCTCAAAGTATGACCGATCCACTGCCACTTCCGCCTTTGAATCTCAAAACCTATTTTAGTCTGGCGAGTTGTACTCCAAAGTTCGTCGTTGGAGATTACTTCTGGCCAGAATATTCCTAAAATGCGCCGGAGGCATTGGTTTACGAAAGTCTGTAGTTTCTTGGTAAGTCGAACGGTCACTTTCCACGTAGTACAACCATATAACAATACGGATTTGACGCATGCGTCAAAAACTCGCAGCTTCGTGCGAAGGGAGATCTCTCTTAACCTCCAGAAAGGGGAAAGGATACCGAAGGCCTGACGAGCTTTATTTAGCCGAGCCTCAACATCCTTTTCGGCTCCGCCGTCCATGCTGACAATGCTTCCGAGATAGCAAAAATCTTGCACCTCTTCCACATCCTGTCCGTTAAGAACAATCGGTGTGCTTGCGTTCGAACCCATGTGCATGTACTTGGTTTTACGCACATTTATTTTCAGTCCCGCCTCTTTGCATTTAGAATGCAACGAGCGAACATTTGACTCTAAGTCCGAACGGGTATGTGCAAGCAAACACACGTCATCAGCATAATCAAGGTGACTTAAGATGTTAAATAGTCTCCATTGAAGACCTTTACCTTCCCCACCTTCCAGTGCAGCTTTCAAGATGTCATTTATTACCACCAGAAACAGTGCTGGTGATAATATGCAGCCTTGTCTGACACCCGTTCGCACAGGGAAGCTCTCGGACAGCTCTCCTCTATGCAAGACGCGACACCTTGCATCTTCGTAGGATTCTTTAATCATAGCTATGACCTTATCTGGAATACCTCTCCTACGCAAAGCATTCCATATGTAATCTCGCTTAACGCTGTCGAAAGCCTTCTCGAAGTCCACAAACATGAGCTGTAGTGGCGAACCCATTTCGGCTGACTGCTCTAATATTATCCGTAGGGTATTTGTGTGGTCGGTACAAGACGACCCTTTACGGAATACAGCCTGATAAACTTCGAGAGTGCTCTCGACGACATCACTAATCCTATTTAGAATTACCTTAGCCATAATTTTTGATACGGCAGTAAGTAGACATATACCACGCCAATTGCCACAATCCCGAAGGTCACCCTTCTTCGGAATTTTCACAATGACGCTCTCCTTCCATTCAGTCGGATATCTTCCTTCATTCCACACCTTAGTGAAGAGTGGGAGGAGTATATCGGCTGTTGTTTCCGGGTCCGCTTTGAGGAGTTCGGTTGGTAGTCCGTCTATACCTGGAGCTTTCCTTCCCGCCATTGACCGAATGGCGGAAACTATCTCTTCCTTATCTGGGAGATCGTCCCTAATAGAGGATTGTTGCGGTTGGATGTTTGGAAGTTGTTCTGTTTCCGGAATATCTTCATCTGACAAGATGTTTAAAATATCAGAGAAGTATTCCTTCCATCGTCGCAACTGGTGTTCACTCATATTAAGGAGAGTTCCGTTGACATCTCTCACCAGGTGGTTGGCGGTGAAATTCCTGTTCGTCAACTGTTTCATGATTTTAAATAGTGAACCCATATCCCCAAGGTAAGCCGCAGATTCTGCCTTATTTGCCAGATCTTCAATGGGCTTTCTCTTGTTGCGTCTAACAGCCTTTTTAAGCTGTATATGAGCATTGCGGTAGTTCTGCCTCAAGTCGGGCGTTCGTTAGTTGACATCGGGTTGAGAGATGATTGCCAATTTGGCTTTTTTCCGATTGCCAACCTTGTCCCATGTGTCCTGCGATATCCAGGGTTTCTCACCGCTTTGCACATATCCCACAGATTTTTCAGCACTAGTTAGAAAAGTATTTCTGGTTGCCTCCCAATTGGCGTCCAGTGTGTGTATTTCATATTCACCTAATGTGGATGACTTTTCGCGTAGAATAGTGGTGTATTCGCGTTTTTTGTTGGGAACTCTGAGTTTATCCACATTAAACTTGCGCTTCATTTGAAGAATTTGTGGTCGTCGGATAGCTGCTGTACACAATCTCAAGCAGGCAACCATCAAGTGGTGATCGCTCCCCACGTCAGCTCCACGTTTCGCTCGCACATCGAGGAGACATCTTCTCCATCGGCGACTTATAGCCAAATGGTCGATCTGGTTCTGAGTAACACCATCAGGGGAAACCCAAGATGTTTTATGATGACTCTTGTGTGGGAAAAGGGTCCCTCCGATGACCATTTGCCGAGTACTACAAAACTCCACAAATAATTCGCCGTTTTCGGGTCTCTTAATCCAAGGTCGTGACGCGTCGACCCAAGGGTCACCATGTCTTCCCATGACGTGTTCTAGTCCAGTGTTGTCTGATCCAACCTGGGCGTTCATATCTCCTGAGATGATAATAATATCACCTCTTGGAACACGTTCGAAGGTGGCACTCAGTTGGCTATAAAACTCCTCTTTGTCACCAGATGTTGCGGTATTAATTGGTGCGTAGCACTGCAGAATTGTGACGTTTCTGACACTGGTTCTGAGCCTGACGACGATAATCCTATCCGAGATTGGTTCCCAGCTAATGAGACAGTTTCTCGCTCTCGGCGTAAGGACGAACGCCACGCCATTTCTGGCTTCACTTTCAGGCCCGCTAGGGAATCGTTCTTCTCCTGATCCTGTCCACCTGACCTCGCTCAAGCCCAAGATTTGGATGTTATAGTGCTCCATTTCACGGTCGATCACTGATTGGCGGTGCAAGGACTGAGTAACCCCAGCTCTTCCCCCGTCATTCAATGTTCGAACGTTCCAGAAGCCAATCATAGTCCGTTTTCGAATGCCAAAAGTCGTTACCGTAGAATCAGTTCGTATCCGAGGCGTTTCTCGTATCATTTAGGTCTTAAGATCACGGGCGATAAGCCCATGATTCAGTGAGTGTCCATTTGCCATTTTTTAGGGCAAGCAGGACTGGCTGTGGGTGAATTCTACAGCCCCCATCCCACAGGGGGAAACCTCTTGCAGAATAACCCTATATTTAAGGATTTTTATACTCTAGATGAAATCTGAGAGTATATTGTGTTTGCCTTACCGTTTGTAACGCTAAGAAATAATGCTCGCTTGAAACTTGGGTCGAAGTATTATGATATAAATGTCATTAATATGACATAATGTTGATCCGATCCCATCACTCCTTCTACCCCCTCCCATACAAATGCATAATTTTGAAAAATGCAGTTTTTCGATTTTCATTGAAACTGGCAAAGTTATAAAAACAAATTTTTGCCAGAATTACTTTTATTATAATTCCAATCAGAATTAAAAAAATTAACACCTTTACCCAACTCCTTCTACTCCCTCCCATATAAATTTCACGAAATTTTGAAATTTAAATTAAATTATTTTTCTTCGAAACTGTTAAGACTATCAACTTGATATTTTGCAAAACGTATACAAATAAAAATATCAATAACGAGAAAAAAATGTGTTTTGATCCATACACTCCTTCTACCCCCTCCCATACAAATGTATAATTTTTGTTAAGTGCGTTATATCGATTTTCATTAAAACTAGAAAAAGTATAAATTTAAAATTTTGCCAGAATTTGTTTTTTAATAATTGCAATAAATGCCAAAGAAAATTATCAGCTCCTCTTCACTCCTTCTACCCCCTCCCATACAAATATCTGTATTATAAATTCAAGAAAATTTCTCCTTCGCATATATATATTAGAACTATCGAATTTAAAATTGAATCAAAGCGTGATGATAAGGATGATGATAAGCAGTTTCAAAATCATCTTAAATGCTCCACTTCCTCTGCCATCTCCCATACAAATGCCTCAATTTCTTGAAAACTATGTCCAATTGAAAATAATGAAAGCTACAAACCTTAAATTCAGCACGAAATATTTTGCATACCACATTAGGTGTCATATCCAAAAATTACAAACCTTCCTCCTCTGCTTCTACCACCTCCCATACAAAAGTCACTATTAATTATTTAAAAGAATTGGAGGTCACGTATTTTCCGGTACATTGAACTCTTTCTAATTTCATCTAGAGTATCATATAATTGGGCTTTACGCCCAATCATAATTCTTTTATGTTTTTCAAATACACTTTGCAAATTTTCAAGTTCCTACCTTAAAATTTTATTCAAAAATTTTCAGTTTATATGTTTTTTTCAATGCACATGAAACACCTTGTGCACGTTAGACCGGGGGGATGGGGTCGGTTTATAACAATTGTGGAACAAATAATTTTTTTTTCTATGTATATCAAATAGATGTATCCAAATGCAAAATTTAAACTTTGTATCTTTCACCAGAGCCCTAGAAAAAATACTTAAAATTTTGGACATTTCCGCTTACCACCTCCCAACTCAAAATTTTTACCAAAATTACTAATTACTTAGTTCTACAATTTGAAAAATTTTCAATTTAATATCTCGATTTTGAGATATAACGAATTGTAATTTTGAAAAGTGCGTCATTTTCAAAATGCTTCCTATTTCCCCCCACTACTATTATTTCCACAGGTTATATTTTTTTCGTTTTTCGCTAGTATAGATTAATATATGTTTTAAATTCCAATAACATAACTTAAAAGATAGTTGAGATATTCATTTCTAAGTGTTTTTCTTTGAACTCCCACCCCTGACCCCCCCCCTTACAGTAATTAGCCTTTCTCTAAGCTGATTTTGGTGGAGCTATATGCCGCCTTAATGGTCCCAAAATATGCATTTTTATGATAAGTAATTTCGAAGATATAATCATTTGAAAAAACAATTCGGCCGACAATTTGTTTTTAGCCCCCCACTTTCGGACGCCAATGGATAAAAAAATTAAATTATTTTTGTAGTTTGTCCCACAACCCTCTTTATATCGCTGCTGATTTTGAGCTTCCTATCTGCATTCTTGGTGGAAATATTAGCATGTGTAGTTTTTGACTCTTCCTCTCCCCGCGCCTTCCCCTTTCACCTAACACTCCCCAAAATTTAGAAATTGGAGCTCACTTACCCAATCAACAATCTGCCCAAAAACGAACATTCGACTTTTAACGCTCTCGGAGATATGAGTCCATATGTACGGCGTACGGTGGGACGGATTTTTTTTGGCATTTTTAGGCTAATTTAGTCATGAAACGCAAAAAAACAAAATTTCAGGGTAGCAAATTTTTTTTTCCTGTGTTGACCACAATATTTTATTATTAGAATAATAAAGTAAAATTGATTGAAAAATAAAATTATTAAGTATTAATAGCAAAGTAATAAAAATACTAAAATAAAAGACAGTATAACTACTCTCACGTTCCAACTCGTGATTCTTGCATGCTCTCAATATTACAAAAATTTCTAGCAGCTGACTGGAGCGGTTTTAGTAATATATGTAATAGTAATATATGAAATATTTTATAAAGTCTAACAAACACCAAAAGTAGTTGCTTCCCTTAGCTATTATATCACGCCATGCCGCTGATGACATCCTGATTCATTTAGCGAGTCACCAGCTATTCTCCAACGTATGGATTCGCGAGTGCACAACAGATATCAGTCCAGGAATGCGGAAGGTAGCCATGCGAAATTTTGGTCTAATCGTTGTGAAGGTTAGAGATACTCGATACACACACTAACACAACTCTCCTAATAGAGTTTGGACAATGCTGTAATACCAAAAATCAGCGTGTGTTTAGAAGCACAAGAATGGAACATAAGAAATGTGAAAAACAGGCAAACTTGAGTTTGACGGTTTTCAAATGTACGGACACGAGCACAAAATTGTGTTAAACTAGACGTTTTTAATAGATTACTCATTACAATCGAAAATAAATATGACTTTCATAAATAACAATTCATTATGATTGTGTTTACTTTATAAAAGAAAAAGAATTGAGAAAATTCAAATTTCGGACAAAATTTCCGCCCAACCAATGTACATATATTGTCCAAACTCTATTAATACAGAAGTGTTAATGTGCATCGAGCATCTCTAGTAAGTATGGCAAAAACTGCTCTTTTCCAATCGTAGTGCGGAAGGATAGCAAAAGCTGCTGTCTTGCAAACTGAAATGAAATCCGAAAAAATTCCAAATAAATATTTGTTTACATGTTAGTTGAAAAAAAAGGTCCGTCGATGGGGTGCTACCGGTGGGTTTTATGAACGGTGTGGTGGGATGCATACGTGGTCAATGAGGTGGGCTTTCATAGGTAAGCGTTTTTCGAGCTTTGTTCTGAGCTCCGATCTCGTCGGGATAAGGTAATTTCATTGGCGATAGACCGTAAGCACTAAGCATTTCCTCTGCTCGTCTAACCGCAGCTTTTTTCAATTTTCAATTGCAATATGCGATTGTTCTTTTACAATAGCAGTGAAAAAATCGCAGGTATGTAAAATAGCATACCATCTCTAGTCCTTAGTCAAGGTAAGTCGTTAGAACCTCAATAACCTCCGGACCAATTCTTCATTTCTTTTTCAATTTATTTAAATTAATTATCAATGGCTGAGAATCGAAGAATTGTTTTAGCTAGATTTTTTGTTGTTTTTTTCAGTGCACAACGAATTTTCATAATCAATTTTTTTCCAGTCAGCCCTGGCCATCCAGCTAAACGATTGGTTCTTTTTCAGCCAGTTTATCACTACTACAACTATTTTGAGCTATTCGCATAATTTTTCGATTTGAAATTACTTCATCTTCAACGAAAACGCCTTTTCCGTATATACGGCACCTTAAAAGCATTGCAAAAAACCGAGAGGCTACCAATCGTTTTAAAAAAAAAAAATCTTGCATTCGAATGTCCCTCCCCGCAATAATTTTATTTTCTTAAAATAAATCTAATTCTATAATTTAATTCAGGACTAAACATATATGCAGCCTGATATAATTTATCCGGTTCTGTTGGTATGAATTCTTCGAAACAATATTTCGATAATAGATTGAATAGTACTGCCTTGCATTGCATGAGTGATAACTTGGAACCTATTGAGATATATCAAAATAAATGTTTAATTAAAAAATTGAAAAATTAAAAACACTTACAAAAACAACTCCGAGGACCAGCACCAAACGGAATGTACGAGTACGGTTTAATATATCCACGATTTTCATTGCTAAATCGCTCCGGATTGAATTTATCCGGATCAGGAAAATATTCTGGATCAAAATGTAAAGATTGCATTGGAATCCAAACGACATCGCCAGGTTTCAAATCGATTGAAAGCCCTGTAGAATGGTCCGTGATCGTATACGGCTTCGTACATACCCGATCAATAACAACACTTGCCGGTAATTTTCTGAGTGTTTCGCAAAGGATCATGTCGAGATATTTCATACTGTCTAGTGCTTCACATGTTACCGATTTTCTATTCGATTGGCCCTTTATTCTGTCGATTTCCTTTTGAAGGCGATCTTGAATTTCCGGATTCCTAGCTAATTCTATTGAAGCGTAGATTAATAGTTTCGATGTGCTTGTAAATCCGGCGATAAAAATCGACAAACACTGGGCAACAATCTGATTATCTGAATATTTATTTTGTTTCTGTGCTTCGTGACTTTTGATCGTATTGGCGATCGAAAAGAATTTCGGAACTTTTTCTTCCGATTTATTTTGATAATAATCTCTACTCGATTCCATCAACAACTGAATCATATCGAATCGTCTAATGTCGTTTTCAGATCGATATTTGATCGTGTCAAGAACTAAGGTCTTAAAATATTTCGTAAAATTTTGGCTAAGCATTTTAACTTTGAAAAACTGAAAAATCATAATCGTTGGATTAAAAACGTAGTGAAAATTTCAGAAACATGTCTTACCGATACCAATTTTTGAAATGATGCGAAAATAAAAAACATAAAAGCAGTCCTTTTGGAGAATTTCACAGCCGCTCTGCCCTTTTGAAATAATTCATTTTCCGGATCCGATAACGAGTCAACTTTGATTCCAAACACGATCGCTGCGATCACATCGTTCGAGAAACGTGTGAAAATATCTTTGATGTCGATCTCTACTGATCCGTTGGAATCCCTTTTTTCGTTAAGATGTTTCATCATGATCTCACAGTACTCTTCTATTAGGTAAAACATTAAACGAATTTTCTCTGGTATGAATGCTGGCATCAGTGTTGCTCGCATTGTTTCCCATTTTTCACTCTCCAAAGCTTGGATCATTTCGTCGAGTACTGGATCAGTAGTCAAAAATGTTTGATGATTTGCAAAATGTTTGAAGTTTTCAACAAAAATTTGGTGGACTAGATCGAGATCCTTTACGATAAGTACTGGAGTTCGGAAAGCGTAGAAACCAAAAAATCTGGAATGGAAAATTTGGTGGTTTACTATTCAATCATTTTTTTTTTGAAATGATTCGAATTATGGTTTGGTGAATGTTTTCACAGTTCATATAGAAATAAAAGGAAAGATTTACGGATTCTGTACTTTTACGCTTTATTATTCGTGACGTGTCGGTCTCTGCATTCACAGCAAATGGATACACAGCGAACGAAATAAATAATGGATGGAAACCTAAGCATCCAAAGACAAAAGAACGGAAAGACACTGAAGAAGGAAATACAGACAAACGAAGGGTAAAACTATCTTTCATCCATCGCACGGCCGATAAGATAGGGAAACTCCTTCGAAAATCCAACATCAAGACAACATTCTCTACCCCGACTACTATCCCAGGAATTTTAGGAAACCAGAAGGTCATTGTGAAAATTCGGAAGAAGGGCGACTTTCGGGATTGTGGCAATTGGCGTGGTATATGTCTACTTACTGCCGTATCAAAATTTATGGCTAAGGTAATTCTCAATAGAATTAGTGATGTCGTCGAGAGCACTCTCGAAGTTTATCAGGCTGGATTCCGTAAGGGGTCGTCTTGTACTGATCACACAAATACCCTACGGATAATATTAGAGCAGTCAACCGAAATGGGTTCGCCACTACATCTCATGTTTGTGAACTTCGAAAAGGCTTTCGACAGCGTTAAGCAAGATTACACGTGGAATGCTTTGCGTAGGAGAGGTGTTCCGGAGAAGCTCATAGCTATGATTAAAAAATCCTACGAAGATGCAAGGTGTCGCGTCTTGCATAGAGGAGAGCTGTCCGAGAGCTTCCCTGTGCGAACGGGTGTCATACAAGGCTGCATATTATCACCAGCCCTGTTTCTGGTGGTAATAAATGACATCTTGAAAGCTGCACTGGAAGGTGGGGAAGGTAAAGGTCTTCAATGGAAACTATTTAACATCTTGAGTCACGGAACTCACAGTCAATGATCAACGATGCACACGGATAAACCAAATACAGTCATCAGCGATCGCGGAACATGCAACGACAGATGATAATAACATCGATTTCGATAATTTTCAAATTCTGGCCAGACCAAATCAATATTTTGAACGAAGTGTACGAGAATTCATTGAAATTTCTAAACATCCACAGAACTTCAACCAAGACACCTGATACAAGTTATCACCAGTTTGGCTACCCGCTTTAAAATTTGGTAAGAACAAAATTCAACTAATTTAATTATCTGATATTAATTAACTAACCTTAATTAACTAATTTAACCCTAAATTACCCTTTCCACACCCAATTAACCCCATCCTGTATAAAGTAATGGTGTTTTGTAATTGTCGATCAGATTGATAAAGGTCTCAGCAGAGACCGAAATGTCACGAATAATAATGCGTACCAGTGTAGAATCCGGAAATCTTTCCTCTCGACTCAAATTATGTTTAAATAAGGGCAAGAGCAATGCGATTGTTTTAGTTTTCAAATTGATAATTATGACGAGTTTTTTGTCAATATATCTGTGTTGTGTACCATATACAATAATTAAGTTGTTTTCAGTTCAAATCCTAAAATTTGTAGCTTCGATTTTATCAAAAATTAAACATCAATGTAATTAATTTCAATGAGTAATTACGAAAAAATCACTGATCAAACATAACAGGACCACGGTTGGGCTAAAGCCCAATCGTGCGATACTCTAGATGAAAGAGAAATTTTTTGATTTCAAAAAATTTTGAAGGGGAAGCGGTACAGGGGTTGACGACATTCATCACGCTAATGTTTCTATTAAAATGTTTTATACAAAATTTAGGACTCAAAAATGCAATAGGTACTGAGAAAATTAGTGTATTAGATTAAGTGAAATTGCAGTTTGTATGGGAGGTGCGAGTTCTTAAAGACATTTTGAGAAATAACTATAGACATCACGCTTTCGACATGTCTTAAATTGTAAATCAGTGCCACTCATATTCAGGGAAATCCACTTTTTGTAAGGTTGTGAAATTGATTCAGATTGTATGGAAGGGCGTAGAAGGGGTAAGGCTGATCGTTTAATTTTTTTTAGTGTTACTAATAATTCTAAATGAATATTATAATAATCTGCAATTTCAGCTCGATAAATTTCATACGCATTGGATAAATTGGCTTAGAGTATTTCATGAAAAGTGCAGTTTATATGGAAGGTGGTGAAAGGAGAAGGAGGATACACATAATTTATATACGGTAGATTGAAATCATTATAAAAGTAATATATTCCAAATTTTAGACTAATAGCCTTTATACTTTTTGAGTAAATCCGTTTATTGTCGAATCGCGACAGTGCATCGTCTTGTATGGAAGGGGGTAGAAGTGGTATAACTAATAAACTAATTTTTTTTTGGTCGTACTAATAATTCTAAATTAATATTTTTTGCACAATTTCAGCTCGCTAAATTTTATACGCACTGAGTAAATTGGTTTGGAGCATTTCATGAAATAAACTGCCAACAAGTCGGGCGAAACTTTATTATTCTTGGGGCAAGATGAGGATGCGTGGAAAGTCAATATTCAGGTTAGAGTGGTTAGGGAACACTAAGTGAAAGGGGGTTCTTGGGCAGGGCAGTTATCAATTTAACACTTTGTGGAAACGTTCAAAAGCTCCAGTATGTATAATCAATATTTCGTTCGTTTATTTATGCAAGTTTGAGTTTTGTGAGGGGAGGGGTGAGGGGTGATAGTAAGGGTCGGTGGATGTTAATAGTTTTTTAATTGATTGCTTGAATCACGTCCAATATTCCTTGTATAGAATGTCAGTTTCATAGACGAAGTTGCATAGAATTTTCATAAGATTCTATGTATTTTACACGAAACCAAACATTTGTATGGGAGGGGGTAGAGGAGGTAAGGAAGTCGTAAAAAGTGTGACGCAATTCTATTTCCTTTCTCATGTAGTGTGATCGTACAAAATTTCAAATTCGTAGCTTTTAATTTGATGGTTATTAGTTGATTTAATGAAATAGGTCGAAATGATACTTTTGTATGGGAAGGGGTAGAAGGGCAAGCGCGATTGCAAAACTTTTAAAGGAATTTCATTTCAATTATTTTTGTAAGTTTTCATGCAAAATTTGAAATGGATAGCTTTTAAGAATTAGCTGATAACTGATTTCT
The DNA here is from genome assembly GCA_963669355.1 of Chorisops tibialis. NCBI lineage: Eukaryota > Metazoa > Arthropoda > Insecta > Diptera > Stratiomyidae > Chorisops > Chorisops tibialis. Next base: position 137,616,558 of record OY770264.1, read on the forward strand.
TAAAAATGCTCGAAAAAATAATTTTGTATGGGAGGGGGTAGAAGAGGTGGGGGAATGGCAAAATTTGTGAAGCAATTTTCTTTTTCTTCTCCTGTAAGGTACTCGTAAAAAATTTCAAGTTGGTAGCTTTTAATTTGTTGGTTATTAGTTGATTTAATGAAATTGGTCGAAATCATACTTTTGTATGGGAGGGGGTAGAAGGACAAGTGCGATTTCAAAACTTTTAAAGTTATTTCATTTCAAATATTTTTATAAGTTCTTATGCAAAATTTCAACTTTATAACTTTTAATAGTTAGGTGATAATTAATTTCTTAAAAATGGTCGAAAAAATAATTTTGTATGGGAGGGGGTAGAAGTTTTAAAAGTATTTGACCAGTTAATATTTTATACTTTTAGGGATTTTTTTTAAATGTATTTCCCAAATTTTCAAGTTTCTACCTTAAAAGTACATCCAAAAATTTTCAGTTTTCGTGTTTTTTTCGCTGCACATGAAACACCTTGTGCCCATTAGACCGGGGTGGTCGGTTCGTAACAATTGTGGATCAAATTATTATTTTTTTTCTATGTATATCAAATAGATGTATCCACATGCCAAATTTAAAGTTTCTATCTTTGACCAGAGTTCTAAAAAAATCACTTAAAATTTTCGACATTTTTGCTTGCCACCTCCCTCCCTTTACACCTCCTAACTTAAAATTTTTACCAAAATTAATTATTGTGTAGTTCTACAATCTGATAAATTTTCGATTTGATATCTGTACTATTTTTTGAGATATAAGGATTTGTAAGTTTGAAAAGTGCGCCATTTTTGAAAAGCTTCCATTTCCCCCCACTACTATTATTTCAACATGTTATATTTTTTTTTTCCTAATATAGCTTAATATACGTTTCAAGTTTCAATTACATAGCTTAAGAGATAGTTGAGATATTCATTTTTAAGTGTTTTTTTTGCACCCCCCGTGACCCTCCCGCTTACAATTATTAGCCACTCTTTAAGCTGATTCCGATGGAACTATATGCCTCCTTGATGGTCTTAAAATACGAATTTTTTACGATAAGTGATTTCGAAGATATAATCATTTGAAAAAACAATTCGGCCGACAATTTGTTTTTAGCCCCCCCTTTTCGGACGCCAATGGATAAAAAAATTAAATTATTTTTGGAGTTTGTCCCACAACCCTGTCTATATGTCTACTGATTTTCAACTTTCTATCTGCATTCGTGAGGGAGATATTAGCAAGTGTAATTTCGACTTTTTCCCTCCCCCCGCCTACCCCTTCCACCTAACACCCCACAAAATTTAGAAAATAGAGCTCATTTACCCAACCAACAATCCACCCTAAGACGAACATTCTTTCTTTAACGGTCTTGGAGATATGAGTCTATATGTACGGCGTACGGCGGGACGGGTTTTTTATACTCTAGATGAAATCTGAGAGTATATTGTGTTTGCCTTACCGTTTGTAACGCTAAGAAATAACGCTCGCACAGAGCCGCCAAGGGTACAGAAATATTTGTTGTCGCTCAAAAACCTCGATTCCGAGTGACCGTCTGTCCGTCTGTCCGTCTGTCCGTCTGTCCGTCTGTCCGTCTGTCCGTCTGTCCGTCTGTCTGTCTGTGCGTCTGTCTACAGCATAACTCTCGAAAGCTTTGAGCTATAGTGCTAAAAATTTGTGTGTGTCATTTTTAGCAAAAAAGTAACTTTAAGTTCGTGAACGGGCCAAATCGCTCCACCCCTTCTACCCCCTCCCATACAAAATGACACAAATGCGCAATTTGACAATAAACGGATTTGCTCGAAAAGTATAAAACCTATTGGCCTGAAATTTGGAATATATTACTTTTATGATAATATCAATCTACGGTATAAAAATTATGCATGTCCTTCCCCTCCTTCTACCACCTCCCATACAAACTGTACTTGTCATCAATTACTCTAAGCCAATTTACTCAGTGCGTATAACATTTAGCGAGCTGAAATTGTGGACTAAATATTTATTTAAAATTATTAGTAAGCCTAAAAAAAATTAGACGATTAGCTTCACCCCTTCTACCCCCTCCCATACAAAATGGCACAATTTCGCAATTGGACTATAAATGGATTTGCTCGAAAAGTATAAAAGCTATTCGTCTGAATTTCGGGACATATTACTTTCATAATGATTTCAATATACAGTATAAAAATTATTTGCGTCCTCTCTCTCCTTCCACCCCCTCCCATACAAACTATACTTTTTCATGAAATGCTCTAAGCCGATTTTCTCAGAACATATAACATTTATCGCGCTCACATTTTGTGATAAATACTTATTTAGCATTGTCACTAAGATCAGGAAAAGATATTTGATTAGCTTTACTGCTTCTACCCCCTCCCATACAATATGACACAGTTTCACAACTTCACAAAAAATCTATTTTCTTGAAAAGTATGAATGTTACTGGTCTAAAATTTAAGAGATGTCAATTTTATGATATTCTTAGTTATTTTTGAAAAAATCACTAAAATCCCTCCACTATTTCTACCACCTCCCATACAAACTGCACATTTTCACTAAATCGAACACACTAATTTTCTCAGCTCCTATTCAATTTTTGGAGTAAGCATTTTGTATAAAACATTTTTATAGCTACTTTAGCATGATGGGGAAAAAATTAGTTCAATGCTATCATCCCTTCTAACACTTCCCATACAAAATTTCTTGGGATCACAAAAAATTCTATTTCATCTAGAGTATCGTAAGATTGCGGTTTACGCGCAATCGTAGCCCTGTTATTATACTCTAGATGAAATCTGAGAGTATATTGTGTTTGCCTTACCGTTTGTAACGCTAAGAAATAACGCTCGCACAGAGCCGCCAAGGGTACAGAAATATTTGTTGTCGCTCAAAAACCTCGATTCCGAGTGACCGTCTGTCCGTCTGTCCGTCTGTCCGTCTGTCCGTCTGTCCGTCTGTCCGTCTGTCCGTCTGTCCGTCTGTCCGTCTGTCCGTCTGTCCGTCTGTCTGTCTGTGCGTCTGTCTACAGCATAACTCTCGAAAGCTTTGAGCTATAGTGCTAAAAATTTGTGTGTGTCATTTTTAGCAAAAAAGTAACTTTAAGTTCGTGAACGGGCCAAATCGCTCCACCCCTTCTACCCCCTCCCATACAAAATGACACAAATGCGCAATTTGACAATAAACGGATTTGCTCGAAAAGTATAAAACCTATTGGCCTGAAATTTGGAATATATTACTTTTATGATAATATCAATCTACGGTATAAAAATTATGCATGTCCTTCCCCTCCTTCTACCACCTCCCATACAAACTGTACTTGTCATCAATTACTCTAAGCCAATTTACTCAGTGCGTATAACATTTAGCGAGCTGAAATTGTGGACTAAATATTTATTTAAAATTATTAGTAAGCCTAAAAAAAATTAGACGATTAGCTTCACCCCTTCTACCCCCTCCCATACAAAATGGCACAATTTCGCAATTGGACTATAAATGGATTTGCTCGAAAAGTATAAAAGCTATTCGTCTGAATTTCGGGACATATTACTTTCATAATGATTTCAATATACAGTATAAAAATTATTTGCGTCCTCTCTCTCCTTCCACCCCCTCCCATACAAACTATACTTTTTCATGAAATGCTCTAAGCCGATTTTCTCAGAACATATAACATTTATCGCGCTCACATTTTGTGATAAATACTTATTTAGCATTGTCACTAAGATCAGGAAAAGATATTTGATTAGCTTTACTGCTTCTACCCCCTCCCATACAATATGACACAGTTTCACAACTTCACAAAAAATCTATTTTCTTGAAAAGTATGAATGTTACTGGTCTAAAATTTAAGAGATGTCAATTTTATGATATTCTTAGTTATTTTTGAAAAAATCACTAAAATCCCTCCACTATTTCTACCACCTCCCATACAAACTGCACATTTTCACTAAATCGAACACACTAATTTTCTCAGCTCCTATTCAATTTTTGGAGTAAGCATTTTGTATAAAACATTTTTATAGCTACTTTAGCATGATGGGGAAAAAATTAGTTCAATGCTATCATCCCTTCTAACACTTCCCATACAAAATTTCTTGGGATCACAAAAAATTCTATTTCATCTAGAGTATCGTAAGATTGCGGTTTACGCGCAATCGTAGCCCTGTTATGTTTTTTTTTTGCATTTTGAGGCTAATTTAGTCATGAAACGCGAAAAAAAAAATTTCAGGATAGCAAACTTTTTTTTTTCTTGTGTCGATCACAATACTTTATTATTAGAATAATAAAGTAAAAGTGCAGTTTGTATGGGAGGTGGTGGAAGGAGGGAAGGACACGCATAATTTTAGTAGATTGAAGTCATCATAAAAGTAATATTCTCCAAATTTGAGTTCAATAACTTTTAAACTTTTTGAGCATATCCGTTTAATATCAAATTGTGCAATTGTGTCATTTTGTATGGGAGGTGGTAGAAGTTGTGAAGCGATTTGGCCCGTTCACGAATTTGGCCTTACTTTTTTATCAAAAACAACGTGTAAAAAATTTGAACCATCTAGCTCAACGCGTTCTCAAGCTAGAGAGCGAACAGACGGACGGACAGATGGACGGACGGACAGACGGACGGACGGACGGACATCCGGTTTTGAGATTTTTGAATGATTATATGAACTTCTGTATCATTCTCCGAGCCTTATTTCTTAGTGTTACAAACTTTAGAGCAAAGTTATAATACTCTCAGATTTCCTCTAGAATATAAAAATGACCTTAATTTTCTGAATAAATATCGAAAATTTAATAATAAATTTGATTTAAATTCCGCAACCATATTGTTGAAAAAAATTACAAAACTATATGTGCTGATAAATCTCAATCAAATGTTACTCTAGATGAAATTCTTCAGACTTTAAGAAATTATTGACGAAATTAAATCAATCCACCAAATATAACGTGCTAAAAATTTCTATGTCAAGGTGTCCTCGAGTTAGAGAGCGTAATCAAGGAGCTTTGTCGATCGTGCTATATTCAAGCTAAAGAAATAAATATTTTTACAGATATATGATGACTTACTCACTTATAATCCTTATGTTTAGCGTACTGTTTTGAAATCATAATCGAAAAGGAATGTTTTTCAAGGAACAAAACTTTCATCGATCCTAAAAATGGAAACCATTCAGCGTGTGGAATATTTCTTTTTGAAAAATAATCTCTCGGCGATGCGATCCATTTATATGTGAGATAAACTAAAATTAACAACAGAACCGTCCACCAAATCATTTTGAAATTACTGCAAAAAATTTATTATTATTCCTATGAATATTATTGAATTAAGAATAGAGATTTACGCTTATCTTTACGATAAACTTTTATTGTGCAATACATTAATGAGAGTACATGGCTTTGGATTTCTAATCTACATATATAAATTCGGATCGGTATAACACGCCTAAGTGGCTGATATAACGTTTGATCACTTTAAGTGTGTTTTTATCGAGCTTCAGCTTCAATTAATATAAACTACTTAGGAAGTTCGGTCGTAACCAGTAACTCTAGCATTAGTCCTCTATTTCTAATGGTGATATCTATTTTGAAACTCAGTTCTGCCCGCAATTTTTTCAGTTCTGCCCTCAAGTTAGAGAAAAAAAAATAATAAAAGAGAAGAAAATATAACATTTCATTATTGTTGTGTTTTCGAACCCAATTCTCGTAGAATCTTCAGTTGAGTAATTAATCATTCAGAAAATTGTTTGATTTAATTTTTCTCTTTTCAATCTAATTTCGGGCAGATCAATCAAATCGTACCGTCAAAAAATTCGGTGCAAGAAATGTGATATTTCCGGGTCACTTTTCTACTAAGGACACAAACCATTGTTTAGAGGATATGTGAATAAAACAGAAAAATTAATGAAATGCAAGACAAAATGTAAGGCGAAAAAAGGGGCAACACTTTTTCGTGGAATACACGAACTACTTTATTATTTTAATAATAAAGTATTGTGATCGACTTGGGAAAAAAAAAATTTACTACCCTGAAATTTGGTTTTTTCGCGTTTCATGACTAAATTAGCCTAAAAATGCAAAAAAAAAATCCGTCCCGCCGTACGCCGTTCGCCGTACATATGGACTCATACCTCCGAGACCGTTAAAGGTAGAATGTTCATTTTTGGTTGTTGATTGGGTAAGGGAGCTCCAATTTTTGGGAGTGTTGGGTGGAAGGGGGAGGCGGGGGAGAGAAAGAGTCAAAAACTACACTTGCTAATATTTCCACCAGGAATGCAGATAGAAAGCTGAAAATTAGCAGAGATATAGAGAGGGCTGTGGGACAAACTACAAAAATAATTTAATTTTTTTATCCATTGTCGTCCGAAACGGGCTAGAAACAAATTGCTGGCCGAATTGTTTTTTCAAATGATTATATCTTCGAAATTACTTATCATAAAAATGCATATTTTGAGATCATTAAGGCGGCATATAGCTCCACCAGAATCAGCTTAGAGATAGGCTAATTACTGCAAGGAGGAGGGTCAGGGGGGGTTCAAAGAAAAACACTTAAAAATGAATATCTCAACTATCTCTTAAGCTATGTAATTGGAACTTGAAACAGATATAAATCTATACTACCGAAATACGGAAAAAATATAACCTTTGGCAATAATAGTAGTGGAGGGATATGGGGAGCATTTTAGAGATGGCGCACTTTCAAAATTACAAATCGTTATTTCTTAAAATTGAGTACAGATATTTTGTCAGATTGTAGAACTAAATAATTATTAATTTTGATAAAAATTTTGAGTTAAGAGGTGTAAGGGGAGGGAGGTGGTAAGCAGAAATGTCCAAAATTTTGAGTAATTTTTTTAGGGCTGTGGTGAAAGATGCAAAGTTTAAATTTTGCAGTTGGTTACATCTATCTGATATACATAGAAAAATAAATAATAATTTGTTCCACAATTGTTATAAAACGTCTAACGTGCATAAGGTGTTTCATGTGCATTGAAAAAAATACATAAACTGAAAATTTTTTAATGAAATTTTAAGGTAGGAACTTGAAAATTTGCAAAATGTATTTAAAAAAAATCCTTAAATATATGAAATATTAACTGGTCAAATACCTTTAAAACTTCTACCCACTCCCATGCATATTATTTTTTCGACCATTTTCAAGAAATCAATTATCATCTAACTATTAAAAGCTATCAATTTAAAATTTTGCATAAGAACTTCTAAAAATAGTTGAAACAAAATTGCATCAAAAGTTTTGAAATCATGAAAGCTACGAAATTGAAATTTTGTACGAGCACCTTACAAGACAAATGAAATAAAATTGCATCACAAATTTTACGATTCCCTTACCTGCTCTACCCCCTCTCTTACAAATATTCGGTTTCGTGAACGCAGAATACACCGAATTTTCTGAAAATTCTATGCAGCTTCGTTTATGAAACACATTCTAAAGAGAATATTGGTCATGATTCAAGCAATCAATTAAGAAGCTATTAACATCCACCCACCCTTACTATCACCCCTCCCGCTCCACTCATAAAAACCCAAACTTGCATAAACGTGCTTGCTTCTCAGTCAATAGGTCGTTGGTTCGATTCCCACTCGAGACGGGATTTTTTTAAGCTCAAATTTTTCAGTTGCTATAAAAATTTTTCGCAATAAAATGGGGAAACGGTGTAAAGGTGAAACAGTTCCACTTCAAGAAGGCCTAGATACTCAGTAGATGGTTTCAGTTCGCTTTCCATCATTCAGTCCCCCATAACATCTGCAAATATTTGTCAGTAAGCAGTCAGTACAACTGAGCAATATACCAGCTTCTCCACTCGCTACGGTCGTTCTCCCTCCCCTTCCCCAACCTTCCCAATCCCATTCCTTCCCTCCATGACTGTGTTTGTGCATTGCACATAAAGGCCGAAATTGCCTATAACACAGGTCATTTTGTGAAAAAAAAAAAAAAATTAATAACAGCCCTGCCCAAAAATTCTCTTTCACTTAGTCTCCCAAACCACTCTAACCTGCATATTGAATTTCCATGCATCTGCAACTTGTCCCAAAAATAATAAAGTTTCGCCCGACTTGTTGGCAGTTTATTTTTGTTTGAAAAGGAGCAAAGTATGCAATTTATTTTTTCATTGTATTGCGAGGGAATTCCTTATGTTCCAAAAATGTATGTTGATTTCCTAATTTCAATCTTATTTCATACTTCAACAGAGCACTAACAAAAAAATCCAGCCATATTCGATTTCGCGGGTTCGTTCAGGGTGAGTTCCTCAAAATGAAATTTTGACACAAGATGAAATAGTACCGCCTTGAGTTGCATAAGTGAGAATTTCAATCCTATTTAAAAAATATGATGAATTTAAAAAAAAAACATAACAGAATTATGATTGGGCTTAAAGCCCAATCATATGATACTCTAGATGAGATGGAAATGACTTTAATATACCGGAAAATATGTCATCTCAAATTGTTTCGAATAGTGAATAGAGACTTTTGCATGGGAGGTGGAAGAAGTAGAGGGAGATGTTTGTAATTTTCGTATATGACACCGAACATGGCACGCAAAATATTTTTTGTTGAATTTAAAGTTTATAGTTTTCATTATTTTTAAAGAAATTGGTCTTAGTTTAACTGAAATTGGGGCATTTGTATGGGAGGTGGCAGAGGAAGTTGAGGGTTTAAGATGACTTTGAAACTGCTTCTCATCATCCTTATCACCATGCAATTTCAAAGTCGATAGCTCTCATATACTTGAAGGAGAAATGCTTTTCTTGAATTTATAATACAGATATTTGTATGGGAGGTGGTAGAAGGAGTGAAGCGGAGCTGATAATTTTTTCTAACTCTTAATTCAATTATTAAGAAACAAATTCTGGCAAAATTTGAAGTTTGTACTTTTTCTAGTTTGAATGGAAATCGATAAAATGCATTTAAAAAAATTATACATTTGTATGGGAGGGGGTAGAAGGAGTGTACGGATCAAAACAAATTTTTTTCACATTATATTTTATACAAAATATCAAGTTGATAGCTTTAACAGTTTTGTTCAAACGTGAACAAAAATAATAATTCCACAAGTACCCAGACGATACATGACACCCGCCATCAGCACATTCGGAATCGTCTGGACTCAGGCAACAAAACACCCGCCGCTATCGCACGAGGAATGCAGCTATACGAGAATTATCTATTCTCATGCGCATCAGCAAATATAACAGAAACAGAAATTATCTATTCTCATGCACGTCAGCAAAAGAAATATTTCATTTCACACGCTGACGATGCATTTTTATTGTATATAAGTAAATTGTAATTAGCATTTAGATCAGAATAAATCTATATCTCAACCAGATTAGTATTTCTCATAACATTGTGGCTCCCCAGCGGGGAATCGAGCCCCGGGCTCCCGCGTGACAGGCGGGGATACTAACCACTATACTACCGAGGACAAGGATTATTACAACTCATCCTGGAGCAGATGGATTAGTAAGAGTGGTAACTATAAAAACTAATGAAGCAACTTTTAAACGACCTATTAATAAAATTTGCAAACTACCAATGGACATGTATGACGTTCCGAAGATAGACAACACACCTAAGGTCGTAAGTCATAATACAGCGATAAGATCACTCACTGAGGAGGAAATGGCCAAATCAACAAAGAATGTTAAAAAAAGAGCACATACTGTAAAAATAAGGCCAACAAAGATACCACAGAGACCACCACTGGAGGACTTGAAAAGAAGATGCATACGACTGCCAAAAATGGGAGCCACACTAGCGTCACTTATACTGCTGACCTGCGTACTACCCATCTTTAGTATGAACCTATATCCAAGCTACGAAAGAACCCAGTTGGATCCACCAGCACCACCATCACCTCTGGTTAAGGTGACACCCTTCAATCATAATCCTGGTTTGTATTTCGAGGATGTCGGATCAATGCATATTGTCAACAATAGATGGACTACGATAATCTATATCAACTTAACAAGCTATTACGAACAGATAACAGGACTCACAATATGCATGCAAAATCTGACTGCATTATGTCAACAAATGGCGCCATTTACATTCTATTGTAACGCCACGCTGAGTGAAATTCAACACCATTATGACGAACTACTAAACAACGATATATTACTGCATCATCGAATCGATTCCCCGTATCCACCACAAAGATCACCAAGAGCCCCACTTGAGATCATTGGTTCCATACAAAGCAGCCTGTTTGGTTTATTAGATAAGGAATACGCCACATACATAGAAGAAGAACTCCAAAAGGTAAAACAGAACGAGAATTATTTAGTTAAACTCGCTCAAAATCAGACTTCAGTACTCGATGGAACTCTCAACGTATTTCGAAAAACCATACAGGATGTCAAAAAGCAGTTTGAAGTCATTCAACAGTATATAGCGAGCAATGTACAGGCCCTTTCAGATACAATCAAGGACCAAAATCTCAAACAGAGTTTTATATCAATGATAGAATATATTGCCTTGATTCTAGCAAAATTCGAACGGGATCAAAAACGATTAATTGAGTTAATAATAGATATGAATCACGGGAAAATCAGTCCTTTTCTCATAACACCAGCTCAATTATTGGATCAAACACAGGTTATCAGCAGACACATACCTGCTTCACTGATAATCCCTGGAGAAAAAGATCAAGAATCACTGCTATCGTTGTACAAATTAATAACAGTCGAAAGCCGCTTAATAAATAGCATAATAATATTTAAGATGCATATTCCACTTCTAGAGGACGAAACCTTTCAATTATTTAAAGTCCATCCTGCCCCAACAGCATACAGAAGCAAAATAATCTTCATAGAACCGTCCAGCGAGCTCCTGGCGGTAAATCCCCATAGAGATACGTATTATCCTATAACAAAATTAGATCTACAGCAATGTCTCACGCATCAAGATAAACACTACATATGTCAACAAGTGCACCCTCTATACCGGGAAAGCATTCACGGAAAGCAATGCGAGATTGGCCTTTTAAATCAAAAAGCTATTTCGCAACTTAATTGTAATATACATATTGCTACATCAAACTTACAGTTTCTCCAACTCCAGAACAAAAACAAATGGATTTTCTACACACCAAATGAGACGCTCATAACAGTTGTATGCAATAACCAGCTAATCACCCAATTGTTACAGAACATCGGACTGTTAACATTGGGACCTCACTGTGAAGTCAAAACCCCATCAATGCTTCTCCGATCGCAGGCATCTTACACTTGGCGCCAGGAAGCGTCATTCCTGCCTCCAAGCAACCTGGCAGCAATATTTAACAGTACGGCAGGAAGTAATCAGCCAAGCATACCGCACATCAACACGTTTGACACTCCTGATCTCAACCAACCTAAACTGACTGCAAAATCGATTCAACTCCCAAACGAACTGAATACGCATCATATCAACCATTATGTCACCAGCTACTTTCTCGTCGCTACGGTCATTATATCGATATTCTACTTTCGATTTCGCCATAGAAAAAGGGCACAACAAAACGCAAGATTCATAGTGGAACCTATCACTCCGGTACCTGCCAGAAGAAATATCCCTGAGCCTGGCAGTGGCCCCTTGCAAGATGTTCAAACGTGAACAAAAATAATAATTCCACAAGTACCCAGACGATACATGACACCCGCCATCAGCACATTCGGAATCGTCTGGACTCAGGCAACAAAACACCCGCCGCTATCGCACGAGGAATGCAGCTATACGAGAATTATCTATTCTCATGCGCATCAGCAAATATAACAGAAACAGAAATTATCTATTCTCATGCACGTCAGCAAAAGAAATATTTCATTTCACACGCTGACGATGCATTTTTATTGTATATAAGTAAATTGTAATTAGCATTTAGATCAGAATAAATCTATATCTCAACCAGATTACTATTTCTCATAACAGTTTCGAAGAAAAATAATTTAATTTAAATTTCAAAATTGCGTGAAATTTGTATGGGAGGGGGTAGAAGGAGTAAGGTGAAGTTGATAATTATTTTCAAAATAAATTACAATTATAGTAGAATTAATTCTGACAAAATTTCGTCTTTTCAGCTTTTCTAGTTTCAATGAAAATCGAAAATATGTATTTTTCAAAATTGTCCATTTGTATGGGAGGGGGTAGAAGGAGTAAGGGGATCGGGTCAATATTCCGTGGTATTAATGACATTTATATCATAATTCTTTGACATAAATTTCAAGTCGATAGCTTAAATACATAGTTTCAAAGAAAAATCAATTTCTTAATATTTCAAAATTTCATGAAATTTGAATGGAAGGGGGTAGAAGGAGTGGGGGCATGTAGCCCATTCACGAACTTAAAGTTACTTTTTTGCTAAAAATGACACACACAAATTTTTAGCGCAATAGCTCAAAGCTTTCGAGAGTTATGCTGTAGACAGACGCACAGACGGACAGACGGTCACTCGGAATCGAGGTTTTTGAGCGACAACAAATATTTCTGTACCCTTGGCGGCTCTGTGGGAGCGTTATTTCTTAGCGTTACAAACGGTAAGGCAAACACAATATACTCTCAGATTACATATAGAGTATAATAAGTTACAAAAACATAACAGGGCTACGATTGCGCGTAAGGCGCAATCTTACGATACTCCAGATGAAATAGAATTTTTTGTGATCCCAAGTAATTTTGTTTGGGGAGTGTTAGAAGGGGTGATAGCATTGGACTATTTTTTCCCCATCATCCTAAAGTAGCTATAAAATGTTTTATACAAAATGCTAACTCCAAAAATTGAATAGGAACTGAGAAAAGTGGTGTGTTAGATTTAGTGAAAATGTGCAGTTTGTAGGGTGGTAGAAAGAGTGGGGGGATTTTAGTGATTTTTTCAGAAATAACTAGGAACATTATGAAATTGACATCCTTTAAATTTCAGACTCGTAGCAATCATACTTTTCAAGAAAATCGATTTTTTGTGAAGTTATGAAACTGTGTCATATTGTATGGGAGGGGGTAGAAGCAGTGAAGCTAATCAAATATTTTTTTCTGATCTCAGTTATAATGCTAAATAAGTATTTATTACAAAATGTGAGCTCGATAAATGTTATATGTTCTGAGAAAATCGACTTAGAGCATTTCATGAAAAAGTGTAGATTGTATGGGAGGGGGTGAAAGGAGAGGAAGGACGCAAATAATTTTTATAGATTGTAGATTGAAATGGTTATGGAAATAATATATCCCGAAATTCAGACTAATAGCTTTTATATTTTTCGAGCAAATCCAATTATTGTCGAATTGCGAAATTGTGTTATTTTGTATGGGAGGGGGTAGAAGGCGTGAAGCTAATCGTCTAAATTTTTTTAGCCTTACTAAATATTATAAATAAATATTTAGTGCACAAGTTCAGCCCGCTAAATTTTATACGCACTGAGTAAATTAGCTTAGAGTAATTCATGACAAGTACAGTTTGTATGGGAGGTGGTAGAAGGAGGAAGAGGGCACGTATAATTTTTATACAGTGAATTGATATTATCATAAAGTAATATATTCCAAATTTTAGACTAATAGCTTTTATACTTTTTGAGTAAATCCATTTATTGCCGAATTGCGAAATTGCATCGTTTTGTATGCAGGGGTGAAGCTAATCATCTAATTTTTTTGGTCTGACTAATAATTCTAAACAAATATTTACTGCATAATTTCAACTCGCTAAACTTTATACGCACTGAGTAAATTGGTTTAGAGTATTTCTTTAAAGAGTGCAGTTTGTATGGGAGGTGGTGCAGGGAGGGGGAGGACACGCATAATTTTTATACGGTAGGTTGATATTATCATAAAAGTAATATATTTCAAATTTCAGGCTAATAGCTTTTATACTTTTTGAGCAAATCCGTATGTTGTCAAATTGCGCAATTGTGTCATTTTGTTTGGGAGCGGGTAGAAGTGGTGGAGCGATTTGGCCCGTTCACTAACTTGACCTTACTTTTTTATCAAAAACGACGTGTTCGAAATTTGAGCTTTCTAGGTCAACGCGTTCTCAAGCTAGAGAGCGCACGGTCGGACTGACGGACATCCGGTTTTGAGATTTTTGAGTGATAATATTAACTTCTGTATCATTCATTTTTTTCTCCGAGCCTTATTTCTTGGCGTTATAAACTTTAGAGCAAACTTATAATACTCTCAGATTCCTAGATTATAAATAGCTCAGCGGAGCAGCACCACACGGCATGTATGAGTACATTGAAAAACAAACTCTCTGGTTTCATAAAAAAGCGGTTTGATATCAAGTTCCACTACACAAGAGAACAAGTTCAAAACGGCGCGAAACATATCGATAGCTCGAAGCAGCTTGCAGATATTCTCACTCAGGCTCTAACGAAAGATAAATTTCTCGAAAATCGACTCAACTTAGGACTAAATTAACGAACTGTTCAGCGAGTGGGAGTGTTGTAGTATTGTCCAGAATTCAAAATTCGCGCGCCTCACGTTCGCATACTTACACAACTACTGAAGTTGGCAGTCAGTCGTCAGCAAGTGTCCGAACGCAAAGCACATGTTTTCTTTAAATCTAATTCAATAAAGTACACATCTATTAATTAGTCGTGTTTCTTTTTATTTGCATGTTGTCCAAACTGCGCAACACTTTTTTGAGCTATTTGCACGATTTTTCGATTTGAAATTACTTAATCTTCAACGAAAACGCCTTTTCGGTGTATACGGCCCCTTAAGACCATTGCGAAAAACTGAGTGGGTATCGTGTGTCTTAAGAAAAATCTAGCATTCGAATGTCCCCTCCCCGCAATAACATATTTTATTTTCTTAAAATAAATTTAATTCTATAATTTAATTCAGGACTAAACATAAATGCAGCCTGATATAATTTATCCGGTTCTGTTGGTATGAATTCTTCGAAACAATATTTCGATAAAAGATTGAATAGTACTGCCTTGCATTGCATGAGTGAAAACTTGGAACCTATTGGGAAATATCAAAATAAATGTTTAATTAAAAAATTTAAAAATTAATAACACTTACAAAAACAACTCCGAGGGCCAGCACTAAACGGAATGTACGAGTACGGTTTAATATATCCACGATTTTCATTGCTAAATCGTTCCGGATCGAATTTATCCGGATCAGGAAAATATTCTGGATCAAAATGTAAAGCTTGCACTGGAATCCAAATGGCATCGCCGGGTTTCAAATCGATTGAAAGCCCTGTAGAATGGTCTTTGATCGTATAGGACTTTGTACATATCCGCGCAATAACAACCCCAGCCGGCAATTTTCTGAGTGCTTCGCAAAGGATCATGTCGAGATATTTCATACTGTTTAGTGCTTCATATGTTACCGATTTTCCATTCAATTGATCTTTTATTCGGTCGATTTCCTTTTGAAGTCGATCTTGAATTTCCGGATTCCTAGCCAATTCTATTGATGCGTAGATTAATAGTTGTGATGTGTATGTAAATCCGGAGATAAAAATTGACAAACACTGGGCAACAATCTGATTATCTGAATATTTATTTTGATTCTGTGCTTGGTGACTTTTGATCGTATTGGCAATCGAAAAGAATTTCGGAACTTTTTCTTCTGATTTATTTTGATAATAATCTCTACTCGATTCCATCAACAACTGAATCATATCGAATCGTCTAATGTCGTTTTCAGATCGATATTTGATTGTGTCAAGAACTAAGGTCTTAAAATATTTCGTAAATTTTTGGCTAAACACGTTAACTTTGAAAAACTGAAAAATCATAATCGTCCGATTAAAAACTTACAGAAAATTTTAGAAAGATGTCTTACTGAAACCAATTTTTCAAATGATGCGAAAATAAATATCATGAAAAAAGTCTTTATGGAGAATTTCACAGCCTCTCTGCCTTTTCGAAATAATTCGTTTTCCGGATCAGATAACGAGTCAACTTTGATTCCAAACACGATCGCTGCGATCACATCGTTCGAGAAACGTGTGAAAATATCTTTGATGTCGATCTCTACTGATTCGTTAGGATCCATTTTTTCGTTAAGATGTTTCATCAAGATCTCACTATATTCTTCGATTAGATAAAACATTAGACGAATTTTTTCCGGTGAAAATGCTGGCATCAGTGTTGCTCGCATTGTTTCCCATTTTTCATTCTCCAAAGATTGGATCATTTCGTCGAGTATTGGATCGGTAGTCAAAAATGTTTGATGATTTGCAAAATGTTCGAAGTTTTCAACAAGAATTTGGCGGACTAGATCGAGATCCTTTACGATAAGTATTGGAGTTCGGATAGCGTAGAAACCAAAAAATCTGGAATGGAAAACTTGTAGTTTATTATGCAATAATTTTTTGTTTCAAATGGTTTAAATTATGTTTAGATACGAGCAAGAGCAATGCGTTTATTTTAGTTTTCAAATTGATCAATCAATCAATCAAATTCCTGTTGAGAGCCCCAATAGGGGCATTGGACAGAAACAGCTCTCTACCATAATGCGCGATCCTGAGCATCGGCCTTATCACCAATCTGTTTTTTTATTCTCTTTTTTTGTCAATATATAATCTGAGTTGAGATTGATATGCAATAATTAAGTTGTTTCCAGTTCTAATTCTAAAATTTGTAGCTTCGATTTTCTTTCAACTTTATCAAAAATTTAACATCAATCTTATTAATTTCAATAGGTTATTACCAAAGAAATGCTGTGCAAAAAATTTCCTTCATTTTCAGAATAATTACCGAACATTCATTAATAAATTTCATTTAAATTCCGCAACCATATTGTTAAGAAAAATTACAAAATTATGAGTGCTGATAAATCTCAATCAAACGATACTTTAGATGAAAGTCTTCAGACTTTAAGAAATCATTGAAGAAATTGAATCAATCCACCAAATATAACATGCTAAGAATTTCTAGGTCAAAGTGTTCTCAAGTTAGAGAGCGCAATCAAGGAGCATTGTCGATTGCGCTATATTAAAACTAAAGAAATTAATATTTTTACTGATATTTGATGATTTACTCACTTGTAATCCTTATGTTTAGCGTACTGTTTTGAAATCATAATCGAAAAGGAATGTTTTTCAAGGAACAAAACTTTCATCGATCCTAAAAATGGAAACCATTCAGCGTGTGGAATATTTCTTTTTGAAAAATAATCTCTCGGCGATGCGATCCATTTATATGTGAGATAAACTAAAATTAACAACAGAACCGTCCACAAAATCATTTCGAAATTACTGCAAAAAATTTATTATTATTCCTATGAATATTATTGAATTAAGAATAGAGATTTACGCTTATCTTTACGATAAACTTTTATTGTACAATACATTAATGAGAGTATTGGCTTTGGATTTCTAATCTACATACATGTATCGGATCGGTATAACACGCCTAAGTGGCTGATATAACGTTTGATCATTTTAGTGTGTTTTTATCGAACTTGGGCTTCAATTAATATAAACTACTTAGCAAGTTCGTTCGTAAGCAGTAACTCTAGCATTAATCCTCTATTTCTAATGGTGATATCTATTTTGAAACTCAGTTCTACCCGCAATTTTTTCAGTTCTGCCCTCAAGTTAGAGAAAAAAGAAATAATAAAAGAGAAGAAATATAACATTTCATTATTGTTGTGTTTTCGAACCCAATTCTCATAGAATCTTCAGTTAAGTAATTAATCATTCAGAAAATTATTTGATTTAATTTTTCTCTTTTCGATCTAATTTCGGGCAGATCAATCAAATCGTACCGTCAAAAAATTCGGTGCAAGAAATGTGATATTTCCGGGTCACTTTTCTACTAAGGACACAAACCATTGTTTAGAGGATATGTGAATAAAACAGAAAAAGTAATGAAATGCAAGACAAAATGTAAGGCGAAAAAAGGGGCAACACTTTTTCGTGGAATACACGAATTACTTTATTATTCTAATAATAAAGTATTGTGATCGACACAGAAAAAAAAAATTTGCTACCCTGAAATTTTGTTTTTTCGCGTTTCATGACTAAATTCGCCTAAAAATGCACAAAAAAAAATCCGTCCCGCCGTACGCCGTTCGCCGTACATATGGACTCATACCTCCGAGACCGTTAAAGGTAGAATGTTCCTTTTTGGGCAGATTGTTGATTGGGTAAGGGAGCTCCAATTTTTGGGAGTGTTGGGTGGAAGGGGGAGGAAGGGGAGGAAAAGAGTCAAAAACTACACTTGCTAATATTTCCACCAGGAATGCAGTAGAAAGCTGAAAATTAGCAGAGATATAGAGAGGGCTGTGGGACAAACTACAAAAATAATTTAATTTTTTTATCCATTGGCGTCCGAAAAGGGGGAGGGGGTTAAAAACAAATTGTTGGCCGAATTATTTTTTCAAATGATTATATCTTCGAAATTACTTATCATAAAAAATTCATATTTTGAGATCATTAGCTCCACCAGAATCAGCTTAGAGAGAGGCTAATTACTGCAAGGAGGAGGGTCAGGGGGGTTCAAAGAAAAACACTTAAAAATGAATATCTCAACTATCTCTTAAGCTATGTAATTGGAACTTGAGACATATATAAATCTATACTAGCGAAATACGGAAAAATATAACCTTTGGCAATAATAATAGTGGAGGGATATGGGGAGCATTTAAGAAATGGCGCACTTTCAAAATTACAAATCGATATTTCTTAAAATTGAGTACAGATATTAAATTGAAAATTTTTCAGATTGTAGAACTAAATAATTATTAATTGTGGTAAGAAATTTGAACTAAGAGGTGTAAGGGGAGGGAGGTGGTAAGCAGAAATGTCCAAAATTTTGAGTAATATGTTTAGGGCTGTGGTGAAAGATGCAAAGTTTACATTTTGCATTTGGTTACATCTATCTGATATACATAGAAAAAAAAATAATAATTTGTTCCACAATTGTTATAAAACGTTTAACGTGCACAAGGTGATTCATCTGCATTGAAAAAAACACATAAACTAAAATTTTTATACTCTAGATGGAATCTGAGAGTACTATAAGTTTGCTCTAAAGTTTGTAACGCCAAGAAATAAGGCTCGGAGAAAAAAATGAATGATACAGAATTTAATATTATCACTCAAAAATCTCAAAACCGGATGTCCGTCCGTGCGTTCGTCCGTCCGTGCGTCCGTCCGTCCGTTCGCTCTGTAGCTTGAGAACGCGTTGAGCTAGAGAGTTCAAATTTTGTATACGTCGTTTTTAACAAAAAAGTAAGGTCAAGTTCGTGAACGGGCCAAATCGCTCCACCCCTTCTACCCCCTCCCATACAAAATGACGCAATTGCGCAATTTGACAATAAATGGATTTGCTTAAAATGTATAAAAGCTATTGGCCTGAAATTTGGAATATATTACTTTTTTGATAATATCAATGTACCGTATAAAAATTATGCGTGTCCTCCCCCTCCTTCTACCACCTCCCATACAAACTGCACTTGTCATGAATTACTCTAAGCCAATTTACTCAGTGCGTATAAAATTTAGCGGGCTGAAATTGTGCACCAAATATTTATTTAAAATTGTTAGTATGGCCAAAAAAAATTAGACGATTAGCTGACACAATTTCGCAATTTGATATTAAATGGATTTACTCGAAAAGTATAAAAGCTATTAATCTGAATCTTGGGACATATTACTTGCATAATAATTTAAATCTATGTTTGAAAAATTATTTGCGTCCTCCCTCTCCTTCCACCCCCTCCCATACAAACTACACTTTTTCACGAAATGCTCTAAGACGATTTTCTCAGAACATATATCATTTTTTGAGCTCATATTTTGTAATAAATACTTAATTAGTATTATCACTAAGATCAGAAAAAAACATTTGATTAGCTTCACTGCTTCTACCCCTCGCATACAATATGACACAGTTTCACTAATTTACAAAAAATCGATTTTCCTGAAAAGTATGAATTGCACTAATCTGAAATTTAAGGGATGTCAATTTTATAATATTCCTAGTTATTTCTGAAAAAATCACTAGAATCCCCCCACTCTTTCTACCACCTCCCATACAAACTGCACATTTTCACTCAATCTAACTCACAATTTTTCTCAGTTCCCATTCAATTTTTGGAGTAAGCATTTTGTATAATACATTTTTGTAGCTACTTTAGCATGATGGGGACAAAATTAGTTCAAGGCTATCATCCTTTCTAACACTTCCCATACAAAATTTCTTGGGATCACAAAAAATTCTATTTCATCTAGAGTATCGTAAGGTTACGCTTAATGCGTAATCGTAGCCCTGTTATGTTTTTAATGAAATTTTAAAGTAGGAACTTGAAAATTTGCAAAATGTATTTAAAAAAAATCCTTAAGTATATGAAATATTAACTGGTCAAATACCTTTAAAACTTCTACCCCTCCCCATAAATATTATTTTTTCGACCATTTTCAAGAAATCAATTATCACCTTACTATTAAAAGCTATCAATTTAAAATTTTGCATAAGAACTTCTAAAAATAGTTGAAACAAAATTGCATCAAAACTTTTGAAATCATGAAAGCTACGAAATTGGAATTTTGTACGAGCACCTTACAAGAGAAATGAAATAAAATTGCATCACAAATTTTACGATTCCCTTACCCGCTCTACCCCCTCCCTTACAAATATTCGGTTTCGTGAACGCAGAATACACCGAATTTTATGAAAATTCTCTGCAGCTTCGTTTATGAAACACATTCTATACAGAGAATATTGGTCATGATTCAAGCAATCAATTAAGAAGCTATTAACATCCACCCACCCTTACTATCACCCCTCCCGCTCCACTCATAAAAACCCAAACTTGCATAAACAAATGAAATATTGTTAAATTAATAACAGCCCTGCCCGAAAATTCTCTTTCACTTAGTCTCCCAAACCACTCTAACCTGCATATTGAATTTCCATGCATCCGCAACTTGTCCCAAAAATAATAAAGTTTCGCCCGACTTGTTGGCAGTTTTTTTTTGTTTGAAAAGGAGCAAAGTAGGCAAATACCGTAAATCGACTAAAGCGATTAATTCCGATCTGTTTTACTGTAAGAACATTTTTAACAAAAACTTCAGTCAGAACATTATATTTTGCGCTAATACACTCTGTATTACAGTATGGTATTATAGCTTGGGGGAGCGCTGCTGTATCAAACATGAGACCATTGGAAATTATGCAAAAAACATTATTAAAAACATTACTGAAGAAGCCGCTTAGACATAGCACAGTTCTTTTATTCTCCATAATAAATGTGCTCAGTGTTGATAAGATTTTCGATATCATTGCTACTATTCAAACATATAAGGATTTTAAACTAGGACAAATCACGATAAATACTAATGCCACACGTAATAGCACTATCAAAGAATTAACACTACCACGAAAGAAAACTACCTTAGGACAAAGCCATTATTCTTATAGAGGAATTAAACTATTTAATAATTTGCCAAATTTCATTAGAACGTCGGATAGTCTTATGAATTTTAAATTATATATAAAGCGCTACTATTGCACAGAAATTTTAAATTAGAATAACAGAAGCTCAGAATTTTGAACACATCTTTAATTGAACACATATGAATATGATATATGAATATGAATTTTTGTTTCATTGTTTATAGTTTTTTTAGTCTTTTAAGTAACATATTACATGTTAACAACTGAAAATTGTAAATTCTTAAAGTAAAAATATTTTAAAAAAGAAATCAGCAAAAAACTCCTCACTCCTAATACAAGGTATTCTACCTTATAAGGAGGAGTAGTGCATAAGATTGTTTATATTTAAGAACTGTTATATTGTATTGTATTGCATTAACTAATAAAAAAAAAAAAAATTATTTTTTCATTATATTGCGAGGGAATTCATTTTGTTCCAAAAATGTATGTTGATTTCTTAATTTCAATCTTATTTCATACTTCAACAAAGAACAAACAAAAAAAATCCAGCCATATTCAATTTCGCGGGTTCGTTCAGGGTGAGTTTCTCAAAATGAAATTTTGACACAAGATGAAATAGTACCGCCTTGAATTGCATAAGTGAGAATTTCAATCCTATTTAAAAAACATAAAAGAATTATGATTGGGCGTAAAGCCCAATCATATGATACTCTAGATGAAATGAGAAAGAGTTCAATGTACCGGAAAATATGTCACCTCCAATTCTTTTAAATAACTAATAGTGACTTTTGTATGGGAGGTGGTAGAAGGAGAGGAGGGAGGTTTGCAATTTTTGGATATGACACCTAATGTGGCATGCAAAATATTTCGTGCTGAATTTAATGTTTGTAGTTTTCATTATTTTCAATTGGGCATAGTTTTCCTGAAATTGAGGCACTTGTATGGGAGGTGGCAGAGGAAGTGGAGCGTTTAAGATGATTTTGAAACTACTTATCATCATCCTTATCATCACGCTTTGATTCAATTTCAAATTCGATAGTTCGAATATATTCGAAGAAGAAATGACTTATAATACAGATATTTGTATGGGAGGGGGTAGAAGGAGTGAAGAGGAGCTGATAATTTTTTTTAGCATTTATTGCAATTATTAAAAAGCAAATTCTGGTAAAATTTTAAGTTTGTACTTTTTCTAGTCTTAATGAAAATCGATATAATGCACTTAACAAAAATTGTACATTTGTAAGGGAGGGGGTAGAAGGAGTGTACGGATCAAAACATATTTTTTTCTCGTTACTGATATTTCTATTTGTATACTTTATGCAAAATATGAAGTTGATGGCTTTAACAATTTCGAAGAAAAATAATTTAGTTTGAATTTCAAAACTTCGTGAAATTTGTATGGGAGGGAGTAGAAGGAGTGAGGTGAAGTTGATAATTTTTTCAAAGCTGATTGGAATTATAATAAAATTAATTCTGGCAAAAATTCGTTTTTCTAACTTTGCTAGTTTCAATGAAAATCGAAAAACTGCATTTTTCAAAATTATGCATTTGTATGGGAGGGGGTAGAAGGAGTGATGGGATCGGATTAATATTCAGTCATATAATTGACATTTATATCATAATACTTTAACTCAAATTTCAAGTCGATAGCTTAAATATTTTCAAAGAAAAATCAATTTTTGAAAATTTCGGAATTTCGTGAAATTTGTATGGGAGGGGGTAGAAGGTGTGGGGGGATGTGGCCCGTTCATGAACTTAAAGTTACTTTTTTGCTAAAAGTGACACACAACAAATTTCAGCACGATAGCTCAAAGCGTTCGAGAGTTATGCTGTAGACAGACGGACAGACGGACAGACAGCAACTCGGATTCGAAGTTTTTGAGCGATAACAAATATTTCTGTACCCTTAGCGGCTCTGTGCGAGCATTATTTCTTAGCGTTACAAACGGTAAGGCAAACACAATATACTCTCAGATTTCATCTAGAGTATAAATATGATAAATTTACAGTGTACCAATAATGTCTTCAGCAGCTATTTGAAACTCAAGAGATAAGAAACAATAAATTGTTGCAAGAAATTTGAAAAAGTTTTGATGCAGATTTATTCATTAAGAATTTTCATTTAATTTAGAAACAAAAACTAATCCATTTAAATTATTCATTACAAAGCTATTAACTAAAAATAAAATAAAGTCGACAATTTGCAATAATGTCTTGGTACATTTAAGATTTCGCTTGCCCTTCGATCTCTTGGCTGATAATTATCGATCATAATTATTTTCCACTCATAACGGTTTGTAATAACAGTAAACAAACAAACACGTGTGCTTACTGTCAAATGTAAATTTTATGAGTTTCGCTCAGTATAAATCGAAACAATTCCTGGTAAATACTTTCGTTTGAAGAGCGTAAGCTTATAGTGAATTTACACGTAAAGGAGCAAAAATCATACGCGGAAATAGCCAAACTACTGTCCCGGAGCCGTTCTACTATCCAATCTGTAATCAGGCGCTTTAAATATGAAGGCTGCGTAGAGAATAAGCCTAAATAAGGACGCCCTGCAATTCTCACTGATGCAGATCGGCTGCAAATCAAGCGTATGATTGCCAAGGATCCGTTCATAAGTCAACCAAAAATTAGTGCAGAGCTCCGTCAATCCAATCAAAAACATAACAGAATTATGATTGGGCTTAAAGCCCAATCATATGATACTCTCGATGAGATGGAAATGACTTTAATATACCGGCAAATATGTCATCTCAAATTCTTTCGAATAGTGAGAAGAGACTTTGCATGGGAGGTGGTAGAAGTAGAGGCGGAGGTTTGTATTTCTCCTATGTGACACCGAAAATGGCGTGTAAAATGTTTCGTGCTGAATTTAAAATTTTCAATTTTCATTATTTTTAAAGAAATTGGTCATAGTTTTCCTTAAATTGAGGCATTTGTATGGGATGTGGCAGAGGAAGTGGAACGTTTTAGATGATTTTGAAACTGCTTATCATCACCCTTATCACTATGCTTTGATTCAATTTCAAAGTCGACATCTCTCATATATTCGAAGGAGAAATGCTTTTCTTGAATTTATAATACAGATATTTATATGGGAGGGGGTAGAAGGAGGGAAGCTGAGCTGATAATTTTTTCCAGCATTTATTGCAACTATTAAAAAACAAATTCTGGCAAAATTTTAAGTTTGTAATTTTTCTAGTTTTAATGGAAATCGGTATAATGCATTTAACAAAAATGATGCATTTGTATGGGAGGGGGTAGAAGGAGTGTAAAAATGAAAATAATTTTTTTTTCTGTTATTGATATTTCTATTTTTATACTTTGTGCGAAATATCAAATCGACAACAAATATTTCTGTACCCTTGGCGGCACTGTGCGAGCATTATTTCTTAGCGTTACAAACGGTAAGGCAAACACAATATACTCTCAGATTTCATCTAGAGTATAAAGAAGTTCATCCAGAAACATTACGAAAATGCGTGATTGATGCCGGATTTAAGTCTCGTACACCTCGCATAAAGCTACTGGTAAGTGAAGTAAATCGCAAAAAACATTTGGACTTCGCTCGGCAATACCAAAATGCATCTCTCGAGTTCTGGCGCAATGTTATATTTTCTCATGAGTCCAAATACAACATTTTTGGGTCTGATGGGAGACTTAGAGTGTGGAGAAAGCCAGGGGAAGCTTACAATCCAAAAAACACCATCAAAACTGTAAAACACGGCGGCGGCGGCGTAATGGTATGGGGCTCTATGGCTGC
The DNA here is from genome assembly GCA_963669355.1 of Chorisops tibialis. Taxonomy (NCBI): domain Eukaryota; kingdom Metazoa; phylum Arthropoda; class Insecta; order Diptera; family Stratiomyidae; genus Chorisops; species Chorisops tibialis. The sequence continues at coordinate 137,641,677 of OY770264.1, forward strand.
CAGCGGAGTTGGAAACTTAGAAATAATTGAAGGAATCATGGATCATCGGGCATATATTGAAATTCTCAAGAGAAATTTGGAGCCAAGTGCTGAAAAATTGGGTTTATCAAAGGATTTTTACTTTCAACAAGATAATGATCCTAAGCACATGGCTCATAATACTAGGATGTTCTTGGCGTACAAAATTCCACATTTGCTTAAGACACCACCGCAAAGTCCTGACCTCAATCCCATTGAGCACATGTGGAACATGCTGGAAAAAAGGATCAGGACTCATCATATTAGCTCGAAACCTCAGTTAAAACAGGCTCTTCTGGAGGAATGGGCGAAAATAGAGCCAAGCTATGCAAAAAAACTTGTAGAATCGATGCCACACCGTTTTAAAGCCGTAATTAAAAATAAAGGCTACCCGACTAAATATTAACAAAAAATGTATCTATAGTTTTTAAGATTTTTCATAAACTATTTCGTAAGTGTACAAGACATTATTGGAGGCAAATTGTCGACTTTGTTTTATTTTTAGTTAATAACTTTGTAATGAATAATTTAAATGGATTAGTTTTTGTTTCTAAATTATGCATTAAAACTTTTTCAAATTTCTTGCAACAATTTATTGTTTTTTATCTCTTGAGTTTCAAATAGCTGCTGTACGAAGACATTATTGGTACACTGTAATTGAAATCAAATATTTTGAATTTCAAAAAAAACATAACAGGGCTACGATACTCTAGATGAAATAGAATTTTTTGTGATCCCAAGAAATTTTGTTTGGGGAGTGTTAGAAGGGGACTATTTTTTTCCCCATCATCCTAAAGTAGCTATAAAATGTTTTATACAAAATGCTAACTCCAAAAATTGAATAGGAACTGAGAAAATTGGTGTGTTAGATTTAGTGAAAATGTGCAGTTTGTATGGGAGGTTGTAGAAAGAGTGGAGGGGTTTTAGTGATTTTTTCAGAAATCACTAAGAATATCATAAAATTGACATCTCTTAAATTTTAGACTAGTAACATTCATGCTTTTCAAGAAAATAGATTTTTTGTGAAGTTGTGAAACTGTATCATATTGTATGGGAGGGGGTAGAAGCAGTGAAGCTAATCAAATATTTTTTTCTGATCTTAGTGATAATGCTAAATAAGTATTTATTACAAAATCTGAGCTCGATAAATGTTATATGTTCTGAGAAAATTGACTTAGAGCATTTCATGAAAAAGTGTAGTTTGTATGGGAGGGGGTGAAAGGAGAGGAAGGACGCAAATAATTTTTATAGATTGTAGATTGAAATGATTATGGAAATAATATATCCCGAAATTCAGACTAATAGCTTTTATATTTTTCGAGCAAATCCATTTATTGTCGAATTGCGAAATTGTGTCATTTTGTATGGGAGGGGGTAGAAGGCGTGAAGCTAATCTTCGAAATTTTTTTGGCTTTACTAAATATTTTAAATATAAATATTTAGTGCACAAGTTCAGCCCGCTAAATTTTATACGCACTGAGTAAATTAGCTTAGAGTAATTCATGACAAGAACAGTTTGTATTGGAGGTGGTAGAAGGAGGAGGAGGACACGCATAATTTTTATATGGTAAATTGATATTATCATAAAAGTAATATATTCCAAATTTTAGACTAATAGCTTTTATACTTTTTGAGTAAATCCATTTATTGTCGAATTGCGAAATTGCATCGTTTTGTATGCGAGGGGGTGGAAGGGGTGAAGCTAATCATCTAATTTTTTTGGTCTGACTAATAATTCTAAGCAAATATTTACTGCATAATAACAACTCGCTAAACTTTATACGCACTGAGTAAATTGGTTTAGAGTATTTCTTTAAAAAATGCAGGTTGTATGGGAAGTGGTGGAAGGAGGGAAAGGACACGCATAATTTTTAGACGGTAGGTTGAAATTATCATAAAAGTAATATATTCCAAATTTCAGGCCAATAGTTTTTATACTTTTTGAGCAAATCCGTATATTGTCAAATTGCGCAATTGTGTCATTTTGTTTGGGAGGGGGGTAGAAGGGGTGGAGCGATTTGGCCCGTTCACTAACTTGACATTACTTTTTTATCAAAAACGACGTGTTCGAAATTTGAGCTTTCTAGGTCAACGCGCTCTCAAGCTAGAGAGCGCACGGTCGGAAGGACGGACGGACTGACGGACATCCGGTTTTGAGATTAACTTCTGTATCATTCATTTTTTTCTCCGAGCCTTATTTCTTGGCGTTACAAACCTTAGAGCAAACTTATAATACTCTCAGATTCCATCTAGATTATAAACAACACCGAGGAGCAGCACCTCACAGCATGTATGAGTACATTGCAAAACAAACTCTCTGGTTTCATAAAAAAGCGGTTTGATATCAAGTTCCACTACACAAAAGAACAAGTTCAAAACGGCGCGAAACATATCGATAGCTCGAAGCAGCTTGCAGATATTCTCACTAAGGCTCTAACGAAAGATAAATTCCTCGAAAATCGACTCAACTTAGGACTAAATTAACGAACTGTTCAGCGAGTGGGAGTGTTGTAGTATTGTCCAGAATTCAAAATTCGCGCGCCTCACGTTCGCATACTTACACAACTACTGAAGTTGGTAGTCAGTCGTCAGCAAGTGTCCGAACGCAAAGCACATGTTTTCTTTAAATCTAATTCAATAAAGTACATATCTATTAATTAGTCGTGTTTCTTTTTATTTGCATGTTGTCAAAACTGCGCAACACTTTTTTGAGCTATTTGCATAATTTTTCGATTTGAAATTACGTAATCTTCAACGAAAACGCCTTTTCGGTGGTTACGGCTCCTTAAGACCATTGCGAAAAACTGAGTGGCTATCGTGTGTCTTAAGAAAAATCTAACATTCGAATGTCCCCTCCCCGCAATAACATATTTTATTTTCTTAAAATAAATTTAATTCTATAATTTAATTCAGGACTAAACATAAATGCAGCCTGATATAATTTATCCGGTTCTGTTGGTATGAATTCTTCGAAACAATATTTCGATAATAGATTGAATAGTACTGCCTTGCATTGCATGAGTGATAACTTGGAACCTATTGAGAAATATCAAAATAAATGTTTAATTAAAAAATTAAGAAAAATTAAAGACACTTACAAAAACAACTGCGAGGGCCAGCACTAAACGGAATGTACGAGTACGGTTTAATATATCCGCGATTTTCATTGCTAAATCGTTCCGGATCGAATTTATCCGGATCAGGAAAATATTCTGGATCAAAATGTAAAGCTTGCACTGGAATCCAAATGGCATCGCCGGGTTTCAAATCGATTGAAAGCCCTGTAGAATGGTCTCTGATCGTATAGGACTTTGTACATATCCGCGCAATAACAACCCCAGCCGGCAATTTTCTGAGTGCTTCGCAAAGGATCATGTCGAGATATTTCATACTGTTTAGTGCTTCATATGTTTCCGATTTTCCATTCAATTGATCTTTTATTCGGTCGATTTCCTTTTGAAGTCGATCTTGAATTTCCGGATTCCTAGCCAATTCTATTGATGCGTAGATTAATAGTTGTGATGTGTATGTAAATCCGGTGATAAAAATTGACAAACACTGGGCAACAATCTGATTATCTGAATATTTATTTTGTTTCTGTGCTTCGTGATTTTTGATCGGAAAGAATTTTGGAACTTTTTCTTCCGATTTATTTTGATAATAATCTCTACTCGATTCCATCAACAATTGAATCATATCGAATCGTCTAATGTCGTTTTCAGATCGATATTTGATCGTGTCAAGAACTAAGGTCTTAAAATATTTCGTAAATTTTTGGCTAAGCATTTTAACTTTGAAAAACTGAAAAATCATAATCGTTGGACTAAAAACGCAGTGAAAATTTTAGAAACATGTCTTACCGATACCAATTTTTGAAATGATGCGAAAATAAAAAACATAAAAGCAGTCCTCTTGGAGAATTTCACAGCCGCTCTGCCCTTTTGAAATAATTCATTCTCAGGATCCGATAACGAGTCAACTTTGATTCCAAACACGATCGCTGCGATCACATCGTTCGAGAAACGTGTGAAAATATCTTTGATATCGATCTCTACTGATTCGTTAGGATCCATTTTTTCGTTAAGATGTTTCATCAAGATCTCACTATATTCTTCGATTAGATAAAACATTAGACGAATTTTTTCCGGTGAGAATGCTGGCATCAGTGTTGCTCGCATTGTTTCCCATTTTTCACTCTCCAAAGATTGGATCATTTCGTCGAGTATTGGATCGGTAGTCGGAAATGTTGGATGATTTGCAAAATGTTCGAATTTTTCAACAAGAATTTGGCGGACTAGATCGAGATCCTTTACGATAAGTACTGGAGTTCGGAAAGCGTAGAAACCAAAAAATCTGGAATGGAAAAATTTGTAGTTTATTATGCAATAATTTTTTGTTTCAAATGGTTTAAATTATGTTTAGATAGGAGCAAGAGCAATGCGATTATTTTAGTTTTCAAATTGATCAATCAATCAATCAAATTCCTGTTGAGAGTTCCAATAGGGGCATTGGACAGAAACAGCTCTCTTCCATAATGCGCGATCCTGAGCATCGGCCTTTAGCTGTTGCCAGGACTGTTTCATATGAATAGTTATCACCAATCTGTTTTTTTTATTCTCTTTTTTTGTCAATATATAATCTGAGTTGAGATTGATATGCAATAATTAAGTTGTTTCCAGTTCTAATTCTGAAATTTGTAGCTTCGATTTTCTTTCAACTTTATCAAAAATTTAACATCAATCTTATTAATTTCAATAGGTTATTACGAAAAAATTAATAAATTTGATTTAAATTCCGCAACCTTATTGTTGAAAAAAAATTACAAAGCTATGAGTGCTGATATGTAAATCTCAATCAAACGATACTTCAGATGAAAGTCTTCAGACTTTAAGAAATCATTGACGAAATTGAATTAATCCACCAAATATAACGTGCTAAGAATTTTTAGGTCAAAGTGCTCTCAAGTTAGAGAGCGCAATCAAGGAGCATTGTCGATTGCGCTACATTCAAACTAAAGAAATTAATATTTTTACTGATATTTGATGATTTACTCACTTGTAATCCTTATGTTTAGCGTACTGTTTTGAAATCATAATCGAATAGGAATGTTTTTCAAGGAACAAAACTTTCATCGATCCTAAAAATGGAAACCATTCAGCGTGTGGAATATTTCTTTTTGAAAAATAATCTCTCGGCGATGCGATCCATTTATATGTGAGATAAACTAAAATTAACAACAGAACCGTCCACAAAATCATTTCGAAATTACTGCAAAAAATTTATTATTATTCCTATGAATATTATTGAATTAAGAATAGAGATTTACGCTTATCTTTACGATAAACTTTTATTGTACAATACATTAATGAGAGTATTGGCTTTGGATTTCTAATCTACATACATATATCGGATCGGTATAACACGCCTAAGTGGCTGATATAACGTTTGATCATTTTAGTGTGTTTTTATCGAACTTGGGCTTCAATTAATATAAACTACTTTGGAAGTTCGGTCGTAACCAGTAACTCTAGCATTAGTCCTCTATTTCTAATGGTGATATCTATTTTGAAACTCAGTTCTGCCCGCAATTTTTTCAGTTCTGCCCTCAAGTTAGAGAAAAAAAAATAATAAAAGAGAAGAAAATATAACATTTCATTATTGTTGTGTTTTCGAACCCAATTCTCGTAGAATCTTCAGTTGAGTAATTAATCATTCAGAAAATTGTTTGATTTAATTTTCTCGTTTCGATCTAATTTCGGGCAGATCAATCAAATCGTACTGTCAAAAAATTCGGTGCAAGAAATGTGATATTTTCGGGTCACTTCTTTACATGGTTTAGAGTATATGTGAATAAAACAGAAAAAGTAATGAAATGCAAGACAAAATGTAAGGGGAAAAACGGGGCAACACTTTTTCATGGAATACACGAATTACTTTATTATTTTAATAATACAGTATTATAATCGACTTGGAAAAAAAAAATGTACTACCCTGAAATTTTGTTTTTCGCGTTTCATGACTAAATTAGCCTAAAAATGCAAGAAAAACATAACAGAATTATGATTGGGCTTAAAGCCCAATCATATGATACTCTAGATGAGATGGAAATAACAATGACAAACTCTTTCGAATAGTGGATAGAGACTTTTGCATGGGTGGTGGTAGATGTAGAGGGGAAGGTTTGTATTTTTCGTATATGACACCGAACATGGCATGCGAAATGTTTTTTGCTGAATTTCAAGTTTTTAGTTTTCATTATTTTTAAAGAAATTGGTCAGAGTTTTCCTGAAATTGGGGCATTTGTATGGGAGGTGGCAGAGGAAGTGGAGCGTTTAAGATGATTTTGAAACTGTTTATCATTATCCTTATCACCATGCTTTGATTCAATTTCAAAGTCGACAGCTCTCATATACTTGATGGAGAAATGCTTTTCTTGAATTTATAATACAGATATTTGTATGGGAGGTGGTAGAAGGAGTGAAGCGGAGCTGATAATTTTTCCTAACACTTATTTCAATTATTAAGAAATAAATTCTGGCAAAATTTGAAGTTTGTACTTTTTCTATTTGAATGGAAATCGATAAAATGCATTTAACAAAAATTATGCATTTGTATGGGAGAGGGTAGAAGGAGTGTTCGGATCAATACAAATTTTTTTCACATTATTAATATTTCTATTTGTATACTTTATACAAAATATCAAGTTGTTAGCTTTTACAGTTTCGAAGAAAAATAATTTAATTTAAATTTCAAAATTTCGTGAGATTTGTATGGGAGGGGGTAGAAGGAGTGAGGTGCAGTTAATAATTATTTTCAAAAAAATTGCTATTGTAGTAGAATTAATTGTGACAGCTTTATTAGTTTCAATGAAAATCGGAAATATGTATTTTTAAAAATTGTCCACTTGTATGGGAGGGGGTGGAAGGAGTAAAGGGATCGGGTCAATATTCAGTGATATTAGTGACATCTATATCATAGTACTTTGACCTAAATTTCAAGTCGATAGCTTAAATAGTTTCAAAGAAAAATCAATTTCGTTATATTTCGAAATTTTATGAAATTTGTATGGGTGGGGGTAGAAGAAGTAGGGGGATGTAGCCCATTCACGAATTTAAAGTCACTTTTTTGCTAAAAATGACACACAAAAAATTTTAGCACTATAGCTCAAAGATTTCGAGAGTTATGCTGTAGACAGACGCTCAGACGGACAGACAGACAGACGGACAGATGGTCACTCGGAATCGAGGTTTTTGAGCGACAACAAATTTTTCTGTACCCTTGGCGGCTCTGTGCGAGCGTTATTTCTTAGCGTTACAAACGGTAAGGCAAGCACAATATACTCTCAGATTTCATCTAGAGTATAGAAAACTGCCAACAAGTCGGACGAAACTTTATTATTCTTGGGACAAGTTGCGGATGAGTGGAAAGTCAATATGCAGGTTAGAGTGGTTAGGGAAGGCTAAGTGAAAGGGAGTTCTTGGGCAGGGCTGTTGTCAATTTAACAATATTTCATTCGTTTCTGCAAGTTTGGGTTTTTATTAGGGGAGAAGGAGGGGTAATATGTAGTAAGGGTGAGTGGATGTCAATAGCTTTTTAATTAATTGCTTGAATCACGTCCAATATTCTCTGTAAATAATGTGTATCATAGACGAAGTTGCATAGAATTTTCATAAGATTCGGTGTATTTTACATTCACGAAACCGAATATTTGTATGGGAGGGGGTAGAGAAGGTAGGGGAATCGTAAAATTTGGTATGTAGTTTTATTTTGCTTCTCTTGTGAGGTGCTTGTATAAAATTTCAAGTACGTAACTTCTAGTTGGTTGGTTATTAGTTGATTTAATAAAATTGTTCGAAATCATGGTTTTGTATGGGAGGGGGTAGAAGGGCAAGCGCGATTTCAAACCTTTTAAAGGAACTTCATTTAAATTATTTTTATAAGTTTTTCTGCAAAATTTGAAATTTATAGCTTTTAAGAGTTAGCTGACAACTTATTTCTTAAAAATGCTCGAAAAAATAATTTTGTATGGGAAGGGAATCGTAAGACTTGTGATGCAATTTTCTTTTTTTTCTGTTGTAAGATGCTCGTACAAAATTTCAAGATCGTAGCTTTTAATTTGTTGATTATAAGTTGATTTAATGAAATTGGTCGAAATCATGCTTTTGTATGGGAGCGGGTAGAAGGGCAAGCACAATTTCAAAACTTTTAACGTAATTTCATTTGAATTATTTTTGTAAGTTTTTATGCAAAATTGCAAATTGATAGCTTTTAAAAGTTAGGTGATAATTGATTTTTTAAAAATGGTCGAAAAAATAATTTTGTATGGGAGGAGGTAGAAGTTTTAAAGGTTTTCGACCAGTTAATATTTCGTATATTTAGGGATTTTTTTTAAATGCATTTTGCAAATTTTCAAGTTTCTATCTTAAAAATTTCATTAAAAAATTTTCAGTTTATGTGTTTTTTTCAATGCACATGAAACACCTTGTGCACGTTAGACCGGGGGGATCGGTTTATAACAATTATAGATCAAGTTATTATTATTTTTCTATGTACATCAAATAGACGTATTTATATGCAAAATTTAAACTTTGTATCTTTCAACAGAGTCCTAAAAAAATCACTCAAAATTTTCGACATTTCTGCTTATCACCTCCCTCCCCTTTCACCTCCCAACTTAAATTTTTTGCCAAAATTAAATATTATGTAGTTCTACAATCTGACAAATTTTTGATTTGATATCTGTACCCGTTTTTAAGATATAAGGATTCGTAATTTTGAAAAATGCGCCATTTTTGAAATGCTCCCCATTTCCGCCCACTATAATTATTTCAACATGTTATATTTTTTTTGTATTTTCCTAGTATAGCTTAATATAAGTTTTAAGTTTCAATTACATAGCTTAAGAGATAGTTGAGATATTCATTTTTAAGTGTTTTTCTTTGCACCCCCCCCTGACCCTCCCCCTTACAATAATTAACCACTCTCTAAGCTAATTCCAAAGGAACTATATGCCACACTGACGGTCCCAAAATATCAATTTTTTATGGTAAGTAATTTCGAAGATATTATCATTTGAAAAAAAAATTCGGCTGACAATTGGTTCTTAGCCCCCCCTTTTCGCACCCCAATGGATAAAAAAATTAAATTATTTTTAAAAGTTGTCCCACAAACCCCTCTATATGTGTGTTGAGTTTTAGCTTCCTAGCTGTTACCATGGTTGAGATATTTGAACTCGTATTTTTTGGCTTAAGCGCTCCCTCGCCTCCCCCTGAATCCGTACACCCCCCAAAATAGGTACCCGCCTGATATCCGCAACTATCTACAATCCTTCCAAGAATGAACGTTCTATCTTGAAGGGTTTGGGAGTTAATGTGCGCTGAGCGTACACGTCGGCGTACGGCGTACAGACAGACGGATTTTTTTTTTTTGCATTTTTCGGCTAATTTAGTCATGAAACGCGAAAAAGCAAAATTTTAGGGTAGCAAATTTTTTTTTTTTTCCAAGTCGATCACAATACTTTATTATTAATATAATAAAGTAAAATCCGTCTGTCTGTACGCCGCACAGAGGGGCCGAATGGCGAAAAAGCGGAAAAAAATTCAATATCTCGAGAACGGATTAACATAGAAACCTGGGGTCTGTCTTATTCAACTCAGAACAAAAAAATACATCAAGTTCAATTGTATTTATTGAAATTTTGAAAAAATTAAAGAACTAATGAGGAAATGAAAGCCTATTGGCAAAATAAAAATTTCTGAAATTTTCGGAATAGGTTGTACTCATCAAAACAAGTGGCAACAAGTATTTTGAGTGTATATTTAAATTAAATAATGCTTACAATTAAAAATTCAAGAAAGCTTAAAAGGCTGGAGAATTTGGTAAATGCTAAAACTAGGGATTCAAAGTCAAAGATAGTTCAAATTGAAAAGATACTTACGATTTCAAATTCAAGGAAATTAGATTAACAGTTCCTTAGCTGCATCACTGATTTCCAGGTGCTTTTTCTTTGGTTTGGGTCTCATGTTCGTGGTAAGAGTATACGAAGTCTCCAGTAGCTTGTGGAACACGTCTTCGTTGGTAGGTAAACGAGACATTTTCCGCGAGTTTCTGATCCTGAAAGTTTTGTAATCATTATTTCTCCTTTCTTGTGCCTCTTCCGACAATATTCCGACTGAGAGAATCGACTTCTGCACTATTCCAGCACCACGCAACAAAATCTTATGTACCATGGATGGCATGTAGTACCATGAATACTTCTCAATGGCCATCTCTGCTGTTTCTTTTGAGAAGAGCCGGAATTTTCCTGGGTCGATCATTGCATTGCTATTTATGACTTCCAGTATGGTAGCGATCCGGTGGATTAGAGTTTCGTCGACTCCCGTTATTGCACTTGTGATCTTGCAGTCATTGAAAAAACGTCTGGAAGTGTTGCCATTATTTGAAGTTTCATAACCCTGCTTAACGAAGTCTACTTTGATGCCGACTTTCTCAAGAAACTTCATGTGTCGCAGCTGCGTTAATCAAGCTTTGTGGGACCGATGCTTGAAGGCTGCGTATTTTATTCCTCTTGCTTCTTTCACCACAATCATCAAAGTCTTTACTTGGTCTCCTAACACATTCTGTGGATTCCTGGTCTCATATGTTGAAAACATATTCATTTTCCATCCAATCGCGCTGAATTTTTTTTTTCAACCTCGCCCGGGGCCGATTTACCATTTCTTTTTGATAGAGCTCATGACTAGACAACGTTAGCAACTAGACTGAACTCGAATTAAAAGTGTTTTGAAGTGGGGACATGCATTATTTGAGCCAATTGGGTAAACAAGACAGTGCAACAAATAAAGGCGCACTCTAATCCTTTCCTTTCTTTGCGGTGTTATGATCGGATAGGCAGATAAAGGCAGATGATTTTTGTTCTAATCTTTACTTTAACACGTGTAGTTTGAAAAGTGACCTTCCATATCTCGGAGGGAGCCGGAGCTTTTGTTGTAATCATAGCTGTTCTCAATGCTTATTTAAAATTCGTAACTTATGACGTTGTAAAGCGCTCTATATTTTGTTTTTGCCCAGTTTGACTCATGTGTGGCTTAGTTGGCCACCGTAGAGCAGGGAAAAAATTTGATAATTTTTTTCTCCCTCTTTTACAGTTATATATCATTCATTTAGAGTAGTGTGTAATTTGGTCAAACTTCCATTATTCTGACAGTGAGCCTAAATTAATGGGAATACGCTTGAAACAGGAAAAAAAACATGCTGTTCCTAGATCCTGTAGCTTGTATAGTGTGAGAATCACAAACTAAATAATCGAAATCAGCGCTTTCAAAAATCGAATTTTTTCCGCTCTGGCACCACTGTGCGCCGTACGCCGACGTGTACACTCAGCGCACATTAACTCCCAAACCCTTCAAGATAGAAAGTTCATTTTTGAGGAGATTGTAGATAGTTGTGGACCTTAGGCGGTTACTCATTTTGGGGGGTGTACGGGTTCAGAGGGAGGCGGGGGGAGTGCTTAAACCGAAAAATACGAATTCAAATATCTCAATCGTGGTAACAGCTAGGAAACTAAAACTCAACAAACATATAGAGGGGTTTGTGGGACAACTTCTAAAAATAATTTAATTTTTTTATCCATTGGGGTGCGAAAAGGGGGGGCTAAGAACCAATTGTCAGCCGAATATTTTTTTCAAATGATAATATCTTCGAAATTACTTATCATAAAAAATTGATATTTTGAGACCATTAAGGTGGCATATAGGTCCACTAGAATCAGTTTAGATAAAAGCTAATTATGGTAAGGGGGAGGGTCAGAGGGTGCAAAGAAAAACAATTAAAAACCAATATCTCGGCTATTTATTAAGCTATGTAATTGAATCCTAGAACCTATATTAGGCTATACCAGAAAAATACGAGAAAAATATAACATTTGGACAAAATAATACTGGGGGGAAATGGGGAGCATTTCAAAAATGATGCACTTTCCAAAATTTCAATTTAATTCAAAATTGAGCGCAGATATCAAATTTAAATTTTGTCAAATTGTAGAACTAGGTAGTTTTTAAATTTGGTAAAATTTTACGTCGGGAAGTGTAAGGAGATGGTAGCCAAAAATGTTGAAAATTTTGAGTGATTTTTCAAGGGCTCTGGTGAAAGATACAAAATTTAAATTTTCCAGGTGGATACATCTATTTGTTGTACATACAGAAAAAATAATAAAAATTCCACAATTGTTATGCACCGACCCCCCTGGTCTACCGTGCACAAGGTGTTTCATGTGCAATGAAAAAACCACATAAACTGAAAATTTTTGAATTAAATTTGAAGGTAGAAGCTTGAAAAGTTGCGAAATGCATTTAAAAAAAATCTTTAAAAGAATGAAATATTAACTAGTCGAATACCTTGAAAGCTTCTACTCCCTCCCATACAAAATGAATTTTTTTTACCATTTTTAAGAAATTAATTATCAACTAACTAGTAAAAGCTATCAATTTGAAATTTTGCACAAAATCATTTGAAAATAGTTGAAATCGAACTGCGTAAATTTTTGAGATCACAATTGCCGTTCTACCCCCTCCCATACAAAAGTATCATTTCGACCTATTTCATTGAATCAACTAATAACCAACCAATTAAAAGCTACGAACTTGAAATTTTGTACGAGCACACTACAAGAGAAAGGAAATAAAATTGCGTCACAAATTTTACGATTCCTTTACCTCCTCTACTCCTTCCCATACAAATGTTTGGTTTCTATGCAACTTCGCCTATGAAACTGACATTCCATACAGAGAATATTGAACGTAATTCAAGCAATCAATTAAAAAACTATTAACATCCACCCACTCTTGCTATCACCCCTCACCCCTCCCCTCATAAAAACTCAAACTTGCATAAATAAACGAACGAAATATTGATTATATGTACTGGAGCTTTTGAACGTTGCCGCAAAGTGTTAAATTGACAATTGCCCTGCCTAAGAACCCCCTTTCACTTAGTCTTCCCTAACCACTCTAACCTACATATTGACTTTCCACACATACGCAACTTGTCCCAAGAGTAATAAAGTTTCGCCCGACTTGTTGACAGTTTATTATATATATTAATAAAACTTCTCTCGTCAGCTATTAGAAACATAACATTACGATTTAAAACTAAAAATACACTTGTAGAAACAAATAACAAATAAAAAACGATTCAAATTCACCCCTACTACCACACAGGAGGTTAAAGCGTCTGAAGCGTCTTCATAAATTAACGCACAAATTCATATTATTCAATGCCCTATAATAGATGGCATTTTATGTGCTAGGGTGGTAATGGACCGAAATTCGAAGAAATCTTTTAGTAATGTCTTGCTTTGACGATCCTTCAACCTTATTTTAAAAATGCTGAATTATTAATTAACACAAGCCTTAGTTTAACAAAAGAAAGTAAAGTCGCCCAAAAAAAGATCGTCGTCCGATTTGCAAAAGTTTAAACCAATTCGTTTCCTCTCAAAGCACGACAAATATAGGCAATACTTGCAATATTGCCAGATCTACCCCTGAACATTTTTCTTTCTGATCCTTTCTCGGCTAGTACCGAAATTTCAATATTGGCAGTAGTTTGATCGAAGGAATGCGATGGCTTGCGACTGAAAGCGTTAGATGAAAGCAATTACTGCGATGCATCACTCCTTTCTATAGAAGTCGAACTTCTGCTCGTCGCGAGCGAAAATTTTACTCGAATTGGCCGGCGGTCTAGTATGTATAGGTTTTTTTTTCAAATCGCTTTGAACTTTCGTTGGTCAGAAAAAGGCTGATAAAAAAGCTGTCCTGTGCACATAAATGCTGTGTACAGTGTTAAACGAAAAAAATGCGCGGTTTATTTTTTAATAAATTTTCATATTCGTGCTGATTTCAGTTAAGTTTTTCTAAACTGAATACGCGTAAGGGAAGTATTGCTTCCCTTGCATCAATGAACGCCACGCCACTGGGACGCACAACTGGTTTTGAAAATTGTGAGCAACAACAAATATTTTTGTACCCTTGGCGACTTTGTGCGAGCATTATTTCTTAGGGATACGACTTTTAGAGCAAAATAATCCATCTATCTGTGCGCAGTAGGTGTACGTTCAGCGCTCAATAACTCCCCGGGACGATAGAAAGTTAATTTTTTGGTTGATTGCAGATGGGTGCTGAATTCAGGTGGACTACAATTTTGGTGAGTTAAGGGAGTGACGAGGACGGGGAGGAGAGCTCCAGAGCTGCAAACCACGAATTCGAATATCTCAACCACACACATATGACTTTATGGGACGAACTTTAAAATAACATAATTTAATTTTTATATCCATTGGGGTCCGAAAAGAGGGGCTTAAAAAAATTGTCGGTCATTTTTATACTCTAGATGAAATCTGAGGGTATTATAAGTTTGCTCTAAAGTTTGTAATGCTAAGAAATAAGGCTCGGAGAAAAAAATGAATGATACAGAAGTTCATATTATCACTCAAAAATCTTAAAACCGGATGTCCGTTCGTCCGTCCGTTCGCTCTCTAGCTTGAGAACGCGTTGAGCTAGAAAGTTCAAATTTCGTACACGTTGTTTTTGACAAAAAAGTAAGGTGAAGTTCGTGAATGGGCCAAATTGCTCCACCCTTTCTACCCTCCCCCCTCCCCCTCCCCCCATACAAAATGACACAATTTCGCAATAAGACAATAAACTGATTTTCTCGAAAAGTATAAAAGCTATTAGTTTGAAATTTTGAATATGATGATTTCAATTTATCGTGCAAAAATTATCCGTGTACTCCGCCTCTTTCCTCCACCTCCCATACAAACTGTACTTTTTCATGAAATACTCTAAACCAATTTACTCAGTGCGTATAAAATTTAGAGAGCTGAAATTGTGCACTAAATTTTGATTTCGAATTATTAGTAAGGGAAAAAATATTACACAATTAGCTTAACCCTTTGTAACCCCTTCCATACAAAATGATATAATTTCGCAATTCGATAATAAACGGATTTGCTCGAAAAGTATAAAAGTTATTAGTCTAAAATTTGGGATATATTACTTTCATGATGCTTTCAATCTACCATATAAATAAACTGCCAACAAGTCGGGCGAAACTTTATTATTCTTGGGACAAGTTGCGGATGTGTGGAAAGTCAATATGCAGGTTAGAGTGGTTAGGGAAGGCTAAGTGAAAGGGAGTTCTTGGGCAGGGCTGTTGTCAATTTAACAATATTTCATTCATTTCTGCAAGTTTGGGTTTTTATGAGGGGAGGAGGAGGGGTAAGGGTGGGTGGATGTTAATAGCTTTTTAATTAATTGCTTGAATCGCGTCCAATATCCTCTGTATAGAAAGTGTTTCATAGACGAAGTTGCATAGAATTTTCATAGGATTCGGTGCATTTTACATTCACGAAACCAAACATTTGTATGGGAAGGAGTAGAGGAGGTAGGGGAATCATAAAATTTGTGACGCAATTTTATTCCCTTTCTCTTGTAGTGTGCTTGTACAAAATTTCAAGTTCAAAGCTTTTAATTTGATGGTTATTAGTTGATTCAATGAAATAGGTAGAAATGATACTTTTGTATGGGAGGGGGTAGAAGGGCAAGCGCGATTTCAAAACTTTTAAAGGAATTTCATTTCAATTATTTTTATAAGTTTTTAGGCAAAATTTGAAATGGATAGCTTTTAAGAGTTAGCTGATAACTGATTTCTTAAAAATGCTCGAAAAAATAATTTTGTACGGGAGGGGGTAGAAGAGGTAGGGGAATTGCAAAATTTGTGACGCAATTTTATTTCCTTTCTCTTGTAAGCTGCTCGTACAAAATTTCAAGTTCGTAGCTTTTAATTTGTTGGTTATTAGTTGATTTAATGAAATTGGTCGAAATCATACTTTTGTATGGGAGGGGGTAGAAGGGCAAGTGTGATTTTGAAACTTTTAAAATAATTTCTTTGCAAATATTTTTATAAGTTCTTATGCAAAATTTCAAATGGATAGCTTTTAATAGTTAGGTGATAATTAATTTCTTAAAAATGGTCGAAAAAATAATTTTGTATGGGAGGGGGTAGAAGTTTTAAAGGTATTCGACCAGTTAATATTTTATACTTTTAGGAATTTTTTTTAAATGTATTTCCCAAATTTTCAAGTTTCTACCCTAAAATTACATCCAAAAATTTTCAGTTTTCGTGTTTTTTTCGTTGCACATGAAACAGCTTGTGCCCATTAGACCGGGGTGGTCGGTTCATAACAATTGTGGATCAAATTATTATTTTTTTTCTATGTATATCAAATAGATGGTTTCACATGCAAAATTTAAAGTTTCTATCTTTGAGCAGAGTCCTAAAAAATTCACTCAAAATTTTCAACATTTTTGCTTACCACCTCCCTCCCTTTACACCCCCTAACTTAAAATTTTTATCAAAATTATGAATTATGCAGTTCTATAATCTGACGAATTTTCAATTCGATATCTGTACTCAATTTTGAGATATAATGATTTCTAATTTTGAAAAGTGCACCATTTTTCAAATGCTCCCCATTTCACCCCACTATTGTTATGACCAAATTTTATATTTTTTTTGTATTTTGCTAGTATAGCTTAGTATATGTTTTAAATTTCAATTACATAGCTTAAGAGATAGTTGAGATATTAATTCTTAAGTGTTTTTCCTTGCACCCCCCCGACCCTTCCCCTTACAATAATAAGCCTATTTCTAAGCTTATTCTGGTGGATTTATACGCCATCTTAATTGTCCCAAAATATGAATTTTTTATGGTAAGTAGTTTCGAAGATATAACCATTTCAAAAAAAGATTCGGCCGACAATTTGTTTTTAGCCCCCCCTTTACGGACGCCAATGGATAAAAAAATTAAATTATTTGTGGAATATGTCTCACAGCTCTCTCTATACGTGTGCTGATTTTCATTTTTCTATCTGCATTCGTAGTGAAGATATTAGCAAGTGTATATTTCGACTTTTTCCATCCCCCCGCCTCCCCCTTCCACCCCACACTCCTCAAAATTTGGATAATGGAGCTCACTTACCAAGTTAATAACCCACCCAAAAATCAACATTCTACCTTTAACGGTCTTGGAGGTACGAGTCCATATGTACGGCGTACGGCGGGACGGATTTTTTTTTTTGCTTTTTTAGGTTAATTTAGTCATGAAACGCTAAAAAACAAAATTTCAGGGTAGCAAATTTTTTTTTTTTCTGTGTCGATCACAATACTTTATTATTAAAAGTTCAAAAGAAAATCTGCATATACGTACACTTTCGCTGTCACCCGTTCAAACGTTCTCGCTACCAAAGATACACTTACCTGGAGGAGTTCCTGACGCGCCGAAAAATTCGTTAATAAAATTCAACGCAACATGGACGCAAGCCGATTGGGATGCCAGAATTAATAAGCTGAATAGGATTAACAAGGTCAAAATTACAAATTCAACTGATTCGTTTGCCTATTTTGTTACTGGAGCTCCTCCAAACTCGGATGCATCGTGGCTATGCAAAACGCTTGCGGACCAATTTGCGATAAAAGGCTGTAAGTGTGAAAAGTTACCGTCCCGCAGAGTTAGTGGAATTACACCGAAACACACGAGTTTTAAACTTTATATGCCTATGCAATATGACTGGCTTTTCTTCACCACGAAATCTGATGTCTTCAAATGGAAAAACATACAAATCCGACACTGGAAGTCAAATTTAAAATATAATAAGTATACCACTAACAATCCAAATAATAGTTATAAGAGTAGAACCAATAACAAAACTAAAAATAGTAATACAAATAGTAATAAAAATAACAATAATAATTATAGGAACAATATGAGTACGAATAAGAAGAAAAAAATTTCCCATAAAACTAACACTAACACCATTACTACAGCCACAACTAATCGTGTTAACACCACTTTATTACATTCCATTAACCTTCCTACTTCAAATACACTACCTAATTCGAATCTAGTCTCAGTTCCTACTTCGAATTCTGTCATAGTTCCGGGTCCTTACAAAAATTTCGTGCGAGGCGACACAATCAATCCCTACCCTTCGTCAGCAGTAACATGTGTTGAAGATAAAAATGAAAAGTTATCTTGTACAAATCTTGATACTGCAGTCGTTGGTCACAATAATCCACCTTTCCTTGACCCACTTGTTCCCCCAGTCGTAAAGCTATCAAAGAATTCGGCAAGTTCCGAGGAGAACAGATATTTACTATCACGGTTGAGAGAACATAGAATATTTGACAATGTGCGGCTGTATCTTGCTTATATGCACAATAAATCTGACTCGACCTGTATAAATGGCAAAACAAAAACCAGTCTGATTCTGTCCATTCAACAGGAAGGACTTCCAACGGATCTAGAAGCCTTACGACGGCTCTATACACGCTTTCACGAGCAGTTCAATCTTTCTCCAGACCAAGTCCATAAGGATCTTGCCACATACGGTTCCCATGTCTCCTCGAAGCATATATCTGATATGCAAAAAAGTCGTGAAAATCATAATCGGTTTTTTCGTGCCTAATTCTAAAAATAATATAAGAATTTTCTACCACAACGGAGGTGGCATTAGAGGGAAGGTAAATAATCTCTTCATTGATGCAAAATCATGTCACTTTAATGTTATTATTATTACGGAAACTGGCCTAAATGACTCCTTCAAAAATGAAGAAATACTGGACAATAGCTGGACCGTATACAGAAATGATAGGAATTACAGCGCAACGGGTCTATCAAAAGGAGGGGGTGTACTAATTGCAGTTCACAAATCTTTATCGAGTGAGATTGTAAACACAACACCAACAACATTTTTTGAACATAAATTTATCAGAATCAAACTGATAAATAAATATATTTACATAGGTGTTGTATATATCCAGCCTAACTCTGAAGACCAAAAATACCACGACATTCTTAAAATTTTTCATAGTGTCAATTGCTCCTTAACAGAGAATGACAATATCTTCCTTCTCGGCGATTTTAATCGCCCAAATATTTCTTTTCAGACTAATCATTCCGATAACACTATTATACCGGGGAATCTTCTGTCTGATATTGACACCACTATTATCGACACACTATATAATAACGACTTACATCAGGTAGTGCATTTTCCCAATAAAAATGGGAGATGGCTTGATATGATCTTTACAGACGCATATGATGAAGTGATTGTTAGCCCTGCCTCTGACGCGGAGAATCTTTTCTCTAATACACAACATCACTCTGCTATCATAGTAGAACTACCATGCAACAACATTAATTTTGTTCACTCTTACAATAATAATATTGTATTTGACTTCCGTAATGCTGATTTCAATTGCATTAATAACGAACTGTCTTCGATAGACTGGACATCCCTTTTCTCATGTAATGATCTTGACAATGCCATAACAACGTTTTACGATGTGATCTTTAAAATTGTCGATAATTATGTCCCTGTAATAAAACAAAAAGACAAAGTTTCAGAGCCCTGGTTAGATAAAAACCTCAGATCACTGCGGAATAGAAGAAATAAGCTATTTAAAAAACTTAAGAAAACAGGCGCGATTACTCCTAATCTTCAGAAAAGTTATGACACGCTGGCCTCAGAGTTCTCTTCTAAGTCCCGGGTTGCGTATGAGTGTTATGTTAAAAAAATTGGTGAAGATATCATAACAGAACCAAAAAGATTTTTCGAATTTGTTAATACAAAACGAAAAAGTTCGGGTTATCCCATGACCATGTGTAATGGGATCACGCAATCGTCCTGCCGGCGTAATATCTGCGATATGTTTGCTGACCGTTTTCAAGAGGCTTTTAGTGCCCAGTCAGATTCAACCCACAGTGAACCCAACATTTCGGTTCCTACACTTATTGATAATATCTCATTTTCTATTGAGGAGGTGCTCGCTGCTCTCAAGACTATTGATACCAAAAAAGGTCCAGGTCCTGATATTATTCCTCCCCTATTTTTATCAAAGTGTGCCCATCAACTTTCAAGACCCTTACATTTTCTCTTCAACAAGTCACTGTCATTGGGAACTTTCCCCTCGGCTTGGAAATCATCGCACCTCACACCTATCCACAAAAATGGAGACAAACGAAAAATTGAGAACTACAGAGGTATAGCAATTCTATCAGCAATACCGAAATTATTCGAAAAAATTGTCTGCGATAAATTAACCAATATGATCAACCCTGTTCTTAATGACCAACAGCACGGCTTTAGAAAAGGTCGCTCGACTACAACGAATCTCATGATTCTTGTATCTGATACGCTCTGCGAACTTGAAAACGGGCATCAAGTCGATACAATATACACCGACTTTAGCAAAGCGTTTGATCGAGTTGATCACAATGTCCTCATTTTAAAGTTAAAAAAAATTGGTGTGACAGGATCCTTACTTGACTGGCTTAAATCCTATCTTAACAATAGAACTCAATTTGTTAAGTTTCAAGGTCTTATTTCCAAGGAAATATTAGTGTCCTCTGGGGTACCCCAAGGAAGTCACTTGGGACCTCTCTTATTTAATGTGTTCATCTCAGATCTATCAGAAGTATTGGAAAATGTTTCACATCTAATGTACGCTGATGATCTAAAAATATATCATGCCATAACATCGCCCGCAGATGCCGCATTCCTACAATCCAAGCTTATTGCGCTAGATCATTGGTGCATTCAGAACAAATTAGAGCTTAATGTCAGTAAATGCCACGTTATAAGTTTCTCACGTAAATCATCCACATATCGCCATGACTATGTCTTAAGTGGAACTCAACTACACCGTGTTGATCAAATTGAGGACCTCGGCTTAGTACTGGACAACAAACTGTGCTTCAAATCTCATTATAATCGAATAATTTCGAAAGCCAATAGACTTCTTGGGTTCATTAAGAGAAGAGCCAAAGAGTTTAAGAATGTATGGGTTACAAAATCTTTATTCTGTTCTCTTGTCCGCCCTATTCTGGAATATGTATGTCCCATTTGGGACCCTTTTTTCCAGTTATACAGCAACAGAATAGAGTCAATCCAGAAGCAATTCCTTCTTTTTGCTCTCAGGGACTTGTACGACCCTAGAGACTTTGAAAACCTTCCACCCTACACAGTTAGGCTGCAATTATTAAATCTCTTACCGCTTGGTTCTAGAAGAACCATGCTCACATCCTGTTTTACCTTAGATGTTTTGAATGGCGATATTAAGGTTGACAATATCTCCAATAAATTCAGACTCAATGACAATGTCAGGCTGACGAGACATTCAAAACTACTTAAGGAATATGCACATCGTACTGATTACGGACAAAATGAACCAATTAACAGATGCTGTAGAGTATTCAACAAATTCAGCGCCCACTATACACCTCCAATAAATAAGCTGACATATAAACTGAGACTACGCTCCGTTTTATAAGGTCCCCACATCCCACTTAACCCTTCCACCAGTGTCTATCATACATCATATATGTATATACAATTATGTTTAATTAATTAATGTAAATTTAAATATATTAGGATATATTAAAATAAATTAAATTAAGCAATCTATTTGTAAACTAAACTATCTTGTTATGATTAATAAATAAATAAATAATAAAGTAAAATTATTTGTGTCCTCCCTCTCCCTTCACCACCTCCCGTACAAACTGCACTTTTTAATGAAATGCTCTAAACCAATTTACTCAGTATGTATAAAATTTATCGAGCTCAAATTGTGCATAAATAACTTATTTAAAATTATTAGTAAGCTCAAAAAAAATTAGACGATTTACTTTACACCTTCTACTCCCTCCCATACAAAATGACGCAATTTCGCAATTCAACAATAAACGGATTTGCTCGAAAAGCATAGGTGCTATTGATCTGAAATATGGAATATTTTACTTTTATGATGATATCAATTTACTACATACAAATTATTTAAGTCGTCTCCTTCCTTTCACCACCTCCCATACAAACTGTGCAATATGACACAATTTCACAGCTTTACAAAAAGTCGATTTTCCTGGAAAGTATGAATGCTACTGATCTGCAATTTAAAAGATATCAAAAACATGATGTTTGTAGTTATTTCTGAAAAAGTCTTTAAAAACTCGCTCCTCCTTCTACCACCTCCCATACAAACTGCACAATTTCACTAAACTCAATACATTAATTTTCTCAGTCCCTATTAAATTTGTTGAATCTTAAATTTTGTATAAAATATTTTGATTGCAACTTTAGCGTGATAAGAAAAAGTTAGTTCGATTTCGTGAACACTTGTACCATATCCCCTACAATATTTCTTGAAATCAAAAAATTTCTCTTCCATCTAGAGTATCGCACGATTGGGCTTTACGCTCAATCGTAGTCCTGTTATGTTTTTTGCAAATGATTACATCTTCAGAATTACTCAATATAAAAAGTTCGTGTTTTAACGAACTTTGGAGTGCAATTAGACAGACTAAGATTCAAAGGCAGAAGTGCCAGTGGATCGGTCACACTTTGAGCGAACCAGAGCAAAACGTATTCAGATAAGCTCTACGTTTTTTGGTTTGGTTGGCCATGTTGCATATGGAAGCGAACGGTTGAACAGAAGGCCAGAGGAATAAACAAGTCCTGGCGACACCTAAAGACCGATGCTCGGGATCACGCCTTGTGTAAGAGCACGGTTTTTGTCTTATGCCGCCAGAGGGGATCTTAATAAGAAATTGATTGATTGATACGTGATTTTTGATAGCTTTGGAAGTATTACCAGCATGGGCGGCGGAGCCGATAAGGATGTTTCGGCTTGTATAAATAAATTTCGTCAGATCTTCGGTATACTTTCCACTTTTTTTGTGGTTAAAAAAATGTTTCCCTTATATACGAGGACGGATTGATAATGACGTGTAAAAATGAAGAAGTAGGAGGTAGATAAGGAATTTCGTATTTTTTTTACATGCTTCATCCTTAAGTAGATTATCTGCAAAGGCTTAGCCTGATACCGTTTTTAGTTTTTGTGAAACTGCTGTCTAAGCATGTCAACATTTAATAAATTTCAAAAATGGATAAAAACGAATTTCGTGTGTGGATTAAACATAGGAAAAACAGCTAAAGTAACCAAAGAAAAATTAGGTAAACATTATTAGGCTCTGCACCATCGATTGCAAAGATTTACAAGTGGTTGTCAGAATTCAAGCGTCGTATGAGCACAGAGACCATACAAAGTCCAGGTCGTCCAAATGAGGTCACCATGCCAGAAATGATCGACAAAATCCATGATCTCGTGCTAGGAGATCGTCGAGTGAAAGTGCGTGAGATAGCTAAGGTAGTAAGCATCTCACATGACCGCGTTTGGAATATTTTGAAAAATCATTTGAACATACGGAAGCTATCCGCAAGATGGGTGCCGCGTTTGCTTACAATCGACCAAAAACGCAATCGTGTGATAACTTCACAGCACAACTTGCAACTGTTTCAGCGTGATCCAAATGAACTTCTCCGTCTATTCATAACTGTTGATGAAACATGAATCCACCACTACACTCCAGAAACCAAACAACAGTCAAAACAATGGATGGAAGCCGGTTCAAGCGCACGGAAGAAGGCAATAACCGTTCCGTCGGCTAAAGGAAAGGTTATGGCGACAGTATTTTGGGACTCCAAACGAAAAATTTTCACCGGCTACTTGAAGAAAGGGAAAACAATAACGGTATTCTCAGTTATTGGATCGACTGAATGCTACAATAAAGGAAAAACGGCCGCATTTGGCGCAGAAAAAAGTGCTGTTTCATCACGACAACGCTCCAGCTCACACGTCTGCTGTTGCAGTGGCAAAATTATTGGAATTACGCTATGAATTGCTTCCTCACCCACCGTATTATCCAGATTTGGCTCCGTGTGACTTTTTCTTGTTTCCAGACTTGAAAAAATGGCTTGCTGGAAAGAGATTCACCACGAATAGTGACGTCATCAATGAAACCAATGCATATTTTGAAGGATTAGAGAAATCTTATTATTTGGAAGGGATCCAAAAATGAAAATATTTATAATGTGATTTACAAAAAATTGAGTCTATCAAGCTCCTTTTTTCGATAATAATTTTAATTAATTTCTAATTTCTTAAATTCAATTTAATTCTATAATTTAATTGGGGACCAAATATAAATCCAGTCATATCCAATTTCGCCGGATCAATCGTTGTGGCCTCTTCAAAAGAATATTTGGATAAAAGATGGAAAAGTAGGGCTTTGCATTGTATTAGTGCAAATTTCGAACCTATTACAAAATATTCATTTCAATTTAAAGTAATTATAACGCATTTCAAGGCACTACTTACAAAAACAATTCCGAGGACCAGCACTAAACGGAATGTACGAGTACGGTTTAATATATCCGCGATTTCCATTGATAAATCGTTCCGGATCGAATTTATTTGGATCGGGAAAATATTCGGGATCGAAATGTAAGGCCTGTATTGGAATCCAAATGCCATCGCCTGGTTTCAAGTTGATCGAATGTCCTGTCGAATCATCGGTGATCGTATACGGCTTTGTACATACCCGATCTATAATAAAAGATGCTGGATGTTTTCTTAGTGCTTCACAAATGACCATGTCGAGATATTTCATGCTATTAAGGACCTCATAGCTGGCTGACTTTCCGTTCAATTCAACTTTCATTTGATCGATTTCATTTTGAAGTCTTACTTGAATTTCCAAATTCCTAGTTAATTCAATTGTTACGTAGCTTAATAAATGCGACATGTATGTAAATCCACCAATAAAAATCGATAAACACTGACCAACAATTTCATTATCGGACCAGTTTTTTTGATTCTTTAAATTGAAATTTTTCGAAAAGAATTCTGGATATTTCTCTTCTGAATTTTTTTGATAATAGTCTCTACTCGAATCCACCAATAATTGAATCATATCGAATCGTCTAATATCGTTTTCTGATCGATATTTGATCGTATCAAGAACTAAGGTCTTAAAGTAGGTCGTGAATTTGTGACTAAACCAAGTGATTCTGAACATCTAAAAAATTAAAATTTTATAATTTAAGACTGCATTGCTTGATAGAAGAAAATTTAAAGGATTTACATAAAATTTCACGTACCGACATCAGTTTATGAAAGCTTCCGTAAATTAGAAACTTGAGCATTGTATATTCAGTAAATTTCACAGCCTTTTCACCCTGTCTAAAAAGTTCGTTATTCGGATCCGATAACGAATCAACTTTGATTCCAAACACGATTGCCGCGATCACATCATTCGAGAAACGTGTGAAAATATCTTTGGTGTCGAGCTCAAGCGAGCCATTGAGCTCGATTTTATCGTTAATGTGTTTCACCATTATCTCGCAATACTCATCGACTAGATAAAACATTAGGCGAATTTTTTCCGGTGTAAATGCTGGCATTAGTGTTTCTCTCAGACTTTTCCATTTTTCATTTTGCATCATTTGAATCATTTCGGCCAGAATCGGATCGGTATTCTTATTAAATATGAACCGATGATCCGTAAAATGGTCGAATTTTTCAACAGTAATTTGTCGAATAAGATCGAGATCTTTTACTATCATTATTGGGTCTCTCATGACGTAGAAGCCAAAAAACCTGAAATGTTATTTTACATAAACATATAAAAAAATATTTTCAAACAAAAGATATAAACTAGACTATAATAGACAATCAGGTACGAAAGAATCTGAAACTGTTTGAAGGACTATTCACTGCACACTGCACACAAATTATGAAAATAGTAAATATTTTTTTTTGGGTAGCAATTTATTTTTTATACTTTGAACTGTTTTTTTTTATTATTTATAATAAGCAATTACGAGTATGTATTTGTTATAATACAAAATTTATCACATTTTTACATTTTATCCCAGGAGAATATAAATTATTGAATAAATCATAAACCGTTGAAATTCGTACAGCGAAAATTATATCAATGAAATGGTTTTATTTAACTTTTTACTAATCCTGTTTTTTGAAGGCATAGTGAACACAACATATTACTCTTTCGCGTTCACTTACATAGTGCCGGTTTCACAATCGAAGTTTGAACCGAATATTTATTTCAAACTGCGAATTTTCTTTATTTATACGGCAATTTAAACCAAATGTTCAGTTTAGTGCAAAAATACTTTTATTACTCACTTGTAGTCCTTATATTTTGCATACTGTTTTAAAATCATACCCGAGAATGAATCGGCTTTGAAAAATAAATCTTTTATGGACCCAAAAAATGGAACCCATTCCGAGTGCGGAATATTTCTCTTTGAAAAATAATCAAATGGCGATACGATCCATTTATATGTAAAATATAAATAAATTGTCACTAAAAACGGCCAACATGATGTAAAAGTCGACCATGAAAACATTCCGGAAAGTTTCTAAGTGCGAACATGACTAAGGAAATTACGAAAAAAGCTTTAAGTAGCTATTGTCAATTTATTATTCTTATAATATTTTCAAATTGGTGTTTTATCTTTGCGATAAATTTTCTCTTTATAAAGCACAGTACGCGCAAGTTTTACAAGTAAAACTGTTTTATTCTATTTTCTACAATTATTTCTAATCTGTGTATAGGAATATATGATTGCTGTTCAGAATTTTCGCCTTGGCTTTTTTTATTCGGAATATCCAATCGACAATATTCGTTTTTATATCGCTTTTAAGCTTTTATCAGAATTAGATTAGTGGAACATAAAAGAGCTAGAGAGTCTTCGAACAAAAAATAACAACGGAAGCCGACACTGAAAAGAAGTACATAATTATCTAATACATTAATAATTGCGGGTTCCTTTTTTATTTATTATAAAAGGAGGAGAATGGAACTTATATTATTAAAAAGGTTCTGCAACATACAAACCAAAAATCATGTTTGTATGTTGCCGTTAAGGCAGGTAAAATAAAGTGGCAACTTACAAGCGAGACCGCATTTCAGTACTACCCGTGTCCAATGCTGCTTGACTTTGATGATCGGACGAGTTCCGGTAGATCCAATGCACTGTGGAAATGGAATAGTATCTAATTAAAGAATGCCTAATATTAGGCGATTTCATATTGAAAGTATGCATTTCCTTATTTTACACACACAATTGGTTGAGTTTCGACCACAGGTAAAGGGTGGGCCAAATACAAGATTCTTTTCAAAATGTACTAAAATGAACGATGAATAATATTTATATTAGTTCTTTTCTTTTTGAAGTGAGCAAACATTCCCATTATTTATGGAATTGAACTTCATTCAGATGGCTGCCTCGGTGAATGATTTTACAGTGCATTTTGAATTTTCCGGATTTCACACTGTTGTGCTTCATTGCACGTGACGTTTCGGTCACTGCTGAGATAAATCCAAATGTATGGTTTCATCAATTTAAGTTGCCCAGAATTTACTACAGTTATGAAATTGATGTGTTGGACAGAACATTTTAAATGATATTTAAGTGGTTTGGTGAATGTTTTCACAGTGCATTTTGAATTGAAAGAAAATATTTCCGGATTCTACACTGTTACGCTTTATTATTCATGATGTTTCGGTCTCTGTTGAGAGCAGTTTGATAAAGGTCTTAGCAGAGACCGAAACGTCACGAATAATAAATCGTAATAGTGTAGAATCCGGAAATATTTTCTTTCACTTCGATATTTAAGTGATTAATCAAAAAAATCTGCAACAGCCCTCCTCTCCTTCTTATTGAAATAAAACAGTTGATAATCATTTCAGTCAATTGTTAAATAATTAACAGTAGTCCGCACCTAGAACTCCATCCACTGCCTCGTCCTCTTCTCTCTTCACACGCATCCCTGGCCTGTTCCAAGAATAATAAAGTTGTACCTGACTGACGAAATAGAAAATATATATTGCACTTGACATTGCAAAAGATTTTGACAGAGTTTGGCACGAATGTGTTCTTGTTAAGCTCGAAGCCATTGGCCTCGATGCTTCCCTTATTCAATGGATTGAGAGTTTCTTGTCTAATCGCACTATACGAGTCGTATTAGATGGCGTTACTTCCGCTTCCTTCCCAATCAACTCCGGTGTCCCTCAGGGTTCTGTTCTATCGCCTACTCTGTTCTTGGTATTTATGAACGAACTTTTGTCTTCTACTCTCAATCTAATCCATAGTTTTGCTGATGACAGTACTTTAGATAACACCTTTGAATTTAACTCTGCTGCGGATTCTCCCAGGCAATCGGTTGCTTCCAAACGCAGTGAGTTAATCGGTTCGTTGAACTCCGACCTCGACTAAATCCTGGAATGGGGCAGGAAAAATAGAGTAGAGTTCAACGCTACTAAAACACAAGCCTGTTATCTTCTCCATAAACGTGAAGTTCCAGCGACGTCGTCCAATTTAGACTTTAATGGCATGCTAATTTGCTCTGTAGATGAGTTTATCGTATTAGGCGTAAGATTAAATAACCATCTTGATTGGAGCAAACATATCTTTGATGTTGCCCTTGATACCTCCAAACGCCTAGGTATTCTTCGCAAATGTAAAAAATATTTTACGCCTCGCGACTTAGCTACCATCTACAAAGCTTATATTCGATCTCGTTTAGAGTACAATTCGCATTTGTGGTCTGGAGCTCCCAAAACTCACCTTGCCCTGCTCGATCGAATCCAAAAACATACGTTCCGACTAATTGGAGATGAAACTATTACGGTTTCTATTGACTCCCTCGAGCATCGCAGAAACGTCGGAGTACTCAGCATTTATTATCGCTACTTTCATGGTAAATGTAGTGCGGAACTTAGTTCACTCATTCCTTCACTTTACACCTTTGCCCGAAATACTCGTCAAGCTAAACGCGCACACGAGTATACCGTCAACCCTATTCCTTCTCGTACAGTGCAATATAGACAGTCATTCATCTCCCGAACGTCCAGACTTTGGAATGCATTGCCGGCTAACGTT
This sequence comes from Chorisops tibialis, assembly GCA_963669355.1. Lineage (NCBI taxonomy): Eukaryota > Metazoa > Arthropoda > Insecta > Diptera > Stratiomyidae > Chorisops > Chorisops tibialis. The sequence goes on from OY770264.1 coordinate 137,670,563, forward strand.
TTCCCAAGTAGGTATAACCTCCAGTCCTCCAAGAATAATCTTCACCGTCACTTCCGTCTCCCACCCTAATTTCCTTAGTATACCCAAATTTCATCCACTTCCTTTACCGAATTAATTGTGCAATGCATTAAAGGGTGACCCCCTAAATTAAACTCGGTGCCTTAAAAAAAAATATATATAATGTTTCTGTTGTGGAGGTTAAACAATGTATAAATTTGTTTTTACTCTAATGTTACTGTTTTTGATACAGTTCAATGATTTTCAATTAATCCACCTTGTTCATAAAAAATAAACTACCAACAAGTCGGGCGAAACTTTATTATTCTTGGGACAAGTTGCGGATGCGTGGAAAGTCAATATGCAGGTTAGAGTGGTTAGGGAAGACTAAGTGAAAGGGGGTTCTTGGGCAGGGCAGTTATCAATTTAACACTTTGCGGAAACGTTCAAGAGCTCCAGTATATAAAATCAATATTTCGTTCGTTTATTTATGCAAATTTGAGTTTTGTGAGGGGAGGGGTGAGGGGTGATAGTAAGGGTCGGTGGATGTTAATAGTTTTTTAATTGATTGCTTGAATCACGTCCAATATTCTTTGTATAGAATGTCAGTTTCATAGACGAAGTTGCATAGAATTTTCATAACATTCTTTGTATTTTACATTCACGAGACCAAACATTTGTATGGGAGGGGGTAGAGGAGGGCAATCGTAAAAATTGCGACGCAATTCTATTTCCTGTCTCATGTAGTGTGCTCGTTCAAAATTTCAAATTCGTAGCTTTTAATTTGTTGGTTATTAGTTGGTTCAATGAAATAGATCGAAATGATACTTTTGTATGGGAGGGGGTAGAAGGGCAAGCGCAATTGCAAAACTTTTAAAGGAATTTCATTTCAATTATTTTTGTAAGCTTTCATGCAAAATTTGAAATGGATAGCTTTTAAGAGTTAGCTGATAACTGATTTCTTAAAAATGCTCGAAAAAATAAGTTTGTGTGGGAGAGGGTAGAAGAGGTAGGGGAATTGCAAAATTTGTGAAGCAATTTTCTTTTCCTTCTCTTGCAAGGTGCTCGTACAAAATTTCAAGTTCGTAGCTTTTAATTTGTTGGTTATTAGTTGATTTAATGAGATTGGTCGAAATCATACTTTTGTATGGGAGGGGGTAGAAGGGCAAGTGCGATTTCAAAACTTTTAAAGTTATTTCATTTCAAATATTTTTATAAGTTCTTATGCATAATTTCAAATTGATAGCTTGTAATAGTTGGATCATGGGCTTATCACCCGTGATCTTAAGACCCAAATGATACGAGAAACGGATACATCGCCTCGGATACGGACTGATTCTACGGTAACGACTTTTGGCATTCGAAAACGGACTATGGTTGGCTTAACAAGTCCTGGCAACAGCTTAAAGCCGATGCTCAGCATCGCGCCTTGTGGAAGAGAGTTGTTTCTGTCCTATGCCCCTATAGGGGGTCTTAACAGGAATTTGATTGATTGAATAGTTCGGCGATAATTAATTTCTTAAAAATGGTCGAAAAAATAATTTTATACGGGAGGGGGTAGAAGTTTTGAAAGTATGAAAGTCGACCAGTTAATATTTCATATTTTTATGGATTTTTTTTTAAATTTTTCAAGTTTCTACTTTAAAATTACATCCAAAAATTTTCAGTTTTCGTGTTTTTTTCGGTGCACATGAAACACCTTGTGCCCAATAGACCGGGGTGGTCGGTTAGTAACAATTGTGGATCTATGTACATCAAATTGATGTATCCACATGGAAAATTTAAAGTTTCTATCTTTGACCAGAGTCCTAAAAAAATCACTCAAAATTTTCGACATTTTAGCTTACCACTTCCCTCCCTTTATACCCCCTAACTTAATATTTTTAACAATATTATAAATTATATAGTTCTATAATCTGACGAATTTTTGATTCGATATCTGTACTCAATTTTGAGATATAACGATTTCTAATTTTGAAAAGTGCACGATTTTTGAAATGCTCCCCATTTCCCCCCACTACTATTATGATCAAATTTTATATTTTTTTTGTATTTCGCTAGTATAGCTTAGTATATGTTTTAAGTTTCAATTACATAGCTTAAGAGATAGTTGAGATATTACTTCTTAAGTGTTTTTCTTTGCACCCCCCAGACCCTCGGCATACAATAATTAACCTATTTCTAAGCTGATTCTAGTGGATCTATATGTCATCTTAACGGTACCAAAATATGAATTTTTTATGGTAAGTAGTTTCGAAGATATAACTATTTCAAAAAAAGATTCAGCCGACATTTTGTTTTTAGCCCCCCCTTTTCGGAAGCCAATGGGTAAAAAAATTAAATTATTTTTGTAGTTTGTCCCACAATCCTCTCTATACGTATGCTGATTTTCACCTTCCTATCTGCATTCGTGGTGAAGATATTAGCAAGTGTATTTTTTGACTTTTCCATTCCCCCGCCTCCCCCTTCCACCTGACACTCCACAAAATTTGGATAATGGAGCTCACTTACCAAATTAACAATCCACGCAAAAACCAACATTCCACCTTTAACGGTCTTGGAGGTACGAGTCCATATGTACGGCGTACGGCGGGACGGATTTTTTTTTTGCTTTTTAGGCTAATTTAGTCATGAAACGCGAAAAAACAAAATTTCAGGGTAGCAAATTTTTTTTTTCTGTGTCGATCACAATACTTTATTATTAGAATAATAAAGTAAAATCAATCAATTTTCCCAAGACTCGGCCCTGAGAATCGCCAATTTATTTTCACCACTTCCGTATGCTAAATGGTCGATCAAATTGCAGTCTTCATTAGGGCTGTAATATACAGTTGGGGACAAAACTCTCTGTGGCGATACGACGTTGTCGACACATTCCAGCGTCATTAACATCGGACGGATATATGCTGACCACGCACAAGCAGAACCGTCCTCATTTCCATACAACCAGATTTGCTGATCGCGCAACGTCACTTTCTGCATATCGCCAGATATGCAACGAAAGAGATCAAGTGGCATGCCCGAGGACGCGCGCGATCAAGCAATTATAATACTTTGATGCTTATCACGCAGAAATAATAACAAAGTACGCCAGCCGGACACGCCGCAGCGTCAGCAAAAAGACGCGAGTAAAAAGCAGTCGCGCTAGCCTTTCGAAACAGTCGTTCGCAGTCTTACAGTCGTGAACACAACAGTCGTTAACACAGCAGTCGTCGTCATCCGTTCGAGTTCGAGATTAGTCGAGTTAAGAGTTTCCCCGAATGCATTCTCATAATTAATAAAATTGTTATTTATCTTAAAACGTGTTTTAAATCACCACCTCGTCCGCGCTCCTAGGCCCAAACTCTCCATACACCCTCAAAATTTCATAAATATAGTAGAAAATGCAAATATTTATGAGAATTTTATATGCAACTTTACTGCAAATGTATTTTTATTAACAAAAATTAAAAAAAAAATTACATTAATTAACTTATAACCGAAAAAACACCAGAAAAAACGAAATTCACTAGGGACAAAAGTGATCATACATTATGAAAATTCCACATTATTTAATATAATTTTATATTTCAATATTTTGTTGGGCCACCGTTGGCATCAATAACAGCCTGCGACCGTCGTGGCATTGAATCCACCAAATTTTTAATGACTTCCGGAGTTATTTCTCCCCAGGCTTGTTGAAGCGCAGTTTTGAGTGATTCCTTGCTGCTGGTGTGAATTTTCGAGATTTTTCTTTTCATATGTTCCCAAATATGTTCGATGGGGTTTAAGTCTGGCAACTGAGGAGGAGAATACAGCTGCCTTGTTGCATAATAAAGCAACCAGTTCTTTACAAAGCGTGCAGTATGTTTGGGATCGTTGTCCTGTTGGAATATTTAATGCCGGCCAAGACCTAAATTGTCCACGGAAGGTTGCAAGTTTTCTTCTAACAGTTTTTTATAATAGTATTGGTCCGTAATACCGTCTATAAAGACCAATCTGCCGACCCCACCAGCTGCAATTCCACCCCACACCATCACATTGCCACCGCCGTGTTTTACTGTTGGTATCAAATTCTTCAGTTGCAATGCTGTTCCCTTTTTTCGCAAGATTCTTTCTTTGCCACCATTACCGAACAAGTTGAACTTGCTTTCATCAGTAAATAAGACAGTTTTCCAGAACTCTAAGTTCTTTCCTAAATATCGCTTTGCAAACTCAAGTCGAAGATGCCTATTCTTTCAGATATTAGCGGTTTTTTAGGAGGAACTCTACTTGCATATCCATCGGAACGTAAGATTCTTCGGATGGTTTTAGGGTGAACACACTTATTCGAAGTATTAGCGACATGTTCGGCCAGTTGCCGACCGGTGATCCTTGGTTTTTTGTCGACCTCTTTAAGATCATGCTGATATCCCGCCTGGAAAGTTTCTTTGGTCGTCCATTTCTTGGCATATTTTCCACTGATCCTGTGTTTTTATGCTTTTGAACAATGTATTGGACAGTGGCATGGGATAGATTAAAGAAAACTCCAATTGCGCGGTATGATTTTCCATCTGTGCTCAGCAATAATTGAATTTTTTATTTCAACACTTACTTCCTTACGCTTGCTCATTTTTCACTCCCTTTGCTCACAGATTACTAAAACAAACTAATCATTAGATCGTATTCACGCATTTCATAGGAAATACAACGGTTATTTGAAGAAAAACAACAGTCAAGCAATGCAATGAAAACCAGAGTACACTATCTGATCAATGTATGAACACATTTGTTCCTACTGAATTTCGTTTTTTCTGGTGTTTTTACGGTTATAAGTTGCATATAAAATTCTCATAAATATTTGCATTTTCTACTAAATTTATGAAATTTTGAGGGTGTATGGAGAGTTTTGTCCCCAGATGTATAAAGCTTGTATAGAATTTTTTTGCTCTGGCTTCCACAAAGTGTGATTGACCGACTGCCACTTTCGGCTTTAAGTATCAGTGCCTATCTTAGTCCATTCAGTTGTGCTCTGAAATTGGTAGTTAGAGATGACATCTGGCCAGAATATACCTAAGATGGTTCGAAGGCATAGGTTCAAGAAAATTTGGAGTTTTTTTGTAAGCTTATCGGTCACTTGCCATGCATTATATATTTTATTAAAACTCTCGCAGCTTCGAGCGAAGAGATCTCTCTGTTAGCCTTCCAAAAAGAGGAAACTCACTGACTTGCTTGTACGAAACTTAATATCCATATTCTACAAGGTACATAGGTATACCATATATTTCTTCTTCTTCAAAGGCACTACAGCCTAAATCGGGTTTTGGTTGTCCTAACCTACAGGATCCTCAACATTGTAATTGTTATTCTGAAAAGATTTTTAGCCTTACGCGCAACCCTCTATCAACTAATTTGAATTTTCGCAGATTGATATGGCCAATATATACCCACGCAAATAGTGTGCTGAAATTATACGTCGACTGGGATTTGAACTACGGGCCTTCGAATTGTAGTATAACACGCCACCCGCTAGGCTAAATCCTGTCTTCATAGGTATATTTGAAGCCTGTAAATTTGTGATCTAAGTTTAAAGGTTTTGATTTTAAAATAAAAAAAAAGTTTTGAGTAACAATTACTGCCTATAATTTCACCAATATTTTCATGAATAAAATTCTTAAAAATAATTTATACAAAGAAATGTTCTTTTCGAACGACTTTTAATCGATTATTTTCTATTGCCAACTTTAAAAAATTTGTAAAATTTGTTTCATCTAAATGTTCCTCGTTGTTGATAGTTTCTCTGTCGACGTCTTTCCTCTCGCAGGATGGGAAATCCGTTACGTCCATTTCTTCCACATCAGAAATCACAACAGTGTCGTTTTTCTTTTCAGAGTTATTACTAAAAAAATATAAAATTTTTTTAATTTAAATTTAAATAAAATAAAAGTTGCGTGAAGAATTTTAGATCAGTGGTCTTCAACATTAATTATTTCCAAGCAACTTTTTAATTATTTAGAAGAATAAAGGATTAAATAAACTGCCAACAAGTCGGGCGAAACTTTATTATTTTTGGGACAAAATGCGCATGCGTAGAAAGTCAATATGCAGGTTAGAAGGGTTAGGGAAGACTAAGTGAAAGGAGCTTCTTGGGCAGGGCAGTTCTCAATTTAACACTTTCCGGAAACGTTCAAAAGCTCCATATTTCATTGGTTTATTTATGCAAGTTTGAGTTTTCATGAAGGGAGGGGGAAGGGTGATAGTAAGGGTGGGTGGATGTTAATAGTTTCTTAATTGATTGCTTGAACCAAATCCAATATTCTGTGTATAGAATGTCAGTTTCATAGACGAAATTGCATAGAATTTTCATTGGATTCGGTGAATTTTAAATTCACGAAACCAAACATTTGTATGGGAGGGGGTAGAGGAGGTAAGGGAATCGTAAAATTTGTGATGCAGTTTTATTTCTTTTTTTTTGTGAGGTGCTTGTACAAAATTTCAAGTTTGTAGCTTTTAATTTGTTAGTTATTAGTTGATTTAATGAAATTGGTCGAAATCATACTTTTGTGTGGGAGGGGGTAAAAGGGCAAGTGCTATCTCAAAACTTTTAACGTAATTTTATTTCAATTATTTTTGTAAGTTCTTGTGCAAAATTTCAAATTGATAGCATTTAATAGTTAAGTGATAATTGATTTCTTAGAAATGGTCGAAAAAAAATGTTTGTATGGGAGGGGGTAGAAGTTTTAAAGATTTTCGACCAGTTAAAATTTTCAAGTTTGTACCTAAAAATTTCATTCAAAAATTTTCAGTTTATGTGTTTTTTTCATTGCACATGAAACACTTTGTGCACGTTAGACCCCCACTTCGGTGCATAACAATTTGGGAACAAATTATTATTTTTTTTCTATGTACATTAAATAGATGTGTCGACGTGCAAAATTCCAACTTTGTATCTTTTACCAGAGCCATAAAAAAATCACTCAAAATTTTCAACATTTTCGCTTTCCACCTCCCTCCCCTTACACCCCCCAACTTAAATTTTTTTCCAAAATTAAAGACTATATAGCTCTACAAGCTGACAAATTTTCAATTTGATATGTGTACTCAATTTTGAGATTTGGTGATTTGTAGTTTTGGAAAGTGCGCCATTTTTTAAATGCTCCCCATTTCCCCCCACTACTATTATGTCCATATGTTATATTTTTTTCATATGCCACTAGTAAAGCTTAGTATTCGTTTCAAGTTTCAATTACATAGCTTAAGAGACAGTCGAGATATTAATTTTTAAGTGTTTTTCCTTGCACCCCCCCTGACCCTCCCCCTTACAAGAATTAGCTTCTATCTAAACTGATTCTAGTAGATCTTGATGCCATCTTAATGGTCTCAAAATATCAATTTATTATGAGTAGTAATTTCGAAGATATAATCATTTGAAAAAAAAATTCGGCCGCCAATTGGTTCTTAGCCCCCCCTTTTCGCACCCCAATGGATAAAAAAATTAAATTATTTTTAAAAGTTGTCCCACAAACTCCTCTATATGTGTGTTGATTTTTAGCTTCCTAGCTGTAACCATGGTTGAGATATTTGAATTCGTATTTTTCGGTTTAAGCGCTCCCCCTGCCTCCCCCTGAACCCGTACACCCCCCAAAATGGGTATCCGCCTGAGATCCGCAACTACCTACAATCTCTCCAAAAATGAACTTTCTATCTTGAAGGGTTTGGGAGTTAATGTGCGCTGAGCGTACACGTCGGCGTACGGCGTACGGCGTACGGCGTACGGCGGACGGCGTACAGACGGATTTTTTTTTTTTTTTTTTTTAGGCTAATTTAGTCATGAAACGCGAAAAAAAAAAATTTCAGGGTAGCAAATTTTTTTTTTTTCCCAAGTCGATCACAATACTTTATTATTAAAATAATAAAGTAAAATTACTTGAATAATAATTATTAATAATAAATAATAATTTGTGTATTAACAAGGAGATAGCGTATCTTCATAACTATCTCAGCGAAGAGAAGATACCGGAAAAGTAAAGTCTCAGTTCTTGTGGTGCTTCTAATGTCGTTTATAAAGGAAACTCGGGTGCTATCAGCTTAATAACTTAAAAAATAACGAGTCAGTACCCGGGTAATGTAGGTCTATCTGTGTTAGTAAACAAAGAGGATTATAATAACATTATGTAATACATCTCTAAAAAGTTGATGAAATCCGGACTTGATTGATATAAATTTATTAATTTAAATTAAAAGGCAACTACGAGTGAAAGTTATTAGGATGTACAACAATGGCGGCTTGGCATATTTTCTTCTTGTTACAACTAGTTAATCTCTTATCGTCTTCTTTAATGACACTACAGCCCAATTCGGGCGCTTGCCTCATAACCGTCAGGCTCACTGATAGTTTTTATTTGTTATTAGGGAAGGGTCATTAGCTTCTTTCAATTTTTTTCATTTTTGCAAATTAAAGGGGCTGCGGTATAATCAATTGCTTTTTGTATTAAAAATCTTATGAAAATCTAAGACTTATAATACAAAGATTAAAACTGCCCAAAAATTAGCTTTACTATAAATTCTCATTTCATGGGCCGGCAGTGCCGATCCTGTCGTACTTGACGAGCCGCCACTGATGTGCAATTGCAATATTTGCATTGGTGAGTATATATTCATTAATAAGAGCAGTTTAATTATTTACTTGATGCTTACAACTCACGTTTGAAGCGAATATTCGTTCTGAAGTTTCTCGAGCCCTAAAGTTTCTGAAATTCTGGAGTAATTTCAAAAAAATTGAAAATCATCGGTGAAGTCGTTTTGAAAATCGTCGTTATAAGTTAATATCAAAGACAAATACTCACGATAAAATTTATCCCAATGCGCAGCTCGTCCCACCACCTCCCATACAAATAATATATTCGAAAAGTGAAAAATTAGATATTTACTTCGAATGGCAGATAAATTCAGATTCTTAATTTGTTGCACACTTTTCCATCGTTTTTTAGAGATATCCCTTCAAAATTTTCTAGCATTTATTCACAACTTCTACCCTATACTATCCGCACCAAATTTTTAGACATTTAATCAAAAACATAAGAGAACTTCGATAGCTAATAGCTAATAAACCCAAATTATTTGATACTTTAAATGAAATAAAGATTTCTGTAATTTTAGAAATTATTATTGGTTGTTCGGAAGTGGAGGTGGCCTTCTTTTTTTATAGCACCGAACATAACTTAGGAGGTCACCCTTTAATGCATGGTGCACTTCAAGTTGGTATTATTATTATAAAAGTAAAGTATGCTTAGTTGAAGAACGATTGCTTTAAAAGTTGATTTGCCATGATCAGTAACTTTTAGCAGTGGTGGGGCGTAATTTTACAGCTGAAGGAAGCATTTCTATTTCAATCACCATAGCCTCTCAAAAAAATAGAAAAAAAAGCATTTTGGCTGATTTAAATTATTGAATAAGACTTTTAGAAATTGATCAAATTTATGTGTAATAAACTTTTTTAATCTCATTTGATCAAATTACCATTTAATGAACATTTTTGGCCTCGCTTTGACTCAAATCACGCGGTAACAACTATTTTCCATTCTTATCCTGGAATTATGTAGCCCGATAATGTATTACTAACTACATTCTCAAAAATTGCTTATTTTGCGATACTTACGCGGACAAAGTCGCGGGTGATCGCTAGTATAGCAATAAAATTTGAAATGAGTCAAATTGGTTCAGTCCGTAAATCTAGTGTTAAAACACTCTGCATGGAACAGAAATTGACAGCCTTCTCTTCTTCAATGGCGCTACAGCCCAAATCGGGCCTTGGTCTCCTGACCTTCAGGTTCCTTAACATTTTCATTATTTATTGCGGAAGAGTTGTTAGCTCTTCGCACAACCCTCTGTCTACGAATTTTTCATTTTCGTAGATTGAGGTAACCAAGGTATATTCAAGCAGGTAGTGTGGTGGAATTATGCGTTGACCGGGATTTGAACTCACGACCTTCGCATTGTAAACTAAACACGCTACCCACTAGACTATACCCTAGGCTTTTGACAGCCACTAATCTTTATTCTAACTTGTAATGTAACATTTTTCGATTAATAATTAATTACTTACCTAGAATTATTACTGTATAAATTATTTTTAGAAATATAATCGATTACAGGATCGTCAAGAAGGTATTTCACAGATTGTTTACGTCCAATCAGTCGTCTTACTAATGATGAACTTATTTCGCTCGATGCCCAATTCGTAATGAAAGTGATATTTTTCTGAAATATATTTTAGTATAATTATTACTAGATGTATGGCATAAATGCATTTATCTCTTTAGGTCAGTAATCGGACGATTTAAAAAAAGGATATTCGCCATAAACATTAAATTAAAGATATTTCGTTAATAATTCGTAAATACAGTCTACCCATCGAGGCTTGTTTCGGACTGCCTTCAAAACCTAATCATCCTAGGAAAAAGAAACAAAGTAACATTAAAGTGGGTTCCAGGGCGTAAAGCCCAATCATATGATACTCTAGATGAAATAGGAAAGTGTCTATTGTACCAGAAAATATGTATAATATGAAATAGCGACTTTTGAGTGGGAGCTGGTAAAATCAGAGGGAGAAGGTTTGTAATTTTTGTGTATAACACTGAACGTAGTATACAAAAGGTTTCATGCTGAATTTAAAAATTGTAACTTTCATAATTTTTGAACAAATTTGTCTAAATTTATGGCATTTGTATGGGAGGTAGCAGAGAAAGTGGGAGGTTTTGGATGATTTTGAATCTGCTTACCAACATCTTAATCATATTGTCTTGTTACTCACATGTTCGAAGGAGGAATAAATTTTTTGAATTTCTAATAAAAAAATTGTATGGGAGGTGGTAGAAGGAGTGAAGCGAAGTTCGTTTTTATTTAGCATTTATTGCAATTATTAAGGGACAAATTCTAGCAAAGTTTAAAGTTTGTAATTTTCCTAGTTTCAATGAAAATCGATTAAATACATTTGCTAAAAATTGTGCATTGGTATGGAAGGAATATGAGGAATATTTTTTTTTTTTAACGAAGTGACCGATATTTGTAGTATGGCTCCAATGAACATTATGCTTGGCGACTTTAACATAGACATGTTATCAACTAGTTCTGATACGAGGAGATTTGATAGTTTTCTGGAGGGTATTAGATTTAATAGAATTAACTTATTTAAACCTACTCGAGTGACGACTGATAGTGAAACTTTGATTTATTTGATTTTAACTAATAGACCGGATCTTGTACTAGATTCAGGGAATATTGCCATACCTCATATTAGTGATCATGATGCGGTATACGCGTTTTTTGATTGTTGTAAGTTTAAATCCAAGATACGCAATTCTTTCTATGATTTTAATTCTATTAGTATTGATGCTCTTCAAATGAGCATTGAGCTCGTAGATTGGAGCCTTATTTATGCAACTAATGACTGCGATAGTCAAATTGAATTTTTTAATGATGTGGTTAGCAGACTCTTTAAAACCTTTGTACCTGTTAAAACTGTCAAAATTACATCTGATGCATCATAGTTGAATAATTATATTATTAAACTAGCAAACCCCCGCGACTTCGTCCGCGTACAAATAGCAATAATAAGCAATTTTTGAGAGTGTAGTTAGTAATGCATTATGTGGGATAAAAAATCTGCTTACTTTAATGGCTCTTTGAAGAGAATGGTTTGCATATTGTTGGAATCAGAACCATAAATTATTAAGAATGAAAGCATGATACTCCCATTTTTATGGGACAGGCTCGTGATCAAATCAAACCCGTGATTCGAGATCATATACGTGTTGAAGAGCGTTAAGAACATGTGAATAATTGTAGCTGGTGTTAATTAAAAAAAAAAGCAAATAAAATAACATTAAGCATAAAAACTTAACAGGACTACGATTGTGCGTAAAGCCAAATCGAAATTTTTGCGGTGTTAATAAATTTTGTATGGGGAGTGGTAGAAGGGGTGACAGCACTGAACTAATTTGTTTCACATCATGCTAGAGTAGCTATAAAAATGTTTTGTACCAAATTTAAGCTTCAAAAATTGAGTAGGTACTGAGGAACTTAGTGCACTGAATTTAATGAAATTGTGCAATTTGTATGGGAGGTGGTAGAAGGAGTGGGGGGTTTTTGGTGATTTTTCGAAAAACAACTATAACTATCATGCAATTGATACACTTTAAATTTCAGATCTGTATCATTCACACTTTTCAAGAAAGTCGAATTGTTACATAGTCGTGTAATGTGCCTCATTGTATGGGAGGGGGTAGAAGGAGTGAAGCTACTCGGTTAATTTTCTTCCCGCTGTTGATAATAATGCTAATTAAGGATTAAGTTTAAATCTTTACCTCGATGAAATTTAAATGTACTCAGAAAATTCGTTTAGAGTATTTTATGAAAAAGTGCGGTTTATATGGAAGGTGGTGGAAGGAGAAGGGCGTTTTTGGTGATTTTTTGAGAAACAACTATAATCATCATGCAGTTGATATATTTTAAATTTCAGATCAGTAACATTCAGACTTTTCAAGAAAATCGAATTCTTGTGAAGGCGTGGAACTGTGTCACATTGTATGGGAGGGGGTAGAAGGAGTGAAGCTAATCGGTTAATTTTATCTCGATATTAATAATAATGTTAATTAAGGATTTAATAGAACATTTTAGCTCGATGAAAGTTACACGTACTGAGAAAATTGGTGTAAAGTGGTTCATGAAAAAGTGTAGTTTGTATGGGAGGTGGTAGAAGGAGTGACAGACCTTAAATAATTTGTATACCAAAAGACTGCATTTATAATAGAAATAATATAGTCCAAATTTCAAATTAATAGCTTTATAGTTTTCAAGAAAATTTTATTAATATATATTTTTGAAAATGAGTCACTTTGTATGGGAGGGGGTAGAAGGCGTGAGGAGAGTGAAATAAAACCAAAAGCAGATTTCATTCCGATGGACACCTAACAAACTGTGCAAGTTTCATTACAATCGGTTCAGCCGTTTGTGCGTGAAAAGCGGTCGTACAGACAGACAGACAGACAGACAGACAGATAAAAATTTCAAAAATGTGTTTTTATGCTTAGTTAGTGCTAAAATAACTCAAAAAACTAACTTATAGCCATTTATAAGCAAATAACAGACAGACACTACAATTATATTTATATGTATAGATTGATGGCTGATAGAGACTCTCGTACTACCTGTGGCGTCGAAATAAAATTACATCAAATTTAGACAATTATAGGGCACTGCGTAATAAAACTACAGCTGCAATGAAAAAAGCCAAAATCTCTTATTATTCTAGGAAATTGGACTCAAGTCAGAAAACTAGAAAGCTATGGCAAAACCTTAAAAATGTCGGTATTTCTAAAGTAGATAAAGTATGTTCGCTTGAACCTAATCTTCTAAATAACTCTTTTGGTACCAGTCAACAAGTGGCTTTATTTGTGAATACGGATAATATCCCAATTGCCAATGATGGCTTTGCATTCCAAAATGTTACACCAAACGATGTTACAATAGCCTTCAGTAAAATAAAAAGCAATGCAGTGGGATTGGATAATTTAAATTTGAAAATTTTTAAGATATTATTTCCAAGTATCATTTCTGTTCTCGTGTATGTAATAAATACTGCGATAACAACATCGGATTTCCTGATCAATGGAAGAGAGCAATGGTTATTACCGTACCTAAAGGTAGTAATGCTAAGATGGTAGAAGACTACAGACCGATTAGCGTGCTCCCTGTTCTATCCAAAGTTCTGGAAAGAATTCTCTTTGATCAAATTAATACCTACATTCAGTCAAATAATCTCTTAGATAGCCGACAATCTGGGTTTCGATTCCGACACAGCACTGAAACGGCATTAATTAATATTGTCGAGAGCCTGCGAATTAGTTTGGATAATCGAAAACTTAGCGCACTTGTGTCACTTGACTGTTCTAAGGCTTTTAATTCCATAAATCATAATAAACTATTAATAGAACTTGATAGCGAGTATAATTTTTCAAGTACTGGATTAAAAATGATATGGTCATATCTTCGTGATAGAAAGCAATGTTAATTCAGACGTGATTGTTTTGAATACAGGAGTCCCGCAAGGGTCCATACTCGGACCACTTCTTTTCTCTCTCTATCTTGATGATATAGTGAACTGTATTGAATTCAGCAACATATCCTTATATGCAGATTATATTCAATCTATACATATAAATATAATTGTAGTGTCTGTCTGTTATTTGCTTATAAATGGCTATAAGTTAGTTTTTTGAGTTATTTTAGCACTAACTAAGCATAAAAACACATTTTTGAAATTTTTGTCTGTCTGTCTTTCTGTCTGTCTGTCTGTCTGTCTGTCTGTACGACCGCTTTTCACGCACAAACGGCTGAACCGATTGTAATGAAACTTGCACAGTTTGTTAGGTGTCCATCGGAATGAAATCTGCTTTTGGTTTTATTTCACTCCCCTCACGCCTTCTACCCCCTCCCATACAAAGTGACTCATTTTCAAAAATATATATTAATCAAATTTTCTTGAAAACTATAAAAGCTATTAATTTGAAATTTGGACTATATTATTTCTATTATAAATGCAGTCTTTTGGTATACAAATTATTTAAGGTCTGTCACTCCTTCTACCACCTCCCATACAAACTACACTTTTTCATGAACCACTTTACACCAATTTTCTCAGTACGTGTAACTTCCCTCGAGCTAAAATGTTGTATTAAATCCTTAATTAACATTATTATTAAAATCGGAAAAAAATTAACCGATTAGCTTCACTCCTTCTACCCCCTCCCATACAATGAGACACAGTTCCACGACTTCACAAGAATTTGATTTTCTTGAAAAGTCTGATTGTTACTGATCTGAAATTTAAAATATATCAATTGCATGATGATTATAGTTGTTTTTCAAAAAATCACCAAAAACCCCCTTCTCCTTCCACCACCTCCCATATAAACCGCACTTTTTCATGAAATACTCTAAGCGAATTTTCTCAGTACATTTAAATTTCATCGTGGTAAAAATTTGAACTTAATCCTTAATTAGCATTATTATTTATATCGGGAAAAATTAGCCGAGTAGCTTCACTCCTTCCACCTCCTCCCATACAATGAGACACATTCCACGACTATATAACAATTCGATTTTCTTGAAAAGTGTGAATGATACAGATCTGAAATTTAAAGTATATCAATTGCATGATAGTTATAGTTGTTTCTCGAAAAATCATCAAAAACCCTCCACTCCTTCTACCACCTCCCATACAAATTGCACAATTTCATTAAATTCAATGCACTAAGTTTCTCAGTACCTACTCAATTTTTGAAGCTTAGATTTGGTACAAAACATTTTTATAGCTACTCTAGCATGATGTGAAACAAATTAGTTCATTGCTGTCACCCTTTCTACCACTCCCTATACAAAATTTCTTAACACCGCAAAAATTTCGATTTCATCTATTAATAATATCGTATGATTTGGCTTTACGCACAATCGTAGTCCTATTATGTTTTTATGCTTAATGTTATTTTATTTGCTTTTTTTTTTAATTAGCACCAGCTACAATTATTCACATGTTCTTAACGCTCTTCAACACGTATATGATCTTGAATCACGGGTTTGATTTGATCACGAGCCTGTCCCATAAAAATGGGAGTATCATGCTTTCATTCTTAATAATTTATGGTTCTGATTCCAACAATATACAAACCATTCTCTTCAAAGAGCCATTAAAGTAAGCAGATTTTATATCCCACATAATGCATTACTAACTACACTCTCAAAAATTGCTTATTATTGCTATTTTTACGCGGACGAAGTCGCGGGCGTTTGCTAGTTACTAATAAAGATGAACACCAACGAAATAGCAGATGTTATCAATAAACTAAATAAAGACTTAGAACATATTTCAAAATGGGCTAATGAAAATGATATCCAAATAAATCCTCGGAAGTCACAGGCTCTTGTGATTGGTTCTAGTTGTGTCAATACTGATCTTTTCCCTAAAATATATATTCAACAAATCGTAATTCCATACGAAAAAAAAGTTAAAAATCTTGGTGTAATATTTAATAACACGCTAACATGGGATGATCACATTAGTTATTGCACTGGAAAGATATACAGTGTTTTAAGAACACTTAATGGTTTAGCGTATTATACACCAGCAAACACTAGAAAACTTTTGATAAATTCACTAATTATTCCTATACTTACTTATGGTGTAAGTGTTGTTGGACTTACGGATAGTAAATCTAGTCATAAAATTAAAGTAGCTTATAATTCATGTGCTAGATATACATATATTTCATATTCGAAGAGGGGAACATCTATCCTCATATAGCTATGCGATTTTAAACGTATCAATTTTCAACAATCTAAAATATCGACTTGCTTTGATGATGTATAAAGTGGTAAATAAAATGGTTCCAAAATATCTTTTTTCGAAGCTTCAATTTGCCACTTCCACTAGAACCCAGCATCTTATTCAACCCCGCTACAGATGTAGGCAAAGCTATGGATTGTTTTTTGTGCATGGCCTTGTACTTTGGAATAGTATTCCAAGATCAATTAGAGATCAGAGAACGGTTGGTGGTTTCAAAGACTTGGCTTTTAAATATTTTTCTACCTTGGCATGAATGAGCATAAAATTTTCTTTTTTTTCACTCTTTTGTTTCTTGTTTTCATTTACTTTATTATTTTAATAATAAAGAATTGTGATCGACTTGGAAAAAAAAAAAATTTGCTACCCTGAAATTTTGTTTTTTCGCGTTTCATGACTAAATTAGCCTAAAACATAAAAGAATTATGATTGGGCGTAAAGCCCAATCATATGATACTCTAGATGAAATGAGAAAGAGTTCAATGTACCGGAAAATATGTCACCTCCAATTCTTTTAAATAATTAATAGTGACTTTTGTATGGGAGGTGTTAGAAGGAGAGGAGAAAGGTTTGCAATTTTTGGACATGACACCTAATGTGGCATGCAAAATATTTCGTGCTGAATTTAAGATTTGTAGCTTTCATTATTTTCAATTGGACATAGTTTTCCTGAAATTGAAGCATTTGTATGGGAGGTGGTAGAGGAAGTGGAGCGTTTAAGATGATTTTGAAACTGCTTATCATCATCCTTATCACCACGCTTTGATTCAATTTCAAATTCGATAGTTCTAATATATTCGAAGGAGAAATGCTTTTCTTGAATTTATAATACAGATATTTGAGTGAAGAAGAGCTGATAAATTTTTGTAGCATTTATTGCAATTATTAAAAAACAAATTCTGGCAAAATTTTAAGTTTATACATTTTCTAGTTTTAATGGAAATCGATATAATGCTCTTAACAAAAATTATGCATTTGTATGGGAGGGGGTAGAAGGAGTGTACGGATCAAAACCGATTTTTTTTCTTTTCATTGATATTTTTATTTTTATACTTTATGCAAAATATCAAGTTGATAGCTTTAACAGTTTCGAAGAAAAATAATTTAATTTAAATTTCAAAATTTCGTGAAATTTGTATGGGAGGGGGTAGAAGGAGTGAGGTGAAGTTGATAATTTTTTCAATTCTGATTGAAATTATAATAAAATTAATTCTGGCAAAAATTCGTTTTTATAACTTTGCTAGTTTCAATGAAAATCGAAAAACTGCATTTTTCAAAATTATGCATTTGTATGGGAGGGGGTAGAAGGAGTGACGGGATCGAATCAATATTCCGTCATATTAATGACATCCATATTATAATACTTTGACCCAAATTTCAAATTGATAGCTTAAATAGTTTCAAAGAAAAATTAATTTCTTTTTATTTGGAAATTTCATGAAATTTGTATGGGAGGGGGTAGAAGGAGTGGGGGGATGTAGCCCATTCACGAACTTAAAGTTACTTTTTTGCTAAAAATGACACACACAAATTTTTAGCACTATAGCTCAAAGCTGTCGAGAGTTATGCTGTAGACAGACGCACAGACGGACAGGCGGACAGACGGACAGACAGACAGACGGACAGACGGACAGACAGCAACTCGGAATCGAAGTTTTTGAGCGACAACAAATATTTCTATACCCTTGGCGGCTCTGTGCGAACATTATTTCTTAGCGTTACAAACGGTAAGGCAAACCCAATATACTCTCAGATTTCATCTAGAGTATAAAAAGCAAAAAAAAACATAACAGAATTATGATTGGGCTTAAAGCCCAATCATATGATACTCTAGATGAGATGGAAATGACTTCAATATACCGGAGAATATGTCATCTCAAATTCTTTCGAATAGTGAATAGAAACTTTTACATGGGAGGTGGTAGAAGTAGAGGGGGAGATTTGTATTTTTCGTATATGACACCGGACATGGCATGCAAAATTTTTTTTGCTGAATTTAAAGTTTTTAGTTTTCATTATTTTTAAAGACATTGGTCATAGTTTTCCTTAAATTGAGGCATTTGTGTGGGAGGTGGCAGAGGAAGTGGAGCGTTAAAGATGATTTTGAAACTGCTTATCATCATCCTCATCACCATGCTTTGATTCAATTTCAAAGTCGATAGCTCTCATATATTTGAAGGAGAAATGCTTTTCTTGAATTTATAATAGAGATATTTGTGTGGGAGGTGGTAGAAGGAGTGAAGCGGAGCTGATAATTTTTCCTAACACTTATTTCAATTATTAAAAAATGAATTCTGTCAAAATTTGAAGTTTGTACTTTTTCTAGTTTGAATGGAAATCGATGAAATGCTTTTAACAAAAATTATGCATTTGTATAAGAGGGGGTAGAAGGAGTGTACAGATCAAAACAAATTTTTTTCGCATTATTAATTTTTCTGTTTGTATACTTTATACAAAATACCAAGTTGATAGCTTTAACAGTTTCGAAGAAAAATAATTTAATTTAAATTTCAAAATTTCGTGAAATTTGTATGGGAGGGGGTAGAAGGAGTAAGGTGAAGTTGATAATTATTTTTAAAATAAATTGCAATTATAGTAGAATTAATTCTGACAAAACTTCGTTTTTTCAGCTTTACTAGTTTCAATGAAAATCGAAAATATGTATTTTTCAAAATTGAGCATTTGTATGGGAGGGGGTAGAAGGAGTAAAGGGATCGGGTCAATATTCCGTGGTATTAATGACATCTAAATCATAATACTTTGACCTAAATTTTAAGTCGATAGCTCAAATAGTTTCAAAGAAAATCAATTTATTAATTTTTCGAAATTTCATGAAATTTGTATGGGAGGGGGTAGAAGGAGTGGGGGGATGTGGCCCATTCACAAACTTAAAGTTACTTTTTTGCTAAAAATGACACACAAAAATTTTTAGCACTATAGCTCAAAGCTTTCGAGAGTTATGCTGTAGACAGATGCACAGACGGACAGACAGACAGACAGACAGACAGACAGACAGACAGACAGACAGACAGACAGACAGACAGACAGACAGACGGTCAAACGGAATCGAGGTTTTTGAGCGACAACAAATATTTCTATACCCTTGGCGGCTCTGTGCGAGCGTTATTTCTTAGCGTTACAAACGGTAAGGCAAACACAATATACTCTCAGATTTCATCTAGAGTATAAAAATCCGTCTGTCTGTACGCCGTCCGCCATCCGCCGTACGCCGACGTGTACGCTCAGCGCACATTAACTCCCAAACCCTTCCAGATAGAAAGTTCATTTTTGGAGGGATTGTAGATAGTTGCGGATCTCAGGCGGACACCCATTTTGGTGAGCGTACGGGTTCAGGGGGAGGTGGAGGGAGCGCTTAAACCGAAAAATACGAATTCAAGTATCTCAACCATGGTTACAGCTAAGAAGCTAAAAATCAACAGACATATAGAGGAGTCTGTGAGACAACTTTTAAAAATAAGTTAATTTTCTTATCCATTGGGGTGCAAAAATGGGGGGCTAAGAACTAATTGTCGGCCGAATTTTTTTTTCAAATGATTCTGTCTTCGAAATGACTTACCAAAAAAAATTGAAATTTTGTGACCATTAAGCTGGCATACAGATCTACTAGAACCAGTTTAGATAAAAGCTAAATATTGTAAGGGGGAGGGTCAGGGGGGGTGCAAAGAAAAACACTTAAAACCCAATATCTCGGCTATTTATTAAGCTTTGTAATTGAATCTTAGAAGCTTTATTAAGCTATACTAGAGAAATACGAGAAAAATATAATATTTGGACAAAATAGTAGTGGGGGGAAATGGGGATCATTTAAAAAATGGCGCACTTTTCAAAATTACAAATCATTCAATCTCAAGAAATAGTACAGATATCAAATCGAAAATTTGTCAGATTGCAGAACTATATAATAGTTCATTTTGATAAAAATTTTAAGATGGGAAGTGTAAGGGGAGGGAGGTGATAAGCAAAAATGTCGAAAATTTTGAATGATTTTTTTAGGGCTCTGGTGAAAGATACAAAGTTTAAATTTTGCATGTAAATACGTCTACTTGATGTTCATAGAAAAATAATAATAACTTGATCCATAATTGTTATAAACCGACCCCCCGGTCTAACGTGCACAAGGTGTTTCATGTGCATTGAAAAAAACACATAAACTGAAAATTTTTGAGTGAAATTTTAAGGTAGAAACTTGAAAATTTGCAAAATGCATTTGAAAAAAATCCCTAAATATTCGAAATATTAACTGGTCGAAAACCTTTATAGCTTCTACCCCCTCCCATACAAAACTCATTTTTCGACCATTTTTAAGAAATCCATTATCACCTAACTGTTACAAGCTATCAATTTGAAATGTTGCACAAAACTTTTAAAAATAGTTGAAATAAAATTGCGTCAAAAGTTTTGAGTTCGCATTTGTCCTTCTAACCCCTCCCATACAAAAGTATGATTTCGACCAATTTCATTAAATCAACTAATAACCAGCAAACTAAAAGCTACGAACTTCAAATTTTGTACGAGCACCTTACAATAGAAAAGAAAAAAAACTGCATCACAAGTTTAACGATTCCCCTACCTCCTCTACCCCCTCCCATACAAAATTATTTTTTCGAGCATTTTTAAGAAATCAGTTATAAGCTAACTCTTAAAAGCTATCAATTTCAAATTTTGCGTAAAAACTTATAAAAATAATTCAAATGAAGTCGTTTTAAAAATTTTGAAATCGCGCGTGCCCTTCTACCCCCTCCCATACAAAACTATGATTTCGACCAATTTCATTAAATCAACTAATAACCAACAAACTAAAAGCTACGAACTTGAAATTTTATACAAGCACTTTACAAGAGAAGCGAAATAAAACTACATATCAAATTTTACGATTCCCTTACCTTCTCTACCCCCTCCCATACAAATGTTCGGTTTCGTGAATGTAAAAAAAATCGAATTTTATGAAAATTCTCTGCAACTTCGTCTATGAAACACATTCTATACAGAGAATATTGGACGTGATTCAAGCAATTAATTAAAAAGCTATTAACATCCACCCACCCTTACTATTACCCCTCCTCCTCCCCTCATAAAAACCCAAACTTGCAGAAACGAATTAAATATTGTTAAATTGATAACAACCCTGCCTAAGAACTCCCTTTCACTTAGCATTCTCTAACCACTCTAACCTACATATTGACTTTCCACTCATCCGCAACTTGTCCCAAGAATAATAAAGTTTCGCCCGACTTGTTAGCAGTTTATATTATATTATTACCTACTTTTGAATCTTGTTATTATTCTAAAAATATTTTTCCTTGTAGTTTATAATTTACTAATTTGTATTTTATTTTTTTTAATTTTGCTGTTTTTTTTCTTTTAATGTTATGATTACTGTTATTGATGTATAATGCATGTATAAACGAAGTAATTGGTCCTCAGAAGTGCTAATAATGATAAATAAATTGAATTGAATTGAATCAAAACCAAATTTTTCGAAATTAATGATATTTATAAAAGCATACTTTTCTCAAAATTTAAAGTTGATTCGGTTGTAGAGAAAAATGATTTAGTTAAAATTCTGAAATTTCGTGAAATTTGTATGGGAGGGGGTAGAAAGGGTGAGATGAAGTTGATAGCTTTCACAAAATCGGTTGCAATTCTAATAACTTTAATTATGACAAAAATTGTTTCTTTTAGCTTTACTAGTGACAATGAAAACCGAATAAATGCATTTTTGAAAATTGTTCATTTGTATGGGAGGTGGTAGAAGGTGTAAAAGAATCAGATCAATATTTTTTGACGTCAATGATATTTACATTATTATACTATAACCTAATTTTCAAGCCAATAGCGAAAATGGTTTCGGAGAAAAATCAATTTCCTTAAATTTCGAAATTTCATGAAATTTGAATGGGAGTGGGGGGATTTGGCCCGTTCACGAACTTAAAGTTCCCTTTTTGCGAAAAATGATATATAAAAAATTTCAGCAGGATAGGTCAAAGCTTTCGAGAGCTATGTTGTAGACAGACGGACGGACAGACGGATAGACAGACAGACAGACGGGTAGACAGACAGACGGACAAACAGACAGACGGACAGATGGTCACTCGGAATCGAGGTTTTTGAGCGACAACAAATATTTCTGCATCCTTGGCTACTCTGTGCGATCATTATTTATTAGCGTACAAACGGTAAGGCAAACACAATATACTCTAAGATTTCATCTATAGCATAAAAAACGAAGTGGGGGATAGTCTAAAATTTAGCAAAAGCGATATTAGTACTCTAATCGGCCTATTAATGGGGCATATTGGAGTAAATCACCACCTCAAAAATATGGGTCAAGCCGAAACTGACATCTACCGTCTCTGTTTGAAAGACTCAGAAACGACAGAGCATGTCTTATGTCACTGCGAGGTAGAAGCAAGAAAAAGATTCAATCTTCTAGGAAACATTTTCCTTACAACTGATGAACTAGCCAACATGGCTCCCTTAAAGTTACTGAGATTAGCCAAAGCTATCGAGTTATTGTGGGACAGAGGAACAATAAACGCACAGTAGACCAAAAAGTTCGCAGTGCTTTCAAGTGTGTTCCCTAAATAAAATAATTATATCATTATACCCATCGAAATTAAGTTTTAACTGAGGACACGAACTATCTTTATTGTAATCACATTAAAAGCCGATAAGCTGTGATTTTTAAAAATTTCTATATTTATTAGTAAAAATTTCGATTATAGTGTAAAAAGTATTTCGGTTCCGATATTCCGTTATCGTCTTATGATGTTATCTCACTTGTAGCATCACCTCGGACATTTTTAACAACGAAGAATAATTTCATTTTTCCAAATTATCAGAAATTTTTAATGCTCACTGAAATCGCGAGTTATCAAATTGAAGAGCTGTCCTAATTGTCAAAATTTTGACAAATTCTTCAAAAATTTGGGAAGAAATTTAAAATTATTCGACACAAATTTATAACATTGAGTAGTATGAAGTACTCTTTTCGACAACTCTAAAACTAAATCTGTGTGGAAATTCGGGAAAAATTGATAGCAGGAATGAATCAAGTTTAAATTAACATTCACTGGAAGCCAAATCAAATGTAATGCAGTGAAATTATTTTTGTAATAATTATGAATTTAATAGCGTACAAATCTTCCATTCAAACTATTAGATTCTTGATTTAAAGCATAGGACCTTGGCTTACAGATTTCGTAACGTTTCTCATTTCAGTTCA
This sequence comes from Chorisops tibialis, assembly GCA_963669355.1. NCBI lineage: Eukaryota > Metazoa > Arthropoda > Insecta > Diptera > Stratiomyidae > Chorisops > Chorisops tibialis. Next base: position 137,694,163 of record OY770264.1, read on the forward strand.
AAGAGCAAATTTAGTACTTTCGAAATTCAAACAAATAAACAATTTAGTTTACCTTATACTTCGTCAAAAGATCCGAATCAAAAACAATTTTCTCACAAAAGACTTCGCTTTTGGTCACTATCACTAGACCATGATGCCGCAAAATATCCTCAAACTATAATAGAAAATTCTTAAACTGTAAAAACCTACATTTTTTTTATTCATATTATTCAACCGACCTCCAGCAATTTCCATGTATCTGTCGTTTTAAAATTCTCCAATAAATCTATTCCACCGAGAAGTTTCACTTGAACTTTTCCTTGAAAATGTAGATTTTCAGGATACCATTCGGGTACATCACTGTTTTGAAAATTCCCCGATCCATTTATTATGTTGTTAATAAAGTTCTGTAAAAGGAAACTCTTACGTTCTAAGCAGTTAAGCTCTCATAAATTCGAATAATTTACCTGGTGGTGCTCCAAGCAGGATCTAATCGAAAACTTTTTCTCATACTTAAATCCTTGTTTGGATAATCTTATCCAGGTTGATGATTTTAGAGCTAAATTTATCATACAGGAACGATGCTCTATGGATATGAGACGAGATTTCTGGTAAGAATCGGAAATTATTGGAACAATGATTCCAGCTAGGACTCGAGTTTTATCGATATGCTCGAAATGGTCCTTGGCAAGCTCTAAAATAAAAAAAATATTTGTGAAGAATAATAAATGTGAACGAAATTTATTACCGAATATTCGAAAATGAATTGGAGTTGGTGGATTAAATGCACCGATGGAGAGCAAAACTAGTTGCTGAGATGTAACTGAAGTCATCTTGAATAAGGAAATGATTTTGACAATTTCGGAACATGCGCTCTTCTGGTCCATGTGATGCAAAAGAACAGATGCTATCATCATTTAAGCAATTTTCTCCAAACGAAGGAGAAGAATTTAAAAAGATTCACTTTCGGAACAGAGCTATTCTAGTTTAATCATTTAAAAAATCTACAAAAGTCATCTAACAATTTTCATAAGAATTTTACCATTATTGTACGAAATTTCTGCTAATTTATTAACTCAACTATATACTAAAGATCATTAAATGTAAAACTTGCATTACCGATACACGGCGACCAAGCTTTTAATAAATCAGTAACTTTAAAATAATTAAAATACGTCGACGAAATTGTCGCAATTAATCCTATAAGTACTACAGCAATCGACAGAAAACAATCACTATAAAGCATTTTGAAATATTTCTTCAGTTTTCTGCACATTTTCGAAATCCATGAACTTCGAATTATTAAATACGGATCGGTCGGTATTATTGGTTGATAGCGTTCGCCCAATATTCGTTCTGACTCTTCGAGATCCTCCTCGTAGACCGGTCCTCGTTCGTAGACCATTCGTTGTCGTAATTCGAAATCGTAGTTCCTTTCGAGTTTACTGATTTTCGAATAAAATAGCGGTGGTAACATGAAAATTAAGGGTCCAGTTAAGGTTCCGCCAATTAAGCCCATGATGACATCGAAACGTGGGAAAAGTTCACCAATAAGGACTTCGAAACCGATCAAAGTCGATCGAATGATACAGCGTTTGACTGTGAAATCTAGAAGGATTCATTCGAAATAGTAAATGATAATAATAATTAATCTATTTATTTATCTACGTATTTGTACCTCGTGATATTCCTAAAGCACTTTCGACATGTTGAAATAGGGCATTTCCACCAACGGCACTGGACAAACACAATTGTAGCGTTACGAGCAAAATGACGGCATAAAGTGGACCACTTTTCGGAATTATATCCAGGATATTGTTCGGAACATTCGATCCAAATTTAAAGGCGCATAAACCTGTGCTGATGGCGGACATCGTTAAGGTTGCTGAAATTTATTAAATATCCATTAATTTTACAGTATGTTCACGGCTTTCGAAAGTATCTGGATTTATCGAAAGTCGTCACGAAATTCACGTATTTCACAATATTTGAATCAATGCACTGAAGGTGAATTGTAATATACGCAAACTAGACAATTTCGCTGTATGAAAAATGCGCTAAAACTTTCTTTCGTCTGTGTTTACAGACAATTAGTTTAGATAAAAAGAAATTTTCAACTTTCCGCATATATGGTATTACTTGATCGGAGAAGAAATTTTTTTCGATATATGTACTTACCAAATATTCCATAACACACTGCTTTTCCAATTTTCTTCTTATCTTGCATATCGACTTGAATAGTAAGCAACATCGGATGAATGTCGAATTGAAATGCCAGGATACCATAAGCTGTTAACATTTCCATTATCGTTGGAATTTCTGTAAGAGAGAATCGTGAAATTCAAATAACTGATCAAAATTTCTTTTTTTCCATCTCTCTCTCTCTCAAAATAATTTAATAAATATGCGCCGTAGTTTCCGGTTCTTAATTTCAACCCAAAAGTTGTAGGGGAGACCGAGGACACTTGGTCACAGAGGAGGCTTGGACCACTGGTTCGTTTTTAGTGATTTTTTACTAAGTTCTAATTTGCAACAGTTGGCAACTCTTCTTTTAGTTGTCAGAAGCAGGTGGCTCTGCTTCCCGTGGTCAGTAGTCAAGTAGCTGTGTCTCAGTTCAGTGAAAAGTGCTTTGGTGGAGCCAAAGTAAAATTTCCAAAGTGAGTTGGTTTATTTTTCATACTTTTTGTGGTTATGTTATGGCTTTTGTTTAAGGGCCTATCTTGAGCAAATTTCATGTAGAATTATTTAAAAATGTCAACGGATGCATAAGATAAAGTTGGATTATGTTTGCCACATGGTTTAAATAAACACAATGGCTGAGGAGACTTGGACCACCTTGCCCTGAGGAGACTTGGACCACCTCGCTCTGATGGGCCAATTCTCCTCAGCCATTGTGAAGTTATTTATTTATACTCCTTTCCACATTTATTTAGTCTGTAAAGCAACAATAAAAATAATTTTAGGACTTTCTCAAAAAGTGAACATCTGATAGCATAGACATAGTGAAGCCTATTGGATTCTAAAAATTCAAAATAATAGTTTATAGTTTATATTTTGTTATTTTACTTATGTTTTTTATTTAAATAGAGATTGTTGACAGGTCACGTAAATAAATAAATCAGCTGTTTCCAATAAGGCTCTTTTGTATTGAAATTTAGCTTCACATTTTCATAACTTTTATAAAGAAGTGTCATATTGTACTTAACGTGTTCTATGGGGTTTACAAACTAAATAAATATGGAGAAGACTATAGCGTCTTTTAAGACTTGTTTTTTCTTTAGAAAAAATGGCGCCTCAATTTTATAAGAGGAAGGAAGGAGCAAAGGCACGGAAGCCGATAAACGAAGAATATTTAAAAAGAGCCATCACCGAGCACAAAAAACAACATACATCCTTGCGGGAAATTTCAAAAAAATATGATATCCCAAGAACCACTCTCAAGAGGTACCTGGACCTTGATATACCTGGTGAGCAGGAACCTGTTCCCACTATTAAGGGATATGAAGGCAGCTTGTTTTTTAATATTCAGCAGGAGCAAGAGGTAGTAGAATACGCTTAAACAGCAGGTAGACTTCACCACGGACTAACGACTCGTTGCATACGCGAATTAGCGTTTCAATTTTGCAGTGCTAATAGAATTGCTTTGCCCAGTAAGTGGGTGGAAGAGGGATCTGCTAGTGTTTCATGGCTTCGGGGCTTCATGAAAAGGCATAACCAATTGTCAATAAGAACTTAGCCAGAAGCCACTAGCTTAAGTCGAGCCACTAGTTTTAATAAACACAATATTGGAGAATTTTTTTAAATTTTAAGTCAGTGTTAGAGCGAAACCCAACTTTGGGACCTGCTGAGTTATACAACTGCAACGAGACAGCCTTGACAACGGTGCAGAAACCAGGAAAAAATTATCGCAGAAAAAGGAAAGGAGCAGGTCGGAAAAGTGACCTCTGCAGAGAGAGGTACATTAGTGACCATGTGCGGTGCGGTCAACGCCATTGGAAATGCCGTACCACCTATCCTGATTTTCCCCAGGAAAAACTTCAAAGAGTATATGCTGAACGGTGCACCTGGAGGCACAGCAGGAGCTGCCCACGAAAGCGGTTGGATGACAGCCGACAACTTTTTGGTTTTTTAAAGACATTTTGTCAAATATGTAAAATGTTCACGGAAAAAAAATAGCTGGTTTTGCCGTTTTTTTTTATAGGTTTCTACCTATAAAAATGGCTCTTTTTGTAGTAGTAATGTAAAAAGGAATATTTACTATGATACATAGGTGAACGAAATTGACCAAATGTATAGGTAGTACAGCTATTTATTTTGGTAAAACTCCATTGTATGAAGTTGTTCATCAAAGAAAACCATCGTACGATCAACTAAAATAACGTCAATTTTAATTATTAATTTCGTTGACAATCCTAAGCAATTGAGGCGAGTTAGCATTATTCCAAGGTAGAATTCAAATAAACGAATGAAATATACCTACATTTTATATGAGAATGCCCCGTAATATTAGTGTACATTAATTTAAATAAGAGAAACACTCCTTTTTACGTCGCAATTTTTGCTTCAATTCTAACTTTACTTTTTCATATAGCTAATAATAATATATTGCCATACCCAAGCAAACTCTTCTTCGGAAGACATTTGACTTATAACATGTCGAACATAACAAACGTACGAATTATGTACCAAGAAATTTTTTCATATGAAAGGAGTACGGAACGACGCCAGTCAGTATTCCTAAACATTTTAGTAATTTGCCCATTTGATTTGTCAATCTAACTTTTAAATAAAACATACATGCTACCGTGGCAAAATGGAATATTAGCTATGTATAAGGCTAGAACAGCATAAAACTAAATGTCTTTGCACATAGCTGAAATAGCAGCTAATAAATAGGGAGAAAGGACTGTATGCATAGTAAAATAACATTTTACCATAATATAGAGCGCAACTAATCTTATAAAATCGTTAAATATGCCATGTTTATGGAGCTTTTTACCTTAAAAACTCCACCTATGTTGATTAGGAAATTATGCTTTGCAGATTTTTTTCCGTGTTCTGACGACAAAAAGGTTATTTTAACGATGGACAACCATGACAGCCATGTTTCGGTGGATGCGATTAATTTTGCCAAGGCCAGCGGCATAATTTTGATTACATTTCCACCCCACTGCAGCCACAAGATCCAACCACTGGATCGCACTGTCTACGGCTCCCTAAAAAAACATTACAACAGGGCTGCTGATTCGTGGATGTTGAGCAATCCTGGAAAGCCGATGACGATTTACGACATTCCTTCACTACTTGCCACAGCATTTCTCCTAGCATTTTCTGCTGGGAACATTGTCAGTGGTCTTAAAGTCAGTGGGCTGTATCCTGTGAACCCCGATATCTTCACAGAAGAAGAATATATGTCTTCATACGTGACCGACAGGTCTGACCCATCCAGGTCAAAGGATGGTGGCCCACCCACTTCAGCAGTCGCTTCAAGCTCTTGTGGCACCACGCCGTCTGGTGGCTCTTTGACGTCACCACGTTCGGAGCATTTTAGACCAGAACAGTTGAGGCCGTTCCCCAGAGCGGGGCCTAGACAGTCAACTCACGGAGGACGGAAGAGAGGAACGACTCGGATCTTAACCGACACTCCAGTGAAACAAAAACTGGAGTTAGAACATAAAGCTAGGGCAGAGGCGAGAACAGTTAGGGAAGAGGCGAGGGCAGCTAGGGCAGAGGCGAGGGCAGCTAGAGAAGAGGCTAAGGCAAATAAAGACATTTAGAAATGATAGATTAATGTGTTTTATTTTTGATATCAAATTTGAGCATGCAGTAGAGTAAGTAACTTTTTTTTATTTTTTATAAACAAAATCCGCTGAACAGCTGATATATATTTTCAATAGTTGTATATTATTCTTTTTATCCAATACTTTTATTTTGTAATTACAATATTTAAAGACGCTGTCCTTACTCACTGCTTGGAGTACATTAAGAGTATTATAGTTATAGGTTAGCAAGGTAGGAACCCAAAGATTTGCTTTAGACAAGTTTTAATTGTCATGTACTATTATTTTAATTGTTTTTTTATTATAATTGAAAATATAATTGCTATTTGCAACTGTGGTAAATGTTTCTTTACCCATGTCCAAGTGTCCTCAAGGGGTGGTCCAAGTGTCCTTATTGGTGAGGACACTTGGACCAATTCATGAGCAATTATAATTTAAATATGACGCCCATACAGGATTGTTTTTTATGTATCAGATTTATCCAATATCACAGGTGAATATTAACATAGTAATTTATTAGTTTATTAACTGACTCGAAAGTAGAAAAACAAATTTAAAAAATAAAATTCTAAAAGTGGTCCAAGTGTTCTCGGTCTCCCCTACTAATGCTTGGTGGGTGTAGCCTAGTTAGTAACGTTCCAGTGGGAACATTTCAAGCTCCTTGTTCAGAATACCTTAAAAAGAGGTTGAAATTTGGAATATACCATACGAAGTCCTTTGGAGCAAACTATTCAAAAATGAATTTACACTTTTACGTACAATAGGACACATGTTTTAAAACCGCTTTTAAGGATGCACGTACCTCGGTTTTTCACTTTTCTGGAGGCTTTTAGTCACACGCTTTTGACCGACTTAACTGTAGGTTGTAAATGGCTTAGTGATTAACGCGGCTGCTTTGTGGTTTTAGATCCCGAGTGCTAATCTACTTATCGACTTGAAAAAAATTTCCTGCACATTCGTTACACATTTATGAGCTCTGAATTGCGCTTTTCGATCAATACAAAAATTATGCTTTTAAATGGCTGCGAAAATGTGCTTTAAAACGTTTTTATTAAAGTTGAAACGAAAAGCTTACTTTTTCGTATCAAATTAAGCACATTTAAAATACTTTACAACTGCGTCTTCCCTGTGGGGTAGTGCGAAGGTCGCGAGTTCAAATCCCGAACGAACCATAATTTTAGAACACTCAGTCTGCGAAATTGAAAATTCGTTAAGAGGGTTGAGCGTCGGGCTTACTACTCTTCTAACAAATAACTATTAAGGAACCGGAAGGTCCGGAGGCTATTTGAAAAGCATACTTGGTACAAATATTGGGGATTGCAATGGTCAGATTTCGAATCACATTAATTCGTCGAATGATGACGTTGAAGTTGTTCGTAAATTGAAATTAAATATAGATTTGTGTGAATCAAAGAGTTCAAAAAGAGTCCGCACCACAATAAAGGTTGAGAGAAACTGTTTTAGAGTGTATATTTCATCCAAAAATTAGGGTTCCGGCGGTCCGGATATATCAGTTTCTTGTGCAGACCTTTTTTGATGCAAGTAATTTATTCTACTTCAATGGGGCTACAGCCCAAATCGGGCCTTGGCCTCCTGACCTACAGGTTCCTTAACATTTTCATTATTTTTGCGAAAGGATTGTTAGCTCTTTGCACAATCCTTTATCTACCAAATTTTCATTTTCGTATTTTGAGGTAATCAAGGCAGCTTGAATTATGCATCGACCGGGACTTGAACTCACGAACTTCGCATTGCAGACCAACACACTACCCACTAGGCTACACCCCAGCTTAAGTAATTTATTAATGTAGAAAATATTGATATGATTAATTAACACAGATTCCAATATTCATTTTGCATACGAGTTTTCATAACTTTTTTTTTGTGGTTTTACGCTTTTAACTTCCGTTTCCAGTTAGCAGGTCTGTCTGGAGCGGAGTCCACACACACTGAAAATTATCACGATTACCAAAGTTCCCTCCTTGATAGCGAAAACTCGGAAAAAATTTATGCCTTCTTAAGTATGAACCAATACTATTGTACCAAACGTTTGCAAGTGTAAATGCCGATGGAAATAAAAGCAAGGGGTCATAAATTAGCATAGATATCTAATTTACTCACACTCGATGAAAAGAACTAAATTCAGTCCATTTCATATTTTCCCATAATAGTGTTCTCATTAGGGGCGTCCGACGATGTCCCATTTTCGTGCGCTTAGCGCATGCCTTCTACAACAAAAACGCAAGCAGAACGCCCTCAATAGCGCACAAGCAAGTCGTCCTGAATAGCGCACAAGCAAAAGCGCATAGTATCGTCTATATTTGCTTAACGTGAAGCGCTCAACCCAAGGGCTTCCACCGTTATGGTCTAACTTCACGGTTGTCTTTAACAACACGGATTGTTTTTGTGACGACAATCATTAGCGCTCCCAAGTTCGGCATTCATACTACTGGACGCGATACCTACCTAAATCTCTGCCAGTCTGTTGGTCATGGAACCAGGTTGAAAGAACGCAACTCCACGCCAGGCTGCGAAGAACTCTACCCGCGATATGGGCCACCATAACCACCACGTCGTTGTTAAGACCTCAACTATCGCCAGGGGCTCCCTGGCTCCCGCGGAGCTTCGTAACCGAAGTTATTCCAGTCGAGTTACTCGCAACTCGTGACTGGTCACACACCTCAGGTTCGTGGGGACGTTGCTCCCCAAAAGCAGTTACTGGAATCGCCGTAGCTTTCTGGACTAGCACTTACTTCCCTGCGCTGTCTGGTGGAATAACGATTTCTTCAACAAATCTAATCCAAGCAAACGTGACACTTCTACTTCTGCAATGGCGCTACAGCCGAAATCGGACCTTGGCCCCCTGACATTCAGGTTCCGTAACATTTTTCATTACTTTGTGGAAGGTTTGCTAGCCCTTCGCACACAACGTGACACAGTCTGGGACAAATACCAAACAGCACTTACAATGTATAAAAAAGAGGTAAGAGCCGTCAAACGAAATTGATGAAAGAGTGAATCTCTTAAAGAAATCGAAAACGTCAACGATACAGCTAGGATAAAGAGGACCCTATCCTAAGACCCATACATGCCTGAATTAGTCGAGTCACTTGAACTTTTAATGCAAAAGCATTTCCTGAAACTGAAAATTTCCCCGGATGCTTTGAGCCCCCGCCGCAAAGTTCACGTGCCGATCGTATTTTAGCCAACTCAGAACTAATAGATACAGTCGTGACGCCCGAAAACATAGGAATTGCGTTCAGTTCCTTCAAACCTGGACGAAGTCTATCCCACTATGATCCAGAATGCGGATGAAATAATAATTCAGTACCTGGTTGACATGTATAAAGCATGCATCAGTCTTTGCCACATACCGCAGCTATGGCAAGAGGTTAAGGTGGAAAGACTGGTGGACAGCTACCTTCGGGCAAATCTGAACCTTATGGTCAGATGCCCCCATCAGCACGCCTATCTGAAAGGTACGTCCACTGACACTACCTTACATGTGACTGTAGCCGCCGTAGAGAAAGCTTTCCATCATAAAGAGGTTGCACTCGGTGCCTTCCTAGACGTGGAAGGCGCTCTTAGCCACGTCAACATTGATGTCATAATTGAGGCCTTGCGCAGCCATAGTGTGGAACCTCTCCTGACTGCATAGATAGCTTAGCTTCGTCGCTCACGAAAAATCGTTGCGCGGATGGGTAACGAGACAAGAAAAGGCCCTGTCCACAAAGGTACACCACAGGGCGGCATAATATCGCCTCTCCTGTGGGTCCTAACAGTGAATGAACCCCTTTGTATTTTAAATCGGAACGGCTACCTTACAATAGCATATGCAAACGATCTCGTCATCATGCTAACTGGAAAGTTTGAACAATTTCTAGGGCACCTTATGCAGTCCGCTTTACAACTGTTAGACAGCTGGGCACTAGACAAAAGTCTTACCATTAACCCTCAAAAAAAAAAAACAAAGCTGTTCCTCTTCTTCAGAAGAAGAAGAAGACAATATGTTTTCAATCTACCAAACATTCGGGATATTACCATGGCCCTCTCGAGCCAAATTAAATATTTAGGTTTGATTCTGGATAGTAAATTATCCTGGAAGACCAACATTGAAGAACGACCAAAAAAGACTACCGTAGCTTTCTTCGCTTGCTAAAAGATATTCGGTTTAAAATTGGCCTTAAGCCGCACCTCATTCACTGGATGTATTCCATTATTTCCTATGGCGCGCTGGTGTGGTGGCCAGCGGTGGTACTAAAAACCAACCTATCACCTTTACAGCTAATCCAACGGATGGCATGTATATGCATTGCAGGTGCTCTTAGAACCACAGCAACTGCAGCCCTGGAGGTAATTCTCTCACTACCTCCACTTGATCTTTTTATAAAACAAACAGCGCCATTAGATTAAAAACCAATAATCCGTGATCAGCGCCACTAATTGGTCATGGCAAAATTTTAAACGTCATTAGAGACTCAAATTCCCTTTTAGACCGGGAGTATGATTGCATGAACCAACCCCAGGTTGAAAAAAGGAAGTTTTATATTAAGTTTCCTGAACGAAACGAATGGGTAACAAATACGATACTCAGCACCTGTATAGGTTCTCATCTCTATACGGACGGATCTAAAACTAACCAGGGAACAGGTGCAGGGATTTATTTCCACGACATCCACACTTCATTTCATCTTCCAAAATACGCGACAGTGTTTTAAGCGGAAGTATTAGGTTATTAATGAGTGTACAAAAATTATTTTAGATATGCAGAACAGTTTCGGAAATTGTAACATTTTCTCGAACAGTAGGGCTGAGCTTTTGGCACTCCAATCCTACAGGACTACGTCCAAACTAGTGTCCATTTGTAGACACAATTTGAATCGTCCAGCGGCCATAATGGAAGTTTTTCTAATTTGGATACCGGATCATTGGAACCTGGTAGGAAACGAGGCCCCAGACACGTTTGCACCGCAAGGATCTGCCAACATAAATTCTACTAGGAAGTCAGTCGACGTAGCATCAAAATTGCTGAAGGCTAGCTTCATACAAACTATTTTGAATTCTTTCTTGGCGGGGTACCGACAGCTGGATAACTGCAGAACGGCCAAATCTTTTTGGGAAGAACCGATTAAAAAAATTACTGCTCAGCTGTTACAACGTAGTCGCTATAGCGCCCGAACTATTGTCGGCCTGACTGCAGTTCATTGCTTACTAAAGCTGCACGCACTTAGGATGCGGATCGCTAACGATAGTCTTTGCAGAAGTTGCGAGGAAGACGAAGAATCTATCGAATATTATCTTTGTCACCGTCCGCAAATCTCCAACATTCGAGCCTGCTACGGTTCGCAAGCCAAATCAAGTATCTAGAACGAGAGGAGTGACTTCCATCTTATAATCAATAGGGGGAGTACAATGGGCCCAATTAGATGGCCCCAGTGCATTGTGGTTCTACGAAACCACCCTAAGCCAAAACCTACTTCCCTACGAAGGCTCAAGTCCGTGGAGTCTCCTAAAATTCCAAAGTCATTCGCAAGGTTCGGTTCTTCTCAAGCAACTACCCTCCCGCGGGGCAATAGCGCACAACCAAATCGTCCTCAATAGCGCACATGATCCGATATCCATATCAGTCGGGAATCTTCGGTTGTGCGCTATTGAGGACAACTTACTTGTGCTCTATTGAGGGCGTTTAGCTTGCGTTTTTGTTGTTGAATGTATGCGCTAAGCGCACGAAAATGAGGCGTACCTTTACGGAACAAACAGTATCAATGGTAGATAGAAATAAGATTTCTTTGTTTATACTCTAGATGAAATCTGAGAGTATATTGTGTTTGCCTTACCGTTTGTAACGCTAAGAAGTAACGCTCGCACAGAGCCGCCAAGAGTACAGAAATATTTGTTGTCGCTCAAAAACCTCGATTCCGAGTGACCGTCTGTCTGTCTGTCTGTCTGTCTGTCTGTCTGTGCGTCTGTCTACAGCATAACTTTCGAAAGCTTTGAGCTATAGTGCTAAAAATTTTTGTATGTCATTTTTAGCAAAAAAGTAACTTTAAGTTCGTGAATGGGCTACATCCCGCCACTCCTTCTACCCCATCCCATACAAATTTCATGAAATTTCGAAAAATTAAGATATTGATTTTTCCTTGAAACTATTTAAACTATCGACTTGAATATTAGGTCAAAGTATTATGATATAGATGTCATTAATATCACGGAATATTGACCCGATCCCCTTACTCCTTCTACCCCCTCCCATACAAATGGTTAATTTTGAAAAATACATATTTTCGATTTTCATTGAAACTGGTACAAATATCTCTATATAAATTCAAGAAAAGCATTTCTCCTTCAAGTATATGAGAGCTATCGACTTGAAATTGAATCAAAGCATGGTGATAAAGATGATGATAAGCAGTTTCAAAATCATCTTAAACGCTCCACTTCCTGTATCACCTCCCATACAAATGCCTCAATTTCAGGAAAACTATGACCAATTTCTTTAAAAATTATGAAAACTAAAAACTTTAAATTCAGCAAAAAACATTTTGCATGCCATGTTCGGTGTCATATACGAAAAATACAAACTTCCCCCCTCTACTTCTACCACCTCCCATGCAAAAGTCTCTAAAAAAAAAAAAATTTGAGAAGACATATTTTCCGGTATATTAAAGTCATTTCCATCTCATCTAGAGTATCATATGATTGGGCTTTAAGCTCAATCATAATTCTGTTATGTTTTTGGTTTATGTTTAATTAGACTTTAAGAATTTGGCATAGTTTTGAAAATCGATCTTGGTCTGATCAGACGTGCTTGATACGAAACCGAAATTCCATTCCATTGTTAGAGAAACTGGCATAAAGATTTGATGTGCATCTAACGCATTTAAATTTAACGTGACGGTATTTACATGCGAGAGTCCCGCCTTAATTTAAAACTGGTTTACACAAACCAGTACGCATCTAAATTTTGTCTACGTCTCATCAATACCATTTATCTCTGTAAGCGAAATGAACCCTTATAGCCAAACATGGACGAAACACCTGTGAATTCCTAATTACCGCTCATCGCTAATCGGTAATAGGACCCTCATACGTATTTACGCAATGTCCTTCATTGACTATATAATGAAGCATATATAAATACTTATTAATTAACGCTCAGTGCAACAAGCATGTTCCTATCTCTATTGCACTCATTGATTTTGCTATTCAGTCATGGATAGCACCTACAATGCACCAATGCGTGCAATAGAGAGGTCGCGATGTGGATTTCTGTTGGTTAGAAAGAAAAGGAAACACTCATGAATTCACAGATAGGAGATATATAGATGAATTTTCTCCAGGCTGATAATCTGTTTTTACCAGAAGATTTCGAAACAGTTCATCGACACTTCAGAGGTGTTCCATCGATGTTTGGCTATCAGCGCTATTCTTATTTCATAAGATGGGGAACTAAAAATAAATATATACACTAACGTCCATATTCAAAATCGACAAATATCCAATATTTTCCATTTACTTAAATGCCTAAATCCTCGTAATTAGGTCGCTCATTTAATGCCAGAACGTCACAACTCAAAATTGAAGATTCCTCAGACATCTAGTCTGAAATTTTCAAATCTTATGCAATTGTATGGTGATTCAATAACAATTAAAGTAGTTTCTCTCTTTGAAGGACAGCATATCGTTAAAATGTTATCTCTACTATTCTACAATGGCACTACACTCCAAATCGGACCTTGGCCTCCTGATATTCAGGTTCCTTAACATTTTTCATTACTTAGTGTGGAAGGGTTGTTAGCCCTTCGCACAACCCTCTACCTACAAATTTTAATTTTCGTAGATTGAGGTAACTAAGGGTATACCTTAGCAGGTAGTGTGCTAGAAGGTAGTGTGCTAGAAGGTAGTGTGCTAGAATTATGCGTCGACCAGGATTTGAACTCACGACCTTCGCATTGTAGACCAACATGCTACCCACCAGCCTACACCCTAGCTCCCTACAGTGAAATTTTAGCGGCTAGTCTTTTTTCCCGAGCATCCAGAAATCTTCAAAAATATAGTTCATTTGTCATTTGCGGTTTTTTCCACTTAAGTTAAGCTAACGGACATTGGCCTCGATGCTACCTTCATTCGATGGATTGAAAGTATCCTGTCCGAACGCACTATACGAGTAGTATTAGATGGCGTTACTTCTTCATCTTTTCCAACTAATTCTGCTGTCCCTAAGGGTTCTATCCTATCGTATATCTTTGTATTCATTAACGACCTTTTGTCTTCTACTTTCAATTCTATCCATAGTTTTGCAGATGACAGTACTTTAGATAACACCTTTGAATTTAACTCTGCTGCGGATTCTCACAAGCAATATATTGCTTTCAAAGGCAGGGAGTTATTCCGTTCGCAAGACTCTGACCTCGGCTTAATCCTAAAATGAGGCAGGAAAAATAGAGTAGAGTTCAACGATGCTAAAACACAGGCCTGTCATCTTGCCCTTAAGCATGGTGTTCCAGCTTCTTCATCTCATTTAGCCTTGATGGAGTACCAATTAGCTTTTTAGATGAGTTTAGTCAGTTAAAGTTAAATAACCATCTTAATTGGAGCAAACATATCTTTGATGTTGCCCTTGATACCTCCAACCGCCTAGGAATTCTTCGCAAATTCAAAAAACATTTTACGCCTCACGACTTAGCTATAATCTAGAAGGCTTACATTCGACCTAGTTTAGAGTACAATTTCCATTTGGGCTGGAGCACCCAAAACACACCTTGTGCTGCTCGATGGAATCCAAAAGCACGCGTTCCGACTAATTGTAGATGACTTCTACTTCTTCTACAATGGCGCTACAGCCCAAATCGGATTTTGGCCTCCTGATATTCAGGATCCTTAGCATTTTTTTTTATTACTTATTGTGAAAGGGTTGTTAGCCCTTCGCACAACCCTCTTTCTACGATTTTTTTCATTTTCTTAGATTGAGGTGACCAAGGTATACCCAAGCAGGCAATGTGCCGGAATTATATGTTGCGCCGACCGGTATTTGAGCTCAAACCCTTCGTATTACAAGACCAACACACTACCTACTAGGCTATACCCTAGCTTGAGATAATTGGAGATGACACCATTACGATTTCTGTTCACTCCCTCGAGCATCGTAGGAATGTTGCAGTACTCAGCATTTAATATCGCTACTTTCATGGGAAATGTAGTGCGGAACTAAGATCAATCATTTCTCCACTTTACAATTTTTCCCGAAATACTCGTCAAGCTAAACGCGCCCACGAATCATTCATCTCCTGAACGTTCAGACTTTGGAACGCGTTGCCTGCTAGCATATTTCCAAGCAAGTATAACCTTCAGCACTTCAAAAATAATGTCCGTAGCCACTTCCATCTCTCTACCCCAAAATTCCCATAACACTACCAAATTTTATCCTTTTCCTATACCGACATAACTGTGTAATGCATGAAAGGGCGACCCCCTAAGTTAAAATCGGTGCCTTAAAAAAAACTTGAATTTCCGTAAAATACCTAATTTTCATCCACTTCCTTTACCGATTTAACTGTGCCATGCATTAAAAAGTGACCTCCTATGTTATACTCGGTGTCTCCTAGAGCTTAGAGTGATCGCATGTAATATCTATGTGTCTTCTAGTTTATGAACTTTGTCGCCACCCAGTCATGAAGTAGTTGGGTTGCTCCAGCTAAGTACGCCACCGGAAGTCAATCCAGCTCCGATATTAGTGTACTAAAATGTACGAGTAAAAGAGAAGACTTCATTGAACTCACCTGTTTTAATCGTCCCCCATTCGTTACGATTTCGCCGTTTCGTATCGATGCCAATACAATACCAAATTAAAACTGATACACACGAGACTATCAAAACCGAAACGCTTGCTACTCCTCTTCCAATCGCGAAAAAAAAAAAACAGAAATATTCACCATTAATTTTGGAATTTTTGAAACACCATTATTTCGAACAAACTTTATATTTTTCGGACTTCCCAGCCATATTAGCGGGCACATACAAACACCAATGATCAACAGCCAATAACAAAAGGACATATGGAACTTTCCGTCGCTGGCTTGTTCTCCCAACAGCTGTAGATTCTGCGAAGCGACCAATAGATTCGGGATACCGCCTCCAAAAATCGTCAAATCGAGCAGAATAGTGACAAAACAGCTCATGTACTTGCCATAGGTAAGTTCAGCGATAGCTGCATAAGGATACCTGTCACAATGGTACTGCTCAGAAATTTAATGGAACACAATCGGTGACAAATTGAACCTGTTCTTTTGGATAATGCTGGGATCTAGTTTCTCCGCAATTGTCCAGCATCGGCCTAGCAGAACAGCCGTGTAGATTTGAATGATGACGATGAACAGGACTAGTGGTATGCCGTATAGGCCACATCGGATTACTGGACGCGGTAAGGACACTATCGGGAAAACACCGAATAGATCGATAACGCATAAAACTGCGAAGAAAAGCGACAGCGTATTGGGCTTCTGTACATGCTGTATTTGCGGAAGTGCACTAAACGTTTTCGCTTCCAGATACGGCAATTGATCGTTCCGTAGAGCGGGCGTTAGAAGACGCCTTTTTTCCGGACGCGACATTATTGATTACGTTTTTCGTGACGAATTGCTATGAACTAAATTTCTACGAAGCGTTGCAAACAAGAAGTGTACCTAAGTTTATCTGTAAGGTGGTTGTTCTGAGGTATGCAGACAACAGGGCTGTACCGATATTGATAAGTGGTGCTCAAGATTTTAGTGTTCCTTTCTGAAAACTAGAAAGCAATATATATTTGAAAGTACATGATTCGTATATGGACACGATTCTGAAAAATTTAGTTATATGTCAGTAAGATTTGTATATAGTGTGTGGCGTTAGAGTCAATAAATTCCAATGGGAAATCCACGGATGCGTGATAATGATTGAAATGGCAATGCGTGATCACATTGATGAATATTTTTCAAATAGTAATTGGTTATCATCGCTGAGTATTGCAAAAAATACCTAAGCAACCATGCTTTGACGATGATATGTACAGCAAAAGGGTATAATAATTTATTTCAATTCCATCAAAACAATGATTAATTATAATAGTAAAAAAAAATACATCACACGAGTATCAACAAATATTTAAAATTTTAAAACAATAACAAATTATGAATCGCATAAAGCTAACTTTAACTTCATGCGAGATAAATTACAATCAATTCGGCAGTAGTTATTATTGAAAATAAACTGCCAACGAGTCGGGCGAAACTTTATTATTCTTGGGACAAGTTGCGGATGAGTGGAAAGTCAATATGTAGGTTAGAGTGGTTAGGGAAGGCTAAGTGAAAGGGAGTTCTTGGGCAGGGCTGTTGTCAATTAAACAATATTTCATTCGTTTCTGCAAGTTTGGGTTCTTATGAGGGGAGGAGCAGGGATAATAGTAAGGGCGGGTGGATGTTAATAGCTTTTCAATCATTTGCTTGAATCACGTCCAATATTCTCTGTATAAAATGTGTTTCATAGACGAAGTTGTGTAAAATTTTCATAAAATTCGGTGTATTTTACATTCACGAAACCAAACATTTGTATGGGAGGGGGTAGAGAAGGTAGGGGAATCGTAAAATTTGATATGTAGTTTTATTTCGCTTCTCTTGTAAGGTGCTTGTATAAAATTTCAAGTTCGTAACTTTTAGTTTGTTGGTTATTAGTTGATTTAATGAAATTGGTCAAAATGAGAGTTTTGTATGGGAAGGGGTAGAAGGGCAAGCGCGATTTCCAAACTTTTAAAGCAACTTCACTTGAATTATTTTTATATGTTTTTGTGCAAAATTTGAAATTGATAGCTTTTAAGAGTTTGCTGACAACTTATTTCTTAAAAATGCTCGAAAAAATAATTTTGTATGTGAGGGGGTACAGGAGGTAGGGGAATCGTAAGACTTGTGATGCAATTTTCTTTCTTTTCAGTTGTAAGGTGCTCGTACAAAATTTCAAGTTCGTAGCTTTCAATTTGTTTGTTATTAGTTGATTTAATGAAATTGGTCGAAATCATGCTTTTGTATGGGAGGGGGTAGAAGGGCAAGCGCGATTTCAAAACTTTTAACGTATTTTCATTTCAATTATTTTTGTAAGTTTTTGTGCAAAATTTCAAATTGATAGCTTTTAATAGTTAGGTGATAATTGATTTCTTGAAAATGGTCGAAAAAATAATTTTGTATGGGAGGGAGTAGAAGTTTTAAAGATTTTCAAACAGTTAAAAATTCATTCTTTTATGGATTTTTTTTAAATGCATTTTGCAAATTTTCAAGTTTCTACCTTAAAATTTCATTCAAAAATTTTCAGCTTATGTGCTTTTCATTTCACATGAAACACCTTGTGCACGTTAGACCAAGGGGGTCGGTGCATAACAATTGCAGAATTTTTATTATTTTTTATGTATGTATAATAAATAGATATATTGACCTGCAAAATTTAAACTTTGTATCTTTTACCAGAGCCCTAAAAAAATTACTCAAAATTTTTAACCTTTTTGCTTTCCACCTCCCTCCTCTTACACCCCCCAACTTAATTTTTTTACCAAAATTAAAAATTATATAGCTCTACATTCTGACAAATTTTTGATTTGATATCTGCTCTCAATTTTGAGATATAAGGTTTGAAATTTTGGAAAGTTCAATGCTCCCCATTTTTTGTCCAAATATTATATTTTTTTCGTATTTCTCTAGTATAGCTTAATATAAATACCAAGTTTCAATTGCATACCTCAACAAATAGCCGAGATATTGATTTTTAAGTGTTTTTCTTTGCACCCCCCCTGACCCACCCCCTTACAATAATTGTCCTCTATGTAAGCTGATTCCAGTGAATCTGTATGCCACCTTGATGGTCTAAAAATATACATTTTTTATGCTTAGTAATTTCTAAGATATAATCATTTGAAAAAAAAATTCGGCCGACAATTGGTTTTAGCCCCCCTTTTTTGCACCCCAATGGATAAAAAAATTAAATTAATTTTAAAAGTTGTCCCATAAACCCTTTTATATGTACATTGATTTTTAGCTTCCTAGCTGTAACCATGTTTGAGATATTTGAATTTTTAGTTTTCGGCTTAAGTGCTCCCCCCGCCTCCCCCTGAACCCCTACACCACCCAAAATGAGTGACCTCCTGAGATCCGCAACTATCTTCAATCCCTCCAAAAATGAACTTTCTATCTTGAAGGGTTTGGGAGTTAATGTGCTCTGAGCGTACGGCGGACTGCGGACGGCGGACGGCGTACAGACAGACGGATTTTTTTTTTTTGCATTTTTAGGCTATTTTAGTCATGAAACGCGAAAAAAATAAATTTCAGGGTAGCAATTTTTTTTTTTCCCAAGTCAATCACAATACTTTTTTATTAAAATAATGAAGTAATAAAAGAGAAGCGATTGGTTGGTTTTGTCCATAGTTGTTGCGATGATGTAATCCTTCCACAATCTATACATACATATGTATAGATTGTAACCATTCCACAATCTATACATACATATGCATAGATTGTGGAAGGGTTACTAACCCTTCGCTCAACATTCTATTTATCTACGAACTTTAATTTTCGCAGTTTTAGGTAGCCCAGATATACCCCAGGAGGAGGTGCATCCGGGAGGCCAAGGCTCGATATGGGCTGTAGCGCTATTGCATCATCAGATATACCCCAAAAGGCGGAGTACTGGAATTATACGTCGACTGGCATTTGAACTCGCCACCAACGCATTGAAAACCAACTTGTTACTCACTTGGCTACGACAAGGCTATTGTTATAGTAACAACGGAGTACCAAACACCCTGTATAAATATAATTATAGTGTCTGTCTGTTATTTGGTTAAAAATGGCTATAAGTTCGTTTTTGCTTTACTTTAGCAGTAACTAAGCAGAAACTCACGTTTTTAAAATTCTTCTCTGTCTGTCTATCCGGCTTTCACGCAAAAACGGCTTAACCGATTACAGTGAAATTCTCACAATTTATTAGGTATACTCCGAGATGTAATCTGCTTTTGGTTTTATTTCCGTCCCCTCACGCCTTCTTCCTCCTCCTATACAAAGTGACTCATTTTTAATAAGTTGTAATAATCAAATTTTATTAGAAACTATAAGAGTTATTAATTTGAAATTTAGAATATATTATTTCTATTACAAATGCAATCTTTTGGTATACAAGTTATTTAAATTTCCCCACTGTTTCCACCACCTCCCATACAAACTGCACTTTTTCATGAAATACTTTACACCAATTTTCTCAGTACGTGTAACTTTCATCGAGCTAAAATCTTGTACTAAATCTTTAATTAGCATCATTATTAATATCGGAAAAAATTAACCGTTTAACTTCACTTCTTCCACCCCCTCCAGTATATTGTGACACGATTCCATGACTGTACAAAAATTCGATTTTCTTGGAAAGTGTAAAAGTCACAGATCTAAAATTTAAAATATATCAATTGCATAATGATTGTAGTTGTTTTTAAAAAAATCAATAAAAACCCATCACTCCTTTCACCACCACCCATACACACTGCACTTTTTCATGAAATACTCCAAACCAATTTTCTCAATACGTATAGCTTTCATCGAGCTAAAATTTAAAATATCGAATCCTTAATTAGCATTATTATTAATATCGGGAAAAAAATTAACCGATTAGCTTCACTCCTGCTACCCCGTCCCGTACAATGTGACACGACTCCATGACTTTACAAAAATTCGATTTTCTTGAAAAGTGTGAAAGTTGCTGAACTAAAATTTAAAATATATCTGTTTTGTTTCTCGAAAAATCACCAAAAACCACTCCCCTCCTTCATATAAATTGCACAATTTCACTAAATCCAATGCATTAAGTTTCTCAGTACTTATTAAATTTTTGAAACGTAAATTTGGTACAAAACATTTTTATAGCATGATATGAAACAAATTAGTTCAGTACTATCACCCCTTCTACCACTCCCTATACAAAATTCTTAACATCACAAAAATTTCATTTGTAGTATCGTATAATTGGCTTTACGCAGAGTCGTAGTACTGTTATGGCTTTAAGCTTAATGTTATTTTATTTGGGCCTATTTTTAATTAGCACAAGCTATAACTACTCACATATCCTTCGTGTTCTTCAATACGAATATGGCCTTCTTCTTCTACAATGGCGCTACAGCGCAAATCGGACCTTGGCCTCCTGACATTCAGGTTTCTTAACATTTTTTTTTTATTATTTATTGTGGAAGGGTTGTTAGCCCTTCGCACAACCCTCTCTATGAATTTTTCATTTTCGTAGATTGAGGTGACCAAGGTATATCCAAGCAGGCAATATGCTGGAATTATATATTGCGTCGACCGGGATTTGAGCTCACGACCTTCGCATTACAAGAACAACACGCTGCCTACTAGGCTACACCCTTGCGAATATGGTCTTAGATCACGGGATTGATTTGATCACGAGCGTATCCCATACAAATGCCAGTATCGTGGTTTCATTCGTCATGATTTATGGTTCTGATTCCAACAAAGTACAAAGCATTGTCTGGAAAAGGCCATTAAACTAATCAGATTATATGTCCCGCATAATTTATTACTAACTACATTCTCAAAAATTGCTTATTTTCCAATTCTTACGCGGACAAAGTCGCGAGCGATCGCTAGTAGCAAATAACAAGTTGAGGAGCCTGAAGGTCACGGCCCGATTTGGCTAATGTTCATTGAAAAAGTTAACAATATATGTTATACAGATTGTCTTGATGGTATTTTCAGTTCTTATAAGTTTTATCTGTATAAATATAATTGTAATGTCTGTCTGTTATTTGTTTATAAATGACTATAAATAAGTTTTTTGCTTCATTTTAGCAATAACTAAGCAGAATCAAACGTTTTTAAAAAATTTCTCTGTCTGTCTGTCTGTCTTTCCGGCTTTCACGCAAAAACGGCTGCACCGATTGCAATGAAACTTTCACAGATTATTAGGTTTGTCTCGGGGAGTAATTTGCTTTAGGTTTTATTTTTCTCCCCTCACGCCTTCTACCCCCTCCCATACAAAGTGACTCATTTTCAAAAACTTATAATAATCAAATTTTCATGGAAACTATGAAAGCTATTAATTTGAAATTTAAAATATATTATTTCTATTATAAATGCAATCTTTAAGTATATAAATAGTTTGAATCCCCCAACTTCTTCCATCACCTCCCATACAAACTAAACTTTTTCATGAAATACTATACTCCAATTTTCTCAGTACATATAACTTTGATCGAGCTAAGATTTTGTATTAAATCCTTAATTAGCATTGTTAGTAATGTCAGGAAAAAACTAACCAATTAGGTTTACTCCTTCTACCCCCTCCCATACAATCTGACACAAATTCACGACCTTGCGAAAATTCGATTTTCTTGAAAAGAATGAATACTACTGTTCTGAAAATTAAAATATATGAATGGAATGATAATTGTAGTTACTCCTCAAAGAATAACTAAAAACTTTCCACTCCTTCCACCACCTCCTATACAAACTTCACTTTTTCATGAAATATTCTGAACCAATTTTCTCAGTACATATAACTTTGATCGAGCTAAACTTTTGTACTAAATCATTAATTAGCATTATTACTATTGTCGGGAAAAATTAACTGATTAACTCCACTCCTTCTACCCCCTCCCTTAAAATGTGACACAATTCCACGACTTTGCGAATACTCGATTTTCCTGAAAAGTGTGAATCTAGCTAATCTGAAATTTGTAAGATATCAATTACATGGTGATTATAGTTGTTTCTAGAAAAAATACCAGAAACCCGCCACTCCTTCTACCACCTCCCATACAAATTGTACAATTTCACTAAATCCAATGCACTAGGTTTCTCAAGTTACCTATTCAATTTTTCAAGATTAACTTTGGTGCAAAATATTTTTATAGTTCCTCTAGCATGATGTGATATAAATTAATTTAGTACTGTCATCCCTTCTATCACTCCCCACACAAGATTACAAAAATTTCGATTTCATCGGTAGTATCATATAATTGGGCTTTACGCACAATCGAAGTCCTGTTATGTATTTAAGCTTAATGTCATTTTATTTGGGCTTTTTTTAATTAACACAAGCTAAAACTATTCACATGACCTTAACGCTCTTCAGCACGTATACATATAATCTCGAATCACGGGTTTGATTTGATCATGAGCCTGTCCCATACAAATGCGAGTATCATGATCTCATTCTTAATAATTTATGGTTCTGATTCCAACAAAATACAAAACATTGTGTTCAAAGAGCCATCAAACTATGCAGATTGTTTATCCGATGTAATGTTCTATTAACTACATTCTCAAAAAATGTTATTATTGCGATTCTTACGCGGACAAAGTCGCGGGCGATCTCTAGTTAATAATGTATCTAATGAAAAAAGAGGTTTTATATTGATTCTCGTGTTTCGATTTTGTCTTAGAAAAATTTCCGCTTTTTTTCTTTTTTTTTCGTCATCTAATATTACGTTTTATACGTTTGAAGCTGCAAAGATTTTATGAGAAATATGAGTAAAGCTTGGTAAAAACTCGCCAGTGGACTTGCATTCAAACTGATCATTGCTTAGTTTTAGTATAATTCAAGTCATCAATGGCGCGGCAGCCCAAATCGGGTCTTGGCCTCCTGAAGTCGTCGCCTCCAATCGTCTCGATCCAAAGACCGCGTCCTCCAGCTACTAATTTTTAAGATGGCTTTGCTATCTTCATCAACCGAGTCTTCCCATCGCTTGCGTGGCTTGTCTACTGGCGGGTTACCACTCGCTTCTCCTTTCAGAGCACGTTTAGGGATTCTTCTGTCTTCCATTCGCTCTACATGACCAGCCCACTGCAGTTTAAGTAGCTTGACGAACGTTGAAGCTTCTGGCTCGTCGTAGAGTTGATACAACTCATGGTTGTATCTTATTCGCCATTCCGTTCCTTCCTTCACAGATCCCAAAATTCTTCGGAGGACCTTTCTTTCAAATGCGTTAAGTTTTTTCGGAAGTTCGCGTTAATGTCCACGTCGTGCTGCCACAACAGAGCACAGGCCGTATAATAGTTTTATATATCCGCAGCTTATTGTTCCTGTGCACTTTCTTGGATTTCATTATTGGATGTACCGAATAATACGTCTTACTTGCTAGTATTATCCGTCGTTTGATTTCGTCTGTTTCATTACCGTCCTTTGCTAGATTAGTACCAAGATATATGAAATTGTCCATGAAGTAGATTTCAAGTAATTAACCGAAAACACAGACACACTCTACCAAGTTTTGATTTTGATAATAATTTCTTCACCATCACCCCCTCGAGACAATAGTGGGAGGCAAACGAAATACGGGAGGAAGAGTCCATATCGTTCTATTGATGGCCTCAAAACTGTGTGTGGTAGGAAGTGTTTTCTCCGCAATATTTAACTTAAGCATATCTTTCCGTCTTCCGGATCATTGTAGTGTGTTCCAGGCAGAAGTGATGACAATAGAGAAGCCTTAATTGGCTTAAATGTAATGTATTATCTACTAAGGATATCGGCATCTTCACTGTTAGCCATGCCGCCATTGAATCCCTGGAATCAGTCTTGCGTACATCCAAGACTGTTCTTAATTGTCTCGCGTCTCTGAGGAGATGGCTGAACAATTCAGCATTGGCCTATGTTGGATACAAGGGCACAGGACAATTCTGTGGAACTGCAGGGCAACAAACTCGCCCGACACTGAACCACCTTGCAGATTCAATTTGAGAAAGAGAAGCTGAGTATGCCTCTCGCAAATTATAAGCTGCAACTTAAGGTGAATGCGATTAGCAAAGCCAACGACAGATGGGCAAACGGTGTTACATGGATTAGCTGTATCTAAAACGCTCTGGTAGACTGATCTCGCTAAACAAGCAGATGATTAGCTCCGTAGTCTTTTCAGGACACTGCCTGATAGGGAGACATGCTCAGAGGCTTGGCCTTCCGTTCAATGATTTTTGCAGGAGCTGCAAAGATGAGGAGGAGGAAGAGATGATTCTTCTGCTTTCTCTAGAAGAAAGAGACGCCACACACTTCTTCTCGGTAATCTGGTAAATGTGGAAGCCAGGAGCCTTTAACGCTTCATAGGAAGTTCCGGTTGATTCACCGAGTAGGAGTCTCTTCTGAGATCCTGTGGCATCAAAACGGACCAGCTTTTGGTCGATGTGCGCCCGGTCTTGTGTTTGGGCAGCGGCCTCTACTTACCTACTTACCTTGGTAAATGCAACCTGAATGACACACTCGTACAATTTCCATCATCCCGGAATTATACAACTTAGATTCGAACATGCCCAAAAACCGCTTAAAGTTTGGTGACTCTTGATTCAGTTTGATTCAATAATTTAACCATTACCTTAACTATCGCTCTCAAACAATTTGAAAAATCAACCTTTGTAGCCCTCTCCTGTTCTCTAACAGAATATTCAATCTCGTGAAAATTGATCTAAAGTCTTCGTTTAAATATATGCTAGCTCAATATTTCCTTCAGTATATGGTTGGTCGATAATTCGGGGGACACTCAAGATTTAATGGTTTTGATCAACTTTGACTATTTCTCTTTAAATATTTCTTTTCACCAACAATTTCATATTTCCTTCTTTTACTTAGTGTATATATTATTTTAGAAAATTAAATAAATTATTATCAGGCATACATTATAGTTCTCCATAAAACTTAAATACACCTCTGTTCTTAGGGCTTCATCACTGCAACATATGTGGTATCAAATAACATCGGTTTTACTCATATACGTACAAGTAATGCGTCTATACTCCACTTATATACGTTGTGCTGGTCAGGTTTATTTGATTGTTGGTGCCAAAGCCGAGTCAATAGCTTCGGTTTATTTATCATCAGTCTCATCAAAATATGAGTATAATTTCGCATCCATATCAATTAAAATTTTCTAATCGAATTCCTCAAATGTTTAATCATCACATCCCACATGATTCGAGTGTATAGAGCTCATAGATTGATACTGGCGAGTTTTCATTGCCATCTACAATATCTATGTTCTTTTTATGAATTGGTGTATGAGTTTTAGAAATATTGACAAAAAGCTTGGCAATGTTTTATAAAAAGTTGGAGTTTCTAGATAATGAACTAAATTGCAGATAACGTATATGTACGAGTCGATTTATCAGGATTGCTTTATCAAAAGTTTAATTCACGGTCGGTATTAAACGAAAAAAAAATCAGAATAATAAACGAATTTTGTAAAAAAAGAAACATATCGTCCCTACCATGTCAATCTATCGAATGTGAAAAAGTAGTTTTTTCATATTCAATACCCTGCTCTTGCATTGAGGACGATTCGCCTAGTGACATCTCGAATCTGTGGAAATGTCATTTCCAGCGTTCCTTTAAGGGCTACAGATTCGAGGTTTTGCCACCAATGCAGGGTATTGAATATGAAAAAACGACTTTTTCACATTCAATAGTTTGATATGCTAGGGACGATGTGTATCTTTGAAAAACAGAGCTTTCAAATCAGAATTATGCTTAAAATAGATTATACCCTCGGTATACGAAAGTCATTCAAGCCTCCATAAATCTAAATATTGAACCTAATGTAAAAACATAAAAGAACACTACGATTGCGCGTAAAGTGCAATCATGCGATTCTCTAAATGAAAGAAATTTTTAATTTTAAGAAACTTTGTATGGGAAGTCGTAGAGGGGGAGACTTCGAACTAATTTTTTCACATCATGCTAGAGTTGCTATCAAAACATACAAAATTTAAGGTTCAAAAATTTAATAGATACTAAGAAAATGAGTGTATTAGGCTTATGGAAATTGTACAGTTTGCATGGGAGATCGTACAAGGAGTGGGGATTTTTTTTTGATTTTTTCAGAAATAACTTCGAATATTATGAAATGGACATCTCTTAAATTTCAGATAAGTAACAATCATGCTTTTTAAGAAAATTAATTTTTTGTGAAGTTGTGAATTTGTGTCATATTGTATGGGCGGGGGTGGAAGCAGTCAAGCAAATCAGCTATTTTTTCTTTCATCGCAATAATAATAAATTTAAGCTCGCCAAATGTTATTTTTACTGATATAATTGCTTTAAATATTCATCAAAAAGTTCAGTTTCTCTGGGAGGTGGTGAAAGGAGTGGGGGATTAGAATCATTTTTATAAATCAAATTTATGATAAAAATACTATTTTCTGAATTTCAAATTATTAGCTTTTATAGTTTCCAAGAAAATTTGACTACTGCAAATGATTGAAAATAAATCATTTTGCATGGAAGGGAGTAGACGGGTAGAAGGATTGGAGCGATTTGGCGTGTTTACGAAATTGACCTTACTTTTTCGTCAAAAACGACGTATGCAAAATTTTAACTTTCTAGCTCAATGCGTTCTCGAGCAAGAAAGCGAACGAACGGACGGACGGACGAACATCCGGTTGTGAAATTTTTGGCCGACAACAAATATTTTTGTACCCTTGACGACTCTGAGCGAACATTATTTCTTACTTTTACTTTATTCGTCGACACGATTAATTGAAGAGAATTGGGATATGACACCTAATGTGGTATGCAAAATATTTCGTGTTGAATTTAAGATTTGTAGCTTTCATTATTTTCAATTGGACATAGTTCTCCTGAAAATGAAGCATTTGCATGGGAGGTGGTAGAGGAAGTGGAGCGTTTAAGACGATTTTGAAACTGCTTATCATCATCCTTATCACCCCGCTTTGATTCAATTTCAAATTCGATTGTTTTAATATATTCGAAGGAGATATGCTTTTCTTGAATTTATAATACAGATATTTGTATGGGAGGAGGTAGAAGGAGTGAAGAGGAGCTGATAATTTTTCTTAGCATTTATTGCAATTATTAAAAAACAAATTCTGGCAAAATTTTAAGTTTATACTTTTTCTAGTTTTAATGGAAATCGATATAATGCACTTAACAAAAATTATCCATTTGTATGGGAGGGGGTAGAAGGAGTGTACGGATCAAAACAAATTTCTTACTCGTTATTGATATTTTTATTTTTATACTTTATGCAAAATATGAAGTTGATAGCTTTAACAGTTTTGAAGAAAAATAATTTAGTTTAAATTTCAAAATTTCGTGAAATTTGTATGGGAGGGGGTAGAAGGAGTAAGGTGAAGTTGATAATTTTTTCAATTCTGTTTGAAATTATAATAAAACTAATTCTGGCAAAAATTCCTTTTTGTAACTTTGCTAGTTTCAATGAAAATCGAAAAACTGCGTTTTTCAAAATTATGCATTTGTATGGGAGGGGTTAGAAGGAATGATGGGATAGGATCAATATTCCGTCTTTTTAATAACATCAACATCAATTTTTGAAAATTTCGGAATTTCGTGAAATTTGTATGGGAGGGGGTAGAAGGAGTGAAGGGATGTGGCCCGTTCACGAAATTAAAGTTACTTTTTTGCTAAAAATGACACACAACAAATTTCAGCACGATAGCTCAAAGCGTTCGAGAGTTATGCTGTAGACAGACGGACAGACGGACAGACAGCAACTCGAATTCGAAGTTTTTGAGCGACAACAAATATTTCTGTACCCTTAGCGGCTCTGTGCGAGCATTATTTCTTAGTGTAAACACAATATACTCTCAGATTTCATCTAGAGTATTAAAAGCCCTAAATACATGAAATATTAACTGGTCGAAAACCTTTAAAACTTCTACCCCCTCCAATACAAATTTTTTTTTAGACCATTTTCAAGAAATCAATTATCACCTAACTATTACAAGCTATCAATTTCAAATTTTGCACAAAAACCTTTAAAAATAGTTGAAATAGAATTGCGTGAAAAGTTCTGAGATCGCGCCTGCCCTTCTACCCCCTCCCATACAAAAGTATGATTTCGACCATTATTAAGAAATCAATTATCATCTAACTATTTAAAACTATCAATTTGAAATTTTGCAGAACTTACAAAAATAATTGAAATGAAATTACGTTAAAAGTTTTGAAATCGCGCTTGCCATTCTACCTCCTCCCATACAAAACTATGATTCCGACCAATTTCATTAAATCAATAATTAACCAACAAACTAAAAGCTACGAACTTGAAATTTTGTACAAGTGCCTTACAACAGAAACGAAATAAAACTGCATATCAAATTTTACGATTCCCCTACCTTCTCTACCCCCTCCCATACAAATGTTTGGTTTCGTGAATGTAAAATACATCGAATTTTATGAAAATTCTATGCAACTTCGTCTATGAAACACATTCTGTACAGAGAATATTGGACGTGATTCAAGCAATCAATTAAAAAGCTATTAACATCCACCCACCCTTACCCCTCCTCCTCTCCTCATAAAAACCCAAACTTGCAGAAATGAATGAAATATTGTTAAATTGACAACAGCCCTGCCCAAGAACTCCCTTTCACTTAACCTGCCCTAATCACTCTAACCTGCATATTGACTTTCCACTCATCCAAGAATAATAAAGTTTCGCCCGACTTGGTGGCAGTTTATTTATTTTAATAATTAAGTATTATAATAGACTTGGAAAAAAAACAAATTTTCTACTCTTACATTTTTCATGGCTCAAACAGCCTAAAAATTAAAAAAAAAAAAAAATAATCCGTACGCCGACGTTAATGCTCAGTGCACTCCTTCAAGATAGAAAGTTCATTTTTGGGGGGATTGTAGATAGTTGCGGATCGCTGGCGGTCACCCATTTGTCCCGGGGGGGACAAAGCACTACAACCGAAAACTAAGAATTCAAATATCTCAACCATGCTTCCAGCTGAAAATCAACAGGGTTTGTGGGACAAACTTTAAAAATTTAATTTCTTTATCCATTGGGGTCCAAGAAGGGGAGGGGCTAAAAACAAATTGTCCGCCGAATTTTTTTTTCAAATGATTATATCTTCAAAATTATTTATCATGAAAAATTCATATTTTGGGACTAATGGTCCCAATGGTGGTATACAGACCAATCAGAATCAGCTTTAAAGGAGGCTAATTATTGAAAGGGGAGAGTCAGAGGAGTGCAAAGAAAAAACACTTAAAATTGAATATCTCAACTTTCTCTTATGCTACGTAATTGAGACTGGATCATATATTATGCTATACTAGAGAATTATGAGAAAAATATAAAATTTGGACATAATAGTAGTGGGGAAAAATTAGAAGCATTTTAAAAATGGTGCACATTCCAAAATTTTAAATCGTTATATCTCAAAACTGAGTACAGATATCAACTTGAAGTTTTGTCAGATTGTAGAACTACAGTGGCTCACAGCTTATTTCGTACAGTGCTATTTTTAAACTATAGAACACTGTATCTTAAAAACTAATTAGAAAATCATGAAATTTTGAATGAACATGCTTATTAATTACCATAAAAAAAAAAGTTTGCAAAAATAAATTCTGACACTCTTAAGGCTGAAGAGACCGAAGGTTTATTTCATGCAGATACTTTTCTCCAATTCTGTCCGATCGTGTCGCGCTGTATAGCAGGACTTTCTTTTTGTTTACTTTTTTTGGAGAATTGGCAACTAGCTGTAGTTAATATTTAGTGTGATATTTTACATGAAAAGGACAAGGAGTGCTTTTTGAAAAAATGGGTCGTCGCACGACAATTGAGCAGCGAGAATTAGTGATAAGTGTAACAAGATGTTTCTTTACACAATGTTATTGCGTAGTAAGACGCGTAAGGCATCGACGACATGTTCATGATTGTCAGTAGATGATTGACTTTCAAAGTGTCGTGTTGTGTATTTTTGTGCCTATGGGGTAAGTTTTCTTACTAAGTGCTTTTCGTGTGTCGGTTTCGGTTTGCATAGGTGCATGTGATTTATCATTATTATTATTATTATTATTATTATTTAGGCATAGATATACATGTTTCTTCTGATGGTTTGAGTGATGTTGCGATCTTGGGCGGGAGCTGAACCCCTATGAATGGCGATCCTTCTTAGGTGGCATGAGGGACTGGTAGGGTATCCTCCCTCTCTCGTTTACATGGGTATCCACGTGTGGGATGGTGATCCTCCCCATTGTTGGCATGTGTTTGTCCCATACGGAATAGTGATGGCGAATCCTCCTATGTCCGCGGGAAAGTGTTGATCCAGTTCGCAACATCGGTGCTGAATTAGTGCTATTTATATATAATGTATTTTGTGGTGGTCGTGGTCATCCACTGGAGAGATGCACGTAAAAGTACTTATAGGTTGTCAATTTTATATAATTGCAGAGTTGACGGCCAGTCACCAGCATCTACCGGCAACCCTCGATGGATTATATACTACAAGCGTACGTGTGTGTGCATTGTACATAAGATAAATAAAACAAAAAAAAATCTGATATAAAATTATTTTTCTTACATAAGTCACTTCAAGAACGGGCTATCCCAGCGAAAAATTGCACAATTTGTTAATTTGAGTCCCTTCACAGTGCAGAGTGTCATTGACCGCTTCGTTCATTAAAATCGTATTCAAGATAAGGGCAGAAGCGCGCCAAATACAATTTTAAACTCGTCTGATGAACGATTTACTGTACGTAAAATCATGGCGAATCCAAAGTTAACGGCTCCAAAACTAGTCGCGGAGATACAGCAAAGACTAGGTAAGTCATGTAGTGCAGAAACTGTCCGCCGTGTGCTCCGAGACCACAAATTCAATGGTCGAGTAGCTAGAAAAAAACCATTCATAACCAGAAAAAACCAGCTGAGTTGCCTTGCCTTTGCTAGAGAGCACGCCAACGAAAATTCGGACTTCGGGAACAGCGTTATATTCTCAGACGAGTCTAAATTCAATATCTTTGGCTCTGATGACATGGCATACGTATGACGGAAACCTATTGGGGGTTGGAATTAATTCGTAGCGTTTTTTTGCAAAGTTTGATGGTTTATTCTGAAAATATTATTACAGTGGTATTATTGTCAACTCCCAGCGATTTTGATAACTGTGCAAGCGTTTGACACGAGCATTGTCACCAATTCTTCATCTTCAAACTTTTTCGGATGTCCGGGACGCTCCTTGTCTTTCAAGCGAAAATTTCCATTTTTGAACCGAGCGAACCACTTTCTGCACGTTTGCTCAGCTAGAGCATATTCACCATAAACGTCTACTAAAATGCGATGACTTTCCGCGGCACTTTTCTTCATGTGGAAGTAATGAAGCAACACTCCCCGCAAAAACAGATTTTCGGGCACGAACGTTGACATGTTTGATGACGCACAACAAAATGTTATAAA
Source organism: Chorisops tibialis (assembly GCA_963669355.1). Classification (NCBI taxonomy): domain Eukaryota; kingdom Metazoa; phylum Arthropoda; class Insecta; order Diptera; family Stratiomyidae; genus Chorisops; species Chorisops tibialis. The sequence goes on from OY770264.1 coordinate 137,726,149, forward strand.
CTCGATAAAGAAATGTCGTTCAGTGGACTAGATGCGCCATGACAGTAGCTTTATGGAGAATATTTGCTTTTGTATATGTGACTACGGATACTTGATTAACGCCACCTTTTGTAAAACGCTACGAATTAATTCCAACCCCTAATAATACTGAGCTACAAAAAGAAAATTTAAAAGCTACAGTGGAGCATGGCGGCGGAAGCGTAATGGTTTGGGCCTGTATGTCGGCAGCCGGGATTGGAAATTTGGAGTTCATTGAAGGTAACATGGACAAAACCATGTACCTCAACATTTTGAAAAAAAGTTTGCTCCAGAGTGCTGCGAATCTTGAAATTCCAAACATATTCTGTTTCTAGCAAGACAACGACCCTAAGCATAAGTCTGGTATTGTGTAATCTTGGCTGATTTGGAACTGCCCGCATGTTATGTCCCCGCCGGCACAGAGTCCAGATATGAATGTAATAGAAAATTTATGGGCAATTTTCGAAAATAATATTCGGAAACGTAGTATTTCCAACAAAGGAACAATTGAAAAAAACTATTTTAGAGGAGTGGACGAAAATTACCCCAGAAACTACACAAAAACTTGTGGATTTTATGCCAAAGAGACTTAACGATGTAATAAATGCAAAAGGCTACCATACCAAATACTGAATTTTGTAGAAAATTTAACTTTTTTCGGATGTGGTAGGGGGGATCAAATCGTTCAGCTGGCTGTCGGTTCCGTATCCTATTGCAGCATTGATATTCTCGTAATCTGGACTGGTCATGTTTTAAGCAGATTTCAAGATATTGATGGTTACAAGGAGATTTATCTCTAAAGTGATTCGCAAGTGTACGTACTATCTAGATGGTGACCTTCATAAAGTAGAGGAGTAAACCTCGTATATAAAAATCCCCTAATCCACGGTGGAACAGCATATGCCAATGGATGAATGGTTAGTGGGTAACTAATCATTAATATGCGAACTTTGGATACCAGGCGCCCTCCAGTTTAAATTAGCCTTCCCCTGGTAATGCGAAGCTCTGCCAGGGGTGACTCTACGTTGTCGCGCTACTCGTGGGAATTAAATGGATAATCCAAAAGTAACTAAAAGGGCAGATGCACCCCCTAAAGCATCACAAATAACGGCTGATGTCGTAAATGAAGAGGAAAAACTAACAACAAATCCTCCACCAAAAGTGCGTGAAGCAGTGGCTAGTCCTCCGAGCACAATGAAGAAAAACAGACCGCCACTCAAAGCGGATACCCGTAGTAAGCCTCTAGTGGATGAGCAACTGTTATCAGCAGATCTGAAACAGCTAACGCTAACAGAAAAGAAAAAAAGGCTAAGCGGAGCTGCCCGGAAACGGTACTCTTACCATCGTAATCAAGGGAAAACCGCAAATGAAGCGTATGATCTTGCTTGCCAGTCGATCGAAAAGACGTTATCGCCAGCACAGAAAAAGGCAATGAAAAGAGGCAGAACCTCTTCTACAACACCGCCATCTGTGGGAAGTGGTAGCAAAAGGCCCAAAATAGTAAGCAAAAATGTAGTGCGTAGACCTGCAGATGAGGCTCAGCCCTCCACGTCGGGCACAAGCTACAGAGACGCAGTAAATGGGATCAGGATCGGAATAATACATACCGAACATCCTCACAAGATTCTCAATGCGGAGCAGCTAGCTGCAATACAAGAGAACATACTGAAAGAGATTCCCAACGCGGCAAAAGAGGAGATAATTCCACAATTTGGTGGACTCAGCCTTAAGCCAGGTTGGATGCTGATCATTTGCCTAGATGAGCAAACCGCAGCATGGTTTGAAAAAACAGCAGAAGGCATCAAGCCGGACGAGTCCACAAACATCAGGGCAGTCCGTGAGGAGAATATCCCGCAATTAGAAATAATCACGGGATATTTTCCTCAAGAGACAAAGACATCAGAGGAAATTTCCACTTTCATCGATGAGCAAAATGCTGGTTTGTGTGCCTCTAACTGGAAGGTTCTCAGCAGAAGAGTAGAGGGCACAAACACCATCATAACCTTCTCCATCGACGGCCAATCGATGGAAAAGCATAAGCAAAAGAGGCATAGAGTCTGCTTTAAATTCTCTAGCGTGACTCTCCGCCCAAAGGTCAAGGAGTTCAAGAGTGGCGAGCCGCAGTTGAACGAAGATGGCCATAACTCTAAACAAAATTAGAGTTATTCAAGCGAATCTCCATCGTGCAGCAGCGGCCATGGACACAATAACATGGAGATTCGCTAAAGAGGAATTCCACATAGCCCTAATTCAAGAACCGAGAGCCGCTACGGGCAAAATTATTGGGATTCCTAAAAAAATGGGTAAGATGATCTCTGATAAAAGAAGTGACAGACCAAGAGCTGCAATTCTAATATCATCAGAAATTAATTACCTAAATATGCCTATTTTCATCCGAACAGATTTAGTAGCGGTACTGGTGAGAATACCTAAGGCAGGAGGAAGCCAAGAGGTAATAACTGCCGCGGCCTACTTTCCGGGGGAGGAGTAAGAGGCGCCACCTCAAGGCGTCACGGAGCTGGTGGAATACAGCAGAATCCACAACATACCAGTCATTCTGGGCTGTGACGCTAACGCATATCACACAATCTGGGGAAGCAGTGATATCAACAAAAGAGGTGAGTCACTTTTGGAGTATCTTACTACTAACAACCTAGACGTAATAAATAAAGGTAACACACCGACTTTCGTAAACTCAGTTAGGTAGGAAGTACTTGACTTAACAATAACAAGCCCCTGCCTGGCTGACAAGTGCGAAAATTGGCACGTATCAAAGGAAGCCTCATTATCAGATCATAGGCATATCTGTTTTGATATTAAGACTTCATTTGAATATATCGGACAATACAGAAACCCTAAACGCACCAACTGGAGTCTGTATCAGTCAGCCCTAGAATTTGGACTAGGTATCGAAGATGAATCAATAAGCAGCCCAGACTGCATCGATAAAATCACGAACAAACTCGTAAACAATATAATTAATGCTTACGAACAAAGTTGTCCTGTTCTACGGAAAAAAGGGCCAAACAAGCACCTTGGTGGAACGAGGAACTAGCGACAAAACGCAAGCAAACTGGGAAATTGTTCAACAGAGCAAAGACCTTAGGGAATTTTGACGAATACAGAATATAACAATCTTCTAAGAAAGTTGAAAAAAGAGTCTTGGAGAAGATTCTGTGAAGAGATAGAGGATCTTCCAACAGCCTCAAGACTTCAAAAGGTGTTATCAAAAGACACCCCGATAAATATCGGACTTTTGGAGAGACCGGATGGGTCCTCTACTAGAAGCAGCAAGGAAACCCTTGAGGTGTTATTGGCAACACATTTCCCAGGCTGCAAAATAATAAACAACAATGAGGATTTGGAGGCGGAAGAAAGGACATATCGTCAAACTCCGCATAGCAAAAGCATTGCTGGTAAAATCTTCACTCCGAAAAAGATCAGATGGGCGATCAACACCTTTAAGCCTTACAAATCAGCGGGAGTAGATAAAATATTCCCCGCATTACTGCAGAAGGGGTTAGAGATCTTAATGCCAATAATGATAAAGATCTGTAAAGCCAGCTTTATTTGGGGATACATCCCAAAAATTTGGAGGAAAGCGAGGGTGGTATTTGTACCGAAGGCAGGGAACCGTCCCATGGATCAGCCTAAGTCATATCGTCCTATAAGCCTTAGTGTTAGTTAGAGTTAGTACCATTTACAAATCTAAGGAAAATGTACACCATACCCCCTTTAATAAATGGTACAATAATACCCTTTTTAGATGAGGTAAAATATCTGGGTGTTATACTAGATAGAAAACTCAACTGGAATAAACATATAGAATGGACTCACGCCAAAGCACTAAAGGCATTTTGGGCCTGTAAAAGCTTATTTGGCAGAAAATGGTGACTAAAGCCCAAAATGATTTACTGGTGCTACAGAACAATCATTCTTCCAATAGTCACATACGGATCAACGATATGGTTGACTAAAACTTTACAAAGAAAAGCACAGCTTACGCTAAAAAAAATCCAAAGGCTAGCTTGTCTTGGTATCACAGGAGCTATGAAAACCTGTACCACAGCGGCAATGGAAATGTTCCTTAACATCCCTCCGATACATCTTCAAATAAAAAAGGAAGCTATCAAAGGGGTGTTACGCATACAGAGGGAAAACAAGTACAAACCAGGGGATTTTAGAGGCCACCTCAAAATCCTAAGAAACCCAAAATTGGAGGTTCTAACCTCCACACTATCGGATGTTATGCCGACAAAATATAACTTACCTTGAAACCCCTTTCAAAGTTGTAATCAGAGAACGCAAGGACTGGCAATCCTCGCTACCTGAAATGGAAGAGGGATCAACCATCTGGTATACAGATGGTTCGCGCACCTCTGAGGGGATAGGAGCCGGAATCAAAGGCCCTAACTTCTCGGTTTCAAAACCACTCGGCAAAGAAGCCACAATCTTCCAGGCTGAACTAATTGCAATGGAGTTATGTATCCATGAGAATATAAGGAGAGCTCATCGCAACAAATCAATTTATATCCTATCGGATAGTCAGGCGGCTCTCAAAGCCCTAACATCCAATAAACACGGATCGAGGTTAGTTTGGGACTCTCTTCAAGACCTAATCATCCTGGGGAAAAGGAACGACGTAACCTTAATTTGGGTACCAGGACATATGGGAATTGAGGGAAACGAAGAGGCTGATCGCCTTGCAAAAAATTGCGCGGAAAAAAACTTTATTGGTCCAGAGCTATTCTGCGGAAATCCAAAAGGGCATCAAAGCTCGACACTTAAGAAGTGGGTTGAACAAGAACACAAAATCTACTGGAATAGACTTCCAGGCATATCAACCTCAAAAAAAATAATCATAGCACAAAAAAAACAAAGTGGAAGATATCCTAAAATTCAGAAAGAGCGATATTAGTACTCTAATTGGCCTAATGACGGGGCATAGTGGAGTGAACCACCACCTCAATAATATGGCTTAGCTGAAACCGACATCTGCCGTTTCTGTCTCGAAGACTCAGAAACGACAATACATATCCTATGCCACTGTGATGCAGTGGCAAGGAAAAGGCATAATCTTCTGGGGAAAGGTTTCATTTCCACCGCAGAACTAGCCAACATGGCTCCCTTACAGATACTCAAATTAGCTAAAGCTATTGAGTTATGGTAGGGTATAGGGGCAATAATCGCACAATAGGCCAAAAAGGCCGCAGTGCTCTCACGTGTTCCCCTAATATAAATAATAATAAAAAGCTGTCAATTTGAAATTTGCAAAAAGCTATCAAAAATAGTTGAAATGGAACTATGTCAAAAGTTTTGAGATCGCACTTGCCCTTCTACCCCCTCCCATCCAAAAGTATGATTTCGACCAATTTAAATAAATTAACCAACAAATTAAAAGCTACGAACTCGAAATTTTGTACGATCACATTACAAAAGAAATGAAATAAAACTGCATCACAAATTTTACATTTCCCTTACCTCCCTTACCCCGCCCCATACAAATGATTGGTTTTTTGGTTGAATGTAAAATACACCAAATTTTATGCAACTTCGTCTATGAAACTGACATTCTATTCAGAAAATATTGAACGTAATTCAAGCAATCAATTGGAAAATTATTGACATTCACCCACCCTTAATATCACCCCTTCCCCCTCCCTCCACCCTTTAAAAACCCAAACTTGCAGAAACGAATGAACTATTGATTACATGTACTGGAGCTATTGATCGTACTCGCAACTAAGTGTAAAATTGGCATCATCCTTGCCCGAAAGGGAGTTCCACTTGTGAAAGGGGGTTCCACTTGTGAAGGGGGGTTCCACTTGTGAAAGGGGGTTCCACTTAATCTTCCCTAACCACTTTAGCTTGCATATTGATTTTCCATGCATCTTTAACTTGTTCCAAAAATAATAAAGTTGCGCCCGACTTGTTGACAGTTTATTTTTTTCGCATTATTCAGTAAATTAGAGTAGCTCGTATATTTTTTTCTCGGGTCGGCAACAACCACCTTGTTATTAAGAAAAATGCATCTTTTAAAAACAAAAGTAAGAAACCTTATTTCAGATTAACAAAACACTTTAAATTCTCATCCAAACTGCAACAATTCATCAATAATTCCAATAACTTCATTTAATTCCTTGGTTTGAATTTCAGCCAGAATCCGTTCTTCGGTGCAAACTTAAAACCCGAAGTGGAAAGTTTGATGGGAATAGAGGTTTTCGGTGAAGCTTCAAATTTGAATTCGGACAAAATATAGAAGAGGACTGCTTTGGTTTCCATTAGAGCAAATCTCGATCCTGTAAAATGGAAAATTTTTAATCATCAGAAATAAGCAAACAAATCGAAAGAGTACTCACCAATACAATTTCGTGGTCCAACTCCAAACGGCATGTATGTAAACGGTTTAATTTTCCCCTTATTTTCATCACTGAATCTTTCCGGATCGAATTTTTCCGGATTCGGATGAAAATCAGAATCATAATGAATGCCAACAATTGGAATTGAAATAACATCGCCCACACGAATTTGAATATGTTGATCGGACGAATCGTCAGAAATGGTGTACGGCTTAGTACATACACGATCAGTTCCTATTGAAGCCGGCCATTTGCGCAATGTCTCCGAAAGGACCATATCCATATATTTCATTTTCTGTAGAACTTCGTACGTTAAGGGTTTTCCATCTAACTCCGCCCGGATACCGTCGATTTCCTCAATCAACTTTTCCTGAACTTCGGGATTTTGCATCAATTCATGAGCAGAGAAACACATTAAAGTTGCCGTGCTTTCGAAACCTGCGACAAAAAACAGGAAGCATTGCGCTACAATATCGACGTCGGACCAATTACGGCTTACAGCCCTCTGGCCGACTACTGATTCTTGAGCGGTAGCAAATCCATCGCTAGCATCACCTTTCCCTAGATCAGAGGATTCTAAAGTACCCTTTCGAGCTTGCATCAATAAGTTGATCATATCAGGTCGAACGATTCCATGCTCGTTACGATGCTTCATGGTGTTCAAGACGAGGTCGGTGAAATAATTTGTAAATTTCTCATCGAACAGACGAATTTTAAGTAACTGTAAGAATAGTACAAATATAATTTAAAGTAAGTCGTTCACATTCTCGCTTTTACCTTCCCTAAAGCTTTGAAATTAGCAAATAAAAAAAATTTTAATGCCGCAAATCCGGAGAAATTCACTGCTTTCCTTCCCATCGTGTAGAACTGATTGTCCTTTTCCGTTAGCGAATTAATCTCAAGACCAAATGCACATGTCGCGATTACATCATTAGTGAAGCGTGAAAAAAACTCTTTAACATCAACTTCGTCCAATTCACCAGTTCCAGTCTGACTTTTTAAGTGTTTACTCGCTGTTTTCCCACATTTGTCGATTAATTCGAACATCTGACGCATTTTGCTACCGGTAAACGCCGGACTCAATGTTGCTCGCATATCCCTCCATTTTTGATCTTGCAAAGCAAACAAGTTGTTTCCAACCATTGGTTCGGTTTCGGGTGCGAAAAGCAAACGATGATTCATAAAATAATCGAAATCTTTAACTGTGATCTGTTTGATAATGTCAGGATCGTTGATTACAAGAACTGGATTGCGCAGCTCAAACCATCCACTATATCTGGAAGCAAAATTGTTTCGTGATTTCGATATTGTTTCCTTCTTACAGCAGATAATTTCAATAAATTAAAAAAAAATATTTTTGCATAACATGTTGGTTTGAAACTTTCATTCAACATTATCGATTACTATGCATGCTTGATTTTGATCATGCAGCATTGCAGATTTTACGATAAAATTTTTCGATTTTTCGGGGTCTTAAATTTGAGGGTAAACATAATAGAACTATGGTTGTCGGTAAGCACCAATCAAAAGATACTCTAGATTAGAGATACTCGATACACACCAGCTCTACTCTGCTAATAGAATTTAGACAATGCATGTAAAGCGATTGACCGGGAAATTTTGTCCGAAATTTTAAACTTTTCAATTCTTTTTCTTTTATGAAATTAACACAATAATAATGAATTGTTATTTACGAAAGTCATATTTATTTTCGATTGTAATGAGTGAATCTATACAAAAATTTGTAATTTAATGCCATGTCCATATATATGAAAACCGTCGAGCTCAAGCAAACTACAAGTTTGACTGTTTTTCATATTCTTATGTTACCTTCTTGTACTTCTAAACTCACTCAGAGCTATTGGTATTATTGCATTATCTAAACTCTATTAGGAGAGTAGTGTTAGTGTGTATCGAGTATCTCTCCTTTAGATGAAATAGAGATTTTGGTGATTCAAAGAGAGAAGAATTGTTAATGAACCATTATTTTATTTTTTGCTTCGAATTACATGTGGTATTTTTTCGGTTCAATTTTTGGGTTATTGCCAACCCTGTTGTCTTTGTCGATCATTAATAAGTAAATCTGAAATAGTTTGGAATGATGATAAGTTTAATATTTTTTAAATTTATGTACAACTTATACCGTAGCACAAATATTAGAGCGTTTTCAAAAATATCTTTATTAATAAATCTTTCTGTCTTAAATTATTATGTTAATAAACTGACTTGTAAGTGCCAAACATGAAATAATTGTGGGAAAAAAAATATAAAAGGACTACGATTGAGCGAAAAGCCTTAACATAAGATACTCTAGAAAGCATTAAACTAATTTTTTCACAGCTTCAAAAATTGAATAAGTACTGAGAAAATTAATGAGTTACATTTAGTGAAATTGTGCAGCTTGTATGGGTGGTAGAAGGAGTTAGGGGTTTTTAATAACCATTAACATTATGCAATTGATTTCTCTCAAATTTCAGATCAGTAACATTCATTTTTAAAAAAAAGAAAAGTTTTTTTATGAAGTTGTAAAAATGTGTTACATTGTATGGGAGGGGGTGAAGCGAATCAGTTATTTTGTTTTGATCTTAATAATAATGGTAATTAAGTATTTAGCACAAAATTTGAACTCGATAACTGTTATACATACTGAGAAAATTGGTTTATAGTATTCATTAGATAGTGCAGTTTGTATGGGAGGTGGTGGGAGGAGTGAAAGGATTCGAATAATTTTCATACTATAGATCATATTTATAATATTATTTAGTTCTTATAAATGATAGGAGAAACGGATACAGCGCTTCGGATACGGACTGATCCTACGGTAACGACTTTTGGCATTCGAAAACGGACTATGATTGGCTTCTGGAACGTTCGAACATTGAATGACGGGGAAAGAGCTGGGGTTACTCGGTCCTTGCACCGCCAATCGGTGATCGACCGTGAAATGGAGCACTATAACATCCAAATCTTGAGCTTGAGCGAGGTCAGGTGGACAGGATCAGGAGAAGAACAAACCCCTAGCGGAAACACTATTCTGCACATTGGCCCTGAAAGTGAAGCCAGAAATGGCGTGGCGTTCGTCCTTACACCGAGAGCGAAAAACAGTCTCATTAGCTGGGAACCAATCGGATGGGATTATCGTCGTCAGGCTCAGGACCCGTGTCAGAAACGTCACAATTCTGCAGTGCTACGCACCAACTAATACCGCAACATCTGGTGACAAAGAGGAGTTTTACAGCCAACTGAGTGCCACCTTCGAACGTGTTCCAAGAGATGATATTATTATCATCTCAGGAGATATGAACGCTCAGGTTGGATCGGACAACACTGGACTAGAACACGTCATGGGAAGGCATGGTGACCCTTGGGTCGACGCGTCACGATCTTGGATTAAGAGACCCGAAAACGGCGAATTATTTGTGGAGTTTTGTAGTACTTGGCAAATGGTCATCGGAGGCACCCATTTTCCACACAAGAGTCATCATAAAACATCTTGGGTTTCCCCTGATGGTGTTACTGAGAACCAGATCGACCATTTGGCTATAAGTCGCCGATGGAGAAGATGTCTCCTGACGTGGGGAGCGATCACCACTTGATGGTTGCCTGCTTGAGATTGTGTACAGCAGCTATCCGACGACCACAAATTCTTCAAATGAAGCGCAAGCTTAATGTGGATAAACTTAGAGATCCCAACAAAAAACGCGAATACACCACTATTCTATATTCCGGAAACAGAACAACTACCAAACATCCATCCGCAACAATCCTCTATTAGCGACGATCCCCCAGATAAGGAAGAGATAGTTTTCGCCATTCGGTCAATGGTGGGAAGGAAAGCTCCAGGTATAGACGGACTACTAACCGAACTCCTCAAAGCGGACCCGGAAATAACAGCCGATATACTCCTCCCACTCTTCACTAAGTTGTGGAGTGAAGGAAGATATCCGACTGAATGGAAGGAGGGCGTCATTGTGGAAATTCCGAAGAAGGGCGACCTTCGGGATTGTGGCAATTGGCGTGGTATATGTCTACTTACTGCCGTATCAAAAATTATGGCTAAGGTAATTCTCAATAGAATTAGTGATGTCGTCGAGAGCACTCTCGAAGTTTATCAGGCTGGATTCCGTAAAGGGTCGTCTTGTACCGACCACACAAATACCCTACGGATAATATTAGAGCAGTCAGCCGAAATGGGTTCGCCACTACATCTCATGTTTGTGGACTTCGAGAAGGCTTTCGACAGCGTTAAGCGAGATTACATATGGAATGCTTTGCATAGGAGAGGTATTCCAGATAAGGTCATAGCTGTGATTAAAGAATCCTACGAAGATGCAAGGTGTCGCGTCTGCACTGGAATGTGGGGAAGATAAAGGTCTTCAATGGAGACTATTTAATATCTTAAGTCACCTTAATTATGCTGATGACGTGTGTTTGCTTGCACATAACCGTTCGGACTTAGAATCAAATGTTCGCTCGTTGCATTCTAAATGCAAAGAGGCGGGACTGAAAATAAATGTGCGTAAAACCAAGTACATGCACGTGAGTTCGAACGCAAGCACACCGATTGTTCTTAACGGACAGGATGTGGAAGAGGTGGAAGATTTTTGCTATCTCGGAAGCATGGTCAGCATGGACCGCGGAGCCGAAAAGGATGTTGAGGCTCGGCTAAATAAAGCTCGTCAGGCCTTCGGTATCCTTTCGCCTTTCTGGAGGTTAAGAGAGATCTTCTTTCGCGTCAAATCCATGTTGTTATATGGTTGTACTACGTGGAAAGTGACCGTTCGACTTACCAAGAAACTCCAGACTTTCGTAAACTAATGCCTCTGGCGCATTTTAGGAATATTTTGGTCAGAAGTGATCTCCAACGACGAACTTTGGAGTACAACTCGCCAGACTAAAATAGGTATTGAGATTCAACGGCGGAAGTGGCAGTGGATCGGTCATACTTTGAGGAAACCAGAGCGAAATATCGCAAAACAGGCTCTGGATTATAATCCTCAAGGAAGACGTCGGGTTGGTCGACCATGTAACACATGGAAGCGAGCAGTTGAGCAGGAGGCCAGAGGAATAAAAAAGTCCTGGCAACCGCTTAAGGCCGATGCTCAGGATCGCGCCTTGTGGAAGAGAGTTGTTTCTGTCCTATGCCCCTATAGGGGGTCTTAACAGGAATTTGATTGATTGATTGAAATTTTTGAAAATGTACTTGACCTTAGTTTTTCGTCAAAATCGACGTGTACAAAATTTTAACTTTCCACCTTAACGCGTTCCTGAACAACGATTTAATATTTGAGAACGGAAGATATAAATAAATTAACAAAAAATATAAAAGAAACAAAATCATGTGGACATGACGGAATCAATGCGAAAATCATAAAACAGAACATAGATGAACTCTCCAACAGAATTGAAGCAATTATAAACGAAGCCATAGTTGAAGCAATAGTTCCAGAACAAACGAAAATCAGTAAAATGACGCCAATTTCCAAAGGGAAAGAACAGAAGGATTATAATAATTATATACCCATCAACATCTTATTATACATGAACAAAATAATGGAAAAAACAATAAACGACCAGTTAGACCAATGTCTTGAGGAGACCAACATAATAAATGAAACACAATAAGGAGTCATTAAAAAAAATCAAATCCTAATACAGCATTATTTGACTTAATAACCTCAATACTAAATGGACAAGACTCACATAAAAGAACGGAAGCTATATTCATCGACTTAAAAGCCAACATTCGAAACCGTTGACAGACACTTATTATTACCAATTTTTAATAATAGAATACGGGGAAAGGTACACAAGTTGTTTACAAGTTATTTACACAATAGAAAACAATTTATACAAGTAGGAGGCTTCCGTGGCGTAGTGGGCACCATGCTTGCTTTTCAGTCAATAGGTCGTGGGTTCGATTCCCATTCCAGACGGGATTTTTTAAGTACAATTTTTTCAGTTGCTACTGGCGATGAAAAACTTTTTAATATAAAATGGGCAAACGGTGTAAAAGTGAAACAGTTCCACTTCAAGAAGGTCTAGATACTCAGTAGCTGGATTCTGTTCGCGTTCTATCATACAGTCCCCCCATAACATTTGCCTATATTTTTCAGTAGCAGCCAGTACAACTGAAAAATATATACCAGCTTCTCCACTCGTTACGGTCATTCTCACTCCTCTTCCCCTACCTTCCTAATCCCATTCCATCCCTCCATGACTGTGTTGTGTTTGTGCATTGCACATAAAGGCCGAAATTGCCTATAACACAGGTCATTCTGTAAAAAAAGGAAAAAACAGAAGTACAATAATAGCAGTTGGACCAGGAATAACACAAGGAACTGAACTAGTAGCAACACTGTTTATAATTTACATTAACTCAATAATCCAAATATGGATGAATGGGAAATTGTACAAATATGCTGATACTATGGCACTCATTTACGCAACAGACACGGAATCAGAAATGGAATATTGTATAAATGAAGATATGGGAAAAAATTAGAGCATTGGATGGAGCTAAATTAATTAACCGTAAATATAAACAAAACAAAAATGATGATTTTCATCCCAAAATCAATCACAACACAAATAACAATTGAATACAAAGGAGAAATAACAGAAGAAGTAAAAACATTTAAACATCTTGAATTAACATTGCATGAAAAACTGAACTGGAAAGAAACTATTGCAGGAATATTCAGACGAATAAGCAAACTTATACCTGAAACATAAAAGAATTATGATTGGGCGTAAAGCCTAGATGAACTGAGAAAGAGTTCAATGTACCGGAAAATATTTCACCTTCAATTCTTTTAAATAATTAATAGTGACTTTTGTATGTGAGGTGGTAGACGCAGAGGAGGAAGGTTTGTAATTTTTGGATATGTATGCAAAATATTTCGTGCTGAATTTAAGGTTTGTAGCTTTCATTATTTTCAATTGGACATAGTTTTCCTGAAATTGAGGCATTTGTATGGGAGATGGCAGAGGAAGTGGAGCGTTTAAGATGATTTTGAAACTGCTTATCATCTTCCTTATCACCACGCTTTGATTCAATTTCAAATTCGATAGTTCTAATATATTCGAAGGAGAAATGCTTTTATTGAATTTATAATACAGATATTTGTTTGGGTGGGGGTAGAAGGAGTGAAGAGGAGCTGATAATTTTTTTTAGTATTTATTGCAATTATTAAAAAACAAATTCTGGCAAAATTTGACGTTTTCACTTTTTCTAGTTTTAATGAAAAACGATATAATGCACATAACAAAAATTATACATTTATATGGGAGGGGGTAGAAGGAGTGTACGGATCAAAACACATTATTTTCTTGTTATTGATATATCTATTTTCATACTTTATGCAAAATATCAAGCTGATAGCTTTAACAGTTTCGAAGAAAAATATTATATTTTAATTTAAATTTCAAAATTTCGTGAAATTTGTATGGTAGGGGGTAGAAGGAGTGAGGTGAATTTGATAATTTTATCAATGCTGATTGGAATTATAATAAAATTAATTCTGGCAAAAATTCGTTTTTATAACTTTGCTAGTTTCAATGAAAATCGAAAAACTGCATTTTTCAAAATTATGCGTTTGTAGGGGGGTAGAAGGAGTGACGGGATCGGATTATATTCAGTCATATTAATGATATCTATATCATAATACTTTAACTCAAGTTTCAAGTTGATACCCTAAATAGTTTCAAAGAAAAATCAATTTCTGAAAATTTCGCAATTTCGTGAAACTTGTATGGGAGGGGGTATAAGGAGTGGGGGGATGTGGCCCGTTCACGAAATTAAAGTTACTTTTTGCTAAAAATGACACACAATAAATTTCAGTACGATAGCTCAAAGCGTTCGAGAGTTATGCTGTAGACAGACGGACAGACAGCAACTCGGAATCGAAGTTTTTGAGCGGCAACAAATATTTCTGTACCCTTAGCGGCTCTGTGCGAGCATTATTTCTTAGCGTTACAATCGGTAAGGCAAACACAATATACTCTCAGATTTCATCTAGAGTATAAGAATTAAAAATATCAACATTTTACTCATTATTTCATAGTAGAATATCAAATGAAATATCAATTTGGACATGTTCATTTGCTAAAGAAGACAATAAAATAATATTAATTTATTTTCATCAAGAAATTGATCACTACATTTCCGTATATAAGAAATAACGAACAGTTGGAAACAATACAAAAAAAAATCAAATTGAAAAGGAATTAGATACACAAAAATTTAAACTTTTACAGGATCAAACATAATTAATCTCAAAAAAGCTGATTTTACTTCATTATTCTAATAATAAAGTATTGTGATCGACACAGAAAAAAAAAGTCTTGAAATCGCTCTTGCCCTACTACACCCTCCTATAGAAAACTATGATTTCGACCAATTTCATTAAATCAACTAATAACTAACAAATTAAAAGCTACGAACTTGGAATTTTGTACAAGCACCTTACAAGCGAAATGAAATAAAACTGCATCCCAAATTTTATGATTCTCTTACCCGCTTACCTCCTCCTATACAAATGTTCGGTTTCGTGAATTTAAAATACACCGAATTTTATGAAAATTCTACGCAACTTCGTCTATGAAACATATTCTATACAAACAATATTAGACGTGAATCAAGCAATCAATTAAAAAGCTATCAGCATCCACCCACCCTTACTATTACCCCTCCTCCTCCCTTCATAAAAATGCAGAAAACTTGCAGAAACGAATGAAATATTGTTAAATTGACAACACCCGTCCCAAGAATTCCCTTTCACTTAGTCTTCCCTAACTACTCTAACCTGCATATTGGCTTTCCACTCATCTGCAACTTGTCCCAAGAATAATAAAATTTCACCCGACTTGTTCAACCAATCAAATTCCTGTTAAGACCCCCTATAGGGGAATAGAACAGAAACAACGCTCTTCCACAAGGCGCGATCCTGAGCATCGGCCTTAAGCTGTTGCCCGGACTTGTTTATTCCTCTGGCCTCCTGCTCAACTGATCGCTTCCATGTGTTACATGGTCGACTAACCCGACGTCTTCGTTGAGGATTATAATCTAGAGCCTGGTTGGCGATGTTTCGCTCTGGTTTCCTCAAAGTATGACCGATCCTCTGCCACTTCCGCCTTTGAATCTCAATACCTATTTTAGTCTGACCAGTTGTACTGTACTCCACAGTTCTTCGTTGGAGATCATTTCTGGCCAGAATATTCCTGAAATGCGTCGGAAACTATGACCGCTATAGATGTCTCCGTTGCCACTCCTGACATTGCCCTCTTCCTCGAATGGACGATACACCCAACACCAGAGAGTAGTGACAATCTACCCATTTTTATCCGCATATCGGTAATGCCACAGCTAAACTCATCCATCCCAAACCCCAGAAAACACATACCCCGATTCAAAGGAAATTTGGCCAACTGGGACCTCTTAGATTCGGCTACCCAACACCTTTCTTATCAATCCACACAATTCGCCAATCCCAACCAAGAAGCGGCCAAACTATCAAGAATACTTCGATTTGCCGCCACTTTATCTCACCCAGCCCAAAGTTCACGCAGACGACCTAACTGTCTAACTCCCCGTATTGCTGAACTCATTCAATCTAAGAATGCTTGCTGGAGACAGTTCAAGCGATCTCCTACTCCCTCCAACGCCATTGCCTACCGCAAGTCACAATCTTCGCTACGACGGGAATCTGAAGTTGCCAAACGTATCTCCTGGGAAACGTTCGTTAACTCCTTAGACCCTACACTTGACTTCCGCAGCCTCTGGAACAAAATAAAATGTCTGAGATCAGATAGATACCCAAATATGTAATCTTCTCGCCATGAAATGGAGTAAATACGACTCCGACTTGTCCTTTCCTCCCCACCTCATCCAAGAAAAACTCAATTTCAACCCTGATCTACTCCCACCTCAATCACTGACTCATGAATGCCTCCAAGCGCCTTTCACAATGGATGAATTGATGCACCAACTTAGCATTGCTAAGAACACGGCACCTGGGGACAACAAAATATCGTACGCCATGATAAAACACTCTTCACCTGAATTGAAATCGCGTCTCCTTCTCCTATATAACAATATTCTTTCCTCGGGCATCCTCCCTCACTCATGGAAAACTGCTATCCTAAAACCAATCCCCAAAAGTGGCAAGAATGTGCACCTTCTCGACAGTTATCGTCCAATATCACTACTGCCCGTCCTTTCTAAAATCTTGTAGAAGATTTTGGCCAAAGGGATCACTCTGATAGCAGAGAAATATCTAGAGGGTGGGCAGCACGGTTTGCGCCCTGGACGCGGCTTGCATACTCTTATATAGGGTAGTCCAACCAAAACACACGATGTTAATTTCTCGCGCAAAAAAGCCATTGTTTCGTTGGCTGTGTGGCAAGTGGCACCATCCTGTTGGAACCACATATCGTCCAGGTCTATATCCTCAATTTCTGGCCACATGAAGTCACACATTTCGCTATCACGAGATGATAACGGTAACTGCTTGGCCGTCCTCATTTTCCAAGAAGTACGGCCCGATGACGCCGCCAGCCCATAAACCGCACCAAACAGTCACTCTTTGTGGATGCATCGGCTTCTCAACAATCACTCGTGGATTCTCATTTGCCCAAATGCGGCAATTCCGCTTGATAACAAATCCACTGAGGTGAAAGTGTGCCTCGTCGCTGAAGATGATTTTCTTTGTAAAGTCACCATTCACTTCGTAAAAGGCTTCAACAACCTTAACGCGCTACTCAATTGTGTACCTCTTCATGGTTGAATTTGTCAAACACTGAACCAAAGAAATGTCAAATTAAGTTGGGCGGAAAACTTGACGTTAAGGTGTGACTCACAATTAACATCGTGCATTATGGTTGGACCACCCTATACACCTTCTCGAGCACCGTATTGCTCAAAATCTTAAATCACGTGAGCACAGCGTACTTTTGTCAGTCGACATAGAGAAGGCATTTGAGCGTGTACTCCTTACACCAACTTAAATTCAACTATACGCTTGGGGTATCCCCGAAAAATGCTTTAAACTGCTGCACTCCTTCCTCTCTTCGAGAGAAATCAAAGTACAAGTTGACATCCACTACTCAAACTCTCTTCCAGTCTACAATGGAGTTCCACAAGGATCTTCGTTGTCGGTCGTCCTCTATAACGCCTACGCCAACCTCCTCCGCCACATATTAACTTCCATATACTATTCCGACGTAGATTTTGTCGGCGCTTACGCGGACAACTTCTACATCCTCGCATCGGGCACACCGGCTGCAGTACAGAGCAAACTCCAAGCCATCTACTGGTCGCTCAATCTCTGGGCCCAGCAAGTTGGTGCAATAATACCACACTCTAAAATTGACGCCCTTCATCTCTGCCCGAAAACGTCCTGCAAATCCCGGTCCATTGACATTGATGACTCCTCCATTCCCCTCCATGAAACAAGTCCGTATTCTTGGAATCACGTTCACATCCAATCTCCTCTGGAACGCCCATATCGAACATCTTTCCAATCGCCTCCAATCCATTCACAATCTCCTTAAAATGCTGTGCTCAAAAAAGAAGGGCCCTCATTTAGAGGTTGCACTGCACCTGTCGAAAACGCTAACTGAAGGGATTCTACAGCATGGCATAACCTCCAGCTCCTGGACCACCAAAACGAACAAAAATAAACTGGATATCTATATAAACAAGTGCTTGTTATCAAAAGACACCCCGATAAATATCGGACTTTTGGAGAGACCGGATGGGTCCTCTACTAAAAGCAGCAAGGAAACCCTTGAGGTGTTATTGGCAACACATTTCCCAGGGTGCAAAATAATAAACAACAATGAGGATTTAGAGGCGGAGGAAAGGACATATCGTCAAACTCCGCACAGCAAAAGCATTGCTGGTAAAATCTTCACTCCGGAAAAGATCAGATGGGCGATCAACACCTTTAAGCCTTACAAATCAGCCGGAGTAGATAAAATATTCCCCGCATTACTGCAGAAGGGGTTAGAGATCTTAATGCCAATAATGATAAAGATCTTTAAAGCCAGCTTTATTTGGGGATACATTCCAAAAATTTGGAGGAGAACGAGGGTGGTATTTGTACCGAAGGCAGGGAATCGTCCCGTGGATCAGCCTAAGTCATATCGTCCTATAAGCCTTACCTCCTTCTTCGTCAAAACGATGGAGAAGTTAGTGGATATACACGTAAGAACAGGACCCAACAAGGTTCGTCTTAATACTAATCAACATGCCTACCAAAAGGGCAAATCAACAGAGTCAGCCCTTCACGGTCTGGTAAGACAAATCGAAAAGGCAATAGAATATAAAGAAATTGCACTTTGTGCATTCCTAGATATAGAAGGAGCATTTGACAATACTCCCCATGAAGCCATAATAGCGGCGGCTAGGAAAAAGGGTTTCGAAACGGCCACGACTAGATGGATACATGCAATGCTAAGGAGCCGAATGACAACCATGGATCTAGGGGATAGCACATTGACTGCACAGACCTATAAAGGCTGTCCCCAAGGTGGGGTACTATCTCCACTTCTTTGATCAGTTGTAGTAGATGAACTCCTAGATCGTCTAACAGAACAAGGATACGAGGCTATAGGATATGCCGATGACGTCGTCATTATCATTAGGAAACATGATTTAATTATATCAGAAAGGATACAATCAGCCTTAGAAGTGATAATGAACTGGTGTCAGTCTAAAACTTGAACATCAACCCAGGTAAGACTGAGCTAGTACCATTTACAAATAGAAGGAAAATGTACATCATACCTCCTTCAATAAATGGTACAATAATACCCTTTTCAGATGAGGTAAAATATCTGAGTGTTATACTAGATAGCAAACTCAAATGGAATAAACATATAGAATGGACTCATGCCAAAGCAATAAAGGCATTTTGGGCCTGTAAAAGCTTATTTGGCAGAAAATGGGGACTAAAGCCCAAAATGATTTACTGGTGCTACAGAACAATCATTCTTCCAATAGTCACATACGGATCAACGATATGGTGGACTAAAACATTACAAAGAAAAGCACAGCTTACGCTACAAAAAATCCAAAGGCTAGCTTGTCTTGGTATTACAGGAGCTATGAAAACCTGTACCACAGCGGCAATGGAAATGTTCCTTAACATCCCTCCGATACATCTACAAATAAAAAAGGAAGCTATCAAAGGGGTGTTACGCATACAGAGGGAAAACAAGTACAAACCAGGGGATTTTAGAGGCCACCTCAAAATCCTAAGAAACCAAAAATTGGAGGTTCTAACCTCCACACTATCAGATGCTATGCCGACAAAATATAACTTTGAAACCCCATTCAAAGTTGAAATCAGAGAACGCAAGAACTGGCAATCCTCGCTACCTGAAATGGAAGAGGGATCAACCATCTGGTATACAGATGGTTCGCGCACCTCTGAGGGGACGTTAGCCGGAGTCAAAGGCCCTAACTTCTCGGTTTCAAAACCACTCGGCAAAGAAGCCACAATCTTCCAGGCTGGACTAATTGCAATGGAGCTATGTATCCAAGATAATATAAGGAGAGCTCATCGCAACAAATCAATTTATATCCTATCGGATAGTCAGGCGGCTCTCAAAGCCCTAGCATCCAATAAACACGGATCGAGGTTAGCTTGGGACTGTCTTCAAGACCTAATCATCCTGGCGAAAAGTAACAACGTTACCTTAATGTGGGTACCAGGACACATAGGAATTGAGGGAAACGAAGAGGCTGATCGCCTTGCAAAAAATGGCGCGGTAAAGTGCTTTATTGGTCCAGAGCCATTCTGCGGAAAATCAAAAGGGCATCATAACTCGATACTTAAGAAGTGGGTTGAACAAGAACATAAAATCTACTGGAATAGACTTCCAGGCTTATCAACCTCAAAAAAACTAATCATACCACAAAAAGCAGTGGCAAGGAAAAGGCATAATCTTCTGGGGAAAGGTTTCATTTCCACCGAGGAACTAGCCAACATGGCTCCCTTACAAATACTCAAATTAGCTAAAGCTATTGACTTATGGTAGGGTATAGGGGCAATAATCGCACAATAGGCCAAAAAAGGCCGCAGTGCTCTCACGTGTTCCCCTAATATAAATAATAATAATAATAAACAAGTGCTACAGAGCAGCGCTTCGTGCGACCCCAATCCCCTCTTTACGCGTTGAAGACCAATACCATTCTTTTGAAGTCACCTCCCTCCATAAAAAACTATGCTCAGATAGCAACTCCATTAACAGCAGCACTAAAAAAAATGCAAAAATAAATACGAATACATTAAAATGACATTTTTATTATGCGTTTTTTTGAGAAAAACTACATTGATCCCAGAATTTTGATGGTCAAAGTGTCAAAAATTTGTGTTCTGAAGCAAATACCTCAGGATTGGGTACAGTTGCAATGCGGACTATTACACCAAATGAAAGGTAATTTGATTCCCTAAAAAACAAGTTATAACACTTTGAATTGCGATTATTAGTTCTCAAGATATAGCGTTTTGAGTAAGTGAGGGTACAGGTCCGAAACAATTTTCTTGATCACCCTGTATCTCCGCGGATATTGAAAATTGATCATCTCCGTAGAATAATTTTTTTCTCAAAATATATCTAGGAATAACCCCTTACAAGGTGGCGCACGGAGTACCAAACACCCTGTATAAAAACAGACCACAGATCATTAGTATGGCTGAGTAACTTAAAGGAACCTAACTCTAAATTACAGCGATAGAAAATTAAATTAAATGAGTTTAATTTTGAAATAGAATATATAAAAGGTAAAGAGAACCAAGTAGCCGACTTTCTCAGCAGAATTAACCCCGATAAAAATGAAATAAATATACTAGATGAAGATATCGAAAGTAACAAGCTAACGATACATAGCAACGAAGAAGAGGACGAACACGATCATATAAATATTAAAGAAGGAATAGTAAACATCTACAAAATGCAAATACATTCACAAAACATAGACGGCCAACTTATATCATATGCTGATGACACAATTCTTTTCATTGAGGATAATACCTGGGAAGGCGTAAGTGTTAAAGCTAATTACAGTCTATTACTATTAAAAGATTGGATGAATTTTAATATATTGACATTGAATACACAAAAAACTAACTACATCACCTTTTCTCCAAACAAATTTGGACAACCCACCAATTTAGCTTTGTGCATTCATTCAAGTAACTGTTCTTCAAACTGTCACTGTCAGCAGATTGAAAAAGTAACTCATTCAAAATATTTAGGGGTAATCTTCGATCAACATCTCAAATGGGATATTCAGATACAAAATGTGATAGCTAGATTAAAAAAACTAATACCAATATGTTTCGAAGTAAGAAATTTTTTAACCAGAGTTGCAATAAGATCTTTTTATTTTGCTATCATCCATTCGGTAATTCAGTATGGTATTATAGCCTGGGGGTCAGCCTCACCTTCAATAATAAAACCATTAGAGATTATACAAAAATTACTTATAAAAATCCTATTGCGCAAACCGGTAAGATTTCCAACAAATAGCTTATTTCCCTTGTTGTCTGTTCTCTGCATTAAGAATGTTTTTAAACTCATAACAAATATCCAAATTTTCAAAGAATATACAAATGGAGTAATTAAAGTTAATTCAAACTACACTAGAGGTGGTAGTCGTACTGAATTACTGTTACCAAAGCGGAAATCATATATAGGTCAATGCCACTATACTTACATTGGAATCAAATTTTTTAATGATCTACCAAGTACAATTAAAGAGAGTAGGAATCTGGCCATTTTTAAATCTAATATCAAAAAATTGTATTATTCGGGCTAATCAAAGCGAAATTTCTGATACTTTCGAGTGTTCTTTTGTTCTTTTCTTTACTTACATTTGTAATACCTACTATTTACATACTTATATTTTGTTTGTCATAATAATTGTATCTCTATATAGCGTCATCATTTTTAATCTGTAAGCCATTACTCCTCACCCCTACCACAAGAATTATTCTCACAAGGGGGAGTAGTTCAATATTTAAAATGTTCAAAAAAATTGTGTTAAAATAAAACTTGAATTATTATAATAAAAAAAAAAAAAAAAAAAAAAATTATACAAAAAAGGAAAAAAAAAGAATTTGAGGCGATTAATAAGAAACGTAATCTATACAGACATTAAGGACATCGAGGAAGAAAACAAAGTTATAGATATATTGAGACGTTATATATCAGAAACAGGATATATAGGTATATATTGCGAAGTAAATGACCACATATGGAACAAAGTTCAGTTGAGTATCCTAAAATTGTACTCAAATAATACTAAACTGCGATTCATTAAATGTACAAAAACGCAATCGATTTATTAAATGAGGAAGAATGTTACAAAGCAATAAAGTAAAGTTAATTAGAGATCACACTAGAATCTACCATAAAATAAACCTAACGCAATACAAAGTAGCATTAAACGAATTAACAAAACATATACGACAAGATACATACGTTACAGAGACTATAGGAGACTATCAAAGGAGAACTTAAAATACCACAAACAAAAAAGTAGAACAAAACGAGGACTATTCAATCCAGCAGGATCAATATACAAATTCCTATACGGAATAATGGACAACGACGATTATGAGGAAATTCTAAAACCACTTAGACATAATTGACAACAATAATCACGAAATAATCCAAGCTATGAATAAATAATTGAAGATCAACGACGTATTCTCGAACAATATTAACAAAATCGTAACAAACATTAATGAAATAAATAAATATAAATAAATAAAGCATATAAACTAATAACTAACGCAATCAATAAATAAAATATTCAAACAAACGAAATCTTAACTAGCATACAGCTAAAACATAACTTAGATCATATCAAAGACGAATTAGAAAAGATAATAAATAACGTTAACTCAACTAAAACAGGACTTACGATGAGATCAACATTAACACCTGACGAGATTAAAGTAATTAACCTATCAATAGACGAACTTAAAGACACAACTATAAACGTATTGACAAAAAAAAACGAAATAATCATATTTGTAATTAATATACTTATACTCACAGAACCATTGCCATCTTACTATGATATTAATAAAATAAAAGCACCGAATAATAAATTCGAAACATTAGAAATACCTACTAAAGAGGTATTGTTATACAAAGGAGAGTATTACGAACCTGAGAAGTGTACGAAAAGTTTAACAAATCAATTAAATGTAAAGATTTAAGTTGTATAATTAAATATAAATCACAAACAAGTAATATAGAAGAGATCGAAAAAGGTCTTATATTAGTTATAAAAATAAATCAAACAATAAATCAGAATTGGAACGAAAAAACCTAAAGCTTAACAGAACCTACGTAATAAGATTTCAAAATATTTATGAAAAACAAAGTTTATACAAATCAAATTAATAATTTCTATTACAACCAATCAAAAAAATTTCACATTTTACATATCGAACTCAATTAAAGGAATTAGAAGTAGAACATAACAGGGCTATGATTGCGCGTAAAGCGCAATCTTACGATACTCTAAATGAAATTGAATTTTTTGTGATCCCAAGAAATTTTGTATAGGGTGTGTTAGCAGGGATGGTAGCATTGAACTAATTTTTTCCCTATCATGCTAAAGTAGCTATAAAAATGTTTTATACAAAATGCTTACTCCAAAAATTGTATAGCAGCTGAGAAAATTAATGAGTTAGATTTAGTAAAAATGAGCAGTTTGTATGGGAGATGGTACGAAGAGTGGGGGGATTTTGGTAATTTAATATAATAGGAATATTATAAAATTGACATTCCTTAAATTTCAGACTAATGCCATTCATACTTTTCAAGAAAATCGACTTTTTGTGAAGTTGTGAAACTGTGTCATATTGTTTGGGAGGGGGTAGAAGCAGTGAAGCTAATCAAGTATTTTTTCTAATCTTAGTGATAATAATAATTAAGTATTTATTACAAAATATGAGCTCAATAAATGATATATGTTCTGAGAAAATCGTCTTAGAGCATTTCATGAAAAAGTGTAGTTTATATGGGAGGGGGTGGAAGGAGAGGGAAGACGCAAATAATTTTTCTACTGTAGATTTAAATCATTATGAAAGCAATATATCCCAAAATTCAGAGTAATAACTTTTATACTTTTCGAGTAAATCCATTTATTGTCAAATTGCGAAATTGTGTCATTTTGTATGGGGGGGGGGGGGGAGGGTAGAAGGGGTGAAGCTAATCGTCTAGTTTTTCTGGGCTTTACTAAAAATTTTAAATAAACATTTGGTGCACAATTTCAGCGCGCTAAATTTTATATTCACTGAGTAAATTGGCTTAGAGTAATTCATGACAAGTACAGTTTGTATAGGAGGTGGTAGAAGGAGGGAGAGGACACGCATAATTTTTATACGGTAGATTGATATTATCACAAAAGTAACACGTTCCGAATTTCAGGCCAATAGCTTTTATACTTTTCGAGCAAATCCGTTTATTGTCAAATTGCGCAATTGTGTCATTTTGTATGTGAGGGGGTAGAAGGGATGGAGCGATTTGGCCCGTTCACGAACGTGACCTTACTTTTTTGTCAAAAACGACGTGTACACAATTTGAACTATCTAGCTCAACGCGTTCTCAAGCTACGGACGGACGAACATCCGGTTTTGAGATTTTTGAGTGATAATATTAACTTCTGTATCATTCATTTTTTTCTCCGAGCCTTATTTCTTGGCGTTATAAGCTTTAGAGCAAACTTATAATACTTTCAGATTTCATCTAGAGTATAAAAATAAGAAAATTACAAAAATTGAAATAAATAGAAATCTAAAAGAATCCGTACAGACATATAAGACTAATGTTGAGGACAACATCAAGCTTAGGGAGGGAGGAGTTATATGTGACTCACATCCCATATCACATCCCATTTCACACGAAATAAGATATTGTAAAACCTAAGATAAACCCTTTGTTAAAATAGCGATTTGTTATCCCAAATAACACTCAACATCTTTGAACCCTACCGCATCCGATCAGAGAATGAGAAAACTAAACAATCCTTATTCTAAGTAATTACCCAGATAACGAATTGATATATAAACCCGAGCGAATGTTGGCTCGAGTTTCTTTCAATACGATAAGTCTACATCTAAAGATAAGTTCTAAGTTAAGTGAGAAATAATAAAATAAAGTTTTTATATTAAATAATCGATGTTTCAATTGAAATCGAAAGTAGATTCGATTTGTTCTATTTTATCGTGACGTGAAAACGTAACTCGCCCTCTGCTCGTGTCGTACCGCCCTGAGGCCTCGTGTAGCCTAGGTGGCCATATACGGAGCCCGGGCTATACATAGTTTATAGCACATACCGAAATAGGGACAGCACCCTCTAGGATGAGGGACCCCCAGGTCGAATTCCCCATAACCACGCTCTTGAGCAGCCGGCTAGAAGTGCTGTCCCGACCTGGGGGACCTCATTAATTTCTGTATGCGGAATGGACCTCAGAGGTTCATTTCGTATCACTCGATAAAAAAACGTTTTCAAATTTTTAATGGTCAGCCCAGTGCGCACTCAAGCCCCAAACTTTATAATCAATTGAAGATTAAACTAGTAGATATGATTACCGTATTTCTGATAGCTGGCTATCAACTGAAATAGAATACTTTGTACACAGACTATCAATTATATAAGATATTCCCAACCTATGGAAGAAATTTTACCCATTGCGATGCGTTGACATTGAGAGAAAAGGTTTCAAACGACAAAAGCTCATGATCCCGCTCATTGACCGCTACCCGCGTGCCAATATCTAATAGCCAAGCAATCCAATTGCAACCGTCACTTTGGGTGTTTGAAACCTTTTCCATCAATCTCAACGCATCGCGGTGGGTAAAATTTCTTCCCAGGCTTAGGATATCTTATTGACATATTTTCAAAATATCTAACAATTTAATACATTGAACTTGCAACAAATTAATAATAATCAAAAGCTTAAATTCACTCACTTTTCATCCTTGAATCTGAGATACAAGTTTTTTACAACGTCAAACATAGATTCGGTTTGAAAAATCATGGATTTCAAGTTGCCCAACAGAGGGATGGGCTTTTTAAATTTGATGTTTCTCTTTTCGAAGTAGTCGAAGGTACTTGTGGACCATTTATACGCAGCGAAAATAACAATTCCAGCTAAGATTGTCCATTGTGACCAGAGAGCCGATAACAAACACATACAAGACATAGCGAACTAAGTTTTTAAAGCACAATCGTTTAATTAAATTTTTCTGGCAACGAAAGCTACCAATTGCGATCAAATACCGGCGAGAACTGCGCGAGCAAGTCATACTTCAGAGGCTTTTATAGGATATAGCCACGCTCTCGCAGAGCTTTTATTCAATTCCATCATTATTTTTATTTTTTTTTAGAATTTAATTCGGGTATTGAGATGTAATTGATGGCATAATCATACTGATGGAATTCGGTAATTATAGGTATGTGTATGTATGTTATTTGGCTTAAACTTTTCTAATTATATCTCTTTGTGTTAGTAGTTAAATTTTAAATGCAACATTTGACGGTACTGCTGTTAAAATTGCAATGATGACAGCGAATATATCACTGAGAATCCAATTAATAATCACATAGAATAAATAAAATAAAATACCAATGGTGTCTGTTTTACACTATTGTCAGTATTTGTACTGAGTATGCTGACATTAAACTGGCAAAGCATACTACCAAAAATGATAAAGAATATTTTTGGTCAACTGTTCTGACCAGCATTTTAACAGCTAAATATTTACGAGTAGCTAGGATATAGCCTAGTGGGTAACGTGTTGTTCTTGTAATGCGAAGGTCGTGAGTTCAAATCCCGGTCGACGCAATATATAATTCCAGCACATTGCCTGTTTGGATATACCTTGGTCACCTTAATCTACGAAAATTAAAAAAATTCGTAGATAGAGGGTTGTGCGAAGGGCTAACAGCTCTTCCACCATAAGTAATGAAAAGTGTTAAGGAACCTGAATATCAGGAGGCCAAGGTCCGATTTAGGCTGTAGCGCCATTATAGAAGAAGAAGAAATATTTACGAGTGGGGAAGATCCTTGAAAAAATAGTTACGCTACTTCATCCGTAAATGAACAGGTAGAAATACTAGAAGAAACGGACATGCTTGCAACGCAAGTGCCCTGTCTTGCGTTGCAAGCATGTCCGTCCCTATACGTAGTAGTAGGCCTAAGATCTTTCATTGCCCATAGTTTTGCAGTAATATTAAAAGGCTTATTGTATTGCGTGAAAAACTTAAACTTATAAAATTTGTAGACGTGGTAGAACAGTTTTAGCTCATCTAAATTATAAGAAAGCCAGAAACTTTGCAAATGCTGCTTATCGTATTGCAGCATTAGCAGAGTTTGTAGCAAAAAATGGTACTATCATAAGTAGCTTGAACTTGGCCAGCCTTTCAGGGTTCTTTGGAATAATTTAATACAGACGGATGTGGTCTGTAAGGCAAGTTCCCACTGCGATTTTGATCCCGATTTTTACAAAAGTCCTTGCACTCCAAAGAATCCGTCGGTATGATAACACTTGATATTGAAGAGGCCTTCGATTCCGTTTGGCACGACGGATTAGTTTACAAATTGATGACTCTCTCTTTCCCTATGTCACATAATACGCTCGTTTCTGAGCAACAGAAACTTCACTGTTAAAGTGAAAGATAAGTTATCTGGCCGCAAATCTATCCACGCCGGAGTACCACAAGGTTCATGCATCAGCCCTATGCTATATAATATCTTTACTGCCGATATCCCAAAACTAACATCATGCGAACTAGCCACATTTGCAGACGATACCGCTATTTTATCTGCAGCATTAGACCCACTAGCACTAATAAACAACCTGCAAGACCAACTCGAAAAAGTTTCGGACTATTTGTTCAAATGGAAAATTAAGCTTAATACCAACAAAACGCAAGCCATATATTTCACAAAACGTAGAGCCTCACGCTACTTACCTTCACCTGCAATCAACATACTTGGCGAACCCGTTCAATGGTCAAAATCTGTAAAATATCTTGGAGTTTATTTTGATCCTAAACTAATATTCCAAAATCACATTGACCAAACTATATCGAAAACGGCTAAGAACATTAAAATTCTGTACCCTTTAATTAATAGAAAGTCTCAAATGTCCCAAGAAAATAAGTTGCTATTGTACAAAACCGTAGTACAACCAGCCTTAATATACGGAGTTCCTATCTGGAATATCTGTGCAGTTACCCATCGCAAGAAAATGCAAATTATCCAAAATAAGTTCCTAAAGATTATTTTAAATAAACCATGGCACTTTTCAACTCGCCTTTTACACGAATTAGCGAAAACCCAACTGATCAATGAGCTTACCCTCGAATTAGAGTCTAAATTTAAAAATAGATGTATGAATACCACAATCGAATCAATTCTCAATTAGAATAATTTTTAAATTTAAGTTATTTTTAGTTTTAGTTATATAAGTAGGGTTAGTTATTTAAACATTGGGTTTTGAACATTTTTCCCAAAACTTCATCATTTTCTCTTACTATTTAATTAATCTGTACATTTGCTACTCAGTTGAAATCAAAATTGTAGAGACAATTATTAGTCTAAGCTCTGATAATGAAATTCATAATTATATTAATCATGTTAAAACATTCGAATTAAATATACATACATACATACACTGCGATTTTGATCCCGAGGAGATGAATAACTATTTCTCATCTTTTAGCGCAAATAGTCTTGCAGCAGCAGGTCTTAAGTTCTTTCATAATGACGGCGATGGAACATTCTCTTTTAGATGCATTATTGAGGTATTGGTACTCGATCAAATCTAATGCAATTGGTCCTGATAATACAGGGTGTTTGGTACTCCGTGTGCCACCTTGTAAGGGGTTATTGCTAGATATATTTTGAGAAAAAAATTGTTTTACGGAGATGGTCAATTTTAAATATCGGCCGAGATACAGGGTGATCAAGAAAAGGGTTTCGGACCGGTACCCTCACTCACTCAAAACGCTATATCTTGAAAACTAATAATCACAATTCAAAGTATTATAGCTTGGTTTTTAGGGAATCAAATTACCTTTCATTTAGTGGAATAGTCTGCATTGTAACTGTACCCAATTCTGAGGTATTTGCCTCAGAGCACAAATTTTTGATACTTTGACCCTCAAAATTCTGGGATCAATGTAGTTTTCTCAAAAAAACGCATTATAAAAATGTCATTTTAATGTTGTTTTTTTATGTGCCATATTATTGCCTATAAATAATTTGATTCCCTAAAAAACAAGCTAGGGTATAGCCTAGTAGGTAGTGTGTTGGTCTTGTAATGCGAAGGTCGTGAGTTCAAATCCCGGTCGGCGCAATATATAATTCCGGCACATTGCCTGCTTGGATATACCTTGGTCACCTCAATCTAAGAAAATGAAAAATTCGTAGAAAGAGGGTTGTGCGAAGGGCTAACAACCCTTCCACAATAAGTAATAAAAAATGTTAAGGAACCTGAATATCAGGAGGCCAAGGTCCGATTTGGGCTGTAGCGCCATTGTAGAAATAGAAAAAACAAGCTATAACACTTTGAATTGCGATTATTAGTTTTCAAGATATAGCGTTTTGAGTGAGTGTGGGTACAGGTCCGAAACCCTTTTCTTGATCACCCTTTATCTCCGCCGATATTTAAAATTGACCATCTCCGTAGAACAATTTTTTTCTCAAAATATATCTAGGAATAACCCCTTACAAGGCGGCACACGGAGTACCAAACATGATTCTTCGGAAACCGCTGATTGCTCTTATCGCACAGAGCCTATATGTTGATGACATCTTTTTCCTTGTTTCCTTTGTCGCTAGCGCCGCCGCCCAAATCGGAGCAGCATATAGGAGAACCGAGCTGACTACTCTCGAAAGTAGTATCCTTCTGGCATATCCTGGTCCACCGATGTTTGGCAGTATTCGGAAAAGAGCTGCCTGCATTTGTGACGCCTTTTTACTCGCGAAGTCCACGTGAACTTTAAATTTTAATCTGTTATCGAGCATAGCTCCTAAATATTTAATTGCCTCCTTGGATCTGATGATTTGACTGCCGACCTGAATGTTCACGTATTCAATTTTCCTTCGGCTTGTTATTAGAACTGCCTCCGTTTTGTGATCAGCTAATTGTAAGCCAGCGGACTCTAGCCAGCCTCTAATTTGTGATACGGCTTCATTTGTTGCTGACTCTATTTCGTGGATGTGCTTAGCCACGGTAACAACAGCGATGTCGTCAGCGAACCCGATTAATTTTACTCCTTGTGACAACAATAGTCGAAGAACTCCTTCGTTCATAATATTCCACAGGAGAGGGCCTCGTACAGATCCGTGTGGGACTCCCGCGGTGACATTGTAGTACCTTAACCCCTCATCAGTTTGGTACCTCAACTTCCTGTTGGTGAAGTAATTTGCAATTATTCTCAACATGTAGTGTGGTGCATTCATCCTGACTAACGATCTGTTTATTAGTGACCAATCTGCCGAGTTAAAGGCATTTTTAATGTCCAGTGTCACTACTGCACAATATTTTTTTGTCCCCCATCGCTATCTTTCTCTTTGTATCGCCTCTGCTGCAGTATCGACTACCACTTTTATGGCGTCAACAGTTGAACGCGATTTCCTTAATCCAAACTGGTGGTCTGAGAGTGCTCCTTTCTCCTCTGCTAGTACGAGCAGTCTGTTGTTAATAATTCGCTCAAGGATCTTTCCCAACGTATCAAGTAAACATATTGGGCGATATGACAAACTGACCTTTGCCATTGCGTCACCGTGCTCTCCTGCCTGTTTCCATGTGCGTTTGCGCTGAACATTGTTGTACAGGACTCATTTCTCATCGCCCGTCACTAATCGATCCAAAAACGGCTCGTTTTTGAGTCGCCCGAGTAAAGAAACGGCAGCAGAAATTTGCTCGATTTTGTTCCTCTCGGTCAGCAAATGGGGCACCCATATATAGAGCTTCAAATCGAATCCCATGTTTTTTAAACATCGAAAAGCGGTTGATCGGTCAACGTTAAGTGCTGTCAATTAAATGATGTTTAGTTATTTCTAAAGAAAGTCATTAATAACTTCACATTCCTTCTACCACCTCCCATACAAACTGCACAATTTCACTAAATCCAATACACGAATTTTCTCAGTACCTACTAAATTTTAGAATAATAAATTTTGAATAAAACATTTTGATGGGAACTCTAGCGTGATGTGAAAAAATTTGTTCAATGTCGTAACCCCCTCTACAGCTTCCCCTACAAAATTTCTTAAGATAAAAAAATGTCTCTTTCATCTAGAGTATCGCAAGATTGGGCTTTACGCGCAATCGTAGTCCTGGTATGTTTTCCTTAATCTTGCGTAAAAAATGATTGTAATCTTGCGTATCATTTTTCTGAATAAATTTTAATTTGAATCATGTAGCTTGGACTGGTTTTCACTTAATGCACTGTAACTTACAAAATAATAATGCCTGATATTTCTCCAAAAAATATTTTTAAAATATATAAAATAATTATAAACACAAATAACCTAGCAATATCAATTTTTCACTACAAAATTAGTGTTAGGCAAAGTTTATAAAATTTTAAATCGCCACAGATCAATTTGGGCCTTTGGCTGTAAACCGTTAGCAAATGGATGTTTTGCTGATATTCTGTACTACCCATGATTTCCCGAATCTAGCTACAGACCATGGAACAAGTAATAAATAGGATCAAGGTACAAGCATGGTTCCTAATACTGTAAGGTAGATACATATTTTGAATATTTACATATTGTTAGTATATTTATTTATTTTAACACACAGTAACAATCAATCTATATAATAATAAGAGGATTCAAAATAGGACAAACAAGCCAGCCGGAAAACAACCTACTGAGGAAAAAGTCACAAGGATTCGCAAATTATTTCATAAAACATAACAGGCCTACGATACTCTAGATGAAATAGAATTTTTTGTGATCCCACAAAATTTTGTATTGGGAGTGCTAGAAGGGGTGATAGCATTGCACTAATTTTTTCCCCATCATGCTAAAGCAGCTATAAAAATGTTTTAAAAAAATGCTTACTCCAAAAATTGAATAGGAGCTGAGAAAATTAGTGCGTTAGATTCAGTCGAAATGTGCAGTTTGTATGGGAGGTGGTAGAAAGAGTGGGGGGATTTTAGTGATTTTTTTCAGAAATAACTAAGAATAACATAAAATTGACATCTCTTAAATTTTAGACCAGTAGCATTCATACTTCTCAAGAAATTAATTTTTTTGTGAAGTTGCGAAACAGTGTCATAGTGTATGGGAGGGGGTAGAAGCAGTGAAGGTAATCAAATATTTTTTTCTGATCATAGTGATAATACTAATTAGGTATTTATTACAAAATATGAGCTCAATAAATGTTATATGTTCTGAGAAAATCGGCTTAGAGCATTTCATGAAAAAGTGTAGTTTGTATGGGAGGGGGTGGAAGGAGAGGGATAGCTTTTATACTTTTCGAGCAAATCCATTTATTGTCGAATTCCGAAATTGTGTCATTTTGTATGGGACGGGGTAGAAGGGGTGAAGCTAATCGTCTAATTTTTTTTGACGTTACTAACAATTTTAAATAAATATTTGGTGCACAATTTCAGCTCGCTAAATTTTATACGCACTGAGTAAATTGGCTTAGAGTAATTTATGACAAGTACAGTTTGTATGGGAAGTGGTAGAAGGAGGGGGAAGACACGAATAAGTTTTATACGGTAGATTGATATTATTATAAAACTAATATATTCCAAATTTCAGTTCAATAGCTTTTATACTTTTTGAGCAAATCCGTTTATTGTCAAATTTGCGCATTTGTGTCATTTTGTATGGGAGGGGGTAGAAGCGGTGGAACGATTTGGCCCGTTCACGAACTTGACCTCACTTTTTTGTAAAAAACGACGTGTACAAAATTTGAACAATCTAGCTCAACGTGTTCTCAAGGTAGAGAGCGAAAAGACGGACGGACAGACGGACGAACGGACAAACGGACATCCAGTTTTGAGATTTCTGAGTGATAATATTAACTTCTGTATCATTCATTTTTTTCTCTAAGCCTTATTTCTTAGCGTTACAAACATTAGAGCAAACTTATAATACTGTTGCGAGCTAGGGGTTCTCCGAGATTTCAAGTAAAACACAATTCGTTTTAAAAATAAGGGATAATTTATTTATTCGCACTTTTACTTAATTTACACTTTTACTTAATTTGCCTATTTGGCACTACCGCCGCGTATCGCTTTCACTGGTTCGCATCTCGATAGATATCGCTGAATGACTGGTTGCCGTCTGACAGCTTCGTACTTTTATACTAATTTGCCCCAGTTCTCGAAGCTTCCGTCAGGTGTCGTTGGCTGTGTCTCGACTTTTCTAGATCTTTAATTGCCTACATTTTGGAGTATACAGTTCCGTCGGGTGTATACTTGAAGGTTCTAGATGGCTTTTTATATATTAGGGGATACTGTTCTTGTATATTCCAGAAAGATCAATTACGTGGTTGCCAGATCTATAACAATACTCTCAGATTTCATCTAGAGTATAAAAATAACACCCAAAAGACTGTTTTGGGACGCAAAAAAAATATTTTTTTCTTGTGCTCAAAAAGATGTATACATATATTGAAAATTTACGAAAACCAAAAGGCAAAATATTAGTGAAAACAATTTTTTCAATACTTTGTTCAATTCGTCAAAACAGCAATAGGAGCAAGATAGAATGTGTCTAAAGTGCATGACCTTCCCCTGTATATCACTGACTGGTATTCGCATCAAATACTGACGTAATTATTAATCATGTAAACTCAGCAGACCAATTTTTTCACATTATTGAGTTAATTAGAGTAGCTCGTATATTTTTTTCTCGGGTCGGCAATGAACACCTTATTATTAAGCAAAATGCATCTTTTGAAAATAAAAGTAAGAAATTTCAGATTAACAAAACACTTTAAAATCTCATTTAAACTAATTCATCAATAATTCCAATGACTTAATTTAATTCCTTGGTTTGAATTTCAACCAGAATCCGTTCTTCGGTGCAAACTTTAAACCCGAAGTAGAAAGAATGATGGGAATAGAGGTTTTCGGTGAAGCTTCAAATTTGAATTCGGACAAAATATAAAAAAGAATTGCTTTGGCTTCCATCAGAGCAAATCTCGATCCTATAAAATGGAAATTTTTTAATTATCAGAAATAAGCAAGAAAATCGAAAGAATACTAACCAATACAATTTCGTGGTCCAACTCCAAACGGCAGGTATGTAAACGGTTTAATTTTACCCTTATTTTCATCGTTGAATCTTTCCGGATCGAATTTTTGCGGGTTGGGATAGAAGTCAGGATCATAATGAATGCCGGCGATTGGAATTGAAATAATATCGCCTACACGAATTTGAAGATGTTGATCGGAAGAATCGTCGGTAATGGTGTACGGTTTCGTACATACACGATCAGTTGCCACTGCAGCCGGCCATTTGCGTAATATTTCCGAAACTACCATATCCATATACTTCATTTTCTGCAGAACTTCGTACGTCAAAGATTTTCCATTCAACTTTGCTCGGACATCGTCGATTTCCTTAATCAACTTTTCCTGAACTTCAGGATTTTCCATCAATTCATGAGCAGAGAAACACGTTAGAGTTGCCGTGCTTTCGAAACCAGCAATGAAAAACAGGAAGCATTGCGCTACAATATCATCGTCGGACCAATTTCGGTTTACAGTCTTCTGACCGACTGCTGATTCTTGAACGGTAGCGAAGCCATCGCTTGCTTCAGCTTTTCCTAAATCGGAAGATTCTAAGACACCCTTCCGAGCTTGCATCAACAAATTGATCATATCAGGTCGAACGATTCCATGCTCGTTACGATGCTTCATAGTGTTCAAGACAAGGTCGGTGAAATAATTTGTAAATTTCTCATCGAACATACGAATTTTAAGTAACTGTAAGAATATTATAAATATAAATTAAAGTAAATCGTTATTATTCTCTGTAATACTTTCGCTAAAGCTTTGAAGTTAGCAAAAAAAAAACATTTTTATTGCCATAAGTCCTGAGAAATTCATTGCCTTCCTTCCCATCATGTAGAACTGATTGTCCTTTTCCGTTAGCGAATTCACCTCAAGACCAAATGCACATGTCGCGATTACATCGTTAGTGAAGCGCGTAAAGAATTCTTTAACATCAACTTCATCTAATTCGCCAGTTCCTAATCGACTTTTTAAATGTATGCTCACGGTCTTGCCACATTTTTCGATTAATTCGAACATCTGACGCATTTTGCTACCGGTAAACGCCGGACTCAATGTTGCTCGCATATCCCTCCATTTTTGATCTTGCAAACCGAATAAGGAGTTTCCAACCAGTGGTTGGGTTTCGGGCTCGAAAAACAAACGATGGTTCATAAAATAATCGAAATCTTTAACTGTGATCTGTTTGATAATATCAGGATCGTTGATTACAAGAACTGGATTGCGCATCTCAAACCATCCACTATATCTGGAAACACAAAATTTCAAAAAATTAAAAAAAAACATATGTTTTCAAAACATAATGGTTTGAAACTTTCATTCAACATTATCAACCACAATGCATTCTTGATTTTGATCATGTAGTGTTGTAG
Organism: Chorisops tibialis; assembly: GCA_963669355.1. Lineage (NCBI taxonomy): Eukaryota > Metazoa > Arthropoda > Insecta > Diptera > Stratiomyidae > Chorisops > Chorisops tibialis. The sequence goes on from OY770264.1 coordinate 137,762,211, forward strand.
ATTTTACGAGCAAATTTTGCGATTTTTCGGGGTCTTAAATTTGAGGTTAAACATAATAAAGTAAGAGCCTTAGAACAAAGAATACGGAAAGCGACAAGGATTTTTTTTTTCAGAATGACCTGTGTTATGGGCATTTGCAGCATTTTATGTGCAATGCACAAACACAGTCATGGAGGGATGGAATGGGATTGGGAAGGTAGGGGAAGGGGATTTAGAACGACCGTAACGAGTGGAGAAGCTGGTATATTTTTTCAGTTGTACTGGCTGCTACTGACAAATATTTGCAGGTGTTGTGGAGGACTGAATGATAGAAAGCGAACAGAAACCATCTACTGAGTATACATACCTTCTTGAAGTGGAACTGCTTCACTTTTACACCGTTCGCCCATTTGATTTCAAATAATTTTTCATTACGAGTAGCAACTGAAAATTCATGCTTAAAAAAATCCCACTGTCTGGAGTGGCAATCGAACCCCCGACCTATTGATTGTGAAGGAAGCAAGCTGCCCACTGACATTTAATTGATGTTGTCTGTCACCCGTCGTTTTGTTTTTTTTGCTCTGCTGTAAGTCCTCAAAGGAAAATTCCAGAAACGAGGAGTGGTGAAGCCTTCTGATTGATCATCCAAACAACATGGATCGTTGCTAGTTGACTGTGAGAGATAGCGATTGTTGTTTGCTGGTTTAGCGGTTGTGACTGAGCTGTCATGTGAGCGTGAAGAATGCGGTGCTTCTTGGTGATAAGACTGCGTTGAATCTGATGTAGTATTCCCTTCCGAAACAACGTTTTGCTTCTCCTTCTGATTAATTTTTTCGTTTGCCAAGTAAGCTGGTTTAAGTCTTTCCGTCGAAACGTTTATCTGCTTCCCTTTTACGTTTATGGTTACAATGCGATCACCGCGCTAACGGTGGTGAGGAGTGGAGGTAAACGGTCGCCACAGTAGTACGAAAAATGAATTTCCAAAACCGGAGCCAAACGAGTTCTACGCAGTGGGTCGAAAAAATAAATTGAAGATACAGACACAAACTTGGTCATAGGAAAGGTCTCGCTGAGCACTTTACAAAAATATAATTTGTTTCCTAATAATTCGTTAATTTAAAACTTTCAATTTAATAAAATACTTTGTAGAATTTTTACTAAACAGTTTGTAACTTCGAGAAAAAATTAGATATTCGTGTAGATATACCCAAGGGCATCAAGTTTGTCTCGAATGATTTTTTCATTCCACTACACAGGACCCGTTTGGCACCAGATTTGGAAATTTATTTTCCGCCTTAGTTACACTGCATTATATCATTACATTCACTTTGTATTCTTGTCGCTTTCCGTTGTTATTTTTGGTTGCAGGGCTATTGGACTATATTAGAACTTGTTGGCGATAGAGATACTCTAGATAATATAGTGGTTACTGTAATTTAAAGAAAGGAGAATTATGATTGAACCATTTTTTTATTTAATGCTTCGCATTATATGTTGTACAACAAATTGCACAAAATGATTATGTTAATACTTTTTCGAATCATTTTATGGGTCGGTGCCGACCCTGGCGTCTTTGACGTAGTAACTTTATCCCTGACATTTCGTACTTTGATAACGTTAGAGGTACTGCTTCAACTATAATACTTTGTTTGGTATAAAGATTTCTTATAATGATATAGTTAACCATATCTCTCGCCTTAAGGATTTTTCTTCTCCTGGCCCAGATTAAGTTTTTACAGTTGTCCTTAAACGCTGCTGTCTCTTTATTGCTGAGCCACTCTCCCTCCTCTTTCAAAAGTCCCTAAAAACTGGGATTTCCCAAACGTGTGGAGAGCCTCATTTATCATATCGACTCACAAAAGTGGTGCATAATCTGCTGTTGTCAACTATCGACCAATAACTAAACTGTCAACTATTCCAAAGCTTTTTAAGTCTGCAGTGCATGAGTGCATGTCGTTTCGCTGTAAATTCCTAATTTCAAGTAAACAACATAGTTTTGTCAAAAATAGGTCATTAATCACTAATGTGATGGAGCTTACGAATCAATCTGTTGAATGTATTATTAGTATTAAATAAAATAAAACTATGATAACTGTTAATATTTTAAATTAAATTTATTATATAAATTATGTCTTACTTCTAAGACGGCACAGATAAAAACATTTTCTAAAAACAATTATTTTACAACAAAATATTATATTTGTTTTTCTTTAATCTAGTTACCTTAATAAAGTCTACTATGTTGCAAAGTAGATATGTTGCAAGGTAGATTTTATTAAGGTGGCCACAAAATCCATTGTGGATATTGAGCAAGTCATTTGGGGCCACTTTTGTTTGTCCTGGCTATCAATGATGTTGCCTTTGTTCTTAAATACTCGGAAGCACTTATTTATGCAGACGACATAAAGATCTTCAGGGCTTACCCGGGTCAAAAATAGTCAAAAATTTTTATTTTTGTATTCGATAGTATAACATCTCAGGAGTATTGTTTCAAAATCTCAAGTCATTCCGAGCAAAACTAACGGAGATATAATTTTTTGAACGATCCGACTCGGAGGACTCGGAGACCCGAGCGGACCGGCTTTTGTCCTCGAGCCTGCTTTGTTCTGGCTTCGGGCTCTTTAGATGTTCGGGCCAGTCTTCTTAATGTGTCACTGGCTTAAGCACGCTGCATGGGCTGGTCGGTTTCTGACCGTATAAATGCTTGTAAAGGTGCGTTTACATCTGACACTTCTCTCCGGATATAAGTGTCAAGTGTCCGACAGAAATTCGCTTTGACTGTTTACATCTGAGAGAAATTACCAGACACTTATGTCGTGGATAAGTGTCCGACAGTTCTCGCAATGCTGAAATTCGGAAGAAATGTCCGACCCGTTTACATCACACGGACACAAGTGTCGTACATATCTTCTTCTGCAGTTCATTTTATGTAGTCAAGATGAAAGGATCGAAACGAAAAATCGCGACGAGTGTTATTATTTTGAAGCTATTAAAAAAGAAAAAAAAAACGTTCAGTGTGGGTTCGAGAGTGGATTTCGAGACGCGATAAATTCGGTGCCTACGGGAAATTATTATCTGAGCTTAAAATTGAGGATCCAGCGCAATTTTCGAAATTTTTAAGGATGAAACCCGGTGATTTCGAAAAGATTGCTTGTAAGGTTGGTCCTCTTATATCAAAGCAAGATACCAAATTTTGAAAATCTATCGGTGTAAATGAACGACTCGCTGTGACCTTACTATTTTTAGCATCAGGTAAGTAAATCATTAATTGGTGAAATATGTAGTATTTTATTATCTTTATTGACAAGTAAGTTGTTTGAAATTGAACATTGTATGTTTACAGGTGATTCTTACGCAAGTTTAAGCTATTTATTCAGGATACCAAAATGTACAATAAGTCTCATCGTCCCTGAAGTGTGCAAAGCAATTGTGTCAGCATTAAAAGAAGATTACATTAAGGTAATAATTGTAAAATAGGTGATAATGTACTTTCAGTTTCAGTCTGTATGCAAGATACTTGATTTTGTGTTAGTTTCATTTTTTTCATTTTTTTGCGTAAATATTCGGAAGAAATACTTCTCATTTCGGATGCAACATATTTGCCAAAAACATCATACTGATCCTCTTCTTCGTCCAATGTGCTTATAGCTTTTTGCATTTCTTTTTTTTGTGATATATGTGTGACGTGAGAACGCTCCACTTCCTCAGGCTGTTCGCATGTGTGTTTATTATCAGATGATGTCTTGTTTTCGTTTGTGGCCTCCTCCACTGCAGCATTCTAGTCAACGTAGAAGAACATGTATAAATTAAGTTAGGTATAAGTAGTAACAAATGTAATTAATTTTTCATTTTCATTACAGGCCCCGTCTACATTAGAGGACTGGCAAAGTGTTGCCGAAAAATTCCAGCTGAAATGGAACTTCCCCAAATGTTTGGGCGCTATTGACGGTAAACATGTTGTTATCCAAGCTCCTCAGAACAGCGGCAGTTATTATTTTAACTACAAAGGGCAGCATAGTGTTGTCTTAATGGCAATTGTTGATGCAGATTACAAATTCCTCATCGTTACAGTCGGCAGCAATGGAAGAGTATCAGATGGGGGAGTTTTCAGAGCCAGTGAAGTTGCAGATTTCATTGAAACTGCAGCAACAGGTCTCGAGAAAACGCCTCTCCCAGGCAGAAGATTATGTGTGCCACATGTCTTTGTAGCGGATGATGCTTTTCCTTTGCAACCTCATAATTTGAAACCATATCCATTCAACAGCCAAGGTTCCATGAAAATTTGTAATTATAGACTCTCTAGAGCAAGGAGAATAGTTGAAAACGCCTTTGGGATTATGTCCAGCGAATTTAGAGTATTTAGGAAACCGCTTCTCCTTGCTCCAGAACGTGTGGAGTCCGTAGTTATGGCCGTTTGCAGTTTGCATAATTATCTATTGTCTGAAAAATGTTCTGCGAATGTTTACGCTCCGGAGGCTGCTTTCGACCGAACAAATTTAGAGACAGGCGAAAGATTAGATGGAAGCTGGCGAAATGAAGATCTGCTAGCAGATAGCCTGCTACCACTGGTACACCAGGGCAGTAATAACCACTCAAACTACGCTAAAGAAGTACGCGAAGAGTATAAGGAATATTTTGTTAGCTGCCAAGGGGAAGTTCCTTGGCAATATAGATAAATGTAAACAATTATACTGAAATAAATAAATAACAAATTAAACATTTTGTTTTTCACTTACCACTGGTAAATTTCCTATTCCCGCTTTGCACGCTAAGCTCGCTTGCAAAAATAACAGTAAATTGTAGTACGGCCATTTTGAAACATACAATTCATCAGTGCCCTGGCCAGATTTGGTCCTTAGTGTTTTTTTTTAATTCACTATTAAATTGGTTTCTTAAATTATGAATTTTTCTTTGAATTTCTTCTGATGTCGTTCTAAATTCTGTCGCCATTTCCTTTAAGGCATTACGTTTTTTCGCTCTGTCTCTATAAATTTCGCGTGAAACGTCCCATAGTTCAGGTTTACTGGAGTACACACTGACTAGTTCCTCTGTTTCACCTTTCAACCTCTCTTTTTTATCACCCATGTTTAAATTTTACATAGAACCTAATTCTTTCTATGATATATTCGAGAGTGATCTGCGAACTGACTACTGATCGATTGCTATTCAATACATATATGTTTTCGGAGGTTCAAGTGACAGGTAGAATGCTTTACTTTCGAAATGGGATAATGAATGACAAAAAAAAACATAAAGAAATCATATGATACTCTAGATGAAATGAGAAAGAGTTCAATGTACCGGAAAATATTTCACCTCCAATTCTTTAAAATAATTAATAGTGACTTTTGTATGGGAGGTGGTAGAAGTAGAGGAGGAAGGTTTGTAATTTTTGGATATGACACCTAATATGGTATGCAAAATATTTCGTGCTGAATTTAAGGTTTGTAGCTTTCATTATTTTCAATTGGGCATAGTTTTCCTGAAATTGAGGCACTTGTATGGGAGGTGGAAGAGGAAGTGGAGCATTTAAGATGATCTTGAAACTGATTATCATTATCTTTATCACCACGCTTTGATTCAATTTCAAATTCGATAGTTCTAATATATTCGAAGAAGAAATGCTTTATAATACAGATATTTGTATGGGAGGGGGTAGAAGGAGTGAAGAGGAGCTAATATTTTTTTTTGGGATTTATTGCAATTATTAAAAAACCAAATTTTGACAAAATTTTAAGTTTGTACTTTTTGTAGTTTTAATGGAAATCGATATAATGCACTTAACAAAAATTGTACATTTGTATGGGAGGGGGTAGAAGGAGTGTACGGATCAAAACATATTTTTTTCTTGTTATTGATATTTCTATTTGTATACTTTGTGCAAAATATGAAGTAGATAGCTTTAACAGTTTCGAAGAAAAATAATTTAGTTTAAATTTCAAAATTTCGTGAAATTTGTATGGGAGGGGGTAGAAGGAGTGAGGTGAAGTTGATAATTTTTTGAAAACTGATTGGAATTATAATAAAATTAATTGTGGCAAAAATTCGTTTTTCTAACTTTGCTAGTTTTAAAGAAAATCGAAAAACTGCATTTTTCAAAATTATGCATTTGTATGGGAGGGGGTAGAAGGAGTAATGGGATCAAATCAATATTCAGTCATATTAATGAGATCTATATCATAATACTTTGACCCAAATTAGAAGTTGATATCTTAAACAGTTTCAAAGAAAAATCAATTTCTGAAAATTTCGGAATTTCGTGAAATTTGTATGGGAGGGGGTAGAAGGAGTGGGGGGATGTGGCCCGTTCACGAACTTAAAGTTACTTTTTTGCTAAAAATGACACACAACAAATTTCAGCACGATATCACAAAGCGTTCGAGAGTTATGCTGTAGACAGACGCACAGACGGACAGACGGACAGACGGACAGACGGACAGACAGCAACTCGGATTCGAAGTTTTTGAGCGACAACTAATATTTCTGTACCCTTGGCGGCTCTGTGCGAGCATTATTTCTTTGCGTTACAAACGGTAAGGCAAACACAATATACTCTCAGATTTCATCTAAAGTATAAAAATTCAAAATAAATGTGAAATGGACTGAACGGATACTTTTTATTACACTTGAACGTTTATTGAAAAAGGACTGGTATATTCTGTAATTTGGAAATACCATTGAAAGTATTAGAAAAGACCTTATCCCAATAAAACATAAGTTTTTCTGTGGATTAGGAAATACGATAAATAATTTAGTAAAGAATAAAAATAACAGAGCTACGATTGCAGGCAACGGAAGAATTTTCAATAAACAGGATATATAAACTGTGAAAATTTCTGTTTATTACTTTATTACTTTAATACTAAAGTATTGTGATCGACTTGGAAAAAAAACATAACAAGATACTCTAGATGAAAGAGAATTTTGTTTTTTCTTTTTAAGAAATTTTGTAGGGGAACTGGTAGAGAGGATGGCAACATTGAACTTTATTTTCAAATTGCGTAATTATAATTATATAATACATTAAACGGCGTTTTTCTCAAATTGTTGTTTTCAAAGTCGGTGCCCACTGTAACTCGGCGAATATGTAACCGATCGTTTTGAAATTTTGCACACACTTTCTTCACACATATTACCTCCCCCAAACGATTTCATTTGCCCCATTTTTTTGTTGTACCGATTTTACAGATACAAAATGGCCGACTTTTAGTACCGAAAAACACGATTTTTGCTTCTAAGCGTTCCCAAAAATTCAAAAATGAAAAAAAAAAATAATTATCAGAAATCGTTGGGGGAGGCAAAACTTGTCCAGAAATGAAATCTTTTTGCGTTTTTGCTTTCAGATAATTCTTCATCGACTTATGAGGGGCACCGCGAAGGGACTTTTTCAAGCAGCGAGTTCGCGAAATGGCTGCCATCGGCTGAATTTTTAATACTTTTATTTGTAACTTGGACGAAATAAACTTCAAAATATACTTAATTAATTATACTTGAATGCGCTAATGTACCTTATTACCGAACAGGGACAAAAATTCCCAAAAATGTCGTATTTTTTCGCTCCAAAGACCCGGGTAAGCCCTTTAGGTCTCTTAGTTCCAACTCTGGCAATTTTCTTCAGGAAGATTTGATTAATTTTAGTAATTGGTATCGCCACAATGATCTTCGTTTGAATGCGGATAAATGTCATGTTATGTCACTATGAAACTCTCACCGTTTATAATAATTTACAGTCTTAATGACTGTATTTTGTATCGTGTCAACTCCATAATTGACTTAGGCGTTACAGTTGATCATAAACTTGATTTTGGATTGCATATAAATAAGATTGTGCAAAAGGGTAATCCTATGTTGGTATTCACCACACGCTTATCCAAGGAATTTAACAAATTGATTCTCTATAACACCTTGCATATGCTTCTCAAGTCTAATTCCTTATAATGATGAGCACATTGACAGAATTGAATTAATTCAGCGTGAATTTGTGAGAATAGCCTTAATTCTCCTGAGATCGTCTTCATCCTTATACTGATCGACTTCAGCTATTAATATGTCATCACTCTCGAAACGACGTGAGGTAGCTGATGTAAGTAGTTTTTGTTCATCAACTTTTTACAGGATTAGTTGATTCTTCCACATATCTGGGTCCGATGCAGTTTGCTGTTGGTCAATTTTTACCAAAGCAGCCTATATTGCTGCAGATTTGCTTTCACCGGACAAACTATGGTATGAATGAGTCGATTTTGCGTCTCGCGAGAGAAGGTAATAAGAATGCTGATGTGTTTGACTTCTTTATTCATAAGCTGTGCTTGTGCGTAAATTTAATGTTCTACTTCTACAATGGCGCTACAGCCCAAATCGGACTTTGGCCTCCTGATATTCAGGTTCCTTAACATTTTTCATTACTTATTGTGGAAGGGTTGTTAGCCCTTCGCACAACCGTCTTTCTACGAATTTTTCATTTTCTTAGATTGAGGTGACCAAGGTATATCCAAGCAGGCAATGTGCCGGAATTATATATTGCGCCGACCGAGATTTGAACTCACGACCTTCGCATTACAAGACCAACACACTACCTTCTAGGCTATACCCTAGCTAATTTAATGTTAGTTGACACTAATTGCTTTATTATTCTAATAATAAAGTATTGTGATCGACACAAGAAAAAAAAAATTTGCTACCCTGAAATTTTTTTTTTCGCGTTTCATGACTAAATTACCCTAAAAATGCAAAAAAAAAAATCCGTCCCGCTTCCGCCGTACATATGGACTCATATCTCCGAGACCGTTAAAGGTAGAATGTTCGTTTTTGGGTGGATTGTTGATTGGGTAAGTGAGCTCTATTTTCTAAATTTTGGAGGGTGTTAGGTGGAAGGGGGAGGCGATGGGAGGTAAAAAGTCGAAAACTACACTTGCTAATATCTCCACCAAGAATGCAGATAGAAAGTTGAAAATCAGTAGAGATGTAGAGAGTGTTGTGGAACAAACTCTAAAAATAATTTAGTTTTGTTATCCATTGGCGTCCGAAAAATGGGGGCTAAAAACAAATTGTCGGCCGAATTGTTTTTTCAAATGATTATATCTTCGAAATTACTTATCGTTAAAAATTCATATTTTGGGACCATTAAGGTAGCATATAGTTCCATCGGAATCAGGTTAGAGAGTGGTTAATTATTGTAAGGGGGAGGGTCAGTGGGGGTGCAAAGAAAATCACTTAAAAATTAATATCTCAGCTATCTCTTAAGCTATGTAATTGAAACTTGAAACTTATATTAAGCTGTACTAGGAAAATAGAAAAAAAAATATAACATGTTGAAATAATAGTAGTGGGTGGAAATGGGGAGCATTTCAAAAATGGCGTACTTTTCAAAATTACAAATCCTTATATCTCAAAAAAGAGTACAGATACCAAATCGAAAATTTGTCAGATTGTAGAGCTATGTAATAGTTAATGTTGATAAAAATTTTAAGTTGGGAGGTGTAAGGGGAGGGAGGTGATAAGCAAAAATGTCGAAAATTTTGAGTGATTTTCTTAGGGCTCTGGTGAAAGATACAAAGTTTAAATTTTGCATGTGGATACGTCTATTTGATGTACATAGAAAAATAATAATAACTTGATCCGTAATTGTTATAAACCGACCCCCCCGGTCTAACGTGCACAAGGTGTTTCATGTGCATTGAAAAAAACACATAAACTGAAAATTTTTGAGTGAAATTGTAAGGTAGAAACTTGAAAATTTGCGAAATGTATTTAAAAATCCCTAAATATACGAAATATTAACTGGTTGAAAACCTTTAAAACTTCTACCCCCTCCCATACAAAATTATCTTTTCGTCCAGTTTTAAGAAATCAATTATCACCTAACTATTAAAAGCTATCAATTTGCAATTTTGCATAAAAACTTACAAAAATAATTGAAATGAAATTACGTTAAAAGTTTTGAAATCGCGCTTGCCCTTCTACCCCCTCCCATACAAAAGTATAATTTTAACCAATTTCATTTTTTTTTTTTTTTTTTAAGGAACCGAACACAACTTAGGGGGTCACCCTATAATGCTATGCACAGATGTGTCGGTATAGGAATTGGAGAAAAAAACTCAAGTTAGATTAGTTTAATTTAGGTGGAGAAAGACGAAAATGACGGTGCACATTCCTCTTGAAGCTCTGGATGTTGTATTCATTGGGAAACACTTTAGCTGGTAATGAGTTCCAAAGTCTTGACGTTCGGGAAATGAATGACTGCCTATATTTAACTGTACGAGAAGGCAAGGGTTTAACAGTGTACTCGTGTGCGCGTTCAGCTTGACGAGTATCTCGGGGAAAATTATAGAGTGGGGGTATTAGTGTGCTTAGTTCCGCACTGCATTTACCATGGAAGTAGCGATAGTGAATGCTGAGTACTCCGACATTTCTGCGATGCTCGAGAGAATCGATAGAAGACGTGATGGTCTCGTCTCCAATCAGTCGGAATGCATGTTTTTGAATACGGTCGAGCAACGCGAGGTGTGATTTGGGTGCCCCACCCCAAACATGCGAATTGTACTCTAAACGTGGTCTAATGTATGCCTTATAGATGGTTGCTAGGTCGTTCGGCGTGAAATACTTTTTGCACTTTCGGAGCACACCCAGACGTTTAGAGGCGTCGAGGGCAACATGAAAGATGTGCTGGGCCCAATTCAGGTGGTCATTAATTTTAACGCCAAGAAGTGTGAAGTTATCCGAGGTACAAAGTTGTGTGCCACCAAAAGTCACATTTTGAGATAATACAGGAGCATCACGTTTGAGGGATAGATGACAGGCCTGTGTTTTAGAAGCGTTGAACTCTACTCTATTTTTCCTGCCCCATTCCAGGATTAAGCTGAGGTCCGAGTTCAGCGAACGGAATAACTCCATGCGATTGGAAGCAATAGAATACTTGTGTGATTCCGCAGCAGAGTTAAATTCATAGGTGCTATCTAAAGTACTGTCATCCGCGAAACTATGGATTGGATTGAGAGTAGACGACAGAAGGTCGTTGATGAAAATTAAAAACAGAGTTGGAGATAAAACAGAGCCTTGAGAGACGCCGGAATCTATTGGGAAAGAGGAAGAAGTAATGCCATCTAGTACTACTCGTATAGTGCGTTCAGAAAGAAAACTCTTAATCCATTGAACAAGGGTAGCATTTAAACCAATGGCCCTAAGCTTTGCTATGAGACATTCATGCCAAACTCTGTCAAAATCTTTTGCAATGTCAAGTGCAAGAACTTGACTTTCGCCGTGTTTATGTATGCATGAGTTCCAACGTTCTGTCAAGTAGACCACAATGTCTCCCGTCGACCTTCCAGAACGGAACCCATACTGTCGATCATGGATTAGCTGGTTATCCTCGAGATATTCAACGATTTTGCGATTGACAGCAGTTTCCATTACTTTCGAGAGCACTGAAGTAATCAACTAATAATCAACAAATTAGAAGCTACGAACTTGAAATTTTGTACGAGTATCTTACAATAGAAAGGAAAGAAAATTGCATCACAAGTTTTACGATTCTCCTACCTCCTCTACCCCCTCCCATACAAAATTAATTTTTAAGGAATAAGTTGTCAGCTAACTCTTAAAAGCTATCAATTTAAAATTTTACATAAAAACTTATAAAAATAATTCAAATTAAGTTGCTTTAAAAGTTTTTAAATCGCGCTTGCCCTTCTACCCCCTCCCATACAAAACTATGATTTCGATCAATTTCATTAAATCAACTAATAACCAACAAACTAAAACCTACGAACTTGAAATTTTATACAAGCATCTTACAAGAGAAGCGAAATAAAACTACGTATCAAATTTTACGATTCCCCTACCTTCTCTACACCCTCCCAAACAAATGTTTGGTCTCGTGAATGTAAAATACATAGAATGTTATGAAAATTCTATGCAACTTCGTCTATGAAACACATTCTATACAGAGAATGTTGGACGTGATTCAAACAATTAATTAAAAAGTTATTAACATCCAACCACCCTTACTATTACCCCTGCTCCTCCCCTCATAAAAACCCAATCTTGCAAAAACGAATGAAATATTGTTAAATTGACAACAGCCCTGCCCAAGAACTCCCTTTCACTTAGCCTTCCCTAACCACTCTAACCTGCATATTGACTTTTCACTCATCCGCAACTTGTCCCAAGAATAATAAAGTTTCGCCCGACTTGTTAGCAGTTTATTTTTTGTTAATTTCTTGTCAATTACTTGTGATATTTTTACTTATGTACTTGGTGTAGGGATGTTGTTATTTGTTTCGTCCCTCCACTAAATGATGAGCCAGAGGATAACTCGACTTCCATCTTTTGAATTTGGAACCGATTTATGGTAATTCCTTGCATTAAGGAATTCTGATAGTGACGATCATTAATAAGTAAATAGGAATTAGTTGTGAAAGATGATAAGGTTTGGTGAATGTTTCCACAGTGCATTTTGAATTGTAAGGAAAGATTCCGAATTGTAGTGCTTTATTATTCGTGACGTTTCGGTATCTGTCTTCCTTTGTCGGTTTGATAAAGGTCTCAGCAGAAACCGAAACGTCACGTATAGTAAAGTGTAACAGTGTAGAAGCCAGAAATCTTTCCTGAAAGGATGATAATTTCAATATTCATCAAATTTATATATACTACTACTACTATAAGTGGAACATAAATTTGAAACATATATTAGAGCATTTTCAAAAATATCCCTATTAATCAATCTGACGGTCATAAATTGTTATGTTAATAAACTGGCTCGTGAATGCCAAACATGAAATAATTATGGTAAGAGCACTTACGATTATCTTTCATGTAGAATTACCATGACGTTATTGTTTATAAATAAAATTTGAGCGGAAGAACATCTAAGCACAATGCTATACTATAGTCTCACGGTCCAGTGGCTTAGTAAAGCATGGCTGGATGTATTGCATTTTATGTTCATTTCTCACTGAACTAATTGGCATATTAGAACACACATATGTAGATCTCCACACTAGATGAAGCTGGGTTAAAATCGAAAAGTTCTTCGACTCCTTATATAAATATGACGTAATGGATGTAGAAAATATGACTAATTTACAATACTATAATTTTAGTTGTAATGCGCAGTATTTGTAAGAAGCTTTCATTCTCTCTGAAAACCCCAACATCAATTCAAATTGAATGAAAATCGGTTGTATATAATTTGAACTTGTGTGCTTTCCTTCCAAACATTAGAAATAAGTCATGTGTTGTTCAGTATCCACGTACATATGTTTACAATGCGAAAAATGTCTGTATTTAAAAAGCTATGACTATCGCGGGGATGTCATGTTAATTGTCACTTCACTAATCTCGCTTTACGTTAAGTAACATGACTTTTTCTATTGATTTATGTGGAGCACAGCAATATGTTAGGAATAAAAAAATAATAATGCTTCTTAAACATCCTCCGATTTTTCTACCACCTTCAATACAAATTTATTTCTTCCTCCTCCATAAATTCTTCCTGGAATCGATAGCAAAAACAGTCCAGCACCACCATTTTTACTACAGCATACAAAATTACAAAAATAATATGCGAAAAATAATGAAATCTTGTTTGTAATAATCTAACTTACTAACTCTTTCTACCCTTCCATTATAGAATGAATGATATTTTGTAATTAAATAAAGAAACTATTAATTAAAATCATTATTATTGTTTACACAATCTATGCAAATATTTATCAATATCAATCTTCCCCATATGATGGGCCGTCTCCCACTTTGGCCAGTTCAAATTGTTCCTACAACATTCTTATCACCCGTGAACTTTTCTGCCATTGTGACTAACGCCAAATAAATTTTGATTTGGTTTTTATACTCTAGATGAAATCTGAGACTATTCTAAGTTTGCCACAAAGTTTGTAACGCTAAGAAATAAGGCTCGGAGAAAAAAATGAATGACACAGAAGTTCACATTATCGCTCAAAAATTTCAAATCCGGATGTTCATCCGTCTGTCCGTCCATATCCTCACTAGCTGGAGAACGCGTTGAGTTAGAAAGTTCAAATTTTGTACACGTCGGCTTTGTCAAAAAAGTAAGGTCAAGTTCGGGAATGAGCGAAATCGCTTCACCCCTTTTACTCCCTCCCATGCCTAATGACAGAATTTAACAATACACTGATTTTCTCGAAAAATACACTCCGTTTCATATTTATAACCCACGTAGAAATTTTAGGTTGTTTCCACTCGGAAAATTATTATGCTTTTGTATTTGATTGTTAAATGTAGAAAGCCTGAAGCTGAAATTATTTCTAGGTAAATTATTGCAAGGATTCGTTATTTTTGCAAAAGTTCCAGCTTCTCGTTTCATATATATAACCCAGTTGAAGTTTCCACCAAATTAAAGTGTTTATTTCATATAAATTTTAAATAAAAAATTTTATACAAAAACTTAATAATTAATAGGGCCTGCTTTGGATGTTATGACTTCAAAAATCTTTTTTTTTTATCGATTTGATTAATTTATTTAACATTTCAGGGTCAAGTTTCTGCCATTCATCAAGGAGTGCAGCTTTCAATTCCGTCAGTGATTCATACTGGCGATTTTCAGCAAATACCTGTCTGACAAGAACTCCCCAAATGTTTTTAATGGGATTCAGATCCGGAGAACATGCCGGCCAGTTCATAAATGGAATGGAATTTGTTTCCATCCAACCCATTGTTTCACGACTGGTATGAATTGTGGAATTATCTTGTTGGAAAATCCAGTTTTTTTTGCCATGTTCTGCCAGAAATGGCAGTAAACTGTTTTCGAGTACTTGGATGTAATCTCTACTGGTCATCCGCGTTGAAATAACTTGTACATATGTATGTATGTATATCCAAACACCTTGCTGCAGAAAATGATTCTCACAACATCACAGAACCAACACCAAAATTTCTCTTCGAGAAATAGAGAGGTTCCTTCCTCAGATCGCGCCAGTAAGAATTAAATCCGTCGGGCTCATTTCTTTTCATCAGAAAATATCACCTGAAAATGAAATCTTGAGCTTAAACAATGAAGAAGTACGAAAGCCAGTATGTCTTACAGAAGACCAATCTGTAGCCATGCGGATTTCTGAGAATTCGATCTGAGCTTTCTTCTTCTTCTTGAATGGCGCTACAGCCCAAATCGAGCCTTGGTCCCCTGATCCTCAGGCTCCTTAACATTTTCATTATTTATTGCGGAAGAGTTGTTAGCTCTTCGCACAACCCTCTATCTACGAATTTTTCATTTTCGTAGATTGAGGTAACCAAGGTATATTCAAGCAGGTAGTGTGCTGGAATTATGCGTCGACCGGGATTTGAACTCACGACATTCGCATTGTAAGCCAAACACACTACCCACTAGACTACACCCTAGCTTCTGAGCTTTCTTATGGCGATCTAATAGTCGTGGAGCACTCTTCATTTTACCTCTACAAATGTTAGGATTACGTTGTATCGTTCTCCAAACCGTTGTTTTTGACTCCTTCGTTGGGATAAGAGCTGCCAATTTATTGCAACTTAATGTCGAATTGCTTGCTCTCCGTACAATAATCTTTGTACAGAGTTTCTCAATCTTTCCCTTGAAAGGGATTATTAGACATTTTTTTGAATTTCTACATTTCTTTAGTCAGTTGCAACTGTGGACTGGGAAAATATGTTTTCAACTGAATGTAGGCTGGTAAATCTGTTAACAGATATAGACAAATCCACAAAGTTTGATTCGGATCACTAATCCACTGTAAAAGTGACCATCAAACAACTTTAAAGGCGTTTGTTTAAGCTGGACAAGGGCTTCTCCTTGTCCTGATGTGACACGAAAGAATACTGACGAAATTCGGAAAAATACTGAACGATTTATTACTTACAGGCTACAGTTTATATATAATAAAAATGCTTACGCTAATGGGAAAGAATAAATGCTTACGCTAATGGGAACGAATAAAATTGCTTACGCTTGTGGGAAAGTAAAATTACAGATTCTACATATTTTGGCTGCATACATGACAGGCTAGCCGTGTGTGCATAAAACTATGTGAAATATGAATAAAGTGCAAATCGTGTGAAGCAAATTATTATGAAAATATAAGAACGATCTGTGCAGTAATGTGATATTTAAAAAATGTGCAATTATGATGAGAATGAATTAAGAATTAAGAATTAAACAGTATGAAAGAAAATGGATTTAAACAGCGTTTATTTCAAACTTTTAAAAGGTTTTTTTTATCCATTTGACCCTTCAATTTACTCTGTTCGTTTAAAGTTTAACGTGCTGTAACTATGCACTAAATATTTATTTAGGTTTATTAGTAAGTCAAATAAAAAACAATTATTCGATTAGCACTACTCCTTCTACCCCCTCCCATACAATATGACCCAATTTCACAACTTCACAAAAAGTAGATTTCCTTGAAAAGTAAGAATGCTACAGATCTGCAATTTAAAACATGCCAATTGAATGAAATTTGTAGTTATTTCTTAAAAATTTCCCCATTCCAGGATTGTGTTGAGGTCAGAATTTAATGAACTAAATAACTCTCTCATAAAGACCAAGTTCCGATGACGAATCGCAAACCGAGACCACCCAAAAACACAACTTCTTCTTCTTCAATGGTGCTACAGCCCAAACGGGGCCTTGGCTTCCTGATATTCAGGTTCCTTAACATTTTTCATTACTTATTGTGGAAGGGTTGTTAGCCCTTCGCACAACCATCTTTCTACGAATTTTTCATTTCCTTAGATTGAGGTGACCAAGGAATACCCAAGCAGGCAATGTGCCGGAATTATATGTTTCGCCGGCCGGGATTTGAACTTACGACCTTCGCATTATAAGACCAACACACTATCTCCTAGGCTATACCCTAGCCAAAAACACAACTGGTTCCCAAATTCAACATAGGAAAACTCAAGGATGGGGAAAGCAGTTACAAAGTACGTATTAGCCTCAAGGAGGCACTTCGCACCAACACTGAACAACAACGCCAGCATGCCAATAGAAGAAATGTGGCAAAATATCAAAGATGGCATTACATCTGTTGCAGAGAAGGTGATAGGACAACAACCTCGGAGCAAAGGAAATGAATGGTTCGACAACGAATGCCAAAATGCAGTAGACCGAAAAAATCAAGCTTCCAAAATATTAACAGAACGGCCGACACGAGCCAAACGGGACAAATATAATGATCTTAGACAATTTGCCAGCAAAATATGCAGACAGAAAAAGGAAATACAATAATGACGCAACTAAAAACATGTACGAAGATTTTAAAATATACAACACAAGAGCTGCGTATTCCCTTATTAAAATAATGAAAGAAGGATACCAACCGAAAACGATCATCTCCAAGGATGCAGGAGAGAACATTCTAAGTAATGCGGAAGATATAAAATTAAGGTGGACGCAATACTTTGAACAGCGTCTTAATCCGTTCGAACAGCAGCAGCAGACACAATTGCAGGTATGACTGATGCAACAGCTGATGAATCCTCTCACACTCGAAGAAGTAAAAACAGCCCGTAGGAACTACCCAAACAACAAAGCGCCGGGCATTAATCAAATTCCAGCTGAGCTTCTGAGAGCCGGCGACACCTGCATAGTGCATCTCCTACATAGATTAATCACGGACATATGGACGCAGGAAACATTTCCTGAAGATTGGCGCAAGAGCATTATATCCCCAATTTAGAAAAAGGTGACAAACTCTGCTGCGAAAACTACCGAGGAATATCTCTAATGTGTACGTCTTATAAGATCGTGACGGAAATTCTAGAAAAGAGAATCAAGCCCTATGCTGACAAAGTAATTGGTGAATACCAAGGTGGATTTAGAGCTGGCCGATCAACCACGGACCAGATATCCTCAGTTAAACAGGTGTTGGAAAAGTGTTGGGTATATTATTGAGGTGCACCAGATATTTGTTGACTTCAAACAAGCATACGACAGTATCGACAGGCGCGTACTGTATAAAATCATGTTGGAGTTTGGAGTCCTACTGAAACTGGTTCGGCTTACAAGAATGACAATGACCGAGTCTTTGTCACAAGTCAGAGTAGAAAACGATCTGACTTCCAGTTTCAAAATATACAACGGCCTTAAGCAAGGTGACGGCCTCGCACCAATGCTTTTCAACTTGACACTCGAATATGTTGTTCGGAAACTTCCCGTTGACACCAAAAGAACACTATACTTCAAATCCACACAACTCGTAGCATATGCCGACGATATAGATATCCTTGCGAGATCTCTGGAGAGTGCTAAGGAGGTATTTGTTGACTTGGTAGCAAGGGAAGTTGGACTATGTATTAATGAAAACAAAACAAAAATGATGACACAAACTACGAAAAAGACGCCAATCAGACAAAATACTACAGTAGGAGACTATAACCTAGAAAACATAGACAACTTCATATATCTAGGGGCGAACCAATCGAAAGATGGAAGCGAACCCATCGAAATCAAAAGAAGGATAATGATGGCAAACAAGACTTATTATTCGGTACTTCCAATAATCAAAAACAAGAACGTGCACAGGAAAACCAAACTTCAGCTATATAAAACCATCATAAGACCTGTGCTATGCTATAGCAGCGGAACGTGGACTTTAACTCAGGCGTCCGAAAACGCCTTTGAAAACGCCTACTTAACGCCTTTGAAAGAAAGGTCCTCAGAAGACTCGATTTGGAGAATACGATACAATAGAGAATTGTATGCCATCTTCGACAATCCAGAAGTATCAACCCTCATAAAATTGAAGAAGTTGCAATGGGCTGGCCATGTGGAGCGGATGGATGACGGGAGAATTCCCAAACGCACATTAGGGAAAGTCATCGGACAAAGGCCGATCGGAAGCCACGCAAGCGCTGGGAGAATTCGATTGACGTTGACAGCAGGAGGCCAGAGGAATAAACAAGTCCTGGCAACAGCTTAAAGCCGATGCTCAGGATCGCGCCTTGTGGAAGAGAGTTGTTTCTGTCCTATGCCCCTATAGGGGGTCTTAACAGGAATTTGATTGATTGATTGATTGACAGCAAATCACTGCTAAGATTTTCTAACTGGAGGACGCAATCACTGAACCGAGATGGATGGAGGCAAAGTATTCAGGAGGTCAAAATCCGATTTGGGCTGTAGCGCCATAGTAAGTAAGTTAATTACTCTTTGCGCTTAGTAGGCACAAGACTGGTGCGCCTCGAAGTTGAAAGTGTTTTCAAGCGTACTGTCATCTGCGAAGCTGTGAATTGGATTGAGAGTTGACGACAGAAGGTTATTAATAAAGATTAAAAATAAAGTAGGATAAAACGGAGCCTTGAGGGTCGTCGGAATCGATAGCAATGGGAGTGCGCGGTAAATTATGGTTTTGCAAGAATTCCTTGCCTTGATAGATCGATCCCTGTGATTGAGGGTGGGGTCTGCCCTGAACTTGTTAAATGCAAGTTTTTTTGCGTGAACTCCAGCGAAACAATCTTTGGTAAACCATGAGTCCATAGATGGTCTAACTCTTTTGAAATTGAAAGGGATTAGGAGCCGCATTTCTTTAAGAATTGTTTCGGTAATATTATTGCAGGCTAGATCGCAGTCATTAGATATAAAGCACAGTTTCCAATCAAAAGCTTCAATGAATGCATTTGCGCCGTAATTCGCTCTTTTGAGTGCCAAACGATCCTCTTTGGAACTTTTATAATATATTGGGAACTGTGCGCGAATAAGGAAGGGATCTATATCACCAATTGCCGGTTGTGCAATGACAGGTATGTTAAGATTCTCAGGCTGGTTTGTGAGAAAAAGATCAAGGAGACTTGCGTAATGGTCTACAACATCAGATAGCTGAGTAGGCTTGCTCACCAGTTGTTTAAGTCCGTTGATGGAAGCAAAAATCTCAGTATTTTATTTTTTTTTAAGGCACCGAGTAAAATTTAGGGGGTCACGCTTTAATGCATTGCACAGTTAAGTCGGTAAAGGAAGTGGATTAAAATTTGGAGTATTATGAAAATTCGGATGGAGAGAGAAGGAAATGGCGGTGAACATTATTCTTGAAGGACTGGAGGTTATACCCGTTCGGAAAACACGCTAGCCGGCAATGCATTCCAGAGTCTGGATGTTCGGGAAATGAATGACAGCCTAAATTTTACTGTACGGGTAGATAAAAGTTTGACTATATACTGGTGCGCATGTTCCGCTTGTCGAGTATGTCGTGGAAAAGTGTAAAGTGGAGGAATAAGTGCGCATAGTTCCGAACTGCATTTACTATGGAAGTAGCGATAGTAAATGCTGAGTACTCCGACATTTTTGCGATGCTCGAGGGAGTCAATAGAAGCCGTAATGGTCTCATCTCCAATTAGTCGGAACGCATGGTTTTGGATTCGGTCGAGCAGCGCAAGGTGAATTTTGGGAGCCCCAGCCCAAAGATGCAATTTGTACTCTAAGCGAGGTCGAATGTAAGCCTAGTAGATGGTAGCTAAGTCGTGAGGCGTAAAGTATTTTTTGCATTTACGAAGAATACCTAGGCGTTTGGAAGCGTCAAGGGCAACTTCGAAGATGTGTTGACTCCAATTGAGATGGTTATTGAACTTTACGCCTAAAAGAATAAAATCTTCGGAAGAGCAGAGTTGTACACCATTAAAGGCTACATTAGAAGACGACGCTGGAACATCACGTTTGATTTCGTCCCTGTTGGTCCGTGCAGTTGGAGATTGAAGCCAAGCAGTGTTATGAACGTTGAAATCGCCCGCGATAAATATTTCAGCATCAGGCTTATAGCATAAATTTGTTGGATTGAGTCAGACAACTCATCCAATTCATGGTTGGTGTCTTCTAAAGAAAGCCCTGAACTTCTATACACATAGTGCAAGAATCATCCCGATATCTTCTGCTATGTTTGCGGGGAATGAAATTTTAAAGCGCAACGCCTTTCTCCGCTTCTGAAAACTGCCTACAAATTGTACTTTGATTGCAAATTTGGCGATCACTACAAGGATAGGGTCCCAACAGTTTGCTGCACTTGTTTCAGTAGTTTCACCAAATGGCTCAAAGCTACCCGTAAATCAATGCCATTTGCAGTACCCATGGTTTAGCGCGAACCTTGTTGTCATCTCACAGATTTTTGTTGTTGAGCAGTTTCGGATGAACACGAGGAACGGTTCCATCAGGAAGTTCGAGAAAAGATTTTCAAATAAGTGGAGTGTGCGCATGTTGGTAGATTACCGCTGGTTTTTGATACGGGAGACTTCTACCTCACGGTACAAAACGAAAGGAAGCACCAAATGAAGGTCCTTACCTTATATGTTTATTATTCGAACTGTTGCTATATATTGTTATAATTGTTGCTGTATATTTTTATTGTTATTGCTATATTTTTATTATTTAGGGGTGTTTGGGGAAGGATGAAGCTGGAATATGTACAAAATAAATGAAAAAATTTGCAAAAAAACTGCAAAACTTTTTTAATGTGTTTTTTTATAGGACCCCCAAAAAAATCTACCTCTTTATTAGAAATGTTCATGTTTTAGATATTTTCACCTCTCTAGCCCCTCTAAAGGAATTTAAAGGCTAAAATAATCCTTTCCTCTAAATAATGGAAAATCGATATACATAAATAGGTGGAGGGCGAAAACGGTGGGTGATCTGGGAAAACGGGGGCCATATTCGAATTCAGGAGGTCATTTTACGTAAGAATCTGCGGAAATGGTGTCCAAGGCTCGAACAAAAAAAAATTGTTGCCGTCCAATGTTATAAATAATATTGAATATGCGCGAATTTTAATTTAAAATTTGATTGAATACGAAAACTAAAATCAAAAAGAAAGGAAAAAAACAAATAAAAGCAACAGCAACGAAGGTAAAAACTAACAAAACAATTTGGAATTGAAAAAAAAAGGGGAGATATAATTACACGAACGTTTCATGTTAAGGAGATATTCGAGGAGTTGAAGTCGGCAGCGGGTGAAGTAGGGCTCAGGATCAATAAAGCGAAAAATAACCGCATGACCCACATACGAAGGACTGTCCCATAGTTATATTCTGACTATCATAACTATGGGAGAATACAACTTCAAGCAGGTGGATAAATTCGTATGCCTGGGAGCCCTTCTCACAAATGAAGGCAATGAACGATACGAAATTCAAAGAAGAATCAGGACAGCTAACAAAACATTTTATGCGGTCCTCCCCATAATGAAATCAAAAAAGGTCCATCGAAACAACAAACTACGCAAGATATCAATTCATCCAAAATGGGAAAAAAAATTGGAAATTTTTAGTTTTTCGCTTCTCCTAGAAAGTTCACTTTGTTTACATTCTGACACATTTTCTCAGAAACTACAAAAGATAACTCAATAATAATAAGACTACTGAGTGAAGGGAATTTCAAAAGTTTGACTAGTAATTATCTTGGTTTTTTTTTTTTATATGATTGTTAATGAAAATTATATTATTGTTTCTTTAAAAAAAAAAGAATCCCTCGCTCAGTAGTTGTAACTTGTGACAAATAAAACGTCTGCAAAGTTTGACTTAATTATGTTGAGTGGTTCTTGCGATAATAGGTCATTTGAATTACATGTAATCATATGGGAAACGACTGCCTTAAATTACACCCTTAACTCGATATAAAAAAAGCGTTTTTAATGATCAGCCCAAAGCGCACGCAAATTTTTATCCTTATAATACGATTGAAAGTTAAACTAACAAATATGATTACCATATTTCTGATAGTTAGATATCAACTGAAAAAGATTTGATACATATTCATTCTTCTTCGATGGCACAAGAGCTCGAATCGGGCTTTAGTCTCATGACCTTCCGGTTCCTTAACATTTTTTTTTATTTCTTATTTTGAAATGGTCATTAGCCTTTGCATAACCCTCTATCTACGAATTTTCATGTGCGCAGATTGACGTGTCCTAGATATATCCACGTAGGTAGTGCACTGGAATTGTACGTTGACCGGGATTTGAACTCATGACCTTCAAATTTCAGACCAACACGCTACACCCAGATATATATTCATTAAGTTGTACATATTTTCAAAATAGAACTGTTTAAAAATTTCAATATAACACATTGAACTTGCAACAAATTAATAATAATCAAAAATTTAAATTCACTCACTTTTCATCCTTGAACCTAAGATACATGTTTTTTATAATGTCAAACATAGATTCGGTTTGAAAAATCATGGATTTCATGTTTCCCAATAGAGGGATGGGTTTTTTAAATTTGATGTTTCTCTTTTCGAAGTAATCAAACGTATTTATAGACCATTTATACGCGGCGAAAATCACAATTCCGGCCAAGAGTGTCCATTGTGACCAGAGAGCTGATAAAAAACACATGCAAGACATAGCGAACGAATTTTTAAATTTTGTTGATTAGTCTAACGAAAACTGCCAATTGCGATCAAATGCCGGCGAGAACTGCTCGAGTAAGTCGTATTTCAGAGGCTTTTATAAAATATAGTCACGCTCACGCAGAGCTTTTATTCAATTTCATCGTTTCATTTTTGTTGTATAATTTAATTTGGATATTAAGATGAAATTAATGCTATAATATGTTGATTGAATTCGGTAATTGTAGGTATATACATATACATTGGTCTATGGTCTTTGGTGGATGTGATGGGGGGAATTGAAATCATTCAGCTAGCTGTCGGTTCCGTATCCTATCACAGCATGGAGCATTTTGAAATCTGGACTGGTCATGTTTCAGGCAGTTCTCAAGAAGCTCTATGGTTACAAGGGGATATATCCCTGTAGTGATTCGCAGGTGTACGTACTACCTACATGTTGACCATTATAAAATACGACGCTAGAGGAGTAAACCTCGTATATAAAAATCCCCTAATCCACGGTGGAACAGCATATGCCAATGGATGAATGGTTCGAGGGTATATATCCATTAATATGCGAACTCTGGATACCTGGTGACCTCCAGTTGTAATCAGCCTTCCCCTAGTAATGCGGAGCTCTGCTAGAGGTGACTCTACTTTCTCGCGCTACTCGTGGGAACATGAATAAAAATAATAACAAAAACAAACAAGAGGCTGATGCTTCCTCCAAGGCATCACAAACAGCGGGTAATAACGCAACGGAAGTGGGTATTGGAACAAGCACCCCTCCAAAAACTATGCTTAACTTGACTGTAGAGGGTAATCCTTCGGTCAATAAAAAGCACATAAGACCGCCACTAAGAGCGGATAGCAAAACCGCAAAGAAACATTAAACGGTCGAACAACTGCTATTAGCAGAGCTAAAGCAGTTGAGTCTGACAGAGAGTAAAAAGAGGTTAAGCGGGGCCGCTAGAAGAAGGTACATGTACCACCGTAACCACGGGAAAAACCCAAACGAGGCATACGACCTTGCTTGCATGCCAATGCAAAGCACATTGGAACCGGCACAGAAAATGGCGACAAAAAGAGGTAGAACCTCATCAACAACACCGCCAGCTGCCGGAAATGAAAACAAAAGGCACAAGACCGCAAATAAAATAGCCATGCATAGACCGGCAGAAGATGCTCAGCCATCCACTTCGGGAATTAGCTGTAGGGACGCGGTCAAAGGACTAAAGGTGGGAATTATACACACCGAGCATCCGCTCAAAATACTTACTCCAGAGCAGCTAGCTGCAATCCAAAAATCCGTCCTGGACAGCATTCCAACAGCATCCATAGAAGGAATGAAGCCACAATTTTGTGGACTTAGTATCAAGCCAGGATGGATGCTAATTGTGTGCGGGGACGAACAAACCGCATCGTGGCTAGAAATAACAGCCAAAAACATCAACCCGGATGATTCCACCACCATCAGGGCGGCCCGGGAAGAAAATATTCCGCGATTGGAAATAATCACGGCATATTTCCCACACGAAGAAGACTCGACAGAGAAAATAGCAACACTCATCGACTCTCAAAACGTAGGTTTGTGCGCCTCAAACTCGAAAGTCCTTAATAGAAGGAAAGAGGGCACGAACACAATTATAACCTTCTCCATTGACGGCCAATCGATAGAGGGGCTTAAACAGAAGGGGCACCGAGTCTGGTATAAGTTCTCTAGTGTGACTCTACGCCCTAAGGCTAAGGAGGTCAGAAGCGGCAAGCCGCAATCTACCGACGATGGCCAAAAGGCTGAATAGCATTAAAGTTATTCAGGCAAATCTTCGTCGGGCAGCAGCGGCCATGGACGTACTAACGTGGGGATTTGCAAGAGAGGAATTCCATGTTGCCCTCCTACAAGAACCAAGGGCCGTACAGGGTAAAATTATTGGAATTCCACATAAAATTGGAAAGTTGATTTATGACAAAAGAAGCGAGAGGCCAAGGGCGGCTCTTCTTGTATCATCTGAAATTAAATACCTAAATATTCCAAGTTTCATTAGAACAGATCTAGTAGCAGTATTGGTGAAAGTACCAAAGGCAGGACGGATTCAAGAGGTAATAATAGCCTCAGCATACTTTCATGGTGAGGAATTAGAGGCTCCACCTCAAGGCGTCATTGAACTAGTGGAATACAGCAGACTCCACAAATTACAGGTAATACTGGGCTATGACGCCAACGCACACCACACTATCTGGGGAAGTAGTGATATCAACAAAAGAGGTGACTCACTTTTGGAGTTCCTTACTACTAACAACCTAGATATAATAAATAAAGGTAATACACCGACCTTCATAAATTCAGTAAGGCAGGAAGTACTTGACCTAATCATAACAAGTCCCTGCCTGGTTGACAAGTGTGAAAATTGGAAAGTATCAAAAAAAGCTTCATTATCAGACCACAGGCATATCTGTTTTGATATTAAGACTTCATTTAGTTACATAGAACAATACAGAAACCCTAAACGTACCAACTGGAATCTTTACCAGTCAGCCCTAGAGTACGAAATAGGTATCGAGGAAGAAATAATAAGCAGCCCAGACTGCATTGATAAAATCACAAATAAACTCGTAAACAATATTATCAATGCTTACGAACAAAGTTGTCCTGTTCTACACAAAAAAAGAGCCAAACGAACTCCTTGGTGGAACGAGGAGCTAGCGGCGAAACGCAAACAAACTAGAAAATTGTTCAATGGAGCAAAAACCTTTGGTACCTGGATGTATCGTCAAACTCCGTTCAGTAAAAGTATTGCTGGTAAAATGTTCACTCCGGAAAAGATTAGATGGGCGATCAACACCTTTAAACCCCCGACTTGTTGGCAGATATTTTTTCTCGGGTAGGAAAGAAATATGTGCATATCCATTACAAATTAAACTAAAAAACTCTGTCCAAACTAATCTATTTCAGAATAACAAAATACAACAATTCATCAATAATAATAATTCCAGTGAATAATTTAATTCCTTGGTTTGAATTTCAGCCAGAATCCGTTCTTTGGTGCAAACTTAAAACCCGAAGTAGAAAGTTTGATGGGAATAGAGGATTTCGGTGAGGCTTCAAATTTGAATTCGGACAAAATATAAAAAAGGATTGCTTTGGTTTCCATCAGGGCAAATCTCGATCCTGTAAAATGGAAAACTCTTAACCATAAGATTTAAACAAGGAAATCCAAAGCCTACTCACCAATACAATTTCGTGGTCCAACTCCAAACGGCAGGTATGTAAACGGGTTAATTTTTCCCTTATTTTCGTTGCTAAATCTTTCCGGATCGAATTTTTCCGGATTGGGATAGAAATCAGGATCATAATGAATGCCGGCAATTGGAATTGAAATAATATCGCCGACACGAATTTGAAGATGATGATTGGACGAATCGTCAGTAATGGTGTACGGCTTCGTACATACACGATCAGTTGTTATTGAAGATGGCCATTTGCGTAATGTTTCCGATACAACCATGTCCATGTACTTCATTTTCTGCAGAGCTTCGTACGTTAAAAGTTTTCCATCCAACTCTGCCCGGACAGCATCGATTTCCTGAATCAACTTTTCCTGAACTTCGGGATTTTGCATCAATTCATGAGCAGCGAAACAAATTAGAGTTGCCGTGTTTTCGAAACCTGCGATGAAAAACAGGAAGCACTGCGCTACAATATCGCCGTCGGACCAATTTCGGTCTACAGTCTTCTGGCCGACTGTTGATTCTTGAGCGGTAGCGAATCCATCGCTATCATCATCTTTTCCTAAATCGGAAGATTCTAAGGTACCCTTCCGAGCTTGCATCAATAAATTGATCATATCAGGTCGAATGATTCCATGCTCGCTACGATACTTCATTGTCTTGAGGACGAGGTCGATCAAGTAATTTGAAAATTTCTCATCGAACATACGAATTTTGAGCAACTATGGGATTAGTATAAAGATGATTTAAAGTAAATCGCTAAAATTATCATGTTTACCTTCGCTAAAGCTTTAAAACCAGTTAATAAAAAAAATTTAATTGCCGTAAATCCTGTGAAACTCATTGCCTTTTTGGCCATCTTGTAGAACTGATTGTCCTTTTCCATTAGCGAATTAATTTTCAGACCAAATGCACATGTTGCGATAACGTCGTTGGCGAAGCGTTTAAAGAATTCATTAATATCAACTTCATCCAATTCGCCAGTTCCTACTCGATTTTTTAAGTGATTGCTCACGGTTTTACCACATTCTTCGATCAATTCGAACATCTGACGCATTTTACTACCGGTGAACGCCGGACTCAGTGTTGCTCGCATATCCCTCCATTTTTGATCTTTCAAAGCAAACAAGGAGTTTCCGAACAATGGCTCGATTTCAGGACCGAAAAACTCACGATGATTAATAAAAGAATCGAAATCTTTAACTGTGATCTGTTTGATAATATCAGGATCGTTGATTATCAGAATTGGATTGCGCATCTCAAACCATCCACTATATCTGGAAGTAAAATTCGTTCATATTACTTTGATATTGTTTCTTTCTTACAGCATTTTGATAATCAATTTTTTTTAAACTTTTAAGAAATTGAGGGAGGTGGTAGAAGCAGAGCGAGAGGTTTGTATTTTACTTTATTATTTTAATAATAAAGTATTGTGATCGACTTGAAAAATAAAAAATGTCTACCCTGAAATTTTGTTTTTTCGCGTTCATGGCTAAAATAGTCTAAAAATGCAAAAAAACATCCGTCTGTCTGTACGCCGGCCGCCGTACGCCGGTGTGTACGCTCAGCGCTCATTAACTCCCAAACCCTTCAAGATAGAAAGTTCATTTCTGGAGGGATTTATAGATAGTTGCAGATCTCAGGTGGACACCCATTTTGGGGGGTGTAAAGGTCCAGGGGAAAACTAAGTATTCAAATATCTCAAACATGGTTACAGCTAGGAAGCTAAAAATCGATACACATATAAAAGGGTAATTGGGACAACTTTTGAAATTAATTTAATTTTTTCATTCATTGGGGTGCAAAAAGGGGGGGGGGGGCTAAAAACCAATTGTCGGCCGAATTTTTTTTCAAATGAATATATCTTCGAAATCACTTAGCATAAAAAAATTATTTTTTTTATAGTTGTAGTAGTGATAAATTGGCAGAATAGAGACACCCGATCAGCTGGTTGAAAATAAAATTAACAAGGAAAATTCGATGTACCTGTTGCGTAATTTTTATTAGTTTTATTTTTTTCGGCTCACAACAAATCAATCTTTTAACAAAACAAGGTTGAAAAAAATCATTAACATGTAAAGAATTTGAAATCAAAATCAAGCCTTTTCAGAATATAATATATAAATATTCTATCTAATAAAAACTTCGAAATTAAGAAAACTTTTTAACCAATTCCCACAATTAACATTTTCTCGCGAAATATAATAAAATGTTTGCTTATAAAATTTTCATTTTTATTTCTTTTTTAAAAACTACCGACACGAAAGGGTTAATAACTTCAAAACCAATCAACCAATCACATTGCCATTAAGCCAGCCCTATTACCAAGATTTTGATTTAAGCAAATTCGAAAATAATTTAAGGTTTCCAACACCTTCAGTCAAATTGTTTGTTAATAAAGCACTAATTTTACGTTGTTATTTTAATAATAAAGTATTGTGATCGATTTGGAAAAAAAAAATTTTGCTACCCTGAAATTTTGTTTTTTCGCGTTTCATGACTAAAATAGCCTAAAAAAGCAAAAAAAAAAAATCCGTCTGTCTGTATTTGGACAAAATAGTAGTGGGGGAAAATGGGGATCATTGCACTTTCCAAAATTTCAAATCATTATATCTCAAAATTGAGGGCAGATATCAAGTTAAAATTTTGTCAAATTGTAGAACGACATAGTTTTTAATTTTGGTAAAAGTTTCACGTCGGGAGGAAGGGAGGTGGTAAGCAAAAAAGTCGAAAATTTTGATTGATTTTTTTAGGGCTGTGGTAAGAGATACAAAGTTTAAATTTTCCATGTGTATACATCTATTTGTTATACATACAGAAAAAATAATAAAAATTCTGCAATTGTTATGCACCGACCCCCCTGGTCTAATGTGCACAAGATGTTTCATGTGCAATGAAAAAACATATAAACTGAAGATTTTTGAATGAAATTTTAAGATAGAAACTTAAAAATTTGCAAAATGCATTTATCATAAAAAAACCTCTCAAAGAATAAAGTATTAACTGGTCGAATACCTTTCAAACTTCTACCCCCTGCCATACAAAATTATTTTTTCGACCATTTTTAAAAAATCATTTATCACCTAACTCTTTAAAACTATCAATGTAAAATTTGGTTTAAGAGCTTTTGAAAATAGTTGAAACAAAATTGCGTCAAAAGTATTGAAATCGCTCCTGCCCCTCTACCCCCTCCCATACAAAAGTATGATTTCGACCAATTTCATTAAATCAACTAATATCAAACAAATTAAAAGCTACGAAATTGAAATTTTGTACGAGCACCTTACAAGAGAATTGAAATAAAATTGTATTACAAATTTTCCGATTCCCTTACCCACTCTACCACCTCCCATACAAATGTTCGGTTTCGTGAATGTAAAATACACCGAATTTGATGGAAATTCTATGCAACTTCGTCTATGAAACACATTCTATACAGAGAACGACGTGATTCAAGCAATCAATTAAAAAACTATTTACATCTACCCACCCTTACTATTACTCCACCTCCTCCCCTTATAAAAACCCAAACTTGCAGAAACGAATAAAATATTGTTAAATTGACAACGCCTTACCCAAGAACTCCCTTTCACTTAGTCTTCTTTAACCACTATAACCTCCATATTGATTTTCCACTCATCCGTAACTTGTCCCAAGAATAATAAAGTTTCACCCGACTTGTTGGCAGTTTATTTCACTTAAATACATGATTTCGTGTGAGAAAAAAATAAACAAATAATCAAAAATATTCTAATCTTTATACTCGTAATAGAAATGAAGATTAAAATAACATAATTACCTCGCAGATATGATTATTTCTGATAGTTGCGAATACAGCAGAAATACATTTGTTGTAAATAACGTTCAATGTTTATATTCAAAATAGAACAGCTTAAAAATTAAATATCATGCATTGAACTTGAAACAAATTAAAGGTAATCAAAAATTCCAATTCACTCACTTTTCATCCTTGAACCTAAGATACATGTTTTTTACAACGTCAAACATAGATTCGGTTTGAAAAATCATAGATTTCAAGTTGCCCAACAGAGGGATGGGCTTTTTAAATTTGATGTTTCTCTTTTCGAAGTAGTCAAAGGTATTTGTGGACCATTTATACGCGGCGAAAATCGCAATTCCAGCTAAGAGTGTCCATTGGGACCAAAGAGCCGATACCAAATACAAACAAGACATCGTGAACGAAGTTTCTACAGCACAACCTTTTAATTAAATTTATTTAGTTTTTCCAAAGAAAGCTGAATGAACGCGATCAAATATCGGCGAGAACTGCATGAATAAGCCACATTTCAGTGGCTTTTATATTTTAGAAACTTTCCACACACACGCAGAGCTTTTAGTCAATTTGTTCATTGTAATTGTTTATTTTTTAAAATTTTATTCTAATAAGAAAGTATTGCGATCGACACAAAAAATTGTCAGCGCTGAACATTTTTTTTTTCGTTTCATGACTATAATAGCCTAAAAATGCAAAAAAAATCGTCTGTCTGTACGTCGTCCGCATTACACATGGACTCATATCTCCGAGGTCGTTAAAGAGCTAACTTTTGGGTGGATTGTAGATTGGCTAAGTGAGTTCCATCACATAAATGTTGGGCCTGGCATTACCCAAGTGGAAGGAGGAGGCGGTGGGAGAGCTATAGTCAAAAATTAAACTTGCTAACATCTCTCCTAATAATGCAGATAGAAAGCTGAAACTCGACTATTTGTCTACAGAAAAAAAAAAGAAAATTAGTTTTTGTATCCAGTGGGGTCCGAAAAGAAGGGAGCTATAACAAATTGTTGGCCTGAAAGGAGAGGGTTCCGGATTCTACACTGTTACCCTTTATTACTCGTGACGTTTCGGTCTCTGCTGAAACCTTTATCAAACTGATCGACAATTACAGAAGACTATTATTTGATACATATTGGAGTTAATTGGCAAGACACTGAAGATGGAAAGATAAACGATGGGTAAAACTACCTTACATTCAGGGTACTACGGATAAAATAGGAAAAATCTTTCGAAAATTCAACATTCAAAAATTTAATAGGTACTGAGAAAATTAGTGTATTAGATTTATTGAAATTGTGCAGTTTGTTTGGGAGGTGGTAGAAGTAGGGGAGAGTTCTTAAAGATTTTTTCAGAAATAACTATAAAAATCATGCTTTTGATTTATTTTAAATTGCAAATCAGTGGCATTCATACTTTTCAGGAAAATCGAATTTTTGTAAAGTTGTAAAATTTTATCAGACTGTATGGGAGGGGGTAGAAGGAGTAAAGCTTATCTTTTAATTTGTTTTTAGTCTTACTAATAATTCTAAATAAATTTTATGTGCTCAATTTCAGCTCGATAAATTTTATACGTACTAAGTAAATTTATTTAGTGTATTCCCTGAAAAAGTGCGGTTTGTATGGGAGGTGGTGTAAGGAAGGGAAGGACTCAAATAATTTGTATACAGTAGATTGAAATTATCATAAAAGTGATATATTCCAAATTTCAAATGAATAGCTTTTATATTTTTTGAGGAAATCCGTTTACTGTAAAATTGCGCAATTGTGTCATTTTGTATGGGAGGGGGTAGAAGGGGTAAAGATAACCATCTAATTTTTTTTTGGTATTATTTATTATTTAAAATAAATATTTATTTCCCAATCTCAGCTCGATAAATTTTATACGCACTGAGTAAATTGGTTCAAATAATAACAATAATAAAGTTTATTGTTTCTTGATTTTTGTTACATTGTACATAAATACAAAATTAAAGAAAGGAGTTTAGGGTTTAGACACACATTGTCTTTTCAACTACAATATTCATAATTTGCTTGAAGCTTGAGGTACATTAATTAAGTATAAAATTATAGTTAAGGGAAAAAGTGAAAGAAATCAAAAGCCCTGCAAAAAGTTTAACTAAAACTAATGTATTTAACTATCTTAAGATTAAGTTTATTAATTTAGTTTTTTAAAAATTCAGCGATTAGTGGATTGTTGCAATATTCGCTGCGAGTTAAAAAATTGTTTGTTAATTCGTTTGCTCAAATTTTTATTAGTTTTACTTCAGCCATATCACGTAACTTTATTGTGGAGTAATGCCAAGGTTTGTCAAGTAGGATCTTTAGCCATTCGTTTTGTACGATTTGTACCTTGGTTTTATGAATGTTGGCACAAGAATTCTAAATGGGTACACCATATGTGATTGCTGGTTGGACTACAGTTTTAAATAAAAGCAGCTTATTTTCCTGGGACAGTTTCGATCGCCTATTGATCAGAGGATACAATATTTTGATAGTTTTTGTCGCTTTAGATACTATGGGATCAAAGGTAATGCCCAAGTATTTGATAGATTTAGGCCACTTGACAGGTTATCCTAGTACATTCAAGGTAGGAGCTGGGAGGTATCGCGTAGCTCGTCGTTTTGTAAAATATATGCATTGGGTTTTGTCTGCATTAATTTGAATTTTCCCCTTGCTGAAGAATTTATGAATGTCATCAAGTTGGCCAGGAGATTTTTTATGATGGTTTTCGGGTCGGATTCTGTTCTTTGAAGGATGTCAGCCGTATAAATGTTGTATAGCGCTGGGCTGAGACAAGAGCCCTGAGGAACACCAGCAGGAATATTGTGCTGGGATGAGTATTTGCTCTAGACTTTTACAGTAAATGATCTGTGCGTGATAAATGATCGAATCAGTTGCACCATATACGTGGGCACAGCGAAATTGTGGAGTTTGTAGATAAGACCTTCATGCCATACTGAATTGAACGCTTTTTCGATATCGAGAGTAATCATTCCTGTAGAGTTTTTTGCTTCAAAACCCTTGATCATATCAGTTTTGACTCTATTAAGTTGGTGATTTGTGGAGTGCTTTGATCTAAAACAAAACTGAGAGTTAGGTATGATTTTTAGATTTTCAATAATTATGTTCAGGCGAAGCAGAATTATTTTTTCAAACAGTTTACTCATGACTGATAGTAGACTTATAGGACGGTAACTTGTGGGTTGGGCAGGGTCTTTTCCCGGTTTGAGAATGAGTATAATTATTGCATGCTTTCATATTTCAGGGAAGTAGCCGATTTTGAGACAGCTGTTGAAGATGAAATTCATGAAAATGATGGCAACGTTAGGTAGATTTTTGACCATTAGCGTTGAGACATTGTCTAGACCAGGCGCTTTTCTGGGTTTCATTTTGCGTAGAATCTGCCGGATTTCTCTAGGTTTACTCAGTACTTCAGGATTTAATTCCTGGGCTGTGCCGATTTCCATATATGTAAATGCCTTTACTTTGGCTTCTGTAGCCGCATGAGTCAAATTTTGAGAGGTCAGATGGAATTTATGGAACTTGACTGCTAGCGCATTAGCTTTCTCTTGTTCAGTGAATGCAGATGTCTGGTTATGACTTAAAGCTGGCATGAACTTCTGGCCCTTTTTAAAGAATGAATTCAGCTGCCAGAGTTTTCTGGAACCCTTAACCTAATCAGAAAGCATTTGATTCCATTTATCATTTCTGATCTTGCTTATGTGAGTTTGCAGAGTTTTGCTAAGCTGATTGACTTCCTGTTTGAGTAATGGATCTCGAGATCTTTGCCAATTACGCCTTGCATTATTTCTGCGTCTGATAAAAAATTCAATGTGAGGCGTGAGTCTGAGTCCATTATCGGCGATTTTTATTCTAGGAGCAGATTTATGGAAGGCTTTTAGGATTATGCTAGTCAGGGTATCAACGCGCCGATCTATTTCTGTTGATGTCTGGGGAGTCAATCAAATTCCTGTTAAGACCCCCTATAGGGGCATAGGACAGAAACAACTCTCTTCCACAAGGCGCGATCCTGCGCATCGGCTTTAAGCTGTTGCCAGGACTTGTTTATTCCTCTGGCCTCCTGCTCAACTGCTCGCTTCCATGTGTTACATGGTCGACCAACCCGACGTCTTCCTTGAGGGTTATAATCCAGAGCCTGTTTTGCGATGTTTTGCTCTGGTTTCCTCAAAGTATGACCGATCCACTGCCACTTTCGCCGTTGAATCTCAATACCTATTTTAGTCTGGCGAGTTGTACTCCAAAGTTCGTCGTTGGAGATCACTTCTGGCCAGAATATTCCTAAAATGCGTCGGAGGCATTGGTTTACGAAAGTCTGTAGTTTCTTGGTAAGTCGAACGGTCACTTTCCACGTAGTACAACCATACAACAACACGGATTTGACGCATGCGTCAAAAACTCGCAGCTTCGTGCGAAGGGAGATCTCTCTTAACCTCCAGAAAGGGGAAAGGATACCGAAGGCCTGACGAGCTTTATTTAGCCGAGCCTCAACATCCTTTTCGGCTCCGCCGTCCATGCTGACAATGCTTCCGAGATAGCAAAAATCTTGCACCTCTTCCACATCCTGTCCATTAAGAACAATCGGTGTGCTTGCGTTCGAACCCATGTGCATGTACTTGATTTTACGCACATTTATTTTCAGTCCCGCCTCTGTGCATTTAGAATGCAACGAGCGAACATTTGACTCTAAGTCCGAACGGGTATGTGCAAGCAAACACACGTCATCAGCATAATCAAGGTGACTTAAGATGTTAAATAGTCTCCATTGAAGACCTTTACCTTCCCCACCTTCCAGTGCAGCTTTCAAGATGTCATTTATTACCACCAGAAACAGGGCTGGTGATAATATGCAGCCTTGTCTGACACCCGCTCGCACAGGAAAGCTCTCGGACAGCTCTCCTCTATGCAAGACGCGACAGCTTGCATCTTCGTAGGATTCTTTAATCATAGCTATGACCTTATTTGGAATACCTCTCCTACGCAAAGCATTCCATATGTAATCTCGCTTAACGCTGTCGAAAGCCTTCTCGAAGTCCACAAACATGAGATGTAGTGGCGAACCCATTTCGGCTGACTGCTCTAATATTATCCGTAGGGTATTTGTGTGGTCGGTACAAGACGAGCCTTTACGGAATCCAGCCTGATAAACTTCGAGAGTGCTCTCGACGACATCACTAATCCTATTGAGAATTACCTTAGCCATAATTTTTGATACGGCAGTAAGTAGACATATACCACGCCAATTGCCACAATCCCGAAGGTCGCCCTTCTTCGGAATTTTCACAATGACGCCCTCCTTCCATTCAGTCGGATATCTTCCATCATTCCACACCTTAGTGAAGAGTGGGAGGAGTATATCGGCTGTTATTTCCGGGTCCGCTTTGAGGAGTTCGGTTGGTAGTCCGTCTATACCTGGAGCTTTCCTTCCCGCCATTGACCGAATGGCGGAAACTATCTCTTCCTTATCTGGGGGATCGTCCCTAATAGAGGATTGTTGCGGTTGGATGTTTGGAAGTTGTTCTGTTTCCGGAATATCTTCATCTGACAAGATGTTTAAAATATCATTGAAGTATTCCTTCCATCGTCGCAACTGGTGTTCACTCATATTAAGGAGAGTTCCGTCGACATCTCTCACCAGGTGGTTGGCGGTGAAATTCCTGTTCGTCAACTGTTTCATGATTTTAAATAGTGAACCCATATCCCCAAGGTAAGCCGCAGATTCTGCCTTGTTTGCCAGATCTTCAATGGCCTTTCTCTTGTCGCGTCTAACAGCCTTTTTAAGCTGTATATGAGCATCGCGGTAGTTCTGCCTCAAGTCGGGCGTTCGTTGGTTGACATCGGGTTGAGAGATGATTGCCAATTTGGCTTTTTTCCGATTGTCAACCTTGTCCCATGTGTCTTGCGACATCCAGGGTTTCTCACCGCTTTGCGCATATCCCACAGATTCTTCAGCACTAGTTAGAAAAGTGTTTCTGGTTGCCTCCCAATTGGCGTCCAGTGTGCGCATTTCATGTTCACCCAATGTGGATGACTTTTCGCGTAGAATGGTGGTGTATTCGAGTTTTTTGTTGGGATCTCTGAGTTTATCCACATTAAGCTTGCGCTTCATTTGAAGAATTTGTGGTCGTCGGATAGCTGCTGTACACAATCTCAAGCAGGCAACCATCAAGTGGTGATCGCTCCCCACGTCAGCTCCACGTTTCGCTCGCACATCGAGGAGACATCTTCTCCATCGGCGACTTATAGCCAAATGGTCGATCTGGTTCTGAGTAACACCGTCAGGGGAAACCCAAGATGTTTTATGATGACTCTTGTGTGGAAAAAGGGTCCCTCCGATGACCATTTGCCGAGTACTACAGAACTCCACAAATAATTCGCCGTTTTCGGGTCTCTTAATCCAAGGTCGTGAAGGGTCGACCCAAGGGTCACCATGCCTCCCCATCACATGTTCTAGTCCAGTGTTGTCTGATCCAACCTGGGCGTTCATATCTCCCGAGATGATAATAATATCACCTCTTGGAACACGTTCGAAGGTGGCACTCAGTTGGCTATAAAACTCCTCTTTGTCACCAGATGTTGCGGTATTAGTTGGTGCGTAGCACTGCAGAATTGTGACGTTTCTGACACTGGTCCTGAGCCTGACGACGATAATCCTATCCGAGATTGGTTCCCAGCTAATGAGACTGTTTCTCGCTCTCGGCGTAAGGACGAACGCCACGCCATTTCTGGCTTCACTTTCAGGGCCAATGTACAGAATAGTGTTTCCGCTAGGGGTTCGTTCTTCTCCTGATCCTGTTCACCTGACCTCGCTCAAGCCCAAGATTTGGATGTCATAGTGCTCCATTTCACGGTCGATCACCGATTGGCGGTGCAAGGACCGAGTAACCCCAGTTCTTCCCCCGTCATTCAATGTTCGAACGTTCCAGAAGCCAATCATAGTCCGTTTTCGAATGCCAAAAGTCGTTACCGTAGAATCAGTCCGTATCCGAGGCGATGTATCTGTTTCTCGTATCATTTAGGTCTTAAGATCACGGGTGATAAGCCCATGATCCAGTGAGTGTCCATTTGCCATTTTTAGGGCAAGCAGGACTGGCTGTGGGTGAATTCTACAGCCCCCATCCCAGAGGGGGATAGTTAGCTCAGGTCCGTGGAGTCGCTAACTCCAAAGATAGTTGCAGGAATTGGTAAAACCTCATACTACAACTACCCCCTTGCGGGTGGGGAGTGGAGAGATCTAATTTCAATCCGCTCAAATTTTATTTGAGCTGTCGCTGGTTTCTAAGCCAGTTTACCTTTGCGATGCTAGGGATTGTATGTTGCGTTTTGTCTATCGCTATGTTTATTAAGATAGTAAAAATAACTGGTAAATGAGTTGAGGGCAGTTCGTGAAGTGTTATGGGCTGGGAGATAGGTATTCATTACCTAAAATGAGGTCTATAGTAGAACATCTTCATTTTGGAGGATAGTTTGTTGGCTCCGTAGAACAGAAAGAAGAATTTTTATTGGCCGCGCTTCATTGATTTTGTGAGTGAAAAAGTTAACTGGTTTCGTAACAAGATAATCGTGGCACATTTTTATTCCAGTGGATGTGTACTTTATATTATAATCAGTGATGTTTAGGAAGTTGAGCATTGCAGTGATTTTACTTGCTTGAAGTTCGTCACTTTCAAGGTCAGCTAAAGCTTGAAAGTTATTTTGACTTCTGTTAGATTTAACGGGCTTCATGTTTGAAGTTTTTAATAGTTTTATTTTGTCGCGGAGTAGGGTGTGATTATATATATATATATATTATATCTTTCATTTTTTTCTCCGAGCCTTATTTCTTGGCGTTACAAACTTTGTGGCA
Source organism: Chorisops tibialis (assembly GCA_963669355.1). Taxonomy (NCBI): domain Eukaryota; kingdom Metazoa; phylum Arthropoda; class Insecta; order Diptera; family Stratiomyidae; genus Chorisops; species Chorisops tibialis. The sequence continues at coordinate 137,800,383 of OY770264.1, forward strand.
AACTTCTAATACTCTCAGATTTCATCTAGAGTATATATAAATATTGGCTTGGTACACTTCATACAACTAAGTAACATGTTTAATATGCAATACCATCGAAATCTTTTCCGTCAGCTTCTAGGAGCATTTCTAATGTTGAGAGCACGCAGGAACCTGAGAGTGGGTATACTGTCCTTTAATTTAATATTTTTAATAATTTCATTTTTTAATCAATCTTTTGTGTATAAAAATTCCAGTATACTCGACAGTTAAACTAAAGCCAAATCTAATAAATCACGATTTGAATACAAAAAAAAAAGATCTTAGATAAAACAAGATACACATTCACCCTAACACTACATCAGCCTACATAAATTAAGGGACATTACAATCCTCTACCAACATATAGTCTTATATTGGGTGATAACGGGCCAACATTTTAAGAAATCCCAAAGCGATATCTTTCTTTGATAGATCCTTCAACCATTATTTGTCAAATATAAACTTTAAAAATGTTCAAAAGTTAACATAGGCTTTATTTTGAACTTTAATTTTTTATAAGGCAAGGACTTACAAAAAAGATGTCGCCCGATCTACACCGATTTATTTCCCCTCAAAGCACGACAAATATAGGCAATATTGCCAGATTTACTCTTTCACATTTTTCGATCAGTAAGAAAATTTCCATACTGGCAATACTTAGAATAAAGGAATGTGACGGATCGCGACTGAAAGCTCTGGAAGCAAATACCGCGACGCATCTCTCCTTCCTATAGAAGTTGAATTTGATCGAGTCGAGCAGGAAAATTTTGCCACGTACTGGCCGGCAAACCCGTGTAACGCATTTTTCAAATCACATCTCAACGGTTCTTGCCTGTGGATGGCTTTGGACTTTCATCGTTCAGCAAGAGCGCGAGAAAAAAAAGCTGTCTTGTGCACGTAGTGTGTTTACAGTAATGGACGAAAATAATGTGCGCTTTTTTCTTGAATTTTTTAAATAATATTAGATATTTGTTAAAATTTGAATTTAGTATTTCTAGACTCAATGGAAGGCAAAATGTAAGGGAAGCAATGCTTCCTTTGCATCAATGGACGCCACGCCACTGGTCCTAACCTGCACGTCGTGTTTCAAGTGTATTGAAAAAATAAGACAACTTAAAACTTCTACCCCTTCCCCTACAAAAATATTGTTTCGACCATTTTTAGTAATCAATCAAATATCACCAATACTTTAAAAGCTATTCACTTGAAAATTTATTTATTTATATTTATATACACTTTCAAAAATATTCGCAACAATGATGCATCAAAAGTTTTGCCCTCCTTCTATTTTTTCTAACCGCGCCCATACAAAAGTGTAATTTTTGTCAATTTCAATAATTTAAATTTTGTTCAAACACCTTTGAAAAGAAACGAATGAGAACTGAATTACAAATTTTACGATGTCCCAAATCACATATGGATCCGAGAATATAATATCCACCGAATTTCATAGAATTTGCTTCGTCTGCGAAAATTTCAAAATTCGAGCCCTTATTGTGCAAATATCGTTAAATATTTCTTATTCAAAGATATGCCCATCGCTAGCCAATAACCTTTTCCCATCTTTCTGGAAGCATACGTATTCAGCATCGAAAAAACTGCTATTTTTTTGAGCCGATCCACGAATCGATCCAATTTTTGGTTTCTTCGTAAGAATAGAAGTGCTGCTCAGGTAGGCCATGCGCCATCGATCGGAAAAGGTAGTAGTCGGAAGGGGCGATGTCTGGAGAATATGGTGGATGGGGCACGATGCCCCATTTCAGTGTTTCCAGGTAAATTTTCACAACCTAAGCATCTTGTGGCCGACCGTTTTCGTCAGCAAAATCACTTTTTCGTATCTGTCTTGGTACTGAGGCCATTTCTCCTGCAATGCTCGGCTCAAACGTATCAATTGTAGTCGATAGTGATCTCCCTTGATGGCTTTACTCGTTTTCAACAGCTCATGGTATACCAGAAAAATTTTCTCTGCCATGGCGGTACTCGACTTCAAAATCACTACTCTTGAGGCGTTGAATCCGCTCACGACACGTTCTTTCACAAATAGCACCCCCACCATAAGTTTCAACAATCATTTGACGCGCCTTAGCCGCAGATTTTTTTTTTTTGAATTGAAGGCGAGAAACAAAGCTTCCCGCATATGACGCTTATTTGGTTCAAACTTCGACATATCGAGAACAAAAAAGGTTGCGACGTCGATAAAACCTCGCAAATATAATGATGATAAGTTGTTGATGCTTAAGTTGTGACGTTTCTGATCCGCCATTGTTGATCGTAATTCAAGCAATCAATCAAATAATTATTAACATCCACCCAATTCTTCTATCACCCCCCCCCCCTCCTGCTATACAACCCCTTTCCTAAATAATGGAATGTGATATTAATTTTATGCAGACGAGCCATTGACCGCATTCCCAGTTAAATGTTAATTAATAGATAATAGCCATTCCCTGGAGCCCTCATTCGCTTAGGTCTCCGCAATCTGCTATCACCGTAATCTGTATATTGACTTCCCACGCATCCTCAACATGTCGCAAGAATAGTAAAGTTGCGCCCGACTTGTTGGCAGATATTTTTCCTGGATCGAAAAACAACTCTTCACTATTACCTATTGAAAATTGAAACCAAAAAACTCAATATAGGAGATATGAAAGCTTATCTTAGAACAAAAAAAAAAATAAACAAAATCCTTGACGGATTCAATTTATTCTTCCATTTTTCAGTAAATTAGAGTAGCTGGCTGGTCGAATTGTAGTAAAGGTCACAGAGCGTAATCGTGATCTGGTACATGACGTAGCATAAGTTCTGTGAAAAGCCCACTGTAAATAACATCAACAGCTCTGCTACTGAATCCTATATCCACCTCCTCGCGGTGACCACTGGGTGCTTTGTTCAAAACAGCAGACGGAGAAGGGTAAAGAGGCGAGTGTTCGGCGCCTTTAATCGGAGCTTTCATCCGGACTGACCGTCCAGGTTAGGGGTTCGGCGAAACGCTGACAACGTCTTCCCAGAAAAAAAACTCTAGTGTCCAGGAACCCGCATGAGACCGAGGATCGACATGGGCTTTAGCGCCATCGCATCATCATCAGCACATTTTTTTCTGTGTCGAAAAGAAAACTTCATTGTTACGAGAAAGATATCTATTAGAAATTAAAATGAAGATGCAATGGCGTTACAGCCCATATCGAGCCTTGGCCTCCCGGATGCACCTCCTCCAGTTGTCTCGGACCAACGACCGCGTCCTCCAGTTTGAAAAATTGAGAAGCGAGAATCTCAGTATAGAGTATACAAAACCTTATCTGAGAATATCATATCAATCTTAAAAAACAACAACGTTCATTAATATTGTAATGACTCATTTAATTTCTTGGTTTAAATTTCAGCCAGAAACCATTCTTTGGTGTAAGCTTAAAACCCGAAACTTTAATCGGAATGCAGGTTTTTGGTGAAGCTTCAAAATTAAATTCGGATAAAAGATAGAACAGGATTGCTTTGATTTCCATTAGTGCAAATCTGGATCCTGGAAAACAAAATATTGATTTAATCACCAAAAAATTACCAAGAAAATCCAAAGAGCACTCACCAATACAATTTCGTGGTCCGACTCCAAACGGCATGTATGTAAACGGTTTAATGTTTCCCTTATTTTCGTCGCTGAATCTTTCGGGATCAAATTTTTCTGGATTGGGATGAAAATCAGGATCATAGTGAAGACCGAGAATCGGTATCGAAATAACATCGCCAGGATAAATTTGAAGATGTTGATCGGAAGAATCGTCAAGAATCGTGTACGGCTTCGTGCATACACGATCAGATATTATTTGAGGCGGCCATTTCCGTAATGCTTCCGATACTACCATGTCCATGTACTTCATTTTCTGAAGAACTTCGTACGTTAATGGTTTTCCATCCAATTTTGTGCGGGCATCGTCGATTTCCTGAATTAGCTTTTCCTGGACTTCAGGATTTTCCATCAGTTCATGGGCACTGAAACACATTAATGTCGACGTGGTTTCGAAACCAGCGAGAAAAAAGAAGAAACATTGCGCCACAATTTCGTCATCGGACCAATTTCGATTTACAGTCTTTTGGCCGACTGTTGATTCTTGAGCAGTAGCGAAGCCATCGCTACCATCATCTTTTCCTAGATCCGAAGATTCTAAAGTACCCTTCCGAGCTTGCATCAATAAATTGATCATATCAGGTCGGTGGATTTCATGCTCGCTACGATACTTCATAGTGTTTAGGACGAGATCGGTGAAGTAATTTGAAAATTTCTCATCCAACATACGAATTTTAAGCAACTGCAAGAAAAGTATGGAGATAATTTCAACTAAATCATTAAAATTTTCAATTTTACCCTCATTAAAGCTTTGAAATTGGTAAATAAAAAAAATTTAATTGCCATAATGGCTGAGAAGCTCATTGCCTTCTTTCCCATCAAGTAGAACTGATTATCCTTTTCAGTTAGCGAATTAATCTTCAGACCAAATGCACATGTTGCGATTACATCGTTAGTAAAGCGGGCAAAGAATTCTTTAATATCAACTTCGTCCAACTCTCCAGTTCCAGCCTGACTTTTTAAGTGTTTGCTCGCGGTTTTGCCACACTCTTCGATTAATTCGAACATCTGACGCATTTTATTACCAGTAAACGCCGGACTTAATGTTGCTCGCATATCTCTCCATTTTTGATTTTGCAAAGTAAGCAAGGAGTTTCCAATTAGCGATTCGTCTTCGGGCGCCAAAATTACACGATGATTAACGAAATAATCGAAATCTTTAACGGTTATCTGCTTGATAATTTCGGGATCGTTGATTATCAGTATTGGATTGCGCATCTCAAACCATCCACTGTATCTGAAAGTAAAATTAATTCGGGTCTTTATACTCTGGATGAAATCTGAGAATATTATTAGTTTGTCACAAAACTGGTAACGCCCAGAAATAAAAATCGGGGAAAAAAATTAATGAGACAAAAGTTCATATTATCACTCAAAACCGGATGTTTGTCCGTTTGTTCATCCGTCGGTCGGACCATGTAAGCTCTAGCTCAAGAAAGATTTGAGTTAGAAAGTTCAAGTTTTGTACACGTAGCTGTTGACAAAAAAGTACGGTTAAGTTTGTGAACGGGCCGGTTGGCTCCTTCTAACCCCTCCCATACAAAATAACACATTTTCAAAAATTAACGTTAATCTTAGTTTTTTTGCAAACTATACGAGATATTGATTTGAGTTTTACAATATATTATTTTTATTACAATTTCGATCTACTGTTTACAAATGATTTGAAACTCCTCGCTCCTTCTACCACCTTCAATACAAACTGTACTATTACATGAAATACTCTAAGTCAACTTATTCCATACGTACAAAATTTTTCGAGCCGAAATTGCGCACTAAATATTTATTTAGAATTCTTAGTGAGGCCGACATAAATTAGACGATTAGCTTTAATCTTCTACCTCCTCCCATACAATATGACAAAATTTCACAACTTTACTAAAAGCTCCTTTTAACACCTCCCATTCAAGCTGCACAATTTTACTAAATCCAATACACTAATTTTCTCAGCACTTATTCAATTTTTGAAACTTTCATTTTGCATGAAACATTTTGATAGCTACTCTAGCATGATGTGAAAAAATTAGTTCAATGCCATTACCACTTTCACCACTTCCAATTTTCTAAAGTTTCGAAATTTTTCATTTCATCTAGAGTATTGCATGATCGGGCTATATGCATCTTATATGTTTTCGATCTTATTTTTATTTTGAGAGTATATTGTGTTTGCCATAAAGTTTGTAACGCTAAGAAATAGTGCTCGCACAAAGTAACCAAAGGTACAGAAATATTTTTCGTTGTCCATCTGTCTGCCTTTCTGTCTATCTGTTCGTTTATCTACAACATAACTCTCGAAAGCATTGAGCTATCAGGCATTTTTTACAGAAGGAGGTGCAAGGGGGGGAGCGGTTTGGCCCATTCACGAACTTGACCTTACTTTTTCGTCAAAAATAACGAATACAAAATTCAAGTTTTCTGGCTCAAGGCGTTCATGAGCTGGAGGGCGAACAGACGGACGGACATCCGGTTTTAAGATTTTTGAGCGACAACAAATATTTCTGTAGCCTTGGCGACTCTGTGCGAGCATTATTTCTTGGCGTTAAAAACTTTAGAGCAAACTTGTAATACTCTCAGATTCCATCTATACATATAAATATAATTGTAGTGTCTGTCTGTTATTTGCTTAGGAATAGCTATAAGGTAGTTTTTTGCTTTATTTTAGCAATAACTAAGCATTAACTCACGATTTTAAAATTCTTCTCTGTCTGTCTGTCTGTTTGTCCGGTTTTCACGCAAAAACGGCTGAACCGATTGTAATGAAACTTTCACAGTTTATTAGGTATGCTTCGAGATGTAATCTGCTTTTGGTTTTATTTCCCTCCCCTCACGCCTCATACCCCCTTCCATTCAAAGTACCTCATTTTTAATAATATGTAATAATCAAATTTTCTTGGAAACTATAAGAGCTATTAATTTGAAATTTAGAACATATTATTTCTATTACAAATGCAATATCGGGAAAAAACTAACCGATTATCATCACTATTTCTACCTCCTTCCGTACAATGTGACACGATTCAACGACTTTACAAAAATTCGATTTTCTTGGAAAGTATGGAAGTCACAAATCTAAAATTTAAAATATATCAATTGCATCATGTAGATGTTATACAAAAAATCACTAAAATCCCCTCACTCCTTCCACCACCTCCCATACAAACTGCACTTTTTCATGAAATACTCTAAACCAATTTTCTTAGTACGTGTAACTTCCATCGAGCTAAAATTTTGTACCAAATCCTTAATTGGCATTATTATAAATATCGGGAAAAAATTAACCGATTAGCTTACTCCTGCTACCCCCTCCCATACAATGTGACACAATTTCACAACTTTTCAAAGATTCTATTTTCTTGAAAAGTGTGAACGTTACTGAACTAAAATTTAAATTATATCAGTTGTGTTTCTCGAAAAATCACCAAAAAACACTCCCTTCTTTCTACCACCTCCCATACAAATTGCACACACTAAATCTAATGCACAAGTTTCTCAGTACCTATCCAATTTTTGAAGCTTAAATTTGCTACAAAACATTTTTATAACATGATATGAAACAAATTAGTTTAGTACTCTCACCCCTTCTACCACTCCACATATAAAATTCTTAACATAACAAAAATTTCATCTGTAGTATCGTATGATTGGGTTTTACCAGAGTCGTAGTCCTGTTATGGTTTTAAGCTTAATGTTATTTTATTTGGGCTTTTTTTTTTTAATTAACACAAGCTGCAATTATTCACATGTCCTTAATGCTCTTCAATACGAATATGGAATTAGATCACGGGATTAATGTGATCACGCGCCTGTCTCATACAAATGCGAGTATCATGGTTTCATTCTTAATAATTTATGGTTCTGATTCCAACAACATAGAAACCATTGTCTTCAAAGGGCCATTAAACTAATCAATTTATATATCCCGGATAATATATTACTAACTACATCCTCAAAAATTGTTTATTTTGCGATTCTTACCCAGACAAAGTCGCGGGTGATCGCTAGTCTAGAATATAAATATAGTTTTAACAGTAAGTGTCGACTATTTGTATTTGCTTCAATGAACTTTAACATAAAATACTTTTACTCATCAGAATCAATATCCATATATCTGCTGGTCTGGACGGTATTCCCCCCATTACCCTTAAAAAGTGCTCCTCTTCTTTAGGTAAACCTCTTCGCAATCTTTTCTATCTTTCTACGTATGTGGAAAGTTCCGAATGTTCAGCCAATTTCCATGAAAGGATGCAAAGCGAACCCCTCGAAAGCAATGGAAACTGCTGTCAATCGCAAAATCGTTGAGTATCTCAAGGATAACCAACTAATCCATGATCGTCAGTATGGGTTTCGTTCGTGATCTTTTGATCTACTTGACAGAACGTTGGAACTCATATTTACATGAATATGGCGATGGTCAAGTTCTTGCACTTGACATTACAAGAGCTTTTGACAGAGTTTGGCATGAATGTCTCAGAGTTAAGCTCAGGTCTTAATGCTACATTTGTTCAATGGATTGAGAGATTTCTTTCCGAACGCACTATACGAGTAGTATTAGATGGCGTTACTTCTTCTTCTTTTCCAATAGATTCAGGCGTCCATCAAGGATCTGTTTTATCTCCAACTCCTTTCTTAGTTTTCATCAACGAACTTCTGTCGTCCACTTTCAAGTCAATCCATAGTTTTGCTGATGGCAGTACTTTAGATAACACCTATGAATGAAATTCTGCTGCGGAATCACACAAGCATTCTATTGCTTCCAATCGCATGGAGTTAATCTGATGAACTCGTATCTCAGCTTAATCCTGGAATAGGGCAGGAAAAATAGAGTTCAGCGCCTCCAAATCACAGCCCTCTATCCTTCGAACGTGATGTTCCAGTGTTATCTCAAAATGTGACCGCGTCAAAATAATTACCACTTGAACTGGGCCCAGCTAAAGCTTTTTAAATACATCTCAAGCAGAACTGACGTAGCGGCCATCTTGAATGACTCCAGTGGGTGTGACGTCATGGATTTTTCCATTTGAAAACACCACCGGTATTATTTTTGTACAATCTTGTCGTAAAAACACGATTTACCGAAAACAGCACAAAAGCATAATTAAATCAAATTAAGCACGGAAATATTATGCGAGTGCATACTTTTTCGTAATAACTAAAATTCTACTGTTTTCCGTGTGGAAATTAACCGGAGAACTCTGCACAATATGAGTGACAGATTTTCTTCAATGGGAGACACCTAGATTTGAATTTGGTCGCACTTTTTTCAATTAAAAATCTATTGCACTGATATCAACGTGTAATAATTAAACGCCGACACTATTAGTAAAGTACCTTGGAAACTGAACTATCCTTAACACTGCATTTAAGAATAAACCCGATTCTTACGAAGCCCGCCGTGTCTGCTCCATACAAAAGCGAGCGAATTTATATGGAACTGTCATTTTTGGTATGACTCCAACTAGATGTTGTTGGATTGACTTACATGGCTTTCAACTTTAGAGGGCTTTGGCCCAGAGCATCTTTGATGTTGCGCTCGACGCCTCTAAGCGTCTGAGTGCTCTCCGAAAATGCAAAAGATATTTCGTGCGAACGACCTCTCAACCATCTACAAGGCATACATCAGACCACGTTTAGAGTACAATTCGCACAATTCGCACAAATCACATCTCGCGTTGCTCGACCGTATCCAAAAACATGCGTTCCGACTGATTGGAGACGAGACCATCACGTCTTCTATCGATTCTCTCGAGCATCGCAGAAATGTCGGAGTACTCAACATTTACTATCGCTACTTCCATTTTAAATGCAGTGCGGAAGAACTAAGCGCACTCATTCCTCCCCTCTATAATTTTCCCCCAGATTTTCGTCAAGCTGAACGCGCACACGAGTACACCGTAAGAACCTTTGCCTTCTCGTACAGTGAAATATAAGCAATCATTCAATTCCCGAACATCAACACTCTGAAACACAGTACCAGCTAAAGTATTTCCCAACGAGTACAACATTTAGTGCTTCAAAAGCAATTTACACCGTCAGTTTCGTCTTTCTCCATCCAAATTAAATTGACGCAACTTTAGTTTTTTTTTTCTCTTTTTTCTATACCAACACAACTGTGCATAGCATTTTAGGGTGACCCCCTAGGTTGTGTTCGGTTCTTTTTAAAAAACATAAAAGAATTATGATTGGGCGTAAAGCCTAATCATATTATACTCTAGATGAAATGAGAAAGAGTTCAATGTACCGGAAATATGTCACCTCCAATTCTTTTAAATAATTAATAGTGACTTTTGTATGGGAGGTGGTAGCAGGAGAGGAGGAAGGTTTGTAATTTTTGGATATGACACCTAATGTGGTATGCAAAATATTTCGTGCTGAATTTAAGGTTTGTAGCTTTCATTATTTTCAATTGGACATAGCTTTCCTGAAATTGAGGCATTTGTATGGGAGGGGGCAGAGGAAGTGGAGCGTTTAAGATGATATTGAAACTGTTTATCATCATCCTTATCACCACGCTTTGATTCAATTTCAAATTCGATAGTTCTAATATATTCGAAGGAGAAATGCTTTTCTTGAATTTATAATACAGATATTTGTTTGGGAGGGGGTAGAAGGAGTGAAGAGGAGCTGATAATTTTTTTAGCATTTATTGCAATTATTAGAAAACAAATTCTGGCAAAATTTTAAGTTTATACTTTTCCTAGTTTTAATGGAAATCGATATAATGCACTTAACAAAAATTATACATTTGTATGGGAGGGGGTAGAAGGAGTGTACGGATCAAAACACATTTCGTTCTCGATATTGATATTTCTATTTTTATACTTTGTGCAAAATATCAAGTTGATACCTTTAACAGTTTCGAAGAAAATAATTTAATTTAAATTTCAAATTTTCGTGAAATTTGTATGGGAGGGGTAGAAGGAGTTAGGTGAAGTTGATAATTTTTTCAATTCTGATTGGAATTATAATAAAATTCATTCTGGCAAAAATTCGTTTTTATAACTTTGCTAGTTTCAATGAAAATCGAAAAACAGCATTTTTCAAAATTATGCATTTGTATGGGAGGGGGTAGAAGGAGTGACGGGATCGGATCAATATTCTGTCATATTAATGACATCTATATCATAATACTTTGACCCAAATTTCAAATAGATAGCTTTAATAGTTTCAAAGAAAAATCAATTTCTGAAAATTTCGAAATATCGTGAAATTTGTATGGGAGGGGGTAGAAGGAGGGGAGATGTAGCCCGTTCACGAACTTAAAGTTTCTTTTTTGCTAAAAATGACACACAACAAATTTCAGCACGATAGCTCAAAGCGTTCGAGAGTTATGCTGTAGACAGACGGACAGACAGCAACTCGGAATCGAAGTTTTTGAGCGACAACAAATATTTCTGTACCCTTGGCGGCTCTGTGCGAGCATTATTTCTTAGCTATACAAACCGTAAGGCAAACACAATATACTCTCAGATTTCATCTAGAGTATAAAAAAAAAACAAAAAAAAAATCTATTGGTACCAAATTGTCCAGAAAAATCTTGAAGTATTTTTTCCAGCAAAAAATGATATTTTCAATTGATAGACTCATATTAATCAATCTAGCGCCTTTATACCAAAAATGCTAACATGTTACTAACGCAGTAGCTAGTAAATGCCATTTAATTCATTTTTGAAGTGTTATTCTTAAGGTGCGTTTATACAGAATGCGCATGCCTGAGATGAAAAAAAGCTTTTTATTCTATATGCGAACGCTTGTCCAGTTCGCATCTCCATATGGGAAGCACTTTTATAGTTCACTCAGAGTTATCTTGACGTCATTCTGTATAATTAAAATTCAAGCATACGTCCATCTAATGTGTAATGTTTATAACACGCTCCCATACTTGTGGATAACCGCGACTTCAATTCAAATGGAATGAAAATCGGTTCTATATCATTTGAACCAGTGTGAATCACCTTCTAAACATAACACAGGGCATGTTGCAATAATCATAAATAATGTTGTGTTGCTCAGAAATCATAAATGTTTACAATATGAAGAACCCACTAGTCTCGTTTTTTGTTCATCAACATTGCTTTCCCTTCAGTATTTCGTATGGTTCCGATGCACAACAATTTGATAGGTATAAAAAAAACATTAACAATACTAATCACATTCGCTATTCTCCGTATACCACCTCCCAATAATAATTTATTATTTTCTATATGGGAAAGTCATGTACCTCGGACCTATTGCACCTTAGTCCTATTGCTGTTTTGACCAATTTAACAACGTTTTGGAAAATATAGTTTTCATTAATTTTTTTCCCTTAATATTTAGTACATTTTCAATATATGTCACCCTTCCGAAGTAGCCCGTACGCGCACAGAAAGTAGAATAATTTGCGAAAACTTGTGACTTTTTCTTCGGCAGTTTATTCTACGTTTTGCTTGTTTATTCTGTTTTGAATACTCTTATTATTAAATAGATTGATCGTTACTATGTGTTAAAATAAAATACTTTACAGTGCTAGGTACTATCCTTGTACCTTGATCCTATTTATTACTTGTATCTTGGTCCTTATTGAGTTACGAGAAATCAAGAATTGAGAAATCAAGTGAAAAGTATCAGGAATTTGCTAATACAACTTCGAGCAGGTGGATGAATTCGTATACCTGGGAGCCCTTCTCACAAAGGACGGCAATAAGCGACAGGAAATTCAAAGAAGAATCACGACAACTAACCTCCCCATAATGAAATCAAGGAAGGTCCATCGAAACAATAAACTACGCATCTACAAGATATTAATTCGTCCTGTGCTGCTATATGGATGCGAAACGTGGACCTTGACGCGGGTTTCGGAGAAGTTAGTCGACACGTTTGAGCGAAAAATTCTTCGGAAGGTGTACGGAGCAGTTAAGGAAGGAGATGATTGGCGAATTCGATACAACCATGAGCTGTATCAACTATTTGACGACCCACCAGCATCTATAGTGATCAAACTGCGCAAGCTGCAATGAATGGGCTGGCCACGTGGAACGAATGCACGAGGAACGAATTCCAAAACGAGTGTTCAAGGGCAAAGCTCAAGGTAACCGACCGCAGGGGAAGCCACGAAAGCGATGGGGGGACTCAGTCGACGCAGACTGCAGATCGCTTCTCGATTTTTCAAACTGGAGGACGCGGTCGTTGGACCAAGACAATTGGAGGAGGTGCATACGGGAGGCCAAGGCTCGATATGGGCTGTAGCGCCAGTGCATCATCATCCATTTGCTAAAGGCTTACAGCCGAATTTGGGCTGTAGCCAGGGCTGTCGTCCTAGGGTATACGGGATATACGCCGTATACCCTCTGCTCATTTCCTAGAAAAAGAGTATACCATCTAGTACCAGGGCTGTATACGGTGGTATATGCTGTTTTATACGTCGTATAGCCTGTTCTTTTTCGTGGAAGTAGCTTGTAATGCATATTTTTTTACATGGAGATGCATATGTATCTGTATCAGTTTATTATTGGCATCGAAAAATTCGACTCCATCATTCATTTGTGAAACGAGAAAATCTATAACAAACGTGTATCGAAGAAAAGTCGCGAGTTCCCACGGTCACCTACTCATCACCCTTTGCATATGCATATCCCATTCCCATGCAGTTCTATATTTTTCTTAAATTATTATTGCGGTTTTCATCTCTTTAATTGGAAATTTCTTACATCAACTCGGTTATGAGACGAGACAAAACCATCAGACCATTAGAGACAAAACAGTTTCCCTCGAATTTTGGAACCGTCCCTGATGAAAAAACTGCATTGGCTATAAAAAGCTACACTTTCGTTAATAACATTAACACTAGTATCTACATTATATGAAAATGTTAATTTTGAAGCTGCGATTTGTACCTTTAAAACAAGATAAAGGAGAAATATCATGCATGAATATTTTGTAAGTTATAAGTGCATTAAGTGAAAAGAGGACCAAGGCACATGACCTTCCCCTACACATTTGATATTCAGTGAAGATTTTTTCACATCATATTTTGAGCTAATAGGTTAAGAATTGTGAAATTGCTTATCGACCAACCCAACAATATCCTCACTTAGAATCGATACGAAAAGAAGTCTAACAACAAATGTAACAGCTTATTGACCTTTAGAGCACTCACAAACTACAACAAATAAACTAAGAATAGTGAACATATAAAAGCCATGTGTAATAGGGATTAGCTCATGGTATTTGATAAAATTTAAAGTATTTAGAGTTCCTACATAAAAATAATAAATACTAGATTATCTCTGAACAAATTAAAAAATAAAACTATTAATCTTATAATACAAGTAAAGATAAAAATAGTAAAAGCAGCTATTGTAAATGATTATTTCTGATAGTTATCAGGTGAAACACATGTGGTGTAAGACATTACACTTTTCACATTAAAAAAGCTACAAATTTACATATTGTACATTAATATTAAAATTAATTAATTACAGTAGCAAATAAAAATGTTAAGGAACCTGAAGTTCAGGAGGCCAAGATCCGATTTGGGCTGATGTGTCATTGAAGAAGAGGAAAAATTCAATTCACTCACTTTTCATCCTTGAACTTGAGATAAGAGTTCTTGAACATGTCAAACATAGATTCGGTTCGAAAAATAAGAGCTTTAAAGTTACCGAAAAGCGGGATGGGCTTTTCAAATTTGATATTTCTCTTCTCGAAGTAATCAAAAGTATTTGTGGACCACTTATACGCGGCGAAAATCACAATTCCAGCTAAGAGTGTCCATTGCGACCAGAGCCCCGATACGAAACACATACAAGACATAGCGAACGAACTTTTTGTAGCGCACACTTTAAATTGAATTATCTTGATTTTCTAATAAAAGCTGCCCGGCTACGATCAAATACCGGTGAGAACTATGTGAGTAGGCCATATTTCAGTGGCTTTTATAGAAACGCCTTACGCTCGCGCAGAGCTTTTATGCAATGTGATTGATCATTATGATTGTTTTTAGAATTTCATTCGGATATACATATGTATGTAGATATGAAGTTGATGGTATAATACGCTGATGGAATTCAATAATTGTAGTTACCTAATTATCGTAATCAGTTTATGCTTTTTTCACCTAGAACACGTGGTGATAGTGGTTGGATTTGAAATACCCTTATGTACCCATATGTTTATAGAATGTAACACTACCGTATTAAAAATTAGGGAAAAATCGATACAACACAAATCGTCACTAAGGAATACAAACAGCCAATATATCACTAAGGAATACTTTATTGCTTTTCCAGTATACACACGGTCACAAAGTCTTCATACACTTGCGATTTGTGGGTTATAGGCTAACAGATAAATATTTTCCACATGAAATATAAGCCATATGATTCTCTGGAATACGAAAATAAATATGTTCAATATAATTCAAATTTTCTCAAAAACCTTTGCATAGAAAAATAAAAAAAACTTAAAAAACTCGACCACAAAAGTCTTCATACAAGAGAAAAAATGAAGAAATATAGATTTACAGTCAACTCCGGTTATAACGGCTCCGGTTATAACGAACCATGGTTTATAGATAGTGAACCTATTCTTAAGTCCCGGCGCGTGACCATTAGGAAATGTATTAAAAATAAACGTTTATAGCGAACTCGTATATAACGAACTATCGGATGTAACGAACTAATTTTCCATCCGATTTGGCTTAAAACATGGCTATAACGAACTTCGTGACACTAATCTATGAACGATGCTTCGATGGATACGGTGAGTGTGATGAGTGTGCGTAAAGAACACCTCGATATAATTGGGGACTTCCCCCCGAATGTGGTTGTATTGTTCGTCTATATAGTAACGAAATAATATTCTGCAGTGAAGAACGTGAAGAACAATGGGTGATGCTCGAAAACGAAAAGCTTTTTCCTTAGAGGAAAAATGTGAAATTATTCGTGAAATGCAGAGTGTCGTATGCCGAAAAAGAGGCTTATGCAAGTCTACAGTAGGAACAATTTACAAAAATAAGCTGGAATTGCTTAGTGCATTCGAAAAAACTAACGTGAAAGTGAAAAAAAATCGGAAATCCGTGCGCAATGATGTCGATCAAATGTTATTAAAATGGTTCACTCAACAGCGATTAAATAATGTTAGTATCAGTGTTGCAGTTTTAAAAACGAAAGCAGAAGATTTCGCCAGGAAATTACAGAACGAATTTGTTTGCAGTGAAGGTTGGATCGAGCGGTGGAAGGCACGTCATAACGTATGCAGCGGAAAAATTTTGGGCGAAGCAGCAGCTGTAGAAACATCTATTGTTGACAATTGGATTACCACTGTTTGGCCATTAATTAAACAAGAATTCCACGTTGATGACATATTCAATGCCGACGAAACTGGCCTTTTCTATATATTAACTCCCGACAGAACTTTAAAATTTAAAGGAGAGCAGTATAAAGGGGGAAAGCAAGTTAAGGATAGAATAACACTTTTAGTATGTGCCAATATGTCGGGATCAGAGAAACGAAAGCTGCTAGTAATAGGCAAAGCACAAAATCCGCGATGTTTTAAAAACGTGAAGAGTTTACCTGTTGATTATCGTGCAAACACCAAGTCATGGATGACATCTGAAATTGTCACCGACTACTTATGGAAATGGGATGTAGAATGTACTAGAAACAAACGGAGAATTGTCTTGTTAGTGGATAATTGCCCAGCGCACCCAAAATTTGACAAGTTACGATCCATTAAGCTTGTTTTTAGAAGAAAGGTACGAAGTTCATTTAAATTTTGTTTTGCTGCACTAACAGTTATAACCTGTGCTCTATGTGGCATGTCATCTTCATCCTCAGTTTCCGAATTGTCACGATAAGTGCTGGCACAACCTCTTACAGAAGAAACGATGTCATCGTCGGTTAAAAAATCAGATGTGATGAGGTTATTATCTACGGTGATGTAATCATGTGAAATTAAGATACTAGAACCTATGGTCCTCGATTCCTGTTGACCTTCTTCAATTGATATTTCATCGTTAGCATTTGGTACACCTTCAACATTAGTTAAACAAAAACCCGCATGCTTAAAACAGTTTTTTATTGTTTGAGAGGATACTCCTTGCCAAGATCTATGAATAAGATTGATCGCCTCCAGAATAGTAACAGTAGCTGTTGTCCCAGCATCAATGTTTTGTACAATATTTAACAAAAGAGCTTGCCGATAGCGACTTTCTAGGGCATGTATAACACCCTGGTCCATGGGTTGAAGTAACGAACTAGTATTTAGTTTGGCTGAATTAGAAGCATATACAGACGAGACAGCACTGAACACCCAAATGCAAACTAAAATAACAAATTATTTTCGAAATGTATAAATAATATATACGCATAGCTTAAGAATTTTCCGAAAGGGGGTAGTTGTAGGATGAGGTGTTACCAATTCCTGTAACTATCTTTGGAGACTAGCGACTCCACGGACCTGAGCTAGCTATCCCCCTCTGGGATGGGGGCTGTAGAATTCACCCACAGCCAGTCCTGCTTGCCCTAAAAATGGCAAATGGACACTCACTGGATCATGGGCTTATCACCCGTGATCTTAAGACCTAAATGATACGAGAAACGGATACATCGCCTCGGATACGGACTGATTCTACGGTAACGACTTTTGGCATTCGAAAACGGACTATGATTGGCTTTTGGAACGTTCGAACATTGAATGACGGGGAAGAGCTGGGGTTACTCGGTCCTTGCACCGCCAATCAGTGATCGACCGTGAAATGGAGCACTATAATATCCAAGTCTTGGGCTTGAGCGAGGTCAGGTGGACAGGATCAGGAGAAGAACGAACCCCTAGCGGAAACACTATTCTGTACATTGGCCCTGAAAGTGAAGCCAGAAATGGCATGGCGTTCGTCCTTACACCGAGAGCGAGAAACAGTCTCATTAGCTGGGAACCAATCTCGGATAGGATTATCGTCGTCAGGCTCAGGACCAGTGTCAGAAACGTCACAATTCTGCAGTGCTACACACCAACTAATACCGCAACATCTGGTGACAAAGAGGAGTTTTATAGCCAACTGAGTGCCACCTTCGAACGTGTTCCAAGAGGTGATATTATTACCATCTCAGGAGATATGAACGTCCAGGTTGGATCAGACAACACTGGACTAGAACACGTCATGGGGAGGCATGGTAACCCTTGGGTCGACACGTCACGACCTTGGATTAAGAGACCCGAAAACGACGAATTATTTGTGAAGTTTTATAGTACTCGGCAAATGGTCATCGGAGGGACCCTTATTCCACCCAAGAGTCATCATAAAACGTCTTGGGTTTCCTCTGATGGTGTTACTCAGAACCAGATCGACCATTTGGCTATAAGTCGCCAATGGAGAAGATGTCTCCTCGATGTGCGAGCGAAACGTGGAGCTGACGTGGGGAGCGATCACCACTTGATGGTTGCTTGCTTGAGATTGTGTACAGCAGCTATCCGACGACCACAAATTCTTCAAATGAAGCGCAAGCTCAATGTGGATAAACTTAGAGATCCCAACAAAAAACGCGAATACACCACTATTCTACGCGAAAAGTCATCCACATTGGGTGAATATGAAATGCGCACACTGGACGCCAATTGGGAGGCAACCAGAAACACTTTTCTAACTACTGCTGAAGAATCTGTGGGATATGTGCAAAGCGGTGATAAACCCTGGATGTCGCAAGACGCATGGGTCAAGGTTGGCAATCGGAAAAAAGCCAAATTGGCAATCATCTCTCAACCCGATGTCAACCAACGAACGCCCGACTTGAGGCAGAACTACCGCGATGCTCATATACAGCTTAAGAGGGCTGTTAGACGCGACAAGAGAAAGGCCATTGAAGATCTGGCAAACAAGTCAGAATCTGCGGCTTACCTTGGGGATATGGGTTCACTTTTCAAAATCATGAAACAGTTGATGAACAGGAATTCCACCGCCAACCACCTGGTGAGAGATGTCAACGGAACTCTCCTTAATATGAGTGAACACCAGTTGTGGCGATGGAAGGAATACTTCTCTGATATTTTAAACATCTTGTCAGAGGAAGATATTCCGGAAACAGAACAACTACCAAATATCCAACCGCAACGATCCTCTATTAGGGACGATCCCCCAGATAAGGAAGAGATAGTTTCCGCCATTCGGTCAATGGCGGGAAAGAAAGCTCCAGGTATAGACGGACTACCAACCGAACTTCTGAAAGCGGACCCGGAAATAACAGCCTTCACTAAGGTGTGGAATGGGGGAAGATATCCGACTGAATGGAAGGAGGGCGTCATTGTGAAAATTCCAAAGAAGGGCGACCTTCGGGATTGTGGTAATTGGCGTGGTATATGTCTACTTACTGCCGTATCAAAAATTATGGCTAAGGTGTTCTCAATAGGATTAGTGATGTCGTCGAGAGCACTCTCGAAGTTTATCAGGCTGGATTCCGTAAAGGGTCGTCTTATACCGACCACACAAATACCCTACGTATAATATAAGAGCAGTCAGCCGAAATGGGTTCGCCACTACATCTCATGTTTGTAGACTTCGAGAGGGCTTTCGACAGCGATAAGCGAGATTACATATGGATTGCTTTGCATAGGAGAGGTATTCCAGGGTCATAGCTATGATTAAAGAATCCTACGAAGATGCAAGGTGTCGCGTCTTGCATAGAGGAGAGCTGTCCGAGAGCTTCCCTGTGCGAACGGGTGTCAGACAAGGCTGCATATTATCACCAGCCCTGTTTCTGGTGGTAATAAATGACATCTTGAAAGCTGCACTGGAATGTGGGAAAGGTAAAGGTCTTCAATGGAGACTATTTAACATCTTAAGTCCCCTTGATTATGCTGATGACGTGTGTTTGCTTGCACATAACCGTTCGGACTTAGAGTCAAATGTTCGCTCGTTGCATTCTAAATGCAAAGAGGCGGGACTGAAAATAAATGTGCGTAAAACCAAGTACATGCGCATGGGTTCGAACGCAAGCACACCGATTGTTCTTAACGGACAGGATGTGGAAGAGGTGCAAGATTTTTGCTATCTTGGAAGCATTGTCAGCATGGACGGCGGAGCCGAAAAGGATGTTGAGGCTCGGCTAAATAAAGCTCGTCAGGCCTTCGGTATCCTTTCCCCTTTCTGGAGGTTAAGAGAGATCTTCCTTTCGCACGAAGCTGCGAGTTTTTGACGCATGCGTCAAATCTGTGTTGTTGTATGGTTGTACTATGTGGAAAGTGACCGTTCGACTTACCAAGAAACTACAGACTTTCGTAAACCAATGCCTCCGGCGCATTTTAGGAATATTCTGGCCAGAAGTGATCTCCAACGACGAACTTTGGAGTACAACTGGCCAGACTAAAATAGGTATTGAGATTCAACTGCGGAAGTGGCAGTGGATCGGTCATAGTTTGAGGAAACCAGAGCAAAATATCGCAAAACAGGCTCTAGGTTATAATCCTCAAGGAAGACGTGTAACACATAATGTAACACATGGAAGCGAGCAGTTGAGCAGGAGGCCAGAGGAATAAACAAGTCCTGGCAACAGCTTAAAGCCGATGCTCAGGATCGCGACTTGTGGAAGAGAGTTGTTTCTGTCCTATGCCCCTATAGGCGGTCTTAACAGGAATTTGATTGATTGATTGATAACTTAAAAATAAAAATTTTCAATCAATGGATAGTTCAAAAAATATTGTTTATTTTACTTTTTTTTTGTTTTTGAATACTGATACATAAATAAAAATTATATGTATAACTACTTTTATGTGTATTTTTATGCCACCGTCTATAACGAACATCGGCTATAGCGAACCAATCTTCCCGATCCCTTGAAGTTCGTTAAAACCGGAATTGACTGTACTCTATTATTCAAATAATAAAGTATTTTGATCGACACAGAAAACAAAAATTTTGCTACCCTGAAATTTTTTTTTTTTTGTGTTTCATGAGTAAATTAGCCTAAAAATGCAAAAAAAAAAACCGTCCCGCCCTACGCCTTCCGCCGTACACATGGACTCAGAACTCCGTGACCGTTAAGGGGGGTAGAATCTGCGTTTTTGGGTGGATTGTTAATTGAGTAAACGAGCTCTATTTTCTAAATTTTGCGGGGTTTTAGGTGGAAGAGGGAGGCGGGGGAGGGAAAGAGTCAAAATCTACACTTGCTAATATCTCCACCAAGAATGCAGATAGGAAGTTGAAAATCAGTAGTAATATAGAAAGGGTTGTGGGACAAACTTTAAAAATAATTTAATTTTTTTATCCATTGGCGTCCAAAAACGAGGTGCTAAGAACAAATTGTCGGCCGAATTGTTTTTTCAAATGATTATTTCTTCGAAATTACTTATAATAAAAAACTCATATTTTGAGATCATTAAGGTGGCATATAGCTCCACCGGAATCAGCTTAGAGAGTGGCTAATTATTGTATGGGGGAGGGTTATGAGAGTGCAAAGAAAAACACTTAAAAATTAACATCTCAACTATCCCTTAAGCTATGTAATTGAAACTGGAAACATATATTAAGCCATAATCGGAAATTACGAAAAAAATATAACATGCTAAAATAATAGTAGTGGCGGGAAATGGGGAGCATTTCAAAAATGACACACTTTTCAAAATTACAAATCCTTATATCTCAAAACAGAGTACAGATATCAAATCGAACTATAGAACTATATAGTTTTTAATTTTGATAAAAATTTTAAGTTTGGAGGTTTAAGGGGTGGGAGGTGATAAGCAAAAATGTTGAAAATTTTGAATGATTTTTTCAGAGCTCTGGTGAAAGATACAAAGCTTAAATTTTGCAAGTGGATACATCTATTTGATGTACATAACAAAATAATAATAACTTGTTCCATAATTGTTATAAACCAAACCCCCGGTGTTTCATGTGCATTGAAAAAAGCACATAAACTGAACATTTTTAAATTAAATTTTAAGGTAGAAACTTGAAAATTTGCGAAATGCATTTAAAAAAAATCCCTAAATATACGAAATATTAACTGGTCGAAAACCTTTAAAACTTCTACCCCCTCCAATACAAAATTATTTATCCGACCATTTTCAAGATACCAATTATCACCTAACTATTAAAAGCTATCAATTTGAAATTTTCCACAAAACTTTTAAAAATAGTTGAAACAAAATTGCGTCAAAAGTCTTGAAATCGCCCTTCTACCTCTTCCCATACAAAAGTATGATTTCGACCAATTACTTTATTATTCTAATAATAAAGTATTGGGATCGACACAAGAAAAAAAAAACTTTGCTGCCCCGAAATTTGCAAAAAAAAAAAACCGTCCCGCCGTACGCCGTACATATGGACTCATATATCCGAGACCGCTAAAGGTAGAATGTTCCACCCAATGGTTTGTTGACTGGTTAAGTGAGCTTTATTTTCCAAATTTTGGGAGTGTTAGGTGGAAAGGGGAGGCGGGGGAGGGAAAAAGTTGAAAACTACACTTGCTAATATCTCCACCACGAATGGAGATAGAAAGTTGAAAATCAGTAGATATAGAAAAGCTTGTGGGACGAACTTTAAAAAAAATTTAATTTTTTTATCCATTGGCATCCGAAAAGGGGGGGGGGCTAAAAACAAATTGTCGGCCGAATTGTTTTTTCAAATGATTATATCTTCGAAATTACTTATCGTATTAAATTCATATTTTGGAACCATCAAGATGGCATATAGTTTCATTGCAATAAGCTTAGAAAGTGGCTAATTATTGTAAAGGGGAGGGTCAGGGGGGCGTGCAAAGAAAAACACTTAAAAATGAATATCTCAACTATCTCTTAAGCTATGTAATTGAAACTTAAAATGTATATTAAGCTGTACTAGGAAAATACAAAAAAAATATAACATGTTAAAATAATAGTAGTGGGGGGAAATGGGGAGCATTTCAAATATGGCGCACTTTTCAAAATTACAAATCCTTATATCTCAAAAAATAGTACAGATATCAAATCAAAAATTTGTCAGATTATAGAACTATATAATAGTTAATTTTGGTAAAAAATTTAAGTTGAGGGAGGGAGGTGGAAAGCGAAAATGTTGAAAATTTTGACTGATTCTTTTATGGCTCTGGTGAAAGATACAAAGTTTAAATTTTGCATGTGGATACGTCTATTTGATGTACATAGAAAAATAATAATAATTTAATTCCTAATTGTTATAAACTGACCCCCCGGTCTAACGTGCACAAGGTGTTTCATGTGCATTGAAAAAAACACAAAAACTGAAAATTTTTGAGTGAAATTTTAAGGTAGAAACTTGAAAATTTGCGAAATGCATTTAAAAAAAATCCCTAGGTAAAAAAAATATTGATTGGTCGAAAACCTTTATAACTTCTACCCCTCCCATACAAAATTATTTTTTCAACCATTATCACCTAACTATTACCAGCTATTAATTTCAAATTTTGCCTAAAAACTTACAAAAACAATTGAAATGAAAGTTTTGATATCGCGTTTGCCCTTATGCCCCCTCCCATACAAAAGTATGATTTCGACCAATTTCATTAAATCAACTAATAACCAACAAATTAAAAGCTACTAACTTGAAATTTTGTACGAGCAGCTAACAATAGAAAAAAAAGAAAATTACATCACGAGTTTTACGATTCCCCTACCTACAATCATGGATCATGGGCTTATCACCCGTGATCTTAAGACCTAAATGATACGAGAAACGGATACATCGCCTCGGATACGGACTGATTCTACGGTAACGACTTTTGGCATTCGAAAACGGACTATGATTGGCTTCTGGAACGTTCGAACATTGAATGACGGGGGAAGAGTTGGGGTTACTCGGTCCTTGCACCGCCAATCAGTGATCGACCGTGAAATGGAGCACTATAACATCCAAATCTTGGGCTTGAGCGAGGTCAGGTGGACAGGATCAGGAGAAGAACGAACCCCTAGCGGAAACACTATTCTGTACATTGACCCTGAAAATGAAGCCAGAAATGGCGTGGCGTTCGTCCTTACGCCGAGAGCGAGAAACAGTCTCATTAGCTGGGAACCAATCTCGGATAGGATTATCGTCGTCAGGCTCAGGACCAGTGTCAGAAACGTCACAATTCTGCAGTGCTACGCACCAACTAATACCGCAACATCTGGTGACAAAGAGGAGTTTTATAGCCAACTGAATGCCACCTTCGAACGTGTTCCAAGAGGTGATATTATTATCATCTCGGGAGATATGAACGCCCAGGTTGGATCAGACAACACTGGACTAGAACACGTCATGGGGAGGCATGGTGACCCATGGGTCGACCCTTCACGACCTTGGATTAAGAGACCCGAAAACGGCGAATTATTTGTGGAGTTCTGTAGTACTCGGCAAATGGTCATCGGAGGGACCCTTTTTCCACACAAGAGTCATCATAAAACATCTTGGGTTTCCCCTGACGGTGTTACTCAGAACCAGATCGACCATTTGGCTATAAGTCGCCGATGGAGAAGATGTCTCCTCGATGTGCGAGCGAAACGTGGAGCTGACGTGGGAAGCGATCACCACTTGATGGTTGCCTGCTTGAGATTGTGTACAGCAGCTATCCGACGACCACAAATTCTTCAAATGAAGCGCAAGCTCAATGTGGATAAACTCAGAGATCCCAACAAAAAACTCGAATACACCACCATTCTACGCGAAAAGTCATCCACATTGGGTGAACATGAAATGCGCACACTGGACGCCAATTGGGAGGCAACCAGAAAAACTTTTCTAACTAGTGCTGAAGAATCTGTGGGATATGCGCAAAGCGGTGAGAAACCCTGGATGTCGCAAGACACATGGGACAAGGTTGACAATCGGAAAAAAGTCAAATTGGCAATCATCTCTCAACCCGATGTCAACCAACGAACGCCCGACTTGAGGCAGAACTACCGCGATGCTCATATACAGCTTAAAAAGGTTGTTAGACGCGACAAGAGAAAGGCCATTGAAGATCTGGCAAACAAGGCAGAATCTGCGGCTTACCTTGGTGATATGGGTTCACTATTTAAAATCATGAAACAGTTGACGAACAGGAATTTCACCGCCAACCACCTGGTGAGAGATGTCAACGGAACTCTCCTTAATATGAGTGAACATCAGTTGCGACGATGGAAGGAATACTTCTCTGATATTTTAAACATCTTGTCAGATGAAGATATTCCGGAAACAGAACAACTTCCAAACATCCAACCGCAACAATCCTCTATTAGGGACGATCCCCCAGATAAGGAAGAGATAGTTTCCGCCATTCGGTCAATGGCGGGAAGGAAAGCTCCAGGTATAGACGGACTACCAACCGAACTCCTCAAAGCGGACCCGGAAATAACAGCCGATATACTCCTCCCACTCTTCACTAAGGTGTGGAATGATGGAAGATATCCGACTGAATGGAAGGAGGGCGTCATTGTGAAAATTCCGAAGAAGGGCGACCTTCGGGATTGTGGCAATTGGCGTGGTATATGTCTACTTACTGCCGTATCAAAAATTATGGCTAAGGTAATTCTCAATAGGATTAGTGATGTCGTCGAGAGCACTCTCGAAGTTTATCAGGCTGGATTCCGTAAAGGGTCGTCTTGTACCGACCACACAAATACCCTACGGATAATATTAGAGCACTCAGCCGAAATGGGTTCGCCACTAAATCTCATGTTTGTGGACTTCGAGAAGGCTTTCGACAGCGTTAAGCGAGATTACATATGGAATGCTTTGCGTAGGAGAGGTATTCCAAATAAGGTCATAGCTATGATTAAAGAATCCTACGAAGATGCAAGGTGTCGCGTCTTGTATAGAGGAGAGCTGTCCGAGAGCTTTTCTGTGCGAACGGGTGTCAGACAAGGCTGCATATTATCACCAGCCCTGTTTCTGGTGGTAATAAATGACATCTTGAAAGCTGCACTGGAAGGTGGGGAAGGTAAAGGTCTTCAATGGAGACTATTTAACATCTTAAGTCACCTTGATTATGCTGATGACGTGTGTTTGCTTGCACATACCCGTTCGGACTTAGAGTCAAATGTTCGCTCGTTGCATTCTAAATGCAAAGAGGCGAGACTGAAAATAAATGTGCGTAAAACCAAGTACATGCGCATGGGTTCGAACGCAAGCACACCGATTGTTCTTAACGGACAGGATGTGGAAGAGGTGCAAGATTTTTGCTATCTTGGAAGCATTGTCAGCATGGACGGCGGAGCCGAAAAGGATGTTGAGGCTCGGCTAAATAAAGCTCGTCAGGCCTTCGGTATCCTTTCCCCTTTCTGGAGGTTAAGAGAGATCTCCCTTCGCACGAAGCTGCGAGTTTTTGACGCATGCGTCAAATCCGTGTTGTTATATGGTTGTACTATGTGGAAAGTGACCGTTCGACTTACCAAGAAACTACAGACTTTCGTAAACCAATGCCTCCGACGCATTTTAGGAATATTCTGGCCAGAAGTGATCTCCAACGACGAACTTTGGAGTACAACTCGCCAGACTAAAATAGGTATTGAGATTCAACGGCGAAAGTGGCAGTGGATCGGTCATACTTTGAGGAAACCAGAGCAAAACATCGCAAAACAGGCTCTGGATTATAACCCTCAAGGAAGACGTCGGGTTGGTCGACCATGTAACACATGGAAGCGAGCAGTTGAGCAGGAGGCCAGAGGAATAAACAAGTCCTGGCAACAGCTTAAAGCCGATGCGCAGGATCGCGCCTTGTGGAAGAGAGTAGTTTCTGTCCTATGCCCCTATAGGGGGTCTTAACAGGAATTTGATTGACCTACAAAATTATTTTTTCGAGCATTTTTAAGAAATAAGTTGTCAGCTAACTCTTAAAAGCTATCAACTTCAAATTTTGCATTAAAACTTATAAAAATAATTCAAATGAAGTTGCTTTAAAAGTTTTGAAATCGCGCTTGCCCTTCGTACTACTAACTTTGTAACTTTTACCAGAGCCACAAAAAAATTACTCAAAATTTTCAACATTTTTGCTTTCCACCTCCCTACCCTTATACCACCCAACTTAAATTTTTTACCAAAATTAAAAACTATATAGTTCTACAATCTGACAAATTTTTGATTTGATATCTATACTCAATTTTGAGATATATCGATTTGCAATTTTGGAAAGTGCGCCATTTTTGAAATGCTCCCCATTTCCCCCCACTACTATTATGTCCATATGTTATATTTTTTTCGTATTTCGCTATTGAAGCTTAGTAAACGTTTCAAGTTTCAATTACATAGCTTAAGAGACAGTCGAGATATTCATTTTTAAGTGTTTTTCTTTGCATCCCCCTGACCCTCCCTCTTACAATAATTAGCTTCTATCTAAACTGATTCTAGTAGATCTATATGCCATCTTAATGGTCTCAAAATATCAATTTTTTATGGTAATTAATTTCGAAGATATAATTATTTGAAAAAAAAACTCGGCCGACGATTGGTTCTTAGCCCCTCCCCCTTTTTGCACCCCAATGAATAAAAAAATTTAATTATTTTTAAAAGTTGTCCCACAAACTCTTCTATATGTATGTTGATTTTTAGCTTCCTAGCTGTAACCATGGTTGAGATATTTGAATTCGTATTTTTTGGTTTAAGCGCTCCCCCTGCCTCCCCCTGCCTCCCCCTGCCACCCCCTGCCACCCCTTGAACCCGTACACCCCACAAAATGGGTAATCACCTGAGATCCGCAACTATCTACAATCCCTCCAAAAATGAACTTTCTATCTTGAAGGGTTTGGGAGTTAATGTGCGCTGAGCGTACACGTCGTACGGCGGACGGCGTACAGACAGACGGATTTTTATACTCTAGATGAAATCTGAGAGTATATTGTGTTTGCCTTACCGTTTGTAACGCTAAGAAATAACGCTCGCACAGAGCCGCCAAGGGTACAGAAATATTCGTTGTCGCTCTAAAACCTCGATTCCGAGTGACTGTCTGTCCGTCTGTCTGTCTGTCCGTCCGTCTGTCTGTTTGTCCGTCTGTCTACAGCATAACTCTCGAAAGCTTTGAGCTATAGTGCTAAAAATTTTTGTGTGTCATTTTTAGCAAAAAAGTAACTTTAAGTTCGTGAACGGGCTACATCCCCCCACTCCTTCTACCCCTCCCATATAAATTTCATGAAATTTCGAAATATACAGAAATTGATTTTTCTTTGAAACTATTTAAGCTATCGACTTGAAATTTAGGTCGAAGTATTATGATATAGATGTCATTAATATTACGGAATATTGATCCGATCCCCTCACTCCTTCTTCCCCTCCCATACAAATGGACAATTTTGAAAAATACACATTTTCGATTTTCATTGAAACTAGTAAAGCTGAAAAGACAAAATTTTGCGAAAATTAATTCTACTATAATTGCAATTAGTTTTAAACAGAATTATCAACTTCACCTCACTTCTTCTACCCCCTCCCATACAAATTTCACGAAATTTTGAAATTTAAATTAAATTATTTTTCTTCGAAACTGTTAAAGCTATAAACTTGATATTTTGTATAAAGTATAAAAATCAATAACGGAAAAAATTCTTTTGATCCGTACACTCCTTCTACCCCCTCCCATACAAATGCATAATTTTTTTTTTTTTTTTCAGAATGACCTGTGTTATAGGCGATTTCGGCTTTTATGGGCAATGCACAAACAGAGTCATGGAGGAAGGAATGGGATTGAGAAGGTTGGGGAAGGGGAGTGAGAACGACCGTAGCGAGTGGAGAAGCTGGTATATTGCTCAGTTGTACTGGCTGCTTACTGACAAATATTTGCAGATGTTATGGGGGACTGAATGATAAGAAAGCGAACTATCTACTGAGTATCTAGGCCTTCTTGAAGTGGAACTGTTTCACTTTTAGACTTTTACAATGCATTATATCGATTTCCATTAAAACTAGAAAAAGTACAAACTTTAAATTTTGCCAGAATTTATTTCCTAATAATTAAAATAAGTGTTGGAAAAAATTATCAGCTCTGCTTTACTCCTTCTGCCACCCCCCATACAAATACCTGTATTATACATTCAAGAAAAGCATTTCTCCTTCGAATATATGAAAAATGAAAATTTCAAACCGTTATATCTAAAAATTTAATACATGTATTCAGTTGAAATTTTGTAAGATTGTCGAGCTCTATGACTTGTAAATTTGATAAAATTTTTATTTTGATGGCTATAAGGAGAGGGAAGTGATGGCCCAAAATATCGGAAATTTTGAGAAATTTTTGTAGGGCTCTGGTAAGTTCAAGTTGCCAAAAAGTCGGGCGCAACTTTATTATTTTTGGGACAAGTTGAGGACGTGTGGAAAGTCAATATGCAGGCTAGAGTTGTTAGGGAAGACTAAGTGAAAAGGGGTGCTAGGGCAGGGCTGTTGTTAATTTAACACTTAATTGCGAGTACGATCAATAGCTCCAGTACATATAATCAATATTGCATTCGTTTATTTATGCAAGTTTGGGTTTTTATGAGAGGAGGCGGAGGAGTGAGGGTGGATGGAGATAAATGATTTTTTAACTGATTGACTGAATCACGTCAAATATTCTCTGTATAGAATGTCAGTTTCACAGACCCTTCCCCCCCACCAATGTGTGTCGGCCTGAGATCCGCAACCATCAACAATCCACCCAAAAATGAACTTTCTATCTTGAAGGGCTTGGGAGTTAATGTGCGTCGAGCGTACGACATACAAACAGACGGACTTTTTTTTGCATTTTTAGGCAAAAAAACCAAATTTCAGGGTGGCAAATTTTTTTTTCCAAGTCGATCACAATACTTTATTATTAAAATAATAAAGTAAAATTACAATCCTTCCCCCTCTGCTTTTACCACCTCCCATACAAAAGTCACTATTCGTTATTCGAAAGAATTTGAGATGACACATTTTCCGGTACAATAAACTCTTTCTTGTTTCATCTAGAGTATAATTTGATTGGGATTTCTGTTATTTATTATTTTTTTTTTTTTCAAGGTGGAATTTGGTGTTGAAAATGCGAAATTCTATATAGCGGGTCAAATATGGCGAACAAAGCCGAAGAAGTGTGTTTAGGTATGTTTTCAAAGGAGTTGAAATGAATATATGACACTTTATTTCTCAAGAAGTACAAAAAGGGGTAAATTTACCATTTTATTGTAACAAATCACTATGTACATAACAAAAACCTTGAAACTATAACAATTCTCAGGGTTACGTTAATTCCTTGGTTTAAATTTCAGCCAGAATCCGTTCTTTGGTATAAGCTGGAAGCCCGAAGTAGAAAGTGTGATCGGAATAGAGGTCTTTTGTGATACTTCAAAATTGAATTCGGACAAAAGATAGAAAAGGATTGCTTTCGTTTCCATTAGTGCAAATCTTGATCCTGTAAAACGGAAAATTAAATTGATCACCAAAAAATTACCATACAAGTCCAAAGAGTACTCACCAATACAATTTCGCGGTCCAGCTCCAAACGGCAGGTATGTAAACGGTTTAATTTTTCCCTTATTTTCGTCGCTGAATCTTTCGGGATCGAATTTTTCCGGATTAGGATAAAAGTCGGGATTATAGTGAAGTCCAAGAATCGGTATCGAAATAATATCACCGGGACAAATTTGAAGGTGTATATCGGACGAATCGTCAGTAATGGTGTACGGCTTCGTACATATACGATCAGTTCCTAACGCGGTCGGCCATTTTCGCAATGTTTCCGAAACAACCATATCCATATACTTCATTTTCTGCAGAACTTCGTACGTTAAGGGCTTCCCATCCAACTCCGCCCGGACATTGTCGATTTCCTCAATCAATTTTTCCTGAATTTCAGGATTTTCCATCAGTTCATGGGCAGAGAAGCACATTAGAGTAGCCGTGCTTTCGAAACCAGCAAGGAAAAACAGGAAGCATTGTGCTACAATATCATCGTCGAGCCAATTTCGATTTACAGTCTTCTGCCCGACTACAGATTCTTGAGCGGTAGCGAAGCCATCATTGGCATCACCTTTCCCGAGATCCGTTGATTCTAAAATACCCTTTCGTGCTTGCATCAACAAATTGATCATATCAGGACGTATGATTCCGTGGTCGCTACGATACTTCATGGTCTTCAGGACGAGGTCGGAGAAATAATTGGAAAACTTCCTATCGAATAATCGAATTTTAAATAGCTGCAAAAAAACAATTTATTACGATCAGCTAAGAATTTTTTAAAATTCAATTGGTAGTAGATTTCCAATTTTACCTTCATTAAAGGTCGACAATTAGCAAAGAAAAAGAATTTGAGGGCAGCGAGGCCTGAGAAATTCGCTGCTTTCCTTCCCATCTTGTAGAACTCATTATCCTTTTCGGTAAGCGAATTGATCTTAAGACCAAATGCACACGTCGCGATTACATCATTAGTGAAGCGTGTAAAAAATTCTTTAACATCAATTTCGTCCAACTCTCCAGTTCCAGCCTGACTTTTTAAGTGTTGGCTCACGGTTTTACCACACTCGTCGATCAATTCGAACATCTGACGCATTTTACTACCGGTAAATGCCGGACTCAAAGTTGCCCGCATATCCTTCCATTTCTGATCTTGCAAAGCAAACAAGGAGTTTCCGAATAGCGGTTCATCTTCGGGCGTCAGCATCACACGATGATTTAGGAAATAATCGAAATCCTTAACGGTGATCTGCTTGATGAGATCAGGATCGTTGATCATCAGTATGGGAGTGCGCATCTCAAACCAACCATTACATCTGAAATATAATACAAACGTGACATCGTTAAATCACAAGCAGCTTAGACAATTCCAAATTAGCGATAACGCTATGACACCTGCCCCTTATGCTTAATCACTAGCGTAATTTTTTTCCTCTGGATGGAATATGAAAATAAATTCTTCTGTATTCAAAAGTTTCCGAGTTTTGTGTAGTGATTTTGAAAATTCATATATGGTCTCAAAGGGTACGTTTTACGAAACTATGTTCAAAATGTATAATATATATTCCTTCTACCACCTCCCATGCAAATTCTTCAATTTCAGAAGGCCAATTTATCAATTTCCTTTAAAATTGTTGAAGCTTCAAGTATGATATTGTTACATGTAGACCTGGCAACTCCGCAACTCGACCTCTCTCGAATAAACAAGAGTTATGTAGAACAGTATACTCAACTATGTAGAAAGCCACAATAAAAGATCTAGAGCTTTCCCGTATAGTTCACACATACACACCGAAGGAGGCTTCGAGAACATTCATGAGTATGGGAGAGATGTATAAAAGCACGAAAGCTTCAGCGAGAGTGAGTCAGTAATTTTTATGACAGTGACGTGAACGTTACGAGACAAGCACACGGGGGTGTTGTCATAAAGTGCGAATTCATTGGGAAATTGAATGAGAGTGCGAATAAATAAATTATCACTTATTTTTAAACGAATCATGTTTTTTTTACTTGAAATCCCGGCGAAACCCTGGCTCGCAACAATTGGTGTCAGAAGTGGGATTTCAAGGATAAATTTAAGTGAATTCGAATCGTGGAAAAACTTTAAATAATCGGTAGTGAAAATGCCGCGTTATCTAAAGGATTTAAAATTACCGGAGTTGAAGGAAAAGCTCGGTAGACGCGACTTATCTACGACAGGGAACAAGTCTGAACTTATCAGCTGTATGATCGAGATACTGGAGGCTGAGGGTAAGGATGCAGATAGTTTTGAGCTCCAAATCGAGGAAGCTCATGAAGAGGAGTGTTCTGGTACGGATGCTCTGACACAGTTAATGCAATAAATGATGAACAAATTAGAGAAATTAGACCACCAATCTGCGGACATTAATCAGAAATTAGACCAACAATCTGCGGGCATTAATTAGAAATTAGACCAACAAAGTCAACTGTCAGCGGACCTTAATGAAAAATTAGATCAGACCTCAAAGGACCTCAACCAAAAATTGGAGCTGCAAAATAATAAAATAGACACCATGGGTAAGGCAATAGAATAAAACGTAGAGAAGAACTTCGAATCTTCGAAGAACAAATTATGGAAAAGATATCCGGGACTATAGAAGAAGTCGAACGCCTAAAAAGGGACTTCGATAACGTGAAACCGACTGGAGTCATCAAGACCGAACACGTTACGCACAAGGGTCTCAAAGCTCCAATCTTCGATGGACAAACACCGTGGACTATTTATAAGATTTAATTTGAGGCTGCCGCAAGAAACAATCATTGGAATGATCTGGAACGAGGAACGGCTCTTATATTGGAGCTAAGAGGTCCACCAGCAGAGGTTCTTCAAACGATTCCGCAGGAGCAGCCACAAGATTTTTCGACGTTAGTCCAGACGTTGGATCTTCATTACGGCAGTGAGCACATGCGAGAGATCTACAAAACACAACTGTACAACCGAACCCAAAAGAATGGTGAAACACTTCAAGAGCTAGCACGCGATATTGAACGACTCACACTATTATCGCTTCCCAATGCGCAAACAGAGCAACGCAACGATACAGCTGTTTTTGCATTTAACAATGCTGTACAGGACAGAGAGCTGCAACATGCATTAAAATTGGCAGGTAAGAAAACGATTAGCTAAGCCTTAGTATATGGGCTGACGTTCGAAGCTGCCAAGCAAAGCTCGCGGAATAACTATCGAGTCCGAGAAATAGCAGAAGAGAGTGTATGTCAGAAGGTAGAGTACACCAAGCGGAGCGAAGAATCTGGTACCCCCCGATGCTGGAATTGTGGACAGGCAGGACACTTAAGATGCGTCACGAGAGCACGCTTTGCCTAATGACGGGAAACGAGTGAAGGCCAACGTCATGGGGCAGAAGTTGGCTGGTAGAATCGACGCCCCCGGAACCATCATCTCAGTTTCTCGACTACAGCGTTGTGAAAACGATTTTTGCATGAATGGTCGAGTCGGCAAATTAAACTGCATCATATCAGTTGACACAGGCGCAACACGGTCAGTGCTAAGATCTGACCTCGTAGACCGTACTTGGCTTCACAACACCAAGAAGTACGCACTTCGTACTGCTACAGGAGAAACTACAACGGTCCATGGAGAAATAGCTCGTGACATACAGCTTGGGGATTTGACCTTCTCGCATGTATTCGTGGTAGCTGACATTACCGATGAGTGTATCCTTGGAATGGGTTTTCTGAAACTACACGGTATCCAGCTGGACTTAGGACAACGAATAATGAAGTGGCGGAATATTGAAATCCCGATGGGAATAGCATCTTCCAATACAACAAAGCTGCGAGTTATATTATGCGAAGATGCGGATATACCAAAGTCATTTGAGAATGTTATTTGGGCAGAGCTCGACGGTGATCCCGGCAACCACCGATTCTACCTCAAAGAACCAGGAACGACACCTGCATTACGAAGTCTAATACTAGGAAAAACTAGGAACGAGAAGATGACGGTACCAATAAGAGTCCTCAACGTTTCGGACAGCATTACCAGCGTAAAGAAAGGAGATATAATTGGCAGCTGTGAACCAATATCGGCGGTGACGAGGTATGATCAACGGGCGAATTCATCAGGATTCCCAGAGGGCGATTTGGTTTGGTTAAGAAAGGTATTCACTATTCCGAAGAATATGAGAGGCTTCCGCGGCGTAGTGGGCAGCGTGCTTGCTTTTCAGTCAATAAGTCGTGGGTTCCATTCCCACTACAGACGGGATTTTTTTAAGCAGGAATTTTTCAGTTGCTACTGGTGATGAAAAATTATTCGAAATAAAATAGGCAAACGGTGTAAAAGTGAAACAGTTCCACTTCAAGAAGGCCTAGATACTCAGTAGATGGATTCTGTTCGCTTTCTATCATTCAGTCCCCCATAACATCTGCAAATATTTGTCAGTAGCAAGCAGCCAGTGCAACTGAAGAATATACCAGCTTCTTCACTCGTTACGGTCGTTCTCAATCCCATACCCCTACCTTCCCAATCCCATTCCTTCCATCCATGACTGTATTTGAGTGTTGCACATAAAGGCCGAAATTGCCTATAACACAGGTCATTCTTTAAAAAAAAAGATGTTATGCTTTTTGGTGTGTTGAATTCTTGACAATATTGTACAATCAAAATTTTGCTCTGGAGTAACCGACAGTATTAACTTTCTTTCCTTTCTAAATACCTGCCTCTGGAGATCGTTACTGTATATTTTCTATCTTCTTTTCGCTCGTCTCAATGTCTGTTAGAAGTTCTTCTAACATCATCTTCTTTTTCTTCTCATTATTTCTGTTACTTCATCTTTTCATCTTATTATTAATATTTATTTATTTATTATACCCTAGATGAAATCTGAGAGTATATTGTGTTTGCCTTACCGTTTGTAATGCTAAGAAATAACGCTCGCACAGAGCCGCCAAGGATACAGAAATATTTGTTGTCGCTCAAAAACCTCGATTCCGAGTGACCGTCTGTCCGTCTGTGCGTCTGTCTACAGCATAACTCTCGAAAGCTTTGAGCTATAGAGCTAAAAATTTTTGTGTGTCATTTTTAGCAAAAAAGTAACTTTAAGTTCGTGAATGGGCTACATCCCCCCACTCCTTCTACCCCCTCCCATACAAATTTCATGAAATTTCGAAATATTAAGAAATTGATTTTTCTTTGAAACTATTTAAGCTATCGACTTGAAATTTAGGTCAAAGTATAACGATGTAGATGTCATTAATATCCCGGAATATTGACCCGATCCCCTTACTCCTTCTACCACCTCCCATACAAAAGAACAATTTTGAAAAATACATATTTTCGATTTCGTTGAAACTAGTAAAGCTGGAAAGACAAAATTTTGGCAGAATTAATTCCACTATAATTGCAATTTATTTTAAAAATAACTATCAACTTCACCTCACTCCTTCTACCCCCTCCCATACAAATTTCACGAAATTTTGGAATTTAAATTGAATTATTTTTTTTCGAAACTGTTAAGGGTAGCAACTTGATATTTTGTATATAGTATACAAATGGAAATAATAATAATGCAAAAAAAATTATTTTGATCAGTACACTGCTTCTACCCCCTCCCATACAAATGCATAATTTTTGTTAAATGCATTTTATCGATTTTCATTCTAACTAGAAAAAGTACAAACTTCAAATTTTGCCAGAATTTGTTTTTTAATAATTAGAATAAGTGTCGAAAAAATTATCAGCTCCGCTTCACTCCCTTTAACAACCTCCCATACAAATATCTGTATTATAAATTCAAGAAAAGCATTTCTCCTAAAAGTATACATATGAGAGCTATCGACTTTTAAATTGAATCAAACCATGGTGATAAGGATGATGATAAGCAGTTTCATAATCATCTTAAACGCTCCACTTCCTCTGCCACCTCCCATACAAATGCCCCAATTTCAGGAAAACTATGAATAATTTCTTTAAAAATAATGAAAACTAAAAACTTTAAATTCAGCAAAAGACATTTTGCATGCCATGTTCGGTATCATATACGAAAAATACAAAACTTCCCCTCTACTTTCACCACCTCCCATGCAAAAGTCTCTATTCATTATTCGAGAGAATTTGAGATGACATATTTTCCGATATATTAAAGTCATTCTCATTTGATCTAGAGTATCATATGATTGGGCTTTAAGCCCAATCATAATTCTGTTATGTTTTTTAAATTTTATTCCCATTATATTATCTCTTTTCAGTATAATTATTATTTAACTTTATTCAATTTAATAATGAAAGTATAAACTTCGACATATCTCAGGCTTTTTTGTTTTGTAAGCCGAAGTGTATTTAATAAATAAACAAATAAACAAACTCAAAGAAATAATATTCGCACAGAACTAGATGTCCATCCGTCTGTTCGTCCGTGCATTCTCTAGCTTGAAAACGCGTTGGGTTTTATGAACAGGTCAAATCCCTCTATTACATCTACCCCCTCCCATAAAAAATGACTAATTTTCACAACCTTATTGTAAGTAAATTTTCGTGAGAAATTTAAATGCTACTGATCTAAAATATAAATACTACCATTTTTATGATAAGACATTTGTTTCTCTACAAAAAAATTTAAATCCCCCACTCATTCTTCCACCTCCCATACAAACTGCACAATTTCATGAAATATATAGGGTGTGTGAATATGACTCCGCCCTTTATACTATAAAATTACGTGAATGGGAACACGGGGCACAACGGGGTACCGGGGGTGGAATGAAGTTCGACGTTTTTCGGTGTCAAGGTGGAGCGAGCGGCAATAAGTAGACCTGGACCAACCTGTTACTGCTCAAATATATCATGTTAGTCTAGTTTCTTGAGCGCTGGCACGTGAAGTAGTCGATCTGTGTTTTTTAGCTCCTGTATTGAAACTTCTGATGATTTTGTAACCACACTAATAGATACTCGCTTTTACACATTACAGCTATAGTTAATACATGCTTGAAGTATGTTAAAATGTCTAAAATTTCATGTAGTTAAACTTTAGCTTATGTATCTTTCTCTAGTGACCTTACCTCCCTTACGTGAATCGTGCCCCTGAGGAGGAATGGAGAAGCACCCCATTCTGACTATAAATGTTTATATTGCGGTGAATTTTACTCAAAGTCATTTGAAAGTTGGATCGCATATTATATGTATAAAATGTTTGCACACAATTCATGTTCGAAAACAGATAGCAAAAATTATGAGGCTGGCCTAGCGTGAAGAGGTTTATGAAAAGGGCACAATCAATGAAAAGTGTAGTTAAACCTTAATAGTCACTTAAAACTTAATAAATATAGGCGCAACTTATTTTTTCTGCATTTCCGCCAGTATTGTATGTTTTTATAATTACTCGTCCTTACCACTCCGTTCTGCTACGTGCCTGGGGCAGAATGGGCAAGTGACATTATTTTCTGTTTTTGAAAACAAAAATACTGTTCTTTTGTTTCTTACAATATTATTGTATTTTCGTCATTTATACACTGTAATGTGTTTATAGAAAAATTTACAGCTCCCTTAATTAAGATGTGTTTTTAAGACATATTTCAACTTAGTACCCCGTTCTGCCCCGGGTTCCCCTACTATAAAATGACAGTACTTGTATTCGACAGTACTTGATATCAGCTGTTAAACGCAGTTTGTGTTATTAGGTTGAAATATAAACAACTGACATTGTTTTCTCCTTGAAAATGTCGAATTTTACATCATTTCCGGGAAAAAATTTATTACATTATTTTATTGCTAAGAAAAGTGCAGCGGAAAATTATCCTTTGCTTGTAAAAATTTACGGTGAGCATGCTCTATCGAATACAACTTGCAAAGAGCGGTTTCGACGATTTAAAAATGATGATTTTCGCATTGAGGATAAAGAGCATGGAAAACCGCCCAAAAAACTTGAAGATGCTGAATTGGAAGCACTATTGGCTGAAGACTTTTGTCAAACACAATCACAATTGGCTGTAGCATTAAATGTTAATCGATCAACTGTTGCAAAATATTAACAACTAATGGGAATCACTTTAAAAGTTAGTGATCGTCAAGTACACGGTTGTCTTAAAGTAAGCTAGAGATAGACTCCAACTACG
This sequence comes from Chorisops tibialis, assembly GCA_963669355.1. NCBI lineage: Eukaryota > Metazoa > Arthropoda > Insecta > Diptera > Stratiomyidae > Chorisops > Chorisops tibialis. Next base: position 137,838,452 of record OY770264.1, read on the forward strand.
CAATGGTCCACAGGGCCCCAAAAACTCGACGATTTGTGGCAGAAAGTCGCCTTATTACACCCCAGCAAGATAAAATGAACACAGAGATCCACTCAGTTACCGATTGAATCGATTGGCTCTTGGATATGGGCGCGTGGGTAGAAGCTAATGAGCGGGGATCATGTGCTTTGGGTGTCGCTCTCAACGCAGTAGAATTGGTTAGAATTTTTTCCCTAAGCTAAGGATATCTTATATTATTCAGAGCCGTTGATTCAGCTACCTCTGTTAAAACTATGAATATCCTCCCAACCCTTCAAAAGTCACATTTTGGCGATTCGCAATAAGCAATTTTCTAGACAATGGTGCTCTAATTAGATAAAATATTTTTTTATAAGTAGGCTATTGATATGGCTGAAAAATCATCCCTTCTAAAATTACTGAAACTCCCATCCCATCCGTTCGTCCGTGTCTCTCTAGCTTGAGAACGCGTTGGGCTAAAGAGCTAAAAATAAAAAAAAAGTAGTTCAAGTTCGTCAACGGCCCAAATCGCTCCACCCCCTCTTCCTCTTCCTATACAAAATTACCCAATTTCGGAATTTCACAATAAACGGATTTCATCGAAAAATATAAAAGCCATTGATTTGAAATTTTGAATGTACTACTTTTATAATGTTTCTACTGCATAAAACATGTTCGAGTCCTCCCCTTCTTCCACCACCTCCCATACAAACTGCACGTTTTCATGAAATGCTCTAAACCAATTTACTCAGTGCGTATAAAACTGATCGAGCTGAAATTATGCACTCTATATTTATTGAGAATTATTGGTAAGACCAAAAAAAATTAGTCGATTAGTTTCACTCCCTCCACCCCCTCCCATACAATTTGACACAATTTCACAATTTTACAAAAAGTCGATATTCCTGGAAAGTATGAATGCTACTGCTCTGCAATTTAAAACATGTCAAAAACATTCTTAGTTATTTCTGAAAAAGTCATTAAAAACTTGCCCCTCCTTCTATTACCTTCCATACAAACTGCACAATTTCACTAAATCCAATACACTAATTTTCTCAGTACCTATTAAATTATTGAATCCTAAATTTTTTTAAAAATTTTTAATGGCAACCTAGCATAATGTGGAAAAATTAGTTCAATATCATCAACACCTCAACCACTTCCCCTACAAAATTTCTTAAAATCAAAAAAAAAATCTCTTTCATTTGGAGTATCGCACGAATGGGCTTTACACCCAATCGTAGTCCAGTTATGTTTTATTGGTATTTCCAGGCGTGGCTTCAAAATTCTAAATCGTTTTTCAATTATGCAAGGCAACATTATTCATTATTATTTATAATATATGTATGTTCTAAACACCAGTACGTCTTAAATTGGGGGAATAGATCTGACCTTTAAACATTGAAATTATTTTGAATCTAAAGCGGTTTGGTCCACTTCTTTCTTTTCGAAAAGTTTGTAGTAATTGAAAGTGCTCACACTTTTTATACAAAGCAGTGAAGCTCAGCAGTTCCATGCCGTCCAGTCCGAAATAAAATTAATTTAATCACAAAAGTTTACATTAATTCCGTAATTCATACGCAACTCCACCAGTACTTAACTAACAAAGCGGTTTTCGTTAGGCTTTATTTTAAGTTTCTAAATTTGATTATTGCCCATATGAATGAATATGGCACGTTTTTTAAAGAATCAAGCTTTCACGACTTTATTTAACTGACGACCTTGAGACGCATTTGATGCTATGCGTAATTCTGCAAATTGTACGTGATAAAAACGAATGGGCTAAGTACCATATTTTTACTAGTTCAGTTAATAGCAATTAAAATTGTTCCATGGTTCGGACCGCATGGAACAATTTTAATTGCCATTAACTGAACTAGTAAAAAGATTGCACTTAGCCCATTATAGAATAAATTAAATCACTTAAATTTACATTAATTCCGTAATTCATTTGTTGCTCTACTAGTGTTTAACTAACAACATGTTTCTTTTAAAACTATAGTAGATATAAGCTGCAATGTTATTTATTTATTTTTCAAAGTTTATATACGGAATTTTGCAAATTGTACGTGATAAGGACAAATGGGCGAGGTACAACTTTTTTTCTAGTTCAATTAATAGCAATTACATTTATTATTATTATTATGCCCTCCCCCCCCCCCATACAAAATTATGATTTCGACCAATTTCATTAAATTAACTAATATCCAACAAACTAAAAGCTACGAATTTGAAATTTTATATAAGCACTTTACTAGAGAAGCGAAGTTACACTACATATCAAATTTTACGATTCCCCTACCTTCTCTACTCCCTCCCATACAAATGTTCAGTTTCGTGAATGTAAAATACTGCGAAATTTATGAAAATTCTATTCAACTTCGTCTATGAAACACATTCTATACAGAGAATATTGGACGTGATTCAAGCAATTAATTAAAAAGCTGTTAACATCTACCCACCCTTACTCCTCCTCCTCCCCTCATAAGAACCCAAACTTGCAGAAATGAATGAAATATTGTTAAATTGACAACAGCCCTACCCAAGAACTCCCTTTCACTTAGTCTTCCCTAACCACTCTAAGCTGCATATTGACTTTCCACTCATCCGCAACTTGTCCCAAGAATAATAAAGTTTCGCCCGACTTGTTGGCAGTTGTGTGTGTTTTATAGCAATGGGAAAGCGAGGTGAAGCTCTGTAAAAAATATTAAGAAACGAATGGATGCAGGTGATGATTTGACGCCAAAACGGAAGGACGCATGCGGTCGACGCCGAATAACGACTGTGCGAACTGACCGAAAAATACGTGATTACTGCACGCAAAACGGAATATTACCTGCTAAAATTATTATTAAAAAAATCCAAGAAGCAGGTATAAAGGTTTCGCAGCGAACTATCTAGCGTAGCTGGGCTGAAGAGCACCTCATAGCCAGAAGACCTGCGAAGAAACCAAACCGATTTGAATGGGCTAAAAAGTACAAGCATTTCACCATTGATGACTAGCAATGGGTAAATTATAGTTCAGTGGTTTTATTTAATCTTTAAGCTCGGGAAATTTTAAATATTTGTGTTCTTCCTTTTGCTTTTCAGGTATGTTTTTCGGATGAATCCATTTTTCAGGTTATGGCTGAAAAAACGAAATTTGTGAGACGACGACAGGGAGAAAAATTTCTTTCGGAGTGCATCGTATACACCATTGAACATCCCCCGTCAGTCATGGTGTGGTCTGTGATCAGCACCAAGGGACCGGGACCTCAGTATATTGTAGAAGGTACCCTTAATCGGTACCAACGAGTGTTGAGCGAGCAACGTAAGAAACTGGTTTAAGGAAGATGAACACTCTATTTTTATGCACGATGGAGCGCCGTGCCATAAGGTTATAACACAGTTTTTGATTGAAAATAATGTTTTACGGTCCTTGATTGGCCGGGAAATTCGCCTGATATGAACCATATCGAAAACGTTTGGGAGCTTATCAAGATTGAAGTTAGTAATACCGCACCTACATACTACAAAAAAAGAATTATTAGAAGTGCTTACAAGGATTTGGAACCATAACCCAAACATTAAAACCATCACTGAAAATTGTATTAACAGTATGCCTCGGTCGTATAGACGCATTACTGGAGGTTAAGGGCAGGCATATGAAATATTAAGTAAACTCCTGGTTGTTTTTTTAGTTTAATAAGTATTTATTAAATAAGTTTTATGTTGTATTTCATTTCCTAAGGGACAGGGAAAGTGATTAATTAAAAATAAGGGTCAATTATTGCGAAAACGCGAAAAAACGCTATTTTGCTAATGGGTCTAATAATTTGGCAAGGTGCTGTATTACGATTTACACCGACCTTCCTAATTTTGAATTAATTGTGTGGCCCCTCATCGGAAAAATAGGCTGTTTGCTTTATTTTGCGTTAAATTGAATGAAGAGTGATAATCAGCACAATCAAAAATCGATTTGTTTCATATCCAAGTTAGTAACTCCCTTGAATTAAACAAAACCCCGATAACGACATAACCAAACTCTGAAATTCTTCCTATCCACTTTTAACCGCATTGAAATTGCAACAAATAAAAAAAAAATCAATTAATTATAATTCCGATTCACTTACTTTTCGTCCTTGAACTTGAGATAAATACGTTTAACAATATCAAATACGGATTCAGTTTGAAAAAGGATTCCTTTGAAATTACCCAATAGAGGGATGGGCTTTTCAAATTTAATATTTCTCTTCTCGAAGTAATCAAAGGTATTTGTGGACCATTTATACGCAGCAAAAATCGCGATTCCTGCCAGAAGTGTCCACTGTGACCAGAGAGCTGATAACAACCACATGCAAGCCATGGCGAGCGTGCGATATGGATTCTGATAGTTAATTGAACTTAATTTATTTTATTGAAGTCACCCGAACACGATCAAGTACCGACTAGAACTGTCGGAGTAAGATACATATCAGCGCCTCTTATAAGAACCGTCACTCGATGAGCTTAAATTCGATTGTTATCATTTTTCAATTTAATCTTTATAATTGAGTGTTTAATTTGTTTCGGGTATTGAATAGCGCAATATACATATTTCGCAATTGAGTTATACGAGGTCGATTCAGAAAATAATCGAACCTTATTTTGTTAAACGTTATTATTAATTTTACAGATTATTGGTCCTTATCCCCTTCAAAGTACTCCCCTTCCTCAGTCCCATAGTTTTTTCCAGCACAGACATTAATGGCGCTACAGCCCGAATCGTCTCGATCCAAAGGCCGTATCCTCCAGCTACTAATTATACACTAGATGAAATCTGAGAGTATTATAAGTTTGTCACAAGGTTTGTAAAATTAAGAAATAAGGCTCGGAGAAAAAAATGAATGATACAGAAGTTCATATAATCACTCAAAAATCTGAAAACCGGATGTCCGTTCGTTCGTCTGTCTGTCCGTTCGTCTGTCCGTTCGTCCGTCCGTGTCCTCTCTAGCTTGAGAACGCGTGGAGCTAGATAGGTCAAATTTTGTCCACGTTGTTTTTGAAAAAAGGTAAGGTCAAGTTCGTGAACGGGCCAAATCGCTCTACCCCTTCTACCCCCTCCCATACAAAATTACACAATTTCGTAATTTGACAGTAAACGGAATTACTCGAAAAGTATAAATGCTATTGATCTAAAATTTGGAACGTAATACTTTTATGATGGTTCCAATCTATTGAATAAAAATTATTTCTATCCTCACCCTCCTTCCACCACCTCCCATACAAACTGCAGTTTCTCCTGAATTGCTCTAGAGAAATTTATCCAGTGTGTATAAAATTTATCGAGCTGAAATTGTGTAACAAATATTTATTTATTTATTATTAGTATAATCAAAAAAAAAATAGATGATTAGCTTTACTCCTTCTACCCCCGCCCATACAAAATGAAATAATTTCGCAATTTGACAATAAGCAAATTTGTTCGAAAAGTATAAATGCGATTGATCTGAAATTTGGTATTTACTACTTTCATGATGATTCCAATCTACTGTATAAAAGTTATTTGAGTCCTCCCCTTCCTTTCATCACCTCCTATACAAACTGCACTTTTTTATGAAATACTATAAGCAAATTTACTCAGAACGTATAACATTGATCGAGCTCAAATTGTGCACTAAATATCTATTTAGAATTATAAGTAAGACCTAAAAAAATTAGACGATTAGTTTCACTCCTTCAACCCCTCCCATACAATCTGACATTTAACAACTTCCCAAAAAGTCAATTTTCCTGAAAAGTATGGATGCTACTGATCTGCAGTTTAAAACATTATAGTTTTAGTTATTTCTAAGAAGCAATTAAGACTCCCTCCTTCCACCACCTCCCATACAAACTACACAATTTCACTAAATTTTCTCAGTGCCTATTAAATTTTTTAATTCTAAATTTTTTATAAAAAATGTTGGTGGCAACTCTAGCGTGATGTGAAAAAAGTAGTTCAATGTCGTCACTGCCTCCACCACTTCCCCTACAAAATTTCTTAAAATCAAAAAATTTCTCTTTCATCTAGAATATCGTACGATTGGGCTTTACGCCCAATCGTAGTCCTGTTATGTTTTTTAAGATGAACTTGCTGTCTTCATCAACCGAGTCTTCCCATCGCTTACGTGGTTTGCCTACTGGCCGATTACCACTCGCTTTGTCTTTAAGAGCACGTTCGAGGATTTTTCTGCCTTCCATTCGTTCTACATGGCCAGCCCATTTCAGTTTATGTAGCTTGATGAACGTTGAAGCTTCTGGCTTGCCGTTGAGTTGATACAAGCAAGCGTGGGTATGGTTGTGTCTTATTCGCCATTCCGTTCCTTCCTTCACAGGTTCCAAAAATTTTCGGAGGACCTTTCTTTCGAATACCCCAAGGGGGTAGTTGTAGGATGAGGTTTTACCAATTCTTGTAACTATCTTTGGAGCCTAGCAACTCCAGAGACCTGAGCTAACTATCCCCCTCTGGGATGGGGGCTGTAGAATTCACCCACAGCCAGTCCTGCCTGCCTTAAAAATGGCAAATGGACACTCTCTGGATCATGGGCTTATCACCCGTGATCTTAAGACCTAAATGATACGAGAAACGGATACATCGCCTCGGATACGGACTGATTCTACGGTAACGACTTTTGGCATTCGAAAACGGACTATGATTGGCTTCTGGAACGTTCGAACATTGAATGACGGGGGAAGAGCTGGGGTTACTCGGTCCTTGCACCACCAATCGGTGATCGACCGTGAAATGGAGCACTATAACATCCAAATCTTGGGATTGAGCGAGGTCAGGTGAACAGGATCAGGAGAAGAACGAACCCCTAGCGGAAACACTATTCTGTACATTGGCCCTGAAAGTGAAGCCAGAAATGGCGTGGCGTTCGTCCTTACACCGAGAGCGAGAAATAGTCTCATTAGTTGGGAACCAATCTCGGATAGGATTATCGTCGTCAGGCTCAGGACCAGTGTCAGAAACGTCACAATTCTGCAGTGCTACGCACCAACTAATACCGCAACATCTGGTGACAAAGAGGAGTTTTATAGCCAACTGAGTGCCACCTTCGAACGTGTTCCAAGAGATGATATTATTATCATCTCAGGAGATATGAACGCCCAGGTTGGATCAGACAACACTGGACTAACACGTCATGGGAAGGCATGGTGACCCTTGGGTCGACGCGTCACGACCTTGGATTAAGAGACCCGAAAACGGCGAATTATTTGTGGAGTTTTGTAGTACTCGGCAAATGGTCATCGGAGGGACCCTTTTTCCACACAAGAGTCATCATAAAACATCTTGGGTTTCCCCTGATGGTGTTACTCAGAACCAGATCGACCATTTGGCTATAAGTCGCCGATGGAGAAGATGTCTCCTCGATGTGCGAGCGAAACGTGGAGCTGACGTGGGGAGCGATCACCACTTGATGGTTGCCTGCTTGAGATTGTGTACAGCAGCTATCCGACGACCACAAATTCTCCAAATGAAGCGCAAGCTTAATGTGGATAAATTCAGAGATCCCAAAAAAAACACGAATACACCACCATTCTACGCGAAAAGTTATCCGCATAGGTTCAATATGGAATGCCAATTGGGAGGCAACCAGAAACACTTTTCTAACTAATGCTGAAGAATCTGTGGGATATGTGCAAAGCGGTGAGAAACCTTGGACGTCGCAAGACACATGGGACAGGGTTGGCAATCAGAAAAAAGCCAAATTGGCAATCATCTCGCAACCCGATGTCAACCAAAGAACGCCCGACCTGAGGCAGAACTACCGCGATGCTCATATACAGCTTACAAAGGCTGTTAGACGCGACAAGAGAAAGGCCATTGAAGATCTGGCAAACAAGGCAGAATCTGCGGCTTACCTTGGGGATATGGGTTCACTATTTAAAATCATGAAACAGTTGACGAACAGGAATTTCACCGCCAACCACCTGGTGAGAGATGTCAACGGAACTCTCCTTAATATGAGTGAACACCAGTTGCGGCGATGGAAGGAATACTTATCTGATATTTTAAACATCTTGTCAGAAGAAGATATCTCAGAAACAGAACATCTACCAAACATCCAACCGTAACAATCCTCTAATAGGGATGATCCCCAGATAACGAAGAGATAGTTTCCGGCATTCGGTCAATGGCGGGAAGGAAAGCTCCAGGTATAGACGGACTCCGACACCGAACTCCTCAAAGCGGACCCGGAAATAACAGCAGATATACTCCTCCCACTTTTTACCGAGGTGTCGAATGGAGGAAGATATCCGACTGAATGGAAGGAGGGCGTCATTGTCAAAATTCCGAAGAAGGGCGACCTTCGGGATTGTGGCAATTGGCGTGGGATATGTCTACTTACTGCCGTATCAAAAATTATGGCTAAGGTAATTCTCAATAGGATTAGTGATGTCGTCGAGAGAACTCTCGAAGTTTATCAGGCTGGGTTCCGTAAAGGGTCGTCTTGTACCGACCACACAAATACCCTACGGATAATATTAGAGCAGTCAGCCGAAATGGGTTCGCCACTACATCTCATGTTGGTGGACTTTGAGAAGGCTTTCGACAACGTTAAGCGAGATTACATATGGAATGCTTTGCGTAGGAGAGGTATTCCAGATAAGGTCATAGCTATGATTAAAGAATCCTACGAAGATGCAAGGTGTCGCGTCTTGTATAGAGGAGAGCTATCCGAGAGCTTCCCTGTGCGAACGGGTGTCAGACAAGGCTGCATATTATCACCAGCCCTGTTTCTGGTGGTAATAAATGACATCTTGAAAGCTGCACTGGAAGGTGGGGAAGGTAAAGGTCTTCAATGGAGACTATTTAACATCTTAAGTCCCCTTGATTATGCTGATGACGTGTGTTTGCTTGCACATAACCGTTCGGACTTAGAGTCAAATGCTCGCTCGTTGCATTCTAAATGCAAAGAGGCGGGACTGAAAATAAATGTGCGTAAAACCAAGTACATGCTCATGGGTTCGAACGAAAGCACACCGATTGTTCTCAACGGACAGGATGTGGTAGAGGTGGAAGATTTTTGCTATCTCGGAAGCATTGTCAGCATGGACGGCGGAGCCGAAAAGGATGTTGAGGCTCGGCTAAATAAAGCTCGTCAGGCCTTCGGTATCCTTTCCTCTTTCTGGAGGTTAAGAGAGATCTCCCATTGCACGAAGCTGCGAGTTTTTGACGCATGCGTCAAATCCGTGTTGTTATATGGTTGTACTACGTGGAAAGTGACCGTTCGACTTACCAAGAAACTACAGACTTTCGTAAACCAGTGCCTCTGACGCATCTTAGGAATATTTTGGCCAGAAGTGATCTCCAACGACGAACTTTGGAGTACAACTGTCCAGACTAAAATAGGTATTGAGATTGAAAGGCGGAAGTGGCAGTGGATCGGTCATACTTTGAGGAAACCAGAGCGAAATATCGCCAAACAGGCTTTGGATTATAATCCTCAAGAAAGACGTTAGGTTGGTCGACCATGTAACGCATGGAAGCGAGCAGTTGAGCAGGAGGCCAGAGGAATAAACAAGTACTGACAACAGCTTAAGGTCGATGCCCAGGATCGCACCTTGTGGAAGAGAGTTGTTTCTGACCTATGCCCCTATAGAGGGTCTTAACAGGAATTTGATTGATTGATTGATCCATTGACTTACATCTGAGTATATTTATTAGATTAGTAGTGAACGTGCACTTAACCGAAAAAAATGAAAATGGCGATAAAGAGTGCAAATGTTTAGAACTCGCATACCGCAAGTACCAGTAAATCTGGTTGTAGCCTAGTGAATAGCGTCGAAAGTCGTGGGTAGATAGGAGGTTGTGTGAAGCGCTGGAGATCAAAGCCCGATTTGAGCTGTAGTGCCATTGAAGATAATGAACCATTCAAAATGTTATTAATATTTATTTATTTATTTATTTGAGCTCTTGACCAAAAAGATTACAATTTCAATTAAACAAAAGCGGAAAATAAGAGTATAACAAAGAAAAAAATTTGAACACTGTAGGTGATAGTTTTAACTCTATTTTTAAATAAAGGAAAAGAAGAGGCTAAAGACCCAAGTTGGAGTCGATCATAGTTCCTTTGCCCTCTTTGCATCGGAGAGTGATGGTATATATCGAGAGAGGCTCGAGAAGAATAGAAGATGTCTGAATTCCCGGTTGAGACTAAAATTCACGTCGTTACAGAGGTGGGTATTGAGCAGGTGTTTGCAAAGCTTGAAGAGGAAGCAAGCATCGAGAAAGGCCCGCCTTAAATGCAGAAGCTGTTGGTGAAGTACTTCAAGTCTGCCATTGTAGTCGATATGAAGCTTTCTTAATTTATAAAAAAGGGTTCGAGTGAATCTACACTTAACAGATTCGATGGTCCCAACATGGCAAGAATGGTGTGGGTTCCAGACAATAGAACAGTATTCTAAAATACTATGGACGAGTGTGGAAATAGAAGAGTAGATGTTCCTGGCTGGTTAAACTGAACTGTCGTACGGAGGACGAAACCAGCAAGTCTGTATGCCTTATTAGTAATCTCGGAGAAATTATTGACGAATTTAAGTTTGCGATCAACGAATACTCCTAGATCCTGTATTGTGATTACTGCCGTAAGGATGAATACATTAATAGAGTAAGAGAGAACTGAGGAGGTAGCCTTATACGAGTACTCCATAGTAAAACATTTCTCTATATCCAAAAAATTATCGTTGTTTGAAAACTAACGTAATTTGAACGTAATTCGGGGACGATAATCCGTAAGGAATTGAACCAGTTCAGGAGATAGCCAGAGACGCCGTACCTTTCAAGTTTTGAAATAAGAATTTTACAGTTAACAGTGCCGAAAGCTTTAGAAAAAGCGATATATATGACTTGGACAGTATTATAACGTGTTACATCTGAAAAGGCGAGATGGCGTTGGTCCCAGTAGGAGGAAGTAGAACGGTGATGGGGGAGAACCTTCTACGTGCGGCAATAGGCGATGCACCTCAGTGTGCTGGCATCTTTGTTACTTCTTGTGTGCAAATGGCGAAATAAACCGTGTATAAGACTATACCGTACGTTTTCTTGAATAAACCGTAACAAACGATCTAAAGATTGAGCAACAAAATTAGTGAATTCACATAAATTGGTGGAAGTAGATCTACCTTTCACTTTTACCCATGTTGGGCTGGTGATATCAAATGATAAAGTTTCTCCCAGATTACATTATGAATAATCTATCAAAAATCTTGCCAAAGCAGTTTAGGCTGGAAATCGGGCAATAGTTCAAGACAATTTCGGTATCTCCTTTCCTTAAAATGGGTCTTACGTTAGCCTTCTTCAATATTAAAACTAATGGGAGAAGATAGTTGAAGCGAGTGGCACAAAGCGGAAGCTCCAGGTACTCGTAAATTGGATCGAATATGGTGAACAAAATCGAAAATGGTACTTCCAAAGGACTGTGAGACACGTTTCTTTTAAGATCTCAATGAGCAACAACAAAAAATTTGGATTTGATGTTTTTTTTTTCATTTTTTTTATTGAAACAAATAGTATAAAATACGAAACATTTGAAACGATTCGATTAAGTTAAATCCTTGGTTTGAACTTCAGCTAGAATCCATTCTTAGGTATTAGCTGGAAGCCCGAAGTAGCAAGTGAGATCGGAATTGACGTTTTTGGTGACGCTTTAAAATTGAATTCGTACAAAAGATAGAAAAGGATTGCTTTCGTTTCCATTAGAGCAAATCGGGATCCTGTAAAAAGGAAATTACGATTACAAGAAATTATCAAGATATTTTCAGAATACTCACCGATGCAATTGCGTGGGCCGACTCCAAACGGCAGATATGAACAAGGTTTAATTTTTCCCTTATTTTCATTGCTGAATCGCTCCGGATCGAATTTTTCCGGATTGGGATAGAAATCGGGATTATAGTGAATACCGACAATTGGAGTCGAGATAACATCGCCGGGACGAATTTCAAGATGTAGATCGGTCGAATCGTCAGTTATAGTGTAAGGTTTCGTACACACTCGATCAGTTCCTACTGTGGAGGGCCATTTGCGCAAAGTTTCCGATACGATCATGTCCATGTACTTCATTTTCTGTAGAACTTCGTACGTTAAGGGTTTTCCATTCAACTCTTCCCGAATATCGTCGATTTCCTCAATCAATTTTTCTTGAATTTCAGAATTTTCCATCAATTCATGGGCAGTGAAACACATTAGAGTTGCCGTACTTTCGAAACCAGCGATGAAAAACAGAAAGCATTGCGCAACAATATCATCGTCAGACCAATTTCGACTTATGCCATTTCGACCAACTGCTGATTCTTGAGCAGTAGCGAAACCATCGGTAGCATCACTTTTCCCAAGATCGGTAGATTCTAAAATCCCCTTTCGTGCTTGCATCAATAAATTGATCATATCAGGCCGTACGATTCCGTGTTCGCTACGATACTTCATGGTTTTTAGGACGAGGTCGGAAAAGTAATTTGAAAATTTCTTATCGAACACTTGTATTTTAAGCAACTGCGAGACAACAATTCATTAATATCGTTTAACATTTTTTCTTAGTTGCAAGATTCTCAAGTTTACCCTCATCAAAGCTCCGAAATTAACAGACAGAAAGAATTTTATGGCTGCGAATCCTAAAAAAATAGTTGCCTTCCTTCCCATCTTGTAGAACTCATTATCCTTTTCGGTAAGCGAATTAATCTTAAGTCGAAATGCACACGTCGCGATCACGTCATTAGTGAAGCGTGTAAAAAATTCTTTAACATCAACTTCGTCCAACTCTCCAGTTCCAGCCTGACTTTTTAAGTGTTGGCTCACGGTTTTACCACACTCGTCGACCAATTCAAACGTCTGACGCATTTTACTACCGGTAAATGCCGGACTCAATGTTGCCCGCATATCCTTCCATTTCTGGTCTTCCAAAGCAAATAAGGAGTTTCCAAAAAGTGGCTCGTCTTCGGGCCTTATTATCGTACGATGATTTAGAAAATATTCGAAATCTTTAACGGTAATCTGTTTGATTAGATCAGGATCGTTGATCACCAGTATGGGTTTGCGCATCTCAAACCAACCATTCCATCTGTAAAATATACGAGTACATGAAATCGTTAAATAAAGCCCGAAAAATATACTCTGAAAAATGTAAATAAATTTAAAGTTGTTTTTCAGAAAGCTACTACTTTCAATAAAGCTGCAAGATTTAGTAGAAACCGTTATTTAACATTTATTATATACTTATAAAGATAAGCTCTTAATTCTAAAACAAGGTCCGCGTGGTGGTCAAAGGGATTGCAACAGCACTTAAGGGTCTTCAATACCGACTACGCCATCTTGAATTTTTTTCGAATTTGTATGGAGAAACGGTTTATCGAGTTACGCAGTTTTTTGACAATTTTCATTATAAATTTAGGTGGCAATCGCTTTGTCTATTCGCCCAAAAGGTCCCAACCACATAGTTTTATTATTTACTGTTTTCGTTTGTTGTAAAATCAAGCCGGAAAAAACTCAAATCCAAACTACTAATTTTCATTCACATATTTTTCACTTCACATGACACGAAATTGGCGGAGTTATGGCCACGGGACATTCGCACTACACTCAAAAATATATCGCCGTTCACTCCCTGTTAAAACATATAATATTAATGTTAAAATCTAATTAAAAAGAGACGAACATCCCATAATTTCAGATTTCCGGATTTCTTACGTCAAATAGTTTATCCCTCTTACCACAAGACGTCGGTCTCGTCACATAGGTGCTGCACATATTGATATTGCAAACCAAATTTAAAATATGAATATTCTCAATCATTCTCAAGTAAGGTTTAGAAGAACGATCTGTTAAATCCTTCGCAGCTTAGTTGTTTCTCGCTCGGCCCAGTATTTTCGCTCACTTTTGCACACGAGTTCGAAACTCTATGGCATCCAATTTTTTTTTTTTTGATCAATCGATTTTTTCAAAGATTGTCGAATATGATAAAACATGAAACCATGGGAAATTTAGGTTTGGATTTTTTTTCGTTTACTGTATTATCGTTTTATCGTTTTATGAGTACAGTAATAAACATAAATAAAATAAAAAACTGTGTTTATACTCTAGATGGAATCTGAGAGTATTATAAGTTCGCTCTAAGGTTTGTAACGCCAAGAAATAAGGTTCGGAGAAAAAAATGAATGATACAGAAGTTAATATTATCACTCAAAAATCTCAAAACCGGATGTCCGGCCGTCCGTCCGTCCGTCCGTCCGCGCGCTCTCTAGCTTGAGAACGCGTTGAGCTAGAAAGTTCAAATTTTGTACACGTCGTTTTTGACAAAAAAGTAAGGTCAAGTTCGTGAACGGGCGAAATCGCTAAACCCCTTCTACCCCCTCCCATACAAAATGACACAATTACGCAATTTGACAATAAACGGGTTTGCTCGAAAAATATAAAGGCTATTGACCTGACATTCGGTACATATTATTTTTATGATAATGTCAATCTACCGTTTTAAAATTATGCGTCATTTCCCCCTCCTTCTACCACCTCCCATACAAACTGCACTTGTCATGAATTACTCTAAGCCAATTTACTCAGTGCGTATAAAATTCAGCGAGCTGAAATTGTGCAGCAAATATTTATTTAAAATTATTAGTAAAGCCAAAAAAAATTAGACGATTAGCTGCACCCCTTCTACCCGCTCCCATACAAAATGACACAATTTCGCAATTTGATATTAAATGGATTTACTCGAAAAGTATAAAAGCTATTAATCTGAATTTTGGGATATATTGCTGTCATAATAATCTAAATATACAGTCGAAATATTATTAATTAATCTCTTTCCTTCCACCCCCTTCCGTACAAACTACACTTTTTCATGAAATGCTCTAAGCCGATTTTCTCAGAACATATACCATTTATCGAGCTCACATTTTGTAATAAATACTTATTTAGCACTAGCAAACGCCCGCGACTTCGTCCGCATAAAAAACGCATTAATAAGCAATTTTTGAGAATGTAGTTAGTAATACATTACATGGGATATATAATCCGCTTACTTTAATGGCTCTTTAAACACAATGTTTTGTATTTTGTCAGAACCATAAATTATTAAGAATGAAAGCAAGATACTGGCATTTGAATGGGAGAGGCTCGTGATCAAATCAAACCCGTGACTCGAGATCATATGTATACGTGTTAAGGACATGTGAATAGTTGTAGCTTGTGTTAATTGAAAAAGGTCCAAATAAAATGACATTAAGCTTAAAAATATAACAGGACTTCAATTGTGCGTAAAGCCCAATTATATGATACTACCGATGAAATCGAAATTTTTGTAATCTTAAGAATTTTTGTGTGGGAAGTGATAGAAGGGATGACTGTACTAAATTAATTTTTTTTCACACCGTAAAAATATTTTGCACCAAATTTAGGCTTGGAAAACTGAATAGGTAACTTGAGAAACTTAGTGCATTGTATTTAGTGAAATTGTGCAATTTGTATGGGAGGTGGTAGAAGAAGTGGGGGGTTTTGGTAATTTTTTTAGATACAACTATCATCACCATGCAATTGATATCTTTTAAATTTCAGATCAGTTAGATTTTTCAAGAAAATCGAGTTTTTGCAAAGTCGTGAAATTGTGTCATATTGTAAGAGAGGGGGTAGAAGGAGTGGAGCTAATCGGTTAATTTTTCCCGATAAAAATAATGAAACTAATTAGGGATTCATCAGAAAATTTTAGCTCGATCAAAGTTATACGTATTGAGAAAATTGGTTTAGAGTATTTCATGAAAAAGTGCAGTTTGTATGGGAGGTGATAGAAGGGGATGGAGGGTTTTTGGTAATTTTTCTAGAAACAATTATAATCAATTGATGTGTTTTAAATTTTAGATCAGTTAGATTCCCACTTTTGAAGAAAATCGAGTTTTTGCAAAGTCGTGGAATTGTGCCACATTGTATGGGAGGGGGTAGAAGGAGTAAAGGTAATCGGTTAATTTTGCCCGATAATAATAATTATGCTAATTAAAGATTTAGTACAAAATTTTAGCACGATCAAAGCTATACGTACTGAGAAAATTGGTGTAGAATGTTTCATGAAAAAGTGCAGTTTGTATAGGAGGTGGTGCAAGGAGTAGAGGTGGTTTAGTTATTTTTTGAGAAGCAACTACAATTATCATTGAGTTGATCTATTTTATATTTCAGAACAGTAACATTCACACTTTTCAAGAAAATCGAATTTTCGCAAAATCGTGGATGTGTGTCAGATTGTATGGGAGGCGGTAGAAGAAGTAAACCTAATTGGTTAGTTTTTTCCTGGCATTAATAACAATGCTAATTAAGGATAAGTAAAAAATCTTAGCTCGATCAGAGTTATACGGACTGAGAAAATTGGAGTATAGTATTTCATGAAAAAATTTAGTTTGTATGGGAGATGGGGGAAGGAGTTTGGGGATTCAAACTATTTATATACTTGAAGATTGCATTTATAAGAGAAATAATATATTTTAAGTTTCAAATTAATAGCTTTCATAGTTTCCATGAAAATTTGATTATTATAAGTTTTTGAAAATGAGCCACTGTGTATGGGAGGGGGTAGAAGGCGTGAGGGGAGAAAAATAAAACCTAAAGCAGATTACTCCCCGAAGCAGACCTAATAATCTGTGAAAGTTTCATTGCAATCGGTGCAGCCGTTTTTGCGTGAAAGCCGGAAAGACAGACAGACAGAGAAGTCTTTTAAAAACGTTTGATTCTGCTTAGTTATTGCTAAAATGAAGCAAAAAACTTATTTATAGCCATTTATAAACAAATAACAGACAGATACTACAATTATATTTATATAGATTATTAGTAAGACCACAAATAAATTAGATAATTAGTTTCACTCCTTCTACCCTCCCATACAATCTGACACAATTTCACAACTTTTCAAAAAGTCGATTTTCCTGAAAAGTATGAATGCTACTGATGTGCAATTTAAAATATGTCAAAAGCATGATGTTTATAGTTATTTCTCAAAAAGTAATTAAGAACTCGCCCCTCCTTCTACCACCTCCTCTACAAACTGCACAATTTCACTAAATCCAACACTCTAATTTTCTCAGTATGTACCTATAAAATTTTCGAATCCTAAATTTTGTATAAAACATTTTTATGGCAGCTCTTCCGTTATGTGAAAAAATTAGTTCAATGTCGTCATCCCCTCCACCACTTCCCTTACAAAATATCCTATAATCAAAAAAATTCTCTTTCTTCTAGAGTATCGCATTGTTCGAAACTGATCCACTGGTAGTCCGTTTAAATTTATTATAAAAACATAACAGGGCTATTATTTGCGTCTTGCCTCTCCTTCCAACCCCTCCCATACAAACTACACTTTTTCGTGAAATGCTCTAAGACGGTTTTCTCAGAACATATAACATTTATCGAGCTCACATTTTGTGATAAATACTTATTTAGCATTATCACTAAGATCAGAAAAAATTATTTGATTAGCTTCACTGCTTCTACCCCCTCCCATACAATATGACACAGTTTTACAACTTCACAAAAAATCAATTTTCTTGAAAAGTATGAATGTTACTGGTCTAAAATTTAAGAGATGTCAATTTTATGATATTCTTAGTTATTTCTGAAAAAATCAATAAAATCCCCCCACTCTTTCTACCACCTCCCATACAAACTACACATTTTCACTAAATCTAACACACTAATTTTCTCAGCTCATATTCAATTTTTGGAGTAATCATTTCGTATAAAACATTTTTGATATTATTATTGTAATTTAAACACCATAACTGTTTCTTAAAACTTATTTATTTTTTATTTTTTATTCTCCAATCGCGGCGCAACGATCGGTACATGGGCGATCGAGTGACAGCCACCGACGGTGCTGCCACTGTCAGGCTTACAACTTACAAATATCTCGACCTCGAGATGGAACGTTCTTTCTGTTTTTCTTTCTTACTACTTGCAACCCTTTCCGATGACATTTGAACCCAGGGACGTAACCTGGCAGCCTCTAATACAGCCTCATAAGGAATTTGTGTGATTCTCGATATCTGCGATTACATAACGATCATGTGGAAGCACTCGCTGGACGACATATGGGCCTCGATATTTTGGAATAAGTTTTTTATTTCGACCAATTGTTGTGTCTACATTGCGGATCACAATATATTCACCTTGTTTATATTGACGCGCCAAGACACTACGTTTTTTATATTGTAATTCGTTTCGGTTTTGAGATACCTGAATGGCTTGGCTAGCCAAAGATCGGATAACGGACAAACTTCGTTCGGTTTCGCGTGGTAGGATTTCTTCCAAACCTTCGGTCAACTCATCCACTTCTGGACCTTGCTGGCATTGCCCAAAAAGGAGTTCACTAGGTTTAAATCCGGTAGTGCTATGCACTGAATTATTAATGGCGTACTCAACTTTGGTTAGCAACTTTGACCAATCTACATGATCGACTGGACTAGATAACTTACTTAGCATACGACCCAGCACTCGGTTAGCTCATTCCACTTGCCCATTGGCTTGTGGTGCAGCTACGGCATTTTTAATGTGCTGGATGTTCCGAGTTTCTACAAACTCTTGAAATTCCGTTGACATAAAACATGTCCCACGGTCGGCGATAAGCCTACGAGGACGGCTGTAGTAATCAAAATACTTTTGAAGAGCAGCACAAACTTCCTTCGTACTAGTTGTTTTTACCGGGTACAATTTTATAAATTTGGTAATGGCATCGATCACAACTAAAATATGCTTATTTTTATTCTTGGTGCCTCCTAGTGGACCAAAATGGTCGACATGAATGGTATCAAACGGGATAGGTTCTTTCGAAATACTGTGCAATGTTCGTTCGTTTTTATGATCTGGAGCATTATACATGATACATTTTATACAATTTTGGATGAACTCCCGAATCTTCCGGTACATGGCGGGAAACCAGTATTGAGATTTAAGCTGATCGAAACATTTATCAGCCGCAAGATGACCTAATTTTTCATGAACATTCCGAATAACGTTTGACTCCATTTCTTCCGGTACGTAATGTATGTTCCCCGGACTTGTACATCGGTATATCAATCCATCCACTAAGTCAAAATGCTTAACCATCCCATTCTCCAAACGAGAACGAATTTCCTTAATTATCGGACTACGGGACTGGGCCACCCTTAACTGTGACTCAATATCCTCAGACGTTATAGATGCAACGGCATGACGGCTAAGAGTATCGACGTGCTCCATCCGAGTAACTGAACGGTGAACAATGGTATAATTATAATTCTCCAATTCCAGTGCCCAACGGGCAATACGGGGATTTAATATTTTTTTTGACAGGGTTAACGTAAGTGAATTACAGTCGGTGACAATACGAAAAGCTATTCCTTCCAAGTATACACGAAATCTTCGTGAAGAATATATGATGGCTAGAGTTTCCAGCTCGAAACTATGGTAACGGGACTCGGGATCGGTAGTGCGGCGTGAATAATATGAAACGGGATGAAATCGTCCGTCGTCCTGTTTTTGCAGAAGGACTCCACCAAAATCATGTGAACTGACATCCGTATGGAGCTCAGTTTCCCGTTCGAGGTTATAAAGAGCTAGTACGGGTGAAGCAATTAAAGCTTCTCGGAGACTGTGAAATGCTGCTTTACATCGGTCATCAAACTTAAATAATACTCCTTTCTTGAGGAGATCAGTTAACGGGGCAGCAACGCGAGAAAATGACGGAACAAAACGGCGGAAATACGAAAATAGTCCTATGCAGGCATGCACCTCTCGTACATTTGTAGGTATCGGGTACTGGGGGATTACCTGAATGTGCATTTGGTTCGGTCGGATTCCATATTGGTTTGCGGTATATCCTAGATAATCAATACTAGGTTTGAGAAAATGACATTTTTCAAGCTTAAGGTCTAAGCTTCGGGTAGCCAGTCTATCCAACAATTCCTTAAGAACAATTAAATGTTCTTCCGGATCAACGGTAGCAATTAAAGTATCGTCCATATACGCAACGATCTTTTTTGCTAGGATCAGGTCTTGTAAAGCCAATGAAATAAACCTCTGAAAGACCGACGGACCATTGCGTAATCCAAAAGGCATTCGGCAATACTCAAACTGCTCATCCGGAGTTACAAATGCTGTATACTTGATTGATGGTTCGTTTACACTAATTTGATGGAATCCGCTTTTCAAATCAAGCAATGAAAAGCCCTTTTTACCTTCTAAATATCCCAGACAATCATCTATCAACGGTAGTGGATAATTATCACGAATGGTTATCTTATTCAGTTCACGGTAATCGACATACATGCGAAGATCTCCGTTTTTCTTTTTGACCAACACAATTGGCGAAGCGTATGGGGATTGACTCGGTCTTATAATCCCTTGATCTTGTAAAGTGTCGATCATTTTCCTCACCTCTTCTCGATCGCGGTATGACAATCGGCGAGGACAACAGCGAACAGGGATATCGGATGTCACGTGAATATTCATTGAATATCGGTCAGAATCACAAATAGACCTATTATCTCGTAAATAATCGTCAATTAATTTTTTGCACCTAGTCGCTATTCCAAGCCCATAACAATTCCCCACCTCTACTGATTCGGTTACGATGGACGGAATACTTCCCCGTGCAAATGGCATTTCAGCGAGTGCTAACAGAGATGTCAATTTATTAGTTTCTAATGAATTATTGACCAAACTTTCGCCTATGGGTTCTTTCAATGTCGCTTTACCTTTATTCGGACTACAATAACGGTTCATGGACTCAAGCAAAGAACAATCAACTATTTCGTTTTTATTATTTATTAACTCAGCAGAGGTACACGGGCATTTCAATTTCTGTAATTCATTTTGTTTACACGCATCAGCAAACCGGTCGCGCCAAAATCTCATTCTTTTCCGATGCAAAATAATATTGTGCATTTTTAATGCATCGCGGCACAATAAAATTGGTGTCGGTAAAGTCTTATCTGGAACAATAAAAAGTTCGGTTAATCGGGTGATTACGCCTTAGCAAATATCACAAGATATTTTCCCATAGGAATAAATTCTTGCACCTCCTATTCCCCGATAACGTGAATAACTCAGCTTGTCTTCGTGCATCCCCGCTGGAACTACGGATCTGCTAATAAAACTCGCTAGACTACCCGTGTCCAACAGAGCGATATAAACCGGGTTAATCTTTTGCTTGACTCCACCAACTATAATTGTAACACTTACCGGTTGCAAAGTCGAAACCTCCTGCGACGATACTTCGGATTCGGTAATGTCTTCGGCGTCGGTGGCCGTTACTTGACTCTTTGTTGGGCAATCTCTGTGCCAGTGTCCGATTTGCCAGCAACTGAAACAGCTGCCTGGTGGACGACGATCTTTCGTACACATGGCCTCGCTATGTCCCATAGCACGACAGTTGTTGCATCGGATTACTTTTCTCGGTTGACGGATTTCGGTAGACGGTATTGGACGGTTTTCGGCGGGCAAACGAGGACGGGTGCCAAACGTTGCTGGACGGGATCTGGTTGCTACTACCTGTTGCTTAGCAACTGCATCAAACGTCGATCGAGGTGCAAATGATGATCTAGCTGATTGTATATGTAAGCGACGTCGTTCATAAATCACCGCTAATCGCTTTAATTCAGTAATATTGCTGGCTGTGTATAATATATTTATGTCGGGGCTGTGATCCCCAAGTCCATCAATTATAAATTGCACAACATCGCACTCCTCTATGTTTGCTTGTCGTGCCAGCTCCTGCATCAGTATAATATATTGATGCAGTGTTTCCCCTTGACGGATGTAACGAGCCGCTAGTTCGGCATAAACGTCCTGACGGGATCGACGTAATCCAAATTCTTTCAAAAGTGCCGTCCGCTATTCCGGCCATGTTTCGACGGTTATTGTTTGTAAAAACAGCTTCGCTGTTCCTTCCATTAATCGGCGTGCTAATAGTAACATCATCCGCTCATCGGCACGGACTGACGCAGTGACATCCTCGAAATCACATATCCACTTGTTGACACCGTATGTGTCGTCACCCGTGAATGGTGTAATTGCATACTGGATATCGC
Organism: Chorisops tibialis; assembly: GCA_963669355.1. NCBI lineage: Eukaryota > Metazoa > Arthropoda > Insecta > Diptera > Stratiomyidae > Chorisops > Chorisops tibialis. Next base: position 137,860,496 of record OY770264.1, read on the forward strand.
AAAATTCAAGGCGTCGAAACGATTTAGTTTGAGTCGAGAAGCCTAGCTCACTCAACTCAGCTTGCAACTGGGCGATTTCATGTAGTTTTCTTAACCGGATCAGTTCAGCGTATACATCCGACAACTCTCGCTCCAGACTCGGCTTCTTAATTATCGGGCTCGGCCGGGATCCAGTGGCAGCATCCTTCCACTTGTCTGATACTTTACGGGGCACAATATTTACCTCTTCAACGGGACGGTTTACGGTGCACAAAGCGGTGTTTGTTTCGAGAAAACGATTGGTGCTTTGACCGGCGGCTGTAAGGGATTCGGGGTCAGCTGCTAGACGGTTTTCGGTGTCGAGAAAATAGTTGGCGTCTCGACCGGTAGCAATGCGGGATTCAACATGGCGGTCGGTTACGGGCGGGTCGGCAGCACTCATAGCGGTGTCGGGACAATGGTCGGCGTCGCCAGCGGGGTGAATTATCAACCTGGAGGCTACGATCGGTTGATGCTCTGCATCGAAATAACTACCGGGCTCTCGATTATCGAATAACTTGGCTTGTAAAACGTTTTCGTCGTATACGCTCAACAATTGCGAAAACGTGGCTGCTGGCGATACTGCAATGCCGGCCAATTCCAGCGCTTCAATCAACTCTTGCTTCGTCAGTTGACTAGCCATGGTCGATTCACTTTATTACTATCTACTCACAGTTTTTGTTTTTAATTGATTTTGGGAATACCCCACACCTGAATTGTAATTTAAACACCAGAACTGTTTCTTAAAACTTATTTATTTTTTACAATGGCGCACCACGCAATACAACTCTCTTTATTAACGTCTTCTCATCGAATGTTCTCCTAGCAGCTTCTTTTTATTCTCCAATCGCAGCGCAACGATCGGTACATGGGCGATCGAGTGACAGCCACCGACGGTGCTGCCACTGTCAGGCTTACATTATAAAAGTAATATATTCCAAATTTCAGGCCAATAGCTTTTATAGTTTTCGAGCAAATCCGTTTATTGTTTATTTTGTATGGGAGGGGGTAGAAGGGGTGGAGCGATTTGGCCCGTTCACGAACTTGACCTTACTTTTCTGCTAAAAATGACACACAAAAATTTTTAGCACTATAGCTCAAAGATTTCGACAGTTATGCTGTAGACAGACGCACAGACAGACAGACAGATGGTCGCTCGGAATCGAGGTTTTTGAACAACAGCAAATATTTCTGTACCCTTGGCGGCTCTGTGCGAGCGTTATTTCTTAGCGTTACAAACGGTAAGGCAAACACAATATACTCTCAGATTTCATCTAGAGTATAAACACTGAGTTTGACACATTTGATATTGAGAAGAACATCACAAATCAATTATTATCTTGTTCAGCTGTGGAACATGGCAACGTTGATATCGTCCTTAAGTAAAGCTTAAAATTATCTGAATTAATTTTTCGTTTTAGTTTCCCCAAAGTGAACATTTTCTAGTTTCATCTCTCTTGGATCTAATGTAGAAATATCTCTCTGAAGCTCCCCGTTTTCAGGATTTGATTCAGAACTGAAGTCATCCTATCGGCCATACTATACAAAAATTGTTTGCTATTAATTGGTACGATTTTTAAATTTAACATTTTCGCTGGTTATGATCGGTTCCAAAACTTTCCAAAATTCGAGGGAACTGTTTTGTCTCATTTTGTAACTGAGTCGATGTAAGAAATGTTTAATAAAACAGATGAAACCCCAAATTTGACCGAATTTGCAATAAACGCAACAAGAAGGATCTAGATTTCTGGAGAGTGCTAAAGAAGGCTACCTATTAACGAAAACAAAAGAAAAGTTAAAACAAAAACTAGGAAAAAATACTACAGTAGAAGCCTAGAACCTAGAAAACGTAGACAGCTTTGCATACCTACGGGCAAACCTATCGAAGGATAGAAGCGAACCTATCGCGTTTAACAGAAGGATAATGATGACAAATAAGACGTATTATTCGGTACTTCCAATAATTAAAAACAAGAACGTACACAGAAAAACTAAATTAAAATGTTATGGCAGCGAAACGTGGGCATTAACTCAGGCATCCGATAAATTAATTAACGCCTTTGAAAGACAGGTTCTCAGAAGAATTCTCGGACCAGCGAATTGAATGCCAAATTCGTAGATCTAGAAATAATTTGTATATACATAGATATCTCCATGTAAAAAAATATGCTTTACAAGCTACTTTCATGAAAAAACACAGGGTAGATGACGTACATAACAGCGTAGGTGGTACCTTATACAGCTCTGCCACCAGAAGGTATACGCTTTTTGTAAGAAATGAACACGACGACAGCCCCTTGGCGTACCTCTGATGCCTCGTAATTTGGGCTTCTCGACATCTCTGTAGTGCCGGATACGAAACTCCAATGAAATTTTCGTGGGTTTTGGCTTCCAAAGTTGCCAAGCTCTAAAGGCACTTACTGTAATCGTACTTTTGAAATCGGTAGCGGTCCAATTACGGACTGTAAAACAGACAATACATAAGAAACAAGCAAGCAAATAAATAAATAATTAAACGAAACACGTAATAAAAAAAACTGAACGAATGAGCCAAAAAACAAACAAAAAAAAACAATCTACAATAAATTAAAATAATAAAAATCGCAAATAAAGTTATCTTTATATAACAATTTGCACATATCCAGCGCAACACACTGAGAGTAAGCGATATTATTATTTTTTTAATTAAAATAAAAGCTTCGGATTACGATAGAATCAACTCTCAAAATATTTTTTCACTTCTTAGTTCACTCTTTGAATTTGCACTCATTAAACTAAAAATTTCGATTAACTCACTTTCATCCTTGAACATGAGATAAGTACGTTTAATAATATGAAATGCAGATTCAGTTTGAAAAAGGATTCCCTTGAAGTTACCCAATAGAGGGAAGGGCTTTTCAAATTTAATATTTCTCTTCTCGAAGTAATCGAAGGTATTTATGGACCATTTATACACAGCGAAAATTGCGCTTCCTGCCAAAAGTATCCATTGTGACCAGAGAGCTGATAACAACCACATGCAAGTCATAGCGAATGGGCGATATGGACTCTGCAGCACAATCTAATAGTTAGCTGAACTTCATTTATTTTATAAAAGCTGCCCGATCAAGTACCGACTAGAACTACCGGAATAAACTTCATTTCAGCGGCTTTTATAGACCGTGACTCGATGAGCTTTTATTCGATTGTAATTCCTTTTCAATTTAATCTTGTGGTGAGGGGAGGGGGGGGGAATACCTTTAAAAATATTTGAATCAAAGTCCAATAAAATTTTTTGGAATCGCCCCACTCCTTCTTACCCCTCCTCTAAAAAATTTGGCAATCTAACCCCTCCTACAATAGGAGAAGTTGATTAGCGCCTGTGTGTATGTAATATGTTTCGAGTATTGAATCGATACTAATATCGTAATATGTTGCGCAATTTAGTTATATACCTACCTTATTACCTTAAACTTATTAAAAAATTAATTCGACGCTCAGCTTGAGATTCCGCATTCTTTAAATACCACAAATTGCGATTGAATAAAACTTAACTTTTACCGAATTACACGAATTATTTCATGAGCGACAGACGAAGCGAGTTTTGGTCAAAATTAAAGTTGGGCGACGGTTTATCATCCATTGATTAATTAATCAATGACAGAAAACTGCTGGAACTCTGCAGCCCCACTATCACAACCGATTCCCTGTGCTTGTGTGCAGCTAGGTCCATCACAAAACTGAAGGATACACGTTCTTTTCGAAATTGGCCTCAAATCAGTGCTGCCAGTTCTAGTTGAGATTAAATGCTAAATTAGATCCAAATAGTGCTAACATAGATTGGCTGCTCTCTGAGCTAAAACAAAATAAACTGCCACTAAGTCGTGCGAAACTTTATTCTTCTTGGGACGAGTTGCGGATGCGTGGAAAGTCAATATGCAGGTTAGAGTGGCTAGGGAAGACTAAGTGAAAGGGAGTTCTTGGACAGGGATTTTGTCAATTTAACACTTAATTGCGGAAACGATTAATAACTTCACTACACATAATCAATATTTCATTCGTTTATGCAAGTTTGGGTATTTATGAGCGGAGGGGGGAGAAGTGATAGTAAAGGTGGGTGGAAGTTAATAGTTTTTTAATTGATTGCTTAAATCACGTCCAATGTTTTCTGTATAGAATGGGTTTCATAGACGAAGTTGCATAAAATTTTCATAAAATTCGGTGTATCTTACATTCATGAAACCGAACATTTGAATGGGAGGGGGTAGACCGGGTAAGGGAAAAATTTGTGATGCATTTTTATTTCATTTCAATTGTAAGGTGCTTGTAACAAATTTCAAGTTCGTAGCTTTTAATTGGTTGGTTATTAGTTGATTTAATGAAATTGGTTGAAATCATACTTTTGTATGGGAGGGGGTAGAAGGGCAGGAGCGATCTCAAAACTTTTGACGCAATTTTATTTCAACTATTTTTAAAGGTTTTTGTGCAAAATTTTAAATTGAAAGCCTTTAATATTTAGGTTATAATTGATTTCTTAAAAATGGTCGAAAAAATAATTTTGTGTGGGAGAGGGTAGAAGTTTTGAAGGTATTCGACCAGTTAATATTTCCAATATTAAGGTATATTTTTTAATGCATTTTGTAAATTTTCAAGTTTCTGCCTTAAAATTTTATTCAAAAATTTTCAGTTTATGAGTTTTTTACAATGCACTTGAAACACCGTGTGCACGTTAGACCGCGGGGGTCGGTTTATAACAATTGTGGAACGAATTGTAATTTTTTTTTCAATGTGTATCAAATAGATGTATCCACATGCAAAATTTAAACTCTTTAAAATCTTCCACCAGAGCCCAAAACAAATTACTCAAAATTTTGGACATTTTTGCTTACCACTTCCCTCCTCTTCTTCAATGGCACGACAGTCCAAATTGGACCTTGGACTCCTGATATTCAGGTTCCTTAACATTTTCATTACTTATTGTGGAAGGGTTGTTAGCACTTCGCACAACCCTCTATCTACGAATTTTTCATTTTCGTAGATTGAGGCAACCAAGGTATATCCAAGCAGATAGTGTGCGTTGACCGGGATTTGAACTACAGCTTAAAATTTTAGTTCTAGAATTTAACAAATTTTCGTTTTGATATCTGTACTCAATTTTGAGATATAACGATTTGTAATTTGGAAGGTGCGCCATTTTTGAAATTCTCCCCATTTTTCCCCACTACAATTATTCACACATGTTATATTTTTTTCACATTTTGCTAGTATAGCTTAATGTATGTTTTAAATTTCAATTACATAGCTTAAAAGAAAATCGAGATATTCATTTTTAAGTATTATTCCTTGCACTCCCTAACCCTCCTTCTTACAATGCTTAGCTTAGCCTTTATCTAAGCTGATTCTAGTGGATCTATATGCCACCTTAATGGTCCCAAAATATGAATTTTTTATGATAAGTAATTTCGAAGATATGATCATTTGAAAAAAAATTCGGCCGACAATTTTTTCTTAGCCCCACCTTTTCGAACACCAATGGATAAAAAGATTTAATTGTTTTTAGAGTTTGTCCCGCAACTCTCTCTATATCTCTGATTTTCAGCTTTCTATCTGCATTCCTGGTGGAGATATTGGCAAGACTTTTTTGACTATTTCCCTCCCCCGCCTCCCCGTTGAGTTTAATTTACACCTGTGGGCTGGAGCTGCAAAAAGTTCTCTCTCCTATTTGGATAGTATTTATACAATCTAGGGCAATCAAGGACAATTAAAATAACAAGATACTCTCACATCGCTCGATTCATTAGAGCATAAACGAATTATAAGCTTATCAACCCTTCTTCTCCAATCTAATCTAATCTTAACACCATGTCTGTCTTTGATGTTAATCAATCAATCGATCAATTTACTGTCTCAACCTTCTTTAAAAAAGAACACCTAATTTATAAACCGTGAACCTGACCATCCCCTCCCCACTCCCCCTTGCGAAATCGTACATACTCTACTACACTGAGTGACTGATTAAAAGAAAGCGTAATAGAACTCATCTATGAATTTAAACCTTCAGAAGTGGTGTTGTATGGTTTGATAATTTTATCAAATAATGAAAAATCTTAGTAGCCAGGAGAAATTAAGACCATGAGTTAGCATGCTAAAAAAATAATAGGATTGTGTAAATAAGAAATTTTGAGAATCACTAATCTGGTCTAAAAATTACAAAAAAACATAACAGGACTACGATTGGGCGTAAAGCTTAACCGTGTGATACTCTAGATGAAAGAGAAATTTTTTGATTTCAAGAAAGTTGGTAGGGAACATGGTATAGGGGTTGACGACAACTAATTACTTTATTATTTTAATAATAAAGTATTGTGATCGACTTGGGAAAAAAAAAAAATTTGCTACCCTGAAATTTTTTTTTTTCGCGTTTCATGACTAAAATAGCCTAAAAATGCAAAAAAAAAAAATCCGTCTGTCTGTACGCCGTCCGCCGTCCGCCGTCCGCCGTCCGCCGTCCGCCGTCCGCCGTCCGCCGTACGCCGTACGCCGTACGCCGTACGCCGTACGCCGACGTGTACGCTCAGCGCACATTAACTCCCAAACCCTTCGAGATAGAGTGTTCATTTTTGGAGGGATTGTAGGTAGTTGCGGATCTCAGGCGGATACTAATTTTGGGGGGTGTACGAGTTCAGGGGGAGGCGGGGGGAGCGCTTAAACCGAAAAATACGAATTCAAATATCTCAACCATGGTTACAGCTAGGAAGCTAAAAATCAACATACATATACAAGAGTTTATGGGACAACTTTTAAAAATAACTTAATTTTTTTATCCATTGGCGTGCGAAAAGGGGGGGCTAAGAACTAATTGTCGGCCGAATTTTTTTTTCAAATGATTATATCTTCGAAATTACTTCCCATAAAAAATTAATATTTTGAGACCATCAAGACAGTATATAGATCTACTAGAAGCAGTTTAGATAGAAGCTAATTAGTTAAAGGGGGAGGGTCAGGGGGGGTGCAAAGAAAAACACTTAAAAATTAATATCTCAACTATCTCTTATGCTATGTAATTGAAACTTAAAATGTATACTAAACTTTACTAGCGACATATGAAAAAAATATAATATGTGGACATTATAGTAGTGGGGGGAAATGGAGAGCATTTCAAAAATGGCGCACTTTCCAAAACTACAAATCATCAAATCTCAAAATTGAGTACAGATATCAAATCAAAAATTTGCCAGATTGTAGAACTATGTAATCTTTAATTTTGGTAAAAAATTTGAGTTGGGGGGTGTAAGGGGAGGGAGGTGGAAAGCAAAAATGTTGAAAATTTTGAGTGATTTTTTTATGGCTCTGGTAAAAGACACAAAGTTTAAATTTTGCATGTCGACACATCTATTTGATATAGATAGAAAAAAAATAGTAATTTGTTCCAAAATTGTTATGCTCCGAAGTGGGGGTCTAACGTGCACAAGGTGTTTCATGTGGAATGAAAAAAACACATAAACTGAAAATTTTTGAATGAAATTTTTAGGTAGAAACTTGAAAATTTGGGAAATACATTTAAAAAAAATTTCTAAAAGTTTGAAATATTAACTGGTCGAATATTTTTAAAACTTCTACTCCCTCCCATACAAAATTATTTTTTCGACCAATTTTAAGAAATCAATTATCACCTAACTATCAAAAGCTATCAATGTGAAATTTTGCACAAAAAACTTAGAAAAATAGTTAAAATAAAATTACGGTAAAAGTTTTGAAATCATGCCTGCCCTTCTACCCCCTCCCATACAAAAGCATGATTTCGACCAATTTCATTAAATCAACTAATAACCAACAAATTAAAAGCTACGAACTTGAAATTTCGTACGAGCACCTTACAACAGAAAAGAAAGAAAATTCCATCACAAATTTTACGATTTCCCTACCTCCTCTATCCCCTCCCATACAAAATTTTTTTTTCGAGCATTTTTAAGAAATCAGTTATCAGCTATCTCTTAAAAGCTATCAATTTCAAATTTTGCATGAAAACTTATAAAAGTAATTCAAATGAAGTTGCTTTAAAAGTTTTGAAATTGCGCTTACCGTTCTACCCCCTCCCATACAAAACTATGATTTCGACCAATTTTATTAAATCGACTAATAACTAACAAACTAAAAGCTACGAACTTGAAATTTTATACAAGCACCTTACAAGAGAAGCGAAATAAAACTGCATATTAAATTTTACGATTCCCCTACCTTCTCTACCCCCTCCCATACAAATTTTCGGTTTCGTGAAAATAAAATACACCGAATTTTATGAAAATTTTATGCAATTTGGTCTATGAAACACATTCTATACAAAGAATATTGGACGTGATTCAAGCAATTATTAAAAAGCTGTTAACATCCACCCACCCTTGCTATTACCCCTCCTCCTCCCCTCATAAAAACCCAAACTTGCAGAAACGAATAAAATATTGTTAAATTGACAACAGCCCTGCCCAAGAAACCCCTTTGCACTTAGCTTAGCCTAACCACTTTAACCTGCATATTGACTTTTCACTCATCCTCAACTTGTCCCAAGAATAATAAAGTTTAGCCCGACTTGTTGGCAGTTTATTTTTTCTCATCACGCTAAAGTTGCTATCAAAATATTTTACACAAAATTTAGAATCAAAAATTTCATAGGTACTGAGAAAATTAGTGAATTGGATCTAGTGAAATTGTGCAGTTTGTATGGGAGGTGGTAGAAGAAGGGGCGAGATCTTAAAGACTTTTCCGGAAATGGCTATAAGCATCATACAATTTTTAAAATTGTGTCAGATTGTATGGAAGGGTAAAGGAGTAAAGCTAATAGTCTAATCCTTTTTTGGCCTTACTAGTAATTCTAGATTAATATTAAATGCACAATTTCAGCTCGATAAATTTTATATGCACTGAGTAAATTGGTTTAGAGTATTTCATGAAAAGTGCAGTTTGTATGGGAGGTGGTAGAAGAAAGGGAAGGACTAAAATAATTTTTATACAGTAGATTGAAATAATAATAAAAGAGATACATTCCAAATTTCAGATCAATAGCATCTATACTTTTGGAGCAAATCCTTTTATCGAATTGCAAAATTGTGTCATTTTGTATGGGAGGGGGTAGAATTAAAATTAAAATTAAAGCTAATAATCTAATTTTTTTTGATCTTACTAATGACTCTAAATAAGTGACTAACGCACAATTTGATCTCGATAAATTTTATACATACTGAGTAAAGTGGTTTAGAGCATTTCATGAAAAAGTGTAGTTTGTATGGGAGGGGGTGGAAGGAGAGGGAGGACAAAAATACTTTTTATACCGTAAATTGGAATTATTATAAAAATAATATATTTCAAATTTCAGACTAGTAGCTATTAGACTTTGCAAGGAAATCCGTTTGTTGTCGAATTGAGAATTTGTGTCATTTTGTATGGGAGGGGTAGAAGGGGTAGAGCTAATCGTCTAATTTTTTTTGGTCTTACTAATAATTTTAAATAAATAATTGATACACAATTTGAGCTCGCTAAATTTTATACGCACTGAGTAAATTGGCTTATAGTATTTCATGAAAAAGTACAGTTTGTATGGGAGGTGGTGGAAGGAGGTGGAGAACACGCATAATTTTTATACTGAAGATTGATATCATCATGAAAGTAATATGTTCCAAATTTGAGACTAATAGCTTTTATACTTTTCGAGCAAATCCGTTTATTGTCAAATTGCGCAATTGTGTCATTTTGTATAAGAGGGGGTAGAAGGGGTTAAGCGATTTGGCCGGTTCACGCACTTGACCTTACTTTTTTGCTAAAAATGACATATACAAAATTTTAACTATCGAACTCAACGCGTTCTCAAGCTAGAGAGTGCACAGACGGACGGACGGACGGACATCCGGTTTTGAGATTTTTGAGTGATTATATGAACTTCTGTATCATTCGTTTTTTTCGCCGAGCCTTATTTCTTGGCGTTACAGACTTTACAGCAAACATATAATACTCTCAGATTTCATCTAGAGTATAAAAAATCCTTGAAGATTGTAAATGTAAAATATAAATAAAAATTTATTTGAATATTTTTGTTTAATTTAGTCTTATTGAATTTATGATTTAAGTACAATGATTGATCTAAGTTGTGGCTATAAAGTATTCAGTACTATACCAAATGTTAATTTCTCAATTTCAATTTAATCCAGCATCCTCCTTTCGATCGCATCTGAGTTCCTTGGCTCTCCAAAGCAATTGGGACAGTTGACTTTTCCGAAATTTCAAAAGTGAATTCCGATAGTAAATGATATAAAATTGCCTTAGCCTCCATTAAAGCAAATCTGGATCCTGTAAAGTAAAATATAATAGGCGTCGAGTTAATCTAGTATCTAAAATGTCCAACAGATTAGTAAGAACCAGATAATATTTAAGCGTTGCTATCAAAGCTGGTTTTTCACAGTGATAGTGAGCCGGATTGGAGGTGTTACTCACCAATGCAATTTCTAGGACCTGCACCAAATGGTAAATACGTAAACGGTTTGATCTTCGATTTATTCTCATCGCTGAATCGTTCCGGATCGAATTTGTCCGGATCGGGATAGTATTCCGGATCACGATGAAGTCCGGCAACCGGTATCCAAATATATTCGCCTTTTTCAATCCGATAGTTGGTCCTTTGACCCTCGAACGTATACGATTTCTTGCATTCTCTATTGGTAACAACTGCTGGCGGCCACTTTCTTAAAGTTTCGGACACAACCATATCCAAATATTTCATTTTATTGAGAACCTCATACGTCATCGGCTGGCCATTCAATTTCTCCCGGGCATCATCGATTTCGCTAATCAATTTCTTTTGAATGCTGGAATTCTCCATCAACTCATGAGCACAAAATGATATCAGGACCGATGTCGTTTCGAAGCCGGCAAAAAAAAATATGAAGCATTGCGAAACGAGATCTGCATCGGTCAATTTATAGTTCGTTTGAACCTTGTTAACGCTTGACTCCTCCACGGCTGCAAAGCTTTCTTCCTTCAGATTATCCTGTTCGGAATGCTTCAGTTTGCCGGAACGAGCTTCCAGCATCAAATTGATCATATCCGGCCGAATAAGGCCATTTTCAGTTCGATATTTAATCGTATCGAGGACGATATTATTGAAATAGTCAGTGAACTCCTTCGAAAAGATTTTTAAATTCAAAAACTGAAATAAAAAAAAATGGATAATGTAATTTCGAGAAGAATGTTATTCGGGATATAAAAACAGGAGGCCTTAGTAACGAAACTAAGTTCTTGGATTTTAGTTTTCTATATCTTCATAAAATTTACTGCTTACTTTTGCCAATTTGTAGAAATTTGCGTAAATCATAAGTTTAAAAAGAGCGAATCCTTTAAAATTCGTTATTTCTTTGCCCTTAAGGTAAAACTCATTATTCTGATCTTCGAGTGAATTCACATCGAGACCGAAGGCAGCCGATGCGATTACATCGTTTGTAAATCGCGTAATAAAATCCTTCATATCGATAACGGCAAAGCCATCTTTTGCTGCCTCCTTTTTCAAATAGTCCTTGGCCGTTTGACAGCATTTCTCCATCAGCTGAAACATGATTCGCATTTTACTGCCGGTAAAGGCCGGACTTAATGTGATCCTCATGTTGCGCCAGCGGTCGTTTTTAAGCGCAAAAAGCGAGTTTGCTGATAGCGGTTCCACATCTTCTTCCAGAACGACTCGATGATTAACGAAATGGTCGAAATCCTGTATCAAGACTTTCTTCAGTAGTTCCGGATCGGAAATAACCAAGACCGGTTTTCTTAACTCGTACAATCCAAAAAATCTGAAACATGATTTAATGCAGTCAATCAGAAATGGATTTTTCGTTTAAGTTAAATTTATTCTAAATTGTAATATAGTTAAAAATAAATTATATAATTCGTACAGCATCGCAAGAATTATAGCATTGAAATAATGGACGTGGCGGCATTTACCAGAAGTCTGTCGAAGTCTTTTGTTATACATTGTGACCAGAAAGTACCGACATTTTTTAAATAAAATTACTCTGATGAATGATATTTCAGAAAAAGTTTTTTTTAAGCTTGTAGGACTGTCCTTAATATTATCCCAAAAATTAGCGCAGTCTGTAATCAGTTTTTTTTGCAGCAGCTGATTGAATCGGTACACCTCAGTAGTCTACGGCGATTTTTACAATGCATGAAAATATGGAACAAAGAATTTGTCTCAAATTTTGTGTTTCCAACCAATTCTCGTGTACGGAATCGTTGCGAATGTTGGAAAAGGCTTAGTGTGATTCAGTAATATCAAAAAAACGAGCCTACTACTGTTACAATGCCTTTAAGGACAGTCGAGAGATCCTTGAAGACATGCGTCGTTCTGGACGACCTCCGCCCTCTTCAACTGACGAAAACATTTAAAAAGTGATGGAAATGGTGCTCGAAAATCATCATGCTAGTGTTAGGGAGATAGCAGGAGCGCTCGACATCTCTCACGAGTCCGTTCGTTTGATTTTGGTGAATACTTTGGCCATGAAACGCGTCCTTTCCCGACTCTTTCCAATAAATCTGAATTTTCTCAAAAAAAAAGTACCGTGGACAGGTCACTTTGGACATCCTTGATCTTGCGAATTCTAATCCCACATTCATGGACCGCACCATAACTGGTGATGAGACATGGGTCTACGAGTCTGACATGCAAACCAGTCAACAATCATCGGAATGGAAGAAAAAACTGAGCCAAAACCGAAAAAACATACCAAAGCCGCTCATAAACCAAGACGGTGCTCATTGTTTTTTTCGATATTCGAGGTCATGAATTCATTCTGGAGGGATAAACGGTCAATAAGGAGTACTATTTGACCATATTGAAGCGTTTGTGTGAGAAAATCTATAAAAAACGGCCGGAACTATGGAAGAAGAATTCATGGATCTTCCACGATGAAAATGCGCCATCGCATTGAGCTTCAATTTGACCGAATTTGAGGCCAAAAAAGAAACAAATTGCTTCAATCAACCACCGTAATCACCAGATATAACCCCGTGTGACTTTTTCTTATCCTCGAAATTGAAACAACCGCTCCGTAGAACCCGTTTTCAGTCAAACGAGGACATAACACAAAAATCGCCATGGACTACTGAGATGTACCGATTTAACCACCTGCTGTAAACAAACTGATTAACAGACCGCGCTGATTTTTGGGATAATAATTAAGGACAGTCCTACCTGCTTAACAAAAAAAAATTTTGAAATATCATTCCCCAGAGTAATTTTATTTACACATTGATGTTACTTTTTTGTCACAATATCTATCGATCATAAATTTTGTGTTAAATACTTAATTAGTATTATCATTAAGATCAGAAAAAACTAACTGATTAACTTAACTGCTCCTACCACTCCAATACAATATATCACAATTTCCCAACTTCACAAAAATACAATTTTCTTGAAAAGTATGAAAGCTACTAATCTGAAATTGAAGATATGTCGATCTTATGATATTCATAGTTATTTCTGAAAAAATTACTAAAATCCCCCACTACTTCTACTACCTCCCATACAAACTGTACAATATCACTAAATCATTGGAACTTAAATGTTGTATAAAACATGTTTTTAGCTACTCTGGCATGATGGGAAAAAATTAGTTCAATGCTATCACCCCTTCTACCGCACCCCATACAAAATTTCTTGGGATTACAAAAATTTCTATTTCATCTAAAGTATCATAAGATTGCGCTTTACGTACAATCGTAGCCTTGTTACTCTAGAAATCAAAAATCTCAAAACCGGATATCCGTCTGTCCGTCTGTCCATCTGTTCGTCTGTTCGTCTGTCCGTCTGTTCGTCTGTCCGTCTGTTCGTCTGTCCGTCGTCCGTTCGCTCTCTAGCTTGACAACACCTTGAGCTAGACCGTTGAAATTTTGTACACGTTATTTTTGGCAAGAAATTAAGGTCAAGTTCGTGAAAGGGCCAAATCGCTCCACCCCTTCTACCGCCTCCCAAATAAAATGACGCATTTTCGAGTTTTGACAGTGAAGCGATTTTCTCGAAAAGTATAAAAGCTATTGATCTGAAATTTGGAATATGTTATTTTATACCAATTTCAATCTACGGTATAAAAATTATTTCCCCTTTCTCTTTCTACCACCTCCCATACAAACTGCACTTTTTCATGACATACTCTAAACCAATTTACTCAGTACGTATAAAATTTATCGAGCTGAAATTTTGAACAAAATATTTATTTAGAATTATTAGTAAGATCAAAAAAAGTTAGATGATTGGCTTTACTCCTTCTACCCCTTCCCATACAATATGACACAATTTCACAACTTTTCAAAAAGTCGATTTTCCTGAAAAGTTTGAATGCTACTGATCTGCGATTGAAAACACGTCAAATGCATGATGTTTATAGTTATTTCTGAAAAGCTCACTAAGAACTCACCACTCCTTCTACCACCTCCCATACAAACTGCACAATTTCACTAGATCCAATACACTAATTTTCTCAATACCTATTGAATTTTTCAAGTTTAAATTTTCAAAAAAACATTCTGATAGCAATTCTAGCAAGATTTGAAAAAATTGGTTCAATGCTGTTACCCCTTCCACCACTCCCCATACAAAATGTTTTAAAATCAGAAAATGTCTCTTCATCTAGAGTATCGCATGATTGGGTCTTATGCCCAATTATAGTCCTGCTATGTTTTTTCTTTATGTTTACCAAATGGATGTATACAGGTACACAATTTTAACTTTGTATCTTTTACCGGAGCCCTAAAAAAATATGTAAAAATTTTCGACATTTTGGCCCAACATCGTTCCTCTTACACCCTCCATATTTAAAATTTTACGAAAATTATACAGCATATAGCTCTACAATTTGACAAAATTTCAACTTAATACTTCTATTGAATTTTGAGATAAACCGGTTTGAAATTTTTAAAAGTGCACCGTTTAAATGCTCCCCATTCCCCCCACTACTATTCTCACCAAATTTTATTATTTGCTTGTATTTTGCTAGTATAGCCTAATATATGTTTTAAGTTTCAAATACATACATAGCTTGAGAGATAGTTGAGATATCAATTTTTAAAACATTTTCTTTCTGACCCACCCTTTTAGTTGATTATAGTGGAACTATATGCATCCTAATTAAGATAAGAATTTTTTGGATCAAGTACTTCCGAACATATAATCATTTAAAAAATGCGGCCGGCAATTTGTTTTTAGCCCCCCTCCTCATTTTCGGACGCCAATGGATAAACAATTTAATTATTTTTAGAGTTCGTCCTACAACTCTCTCTACACCTATGCTGATTTTCAGTTTCCTTTCTGCATTCGTAGTGGAGATATTAGCAAGTGTAGTTTTTGACTCTTTTCCTCCCCCGACTCCTCCTTTCAGCGGACACTCTCCAAAATTTAGATAATGGAGTTCAGTTACCCATTCAACAATCCACCCAAAAACGAACATTCTATCTGTAACGATCTCGGAGATATGTGCCCTATGTACGGCGGACGGCGTACGGACTGATGGATTGTTTTTTTTTTTGCATTTTTAGGTTAATTTATTAAATTTCAGTGTAACAAATTTTTTTTTGTGTCGACCACAATATTTTATTATTAGAATCTCATCATCTACAATGGTACTACATCCCAAATCGGGTCTTGGCCTTCTGACCTTCAGTTTCAGGTCTCTTAACATTTTTCATTATTTATTGTGGAAGGGTTGTTAGACTTTTGCACAACCCTCTTATCGACGAATTTTTCATTTTCGTAGATTGAGGTGACCAAGGTATACCCAAGCAGGCAGTGTGCTGGAATTATGCGTCGACCGGAATTTGAACTAACGGCTACACCCTAGCATTATTATTATAATAATAAAGTAAAATGACCAAATTTGTTTTGTTTTTTTTCAATTATATTATAATCTATTTAATTATTATCTCAATAACTTTTTCAGATCGTTATCATATTACAAGAGCATTTACCGATTATTTGAACGATTTTAAAACAATTACCCAGCCAACTGTATTTATTCTGATTCATCAATAAATATCCTTAACATATACGAGAGTTAGATTAACTAATAATTTAGCTTTTCTACTAAACCAACAACTTCAGCTAAAGTGCTAAATAAACAGAAGATCCCAACATTTATTATAAAAACTTTAAAGCTAAACACCTGCTTTTTAACAATCATAATGTGATAAGTAATCTAAATTTATCCTAACAAAAATAAAGATCACAGAATAGATTGCTTATCTATGCGAAATTACTTAATAACCTTTACACATCAAATGATTTCTTGGCGCTTTCGATGCAAATGTACTGAAAGTGAGTCGAAAGGCATCTAATACAACATGCAAATGTCACGCCTTTTGGACGAAAGGCTAAAACACGCCCGCAGCGATACTACTTCAACCTACTTAATTGTGAATAGACATATTTTTAGTATTTGTTATCTTAGTGGCAGTTAAAATTAATTACAAAAAATCGTCCTTGTATAAACAAATCGTTAGTTATGTGCACGTTTTTCTTCTGCGAAATTCACTTCTGTATGGGACTCAACCAGCCGAATCCGAGCTGAGTTACCAGCCGAAAAATGTCACGCCAAGGTCAAACCCAGTGTGAACATGCTAAATATTATGCAATCATTGAAAATTTAATTTCTTAAGAACATTTCGTAAAATAACGTAAAATAAGTGCGGATGGTACCACCACGTGTTGTTCTATAGAAACTTGTTCACCTTGAAAACATTAAAAGATCTCCGAAAAATTGCGAGAAATTAATCGTGACCGTGAACATACTCACAAAAAATATACTAATAATTATAAACTTAATCAAAATCTGTAGAGGTCACTCACTTGCGATCCTTGAACTTGAGATAAATTCGTTTAATGACTTCAAACATGGGTTCGGTTTGTAAAACGATTCCTTTGAAATTCCCGAATAGAGGAATGGGCTTTTCGAATTCGACATTTTTCTTAGTGAAGAAATCGTAGGTGGATGTGGACCATTTGTACGCCACGTAAATCACGATTCCTGCCAGGAGTGTCCATTGGGACCAGAGAGCTGACAACAAACACATACAAACCATCGCAAATAGCGGAAAATCCTTTTTTTTAGCACAACTTTTAATTTACTCAAACTTAATTTTTAAACCGAAGCGCACCGAACACAAACAAATTTCGGCTAGAACTACTGAAGTATATCATATCGCGATGGTTTTTATGGAAAATTCTCGCAAAGCTTTTCTCGATAATTAGATTGTTTTTCGCTTTTATTTATCAGTAGAGTACTATTAAATTTTTGTTGATTTTATAATTTGGTGGAATCAATTGATTATGCAATCGCGCTACAGCCCATATCGAGCCTTGGCCTCCCGGATGCGTTCTTCAGTTTGAAAAATCGAGAAGCTGTCTGCAGTCTGCGTCGACTGAGTCCTCCCATCGCTTTCGTGGTTTCCCCTGCGGTTGGTTACCTTGAACTTTGCCCTTGAGCACTCGTTTTGGGGTTCGTTCCTCGTGCAATCGTTCCACGTGGCCAGCCCATTGCAGCTTGCGCAGTAATTTTCGCAACGCAAACGGTCACCCTTTTTGTATACCGGACATATAATGCTTTTCCGCCAGTCGTCGGGTAATTTTTCAGTTGTCCAGATTTTAATAATTAATCGAAATATTTGACTGGTAAGCTCTGTTCCACCTTCTTTTAAGAGCTCTGCAGGGATTCCGTCAATTCCGGGTGCCTTATTCGGCTTAAAACTATGTAGGGCTGTCTCTACTCATCATAAGTTGGAGCAATGGGTAGTTGATCTCCATCTGGATCTTCCGGAATTATAAAAGGTTCAGTCTGTGATGTCGTTCTATTTAACACTGTATGGAAGTACTGAACCCATCGTGCATTGATTTCGGTAGCGTCGCTTATGATGTTACCTTCTTCGTCCTTACAGACGTTAGTTTGCGTTTTGTTACCATGACTCATTTGTTTCACGGTATTAAATGCTGCTCGCACGTCATTTTTCTTCAGGTTTTCGTCCAGTGATAAAATTTTGTCATTGTTTATTTTGCGTTGTTTTCATTTGAAGATCTTCTTGGCATTTCGCCTGAGCCATTGATAGTTGTCCTCTCTAGTTAGTGTTCGTCTTTCGAGAAACAGTCGGTAGGCTACGTTTTTCTTAAAGATGGCTTCTTGGCATACCTCATCGGACCAGTCATTTCGTTTTCTCCGCTTTAAATGTCCTAAAGTGTATTCTGCTGCGCGGTGAATACTATGCAATCAATTGCCTTTTTTTATTTTCTAATATTTATATGATTTATATGATTTCAGATGAGCCGTTCCAGAGTTATCAAGCTCACGATAAAAAGAAGCTGTTTTGGAGCCACGGCCATATTTTCCGTTTTCATTAACAAATTTAAATAAGTATTCGTACCTCGGAATTAATTAATTAATTAAATTATATTATAACAGTAGAGAACGGATAAGGGCATACTGCCCCGGCATTTAATTTTTGTGCGCTTATACGTTCTGTGCACTAATACGTAAGTGCACAAATTGCACTTATCCATACATATTTGAAAGTAAAACTTGTACTCGGACTACAATAATATAAATACATGTAAGAACCCACATTTTTAAAGTTGAAGCTCATTATATAGAAAATCATAGTCTTATTAAATTCAAATTCTCTTTAAACAATTTGTTAAAATAAAATGAAAAAATAAAATCTCACCTTTCTTTCAATAAAATAACATCTATACTCGTACATAATATATGTAAATAGTCCTTTTGTGCAAAAAAAATAATACAAATAAAATTTTTTAAGAAAAGCAAAATATGTATACTCCGACATATTTTGAAAATAAGAAAAGTGAGAAACTAGATATCTCTTCCCGGCTTTTCAGCACACTTTACGATTGAACATTTTTTGTGTTTATAAAATTCATCCTTTATTGTAAAGAAGCACTTTTTTAAATGAAAACCAAGGAATGTCATATCCTTTCCTGGTTTTTTTTTTAACTAATATCTCACATTTGAGAAAGTGCTTACTTTCAATCAATTTTACGAAGTGTCCCTTTCCTTTTCTTCAAAATAGATGTGGAGAGCTTCGTTTTTCCTTTCCTCATATCCAACAGGAATAAATTTTGAGATGAAATGAAAATTCAATTCAAATATGTAATTTCCAATCGAAGTTTAATGCGGAAGATTTAAAACTAAGATGGGCACAATACTTTGAACACCTTGTTAATCCGAGCCCATCATCAGCACGAAAAACAGCAGCAGTCACAATAGCAGGTATAACCGATGTAACAGCTGATGAAGGATCCGCTTTGAGTCCTTCCACACTCGAAGAAGTAAAAACGGCCCTGAGGAATCACCCAAACAACAAAGCGCTGAGCACTGATCAAATTCCAGCTAAGCTTCTGATAGCCGGCGACACCTGCAGGTTACGTATCGGGAAACACATGTGAGAAATGTGGGTACATTTGGTCCAACGCATCGGAAAAGATCACAAGGATACCCACGTTTATGTAACGTTTGCGCATCGGCATTGGGTTAAGGTGTTAAGAAACGGTCCTGAACCCATCATAAAATGTAGATGCACTTTTGCATTTTCGAAGGCTAACGATGGGAACCAAGATTATATTGCTTTCCCATATGCTGGGCCAATACAGTATAAATTAGGATAAGCCCTTAGAAATTAAGTTAGTCTTAGGATGTCAGCAGAAGAGTGAACATTAAATTACATGTAAAGTTATTTTTTTTAATAAAATAAAACATCGACACCCGAGTTTTATTAGGTGCATAGCGCATCTTCTACATAGATAAGTGTCGGATATATGAATGTAGGAAACACTTCCTGAAGATTGGCGCAAGAGCTTCATTTGTCCAATTTATATGCTGCGAAAACTAACGAGGAATATCTCTATTGAGTACGTCTTATAAGATCTTGACGAAAATGCTGGAAAAGAGAATTAAGTGCTATGCTGACAAAGTAATTGGTAAATACCAAGGCGGACTTAGGGCTGAACGATCGACCACGGACCAGATATTCTCTGTGCTGGAAAAGTGCTGGGAATATAATATTGATGTGCACCAGATACAAGCATACGACAGTTTCGACAGGCGCGTTCTGTATAAAATCATGTTGGAGTTTGGAGTCCAACCGAAACTGGTTCTGCTTACAAGAATGACAATGACCGAGTCTTTGTCCCGAGTCAGAGTAGGAAACGATCTGACTTCCAGTTTTAAAACAGAAAATGGTCATATGCAAGGTGACGGCCTCGCACCAATGTTGTTCACTTTGACACTCGAATATTTTGTTCGGAAACTTCCCGTTGACACCAAGGGAATACTATGCTTCCAATACACACAACTCGTAGTTGATAGATATCCTTGCAAGATCTCTGGAGAGTGCTAAGGATGTATTTGTAAACCTTAACTCGGTAACAACGGAAGTTGGACGTATTAATGAAAACAAAACTAAAATTATGACACAAACTAGGAAAAAGACGCTAATCAGACAAAATATTACTGTAGTAGACTATAACCTAGAAAACGTAGACAACTTCATATACTACCTAAAGTGGGAGGTTTTGGATGATTTTGAAACTGCTTATCAACATACTAATCCTGTGGGTTGGGCAACTTATCAGGCGCGTCCTCAGGTGGTGGATGGAGGACGCCGCGGTGTGTCGCAAGACCCTCGTCCGCGGTTAGCATGGCAATAGCAAGGAATTAAGTTTGACAGTTATACTCTCTTCAACAAGCTCATCGGACACACGTAGGCAACCGCCACGTTGTGAGCCTAAATAAATGAAAATGTTGAGGAGGATAAGACAGCAAATATCTTTCCTGTAAAAACCATGCCGCCAACCAGCCCAAAAAATTATGAGATGGAGTCCCCCCGTATTGGTCCTCAGTCCCCGGCAAAAGAGGGTGCAAAAATCACCGGGTCCGAACGCGGTTCGGGACCTACTAGAACGGTGCAACCAGGTTCTAGTAGTGCTGTGCTACTGGCAAACACCCAGCGCACTGAGTCTTCGATGTCAAAGCTCAGTGATCTCGCTTTTATAATGGCATTAGAGAATGCTGACTCACAACCGAGTAAGCCGATGGAGATGAGTATAGATGTTGGTCACGCTTCGACGTCGACAATATTCTGCACAACTATCTCGGCTGACCTTGCTACTGAGACGATCCAAACCCCTCAAAGCGGAATTAGCAACCGAGCCCGTCGCCTTGCTAAAACCACCCTAAAAAGAAAAACTGCAAAAGCAAAGTTTGACAATGCGGTAGAGGCTAAAGTGGCTGCAATTCTGAGTTGACGGACGATTCACGAGCTGCAGAAGCTTCACGCCCAGCCAGCGTGCCGGCCGAAATGATCAGAGTCGAGGCGAAAGGTCTTAGGACCCCAGCAACGTCTCTGATTAATAAAGCCAGTACTTCCGAAGCGAATGTGGACAGAGTAGTAAAGTCTCCTGCGAAAGAGTCCTTACAAGCTCCGACCACTCCGCTGAAAGGCGTATCAAACATTGCAACGAATAGCGCTGTGGTTCCGAAACTGTTGGCAACAAAAAGGAGAAATATGCTCAGAAGGGCAGCCCAACGAAACAAGACTCCTAGCTTAACTCTGGGTCCCCAATCAGCTGCGACTCCCATTTTGCAGCCGTCAGTGGAAAATGTAGAAGTGGTTCAAATAGTTTCATCCCCGCTGGCTTCGGGACGATCGGTTCATGGCACCGCCTCTGGCAAAGCCAAAGAGCCCTCGTCCGCGGGCACAGTCGCCGGTAAGAAGCTTGAACCACTGAAGCAGAAACATAAGCGTATCCGATCGGATGATAGTAATACGCCGATACCTGCAGCAAAAAAGAAGTAGCCGAGATCGGCTACCTATAGCGACGTCGCTAGGAGTTCCCTCCAGGCAGCAGTCATCAATACCAATTCATTGAGAAACATTCTGAGGGAACACCTCTTAGGTAATCCACAAGCTAAACCAAGCTTTTTGAAGTATGACTTCGAGCCAGGTTATCTTAGGATAACTTGTGCTGACCAAAACACTCTGGTCTTCCTTCAGGAGGTGGTTCCCAAGATGAACGAGCTCTTGAAGGACATCAAGCTACAGGTGGTAGAAGGTGCCGAGGCTCCTAGACTGACAAAAGTGTCTGTATGGTTCCCGGGTATCATTGAAGACCCTGAAATCCTATTGCAGGATATTAAGCTGCAAAACAATCTTTCTACGGAGGTATGAAGCTTTTCCATAGAGAACAAAAAGACAAGGGCCAACTTCTTATTCTCGGAATCGACCAAAGCTCCATGGAAAGGTTGTCTATTGCGAAAAGTTTCGCGGATTGTGGACTCAACAAGGTCCACTTAAAACTACCGAAACCAAACGCGGCTAACCTCAGAAGTCGGCAAACTAAGAGTGGTTCAAGCCAATCTACATCACAGTAGAGCGGCGACCGCCACTCTCCAACAACACCTCTGAAGAGGTTACTCGGATGTTGCACTTGTCCAGGAACAGTGGTTGAGTGGCTCTAACCACATTCTAGGATGGTGCAATAAAACTTTTACGGTCCTTCACGGACCCAAAACAGGAAAGCTACGGACATGTGCCGTTACGAAAAAAGCACTAAAATTAACTTTAATTCCGCAATTCAGCAGCCTAGACCAAACAACGACGCTTTGGGAGAGGTCTCTTGACGGAACACCGCAGCCAGTTAAGCTGGTTTCATCATACCAGCCATATGACGCAAGGGTTGTTCCAACGACTGACCTGTGTCAGCTTGTCCAGTCCAACACAGGGGACTTGGTAATAGGTTGTGATGCTAATGCCCATCACACCTACTGGTCTAGCACAGACTGGAACGATCGCGGTAAGTCAATTCTAGAATTTCTTAGCATGAACAATTTAAATGTTTGTAATGTTGGTAACAGTCCCACCTTCATAAATAGAGCAAGAAGCGAGGTTATCGACCTGACTCTTGCAACTAACTCTAAATCACTAACGATCCACAACTGGGAAGTTTCGAAAGAACCATCCTTGACAGACCACATGTGGATAAGATTTGAAATAGTGGGATCAACAAAAAATAGCCGGTTTTACAGGAATCCAGCAAGGACTGATTGGGTTAAATATCAGGAGCTAATAAACCAAAGACTACCGGCAATAGTTCCCTACCCAATAAAAACAACAGATTCCTTAGATAAAAGAGTGGGTATGTTAACAAATATACTAACAAACTCATACAAGAGTTCCTGCCCTCAGAAGTCTGCCAAAGATAGTAAGAACACTGTCTGGTGGAATAACGATCTCGATATCCTGAAAAAACGAGCAAGAAAACTCTTTAATAAAGCTAACTCCAGCAAACTTGAAACAGACTGGGACAAATACAAAGCAGCACTTACACTGTATAAAAAATAGCTAAGAGCCGTCAAACGAAATTCATGGAAGAGATTCTGCGAAGAAATCGATAACGTCAACGAAACTGCTAGGATAACGAGGACCATATCCAAAGACCCATACATGCCTGAATTACCGGATAAAGGCAATGGTTCATGGACGGGGTCTAGCGGCGAGTCACTTGGACTTTTAATGCAAACGCATTTCCCTGGTTGCTTTGAGCCCCCACCACAAAGTTCATGTGCCGATCGCATTATAGCTAACTCAGAACTAGTAGATACAGTCGTGACACCAGGAAACATAGGAATTGCGTTCAGTTCCTTCAAACCTTACAAGTCACCAGGGCTGGACGAAGTCTATCCCGCAATAATCCAGAACGCGGATGAAACAATAATTCAGTACCTGGTAGACATTTATAAAGCATGCATCAGGCTTTGTTACATACCGAAGTTATGGCAAGAGGTTAAGGTAGTTTTCATACCTAAACCAGGTAGAGCCTCCCACAACATCCCGAAGGCTTTTCAACCCATCAGCCTGACTTCGTTCCTTCTTAAAGGCCTAGAAAGACTGGTGGACAGCTACCTGCGTGCAAATCTGAACCTCTCGGTTAGATGCCCCCACCAACACGCCTATCTGAAAGGTAGATCCACTGACACCGCCTTGCATGTGATGGTAGCCGCCGTAGAGAAAGCTTTCCATCAAAAAGAGGTTGCACTCGGTGCCTTCCTAGACGTGCAAGGCGCGTTCAATCACGTCAACATTAACGCCATACTTGAGGCCTTGCACAGCCATAGTGTGAAACCTCTCCTGACTGCATGGATAGCAAAGCTTCTTCGTTCACGAAAAATCGTAGCACGAATGGGTGACGAGACAAGGAAAGGCTCTGATCACAAAGGAACGCCACAGGGCGGTATAATATCACCTCTCGTGTGGGTCCTAACAGTGAATGAACCCCTTTCCATCTTAAATCAGAACGGCTACCCCACAATAGCAGATGCAGACGATCTTTCCATCATGCTAGCTGGTACGTTTGAGCAAGTTCTAGGAGACCTCATGCAATCCGCTTTACAACTGTTAGATAGCTGGGCACTAGATAAAGGACTTACTATTAACCCACAAAAAACAGATACGGTCCTCTTCTCCAGAAGAAGAAGACCATATGCTTTCAATCCACCAAACATTCGAGGAATCAATATGGTCCTCTCGAATCAAGTTAAATATTTAGGTCTGATTCTTTATAGCAAATTATCCTGGAAGGCCAATATTCAAGAACGAGCAAAAAAGGCTACGGTAGCCTTCTTCGCTTGCAAGAAGACATTCGGTTTGAGATGGAGCCTTAAGCCGCACCTCATCCACTGGATGTATACCAGTATTGTTAGACCAATTATTTGCTATGGTGCGCTGGTGTGGTGGCCGGCGGTGGTACTAAAAACCAACAAGGTTCGCAAGCCGAACCAAGTAGTTAAAGCAAGAGGAATGACTTCCAACTTATAACAATAGGGGGAGTACAATGGGCCCAACTAGATGGCCTCAGTGCTTGTGGTTCCGTGCAACCACCCTCCTACAACCTAAACCTAAACATACTAATCATATTGATTTTTTACAATTTTAAAGTCGACAGCTCTCATATGTTCGAAGGAGAAATACTTTTCTTGAATTTTCAATACAAAAATTTGTATGGGAGGTGGTAGAAGGAGTGAAGCCAAGTTCATATTTTTTTCAGCATATATTGCAATTATTGAGGGATAACATTTTGGCAAAATTTAAAGTTTGTACTTTTTCTAGTTTCAATGAAAATCGATTAAATGCATTTACCAAAATTGTGCATTTATATGGGAGTATTCGAATCAAAACCAAATTTCTCGACATCAATGATATTTATAGTAATATACTTTTCTCAAAATT
Organism: Chorisops tibialis; assembly: GCA_963669355.1. NCBI lineage: Eukaryota > Metazoa > Arthropoda > Insecta > Diptera > Stratiomyidae > Chorisops > Chorisops tibialis. Next base: position 137,885,807 of record OY770264.1, read on the forward strand.
CAAAGTTGATACCTTTAAGGGTTTTGGAGAAAAATAATTTAATTGAAATTCCGTGAAATTCATATTTGAGGAGGTAGAAGTAATGAGGTGCAGTCGATAGTTTTTCTAAAACTGGTTGTAATTATAATAAGATTTATTATGAGAGAAATTGGTTCTTTTGGCTATGCTAGTTGCAATGAAAACCGACTAATACATTTTTGAAAATTGGGCATTTGTATGGGAGGCGGTAAAAGGAATAGGGGGATCGGATCAATATTTTTTAAAGCTAATGACATTCACATCATTATATGTACTATCATTCAAGTCAATAGATGAAATGGTTTCGGAGAAAAATCAATTTATTTAAATTTCGAAATTTCATGAAATTTGCATGGCAGGGGAAGCTGTGGGGGGATATAACCCGTTCACGAACTTAAAGTTAATTTTTTGCTAAAAATGACATATGACAAATTCGTCCACGATAGGTCAAAGCTTTCGCGAGTTATGTTGTAGACAGACGGAAAGACAGACACACGGTCACTCGGAATCGAGGTTTTTGAGCGACAACAAATATTTCTGTACCCTTGGCGACTCTATGCGATCAGTATTTCTTAGCGTTACAAACGGTATGGCAAACACAACATACTCTCAGATTACATCTAGAGTATAAAAACCCCTTTGCGAAAACATGTATACTCCACTAAATTGAGTGGCTGATTAAAAGAGAGTGTAAATAGAGCCCATATACATATGTAAGCCTTCAGAAGTGAAACTGTTACATGGTATGGTAATTGTAGAATAATCTAGGACTGCGTGAATAAAGAATTGTGAGAAAAAAATACTTAAATAAACTGCCAACAAGTCGGGCGAAACTTTATTATTCTTGGGACAAGTTGCGGATGGGTGGAAAGTCAATATACAGGTTAGAGTGGTTAGGGTGGTTGTTGTAGTGTTCTTGTACAAAATTTCAAGTTCGTAGCTTTTAATTGTTTGGTTATTAGTTGGTTCAAAGAAATAAGTCGAAACGATACTTTTGTATGGGAGGGGTAGAAGGGCAAGCGCGATTGCAAAACTTTTAAAGGAATTTCATTTCAATTATTTTTGTAAGTTTTCGTGCAAAATTTAAAATGGATAGCTTTTAAGAGTTGGATGATAACTGATTTCTTGAAAATGCTCAGAAAATAAATTTTGTATGGGAGGGGGTATATTTATTTATTTGTGACGCAGTTTTCTTTCCTTTCTTTTGTAAGGTGCTCGTACAAAATTTCAAGTTCGTAGCTTTTAATTTGTTGGTTATTAATTGGTTCAATGAAATAGGTCGAAATGATACTTTTGTATGGAGGGGGTAGAAGGCCAAGCGCGATTGCAAAACTTTTAACAAAATTTCATTTCAATTATTTTTATAAGTTTTTAGGCAAAATTTGAAATGGATAGCTTTTAAGAGTTAGCTGATAACTGATTTCTTAAAAATGCTCGAAAAAATAATTTTGTACGGGAGGGGGTAGAAGAGGTAGGGGAATTGCAAAATTTGTGACGCAATTTTATTTCCTTTCTCTTGTAAGCTGCTCGTACAAAATTTCAACTTCGTAGCTTTTAATTTGTTGGTTATTAGTTGATTTAATGAAATTGGTCGAAATCATACTTTTGTATGGGAGGGGGTAGAAGGGCAAGTGTGATTTTGAAACTTTTAAAATAATTTCTTTGCAAATATTTTTATAAGTTCTTATGCAAAATTTCAAATGGATAGCTTTTAATAGTTAGGTGATAATTAATTTCTTAAAAATGGTCGAAAAAATAATTTTGTATGGGAGGGGGTAGAAGTTTTGAAGGTATTCGACCAGTTAATATTTTATATTTTTAGGGATTTTTTTTAAATGTATTTCCCAAATTTTCAAGTTTCTACCCTAAAATTACATCCAAAAATTTTCAGTTTTCGTGTTTTTTTCGTTGCACATGAAACAGCTTGTGCCCATTAGACCGGGGTGGTCGGTTCATAACAATTGTGGATCAAATTATTATTTTTTTTCTATGTATATCAAATAGATGTATTCACATGCAAAATTTAAAGTTTCTATCTTTGAGCAGAGTCCTAAAAAATTCACTCAAAATTTTCGACATTTTTGCTTACCACCTCCCTCCCTTTACACCCCCTAACTTAAAATTTATCAAAATTATAAATTATGTAGTTCTATAATCTGACGAATTTTCAATTCGATATCTGTACTCAATTTTGAGATATAATGATTTCTAATTTTGAAAAGTGCACCATTTTTCAAATGCTCCCCATTTCACCCCACTACTATTATGACCAAATTTTATATTTTTTTTGTATTTCGCTAGTATAGCTTAGTATATGTTTTAAATTTCAATTACATAGCTTAAGAGATAGTTGAGATATTAATTCTTAAGTGTTTTTCCTTGCACCCCCCCCCCCCTCCCGACCCTTCCCCTTACAATAATAAGCCTATTTCTAAGCTGATTCTGGTGGATCTATACGCCACCTTAATTGTCCCAAAATATGAATTTTTTATGGTAAGTAGTTTCGAAGATATAACCATTTCAAAAAAAGATTCGGCCGACAATTTGTTTTTAGCCCCCCCTTTACGGACGCCAATGGATAAAAAAATTAAATTATTTTTGGAATATGTCCCACAGCTCTCTCTATACGTGTGCTGATTTTCATCTTTCTATCTGCATTCGTGGTGAAGATATTAGCAAGTGTATATTTATTTTCAATCCCCCCACCTCCCCCTTCCACCCCACACTCCCAAAATTTGGATAATGGAGCTCACTTACCAAGTTAATAACCCACCCAAAAATCAACATTCTACCTTTAACGGTCTTGGAGGTACGAGTCCATATGTACGGCGTACGGCGGGACGGATTTTTATACTCTAGATCAGCGGTTTCCAACCTTTTTGTTACTACGCCTCCCCAAAAAAAAAAAATTTTCCGCGCCTCTCTTACCTTTTATTTTTTTAATAGATTAAATAATATAGACACGTTTTGAATAATAAAAACTTTATTACAAAAATAAACTGAAAACCACAATTAACAGAATAATAACAAGGTTTAGTTATAACATACACATACGTGTACATTTATTTTTATATGTATGTTTTTTTAAACAATTAAACCAACTACATCTATCGCATAAAAATTTAATGCGACGGTTGTTGTTGTTTATTAGCACAAAGCTTATCAAATCTTGGGGGCAATGTGGAGAGTGCCACTCGTATCTCTTTTTCGACTACTAACCTGTTGCGATATTTAGTTTTCATTGCAGCCAGTGCCGAAAAGCCCGTTTCGCATAAATACGACGTTACAAACGGTAGAAGCACTTGCATTGCTTTGCAATACAAAGATTCATACTCTCCTTTAAGATTCATCCAAAATTGAATTAAGGTTTCATTTTGAAACTTTTGTTTTAGTAGGCTATCGCATGATAATTCTATAAGTTTTTCCTTTTCAATGGTTGTCAGCTCAAATTTGTCGTTTTCATCGTCGATAAATGGATTCTGTACCCACAAAAACTTTGAGAAATCAAGGTCTTTAAAATAATTTGAAAAATGCAGCACTAGACCATCCAAGTGTTCAATAAAAAGATTCTTGCTTGTTTCAATATTGGCTGTGGCCCAGAAATCTTTTGACAGTGAAAACATGTCCAACTCATTCTTTTGTAAATTTGACTTCCATAACTTCAACTTTTTAATGAAAGCTTTTACTTTGTCTTTTTGAACAAGTGGATGCATTTGTGATCCCTGCATTGATTTATTCAAACTGCTCAATTTTCCAAAAATTTCAACTAAATAGGCAAGTTTAACAAGGAAATTATCGTTCGTCCACAAATGTGCCTCTTCGTGGTGATTTTCTTCGAGAAAGGCTGTTATTTCTTCTTTGAGTTCAAATTCCCTTTGAATCGCTTTTGCACGAGATAGCCAGCGAACTTCACAATAATACAGAAGTGAGGTATGATTAGCTTCCATATCTACACACAACTTTGCAAACAGCCTAGATCTCAAAGGACTGTTCTTAATGTAGTTTATAATTTTTGTAAAAATGTTGTTAAGTTCCTCGCTCATATTTTTTGACACTAGAGCTGCTCTGTGAAGCATACAGTGCGTCCAGATAGCATGTGGTGCTTTCTTTTTAACTAATGCTTGAAGACCTGCTTTGTGTCCGGACATTGAGTGAGCTCCGTCAGTACACAGTCCAATACAATTACTCCACGTTATGTCGTTTTCTTTAAAAAAACTGTCCATTATATTAAAAATTTTAATGGATGTGGTCTTTCCAGGAATGGGTTTGAAAAATAATATATCTTCTAATATATTATTTTCCACAACATATCGAACATATGCAATTAAATGGGCATCTTTAGCTATATCAGTTGCCTCATCTACTTGTATGGCGAATTTCGAAGTACGCAGCCGAGAAACTAATTGATCGCAAATATCTTCAGATATATCATTGATTCTTCTTCCGACTGTATTATCAGCAAGCGGAATTTGTTGCAACTGTTTTGCATATGATTCGCCGAACATTATTCGAACCATATCAATAGCTGCTGGTAAAATTAGAGTTTCTCCTATTGTATGTGGTTTCTTACATTTTGCGATTCGGTAAGAGACATGGTACGAAGCCAATAATGCATTTGGTGATACAGAAAGAATATTTTTGAACGTTTGCTTTTGATTATTAAGCTCATCCAATTTTCTTTCAAAATATTCTATGGACTTATCAACGTATTCAGAATGTAGAGTTTCATGGTGCCGTTTTAATTTGACTGGTCTCATACTATCTGAAGCCAAAACTTTCGAACACAACAAACACATTGGTTTTTCCAAGCCATCTATAATGACACTAGTGAATCCTAATGATAAATAGGATGAACTGTATTGTCTTTTCTTGGGAGCTTTACTTCCTTGTACTTTTTTGATTTTATTCCCACTAGTATCAGCATCAGTATCTTCATTATTGTTGACTTTTCTCTTGTAACCACTCAAAAATTTATCCATTCGTCTAAAAAATATTTTATTGATATAAATTAAAATCAATGATAGTTTAAATAAAAAAAAATGAAGTTTAAAATATACTAACGATTATTTTCAAGAAGAAATCACGTCAGAAACAATTAAAAAAAACAATATCACGCCCTGCCGACACGCTTCAGTTGACACGAGTGACATTTAAATTTGAGGTTATTGTTTTATGCAACTAGCGGTCGTTTTGTGTATTACCGAAACAGAGCGTTTGCAAACGCGCCATTTTTAAATTTCTCCGCTCCAGATAATTTTTTTAATAGGAATTAAATATATGTAAATGTAAAAAAATGAACATTCATGCACTGAATTTTCACTGTTACGTTAATATATCAAGTTTTATTCATTTGTAGATATTATGGTATAAAAAATAGTTCAATAAAAAATGTTGGCGCCTCCCCTGGCAATAGTCCGCGCCTCCCCTGGGAGGCGCGCCTCCCAGGTTGGAAACCGCTGCTCTAGATGGAATCTGAGAGTATTATAAGTTCGCTCTAAGGTTTGTAACGCCAAGAAATAAGGCTCGGAGAAAAAAATGATGAATACAGAAGTTAATATTATCACTCAAAAATCTCAAAACCGGATGTCCGTCCGTCCGTCCGTCCGTCCGTCCGTCCGTCCGTCCGTCCGTCCGTCCGTCCGTCCGTCCGTCCGTCCGTCCGTCCGTCCGTCCGTCCGTCTGTCCGTCCGTCTGTCCGTCCGTCCGTCCGTCCGTCCGTGCGCTCTCTAGCTTGAGAACGCGTTGAGCTAGAAAGTTCAAATTTTGTACACGTCGTTTTTGACAAAAAAGTAAGGTCAAGTTCGTGAACGGGCCAAATCGCTCCACCTCTTCTACCCCCTCCCATGCAAAATGACACAATTACGCAATTTGACAATAAACGGATTTGCTCAAAAAGTATAAAAGTTATTGGCCTGAAATTCAGAATATATTACTTTTATGATAATGTCAATCTATCATATAAAAATTGTGCGTGTCCTCCCCCTCCTTCTACCACCTCCCATACAAACTGTACTTATCATGAATTACTCTAAGCCAATTTACTCAGTGTTTATAAAATTCAGCGGGCTGAAATTGTGCACCAAATACTTATTTAAAATTGTTAGTAAGTTCAAAAAAAATTAGATGATTAACTTCACCCCTTCTACCCCCTCCCATACAAAATGACACAATTTTGCAATTTGACAATAAATGGATTTACTCAAAAAGTATAAAAGCTATTGGTCTCAATTTTGGTATATATTACTTTTTTAATGATTTAAATCTACAGTACAAAAATTATTTGCTTCCTTCCTTTCCTTCCACCCCCTCCCATACAAACTACACTTTTTCCTGAAATGCTCTAAGCCGATTTTCTCAGAACATATAACATTTGTTGAGCTCATATTTTGTAATAAATATTTAATTAATATTATTACTAAGGTGAAAAAAAAAATATTTGATTTGCTTCACTACTTCTATCCTCTCCCATACAATATGACACAGTTTCACAACTTCACAAAAAATCGATTTTCTTGAAAATTATGAATGGCACTAGTCTGAAATTTAAGGGATGCCAATTTTATAATATTCTTAGTTATTTCTGAAAAAATCATCAAAATCCCCCCACTCTTTCTACCACCTCCCATACAAACTGCACATTTTCACTAAATCAAACTCACTAATTTTCTCAGTTCCCATTCAGTTTTTGGAGTAAGCATTTTGTATAAAACATTTTCATAGCTACTTTAGCATGATGTCGAAAAAATTAATACAATGCTATCATCCCTTCTAACACTCCCCATACAAAATTTCTTGGGATCACAAAAAATTCTATTTCATCTAGAGTATCGTAAGATTGCGCTTTACGCGCAATCGTAGCCCTGTTATGTTTTTTTTTTGCTTTTTTAGGCTAATTTAGTCATGAAACGCGAAAAAACAAAATTTCAGGGTAGCAAATTTTTTTTTTTCTGTGTCGATCACAATACTTTATTATTAAAATAATAAAGTAAAATTGTAAATGTAAAATAAAAATAAAAATTTATTTGAATATTTTTGCTTAATTTAGTCAATTAAATAAAAATTTATAAATTAAGTACAATGATTGATCTAAGTTGTGGCTATAAGGTATTCAGTACTATACCAAATGTCAATTTCTCAATTTTAATTTAATCCAGCATCCTCCTTTCGCTCGCATCTGAAATCCTGCACACTCCAAAGTAATTGGAACAGTTGACTTTTCCGAAATTTCGAAAGTAAATTCCGATAGTAAGTGATATAAAATCGCTTTAGCCTCCATTAAAGCAAATCTGGATCCTGTAAAATAAAACAAGATAGTCGTTGAGTTAGTCTAGTATCTAAAATGTCCAACAGATTACTTAGAAAATAAATCGCTATAAAACGAACCAGATAATATACAAGCATTGCTACTAAAGCAGACTTTACACAGTGATAGTGTGTGACCGATTGGATTAAAAGTGTTACTCACCAATGCAATTTCTGGGACCTGCACCAAATGGTAAATACGTAAACGGTTTGATGTTCGATTTATTCTCATCGCTGAATCGTTCCGGATCGAATTTATCCGGATCGGGATAATATTCCGGATCACGATGAAGTCCGGCTACCGGTATCCAAATGTATTCGCCTTTTTCAATCCGATAGTTGGTCCTTTGACCCTCGAACGTATACGATTTCGAGCATTCTCTATCGATAGCAACTGATGGCGGCCACTTCCTTAAAGTTTCGGACACAACCATATCCAAATATTTCATTTTATTGAGAACCTCATACGTCATCGGCTGGCCATTCAGTTTCTCCCGGGCATCATCTATTTCCTTAATCAATTTCTTCTGAATGTCAGAATTTTCCATCAACTCCTGAGCACAAAATGATATCAAGACCGAGGTCGTTTCGAAGCCGGCAAAAAAGAATATGAAGCATTGCGAAACCATATCTGCATCAGTCAATTTATAGTTCGTTTGGACCTTGTTAACGCTCGATTCCTCCACGGCTGCAAAGCTTTCTTCCTTCAGATTATCCTGTTCGGAATGTTTTAGTTTGCCGGACCGAGCTTCCAACAATAAATTAATCATATCCGGTCGAATAAGGCCGTTTTCAGTTCGATATTTGATCGTGTCGAGGACGATATTATTGAAATAGGCAGTGAACTCCTTCGAGAATGTTTGTAATTTCAAAAACTAAAATAAAAAAACGGATAAAGGAATTCCGAGAAGAATGCTGTTCGGGATATAGAAACAGGTGACCTTAGTAACGAAACTAAGATTTTGTCTCTTAGTTTCTATATCCTCATAAAATATATATATTGCTTACTTTTGCTAATTTGTAGAAATTTGTGTAAAGCATAAATTTAAAAAGAACGAATCCTTTAAAATTCGTACCTTCTTTGCCTTTAAGGTAAAACTCATTGTTTTGATCTTCGAGTGAATTCACATCGAGACCGAATGCAGCCGATGCGATTACATCGTTTGTAAATCGCGTAATAAAATCCTTCATATCGATAACGGCAAAGCGATCTTTTGCTGCCTCCTTTTTCAAATAGTCCTTGGCCGTTTGACAGCATTTCTCCATCAGCTGGAATATGATTCGCATTTTACTGCCGGTAAAGGCCGGACTTAATGTGATCCTCATGTTGCGCCAGCGGTCGTTTCTAAGTGCAAAAAGCGAATTTCCTGAAAGCGGTTCCAAATCTCCGTCCAGAATGACTCGATGATTAACGAAATGATCGAAATCTTGTATCAATAGTTTCTTCAATAGTTCCGGATCGGAAATAACCAAGAGCGGCTTTCGTAACTCGTACAATCCAAAGAATCTGAAAAATGATTTAATGCAATCGATTAGGTGTGGATTTTTGTTTATTTTAAATTTATTCTAAATTCTAGTATAGTCAAAAATTAATGCTATAATTCCTAAAGCATCGTAAGCATTATAGGGTTGAATTAATGGACTTGGCGGCATTAACCAGAAGTCTGTCGAAGACTTTAGTTACACACCCTCTTTCATGATATGCACTTGATATATTTTACGTGGTTATATTTTTTTGCTTCAGGTCTCGTAGACTATTAAGAATCCTAAATTATTGAATACGGGTCGAATTGATAATCTTCTTTTCTGTTGGTCGGTCATAAAAGTTTCAAATTTTTCAATAATATGGTATGTCAAAAAATTTAATACTTTTACGTAAATAAATCGAAGCTCATTTTTCACCTAAATGAACAAACATTTAAATAATATTCAATTTATTTTCTTTCGCGATAACCTTGTAAAGGGTTTTCCAATAAGGACTTGACAACTTTTTTTCTGTAGTAAATTTTTATAATTTGCAGACGTTGTTCCTTCGTGTGCTTTACCATGATAAAAATGTTAAGCTTACTGAATAAATTGACAGTGACAGTTCGATGATTAGTGAAAGGGTGCGTTCACAAATTGAATTCAAAGTTGTCAAGTCCCTATTTGAGTCAAGTCCCTATTGGAGCACACACAACTTTTTTTCTGTAGTAAATTTTTATAATTTGCAGACGTTGTTCCTTCGTGTACTTTACCATGATAAAAATGTTAAGTTTACTGAATAAATTGACAGTGACAGTTTGATGATTAGTGAAAGGGTGCGTTCACAAATTGAATTCAAAGTTGTCAAGTCCCTATTGGAAAACCCGATAGATAACTTTGCTCCCATCAGCATTGCACAAAAAAACTTAATTTGACTAACTAATAATTCAATGATAGGTAAAGTCATTTATTCTTGCTCATATTATTTTTAAAAAATGTTTCAAATCATTTAGTACACACATCTAAAGATAAACGTACCTTAATATGAATCTTCACGCACCCTAAACATGGAACCCAGAATTATTAATTTCTACCCACTCTATTAATTACATATATATTATTGCTCACTTCAGCGAAGATGGACCGGATTTTGATCAGATGATGATTATAAACAAAATTAATTGATGACCTCATACATTGAATTCTGTGTATGGAATTGGACGCATGTGTCCAACACAAGAAAGAAACATAACAGAATTATGATTATGAAGCTCAATCATGGGATACTCTAGATGAAATGCAAAATAGTTTAAGACACTTAAAAATAAACTGCAAACAAGTCGGGCGAAACTTTATTATTCTTGGAACAAATTGCGGATGCGTGGAAAGTCAATATGCAGATTAGAGTGATTAGGGCAGACTAAGTGAAAGGGGGTTTTTGGACAAGGCTGTTGTCAATTTAACACTTAATTATGGATACGATCAATAGCTCCAGTACATGTAATCAATATTTCATTCGTTTATTTATGCAAGTTTGAGTTTTTATGAGGGGAGGGGTGCCAGAGACGAAGTTGCATAGAATTTTCATAAAATTCGGTGTATTTTACATTCACGAAACCGAACGTTTGAATGGGAGGTGGTTGAGGAGGTAATGGAATCGTAAATTTTGTGATGCAATTTTATTTCGTTTCGCTTGTGAGGTACTCGTAAAAAATTTCAAGTTCGTAGCTTTTAATTTGTTGGTTATTAGTTGATTTAATGAAATTGGTCGAAATCATACCTTTTTATGGGAGGAGGTAGAAGGGCAAGCGCGATCTCCCCAGACTTTTGACGCAATTTCGTTTCAACTATTTCTAAAAGTTCTTAAGTAAATTTTAAAATTGATAGCTTTAAATAGTTAGATGATAATTGATTTCTTAAAAATGGTCGAAAAAATACGTTTGTATGGGAGGGGGTAGAAGTTTTAAGGATATTCGACCAGTTAATAATACATATATTTACGGATTCTTAATGCATTTCGAAAAGTTTCAAGTTTCTACTTTAAAATTATATTTAAAAATTTTCAGCTTTTGTGTTTTTGTCAATGCACATGATACACCTTGTGCGCATTAGACCGGGGGGAGGGGGGGGACGGTTTATAACAACTGTGGAACAATTTACTATTTTTTTTTCTAAGCACATCAAATAGATGTATCCACGTGCAAAATATGAACTTTCTCTTTTCACCAGAGCCCTAAAAAAATCACTCAAAATTTTCGACAATTTTGCCTGCCACATCCCTCCCCTTGCACCTCCTAACTTAAAATTTTTACCAAAATGAAAAACTATATAGTTCTAGAAAGGCCATTGAAGATCTGGCAAACAAGGCGGAATCTGCGGCTTACCTTGGGGATATGGGTTCACTATTTAAAATCATGAAACAGTTGACGAACAGGAATTTCACCGCCAACCACCTGGTGAGAGATGTCAACGGAACTCTCCTTAATATGAGTGAACACCAGTTGCGACGATGGAAGGAATACTTCTCTGATATTTTAAACATCTTGTCAGATGAAGATATCCCGGAAACAGAACAACTTCCAAACATCCAACCGCAACAATCCTCTATTAGGGACGATCCCCCAGATAAAGAAGAGATAGTTTCCGCCATTCGGTCAATGGCGGGAAGGAAAGCTCCAGGTATAGACGGACTACCAACCGAACTCCTCAAAGCGGACCCGGAAATAACAGCCGATATACTCCTCCCACTCTTCACTAAGGTGTGGAATGATGGAAGATATCCGTCTGAATGGAAGGAGGGCGTCATTGTGAAAATTCCGAAGAAGGGCGACCTTCGGGATTGTGGCAATTGGCGGGGTATATGTCTACTTACTGCCGTATCAAAAATTATGGCTAAGGTAATTCTCAATAGGATTAGTGATGTCGTCGAGAGCACTCTCGAAGTTTATCAGGCTGGATTCCGTAAAGGGTCGTCTTGTACCGACCACACAAATACCCTACGGATAATATTAGAGCAGTCAGCCGAAATGGGTTCGCCACTACATCTCATGTTTGTGGACTTCGAGAAGGCTTTCGACAGCGTTAAGCGAGATTACATATGGAATGCTTTGCGTAGGAGAGGTATTCCAGATAAGGTCATAGCTATGATTAAAGAATCCTACGAAGATGCACGGTGTCGCGTCTTGCATAGAGGAGAGCTGTCCGAGAGCTTTCCTGTGCGAACGGGTGTCAGACAAGGCTGCATATTATCACCAGCCCTGTTTCTGGTGGTAATAAATGACATCTTGAAAGCTGCACTGGAAGGTGGGGAAGGTAAAGGTCTTCAATGGAGACTATTTAACATCTTAAGTCACCTTGATTATGCTGATGACGTGTGTTTGCTTGCACATACCCGTTCGGACCGGCGGGACTGAAAATAAATGTGCGTAAAACCAAGTACATGCACATGGGTTCGAACGCAAGCACACCGATTGTTCTTAATGGACAGGATGTGGAAGAGGTGCAAGATTTTTGCTATCTCGGAAGCATTGTCAGCATGGACGGCGGAGCCGAAAAGGATGTTGAGGCACGGCTAAATAAAGCTCGTCAGGCCTTCGGTATCCTTTCCCCTTTCTGGAGGTTAAAAGAGATCTCCCTTCGTACGAAGCTGCGAGTTTTTGACGCATGCGTCAAATCCGTGTTGTTATATGGTTGTACTACGTGGAAAGTGACCGTTCGACTTACCAAGAAACTACAGACTTTCGTAAACCAATGCCTCCGACGCATTTTAGGAATATTCTGGCCAGAAGTAATCTCCAACGACGAACTTTGGAGTACAACTGGCCAGACTAAAATAGGTATTGAGATTCAACGGCGAAAGTGGCAGTGGATCGGTCATACTTTGAGGAAACCAGAGCGAAACATCGCAAAACAGGCTCTGGATTATAACCCTCAAGGAAGACGTCGGGTTGGTCGACCATGTAACACATGGAAGCGAGCAGTTGAGCAGGAGGCCAGAGGAATAAACAAGTCCTGGCAACAGCTTAAAGCCGATGCTCAGGATCGCGCCTTGTGGAAGAGAGTTGTTTCTGTCCTATGCCCCTATAGGGGGTCTTAACAGGAATTTGATCGATTGATTTGATATAGTTCTACAATCTGACAAATTTTCGATTTAATATCTTTACTCAATTTTGAGATATAATGATTTGTATTTTAAAAAGTGCGTTATTTTTGAAATGCTTCCCGTTTCCCCCCTCTACTATTATTTGCATATGTTATATTTATACTCTAGATGGAATCTGAGAGTATTATAAGTTTGCTCTAAAGTTTGTAACGCTAAGAAATAAGGCGCGGAGAAAAAAATGAATGATACAGAAGTTAATATTATCACTCAAAAATCTCAAAACCGGATGTCCGTCTGTCCGTCTGTCCGTCTGTCCGTCCGTCCGTCCGTCTGTTCGCTCTCTAGCTTGAGAACGCGTTGAGCTAGAAAGCTCAAATTTCGTACACGTCGTTTTTGACAAAAAAGTAAGGTCAAGTTCGTGAACGGGCCAAATCGCTCCACCCCTTCTACCCCCTCCCATACAAAATGACACAAATGCGCAATTTGACAATAAACGGATTTGCTCGAAAGGTATAAAAGCTATTGGCCTGAAATTTTGAATATATTACTTTTATGATAATATCAATCTACCGTAAAAAAATTAGGCGTGTCCTCTTCCTCCTTCTACCACCTCCCATACAAACTGTACTTGTCATGAATTACTCTAAGCCAATTTACACAGTGCGTATAAAAGTTACCGGGCTGAAATTGTGCACCAAATATTTATTTAAAATTGTTAGTAAGGCCAAAAAAAATTAGACGACTAGCTTCACCCCTTCTACCATCTCCCATACAAAATGACACAATTGCGCAATTTGACAATAAACGGATTTGCTCGAAAAGTATAAAAGCTATTGACCTGAAATTTGGAATATATATTGTTTTATGATAATATCAATCTACCGTATAAAAATTATGCGTGTCCTTTCCCTCTTTCTATCACCTCCCATACAAACTGTACTTGTCATGAATTACTCTAAGCCAATTTACACAGTGCGTATAAAATTTAGCGGGCTGAAGTTGTGCACCAAATATTAATTTAAAATTCTTAGTAAGGCCAAAAAAAATTAGACGATTAGCTTCACCCCTTCTACCCACTCCCATACAAAATGACACAATTTCGCAATTTGATATTAAATGGATTTACTCAAAAAGTATAAAAGCTATTAATCTGAATTTTGGGATATATTACTTTTATAATAATCTAAATCTACAGTGGAAAAATTATTTGCGTCCTCCCTCTCCTTCCACCCCCTCCCATACAAACAACATTTTTTCATGAAATGCTCTAAGACGATTTTCTCAGAACATATAACATTTATTGAGCTCATATTTTGTAATAAATACTTAATTAGTATTATCACTAAGATCAGAAAAAAATATTTGATTAGCTTCACTGCTTCTACCTCCTCCCATACAATATGACAACAGTTTCACAACTTGACAAAAAATCTATTTTCTTGAAAAGTATGAATGTTAATGGTCTAAAATTTAACAGATGTCAATTTTATGATATTCTTAGTTATTTCTGAAAAAATCACTAAAATCCCCCCACTCTATCTACCACCTCCCATACAAACTGCACATTTTCACTAAATCTAACACACTAATTTTCTCAGCTCCTATTCAATACAATAAATAATAATAATAAATTTTTTTTATAGTTTATCCTGCAACCCTCTCTATATCTCTGCTGATTTTCAGTTTGCTACCTGATTTCCTGGTGGAGATATTAGCAAGTGTATTTTTTGACATTTTCCCTCCCCCCGCCTCCCCCTTCATTTGACACTCCCAAAATTTAGATAATGGAGCTCACTTACCAAATTAACAATCCACCCAAAAACAAACATTCTACCTTTATCGGAGATATGAGTCTGTCAGGGATCATGCCCTGACGATATTGCATGATGTTGAATCGACAGGTCATTGTCTTTAGAGATGGTATGCTATTTCACATACCTGCGATTTTTTCACTGCTATTTGAAAAGAGCAATCGCATATTGCGATTCAAAATTTAAAAGAGCTGCGATTAAAAGAGCAGAGCAAATGCATACTGCTTACGTTCTATCACCAATAAAATTGCCGCAATGATCATCGCTACGAATTCCAGAGTTTTTGTTCGCACTCGCATATTAGTTCCGCAACTCACGCAATTAGGAAAATCGCGCGAAGAAAGAGCTTGAACGTCGTTATTCCGATTGCTCTCGATTGCTCTTTCGTTGCTGTTATATCGCTTGAACGTCGTTATTCCGATTGCTCTCGATTGCTCATTCGTTGCTGTTATATCGCTTGCGATCAGCAGCATTTGGTGATTGATATTGACACTGAGAGCACGAGCAGTGCCTGCTCTCAGTGATGTTTGTTGCTTTAGACTAATGAATGAATGAATTGGAGCTATGTAGATGAAACAATTGCGATTTGATAAGGAATTTGCTTAGCGATATTTTGATCGGTGTGATCTGATCTGATAGGTGAGGTGTGGAACGTCCGAAATGGTCAATGATGCGCTTTGCTAGAGTTTTTTTTGGCGGATTTTGTTCTGAGTTTCGATCTGGTCGGTTGGTAGGACATGTTGCGGTTATTGCAAGTTTCGCCGATTTATGTTGCAGTCCACCGTGTCGATAAGAGCCTTACGTTTTTCATGATGAAGTTGCTTGTGTAAGATAATGTGTGAAAAAAGTAAATAGTAGACCCTTTTGGTTTGGTTTTCTATGACCGGGTGTTTTTTTTTATTTGACTTGTGTATATAAAATGCGATTGACATTTTTGTCATCCTGACTCGATTACGCTCGATCTTTTTTTCGTACATTGGATAATAGTAAAAGAAAACCTTTTCATTCCCAGGGGGAAATAGGAGAAGTGTTCAGTATGCGCACTGAGAGGGTCTGCGTGATTGTTAGATGCAGGATTTCGCAGAAAATTACTATTTTGTCTTTTTTTTTAATTGCGCACTAACATGGGAGGTGGAAAAATCACTGCTATTGGAAGAGCTGCTCTTTTTCACAGATATTGAAAAAGAGCAATCGCAGTGGATCACTGCGATTGGAAAAAAGCTCATTTTGCCATCCCTAATTGTCTTAATGTATAAATTCAACATCATGCAATATATCAGCACATGCCATGCGTCCACGAGCCGCAAAGTTGCGAAAACTCACATGGTATTGAATATCCGTAATATTGGAAAAATGTACGATCAATGTAAATTCGACACCATGTGAGTTAAGCGACCTTAGGATCGCCGGCATGTGCGTCCGGTCGTCAGCAAGATTGACCGGATCGAAAAGTAAAAGTAACGATCGATCGGAGAGTTGAATGGTGGCTCTGACTGGGAGCAGACATAAGTGATGAATAAAATTGTTAAAGTTTATAGAAGAATATATAAAGTGTGAGATAAAGTTGTTACTTATGAACAATAATACATATAATAATAATCTTTCATTTGGTAACTCGACCCAACAAGTCAATATGTACGGCGTATGGCGGGACCAATTTTTTTTTTTTTGCTTTTTTAGGCTAATTTATTCATGAAAACAAAATTTCAGAGTAGCAATTACTTTATTATTTTAATAATAAAGTATTGTGATCGACTTGGGAAAAAAAAAAATTTGCTACCCTGAAATTTTGTTTTTTCGCGTTTCATGACTAAATTAGCCGAAAAATGCAAAAAAAAAAAAATCCGTCAGTCTGTACGCCGTCAGTCTGTACGCCGTCCGCCGTACGCCGACGTGTACGCTCAGCGCACATTAACTCCCAAACCCTCCAAGATAGAAAGTTCATTTTTGGAAAGATTGTAGATAGTTGCGGATCTCAGGCGGATACCCATTTTCGGGGGTGTACGGGTTCAGGGGGAGGCGGGGGGAGCGCTTAAGCCAAAAAATACGAATTCAAATATCTCAACCATGGTAATAGCTAGGAAGCTAAAACTCAACACACATATAGAAGGGTTTGTGGGACAACTTTTAAAAATAATTTAATGTTTTATCCATTGGTGTCCGAAAAGGGGGGGCTAAAAACAAATTGTCGGTCGAACTGTTTTTTCAAATGAATATATCTTCGAAATTACTTATAGTAAAAATTCATATTTTATGACCGTCAGTGTGGCATATAGTTCCTTCGGAATCACCTTAGAGAGTGGTTAATTATTGTAAGGGGGGTGCAAAGAAAAACACTTAAAAATGAATATCTCAACTACCTCTTAAGCTATGTAATTGAAACTTAAAACTTATATTACGCTATACTAGGAAAATACTAAAAATATATAACATGTTGAAATAATAGTAGTGGGGGGAAATGGGGAGCATTTCAAAAATGGCGCACTTTTCAAAATTACGAATCCTTATATCTCAAAAAAGAGTACAGATATCAAATCAAAAATTTGTCAGATTGTAAAACTACATAATTTTTAATTTTGGTAAAAATTTTAAGTTGGGAGGTGAAAGGGGGGGGGGGGAGGTTTATCACCTCCCCTCAAATATCGAAAATTTTGAATGACTTTTTTAGGACTCTGTTGAAAGATACAAAGTTTAAATTGTGCATGTGAATACGTCTATTTGATGCTCATAGAAAAATAATATTAACTTGATCCATAATTGCTATGAACCGACCCCCCGGTCTAACGTGCACAAGGTGTTTCATGTGCATTGAAAAAAACACATAAACTGAAAATTTTTGAGTGAAATTTTAAGGTAGAAACTTAAAAATTTGCAAAATGCATTTAAAAAAATCCCTAAATATACGAAATATTAACTGGTCGAAAACCTTTAAGACTTCTACCCCTTCCCATACAAAATTATTTTTTTGACCATTTTTAAAAAATCAATTATCACCTATTTTTTAAAAGCTATCAATTTGCAATTTTGCATAGAAACTTACAAAAATAATTGAAATGAAATCACGTTAAAAGTTTTGAAATCGCGCTTGCCCTTCTACCCCCTCCCATACAAAAGTATGATTTCGACCAATTTCATTAAATCAACTAATAACCAACAAACTAGAAGTTACGAACTTGAAATTTTATACAAGCACCTCACAAGAGAAGCAAAATAAAACTACATATCAAATTTTACGATTCCCTTCCTTCTCTACCCCCTCCCATACAAATGTTCGGTTTCGTGAATGTAAAATATACCGAATTTTATGAAAATTCTATGCAACTTCGTCTATGAAACACATTCTATGCAGAGAATATTGAACGTGATTCAAGCAATTAATTAAAAAGCTATTAACATCCACCCACCCTTACTATTACCCCTCCTCCTCCCCTCATACAAACCCAAACTTGCAGAAACGAATGAAATATTGTTAAATTGACAACAGCCCTGCCCAAGAACTCCCTTTCACTTAGCCTTCCCTAACCACTCTAACCTCCATATTGACTTTCCACTCATCCGCAACTTGTCCCAAGAATAATAAAGTTTCGCCCGACTTGTTGGCAGTTTATTTTTTTTTGTTTTCTGTGTCGATCACAATTATTATTAGAATAATAAAGCGAATTACTTAATTATTATCTTAAGGACATTCAAAAATTGTTTACATATTATAAGTGCAGTTATTTAAATGATATCAAAACAAATACACAATCGACTGCAGTTCATTCTGATTATCATATAAATATACTTGGTAAAGAAGAGATAGATTAATGAATAAATTAGTTTACCTCGGAATACAATTTTACTTTATTATTTTAATAATAAAGTATTGTGATCGACTTGGAAAAAAAAAAAAATTTGCTACCCTAAAATTTTGTTTTTTCGCGTTTCATGACTAAATTAGCCTAAAAATGCAAAAAAAAAAAATCCGTCTGTCTGTACGCCGTCCGCCGTACGCCGTCCGCCGTCCGCCGTACGCCGTCCGCCGTCCGCCGTACGCCGTCCGCCGTACGCCGTACGCCGGTGTGTACGCTCAGCGCACATTAACTCCCAAACCCTTCAAGATAGAAAGTTCATTTTTGGGGGGACTGTAGATAGTTGCGGATCTCAGGCAGATACCCATTTTGGGGGGTGTACGGGTTCAGGGGGAGGCGGGGGAGCGCTAAAACCGAAAAATACGAATTCAAATATCTCAACCATGGTAACAGCTAGGAAACTAAAACTCAACATACACATAGAAGGGTTTGTGAGACAACTTTTAAAAATAATTTAATTTTTTTATCCATTGGCGTCCGAAAAGGGGGGGCCAAATACAAATTGTCGACCGATTTTTTTTTTCAAATGATTATATCTTCGAAATTACTTATTGTAAAAAATTCATATTTTGGAATCGTTAAGGTGGCATACAGTTCCATCGGAATCAGTTTAGAGAGTGGTTAATTATTGTAAGGGGAAGAGTCAGGGGGGGTGCAAAGAAAAACACTTAAAAATGAATATCTCAACTATCTATTAAGTTATGTAATTGAAACTTGAAACTTATATTAAGCTATACTGGTGAAATACAAAAAAAATATAATATCTTGGAATAATAGTAGTGGGGGGAAATGGAGAGCATTTAAAAAATGGCGCACTTTTCAAAATTACGAATCCTTATATCTCAAAAAAGAGTACAGATATCAAATCGAAAATTTGTCAGATTGTAGAACTACATAATAGTTAATTTTGATAAAAATTTTAAGTTAGGAGGTGTAAGGGGAGGGAGGTGATAAGCAAATATGTCAAAAATTTTGAGTGATTTTTTTGGGGCTCTGGTGAAAGATGCAAAGTTTAAATTTTGCATATAGATACGTCTATTTAATATACATAGAAAAATAATAACAACTTGATCCATAACTGTTATAAACCGACCCCCCCGGTCTAACGTGCACAAGGTGTTTCATGTGCATTGAAAAAAACACATAAACTGAAAATTTTTGAGTGAAATTTTAAGGTAGAAACTTGAAAATTTGCAAAATGCATTTAAAAAAAATCCCAAAACATACGAAATATTAACTGGTCGAAAACCTTTAAAACTTCTACCCCCTCCCATACAAAATTATTTTTTCGACCATTTTGAAGGAATCTATTATCACCTAACTATTAAAAGCTATCAATTTGCAATTCTACATACAAACTTACAAAAATAATTGAAATGAAATTACGTTAAAAGTTTTGAAATCGCGCTTGCCCTTCTACCCCCTCCCATACAAAAGCATGATTTCGATCAATTTCATTAAATCAACTAATAATCAACAAATTAAAAGCTACGAACTTGAAATTTTGTACGAGTATCTTACAACAAAAACGAAAGAAAATTTCATCACAAGTCTTACGATTCCCTTCCCTCCTCTACCCCCTCCCATACAAAATTATTTTTTCGAGCATTTTTAAGAAATAAGTTGTTAGCTAACTCTTAAAAGCTATCAACTTCAAATTTTGCAGAAAAACTTATAAAAATAATTCAAATGAAGTTGTTTTAAAAGTTTTGAAATTGCGCTTGCCCTTCTACCCCCTCCCATACAAAACTATGATTTCGACCAATTTCATTAAATCAACTAATAACCAACAAACTAAAAGTTACGAACTTGAAATTTTATACAAGCACCTTACAAGAGAAGCAAAATAAAACTACATATCAAATTTTACGATTCCCCTACCTTCTCAACCCCCTCCCATACAAATGTTCGGTTTCGTGAATGTAAAATACACCGAATTTTATGAAAATTCTATGCAACTTCGTCTATGAAACACATTCTATACAGAGAATATTGGACGTGATTCAAGCAATTAATTAAAAAGCTATTAACATCCACCCACCCTTACTATTACCCCTGCTCCTCCTCTCATAAAAACCCAAACTTGCAGAAACGAATGAAATATTGTTAAATTGACAACAGCCCTGCCCAAGAACTCCCTTTCACTTAGCCTTCCCTAACCACTCTAACCTGCATATTGACTTTCCACTCATCCGCAACTTGTCCCAAGAATAATAAAGTTTCGCCCGACTTGTTGGCAGTTTATTTTCTACTAAACCTACACCTTTAGCTTAAGTGCTTAATGATCAGTAGATAACCAATTTATTGTCAACCGTTTAAACCTACGAACCTGCGTAACAACAATCCTCATATGATAAGTAATCTAAATTTATCCTAACGAAAATAAATATCGCAGATTAGCTTGCTTATCTGAGAAATTATTTAATGCAATCACTGAAATCCAGTTGATTTTATTTCTAAACAATATTACGCAAAATAACGTAAAATAAGTGCTGATCATACGACGATGTAGTGTTCTATAGAAACTTGTTCACCTTGATAACACTAAAAGATCTCCGAAAAAAAAGTTAACCGTGACCGTGAAATTACAAAAAAAAAATAATAATTATAACTTATATAACTTAATCAAAATCTGTAGAGGTCACTCACTTGCGATCCTTGAACTTGAGATAAATTCGTTTAATGACTTCAAACATGGGTTCGGTTTGAAAAACGATTCCTTTGAAATTTCCGAATAGAGGAATGGGCTTTTCGAATTCGACATTTTTCTTAGTGAAGAAATCGTAGGTGGATGTGGACCATTTGTACGCCACGTACATCAAGATTCCTGCCAGGAGCGTCCATTGGGACCAGAGAACTGACAACAAACACATACAAACCATCGCGAACGGCGAAAAATACTTTTTTTTAGCACAACTTTTAATTTAATTAAACTTAATTTTTCTTAAACCGAAACACACCGAACACTAACAAATGCCGGCTAGAACTACTGGAGTAGACCATATCGCGATGGTTTTTATGGAAAATTCTCTCGCGAAGCTTTGCTCAATTGTTGGATTGTTTTTCGCTTTTATTTATCAGTAGAGTACTATTCAATTTTTTGATTTCATAATTTGGTGCAATCAATTGTCTTTTGTATTATCTAATTTTACTTTATTATTTTTATAATAAATTATTGCGATCGACTTTTTGCTACTCTGAAATTTCGTTTTTTCGCGTTTCATGACTAAATTAGCCTAAAAATGCAAAAAAAAAATCCGTCTGTCTGTACGCCGTACGCCGGTGTGTACGCTCAGCGCACATTAACTCCCAAACCCTTCAAGATAGAAAGTTAATTTTTGGATCGATTGTAGATAGTTGCGGATCTCAGGCGGTCGCTCATTTTAGGGGGTGTACGGGTTCAGGGTGAGGCGGGGGGAGCGCTTACGTCGAAAAATACGAATTCAAATATCTCTACCATGGTAACAGCTAGGAAGCTAAAACTCAACACACATATAGAGGGATTTGTGGGACAACTTTTAAAAATAATTTAATTTTTTTATCCATTGGCGTCCAAAAAGGGGGGGCTAAAAACAAATTGTCGGCCGAATTGTTTTTTCAAATGATTACATATTCGAAATTACTTTTCGCAAAAAATTCATATTTTGAAACCGTCAAGGTGGCATATAGTTCCATCGGAATCAGCATAGAGAGTGGTTAATTATTGAAAGGGAGAGGGTCAGGGGGGTGCAAAGAAAAACACATAAAAATTAATATTTCAACTATCTCTTAAGCTTTGTAATTGAAACTTGAAACTTATATTAAGCTACACTAGGAAAATACAAACAAAATACAACATCTTGAAATAATAGTAGTGGGGGGAAATGGGGAGTATTTCAAAAATGGCGCACTTTTCAAAATTACAATTCGTTATATCTCAAAAAAGAGTACAGATATCAAATCCTTTGTAAGATTGTAGAACTATGTTATAGTTAATTTTGGTAAAAATTTTAAGTTGGGAGGTGTAAGGGGAGGGAGGTGATAAGCAAAAGTGTCGAAAATTTTAAGTGATTTTTTTAGGGCTCTGGTGAAAGATACAAGGTTTAAATTTTGCATGTGGATACGTCTATTTGATATACATAGAAAAATAATAATAACTTGATCCATAATTGTTATAAACCGACCCCCCCGGTCTAACGTGCACAAGGTGTTTCATGTACATTGAAAAAAACACATAAGCTGAAAATTTTTGAGTGAAATTTTATGGTAGAAACTTGAAAATTTGCAAAATGCATTTTAAAAAAATCTCTAAATATACGAAATATTAACTGGTTGAAAACCTTTAAAACTTCTACCCCCTCCCATACAAAATTATTTTTTCGATCATTTTTAAGAAATCAATTATCACCTAACTATTAAAAGCTATCAATTTGCAATTTTGCATAAAAACTAACAAAAATAGTTGAAATGAAATTACGTTAAAATTTTTGAAATCGCGCTTGCCCTTCTACCCCCTCCCATACAAAAATATGATTTCGACCAATTTCATTAAATCAACTAATAATCAACAAATTAAAACCTACGAACTTGAAATTTTGTACGAGCATCTTACAACAGAAAAGAAAGAAAATTGCATCACAAGTCTTACGATTCTTATCCCTCCTCTATCCCCTCCCATACAAAATTATTTTTCGAGCATTTTTAAGAAATAAGTTGTCAGCTAACTCTTAAAAGCTATCAATTTCAAATTTTGCAGAAAAACTTATAAAAGTAATTGAAATGTAGTTGCTTCAAAAGTTTTGAAATCGCGCTTGCCCTTCTACCCCCTCCCATACAAAACTATGATTTCGACCAATTTCATTAAATCAACTAATAACCAACAAACTAAAAGCTACGAACTTGAAATTTTATACAGGTACCTTACAAGAGAAGCAAAATAAAACTACATATCAAATTTTACGATTCCCCTACCTTCTCTACCCCTTCCCATACAAATGTTCGGTTTCATGAATGTAAAATACACCGAATTTTATGAAAATTCTATGCAACTTCGTCTATGAAACACATTCTATACAGAGAATATTGGACGTGATTCAAGCAATTAATTAAAAAGCTATTAACATCCACCCACCCATAGCCGAAAAATGCAAAAACAAAAATAGAAAGTTTATTTTTGGAGGGATTGTAGATAGTTGCGGATCTCAGGCGGTCACCCATTTTGGGGAGTGTAAGAGCTCAGGGGGAGGCGAGAGGAGCACTTGAACCGAAAACGAAGAATTCAAATATCTCAAACATGTTTACAGCTAGGAAGCTAAAAATTTATGTACGTATAAAAGGGTTTGTGGGACAACTTTTAAAATTAATTTAATTTTTTAGTCCATTGGGGTGCAACAAGGGGGGGCTAAGAACCAATTGTCGGCCGAATTTTTTTTGAAATGATTACACATATCTTCGAAATTGCTTACCACAAAAAAGTTATATTTTTAGACCATCAAGGTGGCATATAGATCCACTGGAATCAGCTTATAGAAAGGCTAATTATTGTAAGGGGTAGGGTCAGGAGGGGTGCAAATAAAAACACTTAAAAATCAATATCTCAGCTATTTGTTGAGCTATGTAATTGAAACTTGGTACTTATATTAAGCCGTATTAGAGAAATGCAAGAAAAATATCATATTTTGAGAAAATAGTAGTGGGGGAAAATGGGGAGCATTGCACTTTCCAAAATTTCAAACCATTATATCTCAAAACTGTGTGCAGATATCAAATTCAAATTTTGCCAAGTTTTGAATTTTGGTGAAAGTTTTACGTCGGGAGGTGTAAGGGGAGGGAGGTGGTAAGCGAAAATTTCGAAAATGTTGAGTGACTTTTTTAGGGCTCTGGTAAGAGATACAAAGTTTAAATTTTCCATGTGGATACATCTATTTGTTATACATACAGAAAAAATAATAAAAATTCTGCAATCGTTATGTACCGACCCCCATGGTCTAACGTGCACAAGGTGTTTCATGTGCAATGAAAAAACACATAAGCTGAAAATTTTTGAACGAAATTTTAAGGTAGAAAATTGAAAATTTGCAAAATGCATTTAAAAAAAATCTGTAAAAGAATGAAATATTAACTGGTCGAATACCTTCCAAACTTCTATCCCCTCCCATACAAAATTATTTTTTCGACCATTTTAATAAATCAATTATCACCTAAAAATTAAAAGCTATCAATTTGAAATTTTCACAAAAGTTTTTGAAAATAGTTGAAATGGTACTGAGTCAAAAGTTATGAGATCGCACTCGTCCTTCTACTCCCTTCCATACCAATTTCAATAAATCAACTGCTAACCAACAAATTAAAACCTACGAACTTAAAATTTTGTACGAACATCTTACAAAAGAAATAAAATAAAACTGCATCACAAATTTTACATTTCCCTTACCTCCTCTACCCCTTCCCATACAAATGATTGGTTTCATGAATGTAAAATACACCAAATTTTATGAAAATTCTATGCAACTTCGTCTATGAAACTGACATTCTATGCAGAAAATATTGGACGTTAATGAAGCAATCAATTGAAAAATTATTGACATTCACCCACCCTTAATATCACCCCTCCCCCTCCCTCATAAAAACCCAAACTTGCATAAGCGAATGAAATATTGGTTACATGTACTGGAGCTATTGATCGTATTCGCAAAGTGTTAAATTGGCATCATCCCTGCCCTAAAGGGGGTTCCACTTGTGGAAGGGGGTTCCAATTGTGAAAAGGGGGTTTCACTTGTGAAAGAGGGTTCCACTTGTGAAAGGGGGTTCCAATTAGTCTTCCCTAACCACTTTAACTTGCATATTGACTTTCCATGCATCCTTAACTTGTCCCAAAAATAATGAAGTTGTGCCCGACTTGTTGGCAGTTTATTTTTCTTTTTAGGTTATTTTTCCACAGTATTACATTCATTGAAGTGTTATATTTACTTGAGCTCGATAAAATTAAGGTATTTCATGATTTTTTTAGACATGTTAACCAAATGTTATAGAAATGCACTACAAAGTAGTACACGTCCCGAGGCACTTATATAATTTGTTAATAAAAAATATCTTGATAACAACAAAATCACCATCTTTTATCGTCAGATTGATTACTCTGAAAAGGCTCCATATACTAATAAAATTTTTTTTTCAGATAAGCCGTTCTAGAGTTATCATGCTCATGATCTTCTATCATTATAAACAATATTGACCTGGGTTCACAATTTTTGATCTGTGGTGATTTCAACTTAACGATTATTTCCTGGAATGATAGTTCTTCTCAACCTGTGTCTCAAAATCCATACTCCTTATGCGTATCATCTTTCATGAGCCTTTGTTCAATTGCTCAACATACTGTGATCAAAAATTACCGTGGCACTCTATTGGACCTTGTGTTTTCCAATGCCGCTGTACTCGATGTGCGCGTTATCTCGACATTTGGATTAGTTCCTCCCGACCCCATACCATCCTCCTCCGAGAATTACAGTTAACATTTTTAGGAAAAATATTACTGCAACGTCGCGATATCTAAGATAAATTTTTTAAAGGGAAATTACTCTGAATTCAGTTGTAAGTTGGATGAAATTAATTGGGTTGATGTTTTTTCAGGACTCTCAGCGAATGCATCGATTTCAATTTTTTCAATGACTTCATTCAGAATCTTGTTCCTCGCAAGTATATTTCTTCAAAAAACTATCCTGTATGGTTTATTTCGGGTGTTATCAGGAGCTTACGGCTAAAAAACTGTTTGTATAAGAAATATAAACGTTCAAAACTTCATTCTGACTACGAAATTTTTCATGTTCAACGTACTTTTGTGAGAAAGGAGATCAAGCCTACCTTTCGTTCTTATATTTTATCGTTATAGTTGACTTTAGCTCGTTTTGAAACCAAACCTTTCTCGACACACATTTAAAAATGCAAAAAGACTTATCACGTTCAGTCTGCTCTGAGATATCAAAATACTACTAGCTCCGATATCCAAGCTATGTGTGATCTTTTTGCTGAATATTTTTCTTCCGTTTTTAAAATTCCAGACAAGGAACTAAATTATGTTTTTAATGTTTCTAGTCATGAATCCATTAGTTCTATTTATGTTTCGTCTTTTGATGTTTTAAAGGTAATTAACTCGCTAGATTCTAAAACAAACGGCGGTTGCGATGGAATTCCTAACTTTTTCGTTAGAGCACTACTGGAAGATCTCATTTTTTCCCTCTCGATTATTTTTAATAAATCATTTTGCGAAGGTACTTTTCCTGAAGTCTGGAAACTTGCTAACGTTAACCCTATTTTCAAGAAAGGAGACCCCGAAGACTTCTTGAATTATTACCCTGTTTCCATTCTTACTTGCTTTAGCAAAATTTTTGAACGGTTCGTTCACAATGTAATGTGTGACAAACTTGGCCATCTGATTTCGCCCTGTCAACATGGTTTTATTAGAGGAAAATCTACAACAACCAATCTGTGCGAGTTTACAAACTTTATCGCAAGATCTTTCGAAATCTATCATTCTGTTCACACTGCTTATAAGGATTTTGCAAAGGCTTTCGACACAGTTAACTCCAAGATTCTAATTGAGAGACTTAAAATATATGTATAAGAAATTTACTAAACTGGATTTCTTCCTATTTATCTATTCGTAACATGCGTGTAACTTTTAAGGGTCATGAGTCTTATGTATTTCCTGCTTGATCTGGTGTACCACAGGGGTCTATTCTTGTTCACTATTATTTCTATTTTTTTATAAATAACCTACCTCAATTTTTATTTTCTTCTTCTCTCCTGTATGCGTACGACCTCAAAGTTTCACGAGTGAATAATTCCCCCTGAGATAGTTATATTTTACAATTAAACCTTGATCGTCTATATCAGTGGTGTTTATTGAATGACCTAGACTTAAACATTAGAAAATACTACGCAATGTCATACTCACATAAAACGGAACTTCCCGAGTTACTTTATTTGATCGATGGTACTAGACTATCAGAAGTATCGATTATGAAGGATCTAGGTGTGACTTTTGATGGGAAGTTGAGTTTCACGATACATTTTGAGAAGATTAATAACCAATTGCCGGATTTGTCTTTCGAATTTCTTCAACTTTCGCTCGTTCTATTACTGCTGTTCTGCTTTCTATCTCTGTAGTTCGTAGTATTCTAGAATATTGCACTGTTGTTTGAAGCCCTCACCATAAGTATTACTCAGCTGCTATCGAATCCGTTCAACGTACAGTGACGGACAAAAGTCTACGGCAGTTATGTTGAGGTTCTGGTTAATTGGAAGCTTTAATCAAAGATCCATTGATGCACTTTTTTTCAGTAACGTAAATATATTTATAAGGAAACAAAAACAAAATCTTTTCATGACAAACTTAAAGAGAAATTCATAAAAACATCAAAATGGGATGGACAAAAGTCTACGGCTGTCAGTGCTGGCTGAGTTATGCACAAAAAATTTCCAACTAAACCTAACGGTATTTGTAATAATTATGTATAATTATTAAAATAACGATTGAAAAATGTAGAAATTAATTTAATTTATTTTCAACCACTTAGCTGTCAACTCCAATATACATGAAAAATTGTATAAGCTACTAAGTTACAAAAAACATAAGTTGCTTTGCTCAATATTAAAACACGCTTTTTTTTTAAAAAAAAAATGAAGTAAACATGAGTCCTTAGCTCGGATCAAACACGTCTACCATCCATATCTCTTGAGCTCACGAACGATACGACCCGAACGAGTCCTTTTCTCTGTGGTAGAAGGTAAATCAGCAACAGGACAATTAACGATCGGTATTGGCGTCTCAATTGCTTCAAACTCCGCTCCTGACCTACCACTACTAGTGGTTTTGTAATTATCGGACGCGTTTATGCTATTATCCACAATCACTGTGAGATCTGGTTCATTTACTTCACACATTTGACGGTCATTGCATTTTTCTGTTATCACAGTTTGACCACATGGCGGAACGATTTGTATTTTACTTTATTATTTTAATAATAAAGTATTGTGATCGACTTGGGAAAAAAAAAAAAATTTGCTACCCTGAAATTTTGTTTTTCCGCGTTTCATGACTAACTTTGCCTAAAAATGCAAAAAAAAAAAATCCGTCTGTCTGTACGCCGTCCGCCGTACGCCGACGTGTACGCTCAGCGCACATTAACTCCCAAACCCTTCAAGATAGAAAGTTCATTTTTGGAGGGATTGTAGATAGTTGCGGATCTCAGGCGGACACCCATTTTTTTCGAAAATTCTTCCCATAAAAAATTGATATTTTCAGATCATTAAGATGGTATCAAGATCTACGAGAATCAGTTTAGATAGAAGCTAATTATTGTAAGGGGGAGGGTCAGGGGGTGCAAAGAAAAACACTTAAAAATCAATATCTCGGCTATTTATTAAGCTATGTAATTGAATCTTAGAACCTATATTAAGCTATACTAGAGAAATACGAAAAAAATATAACATTTTGACAAAATAGTAGTGGGGGGAAATGGGGAGCATTTCAAAAATGATGTACTTTCCAAAATTTCAAACCGTTATAATTCAAAACTGAGTACAGATATCAAATTAAAATTTTGTCAAATTGTAGAACTAGATAGTTTTTAAATTTGGTAAAAATTTTACGTTGGGAGGTGTAAGGGGAGGGAGGTGGTAACCAAAAATGTCGAAAATTTTGAGTGATTTTTTAAGGGCTCTGGTGAAAGATACAAAATTTAAATTTTCCATGTGAATACATCTATTTGTTGTACATACAAAAAAAATAGTAATAGTTCCACAATTGTTATGCACCGACTCCCCTGGTCTACCGTGCACAAGGTGTTTCATGTGCAATGAAAAAACCACATAAACTGAAAATTTTTGAATGAAATTTAAAGGTAGAAACTTGAAAACTTGCAAAATGCATTTAAAAAAAATCGTTAAAAGAATGAAATATAAACTGGTCGAATACCTTGAAAGCTTCTACTCCCTCCCATACAAAATGATTTTTTCGACCATTTTTAAGAAATTAATTATCACCTAATTAGTAAAAGCTATCAATTTGAAGTTTTGCCCAAAAACATTTGAAAGTAGTTGAAATAGAACTGCGTCAAAATTTTTGGGATCACACTTGCCGTTCTACCCCCTCCCATAGAAAAGTGTGATTTCGACCAATTTCAATAAAACAACTGCTAACCAACAAATTAAAAGCTACGAACTTGAAATTTTGTACAAGCACCTTAAAAGAGCAAAAAAAGAAAATTGCGTCACAAATTTTTGGATTCCCCTACCTCTTCTACCCCCTCCCATACAAAATTTTTTTTTCGATCATTTTTAGGAAATCAGTTATCAGCTAACTCTTAAAAGCTACCAATTTCAAATTTTGCGCAAAAACCTTTAAAAATAATTGGAATGATATTACTTTAAAAGTTTTGCAATCGCGCTTGCCCTTCTACCCCCTCCCATACAAAAGTATCATTTCGACCTATTTCATTGAATCAACTAATAACCAACAAATTAAAAGCTACGAACCTGAAATTTTGTACAATCACACTACAAGAGAAAGGAAATAAAATTGCCTCACAAATTTTACGATTCCCCTACCTCCTCTACCCCCTCCCATACAAATGTTTGTTTTCGTGAATGTAAAATACACCGAATCCTATGAAAATTCTATGCAACTTCGTCTATGAAACTGACATTCTATGCAGAGAATATTGGACGTGATTCAAGCAATCAATTAAAAACTATTACTATCCACCCACTCTTACTATCACCCCTCACCCCACCCCTCACAAAAACTCAAACTTTGATAAATAAACGAATGAAATATTGATTATATGTACTGGAGCTTTTGAACGTTTCCGCAAAGTGTTAAATTGACAATTGCCCTGCCCAAGAACCCGCTTTCACTTAGTCTTCCCTAACCACTCTAACCTGCATATTGACTTTCCACACATACGCAACTTTTCCCAAGAATAATAAAGTTTCGCCCGACTTGTTGGCAGTTTATTTTTCATGTTGTCATTTGGTGTAAATGATCCACCCTGAATATGGTCTTCATACAGTAAGTCACTAGCGCTGAAACCGTCGTTCTTTGTTCTGGCAATAAACCGTCGATTCCGTCTGAAGTGACTATTAAAGCTATCCCTAATGATGTATGATCGTTCATTAACTCGACCAATAATGGTTCCGTGGAACCATTCTTTTCCTGTTTTCTTAAAAATAACGAGATCACCAATGTTGAGTTCCGGCAATGCTCTTGCGTTTCGATTGAAGTAATACCTCTGCTTTTCTCTCTTTTGTTCAATCTTTTCTTGAATTTCTTTTTCCTTCAAATCATTTCTACACAAAAGCGACTTCGATACTGGGATTTTCGTTTTGAGTAATCGTCCACTAAATAATTGACAAGGTGCTAATTGCATGCTTGCAACAGGAGTCGTATTATATTCAAGAATGCGATGCTGATATTGCCTTGTCTCGTTTGCCTCATAGCAGCGTTTCAAGATATTTTTTGCTATAGCGACGCCCTTCTCAGCCAATCCATTACTTTGCGGATGTCTTGGACTAGAATACTGCATTACGATATTGCATTCATCCGCGAATTTGTCGAATGCCTCACTGTTAAATGAATTGTTGTCACACTTGAGCTTTGTTGGATATCCACAATAGTCAAACCGCGACAAGCAGTCAGCTACGAGCATTTCTTTGCCCGGTTTGTATTCCACAGTCATTTTTGGATATTTGAGTAAGTACATTAACATTCGCTGCAAGCGAATGGTAACATCATCGATATCACGCCTTATTAACGTTTCAAGTGGTCTATGATCACTTTCCACCATGAATTCACGACCATACACATAATAATGAAATCGCTCACACGCGAACACGATTGCTAAAAGTTCTTTTTCGATTTGTGCCCATTTTTGTTCGCTCTTGCTCAATATACGAGACGCATAAGCCACTGGCTGTCCGTTTTGCATCAGAACGCATCCAAGGCCATCTTTTGACGCATCCGTCTGGATGACAACCGGTTTGGTTTTGTCATATACAGCCAGAACTGGATCGGATAAGATGATGCTCAATATTTCACTGAGCTCACAATCATGCGCGTTCGTCCACTCGAATTCAACATCGTTTCTTGTGAGATGACGAAGCTGTGCCGTTTTTTGTGACAAATTCGGAATGAACTTTGCCAGATATTTGAAAAACCCTAAGATTCGCAACACGTCTTGTTTATTTTCCGGTTTTTTAATATTAGCAACTGCCTCACCTTTTTATAATGTAGAGCCGATTCGGCGTTTTCCTTAAGAATGATTGATTGCTTACGAGGGAACTTACCCAGCCCCTCAAACAAATCACGATATATTTCCACAAAGTTTTCTTTTGTTGCAGGCAAACATGCAATGGAGTCAATGTCCAAACGCTTAATCAAGTTAAAATCAACAGATGGTTTCAATCCAAGTATTGGTTCCCGATTATTATCCACTACGAGAAATATTGACCTATTTTCCGTTTTTCTTTTTCCATCAAAACAGTCTAATTTTACAGTGCCGAAAATTTTAATTTTATTATCGTTGTAATCGTAGACTGGATAATTCAAATTCTTATTCTCCATTTTTTTATTTAATCTTTCGACCACTTTGATTGGCACACAATTAACATCAGCGCCGGTGTCAATTTTGAATACAACAGTTTGGTCTCCTATTTGATACTCTTTAGTCCACTTCAGACTGTTTGATCCGATACTACTTATTCTAAAAACTGTTTCGTCTGCCCAGTTAAGTGTTGATAGCTTCTTTGCATCATCTTGATTTGTGTTTTTTTCCAATCCACTGGTTCTAACTTTCGACTTTGATTTGCAGAATTTACTGAAATGTCCTTGTTTTCCACATGAATGGCAATTAATGCTTCATGCATGGCATTCCTTGATGTGGCCTGGTCCAAATAGTCCACCACAATTGTAATGACGCGAAATTGCATTTACGGAATTTGATAACACTTCTTCGTTCAAGGTGTACACACTTTGATATCCAACACTTTTCTCCAACAACAATTTGTTTTGATTCGCTAACTCGAAAGCTTTGCATCTGTCAACGATGTCCGCCAACTTTTCGTTTTTCATGTCGAGTAATTTCAATTGTAACTTCTTGTCGTTCAGACCAATAATGATTCGGTCAATCAGCATGCGTTCTTCAAATGATTTACCGCAATCACACTTGAATTCGCAATACTGGATTTGTTTACGTAACTCCGTTTCGAAATCCACAAACCCTTGCTTTTCCTTTTGCGTAATGCTATTAAATTTAAAAGATTCCATCGAGACGTTCCTCCGTGGAATACAATATTCATCGAATGCTTCAATGACACTTTCCAATGTCCGAATGACAGCTGGCTGTGCTTCATTTTTTTCTTTCATTTGCTGGTACAGCCGCTTGATATCCAACGATGCCGTCAGCTGTTCCATTGTTTGGGAACAATGTATTATATATTTCCACTGCACGTGGACCAACCAACCATAAAAATGTTGCAATTTTTTTCGGTTCGGCTTCCTCATCCTTTTCCGTTGCGATCATGTACATTTGGAAAGTACGTTTCCATATTGGCCAATCGCGGATTAAATTTGCACAATCCAGCTCCGCTGGTAATCGGTCCATTTTCCACAATTTTTTTTTAATTTTTCTGGCGTTTAAATTAGCCGTTGATTATTTTCTTCTGACACCATGTAATAATTATGTATAATTATTAAAATAACGATTGAAAAATGTAGAAATTAATTTAATTTATTTTCAACCTCCTAGCTGTCAACTCCAATATACATGAAAAATTGTAGAAGCTACTAAGTTACAAAAAACATAAGTTGCTTTGCTCAATATTAAAACAGTATTTCTTCGAAATTTATTTATTTGCTCTTACTGCCATTCAGTACATGTGCAGCTGCAACTCTATTATAAGTTTACCACTAGTTTCGAACTGTAAGGATCGCAAAATGTCATCGCGAAAAGAAATTTCTAGTGATGTCCGAAATTTGGTCGTCCAGTATAAATAAGACAATAAATCGTGCTCGGAAATTACGAAATTACTGAAACTAAAACGAAGTTCTGCTTATACCATTATCAAAAATTTTTAAAACAGTGGTTCCATTGAAAATAAGCCGTGAACTTGATACGAAATGAACCTCCGACCGAGGTCCATTCCGCATACAGAAAATTAATGAGGTCCCCCAGGTCTGGACAGCACTTCCTGCCGGCTGCTCAGGAGCGTGGGTGTGGGGAATTTGACCTGGAGGAACCTCATCCTTGAGGGTGCTGTCGAAAGTACAGGTGTGTGCTCTACACCACCGATCATTATGGCCCGTGGCTCCGCATATGGCCAACTAGGCTATACGGGGCCCTAGGGCAGTACGGCAAAATCAGAGGAGCATGGATTGCCAGGGGCGAGTTTCGTCGAGCATCGTGAGCGCCGAGGCCACATTTGGGCGACTTAGCACTTCATATGTTTTCCTTTATTATTTATAACGCGACAACAGAATATAGAAAAGAAAATGTTGTTAAAAACTTATGCTGTTGAACAGTGTAATTAAATTTAATAAAATGGATACGAAAGGAAAGAAAAGAAAAAAAAAATGGGTTTGATTAAGTATTAAGCGCGGTTTATTAAATTCCTAACTCCTAATATAAAAAAAACTAATCAAATACTGTCGTTGAGGTACCTGACGTCCAGCGTTGGGGCCCTGGAGCCTGCCGCTCGCCTTGTCTTCGTTGGTTGTTTTTTTTTTTTTTTTATTTCAATTCACTTTTGGTTTTTTTTTTTTATTTGTCTTCTTATTATAATTCACTTTCGTTTTTCTTTGTTTATACTCTAGATGAAATCTGAGAGTATTATAAGTTTGACACAAAGTTTGTAACGCCAAGAAATAAGGCTCGGAGAAAAAAATGAATGATACAGAAGTTCATATAATCACTCAAAAATCTCAAAACCGGATGTCCGTCCGTCCGTCCGTCCGTCTGTCCGTCTGTCCGTCTGTCTGTCCGTCTGTCCGTCCGTGTCCTCTCTAGCTTGAGAACGCGTTGAGCTAGAAAGTTCAAATTTTGTATACGTCGTTTTTAACAAAAAAGTAAGGTCAAGTTCGTGAACGAGCCAAATCGCTCCACCCGTTCTACCCCCTCCCATACAAAATGACACAATTACGCAATTTATCAATAAACGGTTTTTCTCAAAAAGTATACATGCTATTGATATGAAATTTAGAATATAATACTTTTATAATGATATCATTCTACTGTATAAAAATTACATGTGTCCTCCTCCTCCTTCCACCCCCTCCCATACAAACTGCACTTTTTCATGAAATGCTTTAAACCAATTTACTCAGTGCGTATAAAATTGATTGAGCTGAAATTGTGCAGTAACTATTTATTTATAATTATTAATAAGACCAAAAAATTTTAGACGATTAGCTTTACCCCTTCTACCCCCTCCCATACAAAATGACACAATTTCACAACTTTATAAAAAGTCGATTTTCCTGAAAAGTATGAATGCTACTCATCTGCAATTTAAAACATTTCGAAAGCATGATGACTATAAACAGTTGTTTCTGAAAAGTCATTAAAAACTCGCCCCTCCTTCTATCACCTCCCATACAAACTGCCCTACTTCACTACATCCAATACACTAATTTTCTCAGTACCTATTAAATTTTTAAATCATAAATTTTGCATAAAACATTTTGATAGCAACCTTAGCGTCATGTGAAAAAATTAGTTCAATGTCGTCACCCCCTCTACCACTTCCCCTACAAAATTTCTTAAGATACAAAAATTTCTCTTTCATCTAGAGTATCGCACGATTGGGCTTTATGCCCAATCGTACTCCTGTTATGTTTTTATTAGAATTTCGTTTTCCCTTGTTTTATTATAATTCACGTTCGTTTTTATTATAATTCACTTTTGTTTTTCCATTTTTTTTATTATAATTCACTACACTTTTTGTAGGCCGTATCTGGCTCAGTTCCAAATTTTTTATTCCTTTTGTTTTTTTTTACACTCGACCCTCAATCCTTCAGTCTTGTCTTGAACCAAAACTTTTTCAAAAAAAGCCCCGATTTTTCTACGCGCCGCCTTTTATAAGTCTCCTCAACGGTTTTTTTTTATCCTCGTTTTCGTTTCGCGCGAAATGACGGCCGTCAGCACAAATTGTTATTAAATGTTTTTCGCTTCACTCCCTAGATGTCGTTGTTACGCGGTTATTATTTTATTATTGTTATTATTATTATTATTGTTTTATTTATTTATTTATTTATTTTTATTATAATTTGACAAACAAAATTACATAAAAGAAAAAGAAATGAAAAGAAAAGGTAGCAAAATACAGGTGCGGATCGAGAATTCATGGAGATCCGCTCCATGAAGTGAAAAATAAAATTAAAAAAAAAAAAAAAATATTTAAGAAAAAAAAAGGAATGGACGCTCATTTCGTATCAAACTCGCCGACCGAAAATCTTTCGCGCAGAGACATTAGTTCAATTTTAAAAGAAATGAACAAAAATCCAAAAATAAGTGCTCCAGATTTGGCAAAACAAGTGGAAAAATCTCGAGA
This sequence comes from Chorisops tibialis, assembly GCA_963669355.1. Taxonomy (NCBI): domain Eukaryota; kingdom Metazoa; phylum Arthropoda; class Insecta; order Diptera; family Stratiomyidae; genus Chorisops; species Chorisops tibialis. The sequence continues at coordinate 137,921,941 of OY770264.1, forward strand.
GCATTAAATTCTAATGGATTTCAAAGCAGAGCCCCACGTAAAAATCCATTAATATCCGCCAAAAACAGACTTCTGCGCCTAGAGTTCGCCTAGGCCCATATTAACAAGGACAATGATTTTTAGAATCGAGTCCTTTTTACCAATGAGTCGAAATACAACATGTTCGGGTGTGATGGTCGCAGTAAAATATGGAGAGAAAGAATACGGCTTTAGAGACCAAAAATTTGATTCCTACTGTCAAGCACGGTGGAGGTAATGTTATGGTTTGGGGAGCCATAGCTGCATCTGGGGTCGGCAGATTGGCTTTTGTTGAAACTACTATGGACCGCTATGCTTACAAGAACCTGTTGGAACAACATTTAAGGCCATCAATTGAGAAATTGTGCCTTGGAGGGAGTTGGATTTTCCTACAGGACAATGATCCGAAGCACACAGCACTTTTCGTCAAGAACTGGTTGTTGTACTATGCTCCCAAGCAGCTGAATACGCCAAAGCCCGGATCTAAGCCCAATAGAACATGTATGAGAGCTTCTGGGGCAGAAAATTCGGAAATGTTGCATAAAAAATAAAAATTTGTTGAAAGAAGCGCTCATTACAGAATGGGAGAAAATTACATCCGCAGAAACTGGTAATTTAGTCGCCTCTATGCCTCGAAGACTGCAAGCAGTAAGTAATTGATGCTGAAGGTGGTCCAACCAAGTATTAAGCCAGAAAATAATTTCAAAAATTCCGATACGTTTAGTTGGAAATTCTTTTTGTATAAGTCAGCCAGCACTGACTGCCGTAGACTTTAGTCCATTCAATTTTTTATGTTTTTATAAATTTCTCTTTAAGTTTGTTAAGAAAAGTTTTTGTTTTTGGTTTTTTTTATAAATATATTTACGTTACTGAAAAAAAGTGCATCAATGGATTTTTGATTAAATCTTCTAATTAACCAGAACCTCAATATAAGGTGCCGTAGACTTTTGTCCGCCACTGTAAGTTTACGCGAATTCTATTCTTTCGTTTTAAAAAACCGTACGCTGACTACTCAACGAGGCTTACGATACTTCATTTTCATCCTTTAGACATACGTAGAAGTTACATTGATGAGTCCTTTTTTTACAAGGTGGTAAATGGTGTCACAAGGTCTAATTTTGCTGATGGACTTACTAATTTCAGAATGGAAATTGTTAGTACAAGAAATTCCGCTATTCCACGCGCTTTACTAGAGGTTAATTTTCACTCTCCTGCCGTAAGAGTTCAGCGCAATCATGACAAACTGCAACTTGTCTAGTTCTTTTAATGCTTTTAAAATTAAACTTAAGAAATTATTGTTTTCATAATGTTATTTAATTTATTTATTTATTGTTACTTTGTTTATTTGTTAGATTTGTTGATTATTTTCATTTTCATTTTTCATTTTGACCATTTTGTGTATTATTGAAAGTTTTTTATCGCTCGCTATTGTTTAATTAAAATGTAAATTTTGTTCAATGGCTAAATACCTAGTCTAGCCATAAATATTGTTACAAGGTTTGGCAACCCTGCAGAAAGGAACCGTTATATTGCATTTCTTAAGAATTGAGCTAATCGCTATAGTACGCTTGTGCTTGATGCATTTGTCATCATTTGAGTTTAATTTTTAGTGTAGTGAACATGGATTGGGGTGACAAAGAAAATAGAATTGCTGTGATTGCACTTCATAAAGTAGGAATGCAACCAAGTGATATTTTTAAAACTCTGCATACCCTTGGTATAAGCCGAATGTTTGTATATCGGGCTATTGAAAGATTTAATGATACGGAGTAAGTGACCGTGAAAGAAGTGGCCCTCCGCGAACTACTCGAACACCTCAAGCGGTTAAAGCCGTGCGCGAGAGAATTCGCCGTAATCCTCTTCGGAAACAAAAATTTTTATCGCGTGAGATGAAAATACCCCAAAGAACAATTTCACGTATCATCAAAAGTGACTTGGGGTTGGGTGCTTATTGTAGATCTACCGGGCATTTACTAACAGATTCGTTAAAAAAAAATAGAGTGAAAAAATCAAAACGATTACTTTGCCGGTACGCAAACCAAGAACACCGTAAAATTTTGTTCACGGACGAAAAAATTTTTACTGTCGAAGAAACATTTAATAAACAAAACGATAGGGTTTATGCTCGCAGTGCCAGAGAAGCTTCTCAAGTTGCCCAAAAGGTTCAAAGAGGTCATCATCCAGCCTCAGTAATGGTTTGGTGGGGTGTTAGCTACAACGGGGTGACAAAGTTGCATTTTTGTGAGAAGGGCGTCAAAACGCCTGCCAAATTTTATCAAGAAAGTGTCCTTGAAAGTGTAGTGAAACCTCTCAACACGTCATTATTCAAAAATCAGCCTTGGAGTTTCCAGCAAGATTCTGCACCAGGTCATAAGGCGAAGTCAACCCAAAAATGGCTTATTAAAGCTGAAGATTGGCCTTCCTCTAGCCCAGACCTGAATCCGCTGGATTACGAATTATGGTCTGTCTTAGAGCAAATGACGTGCTCTAAAAGACATCCTAATATGGAATCCTTAAAGAAGTCTCTTACACATGCAGTCGCCAACTTTTCTGATTGAAGTCGTGCGTGCTTCCATAGATAAGTGGCCAGCTCGATTAAAGGCTTGTGTAAAGGCAAAAGGCAATCACTTCGAATAACTTGTTGCAATTTCCGTTGTTGACAATGCATTTAATAAATAAACAATGATTTCTTAACATATAACACCTTTTTTATTGAACAGTGCTTCAAAAAGTTTGTAACAGTATTTATGGCTAGACTAGGTATGTAAGTATCGAATATAGAATGATCAGTTCCAATAGTCGTTTTACATGCATTCATTTCAGCCCCTAGGCATCTCCTCATGGGAATAAGACACTGTTGCCTTTAACAATACGGAGTGTTTTTGTGACGACAATCATTAACGCTCTCAAAGGTAGCAGTCTATACCAAATGCAAGTTCGGCATTCATACTGCTGGATGCGAGATCTATCTCAATCTCTGCCAGTCTATCGGTCATGGTACCGGGTTGGAAACCGCAGCTCCATGTCGTCCCGAGGAGCTCTGCTCGCGATATGGGCAGTAACCACAGCCACCTCGATACTTCCCGGAGAGCCTTCTTCCATTGCCGGGGGTGGAAGCCACCTTCTGTCAGCTCCCGACACTCGTGGTACCAGAAAAACCTTCGGTCAGGATTCGTAATTGAATTACTACCAGTTTAGATTCCTTGCAACCCGTGACTGACGGCACTCCGCTTCGGGAAAGTGGGGTCGGTATATAGAATGGTCAATCATACAATGATCTAGATGAGTGGTTTCCGACCGGTGGTCCGCAAGAGCCTCGGGAGTGGTCCGGCAGTACACATAAAGAAGCGGCCAAATAAATTAAGATTTTAAAAGCGATGCTTTTTCTATTTTGTGCCGAAAATGGGTCCGTAAGCGAAAATATGATAGTGATCATAAAACGCTCAGACTTAGTGACTTAGACTTAGTGAAATGAGACCTTAGTGCTGGTGTTCTCAGCAATGAAGCCCTAAAACCTACAAGACTAGTCTAATTGGTAGCATTTTGGTCTACAATACGAAGACCGGAAGCTTAAAACCCGGTCAACGAATAGTTTCAGCAAACTACTAATAATAGTATACCTTGGCCACTTAATCTGCGAAAATGAAAATTCGAAGATAGATACCCCCTTAAGTCGGGTATGAGGGTGGTCCGCGCAAAGTTCAATTTCTGACTTAGAGGTCCGCAGACTTCTACGGGTTGGAAATCACTGCTCTAGATGAAAGAGAAATTTTTGTGATTTTAAAAATTTTTGTATTAGGAGTTGTAGAAGGGGTGACAGCATTGAACTAATTTTTTTCACATCATGGTTGAGTGGCTACCAAAATGTTTTATACAAAATTTAAGCTTCAAAAATTTAATGGGACTAACTAAGAAAATTAGTATATTATAAATAACAATAAACATCATGCAACTGACTGATGTTTTTGAAGATCAAGAGCAATCATACTTTTCAAGGAAAATTGAATTTTTGAAAATTTGTGAAATTATGTCATATTGTATGGGAGGGGGTAGAAGGAGTTTAGTAAATCGTGTAATTTCTTCGGTCTTACTAATAATTCTAAATGAGTATGTGTTGCTTAATTTCACCTCGATAAATTCTGTACTTACTGAGAAAATTGAAATTGGCAAAGAGCAGTGTATGGTGGAAGTGTAGGATTCAAATCATATTTTTACTGTAGATTCAATTCATCATAAAAATAATGTGGTCCAAATTTCAGATCAATAACTTTTATACTTTTTGAGAAAATTCGTTCACCGTCGAATTCACCATTTGTTTTTTATGGAGGGGGTAGAAGGTGCGGGGTGATTTAGCCCATTTACGAACTTATCTTTACCTTTTTGTCGAAAATTACTTTTAGCTTTCTAAAGTTAGAGAGCGCAGAGACAGGCAGACGAACGGATATCTGGTTTTGAATTTTTAAACAACGAAACAAAGTTCTGTTCGATCCATTTGCTTCTCTGATCCTTATTTCATAGCGTTACTAACTTGAGAGCAAATTTATAATACTGTTATGGATCTGGAAAAACGCCGATATTTCTCGAAAATATAAGAACAGTATCCCCTACTGTGTAAAACGCCATCTATAATCATCTAGAATAGTCGAGACATACACCCGAATATCCACCACAGAAGCTATAAAGTGCCATCTAGAATCATCTAGAATAGTCGAAAACATCCACGACCGTAGCTTCTAGAAAAAGGGGAAATGGTATAAAACCACGGTAGTTGTCAGCAGCCACGGAGTGAATCAGAGACATCTGAACGCGACGGTAGTAAAAGCGATAGAAAGCGAAATATCGGTAGTGCGTTTTAAGGCGAATTAAGTTAACGTGAAAATTAAGTAAAAAGACTGCGAATAATAAATTATCTATTAGTTTTAAACGAATTGTGTTTTACTTGAAATCGGCGAACCTCTAGCTCGCAACAATTGATGTCAGAAGAGTGGGATTTCAAGGATAAATTCGGGTTAAAAATCGCGAGCGAAATTAAAATTCTCGAACGGATAATTTTGTGAGAGCGAAAAAGTGAAACTAAAATTCTCGAACGGACAGTGAGAATTTTCTGAAATCGAATATTCTCGAGTGTTATAGTGAACAGTGACTTTAATTAGCGAAGTAAAATCGCGGAACTAAAATTCTCGAACGAACAGTGAGAATTTTGTGAAATCGAATAATCTCGAGTGATTTAGTGAGCAGTGACGTAAATTTAAGTGAATTCGAATCGCGGAAAAACTGGAAATAATCGTTAGTGAAAATGCCGCGTTATTTGAAGGACTTAAAAGTAACGGAGCTGAAGGAAGAGCTCAGTAGACGCGAGTTATCTACGACAGGGAGCAAGTCTGAACTTGTCAGCCGTATGATCGAGACACTTGAGGCTGAGGGTGAGGATGCAGATAGTTTTGAGTTCCAAATCGAGGAAACTCGTGCAGAGGAGTGTTCTGATGCATCGAATGCTCTGACACAGTTAATGCAACAAATGATGCACAAATTGGATCAACAATCAGCTGTGACAACGAACATTAATCAGAAATTAGAGCAACAATCAGCTGTGACAACGAACATTAATCAGAAATTAGAGCAACAATCAGCAGACATTAATCACAAATTAGAGCAACATTCAGTGGACATTAAACAACAATCTGCGGACATTAATCAGAAATTAGAGCAACAATCAGCGGACATTAATCAGAAACTAGAGCAACAATCTGCGGACATTAATCAGAAATTAAATCAGACCTCAAAGGACCTCAACCAAAAATTGGAGCTATAAAATAATAAAATAGACACCATGGGTAAGGCAATAGAAGAAAACGTAGAGAAGAAACTTCGAATTCTCGAAGAACAAATTATGGAAAGGATATCCGGGATTGTAGAGGAAGTCGAACGACTAAAAAAGGACTTCGATAACGTGAAAATGACTGGAGTCATCAAGGTAGAACACGTTACGCACAAGGGTTTCGAAGCTCCAATCTTCGATGGACAAACACCGTGGGCTATTTATAAGATCCAATTTGAGGCTGCCGCAAGAAACAATCATTGGAATGATCAGGAACGAGGAACGGCTCTTATATTGGCGTTAAGAGGCCCACCAGCAGAAGTTCTTCAAACGATTCCGCAGGAGCAACAACAAGATTTTTCAACATTAGTCCGGACATTGGATCTTCATTACGGCAGTGACCATATGCGAGAGATCTACAAAATACAGCTATACAACCGAACTCAAAAGAATGGCGAAACACTTCAAGAGCTGGCACGCGATATTGAAAGACTCACACTATTATTGCTTCCTAATGCGCAAACAAAGCAACGCAACGATACAGCTGTTTTCGCATTTAACAATGCTGTACAGGACAGAGAGCTGCAACAGGCGTTGAAACTGGCAGGTAAGAAAACGATTGGCGAAGCCGTAGTATATGGGCTGACGTTCGAAGCTGCCAAGCAAAGCTCGCGGAGCAACTATCGAGTCCGGGAAATAGTAAAAGAGTGTGTGTGTCAGAAAGCAGAGTACACCAAGCGGAGCGAAAGATTTGGTGCCCCCCGATGCTGGAATTGTGGACAGGCAGGACACTTGAGACTCAACTGCCGAAAAGCGACCAACTATTGTTCCGGCTGCGCTGCTAAACAACGAGATCGGGCAGGTAGATCTTGGTCAAGAACTAGTCGTCAGATTTCAAATCTTACACACGGTTTTGATAAAATACGCCGGAGTCGGTCGAAAACCCCAAGTCGGCAAGAGCGATTGCAACAAGAACAATACATCGGGAAAGATCATGGAAGCAAAGATAGGCATTCGAATATGGATCGCGAACGAACGGGTAGAAGTCGTGACGGTCAAATACTTCAGGCGAATAATCGTGACAAGGCCGAACATGAGAAGAGATGTGATCGAGAAGGTCGCGAACGGAAGAATGCGGAACGTGAAAAGAAAAGTAAACGTGCTGCTAAGGAGGAGAAGGAGCGCGACAAGGACATGGAGAAAGAACGCGAACGTGAGAAGGAAAGAGAAGCCAGAAAAATCATTCAGAGGATAACAATGGAATAAGCGAAAACCTCGTACTAAATGAAAGTGGTACATCTCGACCGACTAACAAAGTACCACGGTGCCATTGCGGAAGTGAACGACTCTGTTCGGGTCGAACAGGGACTAAGGAGAGGGTAATGTTATGGATCTGGAAAACCGCCGATATTTCTCGAAAATATAAGAACAGTATCCCCTACTGTGTAAAACGCCATCTATAATCATCTAGAATAGTCGAGACATACACCCGAAAAATCCACCACAGAAGCTATAAAGTGCCATCTAGAATCATCTAGAATAGTCGAAAACATCCACGACCGTAGTTTCTAGAAAAAGGGGAAATGGTATAAAACCACGGTAGCTGTCAGCAGCCACGGAGTGAATCAGAGACATCTGAACGCGACGGTAGTAAAAGCGATAGAAAGCGAAATATCGGTAGTGCGTTTTAAGGTGAATTAAGTTAACGTGAAAATTAAGTAAAAAGACTGCGAATAATAAATTATCTATTAGTTTTAAACGAATTGTGTTTTACTTGAAATCGGCGAACCTCTAGCTCGCAACAATACACTCAGATTTCATTTAGATTATAAATAAGGTGCCAACAAGTTGGGCGCAGCATTATTATTTTTGGGGCAAATTGAGGATGTGTGAAAAGCCAATATGAAGGTTAGAGTGGTTAAGTAAGACTAGGTAAAAGGCGGTTCTAGGGCAGGGCTGCTATCAATTTAACACTTAATTGCGAATACCGATCAATAGCTCCAGTACATATATATAATCAATATTTCTTTCGTTTATTTATGCAATTTTGGGTTTTTATGAGGGGAGGTGGGAGGGGTGATAGTAAGGGTGGGTGGATGTTAATAATTTTTTAATTGCTTGAATCATGACCTATGATGTATAGAATGTCAGTTTCATAGACGAAGTTGCATAAAATTTTCACAAAATTCGATGTGTTTTACATTCATGAAACCAAACATTTTTATGGAAAGGGGTAGAGGAGGTACGGGAAGTAAGTTTTATTTTGTTTCTCTTGTAAGATGTGCTCATATAAAATTTCAAATTCGTAGCATTTAATTTCTTGGTTATTAGTTGATTTATTGAAATTTTTCGAAATCATACTTTTGTATGGGAAGGGCTAGAAGGGCAGACGCCATCTAAAAAACTTTTGACGCGATTTCGTTTCAAATATTTTTAAAAGTTTTTGTGCGAAATTTCAAATTGATAGCTTTCTACAGTAAAGTGAAAATTTATTTCTTAAACATAACAGGAGTACGATTGAGCGTAAAGCCCAATCGTGCGATACTCTAGATGAAAGAGGAGTTTTTGGATCTTAAGAAATTTTGTAGGGGAAGTGGTAGAGGGGGTGATGACATTGAACTAATTTTTTCACAAGACGATAACGTTGCTATCAAAATGTTTTATATAAAATTTAGGATTTGAGTATTTAATAGGTACTAAGAAAATTAGTGTGTTGGATGTAGTGAAATAGTGCAGTTTGTATGGGAGGTGATAGAAGGAGGGGTGAGTTTTTAATGACTTTCCAGAAATAAACAAATCATGCTTTTGACATGTTTTAAATTGCAAATCAGTAGCATTCATACTTTTCAGGAAAATCGACCTTTCATAAAGTTGTGAAATTGTGTCAGATTGTATGGGAGGGGGTAGAAGGAGTGAATGTAATCATCTAATTTTTTTTCGGTCTTACTAACAATTTTAAAAAAATATTTCGTGCACAATTTCAGCTCGATCAATTTTATATGCACTGAGTAAATTGGTTTAGAGCATTTCATGAAAAAGTGCAGTTTGTATGGGAGGTGGTGGAAGGAGGACTTCAATAACTTTTATACAGTAGATTTATATCGTCGTAAAAGTATTATACTCCAAATTTCAGATCAATAGCATTTATATTTTTCGGGCAAAACCGTTTATTGTGAAATCGCGAAATTGTGTCATTTTGTATGGGAGGGGGTAGAAGGGGTCGAGCGTTCACGAACTTGTCCTTAATTTTTTGTTAAAAACGACGTAGACAAAATTTGAACTTTCTAGCTCAACGCGTTCTCAAGCTAGAGAGGACACGGACGGACGGACGGACATCCGGTTTTGAAATTTTTGAGTGATTTTATGAACTTCTGTATCATTCATTTTTTTCTCCGAGTCTTATTTCTTGGCGTTACAAACTTTGTGGCAAATTTATAATACTCTCAAATTTCATCTAGAGTATAAAAATGCCCCCCCCCCCCTTCGGTGCATAACAATTGTGGAAAAAATTATTTTTCTCTATGTTGATATACATAGATGTATCCACATGGGAAATTTAAACTTTGTATCTTTCACCGCTGCTCTAAAAGAATTAATGAAAATTTTCGATATGTTTGCTTCATACCTCCCACCCCTTACACCCCACCACAAAATTAAAGACTTTGTAGTTCAACTGTCTGATAAAATTTGATATCTGTACTCAGTTTGAAGATATAACGGTTTGAAATTTTGATAAATGCACCCATTTTAAAATGCTCTCCATTTTCGCCCCTTACTATTGATATCCAAATGTTATATTTTTCTCGTATTTCGCTCGAATAGCTTAATATATATTTCAAGTTTCAATTACATAGCTTAAGAGATAGTCGAGATATTAATTTCGAAGTTTTTTTCATTGCACTCCCCTGACCCTCCCCCTTAAAATGGATAAAAAAAATTAAACTATTTTTGAAGTTTTTCATCCAAACTCTTCTATATATATGTACGTTGATTTTCAGCTTCCTAGCTAGAACCATGGTTAAGATATTCGAATTCTTAGTTTTCAGTTTTAGCGCTTTCCCCGCTTCCCCTTAACTCCTATACCACCAAAATAGTAGTCCACTTGTGATTCGCAACCATCTACAATCCAACCAAAAATGAACTTTCATCTTGAAGGGCTTGGAAGTTTACATGCGTTGAGCGTACACGAACGGCGGACGGCGCACAGACGGGCGATTTTTTTGCATTTTTAGGTTATTTTGGTCATGAAACGCGAAAAAACCAAATTTCAGGGTAGCAAATTTGTTTTCCAAGTCGATCACAATACTTTTTTATTAAAATAATAAATAAAAATTACAGTGTTAAAAAACATATCCAATTTTACCAATAGCTCGTGAAAATTCTAATAAATTTTTTCCTTATTTTTCTATATTATTCCTTGGTTTGAATTTCAACCAGAATCCTTTCTTTGGTTCAAGCTGAAAACCGGCAGCAGACAGTTTAATCGGTATGGCGGTCTTTGTAGAAGCTTCAAAAGTGAATTCAGACAAAAGGTAAAAAAGGATTGCTTTGGTTTCCATCAGTGCAAATCTCGATCCTGTGAAACGGCAAATTGTTAATCATCAGAACAAATAAGAATAAAGTCGGTACTCACCAATACAATTTCGAGGTCCGACTCCGAACGGAAGATATGTAAATGGTTTGATGTTTGCCTTATTTTCATCGCTAAATCGCTCCGGATCGAATTCATACGGATTGGGATAGTATTCCGGATTATAGTGAATACCAACTATAGGAATCCAAATGTATTCACCAACAGCGATTTCAACTTTTTGACCGGTCGTATTGTCTTTAAGAGTATATGGCTTCGTACAAACACGATCGGTTGCTATTGCGGTCGGCCATTTCCGGAGAGTCTCCGATACAACCATGTCCATGTACTTCATTTTTTGAAGAATTTCATACGATAAGGGTTTTCCGTCTAATTCTGCCCGAACGTCGTCGATTTCCTGAATCAATTTTTTCCTGGATGTCGGGATTTTCCATCAACTCATGCGAACAGAAACACATTAGTGTTGCTGTAGTTTCGAGACCAGCTACGAAAAACAGGAAGCATTGCGCTGCAATATACTCGTCCGACCAATTTCGGCTTACGCCCTTTTGCCCAACTGCTGATTCTTGAGCGGTAGCGAACCCATCCGTAGCATCACCCTTTCCAAGATCGGTGGCCTCTAAGATACCCTTCCTGGCTTGCATCAGTAAATTAATCATATCAGGTCGGACGATTCCATGTTCGCTACGATAGTTCATGGTGTTCAAGACAAGGTCGTTAAAGTAACTCGTAAATGACTTATCGAAAATTTTTATTTTAAACAACTGTAAAACAGATTAAGATTAATAGTGTCATTGATTACAATAGATGCTCGACTTTACCCGCATTACAGGTTCAAAGTTGCTCCATAAAAAGAACTTGAGGGCTACAAGTGCTGAGAAATTTGCACCCTTTCTTCCCATCTTATAGAACTGGTTGTCTTTTTCTGTAAACGAGTCAACTTTAAAGCCAAATGCACACGTCGCAATCACATCGTTTGTGAAACGTGTATAAAATCCTTTCATATCAACTGCATCTAATTCACCAGTTCCTGTTTGACTTCTCAAGTATATGCTCACGGTCTTACCACAATCTTCGATCAAATCGAAAATCAGACGCATTTTGCTCCCAGTGAAAGCCGGACTTAGTGTTGATCGCATATCTCGCCATGTTTGATTTTCCAAAGCGAACAATGAGTTACAGAATAAAGGCTCGTCTGCAGCCTTGAAAATGTTAGAACGATTTACGAAATAATCGAAATCCTTTACGGTAACCTGTTTGATAAGATCAGGATCGTTGATCATCAGTAGCGGATTACGCAGTTCGTACATTCCACTAAATCTGAAATATTTTCATAGGAAAAATGACAAATACTCATAATTGAGCTGATTCCTATTTGACTACAGTTTCAATACAATTATTGCACTGTATGACACAGGTTTTAATTTTGAATATTTCATACTTGATTGATTGAAGGATTTATAATAAATATAATGTAATATAACAAAATATGTGCCAACAAGTCAAATGCAACTTTATTATTCGAGGGACAAGTTAAGGATGCGAGGGAAATCCAATATACATGTTAGGGTTGTATCAAATATGTAAGAATATTGGAATGGGGCTGTTGTCTATTGCAAAGTCAACTGTGATTAAGATCAATAACTCCAGTATAGAGAATCAATATTTTATTCGTTTATTTATGCAATTTTGGTTATGTGTGTGATGTTGAGGGATGGACGTTAGAAAGGGAGGGTGAATGTTGGATATTGTTTAATTGATTGCTTGAACCACGTTCAAAATTCTCCGTATAGAACACGAGTTTCATAGACGAACTAAATTAAAAAGAGTTTATATTCATGAAACCGTAAATTTGTATGGGAGGGGGTAAAAGAGTTAGTGGTATCGCAAAATTTATGATACAGTTTTATTTCATTTGTATTGAAAAGTATTCGTACAAAATTCCAAGTTTGTTACTTTTAATTTTTTGGTATAGAAATTGATCAAAATTATAGTTTTGTATAGGTGGGGGTATCCCCCTACAGAGGGGTAGTCTCCGCAAGTGGGTAGTTGCAGTATGAGGTTTTACCGGTTCATGCAACTATCTTTGGAGAATAGCGACTCCACGGACCTGAGCTAACCATCTCCCTGTGGGATGGGGTGTGTAAAATTCACCCACGGCCAGTCCTGCTTGCCCTAAAAGTGGCAAATGGATACTCACTGGATAATGGGCTTACCACCCGTGATCTTAAATCTAACTGATACGAGAAACGGATATAGCGCCTCGGATATGGACGGATTCTACGGTAACCACTTTGGCATTCGAAAACGGACTAAGATTGGCTTCTGGAACCTTCGAACATTGAATAACGGAGGAAGGTCTGGGGTCACTCGGTTCTTGCACCGCCAATCAATGATCGACAGTAAAATGGAGCACTATAACATCCAAATCTTGGGCTTGAGCGAAGTCAGGTGGACAGGATTAGGAGAAGAACGAACTCCTAGCGGAATCGCCATTCTGTACGTTCGTCTTGAGAGTGAAGCCAAAAATGGCGTGGCGGTCGTCCTTACACCGAGAACGAGAAACATTCTTATCAGCTGGGAACCAATCTTGGATAGGTTCATCGTCGTCAGGCTCAAGACCAGTTTCAGAAACGTCTCAATTCTGCAGTGCTACGCACCAGCTAATACCGCAACTCCTGGTGACAAAGAAGAGTTTTATAGCCAACTGAGTGCCACCTTCGATCGTGTTCCAAGAATTGCTATTTTTATCATATCTGGAGATATGAACGCCCAGGTTGGCACTGACAACACTGGACTAGAACACGTCATTAGGAAGCATGGTGACCCTTGGGTCGAAGCGTCACGACCTTGGATTAAGAGATCCGAAAACGTCGAATTACTTATGGAGTTTTGTAGTACACACTAGAGTCATCTTAAAACATCTTGGGTTTCCCCAAAGGAGAATATGTCTCCTCGATGTGCGAGCGAAACTTGGACCTGACGTGGGGAGCTATCACCACTTGATGGTTGCCTGCTTGAGATTGTGCACAGCATCTATCCGACGACCACGAATTCTTCAAATGAAGCGCAAGCTTAATGTGGATAGACTTAGAGACCCCAACAAAAAGCACGAGTGCAACACCATTCTATACGAAAAGTCATCCACATTGAGCGGACATGGAATGCGCACAAGAAACACGTTTATGCTGCAATTCTAATATCATCAGAAATAAATTACCTAAATATACCTATCTTCATCCGAACAGATTTAGTAGCGGTACTACCAAAGGTAGGAGGAAGCCGGCAGGTGATAATCGCCTCGGCCTACTTTCCAGGGGAGGAGCTAGAGGCTCCACCACAAGGAGTCATGGAGCTGGTAAGTTACAGCAAAAATAACAATATACCAGTTATTCTTGGCTGCGACGCGAACGCTCATCACACGATTTGGGGTAGCAGCAATATAAACAAACGAGGTGAGTCACTCTTAGAATATATTACTACTAACAACCTAGACGTAATAAATAAAGGTAATTCACCAACCTTTATAAATTCAATTAGGCGCAGGAGGTACTGGATCTAACCATTACAAGCCCTTGCCTGGTAAATATGTGCGTGAACTGGCACGTATCAAAGGAAGCCTCACTATCAGATCATAGGCATATCTGTTTTGATGTTGAGACTTCAATTGAATACATTAGACAATACAGAAATCCGAAACGTACCAATTGGAGTCTGTACCAATCAGTCCTAGAATATGAACTAGGAATCGCAGAAGAATCAATAAGCAGCCCAGACTGCATTGATAAAATAGCGAACGAACTCGTAAACAATATTATTAATGCTTACGAACAAAGCTGTCCTGTTAAAAAACATAAAAAAAGAGCCAAACAAACACCTTGGTGGAACGAGGAACTAGCGAAAAAACGTAAGGAAACTAGGAAATTGTTCAACAGAGCAAAGACCTTTGGGAACTGGGACGAATATAGAGAGTCCCTAACCGAATATAACAAAATTCTCAAAAAATTGAAAAAAGAGTCTTGGAGTAGATTCTGTGAAGAAATAGACGATCTCCCAACGGCCTCAAGACTTCGAAAGGTGTTATCAAAAGATACCCCGATAGATATCGGACTTCTAGAGAAACCTGACGGGTCCTCTACCAAAAGCAGTATGGAATCCCTTGAGGTGTTATTGGCAACACACTTCCCAGGCTGCAGAATAATAGACAAAAATGAAGATTTAGAAGCGGAGCAAAGGACATATTGTCAAACTCCGTCCAGCAAAAGCGCTGCTGGTAAAATCTTCACTCCGGAAAAGATCAGATGGGCGATTAACACCTTTAAGCCTTACAAATCAACCGGAGTAGACAAAATATTTCCCGCATTATTGCAGAAGGGGCTAGAGATCTTATTGCCAATAATGATAAGGATCTTTAAAGCCAGTTTTAGTTGGGGATACATCCCCAAAATTTGGAGGAAAGCAAGGGTGGTATCTGTACCGAAGGCAGGCAATCGCCCCATTGATCAGCCTAAGTCATATCGTCCTATAAGCCTAACCTCCTTCTTTGTCAAAACGATGGAGAAATTAGTGGATGCACATTTAAGAACAGGGCCTAACAAGGTTCGTCTTATCACAAATCAACATGCCTATCAAAAGGGAAAATCAACAGAGTCAGCTCTTCACGGTTTGGTAAGACAAATCGAAAAGGCAAAAGACTATAAAGAAATTGCGCTTTGCGCATTCCTAGATATAGAAGAAGCATTTGATAATACTCCCCATGAAGCCATAATAGCGGCAGCTAGGAAAAAAGGTCTGGAAACGGCCACAATTAGATGGATACATGCCATGCTAAGGAGCCGAATGACCACCACGGAACTGGGTGATAGCTCATTGACTGCACAGACTTATAGAGGATGTCCCCAAGGTGGGGTACTATCTCCACTTCTATGGTCAATTGTAGTGGATGAACTCCTGGACCATCTAACGGAACAGGGATATGAGGTTATAGGATATGCCGACGACCTCGTCATTATTATTAGAGACAAGTATGGTTCAATTATATCTGAAAGAATACAATCAGCCTTAGATATGATAATGAACTGGTGCCGGTCTAAGAACTTGAACATCAACCCAAGTAAGACTGAGTTGGTACCATTTACAAACAGAAGGAATATTCATATCACACCCCCTTCAATAAATGGAACAATTATACCCCTTCCAGAAGAGATAAAACATCTAGGAGTTATACTGGATAGCAAACTCAACTGGAACAAACATATAGAATGGACTCATGCCAAAGCTCTAAAGGCATTTTGGGCCTGGAGAAGCTTATTTGGCAGAAAATGGGGACTTAAGCCCAAAATGATTTACTGGTGTTACAGAACAATCATTCTTCCAATAGTCACATACGGATCAACGGTATGGTGGACTAAAACTTTGCAAAGAAAAGCACATCTCACGGTACAAAAAATCCAAAGGCTAGCTTGTCTTGGCATCACAGGTGCGATGAAAACCTGTCCCACAGCGGCAATGGAAATGTTTCTTAACATTCCTCCGATACATCTCCAAATAAAAAGGGAAGCTATCAAAGGGGTGTTACGCTTACAAAGGGAAAACAACTATAAACCAGGGGATTTTAGAGGCCACCTCAAAATCCTAAGTAACCCAAAATGGGAGGCTCTAGCCTCCACTTTGCTGGACGATATGCCGACAAAATATAACTTTGAAACCCCCTTCAAGGTTATTATTGGTGAACGCACGGACTGGCAATCCGCGTCACCTGAAATGACAGAGGGTTCAACCATCTGGTATACAGACGGTTCGTGCACCTCCGAGGGGACGGGAGCTGGAGTCAAGGGACCTAACTTCTCGGTTTCAAAATCAATCGGCAAAGAAGCCACAATCTTCCAGGCTGAACTAATGACAATCGAGCTATGCATCCAAGAGAACATAAGGAGAGCTCATCGCAACAAACCAATTTATATCCTATCGGATAGTCAGGCAGTTCTAAAAGCCTTATCATCCAACAAACATGGATCGAAGCTAGTTTGGGACTGCCTTCAAGACCTAATCATCCTGGGGAAAAGGAATGATGTAACCTTAATGTGGGTGCCAGGACACTTGGGAATTGAGGGAAATAAGGAGGCCGATCGCTTAGCAAAAAAAGGCGCGGAAGAAAACTTAATTGGCCCAGAACCTTTCTGCGGAAAACCAAAAGGGTTTCTTAACTCCTCAATTAAGAAGTGGGTTCATGAAGAACATATAATCCACTGGAATAGACTTCCTGGTTTATCAACCTCGAAAAAATTAATCCTACCACATAAAAACAAAGTGGAGGATATCCTGAGATTCAGCAAAAGGGATATCAATACTCTAATCGGGCTAATTACGGGGCACAGTGGAGTAAACCATCACCTCAAAAAAATGGGCTTAGCTGAAACTGACATATGTCGTCTCTGTCTCGAAGACTCAGAAACGACAATACATATCCTATGCCACTGTGAAGCAATGGCAAGGAGCAGACTCAAGATTCATGGGAAGGGCATCCTTTCCACCGAGGAACTAGCTCCCTCACTTATACTCAAATTAGCTAAAGCTACTGGGATATGGTAGGGTAAAGGGGCAATTATCGTACAATAGGTCGGAAAGACCGCAGTGCACTCACTTAGTCCCCTAACTTAAATAATAATAATAATAACGCGTTTATAACTATTGCTGAAGAATCTGTGGGATATGTGCAAAGCGGTGTGAAACCTGGGATGTCGCAAGACACATGGGACAAGCTTGGCGATCGGAAAACAAGCCAAATTGGCAATCATCTCTCAACTCGATGTCAACCAAGGAACACCTGACTTGAGACAGAACTACCGCAATGCTCACATACAGCTCACAAATGCTGTTAGATGCGACAAAAGAAATGCCATAGAAGTTCGACCAATAAGGCAGAATCTGCGGCTTACCTTTGAGATATGGGTTCACTATTTAAAATTATGAAACAGTTGACGAACAGGAATTTTACTACCAACCACCTAGTGGGAGATGTCAACGGAGCTCTCCTTAATATGAGTGAACAACAGTTGCGGCGATGGAAGGAACATTTCTCTAATATTTTAAACATCTTGTTAGAGGAAGATATTCCAGAAACAGAACAACTACCAAACATCCAACCACAACAATCCTCTCCTCTAGTTTCCGCCATTCGGTCAATGACGAGAAGGAAAGCCCCATGTATAGACGGACTAACTACCGAACTCCTCAAAGCGGAAATAACAGCCGATACACTCCACCCACTCTTTACTGAGGTGTGAAATGAAGAAAGATAGCCGACCAAGTGGAAGGAAGGCGTCATTGTGAAAATTCAGATGAATGGCGACCTTCGGGATTGTGGTAATTGGCGTGGTATACATTATGACCATAAAGTACAGAGAATTTGTAATTAAAATTAGTCTGGGAAATGATATTTCAAATTTTTTTTTTGTAAGCAATTGAGACTTTCCATAATTATTATTCCAAAAATCAACGCGGTTGTTAATCAGTTTGTTTACAGCAGCTGGTTGAATGGGTACATTTCAGGAAAAAATGGAACAAAGAGTTGGTCTCAAATTTTGTGTTTCCAACCAAATTTCGTGTGCGGAGTCGTTGGGAATGTTTGAAAAGGCTAACGGTGATTTAGTAATATGAAAAACACGAGCCTTTGAGTAGTTCAATGCCTTTAAGGACAGTCGAGAGATCCTTGAAGATATGCGTCGTTCTGGACGACCTCCGGCCTCTTCAACTGATGAAAACATTCAAAAAGTGAAGGAAATGGTGCTCAAAAATCGTCATACCAGTGCCAGTAAGATAGCAGAAGAGCTCAGCATTTCTCGCGAGTCCGTTTGTTTGAGTTTGATGGATAATTTGGCCATGAAACGCGTACTTTCCCGACTGTTTACAATAAAGCTAAATTTTCTCAAAAAAAAGTACCGTGAACAGGTCACTTTTGACATCCTTGATCGTGCGAATTCTGATCCCGCATTCATGGACCGCATCATAACTATGAGACATGGGTCTAAGAGTCTGACATGCAAACCAGTCAACAATCATCGGAATGGAAGAAAAAACTGAGCCAAAACCGAAAAAACCACGCCAAACTGCTTAAAAATCAAGACGATGCTCATTGCTTTTTTCGATATTCGAGGCTTGATCCATCATGAATTTATTCCGGAGGGACAGGAGTATTATTTGACCATACGTTTGTGTGAGCAAATCTGTAAAAAACGGCCGGAACTTTGGACCGAGAATTCGTGGATTTTCCACGATGAAAATGCGCCATCGCATTGGGTCTCAATTGTGACCGAATTTGATGCCAAAAAACCAACGAATTTCATCAATTAACCACCGTATTCACCAGATTTCACTCCGTGTGACTTTTTCCTATCCTCAAAACTAAAATTTTGAAATATCATGTCCCAGACTAATTTTAATTACAAATTCTCGGTACTTTATAGTCACAATGTATGTCTACTTACTGCCATATCGAAAATCATGGCTAAGGTAATTCTCCATAGGATTAGTGCTGTCGTGGAGGGCACTCTTGAAGTTTATCAGGCTGGATTTCATAAACGGTCGTCTTGTACCGACGACACAAATACCCTACGGATAAATATTGAAGCAGTCCGCCGAAATTGATTCGCCAATACATCACATGGTTTTGGACTTCGAGAAGGCTTTCGACAGCGTTAAGCGAGATTACATATGGAATGCTTTGCGTAGGAGAGGTGTTCCAGATAATTTCATAGCTATGATTAAAGAATCCTACGAAGACGCAAGGTGTCGCGTCTTACATAGAAGAGAAATGTCCTGTGTGAATGGCTGTTAGACAAGGCTGCATTTTATCACCAGCCCTGTTTCTGGTGGTAATAAATGACATCTTGAAAGCTGCACTGGAAGGTGGGAAGATAAAAGTCTTCAATGGAGACTATTTAACATCTTAAGTCACCTTGATTATGATGATGGCGTGTGTTTGCTTGAACATATCCGTTCGAACTTCAAATCAAATGTTTGCTCGTTGCATTCTAAATGTAAATAAATGAAAATAAATGTGCGTGAAACCAAATACATGCATTCGGGTTCGAACACAAGCACACCGATTGTTCTTAACGGACAAGATGTGGAAGAGCTGCAAAATCTTTATTATCTCGGCAGCATTGTCAGCATGGACGGTGGAGCCGAAAAGGATAATGAGGCACGTCTAAATAAAGCTCGTCAGGCCTTCGGTATACTTTCTCTTTTCTAAAGGTTAAGAGAGATCTCCCTTCACCCGAAGCTGCCAATTTTTGACACATGCGTAAAATTCGTGTTGTTATGTGATTGTACTACCTGGAAAGTGACCATTCAACTTACCAAGAAACTACAGACTTTCGTGAACCAATGCCTCCGATGCATTTTAGGAATATTCTGGCCAGAAGTGATCTCCAACGCCGAGCCTTGGAGTACAAACGGACAAACTAAAACAGGTATTGAGAATCAAAGGCGGAAGTGGCAGTGGATCGGTCATACTTTGAGGAAACCAGAGGGAAACATCGCCAAACAGGCTCTGGATTATAATCCTCAAGGAGTCGGGTTGGTCAACCATGTAACACATGGAAGCGAGCAATTGAGCACGAGGCCAGAGGAATAAACAAGCCCTGGCAAGATATTAAGGCCGATGCTCAGGATCAAAAATTGAGATGCAACTTTGTTTTAAATTCTTTTAAAAGAATTCGTAATTTTTAAGTTGATGGCTTTTATTGTGTTGGTGATAATTAATTTTTTAGGTAATACTTTTGGGTGGGAGTAGAAGTGGTAAAGGTATTCGAGCAGCTGATACCTCGAACTTTTATGTAAATGAATTTCGTAAAGTTTTCAAGTTTCTAGCTCAACACTTCAATCAAAAATTTTGCATGTATATAGGTAGATGACATCTCATGTTTGTGGACTTCGAGAAGGCGTTCGACAGCGTTAAGCGAGATTACATATGGAATGCTTTGCGTAGGAGAGGTATTCCAGATAAGGTCATAGCAATGATTAAAGAATCCTACGAAGATGCAAGGTGTCGCGTCTTGCATAGAGGAGAGCTGTCCGAGAGCTTCCCTGTGCGAACGGGTGTCAGACAAGGCTGCATATTATCACCAGCCCTGTTTCTGTTGGTAATAAATGACATCTTGAAAGCTGCACTGGAAGGTGGGGAAGGTAAAGGTCTTCAATGGAGACTATTCAACATCTTAAGTCACCTTGATTATGCTGATGACGTGAGTTTGCTTGTACATAACCGTTCGGACTTAGAGTCAAATGTTCGCTCGTTGCATTCTAAATGCAAAGAGGCGGGACTGAAAATAAATGTGTGTAAAACCAAGTACATGCACATGGGTTCGAACGCAAGCACACCGAATGTTCTTAACGGACAGGATGTGGAAGAAGTGCAAGATTTTTGCTATCTTGGAAGCATTGTCACCATGGACGGCGGAGCCGAAAAGGATGTTGAGGCTCGGCTAAATAAAGCTCGTCAGGCCTTCGGTATCCTTTCCCCTTTCTGGAGGTTAAGAGAGATCTCCCTTCGCACGAAGCTGCGAGTTTTTGATGCATGCGTCAAATCCGTGTTGTTATATGGTTGTACTACGTGAAAAGTGACCGTTCGACTTACCAAGAAACTACAGACTTTCGTAAACCAATGCCTCCGGCGCATTTTAGGAATATTCTGTCCAGAAGTTATCTCCAACGACGAACTTTGGAGTACAACTGGCCAGACTAAAATAGGTATTGATATTCAGCGGCGGAAGTGGCAGTGGATCGGTCATACTTTGAGGAAACCAGAGCGAAACATCGCAAAACAGGCTCTTGATTATAACCCTCAAGAAAGACGTCGGGTTGGTCGACGATGTAACACATGGAAGCGAGCAGTTGAGCAGGAGGCCAGAGGAATAAACAAGTCCTGGCAACAGCTTAAAGCCGATGCTCAGGATCGCGCCTTGTGGAAGAGAGTTGTTTCTGTCCTATGCCCCTATAGGGGGTCTTAACAGGAGTTTGATTTGATTGATAGATATATACATATATGCATACATATACATATTTTCAATACCCTTAAAGCAAGTTGAGCAGGTGAGAGCCGCGCTACGGTTCAAATTATTATTATACTCTAGATGAAATCTGAGAGTATTTTAAGTTTGCTCTAAAGTTTGTAACGCCAAGAAATAAGGCTCGGAGAAAGAAATGAATGATACAGAATTTAATACTATCACTCAAAAATCTGAAAACCGGATGTCCGTCCGTCCGTCCGTTCGTTCTCTGCCTTGAGATCGCGTTGAGGTAGAAAGCTCAAATTTCATACACGGCGTTTTTGATAAAAAATTAAGGTCAAGTTCATAAACGGGCCAAATCACTCGACCCCTTCCACCCCCTCCCATACAAAATGACACAATTGTGCAATTTGACAATAAACGGATTTGCTCGTAAAGTATAAAAGATATTGGCCTGAAATTTGGAATATATTAATTTTATGATAATGTCAATCAACCGCATAAAAATTATGCGTGTCCTCCCCCTCCTTCTACAACCCCTCATACAAACTGTACTTGTCATGAACTACTCTAAGCAAATTTACTCAGTGCGTATAAAATTTAGCGGGCTGAAATTGTGCACTAAATATTTATTTAAAATTGTTAGTAAGGCCAAAAAAAAAATTAAACGATTAGCATCACCCCTCCTACCCCCTCCCATACAAAATGACACAGTTTCGCAATTCGGCAAATGGATTTACTCGAAAAGTATAAAAGCTATTAGTCTGAATTTTGGGATATATGACTTTCATAATGATTTCAATTTATAGTAGAAAAATTATTTGCGTCCTCACTCTCCTTCCACCCCCTCCCATAAAAACTACAGTTTTTCATGAAATGCTCTAAGCCGATTTTCTCAGAACATATAACATTTATCGAGCTCACATTTTGTAATAAATACTTATTTAGCATTATCACTAAGATCAGAAAAAAATATTTGATTAGCTTCACTGCTTATACCCCTTCCCATTCAATATGAAACAGTTTCACAACTTCACAAAAATCAATTTTCTTGAATGTTACTAGTCTAAAATTTAAGAGATGTCAATTTTATGATATTCTTAGTTATTTCTGATAAAATCACTTAAATCCCCCCACTCTTTCTACCACCTCCCATACAAACTGCACATTTTCACTAAATCTAACTCACTAATTTTCTCAGCTCCTATTCAATTTTTGGAGTAAGCATTTTGTATAAAACATTTTTATAGCTACTCTAGCATGATGGGGAAAAAATTAGTTCAATGTTATCACCTCTTCTAACACTCCCCATACAAAATTTCTTGGGATCACAAAAAATTCTATTTCATCTAGTGTATCGTAAGACTGCGCTTTACGCGCAATCGTAGCCCTGTTATGTTTTTTTTCTCTATGTATATCCTACAAAATTTTAACTTTGTATCTTTTATCAGAACACTAAAAAACTAACTCAAAATTTTCGACACTTTTGCCATCACTTCCCTTCCCTTACACCCCAAACTTAAAAAAAGTGCTATATTAAAGTTTAAGATCATGTAGCTCAACAATCTGATAAAATCTCAACGTGATATCTGCATTAAATTTTGAGATATAACGATTTGAAATTATGGAAGTGCACGATTTTCTAAATGCCCCCATTTCCACCCGCTACTGATATGCCCCGATTTTGTATTTTTGTCACGTTTCGCTATTGTAGCTCAGTTTATGTATGTTCCAAGTTCCAACTACATAGCTTGAGACCACCAATCTACATATAATCCACCCAAAAATGAACTATCTTCAAGAATTTATGAGTTATTGTGCGCAGAGATTTTTTTTACGGATTTTTTGGCTTATTTAGTCATGAAACGCGAAAAAAAAAATTTAGAGAGCTAATTTTTTTCACGCATCCTAACTAACCTAAAATTAAAAATTTCTATCCACTCTGCCATTTATAAATGCTCGCTTCAGCGAAGATGGACCGTACCAATTTTTATGAGCAAAATTAACTGATGACCTTCAGATACATTAAATTCTATGTATGAAATTTTACAAGCGTCCGTAACAAAAACGAAAGTGGGTGGGATATGAATTTTCAATACCAATCAAATAATAAATTACTTAAAGTAAGATGGACCGTTTCTTCACCAGTCTTTATGAGTGAAATTAACTGATGGCCTTCAGTAACATTAAATTCTGTTTGGTATTCTACGTGCGTCCAATTCAAAAAAGAAAAATGGGCGGGATCTCAATTTTTTTTTCGTAAACAAACCATACCAACTGCAAACCATACCAACAATACTAGTGTAATAAGTAATCTAGATGTATCCTAATAAAAATAAATAGCAGAGTAGGAATTATTTTAAAACACTGCGTATAACAACGTACAATAGGTCCAGATAGTAGCACGCGTTAGTGTATACATTCCATCATAGTTTTATCATGCAGTATTGTTCGCTTTGATTACTAAAATCTACGAACGATAGTTATGAGAAATTAACCGTGACCGTGAACATGAACATCAATTACAAGTTTTTCTTTAACAAACAAAAACATACTCAAAATCTGTATATTTCACTCACTTATGATCCTTAAACTTGAGATAAATTCGTTTAAAAACTTCAAACATGGATTCGGTTTGGAAAATGATTCCTGTGAAATTTCCGAATAGAGGAATCGGCTGTTCGAATTCGACATTTTTCTTAGTGAAGAAATCGTAGGTTGATGTGGACCATTTGTACGCGACGTAAATCACGATTCCTGTCAGGAGCGTCCATTGGGACCAGAGAGCTGACAACAAACACATAAAAACCATCGCGAATGCTTGCTTTTAGCACAAGTTTTAATTTAAATAAATTTTTTTTTTTTAATTAAAGCGCCCCGAATTCGACTAAATTCCGACAACAACTGCCAGAGTCGATCACATCCCTGTAGCTTTTATAGAAACAAAGCTTTTCTCGATTGTTGGATTATTTTTCGCTTTTATTTATCATTCCTATAGCGATAGTTTCGGTTTCAGATTATTGAAATGTTTTTAAGGGTAAGATTTTCGTATTTGGGCTTTATTCAAAGTGTCATTTCTCTGCTGAGTCCTTTGCCAAAATGATCAGTTCAATAAAGGTCACTCAAATATTTATTAGGAACAAAATTAATCCCTTTTGAGTATGAAAAACGAAAATATCTTCAAAAGAGCTCGTTCTTAGCATACTATCAAAATTCTTTATTTATGTAACAAATAAGTACCTACAAAAAATAACAATGTAAAAAACATAACAATTTTTTGCAATAACTCATAAAAATTCCAATGACTATTTTCAATTTCTTGGTTTGAATTTCAACCAGAATCCTTTTTTCGGCTTAAGTTGAAAACCGGCAGCAGACAGTTTAATCGGTATGGCGGTCTTTGCAGAAGCTTCAAAGGTGAATTCGGACAAAAGATAAAAAAGGATTGCTTTGGTTTCCATCAGTGCAAATCTCGATCCTGTAAAACAGAAAATTATTAATCAATAGAAAAAAATAAACATAACAGGGCTACGATTGCGCGTAAAGCGCAATCTTACGATACTCTAGATGAAATAGAATTTTTTGTGATCCCAAGAAATTTTGTATGGGGAGTGTTAGAAGGGGTGATAGCATTGAACTAATTTTTTCCCCATCATGCTAATGTGGCTATAAAAACATTTTATACAAAATGCTCACTCCAAAAATTGAAAAGGAGCTGAGAAAATTAATGTGTTAGATTTAGTGAAAATGTGCAGTTTGTATGGGAGGTGGTAGAAAGAGTGGGGGGATTTTAGTGATTTTTTTCAGAAATAACTAAGAATATCATAAAATTGACATCTCTTAAATTTTAGATGAATAACATTCATACTTTTCAAGAAAATAGATTTTTTGTGAAGTTGGGAAACTGTGTCATATTGTATGGGAGGGGGTAGAAGGGGAAAAGCTAATCAAAAAATTTTTTTCTGATCTTAGTGATAATACTAATTAAGTACTTATTACAGAATATGAGCTCGATAAATATTATATGTTCTGAGAAAATTGTCTTAGAGCATTTCATGAAAAAGTGTAGTTTGTATGGGAGGGGGTGGAAGGAGAGAAAAGATGCTGATAATTTTTCTACTGTAGATTTATATCATTATTAAAGTGATATATCCCAAAATTCAGACTGATAGCTTTTATACTTTTCGATTAAATCCATTTACTGTCAAATTGCGAAATTGGGTCATTTTGTATGGGAGGGGGTTGAAGGGGTGAAGCCAATCGTCTAATTTTTTTTTGGTCTCACTAACAATTTTAAATAAATATATGGTGCACAATTTCAGCCTGCTAAATTTTATACACACTGAGTAAATTGGCTTATAGTAATTCATGACAAGTACAGTTTGTATGGGAGGTGGTAGAAGGAAGGGGAGGACACGCAAAAGTTTTGTACGGTAGATTGATATTATCAGAAAAGTAATATATTTCAAATTTCAGGCCAATAGCTTTTATACTTTTCGAGCAAATCCGTTAATTGTCAAATTGCGCAATTGTGTCATTTTGTATGGGAGGGGGTAGAAGGGGTGGAGCGATTTGGCCCGTTCACGAACTTGACCTTACTTTTTTGTTAAAAACGACGTGTACAAAATTTGAACTTTCTAGCTCAACGCGTTCTCAAGCTAGAGAGCGAACAGACGGACGGACGGACGGACGGACGGACGGACGGACAGACGGACATCCGGTTTTGAGATTTTTGAGTGATAATATTAACTTCTGTATCATTCATTTTTTTCTCCAAGCCTTATTTCTTGGCGTTACAAACCTTAGAGCAAACTTATAATACTCTCAGATTCCATCTAGAGTATAATAATAAATTAGAAACTCACCAATACAATTTCGGGGACCAGCTCCGAACGGAAGATAAGTAAATGGTTTAATATTTCCCTTATTTTCATCGCTAAATCGCTCCGGATCGAATTTATTCGGATTGGGATAGTATTCCGGATTATAATGGATACCAACGATAGGAATCCAAATGTATTCACCAACAGCGATTTCAACTTTTTGACCAGTCGTATTGTCTTTAAGAGTATATGGCTTCGCACAAACACGATCGGTTGCTATTGCGGCCGGCCATTTCCGAAGAGTCTCCGATACAACCATATCCATGTATTTCATTTTTTGAAGAATTTCGTACGTTAAGGGCTTTCCGTCCAATTCTGCCCGAACATCGTCGATTTCTTGAATTAATTTCTCCTGAATGTCGGGATTTTCCATCAATTCATGCGAACAGAAACACATCAGAGTTGCTGTAGTTTCGAAACCAGCTACGAAAAACAGGAAGCATTGTGCTACAATATGCTCGTCCGACCAATTTCGGCTTACGCCCTTTTGCCCAACTGCTGATTCTTGAGCGGTAGCGAACCCATCCGTAGCATCACCCTTTCCAAGATCGGTGGCCTCCAAGATACCCTTCCGGGCTTGCATCAGCAAATTGATCATATCAGGTCGAACGATTCCATGTTCGCTACGATAGTTCATGGTCTTCAAGACAAGGTCGCTAAAATAACTCGTAAATGACTTGTCGAAAAGTGGTATTTTAAGCAACTGTTAAAAAGATTAAGATTAATTATATCATTAATTATAATAGTTTCTCAACGTTACCCTCATTACAGCTGGAAAGTTGCTCCATAAAAAGAATTTGAGGGAAACGATTCCTGAAAAATTTGTTGCTTTACTTCCCATCTTGTAGAACTGATTGTCTTTTTCTGTTAGCGAATTAATCTTAAGGCCAAATGCACACGTCGCAATCACATCGTTTGTGAAACGTGTAAAAAATTCTTTAACATCAACTTCGTCTAATTCACCAGTTCCTGCCTGACTTTTTAAGTGTTTGCCCACGGTTTTACCACACTCTTCGATTAATTCGAACATCTGTCGCATTTTGCTACCGGTAAAGGCCGGACTCAATGTTGCGCGCATATCCTTCCATATTTGATTTTCCAAAACGAACAAGGAGTTACCAAATAAAGGCTCGTCCGCAGCCTTGAAAAGGACACGATGATTGAGGAAATAGTCGAAATCCTTTACAGTAACCTGTTTGATTAGATCAGGATCGTTGATCATCAGTAGCGGATTTCGATTTTCGTATATTCCACTAAATCTGAAAAGGAAGAATATCATTCATTTGGGCTCATTTTAATATTACAACAGTTTTAATAGTATATTATATTAATATTACTTCGTATTTTGAAAAAATTATTAAAAAAAATTACACTTGATTGAATGAAGGACTTATTATAACATAAAAACACAGCAAGGATAGTTAAACCGACCCTAATAAACAGAATGTAGATTAGTGGGTAGCGGCCTACAATGCGAAAGTCGTAAGCTCAAATCCCGGTCTGGTATCTGGACTACCTTAATCTGCGAAAATGAAAAATCTTAGATAGAGGATTGGGCGAAGAGCTAACAACCCTTCCAAAATATCAAATAAAAAAGATAAAGATCCTAAAGATCAGGAGGCCAAGGCCCGATTTGGATTGTTGCGCGATTGAAGAATAAGAAGTAAAAAGGGTTAAATCAAGCTTATTTAGTGTCCTGCACTAAATTTATTTCTTACTGAAAATTTTTCTTTCTTTTGACTTTAATCGCGAATCGTATCTAGCTCTAAGTCTGTTCGTAGCCTGATCGCGATTCGCTCGCTCATATTCGCCTAATAAATAGGTAGCAAGCAGCGAGCCAACTACTTAACGACTGTGCGCGACATAGCTCATAGACAAGAAGATATATAAAATCTAGGGTGGTAGCGTCCCCCTGCCCCTTCCGGTTGCCACTCCTCTGTACGGAGCCCAATAAATCAGGAAGTCCGAGATGGTGGCATAGTTTTAGTAAGGAAAAACAGCACTACTCAGCTGCCTCAGTGGAAACAATAATATTCTGTACTAATGTTATTTAAGTATCCGTATTGGATATTTAAATTGTTTTGCTAACTTTATATTGAAATAAATTGCAAAAAATGTAATTTCTTAAAATTCAAGTTGTTTTCAATTTGAAAATGCCACAGCAAAAAATTCAGTTAGGTAAAAGTATAATGTATGAATTTAACAAATAGGTACGCATAACGCCTATCAGCCATACTTGTACGTCGTGCGTTACTCATACCTACCTACATTGTGACCATAAAGTAAGGGCACTTTGCAAATAAAATTACTCTGGGGAATGATATTTGAAAATTTTTTTTGGTAAGCAGGTAGGACTGCCCTGAATTATTATCCCAAAAATCAGCGCGGTCTGTTAATCAGTTTGTTTATAGCAGCTGCTTGTACACCTCAGTAGTTCACGGCGATTTTTAAGATGAATAAAAATATGGAACAAAAATTTGTCTCAAATTTTGTATTTCCAACCAAATTTCGTGCACGGCCTTGCCCCAAAAAGTAAATAATATTTCAAAAAAAATTTTAGAATTCACTCGAACCGGTTTGCTGCACAGCACTACTACGCTACGCCATCTGTTCGCATCATTTCATCATCATTCGCCAGTAGGTGCAGTTCTTGTTCCACCGGACGTATACAATTTATTAAATAAATTTGTGATTTTGTGAATCTGTAAAATTGTGAATGTAAAATAAGTGGAACGTACTAAAGAAAGGCTCTAAGTCAAATAAATATGACTGAATTCATCAACAAGTCAAATCTCTTGGAACTTGTGATCAACTGTCGTGATTTATGTATGCGAATTGCTGCTACTGCGACACTTACTTTCATCCAACGCATATTCAAAAGGTAAAAAATGCAAACGCTCACAACTATCAAGTCTAGAAATTTTGGATTCTTTCATCTTACTTATTAGGGCAAACAAAAATTTTACGATATTTAGTTCAGATATGTGTATTAATGTAATTTGTTCCTAGGACGATTCATTACTAACAGAGAAAATTGATGAGCGAAGGAGACTATCGGAGCAATGCAAAGAAACCTTACAGCCATTTGCCTTAGTCGGTCCTTTATATGGTAAGTTAAAGAGTACATAGTTAAGAAAAAAATGTAATGTTACATATTTTATTTCCAACTACCATCAAATATTCGTAAGTAGTTTTAAACGATACAATCTACAATTAGAAACTCCACATTCTGCAATTGATGAATGCTTCAAGAGGTTTTCTGCATTACAAGCTGAATACCCGAAACGTTGTCACGTCATATGGTTATTCATTCAACAATTCATATACGAAATTCATACAGAACATGATAAACAGTATACTACGTTAAATGCTTTAATATCCGAATTACAACAGCAAGATGGATTATGTAAAAATGTGTCTTAAGTTTCTTGGATGCTGATGTTCTTCTTGTTTAGTGGTTTTTTTCAACTACTTTTCCCAATTTTTCAAGATAAATGTGAACTTTTGGCTAAGCTGGGCCGAGCTAGTAATAATTTGCAATGTCTTAAAGTACATTTTACAATAAAGAAATATCGAATTAATCCGTCGAAAATGATAAATTTTCGAGATTTATTTTTTCTGTACAGCAAATTAAAGTATAAAACATTGCTTCATAAGCATGAATTGAATTTTGTAATTGTTTAAGTACTGTTTTTTTTTAATAGTACTAAGAATATAATTAATTTTAGGTTCCTGTAATTTCGTTTATTTAATACTAGCGATCGCCTGCGACTTTGTCCGCAGAAGAATCGCAAAATAAGCAATTTTTGAGAATGTAGTTAGTAATATGTACATTATGTGAGATATATAATCTGTTTAGTTAAATGACTCTTTGTATTTTGTTGAAATCATATTTTATTAAGAAATAAACCACGATACTCGTATTTGTAAGTGACAGGCTCGTGATCAAATCAATCCCGTGATTTGAGATCATATAAGTATGGAAGAGCGTTAAGGATATGTGAATAGTTGTAGCTTGTGTTAAAAAGACCAAATAAAATAATGTTAAGCTTAAAACCATAACAGGACTACAATTGTGCGTAAAACCCAATCATATGATACTATATGTAGGTGAAATCGAAATTGTTGTGATCTTAAGAAATTTTGTATAGGGAGTGATAGAAAGGGTACAGTACTGAAATAATTTATTTCACATCATGCAAGAGTAGCTATAAAAATGTAACAAATGTAAGCTTGAAAAATTGAATAGCTACTGAGAAACTTAGTGCATTGGATTTAATGAAATTGTGCAATTTGTATGGGAGGTGGTAGAAGGAGTGGGGGTTTTTGCTCGTTCACACTTTTGAAGAAAATCGAATTTTTGAAAAGTTGTGAATTGTGTCACATTGTATGGTAGGGGGTAGAAGGAGTGAAGCTAATCGGTTAATTTTTTACTGATATTAATAACATAGTTTATTAAGGATTTGATACAAAATTTCAGCTCGATAAAAGTTATACGTATTGAGAAAATTGGGGTAGAGTTTTTCATGAAAAAGTGCAGATTGTATGGGAGGTGGTGGAAGGAGTGAGGGGTTCTTAGTAGTTTTTTGAGAAACTACTACAATCATCATACAGTTGATATATTTTAAATTTCCGATCAGTAACATTCACACTTTCCAAGAAAATCGAATTTTGAAAAGTCGTAGAATCGTGTCACATTGTACGGGAGGGGGTAGAAGGAGTGAAGCTAATCGATTAATTTTTCCCGATATTTATAATAATGCCAATTAAGTATTCGGTACAAAATTTTAGCTCGATGGAAGTTATACGTACTGAGAAAATTTATGTATAGTATTTAATGAAAAAGTGTAGTTTGTATGGGAGGGGGTGGAAGGAGTGAAGGAATCCAAATAATTTCTAAGCAAAAACATTGCATTTGTAATAGAATTAATATATTTCAAACTTCAAATTAATAGTTCTTATAGTTTCGAAAAAAATCGATTATTACATATTTTTGAAAATGTGTCACTTTGTATGGGAGGGGGTAGAAGACGTGAGGGGAGTGACATAAAACCGAAAGCAGATTACATCTTGGAGCATATCTAATAAACTGTGAAAGTTTCGTTACAATCGGTTCAGCCGTTTTTGCGTGAAAGCCGGACAGACAGACAGACAGAGAAGAATTTTAAAAACGCGTTTTTCTGCTTAGTTGTTTCTAAAATAAAGCATAAAACTTATAGCCATTTCTAAACAAATAACAGACAGAAACTACAATTATATTTATATAGATACAAATTATAATAAATCTTATTAACAACATTTATGTGATCCTTTTCCCCATCGATAAATAACCGCTAAAAGTTGAAAAACTTTCATTAAAAACCATAGCTTTTCTGTAAAATTTGCGAAAAAATAAAAGAATTATTATTTGACAAAATCAAGCATACGACTGCTCCTCAATCAGTTTATATATCTTTTCCGTGTTTTTTAGGATATTTTTCGTACTGAATTCGGATGGTTTATAGGAATTTGCCACTGTTTAAGCCAAAAATGTTGCTTTCTATGCCGCTAAATTTATGGAGGAGCCTTTTTTTTTCCACATATGTACCTAAGAAATAAAGTCGTAAGTATTATGTGAACAGTCCTAAAATGCCTAATTTTTTTCTCCTAGTTACCGTAAAATTATAGCTATCCCAAAATCTATCAAAAAAATTACAAAGAATCCCCGAAAATTAGCAATACTCGATCCTTTTCATTCCATTTTTTCAGGCGTGTAGCGCCCCGTTCCACCACGATGCAGTGCGTAATTTATCCACTAGACGATTTAGTCGAAATGTAATGTACTGTACACGACTGTAGTGCGAACGATTTTTGGCCAGTTGGTAGTCGTCTAGTAACTAAATTACTCGCCTCTCGACTAAATCACTAGCCTAGAACTAGGCTCAAGGCACAATTGAAATTTTCCCTGTTACATGAACTTTAAACACACATCCGTCGGTTACTGTTTCAATCAAAACAGTCGTTGATGTAGATTCAACGCATGATTTAAATTCCATAAAAAATATCGAAAGATTGATGGGGAAGATGTTGAAATAGTGCCAAAATACTAGTCGATTACATACATAAATAACGTTCCTACAAGACTTTGAATTTATTTTATTTGTGTAGAAATTACACAAACGAAGAATAGGGGTTAAAGCTTCGATCCACTTTAGGACAAAATTTTACATGACTGACATCAGTTAGCAGCGCTTGCGGGAAACTTTTTATACACGTGCATTGAGTGCAAAAGTTTGTTTTAATTTTCAAAAACTAACTAGGAACTGTCAAACATCAAATCTAACACTAACAAACAAATAACAAACGAATGATATTTGATATTTTGTTTACTTAGCGCACACAACAAAATTACAAATCTTTTAAAAACATAATTACTTTATTATTTTAATAATAAAGTATTGTGATCGACTTGAAAAAAAAAATTGGATACCCTGAAATTTTGTTTTTTCGCGTTTCATGGCTAAAATAGCCTAAAAATGCAAAAAAAAAATCCGTCTGCTTGTACGCCGTCCGCCGTACGCCGGTGTGTACGCTCAGCGCACATTAACTCCCAAACCCTTCAAGATAGAAAGTTCATTTTTGGAGGGATTGTAGATAGTTGCGGATCTCAGGCGGACACCCATTTTGGGGGAGTGTAAGGGGTTAGGGGAGGCGGTGGTAGCACTTAAGCCGAACACTAAGAATTCAAATATCTCAAACATGGTTACAGCTAGGAAGCTAAAAATCGATACACATATAAAAGGGTATTTGGGAGAGGGGGGGGGGGGGGGGGGAAACCAATTGTCGGCCGAATTTTTCTTTCAAATGATATATCTTCGAAATTACTTAGCATACAAAATTTATATTTTTAGACCATCAAGGTGGCATATAGATCCACTGGAATCAGCTTACATAGAGGCTAATTATTGTAAGGGGGAGGGTCAAGGAGGGTGCAAAGAAAAACACTTAAAAATCAATATCTCGGCTATTTGTTGAGCTATGTAATCGA
Organism: Chorisops tibialis; assembly: GCA_963669355.1. Taxonomy (NCBI): domain Eukaryota; kingdom Metazoa; phylum Arthropoda; class Insecta; order Diptera; family Stratiomyidae; genus Chorisops; species Chorisops tibialis. Next base: position 137,955,290 of record OY770264.1, read on the forward strand.
CACTTGGTACTTATATTAAGCTATACTAGAGAGATACAAAGTTTAAATTTTCCATGTGGATACATCTATTTACTATTCATACAAAAAAAATAATAAAAATTCTGCAATTGCTATGCACCGACCCCCTGGTCTAACGTGCACAAGGTGTTTCATGTGCAATGAAAAAACATATATACTGAAAATTTTTGAATGAAATTTTAAGGTAGAAAATTGAAAATTTGCGAAATGCATTTAAAAAAATCTGTAAAAGAATAAAATATTAACTGGTCGAATACCTTCCAAACTTCTACCCCCTCCCATACAAAATTATTTTTTCGACCATTTTTAAGAAATCAATTATCACCTAAAAATTTAAAGCTATCGATTTGAAATTTTGCACAAAAACTTTTAAGAATATTTGAAACAAAATTGCGTCAAAAGTTTTGACATCGCACTTGCCCTTCTGCCCCCTCCCATACAAAAGTATGATTTCGACCAATTTCAACAAATCAACTGCTAACCAACAAATTAAAAGCTTCGAACTTGAAACGTAGAAGCACCTTACAAAAGAAATGAAATAAAACTGCATCGCAAATTTTACATTTCCCTTACCTCCTCTACCTTCTCCCATACAAATAATTGGTTTCGTGAAAATTTTATGAAAATTCTATGCAACTTCGTCTATGAAACTAACATTCTATGCAGAAAATATTGGACGTAATTGAAGCAATCAATTGAAAAATTATTGACATTCACCCACCCTTAATATCACCCCTCCCCCCTCCCTCATAAAAACCCAAACTTACACAAACGAATGAAATATTGATTACATGTACTGGAGCTATTGATCGTATTCGCAACTAAGTGTTGAATTGGCGTCATCCCTGCCCTAAAGGAGGTTCCACTTGTGAAAGGGGGTTCCACCTGTGAAAGGGGGTTTCACTTGTGAAAGGGGGTTCCATTTGTGAAAGGGGGTTTCACTTGTGAAAGGGGGTTCCATTTGTGAAAGGAGGGTCCACTTGTGAAAGGGGGGTCAAATTAGTCTTCCCTAACCACTTTAACTTGCATATTGACTTTCCATGCATCTTTAACTTGTCCCAAAAATAATAAAGTTGCGCCCGACTTGTTGGCAGCTTATTTTTATTTATTTTAGTTTCGTACTAACTTATCTTTTTTCTCCACTTTTGTCATATTGATTAACCATCATTATTTTTTTTCATATTATGTACTACTTTGTCAATATTGTGAAAATGTATGTAATTACTTTCCGCACGAGCTTAGCTCAGGGATTAACCTGAATAAATTTACACTACTTTACTTTATAATAATAAAAATAAATAATAATATAATAATAAAAATAAATAAATATAATAAATATGGCACATACTAAAATCTAATGAAAATTATATCAAACATAAATACTACTAGTTCTGAGAGAATTAAAAAAAATTGGAGTACAAAATTATTTGTTAATGAAGTAGAAAAAAGAAACAGAAAATACAATATAAAAGGAAGCCAAAAATATGTTTTGAAAAAACTATAAATCAAATCAAAGGAAAATAAATTAAAACTCTAAAGAATACATAAATCGCCTGAATGTACCCGAACCATCAGCACGTTTAATATGAGGCGGAAGATTGTTCCAGATTCTTATGGTGGTGAACGAAAAAGGAACATTCACAGACCGTCTTAAAGAAACGCGGAGCAAAAAATTTCCGATGTCTAATGGTTTTCAGAGGTATTAAGCAATCGTGTAAATAAAGCGGATCACCAGTCGGCAAGAAAATAAGTGATCTGCGCTTCAGGAAAGAGGATAAAGTGCATCCTAAAATTCTCGTCTGATATTGTGATATATGGTCATAACGCCTTATTCCAAAGATACAGCGGATATAGTCATTGAAACGTTTAGCCCCTGTTGATAATTAGAGTCGTGTTTAGGAAATACTAGACTACTGTAAGTGAAGAAATATTAATTAGAGATTTAACGATCAAGGGTAGGACACTAGCAAAAACCCGTAGTCTTCGCAGACTACCATATACCTTTTTTAGGACATAAGCGACATGCTTACATCTACTCATAGACGAGTCAAGAGTTAGGTTTGGAACAAGAGAGGTGTACCGTTGATTATTGGATGGGGAAGATGCCAGGAATTTGAATTATCTAGTGTAAAAAACAATGCATTGAGATTGGTTTGGTGAATGTTTTCACAGTGCATTTCGAATTAAAAGGAAATATTTCCAGATTCTACACTGTTACGCTTTATTATCCGTGACGTTTCGGTCTCTGCTGAGACCTTTATCAAAATTGATAAACGTCACGAATAATAAAGCGTAACAGTGTAGAATCCTGAAATATTTTCTTTCAAAATGCATTAGGTTTTTTGCTCATTGAGCGTAAGATGGTTAAGTTGATACCAACTTAATATGCGAGCAATATCCTGATTTACGCGTTCAATCCAATCAACTAGCCCAATAGGTCTACTTAAGTAAATCTGTGAATCACCGACATTCAAATGAAAGCTGCAGTCGTGCAATATATACGGTAGATCATTAATATAAATGGTAAAAAGCAGTGAACTCAAGACTGGCCCTTATGGAACAGCACACATAAGGGGTAAAGATGAGGATAGAACATGATAAATTCTGACTTGCTGGTATCTGATTGGTTAGGTAGCTACTAAAAAGTTTGACTTCATTCATAGAAAAATTGAAAATAGACGATAGCTTGTCTAGAAGTCTGCTGAGGGTCACCATGTCAAAGGCTTTAGAAAGATCTAAGAGAACAAGGTAGGTTATTATATTCTTGTCCATAGCGGCTCTAATACCCGAGGTTACTTTAATCAGCGTAGATTTACAGCTGTGATTAGTCCGAAACCCTGATTGAAAAGAGAATATCATTTTATTGCTCAATATATACTCCTGCATTTGCTTAGATATAATTTTCTCCAATACTTTCGAAAGAATGCTTAAATTAAACGGAAATCATTAAAACTAGAAGGATTCTTATTTTTTGGGATAGGCATAACGACGGCAATCTTCCAAAGAGTGGAAAATATCTCATTGTTAAGCAAGAGCTCATAATATGAAGAATAAATTGCCATAAGTATGGGAAAAATATTCTTAAAAAAGCATGATACATTTTACCAGTGCCAACGGAGAGAGATTTATTACTATTATAAACAGAAAAAAAAATTTATTTCGGCTGATACAACGAAAAGAGAAGGAGTTTGTGCTATTATTGATTCTGGGGCAGTCGGACGATCTACTACTCAAAGAGGAGCTGGAAGAGGAGTTAGATACACATCCCATCAACACTTTGAGATATCGTCATAAATGGGATGCTAACTATGCTGAGCTTGATCGAGGATTCAAACATCCAAAACTCACGATCCCCGCTAATTGGCCGCTATTCTCGCCTGCCCATATCCAACAATCCCGCGATATCCTCAACTGTCTCTCGCTTCCAGGGACTCTTCACCTCAAAAAAAGGGTAACGCGTAACGAAACGCAAAAAGGAATATGCTCGTACTAAAAGTTTCACTTCAAAAAACAGTTACTAATAATATTACAACAGTAATTAATTATTTACTTTTTAATTTAGCTAGGGTGTAGCCTAGTGGGTAGCGTGTTGGTTTATAATGCGAAGGTCGTAAGTTCAAATCCCGGTCGACTCATTCCACCACCACACTACTAGCTTGGGTATACTTTGGTTAGAGATAGAGGGTTGTGCGAAGGGCTAACAACCCTTCCGCAATAAATAATGAAAATATTAAGGAACCTGAAGGTCAGAAGGCCAAGGTCAGAAGGCCAAGGCCCGATTTGGGCTGTAGTGCCATTGAAGAAGAAGAATTAATTAATTAATAGTAAGGAATTTATAAGACACTGAACATTATTCATGTGCTGTGAAACACTTCACAAAAATATAGGCTGTTATTGAAAATTGGCATCATATGACAAAATACTCTCAGAAATCATCTAGACATGAACACAAAATCAAGGATTATGTGTCGAATTGAACACCTCCGTTCGTGCTGGCCGCTAAAAAAGTTTCAAATTTTTCAACAATGTATCAAGAAATTTAATACTTTTACGCAAATAAATTGAAACTCGGTTTTTCCACCTGAATGAACAAATAAATTATTGAATATTCAATTCATTATCTTTCACGTTAATAATAAGTTTATAAATAATATTGATATGCTATCAAAACGGCTTCATATCAGTAAAAGATAACTATCACTGCGTGAAATGTACTTTGACCGAAATTGTAGATTCCGCTAATATTGTAAACAGTATCTGCTATCCAACTATATAATTAAAATAAAGAGAGATATTATTTATAATGTAGACAAATAGTTAAACGTGATTGCGCAATAAATACGCATTACAGTTAAACTTATAGTCAAACTTTAAACTATGAACTTAAAGAAGTTAAAATTTATTTGTAATTGTGGAAGTGTTGTTAATGCTTCGCATACACCTCCAACTTCGAATTTTCATTTTTCGCAAGCAATGATCTGGACAAAATTCACGACCTTCGCATTGTAGACCAACACGCTACATACTAGGCCATACTCAGGTTTCTGTGTTATATCCTCACATATATTAAACATATGTTGATAAGTGAACATTATCCCGCCTACTAACAAGCCTATATCTATAACTTATCAGCAACACCATGCAAGCATTGTTTATAGTAAATTTAGCGCACACCGATAGCTTAAATAGTTGATATCACGATTCCCATTGTTATCAATAGAGCTAACGCCCAAGTCAGACCTTGCCATTCTGTATGCTCCGTCTCCAATTTCTGTGGTTCTATGTCCGCGTCCTGCAGATCGAGAATCTTAGAGTCGGTTTTCTCGGTTTTTCGACTATGACTTTCCATTTTTGTACACGTTTGTGTAGCGAAACCGGAGTTATCTTCTTCTTCAATGGCGCTACAGCTCAAATTGGGCCTTGGCCTCCAGATCTTCAGGTCCTTAACATATTCATTATTTATTCCGGAAGGGTTGTTAGCCCTTCGCACAACCCTCTATCTTTTTATTTTCGTAGGTTGAGGTAACCGAGGTATACCCAAGCAGGTAGTGTGCTGGAATTATGCGTTGACCGGCATATGAACTCACGACCTTCGCATTGTAGACCAACACGCTACCCACTAGGCTACACCCTAGCCCAGAATTATACTTTAATTGAAATCACTTCATTTTTTTAAACCAAAACTTCATTGCCATTGCCCAAAAAAATTTTAATTTATTTCCTAATATTTCAGATCTGTGTATTTTGTTCAGGTTGAGCCAGTTATTTTTGCTCATATTACTGTTGTGAATTTTTACAAATCAAAAGCGGCTTACATTTAATATACATATCTAAAGATGTTTACAAATATCTATACTTCAATTTTACGCATCCTAAACATTAACCCTAATATTAAAAATTTCTATCCACTCTATTATTTACTATTGCTCGCTCCAGCGAAGATAAACCGTATCTTATGTTCTTATGTGCAAATTTAACTGACGACCTTCAGATATATTAAATTCTATGAATGAAATTCTACACGCGTCCAAAACAAAAAAAAAACAAAAATAGGCGGTATATGAATTTTTAATACCAATCAAATAATAAATTACTTAATTATTAACTGATTAACATTCTAAAATTGTTAAGATTTTATACATCTTTAAGTACAGTTATCGACTATTTGTACGATGTCGAAACAATTACTCATTCGGATGCATTTATTCTAAATCATCAATGTCAAGAATACACGAGAGTTAGATTAACTAACAATTAAGTCACCTCGAAATTATATTTTGTTGTAGTAAACTTACACCTACTCTAAACTATACCAACAATACTAGAGTAATAAGTAATAGCTTTTCTGTGAGAAATTATTTGATTAAATCATATATTAAACACACTGCGTATAATAAAATAGATACAATAGGTCCAGATGGTAGCACGTCTCAGTGTACATCCCACCATAGATTTCTTATAGTACATAGAATCTTTTTCATCTTGATTACAATTTGTACTAAGATCTCCGAACGAAAATTGCGAGAAATTAATCGTGACCGTCAACATATGTACACATCAATTTCAAGCTTTTTTAAAAAAACAAATAAAACACATTCCGAACAAAATCATAATCAAAATATTTGAATAGTTCACTCACTTATGATCCTTAAATTTGAGATAAATTCGTTTAACAATTTCAAACATGGATTCGGTTTGTAAAATAACTCCTTTAAAATTTCCTAATAGAGGAACGGGCTTTTCAAATTTGACATTTTTCTTAGAAAAGAAATCGTAGGTAGATGTGGACCACTTGTACGCGACGTAAATCACGATTCCTGCCAGGAGCGTCCATTGGGACCAGAGAGCTGACAACAAACACATACAAACCATCGCGAATGGCGAAAATGCTTGCTTTTAGCACAAGTTTTAATTTACTTAAAATTTCTTTTTTAATTAAATCGCCCCGAATTCGATTAAATTCCGACTAGAACTGCCGGAGACGATCGCATCCCTGTAGCTTTTATAGAAACTTTTCTAGCAAAGCTTTTATCGGTTGTTGGATTGTTTTTCGCTTTTTTTTATCATTTTCGTAGAGGTAGTCGCATCGGTCTTAGATTATTGAAATTTTGTTAATTCCATAATTTTTTTTTTTATACTTTAATTTATATAGAAACTCTTTTTTAAGATTTTTCAACAGTATTAGTGATGGATTAGCATTCCTTGATAAAACGCTGCAAAGCTGTATTTTTTGGATATTCAAAATTTTACACTGAAAGTACAAAATAGTACTAAAAAATACTTCAGAAGATTTAACTCAATTCGATATTGCCCCATTTGTCTATGAAATTAGCTATTATAGCCAAATTCAAATCTATCAGCATTTCGGATCCAGTTATCTATAAAGAATCGCGAGAAACGGATACAGGATGCAGATTCTACGGTACCAACCTTAAGCATTCAAAAACTGGCTATAATTGACTTCAAACACTGGAAGTATTGGGGTAACTCGCTCCATACATCGCCAATGAGTGCTTCAAATGACTTCAAATTTTTGAATCATAAGATACTGTATAAGGTGCCATTGGGCATTTCTAAAGCGGTTTCTAACAGGTTTTCGCATAAGTTCAGGCGGGATCGATGCTTTCCGTGTTGGCAAAACTGAGACAGGATTAAGTGAAAAACGAGCCCCGATCGGGAACATCATTTTGTACATTGGTCCTGAGAATGAAGCAAAACAGGGTGCGTTTGAGACAAATGAATGATAATAAAATAATCCAATTCTCTGACTTTACATCCTTGAACTTGAGATAAAAGTTCTTGATAATATCTTATCTTTAAAGCTATTGATTAGGGCTGGGTTTTTCAAATTTGATATTTCTGAATGTTGATAAGAAACACGCAAGTCATGAAGAACGGGAGATATCGATTCTTTAGTACAATCTATCAATTAAGTGGTCACAGATTATCTTACACTAGCAATCGCCCGCGAATTTGTCCTCGTAAGAATTGCGAAATAAACAATTTTTGAGAATGTAATACATTATGTGGGATATATAATCTGCCCAATTGGTACTTGGCTCTTTAAACACAATGCTTTGTATTTTGTTGGAATTAGAGCCATAAATTATTCAGAATGAAATCATGATACTCGCATTTATATGGGACAGGCTCATGATCAAATCAATCCCGTGGTTTGAGATCATATACGTATTGAAGAGCGTTGAGGACATGGGAATAGTTGTAGCTTGCGTTAATTAAAAATAAGCCCGAATAAAATAACATTAAGCTTCAAAACAAAACAAGACTGCGATTGTGCGTAAAGCTCAAATATATCTACAATGCACTGGAAAATAATGAAAAGACATTGGCAATATTTCTTGATCTCAAGAAGGCGTTTGACATGGTCGATCACAGCACACTATTAAAAAAAACTGGAATTGATAGGTATAGTTGCGAACGCTTACTCATTGCTAAGATCTTATCTTACATATCGCACGCAAATAGTCAGAATAGGTTAAACAAATAGCGAGCCTTTAACCGTTAGATGTGAAATACCACAAGAAACGATTTTAGATCTGCTATTGTTTCTTATATATTCAAATGATCTTTGCAGAATAGATGGGACTAATATAAATGGGCATTTAATATGTTTTGCAGATGACACTTTTCTGATATTTAAAGGCACAAATTGGGTCGAATCTTTTACAAAAGCAAATGTTGGCTTAAGCACTGCCATAGTTTGGCTCACTAAGCATAAAATCGTAATTAATTTAAATAAAATAAATTATATATGCTTTGGAGAGACTCTCAATAATAATGTATCGCAATGCTCAATTCTTTCACGAAATTGTGTATTAAAAAGTGTAAATGAATTGAAATATTTTGGTATCATCATACACTAAAATGGGACTATGGACTATAATGCAAAAGAAAGTTTTAAAGAAAGGTAATAACATAACAGGACCACGACTGGGCATGAAGCCCAATCGTGCGATACTCTAGATGAAAGAGAATCTTTTTTATCTTAAGAATTTTTGTAGGGAGAAGTGGTAGAGGGGGTGACAACATTTAACTAATTTTTTTCTCATCACGCTAGAGTTGCTATCAAAATGTTTTATACAAAATTTAAGATTCAAAAATTTAATAGGTACTGAGGAAATTTGTGTATTGGATTTAGTGAAATTGTGCAGTTTGTATGGGAGGTGGTAGAAGGAATGTAAATTTATTAATGACGTTTTCAGAAATAACTGCAAACATCATTTAATTGACATATTTTAAATTGCAGATCAGTAGAATTCATACTTTTCAGGAAAATCTACTTTTACTTTATTATTTTAAGATAGTTGCGGATCTCAGGCTGATACCCATTTTATGTGGTGTACGGGTTCAGGGGGAGGCGGGGGGAGCGCTTAAGCCGAAAACTACGAATTCAAATATCTCAACCATGGTAACAGCTAGGAAGCTAAAACTCAACACACATATAGAGAGGTTTGTGGGACAACTTTTAAAAATAATTCAATTTTTTTATCCATTGGCGTCCAAAAAGGGAAAGGAGGCTAAAAACAAATTGTCGGCCGAATTGTTTTTTCAAATGATTATATCTTCGAAATTAATTATCCTAAAAAATTCATGTTTTGGGACCGTCAAGATGGCATATAGTTCCATCGGAATCAGCTTAGAGAATAGTTAATTATTGTAAGGGGGTGGGTCAGGGTGGGGTGCAAAGAAAAACACTCAAAAATGAATATCTCAACTATCTCTTAAGCTATGTAACATCTTGAAATAATAGTAGTGGGGGGAAATGGTGAGCATTTCAAAAATGGCGCACTTTTCAAAATTACAAATCACTTTATCTCAAAAACGAGTACAGATATCAAATCGAAAATTTGTCAGATTGTAGAACTACATAATGGTTAATTTTGGTAAAAATTTTAAGAGATGTGTAAGGGGAGGGAGGACAAGCAAAAATGTCGAAAACTTTGAGTGATTTTTTAGGGCTCTGGTAAAAGATACAAAGTTGAAATTTTGCATGTGAATACCTCTATTTGATGTACATACAAAAATAATAATAACTTGATCCATAATTGTTATACACCGACCCCCCCTGGTCTAACGTGCACAAGGTATTTCATGTGCATTGAAAAAAACACATAAACTGAAAATTTTTGAGTGAAATTTTAAGGTAGAAACTTGAAAATTTGCGAAATGCATTTAAAAAAAATCCCTAAATATACGAAATATTAACTGGTTGAAAACGTTTAAGACTTCTACCCCCTCCCATACAAAATTATTTTTTCGACCATTTTAAAAAAATCAATTATCACCTAACTATTAAGAGCTATCATTTGAAATTTTACATAACAACTTACAAAAATAATTAAAATGAAATTGCGTTAAAAGTTTTAAAATCGCGCTTGCCCTTCTATCCGCTCCCATACAAAAGTATGATTTCGACTAATTTCATTAAATCAACTAATAACCAACAAATTAAAAGCTACGAACTTGAAATTTTGTACGAGCACCTTTCAACAGAAAGGAAAGAAAATTGCATCACAAGTTTTACGATTCCCCTACCTCCTCTACCCCATCCCATACAAAATTATTTTTTCGAGCATTTTTAAGAAAATAGTTTATAGCTAACTCTTAAAAGCTGTCAATTTCAAATATTGCAAAAAAAAAACAAAAATAATTCAAATGAAGCTGCTTTAAAAGTTTTGAAATCGCGCTTGCCCTTCTACCCCCTCCCATACAAAACTATGATTTCGACCAATTTCATTAAATCAACTAATAACCAACAAACTAAAAGCTATGAACTTGAAATTTTATACAAGCACCTTACAAGAGAATCGAAATAAAATTACATATCAAATTTTACGATTCCCCTGCCTTCTCTACTCCCTCCCATACAAATGTTCGGTTTCGTGAATGTAGAATATACCGAATTTTATGAAAATTCTATGCAACTTCGTCTATGAAACACTTTCTATACAGAGAATATTGGACGTGATTCAAGCAATTAATTAAAAAGCTATTAACATCCACCCACCTTTACTATTACCCCTCCTCCTCCCCTCATAAAAACCGAAACTTGCAGAAACGAATGAAATATTGTTAAATTAACAACAGCTCTGCCCAAGAACTCCCTTTCACTTAGCCTTCCCTAACCACTTTAACCTGCATATTGACTTTCCACTCATCCGCAACTTGTCCCAAGAATAATAAAGTTTCGCCCGACTTGTTGGCAGTTTATTTGTAAAGTTGTTGAATTGTGTCACATTGTATGGAAGGAGGTGAAAGGAGTGAAGCTAATCACCTAATTTTTGGTGGTCTTACTAATAATTCTGAATAATTATTTAGTGCATAGTTTCAGCTCGACAAATTTCATACGTACTGAGTAAATTTATATAGAGTATTTCATAAAAAAAGTGCTGTTTGTATGGGAGGTGGTGGAAGGAAGGGGAGGACTCAACTAATTTTTATACAACAGATTGAAATTATTATGAAAGTAACATATTCCAAATTTCAGATCAATAGCTTCCACGCTTTTTGAAAAAATCCGTTTATTGTAGAATTGCGAAATTGTGTCAAAATTGTGAAGGGGGTAAAAGGGGTGAAACTAAATGCCTGATTTCTTTTGGTCTTACTAATAATTCTAAATAAATATTTACTGCACAATTTCAGCTCGCTAAATTTTATACGCACTGAGTAAATTGGTTTAGAGTACATATTTCATGAAAAAGTACAGTTTGTATGGGAGGTGGAAGAAGGAGGGAAGGGACACGCATAATTTTTATGTGGTAGATTGATATCATCATGAAAGTAATAGTTTCCAAATTTGAGACTAATAGCTTTTATAGTTTTCGAGGAAATCCGCTTATTGTCGAATTGCGCAATTATGTCATTTTGTATGGGGGGAATAGAAGGGGTGGAGCGATCTGGCCAGTTGACGAACTTGTCCTTACTTTTTTGTCGAAAACGACGTGTACAAAATTTGAACTTTCTAGATCAACGCGTTCACAAGCTAAAGAGGACACGGACGGACAGACGGACGGACGGACGGACATCCGGCTTTGAGATTTTTGAGTGATTATATGAACTTCTGTATCTTTTCATTTTTTTCTCCGAGCCTTATTTCTTAGCGTTACAAACTTTGTGGCAAACTTATAATACTCTCAGATTTCATCTAAAGTATAAAAATGTATAAGATAGAATGGAGACTTTCTGCGACACTTGAACGTCTATTATAAAAGGATTGATACTCCGCATAATTCGGAAAAACCGTTGAAACTATTTTATAAATATATTTTCAATCAATCAAATTCCTGTTAAGACCCCCTATAGGGGCATAGGACAGAAACAACTCTCTTCCACAAGGCGCGATCCTGAGCATCGGCTTTAAGCTGTTGCCAGGACTTGTTTATTCCTCTGGCCTCCTGCTCAACTGCTCGCTTCCATGTGTTACATGGTCGACCAACCCGACGTCTTCCTTGAGGGTTATAATCCAGAGCCTGTTTTGCGATGTTTCGCTCTGGTTTCCTCAAAGTATGACCGATCCACTGCCACTTTCGCCGTTGAATCTCAATACCTATTTTAGTCTGGCGAGTTGTACTCCAAAGTTCGTCGTTGGAGATTACTTCTGGCCAGAATATTTCTAAAATGCGCCGGTGGCATTGGTTTACGAAAGTCTGTAGTTTCTTGGTAAGTCGAACGGTCACTTTCCACGTAGTACAACCATATAACAACACGGATTTGACGCATGCGTCAAAAACTCGCAGCTTCGTGCGAAGGGAGATCTCTCTTAACCTCCAGAAAGGGGAAAGGATATTTTACTTACATTATATTCATGAAGAAATTTTAGTTCACGACGCATTGTTAAGGTATTTTGTAGGCTATATTGCCTTTAAAACGATTCCAAAGAACGATTGTTTTCAATGTTCACAAGACATGTGCCGATCTGAAGTATTAGTTAGCTTGGAATGTGCATCTGAGTCTTTTATATTCCAAAAGAATTATTCCGCACATTTTGATTTTGGCAGTTTGAAGGCTCCAATGGATATTTTTTTTAAGATTTCAAAGGCATATGCCTTAAACAGTTCGAAAAAGTCTTAGAAGAAAATCCATCACTCAATTGCTTAAAACAATATATAACAAAATCGTATATGTCAAATATACAAAATACTCCTAACTTATCATTTTCTGATGAAAATATTATGAGCATCATTTAGAGGCTCTAGATTATTTTATATTAATCGTTTTAGAGAAATATTGTAAATGAGAGTCCGACAAAGCCCAAACTAATATGCATGCCATGGTATGGATTAAAAAGTTTACAGTTCGAAGGGTATTAAATAATTTGATGCACAATCTCATATTTTTAACTTATCCTAAAATCTAAAATGGCCTAATGACAATTTCATTCATAAATCATACAAAACCTACGCCTTACTAGGGATTCACATTAATTCATGAGATCGAAAACAAAACCATGGTACCGACTTCGCTAAAAGAAACAAAAACGTTGAGATCAATTCTACATACGAAAAAACACACATCTTGAGAATCCCTTTTCTTACAATTGCATATATCCGACCTGGTTATAACCAGTTCATTATCAATTTCTGCTACACTACGTCATCATTCGCTTTGAACTTTGTTTCACCTTCGTGCTGGCACTGGTTTTGAATTCGGTTGGATGCGAGAGAAGGCAGTGAGCTTTTTCTTCTTGTGACTTTTTTCTTGTACTGAGTGAAACATCTTTATGTCTTCACTTATCTCTGCTTTTAGTCATTTATAATTAAATAACAAACCGAAACTTCAATTTTATTTATATGTATTTATGTTGGCAGACTTTTGATACTCTGATTTGGAGGCGGAAGCATCCGCTCAACTTGAAACCCCAGCCTTTTTAACTACCACAAATACAGATGGAACAAACTTAATTTCATCTACAGTAATTGTTTCGTCAGCGACAGACGTTGCTACTTTTGGTCGAGATTGAAGTTGTGGGACGATCAACCAACGGTTGAAAAATTGATCAATCACAGAAAAATGCTAGAGCTCAACCGTCTTACTACCACAACTGAATCCATGTGATTGTGTGCAGCGGTGTTAACTACAATACTTGATGACACTCCTTCCTTTTCAAAAGTTGAAGATCACAAACAATACAACCTCAACCGTTGTTGAACAATAATTATATTACCAGGGGATATGCATTACGCTTTAAGTAGCCTAGCTACGAACTTGTTCCAAGAGATATCACTTTTGTCCAACATAATTGTGTTTTCGTTTTCTAAAACACATCATAGATTAATAGTCTTCTTTGACAATACGATTCTCTATTTATTAATACTAGTTTCTCTTGTGGTCGAAATTCGACCAATTGTGAGTGTAAAATAACGAAATTCATCTTGTTTTTGACAAATTTAATTGGAATTTAGTTATATACAAATTCTTAATTCTTATATTCTCCTCACTTAAAGACTAAAAAAATTTACCACAATTGCATGGACGTGTGATATGGTGGTGGCATTGAATAGTGATGTACAGGAAATTCGTTTCCAAAAGCTCTGGCCTAAAAGCTCACTGCCGCTACCATGCTAAGCCTACCGGTTCCCGTCCGATTATTAAGTCAAGCAGCATTGGGCGCGTGTAGTACTTTGATGGAGTACCGCTTGTGTGTTCCCACTTCTTTTTACCTGCTTAACGGCAACATACATGTATACATGATTTTTGGTTTGTGCACATCTATGGCTCAGTACGATATAAGTCTCATTCCACTCCATGTATAATAACTACAAAAAGGGGACCACAATTTTAGATGCTCACGTATTGATATGACTAAGAAAAAAATTAATCCCTCCTGAGTATGAAGAAGGAAAATAACTTTAAAAGAGCCATTTCTTAGCACACTTTAATATCCTTTATTTATGTAACAAATCAGTACCTACAAAAAATAACAACGTAATAACATAACATAACAAATTTCTGCAATAACTCGTGAAAATTATGACTATTTTCAGTTCCTTGGATTGAATTTCAACCAGAATCCTTTTTTCGGCTTAAGTTGAAAACCGGCAGCAGACAGTTTAATCGGTATGGCGGTCTTTGCAGAAGCTTCAAAGGTGAATTCGGACAAAAGATAAAAAAGGATTGCTTTGGTTTCCATCAGTGCAAATCTCGAACCTGTAAATTAGAAAATTGTTAATCACCAACAATTACCAAGAAAACTCATAGAGTACTCACCAATACAATTTCGTGGGCCGACTCCGAATGGAAGATATGTAAATGGTTTAATATTTCCCTTATTTTCATCGCTAAATCGTTCCGGATCGAATTTATACGGATCAGGATAGTATTCCGGGTTATAGTGAATACCAACGATAGGAATCCAAATGTATTCACCAACAGCGATTTCAACTTTTTGACCAGTCGTATTGTCTTTAAGAGTATACGGCTTCGTACAAACACGATCCGTTGCTATTGCGGCCGGCCATTTCCGGAGAGTCTCCGATACGACCATATCCATGTATTTCATTTTTTGAAGAATTTCGTACGTTAAGGGCTTTCCGTCCAATTCTGCCCGAACATCGTCGATTTCCTGAATTAATTTTTCCTGAATGTCGGGATTTTCCATCAATTCATGCGAACAGAAACACATCAGTGTTGCTGTAGTTTCGAAACCAGCGATGAAAAACAAAAAGCATTGTGCTACAATATAGTCGTCTGACCAATTTCGACTTACGCCCTTTTGACCGACTACTGATTCTTGAGCGGTTGCGAACCCATCCGCAGCATCACCCTTCCCAAGATCGGTGGCCTCTAAAATACCCTTCCTGGCTTGCATCAATAAATTGATCATATCAGGTCGAACAATTCCATGTTCGCTACGATAGTTCATTGTCTTCAGAACAAGATCCTTAAAATAAGGTAAAAATGTTTGATCGAAAATTGGTATTCTAAGGAACTGTAAGAGAGATAAAGATTAATTATTTTACTGATTATAGATAATAGATCTCTGAATTTACCCTCATTACAGGTCCAAAGTTGGTCCATAAAAAGAATTTGAGGGCAACTAGTCCTGAGAAATTAGTTGCCTTCTTTCCCATCGTGTAGAACTCATTATCCTTTTCGGTGAGCGAATTAATCTTAAGGCCAAATGCGCAAGTCGCGATCACATCGTTTGTGAAGCGTGTAAAAAATTCTTTCATATCAATTGCATCCAATTCACCGGTTCCTATTTGACTTTTTAAGTGCTTGCTCACGGTTTTACCAGACTCTTCGATCAATTCGAACATCTGTCGCATTTTGCTACCGGTAAAGGCAGGACTCAATGTTGCCCGCATATCCTTCCATGTTTGGTCACTCAAAGAGAACAAAGAATTTCCGAATAGTGGTTCGTCTGCGGCCTTAAAAACGGGACGATGATTGAGGAAATATTCGAAATCCTTTACGGTAACCTGTTTGATGAGATCAGGATCGTTGATCATCAGTAACGGATTACGCATTTCGTATATTCCATTAAATCTGAAATACAAATTTATAGGAAAAATATTAAATATTTCGATCAATGTTGCTTTTTTCACCATAGGACACCTTGTGCATAGCTAGGAGCCCTACCTGTATGTGTACAGCTTATGTGGTCTAAATTATTATTTTTGCTTTATGTTTACTATATGGATATGCGCAAAGTAACCACTTTTCTAATCTGACAACCCCCAAACTTGGGGCAATATAAAATCAGTATAGCTCGATCTACAATTTGACAAAATTGCAACTTAATGGTGTTTGAAATTTTAAAAAATGTACTATTTTTCCATTATTTTTACTGCACGGAAAAAAAATATAATAACATACATTTTTCGATTTTAAGCCCTTATTTTCCAGTTTTAGGCTCATAGATAAAGGAAGTCTACTTATAGCTCTTATGGGATGTGAAGGGAAGAATTAGGAAGATGACACCAAGTGTTGATGACCTAATGACGCCACTGCTGGCGATAAATACTTTATCTAAAATTGTAGATCCTGGTTTGTTTATAACTAGATAAAGTGTTATCGACAACAATATCTCCATTACACACCTGTACATTCGAAATAATTACACAATGCAAAAGCCAAAAATCAACAAAAATCCCATGTAACTTTTTTGATTCTTTGGGGTCTAGAGAAACTTTTTCACAAGGAAATGTACCCTCACCACATCTGTTTTTGTTTTCTTGCTACGAGCTGTTAAAGCTTCATATGTGAGTTACGACGATTTTTCAATATTTTTTCTTGAAAACGGTGCACATTTCGATCATCAAGTTATCATTTTCATGCCTGAAGACCGATTAAAGAGAATGTTCTAGCAAAAGATTTTGTCCTTAACGTTAAGTTCCTATCTGTCATTTTACTATGAATTTTGTCAATTTTAGATAGATTCCACTGAACGAAAAGGAGTGAGAAAATTATGATACGTTGTGGTAATAAATGTTCGCCTTCAAAAGAGTTCGGGTCCCCAAACAAGTAAAAATTCATTTCATTATAATGCAATCATATTCTTTATACATGCGGATATACAAAATTGGTAGCCTTGAAAATGCCAGATTGTACTGTTCTGCATTTTCGTTCAATATGATTCATCAGTACTAACTTCTTCCACTAAATTGCAGCACAACTCCCCAAGCAAGGAGTCTAAGCCCAGCAAACAATTTAACGAGCGCTCGCAAATAACGATCTTAAAATGAACATTAAATGCCACAAAACAGATAAACTGCGTGATGATCTTTAGCAAACCAAACAAAAAGGGTCACTCAACGTCGATCTTGTTATATACCAGCAGTTTTCATTTCACCATGCGCATGAACAGACCCAAAAATTATTTCGTGTCAATATCTCAAATGCAAACGGTGAAAAATCTGGAGTTTACAGAAAAGACTGCGTGTACGTGTGTGTCAAGCTCTTTAATTAATAGTTAACTTTTCATAAAAATTGTCGTTTATGAATCGTTTAAGATATTCATTAATGCATTAAAATAAAAATCATTAACGACACATTAATGATTCATTCTTTCTTATATACTCGTTTTTTATAAGCGTTTTACAATTCATTAGTGAATTGTTAAAAGTAATTCATTAACGAATGTCCATTTAGTTCGGTTAATGAATCGTTAATGACTCAGTAACGAACAAGTCGCTCAATAACATAACTCATTAACGATTCTTTAACGAATTAATTTGTTTGCTGGAAGTGTTTGCCTTGGTACCAGTTTCAGTATATTGTTGGAACTTTTCTCCATGCTCGTCGGATTCCGTTGGAAGTTGTCTTTCTAAATGATCAAGGTGACAATGTAAAAAATAAACTTTCAACGACATATGTACATAGATTGATTTTTTCAAAAGCGTTGAGCATGCCGTTGATTAATATCCGAAAATTTTCTGAACAGTTATGAATATTACTCTTGATAGAAATCCATGCAGTTCGAGTTTTTTCGAAATTCAACTCTCGACCCACACTCTCCCATTTTCCGAATGCACGGACCTGTAAAAATGCCTTCTTTAAGCTTAGCTATACTTAATATAAAATTTTAAACGTAGATGCAATTGTTTTTGGAATACTATGGAAATTTGAGTAATCTTTAAATTTCCGAACACTGGAATCTTCTTAAAATTACCGAAATTCATAATAAAACGACAAGATAGAGTCTTGACGTTGAAGACAAAATTATTTGTTAAAATATTCCCCTTGATTGGTTTTTCAGACATGAAAATGATAACTTACACCGTTTTAGCTATCCATGAATTTTTTTTTTTTTTAATAAAAAATTTTGAATTTTGTGTGTAGAATTTCTCATTAACGAAAAGTCTGATCGCTTCCACTTTTTCGCAGACCCAAAGTCTCGAAGTGTAGAATCCACCTAAAATTACCAAAATTCATAGTAAAACGACAAGATAAGAACTTGATCCGAAGGACAAAATTAATGATTAGAGTATCTTCTATATAATCGATCCTCAGGTATGTATATCGAAATGTGCACCGTTTATAAGAAAAACACATAACAGAATTATTAATATGATACTCTAGATGAAATGAGAAAGATGAATGTAACGGAAAATATGTCATGTCATGAATGTAACGGAAAATATGTCATCCCAAATTCTTCTTTTTATTCTTTTTGTATGGGAGGTGGTAAAAGCAGAGGGAGGAGGTTTGTAATTTTTTTACATAACACCGAACGTAGTATACAAAATGTCTCATGCTGAATTTAAAGTTTGTAGCTTTCATAATTTTCTAGGAAATCGAACAATTTTTGTCTGAATTTATGGCATTTATATGCGAGGAGGTGGCAGAGAAAGTGGGAGGCTTTGGATGACTTTGAATGTGCTTATCAACACATTGCTTTGTTACAATTTTAAAATCGATAGCTATCATTTGTTCGAATGAGAGATACTTTTATTGGATTTCCAATATAAAAATTTGTATGGGAGTTTTAGCATTTATTGCAATTATTAAGGGACAAATTCTGGCAAAATTTTAAGTTTGTACTTTTTCTAGTTTCAATGAAAATCAATTAAGTGCATTTACCAAAATTGTACATTTGTATGGGAAGGGGCAGAAGGAGTATTAGAATAAAAACCAAATATATCGACATCAATGATATTTGTAATAGTATATTTTCCCCGAAATTTAAAGCTGATAGCTTTGATGGTTTTGGAAAAAAATGATTAAATTGTAATTCCGAAATTTCGTGAAATTTGTATGGTAGGGGGTAGAAAGAGTGAGGTGAAGTTGATAGTTTTTCGAAAATTGGTTGCAATTGTAATAAAATTAGTTATGACAAAAATCGTTTCTTTTAGCTTTGCTAGTTGCAATGCAAACCAAATAAATGCATTTTTAAAAATGGTTGGGGAGGTGGTAGAAGGAGTAAGAGGATCATATCAATATTTTTGACATTAATGATACTTACATAATTATACTATGAACTAATTTTCAAGTCAATAGCTGAAATGGTTTCGGAGAAAAATCAATTTCTTAAAATTTCGAAATTTCATAATATTTGCATGGGAGGGGGTAAAAGGAGTGGGGGACCGTTCCCGAACTTAAAGTTACTTTTTTACTAAAAATGACACACAACAAATTTTAGCACGATTGCTAAAAGCGTTTGAAAGTTATGCTGTAGACAGACGGACAGACAGACGGTCACTCGGAATCGAGGTTTTTGAGCAACAACAAATATTTCTGTACCCTTGGCGGCTCTGTGCGAGCATTATTTATTTATTTATTTATTTATTTGGGCTCTTGAACAAAAAATTACAATTTCAATTAAACAAAAGCGGAAAATAAAAGAATAGTAAAGAGGAAAATTTAAACATTGAAGATGATAGTTTATAATATACGCTAAAAAATAAATGAATAGTAAAAATAAAAATTTAAACATTAAATATGATAGATTTAACTCTATTCTTAAATAATAGAAAAGAAGAAGCTAAAGAACCAAATTGAAGTCGGTCATGGTTCCTTTGCATTCGGAGAGTGATGGTATACATCGAGAGAGGCTCGTGGAGGATTGAAGATGTCTGAATTCCTTGTTGAGACTATTCCTGGTCTAAAGTTCAGGTCGTCACAGAGGTGGGTATTGAGCAGGTAGTTGCACAGCTTGAAGAGGAAGCAAGCATCGAGGAAGGTCCGCCTTAAATGCAGTGGCTGTAGGTGAAGTACTTCAAGTCTGCCATTGTAGTCGATATGAGGCTTCCTTAATCTATAGAAAAGGGTTCGAGTGAATCTACGCTGAACAGATTCGATGGTTCGAACATGGCAAGAATGGTGTGGGTTCCAGACGGTGGAACAGTATTCCAACGAGTGTGGAAAATAGGAGAGCAGCTGTTCCTGGACGATTAAACTGGACGGTCGTGCGGAGGACGAAGCCAGCAAGTCTGTATGCCTTATTAGTAATCTCGGAGAAATGATTGACGAATTTAAGTTTACAATCAAAGACCACTCCTAGATCCTTTATTGTAGTTACTGCTGTAAGGATGGATCCATTAATAGAGTAAGAGAGAACAGAGGGGTAGTCTTATACGAGTACTCCATACTAAAACACTTTTCTATGTTCAAAAAGATATCGTTGTTTGAACACCAACGAGAGACAGCAGACAAATCAGCCTGGAGAATCATGCCATCAGAAACGGAGGAAATTTCCCGGAACAGTTTGAGGTCATCAGCGAATAAGAGACATTTCGAAGATACAAATTGGGGCAAATCATTTATGAATAGAGTAAATAATAGATTATTTCTTAGCATTATAAACCAATATATTTACCAATTCCTGCAACTATCTTTGGAGACTAGCGACTCCACGGACCTGAGCTAACTATCCCCCTCTGGGATGGGGGCTGTAGAATTCACCCACAGCCAGTCCTGCTTGCCCTAAAAATGGCAAATGGACACTCACTGGATCATGGGCTTATCACCCGTGATCTTAAAACCTAAATGATACGAGAAACGGATACAGCGCCTGGGATACGGACTGATTCTACGGTAACGACTTTTGGCATTCGAAAACGGACTATGATTGGCTTCTGGAACGTTCGAACATTGAATGACGGGTGAAGAGCTGGGGTTACTCGGTCCTTGCACCGCCAATCAGTGATCGACCGTGAAATGGAGCACTATAACATCCAAGTCTTGGGCTTGAGCGAGGTCAGGTGGACAGGATCAGGAGAAGAACGAACCCCTAGCGGAAACACTATTCTGCACATTGGCCCTGAAAGTGAAGCCAGAAATGGCGTGGCGTTCGTCCTTTCGCCGAGAGCGAGAAACAGTCTCATTAGCTGGGAACCAATCTCGGATAGGATTATCGTCGTCAGACCCAGGACCAGTGTCAGAAACGTCACAATTCTGCAGTGCTACGCACCAACTAATACCGCAACATCTGGTGACAAAGAGGAGTTTTATAGCCAACTGAGTGCCACCTTCGAACGTGTTCCAAGAGGTGATATTATTATCATCTCGGGAGATATGAACGCCCAGGATGGATCAGACAACACTGGACTAGAACACGTCATGGGGAGGCATGGTGACCCTTGGGTCGACGCATCACGACCTTGGATTAAGAGACCCGAAAACGGCGAATTATTTGTGGAGTTTTGTAGTACACGGCAAATGGTCATCGAAGGGACCCTTTTTCCACACAAGAGTCATCATAAAACATCTTGGGTTTCCCCTGATGATGTTACTCAGAACCAGATCGACCATTTGGCTATAAGTCGCCGATGGAGAAGATGTCTCCTCGATGTGCGAGCGAAACGTGGAGCTGACGTGGGGAGCGATCACCACTTGATGGTTGCCTGCTTGAGATTGTGTACAGCAGCTATCCGACGACCACAAATTCTTCAAATGAAGCGCAAGCTTAATGTGGATAAACTCAGAGATCCCAACAAAAACGCGAATACACCACTATGCTACGCGAAAAGTCATCCACATTGGGAGAATATGAAATGCGCACACTGGACGCCAATTGGGAGGCAACCAGAAACACTTTTTTAACTAGTGCTGAGGAATCTGTGGGATATGTGCAAAGCGGTGAGAAACCCTGGATGTCGCAAGACACATGGGACAAGGTTTGCAATCGGAAAAAAGCCAAATTTGCAATCATCTCTCAACCCGATGTCAACCAACGAACGCCCGACTTGAGGCAGAACTATCGCGATGCTCATATACAGCTTAAAAAGGCTGTTAGACGCGACAAGAGAAAGGCCATTGAAGATCTGGCAAACAAGGCAGAATCTGCGGCTTACCTTGGGGATATGGGTTCACTATTTAAAATAATGAAACAGTTGACGAACAGGAATTTCACCGCCAACCACCTGGTGAGAGATGTCAAAGGAACTCTCCTTAATATGAGTGAACACCAGTTGCGACGATGGAAGGACTACTTCTCTGATATTTTAAACATCTTGTCAGAGGAAGATATTCCAGAAACAGAACAACTACCAAACATTTAACCGCAATAATCCTCTATTAGGGACGATCCCCCAGATAAGGAAGAGATAGTTTCCGCCATTCGGTCAATGGCGGGAAGGAAAGCTCCAGGTATAGACGGACTACCAACCGAACTCCTCCAAGCGGACCCGGATATACTCCTCCCACTCTTCACTAAGGTGTGGAGTGAAGGAAGATATCCGACTGAATGGAAGGAGGGCGTCATGGTGAAAATTCCGAAGAAGGGCGACCTTCGGGATTGTGGCAATTGGCGTGGTATATGTCTACTTACTGCCGTATCAAAAATTATGGCTAAGGTAATTCTCAATAGGATTAGTGATGTCGTCGAGAGCACTCTCGAAGTTTATCAGGCTGGATTCAATAAAGGGTCGTCTTGTATCGACCACACAAATACCCTACGGATAATATTAGAGCAGTCAGCCGAAATGGGTTCGCCACTACATCTCATGTTTGTGGACTTCGAGAAGGCGTTCGACAGCGTTAAGCGAGATTACATATGGAATGCTTTGCGTAGGAGAGGTATTCCAGATAAGGTCATAGCTATGATTAAAGAATCCTACGAAGATGCAAGGTGTCGCGTCTTGTATAGAGGAGAGCTGTCCGAGAGCTTCCCTGTGCGAACGGGTGTCAGACAAGGCTGCATATTATCACCAGCCCTGTTTCTGGTGGTAATAAA
This sequence comes from Chorisops tibialis, assembly GCA_963669355.1. Classification (NCBI taxonomy): domain Eukaryota; kingdom Metazoa; phylum Arthropoda; class Insecta; order Diptera; family Stratiomyidae; genus Chorisops; species Chorisops tibialis. The sequence continues at coordinate 137,978,445 of OY770264.1, forward strand.
TGACATCTTGAAAGCTGAACTGGAAGGTGGGGAAGGTAAAGGCCTTCAATGTAGACTATTTAACATCTTAAGTCACCTTGATTATGCTGATGACGTGTGTTTGCTTGCACATAACCGTTCGGACTTAGAGTCAAATGTTCGCTCGTTGCATTCTAAATGCAAAGAAGCGGGACTGAAAATAAATGTGCGTAAAACCAAGTACATGCACATGGGTTCGAACGCAAGCACACCAATTGTTCTTAACGGACAGGATGTGGAAGAGGTGCAAGATTTTTGCTATCTTGGAAGCATTGTCAGCATGGACGGCGGAGCCGAAAAGGATGTTGAGGCTCGGCTAAATAAAGCTCGTCAGGCCTTCGGTATCCTTTCCCCTTTCTGGAGGTTAAGAGAGATCTCCCTTCGCACGAAGCTGTGAGTTTTTGACGCATGCGTTAAATCCGTGTTGTTATATGGTTGTACTACGTGGAAAGTGACCGTTCGACTTACCAAGAAACTGCAGACTTCCGTAAACCAATGCCTCCGGCGCATTTTAGGAATATTCTGGCCAGAAGTAATCTCCAACGATGAACTTTGGAGTACAACTCGCCAGACTAAAATAGGTATTGAGATTCAACGGCGCAAGTGGCAGTGGATCGGTCATACTTTGAGGAAACCAGAGCGAAACATCGCAAAACAGGATTATAACCCTCAAGGAAGACGTCGGGTTGGTCGACCATGTAACACATGGAAGCGAGCAGTTGAGCAGGAGGCCAGAGGAATAAACAAGTCCTGGCAACAGCTTAAAGCCGATGCTCAGGATCGCGCCTTGTGGAAGAGAGTTGTTTCTGTCCTATGCCCCTATAGGGGGTCTTAACAGGAATTTGATTGATTGATTGATAAACGGTAAGGCAAGCACAATATAGTCTCAGATTTCATTTAGAATATAAATATTGAAATCGTCGTAATTTACATATGAAGCTTTGACAGCTCCTAGCAAAAAAATCAGATGTAGTGGGGGTATATTTCTCCGTGAAAAAGTTTTTCTAGACCCCAAAAAGCAACAAGGGATTGTTGATACAGAAATTTACCCTCAAATTGTTGCACTGTGTTATTATTGTATAACAATCTTTTCGAGAAAGAGTTTGCCGTCAATGCGCCATATATATTTTTAAATTTATTTGTTAGCCTTTTACAAAAAGGCTTATTTCTTAAAATTTTCATTTTCCAGATTGAAGTGGCCCAGATATATCTACATAAGCAGTGTGCTGGAATTGTACGTTGACCGGGATTCGAACTCACGACCTTTACATTGAGGACTCATATGCTACCCAATAGTCTATTCCCAGACTTTTACATTATGACTAGTGTACAAAATGGTACAGAATCCATCCGCACAGCCTGAAGCTCAGAAAACTGATTCCTTTATTTTTCATTTTACGCTACAGCCCATACATTATTGCTTTACATTTTTACAATTGAATACACCTCCTAAACTAGACCTCAAAATATAAATTTCGTCTATTATCGTTATCACTTGCTTCAGATAAGATAGATCGTATCTTGAGCAATTTTCATGAGAGCCAAATTAACTGATGATCTTGGCATATACATTAAACTCGATGTACAGCATTTATTATTGTACACGCATCAGCAATCAAAAGAAGTGGGCGGTATACAACTTTTGCATGCCAATTAATTACTTATTATCTGGTTGACATTTTAAAATTGTTTAAATGTACAAGTCTACACGTTCTATAAAATTACTTATTCAGATGCAGATATTCCAATTTATTATAAAATAAACCTCCTTAATACATGAGTATTTGAAATATAATATTTTGAATAGTACTCGTTGCATACACACACCTCTTTATAAATATTCTTCTTCTTCCTATTCAATGATGTTAGAGCCCAAATTGAACTTGACCGCACGCAGTGTATTGAAATTATACATAGACCGGGATGCAGGCCTGCACGCTACTGCTTCAAATATAAATTATGGCAGATAAGTTAATCGGTGATAAATTGTTTCACAAAAATTAACAAAAATTCTCGCGACTTCATATTTTAAAAAGATTGAGTAAAAACTAAAAACCCAAACTAAGTCCACATGGAAGCCTGTTTAATAGTGATCTTATAAAATCTTGTTTACCTTGATTGCATTTCGTATCATATGTGATATAATCAGCTAAATCGAACAGAAATAGCAACAAATTAACCGTGACCGTGAACACACACATTAATTATTATAAGCTTTTGTTTAAAAAAAAATATCGTGACGAATATAAAAACAAAATGATAAACTTAATCAAAATATGTGGAGTTCACTCACTTGCGATCCTTGAACTTGAGATAAATTCGTTTCACAACTTCAAACATGGATTCGGTTTGCAAAATAATTCCTTTGAAATTTCCGAATAGCGGAATCGGCTGTTCGAATTCGACATTTTTCTTTGAAAAGAAATCGTAGGTGGATGTGGACCATTTATACGCGACATAAATTACGATTCCTGCCAGGAGCGTCCATTGGGACCAGAGAGCTGACAACAAACACATACAAACCATCGCGAACGGCGAAAAGGCTTGTTTTTACCACAAAACTTTTAATTTACTTTGAACCTGTCCGAGTACGATCGAAAACCTGCTAAGAACTGCCGAAGTCGATCATAAATGAGTGGCTTTTATAGAAAAGGTTCTCGCTGAGCTTTTGCTAGCCTCTTGTTGTTTTCGCTGTTATTAATCATTTCTGTCGAGATAGCTTTAATCAACTTTTTTTTTTACGAGATGGAGTTTTTCCCCATTTCACAACTTCTTCACATAGTTACTCGTTTTTAGTGTATTCACACAGGATTTCGAAAGTATCAGGATTTATTGAATGTCGTTTCGAAATCAGGTAGTTCACAACAAGCTCCTGTTGCGAATATATTGAAACAATGGATCGATCGGGTCGATTTCGGCGCGCCTGATACTTTGTGCTTTGAAATACACGCAAAGTAGTCACTTTCGCCAAAAGTAGTGACTTTCATTATGTGAAAAATTCAATTTCGACTTGCTTTCACTAAATTTGCGTCGAAAGCAATGCGGAATCCGTCGTTAGACGAATTTTTAACAATACTTTTTAAATAATCTGCATTAGTGTCTTTATTCTTCAACGACGTTCAGTTTGGGTAACATTATATCAATGAATGGTCTCACTCTCAGCAGATATTTAATCTGTACATATAAATATAATTGTAGTGTCTGTCTGTTATGTGTTTAGAAATGTCAATAAGTTAGTTTTTTGCTTTATTTTAGCAATAGCTAAGCAGCAACATACGTTTTACTTTATTATTTTAATAATAATGTATCGACTTGAAAAAAATTGCTACCCTGAAATTTTGTTTTTTCGCGTTTAATGACTAAAATAGCCTAAAAATGCAATTAGCACATTGCACATTAACTCCCAAACCCTTCAAGGTAGAAAGTTAATTTTTGGGGGGATTGTAGATAGTTGCGGATCTCAAACGGACACCGAGGGGTGTACAGGTTCAGGGAGAGTAGCGCTTAAACCGAAAACTAAGAATAGAAATATCTCAACCATGGTTCCAGCTAGGAAGCTGAAAATCAACATACATATAGAGGGTTTTGTGGGACAAATTTTAAAAATAATTTAATTTTTTTATCCATTGGGGTCCAAAAAAGAGGGGCTAAAAATAAATTGTCCGCCGAATTTTTTTTTTTGCAAATGATTATATCTTCGAAATTACTTGCCATAAAAAATTCATATTTTGGGATCATTAAGTTGGTATAAAGACCAAACCGAATCAGCTTTAAGGAAGGCTAATTTTTGTAAGGGGGAGGGTCTTGGAGGGTGCAACGAAAAACACTTAAAAATTAATATCTCGATTATCTCTTAAGCTACTTAATTGAAACTTGGACCATATATTAAGCTATACTAGTGAATAATGAAAAAAAAAATTTGACATAATAGTAGTGGAGGAGCATTTTAAAACTGTTGCACATTCCAAAATTTGAATCGTTATATCTCAAAACAGAGTACAGATATCAAGTTGAAATTTTGTCAGATTGTAGAAATACACACTACTTAATTTTGGTAAAAATTTTAAGTTAAGAGGTGTAAGAGGAGGGAGGTGGTAAGCAAAAATGTCGAAAATTTTGAGTATTTTTTTAGGGCTCTGGTGAAAGATACAAAGATTGAATTTTTCATTTGGATACATCTATTTGATGTACATAGAAAAAAAAATAATTTGTTCCACAATTGTTGTGCACCGAAGTGGGAGTTTAACGTGCACAAGATGTTTCATGTGCAATGAAAAAACACATAAACTAAAAATTTTTGAATGAAAGCTTAAGCTACAAACTTGAAAATTGGCGAAATGCATTTAAAAAAAATCCCTAAAAGTATGAAATATTAACTGGTTGAATGTATTTAAAACTTCTACCCCCTCCCTTACAAAATTATTTTTTCGACCATTTTTAAGAAATCAATTATCATCTAACTCTTAAAAGCTATCAACTTGAAAGTATGAAATATTAACTGGTTGAATGTATTTAAAACTTCTACCCCCTCCCTTACAAAATTATTTTTTCGACCATTTTTAAGAAATCAATTATCATCTAACTCTTAAAAGCTATCAACTTGAAATTTCGCACGAAAACTTTGGAAAATAGTTTGCCTTTTGAAAATAGTTTGCCTTTCTACTTTCTCCCATACAAAAGTATGATTTCGTCCAATTTCAATAAATCAACTACTAACCAACAAATTAAAAGCTAGGAACTTGAAATTTTGTACGAGCACCTTACAAGAGAAATGAAATAAGACTGCATCACAAATTTTACGATTCTCTTGTCTCATCTACCCCCTCCCATATACATGATTGGTTTCGTAAATATAAAATACACCAAATTTTATGAAAATTCCACGCAACTTCGTCTATGAAACTGACATTCTATACAGAGAATAGTGGACGTGATTCAAGCAATCAATTAAGAAATTATTAATATCCACCCACCCTCCTCTCATAAAAAGCCAAACTCGTATAAACAAATGAAATATTAATTACATGTACTGGAGCTTTGATCGTTTCACAATTATGTGTTAAATTGACAGTAGCCCTGCCCTAAAGGGGGTTCCACTTGTGAAACGGAGTTCCACTTAGTCTTCCTTAACCACTCTAACCTGCATAATGATATAAATATCATTATCCTCCAGAAATATTGATCTAATCCCCCCACTCCTTTTACCACCTCCCATACAAATGCAGATTTTTGGTAAATGCATTTAACCGATTTTCATAGAAACAAAAAGAAGTAGAAACTTGAAATTTTGCCAGAACTTGTCCTTTTATAATTGTAATAAATGCTTAAGAAAAATATCGCCTTCACCTAACTCCTTCTACCACCTCCCATACAAATTTTTGTATTGGAAATTCAAGAAAAATTTCTCTCCTTCGAACATATGAGAACTATCGACTTCGTCTATGAAACTGACATTCTATACAGAGAATAGTGGACGTGATTCAAGCAATCAATTAAAAAATTATTAATATCCACCCACCCTCCTCTCATAAGAAGCCAAACTCGCATAAACAAATTAAATATTAATTACATGTACTGGAGCTTTGATCGTTTCACAATTATGTGTTAAATTGACAGTAGCCCTGCCCTAAAGGGGTTCCACTTGTGAAACGGAGTTCCACTTAATCTTCACCAACCACTCTAACCTGCATATTGACTTTCCATGCATCCTCAACTTGTCCCAAAAATAATAAAGTTGCGCCCGACTTGTTGGTAGTTTATTTAAAATTATTCCCTGTCTGTCCGGCTTTCACGCAAAAACAGCTAAATCAATTGTAACGAAACTTTCACAGTATATTAGATATGCACCGATATGTAATCTAGCTAGGGTGTAGCCTAGTGGGTAGCGTGTTGGTCGACAATGCAAAGGTCGTGAGTTCAAATCTCGGTCGACGCATAATTCCAGCACACTGCCTGCTTGGGTATACCTTGGTCACCTCAATCTACGAAATTGAAAAACTCGAAGATAGGGCGAAGGTCTAACAACCCTTCCACAATAAATAATGAAAAAGCTTAAGTAACCTGAAGGTCAGGAGGCTAAATCCCGATTTGGGCTGTAGTGCCATTGTAGAGAAGAAAAAGAGATGTAATCTGCGTGTGATCTTACTTCAAAACGAAAACTGATCTAAAATTTAAAATATATCAATTGCATGATGATTATAGTTGTTTCTCAAAAAATCACTGAAAACCCCCGTCTCCTTCCACAACCTCCCATACAAACTGCACTTTTTCATGAAATACTTTAAGCCAATTTTCTTAGTACGTATAACTTCCATCGAGCTAAAATGTTGTACTAAATCCTTTATTAGCATTATTATTAATATCAGTAAAAAATTAACCGATTAGCTTCACTCCTTCTACCCCATCCCATACAATTCCACGACTATACGAAAATTCGATTTTCTTGAAAAGTGTGAATGTTACTGATCTGAAATTTAAAATATATCAATTGCATTATGATTATAGTTGTTTCGCGAAAAATCACTAAAAACCCCCAATCCTCCTACTATCTCCGATACGAATTGCACAATTTCATTAATTGCACTAAGTTTCTCAGTACCAATTCAATTTTTGAAGCTTTTGGTACAAAACATTTTTATAGCTACTCTAGCATGAGGTAAAAGGAATTAGTTCAGTGCTGTCATCCCTTCTACCACTCCCCGTACAAAATTTCTTAATATCACAAAAATTTCGATTTCATCTATAGTATCGTATGGTTGGGCTTTACGCACAATCGTAGTTCTGTTATGTGTTTAAGCTTAATGTTATTTTATTTCGGCTTTCTTTTAATTAACACAAGCTGTAACTATTCACATGTCGAAAATTGAAAGAAAAGATTCCCGGATTCAACACTGTTACGCTTTATTATTCGTGACGTTTCGGTCTCTGCTGAGACCTTTATCAAACTGATCGATAATTACAAAACACAAATATTATATAGAATTGTAATTACGGTTAAATTAGTCAATTGAGGTTAATTAATTAGTATCAGGTAGTTAAATTAGTTAAGGATTTCTGGGTACGGATTCTGTTCTTACGAAATTCTAAGGCAGGTAGCCAGACTGCTGATAACTTGTAACCGGTGCCTCGGTTGAAGTTCTGTGGATGTTTGGAAATTTCTATTGCTTCTCGTACTATTCGTTGATAATATTGGTTTGCCCTGGCCAGAATTTGCACATTGTCATTGCATGTTTCTCGATCGCTGATGACTGTATCGTCACGAATAATAAAGCGTAACAGTGTAGAATCCAGAAATCTTTTCTTTCAATTCGAAATGCAATGAAAACATTCACCGAACCAATATTCACATATCTTTAACGCTCTGCAATACGTATTTGATCTCAAATTACGGGATTGATTTAATCACGAGCGTATCCCATACAAATGTGAGTATCGTGGTTTCATTCTTAATAATTTATGGTTCTGATTTCAACAAAATTCAAAGCATTGTCATGAAAGGGCCATTAAACTAGTCAGATTACATATCCCGCGTAATGTATTACTAATTACATTCTCAAAAATTGCTTATTTTGCGATTCTTAGGCGGACAAAGTCGTGGGTGATCGCTAGTATTTAATAAAGCAGAACAATGTGAAATCCGAAAATCTTCTTTCCATGAAGATCAGTAATAATAATGATAGTACAATGTGAAATAAATAACTAGGGTATAGCCTAGTGGGTAGTGTGGTGGTCTTGTAATGCGAAGGTCGTGAGTTCAAATCCCGGTCGACGCAATATATAATTCTAGCACATTGCCTGCTTGGATATACTTTGGTCACCTGAATCTACGAAAATGAAAAATTCGTAGAAACAGGGTTGTGCGAAGGGCTAATAACCCTTCCACAGTAAGTAATGAAAAAATGTTAAGGAACCTGAATGTCAGGAGCCCAAAGTCCGATTTGGGCTGTAGCGCCATTGTAGAAGTAGAAGAAGAATGTGAAATAATAAAAATAAATAAAGGACGCAAAATTAAATTTAACATTGATGCTTAACGGTTCGTGTGAACTAAATATATTTTTCTCAACTTCGATGGGAAGGAGCAGCTTACTTGTGTACAATTTTCCTCAATGTTTTGTTAAATTGTTGTATGTATTCGTAAAATGACCCAACTTATTGTTGCATGTTATCCCTAGTCAAATATCCGCTGTCTTGCACTGTACTCTCTACTTGCTTATCATCAAATTAATGTGCACGTACGAACATCACAAATAACTCTATGCGAATTAATCGGAATGTCCAGGTCTTCAAATAAATAAACGCGCGATCATCAGCTATGGCATTATTCTCATCGAAAACTAAAAATAAAAACGAGCACGACCTCGATCGTTCTATCAACTAGGAAACTACACGAGACCCAACCGACAGGAAGAAGAGCCGAAGAACGAAATAATTCCGAATACCGATTGGAATGTTGAACAGCAATAGGGAAAAGACTCGGAGAAAATCGGTGACAAATGGCAGCGATCGGGCGGACTCGGTAATGACGAAGTGCTTGATGGATGAACACAGGCAACGAAGAAAGCCGACTGTGGCTGATGGCAAACGAACGTGATACGAACGAATAAAAGACGACATAAATAGAGCAAGCGATCGTGAAACGGATAGTTGAGTTGAGACTCAGAACCGAAAGAGTCTGGCTTAGAGCCGTCGACAAGTGAGTTGGTGTTTAACAAACGAAAGAGTTACAAGCGATAATTTGTAATCGAAGGAAGTCTCAAGTGTAAAGCGTTTGTAGAGGAAAGTTAAATAAAATTTTGCGGTCATTTAAATAACCTGAAATCGTTGTTCTATTTTTACTTGAAATTAAGCGACCCCTTGCACATTTCGTTATTATTCATTCCACTATGCGCTGAACTCGTTAGGTACCGGTTTTTTAAATTAATTTTTTGTCTGTAGTCTTAAGACTGTACCATCTTCATTATACCATATTATATGTAGTTTTGCCGTTACCATTTTCCCGTTTTTCCAGGAGTTTTGTTCTATTAATCTATTTTTAAGAAAAAAAGAGGCAATAATAATTGTCTATCTCAAGGTCGAATATACTCGTGTACATAATGATCTCATAAATATATTATCTAATCAGGCTCAGACTACTGTCAAGATAATAATTAAAAATTTTACGCTAACGCAGATTAGCTTATTCCTACGGACATATAAACAAAAGTATCCCACAAGTTCGCTAGTACGTACATACTCGTAATTTTAATAATGCGCCAATTGCCTATGAAATTTCCGTTTATGGGCATAGTCAATTTTATCAGCGATTTGCTTCCATTATTGAGTTATCTACTAAGGAATATAAATTGAAAAAAAAAATTATGCCAACAAGTCGAGTGTAACTTTCTTACTCTTAGGCCTAAGAAAAGTTAATTTGAGGCTAGGACTATTTAATTTTCTTTATATTAAAATTGAGCTATTGACACAAGAGTTTACAAATCTATACAAAAAAGTATAATCGTAGTTTCTGTCTGTTATTTGATTCTAAAAGGCTATAAGTTAGTTTTTCGCTTTATTTTAATAATTAAGCAGAAAATCTTCTCTGTCTGTCTGTCTGTCCGGCTTTCACGCAAAAACGGCTGAACCGAATATAATGGAACTTTAACAGTTTATTAGGTATGCTTTGTGATGTAATCTGCATTTGGCCTTATTTCAATATCCCCACGCCCTCTACCCACTCCCATACAAAATGACTGATTTTCAAAAATACATATATAATAATCAAATTTTCTTGAAAACCATAAGAGCGAATAATTTGAAATATAGAATATATTATTTTTATCATAAATGTGATCTATGATATACAAATTATTTCAATCCCCCCACTCCTTCCACGACCTCCCATACAATCTGCACGTTTTTATGAAATACTATGAACTAATTTGCTCAGTACATATAACGTTTATCGCGCACAAATTTTATACTAAATCCTTAATTAGTACTAAAATTAATATCGGGGAAAAGTAAACCGATTAGCTTCTTCTCTTTTACCCCCTCATACAATGTGACACAATATCCCATCTTTTCCAAAATTCGATTTCCTTGAAAAGTATGGAAGTTACTGATCTGAAATTTAAAATATATCGATTACCTGATGATTATATAATAGTTGTTTCTCAAAAAATCACCAAAAACCCTCCACTCCTTCTACCAACTCCCGTACAAAATGCACAATTTCACCAAAACCAATGGACTATTTTTCTCAGTATTTATTCAATTTTGGAAGCTTTTTTTTAAGGCACCGAGTTTAGTTTAGGGGGTCACCCTTTAATGCATTGCACAATTAATTCAGTAAAGGAAGTGGATAAGACTTGATTGTACTAAGGAAATTAGGGTGGAGAGAGACGGAAATGACGGTGAAGATTATTCTTGAAGGACTGGAGGTTATACCTACTTGAGAAAACGGTAACCGGAAATGCATTCCAAAGTCTGGACGTTCGGGAGATGAATGACTGTCTATATTTCACTGTACGAGTAGGAATAGGCTTGACAGTATACTCGTGTGCACGTTTAGCTTGACGAGTGTTTCGGGCAAAGGTGTAAAGTGAAGGAATGAGTGATCTAAGTTCCATGAAAGTAGCGATAATAAATGCTGAGTACTCCGGCGTTTGAGAGTAGAAGACAAAACGTCGTTGATAAATACCAAGAACAGAGTAGGCGATAGGACAGAACCCGGAGGGACACCTGAGTTGATTGGGAAGGAGGCGAAAGTAACGCCATCTAATACGACTCGTATAGTGCGATTGGACAAGAAACTCTCAATCCATTGAATAAGGGAAGCATCGAGGCCAATGGCCTCGAGCTTAACAAGAATACATTCGTGCCAAACTCTGTCAAAAGTTTTTGCAATGCCATGTGCAAGAACTTGACCTTCGCCGTATTTGTGCAAGCAGGAGTTCCAACGTTCCTTCAGGTATACCAAGAGATCTCCCGTCGACCTTTCAGAACGAAAACCGTATTGGCGATCGTGGATGAGCTGTTTATCCTCGAGATAATGAACGATTTTGCGATTGGCAGCGGTTTCCATTACTTTCGAGAGCACTGAAGTAATGGCTATTGGCCGGTAGTTAGCGGGGTTCACTTTGCTTCCTTTCTTGGGAATTGGCTGAACATTCGCAACTTTCCACAATTGTGGAAAGCACCCGGAAGAGTAAGATAGATGGAAAAGATTGCAAAGTGGCTTAGCCAGAGAAGAGGAGCACATTTTAAGGGTAATGGGGGGAATGCCATCGGGGCCAGCGGACTTGTGAATATGATATGTGTGTTGCAGAATCCTGGAAATGAGACGTGTGCGAAAATGTATCGAAGGCAGCGAAAAACCAGAAGATGTTGCGATAGGAGGGCTTTGGTTTGAAGGTGGTAGTATGGAGTTTCTCGCAAAGCTTGCTGCCAATAAGTTAGCTTTCTCAACAGGATCGACTACGGTACAGTCACCATCTACGGTGGCGGTGTTGATGAAGAGATGAAATTATTGTTGACCGTTTTTACAAAAGACAAAGATCTTGAGCCTTTTGGACTCTCGAGGATCTTCCGTCGAAGTTTTGGTAGTAGTCAAATTTAACACGTTTGAGGATAGAATTGCAGGTATTTCTTGATTTAATATAGAGCTCTCTGTAAGCTGAGGTTGGATGATTTTTGAAAGTTTGAAACAACTGTTTCTTCGCCTGAATTGCAACAAGACATTTGTTTGTAAACCAAGAGTCCTTCGACGGCCGGACTTAAGACTGAAAGGTATGTAGAGTTTCATACCTTTTAGGATGGTCTCGGTGACAAGTTTACAGGCTACATCACAGTCATTGGAATCAAAGCACAATCTCCAATTAAAGGCATTTAAGAACTCGTTCAGCGCCCCCATTTGGCTCTTTTAAAATACCAAACAGTTCTTCGGGGTACCTTAGCTGGCAGCGGTGTTAGTATTGTAACTGGAAATTGTGCACGAATCAAGAAGTGATCCGTATTACCAATTGGCGATGGAGATATTACAGACAGGGAATATTTCTCAGGTTGGTTGGTAAGAAATAATTCAAGAAGATTGGAGAATTGTCCTGCAATTTCAGGTAAACGAGTAGGCTCATTTACCAGTTGTGTTGATCCGTTAATCGAAGCAAACAGCTCAGTGTCACGTCCCTCATGGTCCGTGCAAGAGGAATATTTAAGCCAGGCAGTGTTGTGAACATTGAAATCGCCCGCGATAACGATTTCAGCGTCAGGGCGTGCAGAATATATGGACTGGATGGAGTCTGAGAGATCATCCAGCTCACTAGCTGTCCTAGCTGCATTCAATGCCGAGCTATAAACATAACAAAAATACAAAATGTGCCCTTGGATTAAAAGTTTTATTCAGATATAGTTACATTCCGGATTGGAGCAGGTTCCTAATTGTGGAATCAAATGGAAGAGCACATCATCGCGGATGTAGAGAGCGACACTCCGCTGGCGGAAAAATGCTGGAATAAGGTGATACCCGGGCACAGAGTTAAACTGTTCGCTCCCCGGTAACACCTTGCACTCGCCTAGTGCTGGAATATCCGGTTTTTCTAATTGTGTATGAATGTACAGAGAAAGATAAGAGGAACATAATCCCCGAACATTGACCTAGTCAATAATAAAATTGACCATAACCCACAGAGGAAAAAAAAAGATTGAAAAAAAATATAAAAAAATGTATTAAAAAAGGAAAATTAAAATAAATATTAAAAAACACAAAAAAAGGACAGAGAAAAACAAAAATACTGGCAACACGAATTTAAAAAAAAAAATAAATAAATAAATCAAAAATCAAATCACGTAATCCCAAAGAGAAAAAAAAAGTACAACCAACAGCACATACAAAAACAATAAACAATAAATTTGGTACAAAACATTTTTATAGCTACTCCAGCGTGATTTGAAACAAATCAGTTCAATGCTGTCACCCCTTCTAACACTCCCCATACAACATTTCTCAAGATCACAAAAATTTCGATGTCATCTATAATATCGTATGATTGGTCTTTACGCAGAATCGTAGTCCTTTTATGCTTTTAAGCTTAATGTTATTTTATTTGGGCTTTTCTTTCTTAATTAACACAAGCTACAACTATTCACATGTCCTTAACGCTCTTCAGTACGTGTATGATCTCGAATCGCGGGATTGATTTGATCACGAGCCTGTCAAATGCAAGTATCATGGTTTCATTCTTAATAATTTATGGTTCTGATCCCAACAAAATACAAAACATTGTGTTCAAAGAGCCATTAAACTAAGCACATTATATATCCCACTTAATGTATTACTTACTAACTACATTCCCAAAAATTGCTTATTATTGCGATTCTTATGCGGACAAAGTCGCGGGGGATCACTAGTACTAAATACAATCGCTAATAATGTTTAAAAGTACTCGCATTATCATTTGAAATGCTGTTATTATCTTGCTAACGTCAGAAAATACACTGAAATTCGAAAACTTTGCAACCGTTTTTAACGTTTTTCTCGAAAACATCTGAACGTAACTTTTAGTGTATTCACACCGGCTTTCAAAAGTATCTGAATTTATCGAATACCAGACCGAAATTCACGCAGTTCACACTGCTACGATTAAGTCTATCTTCGAAACCATAAAACTCCTTCGAAATCGTTCGCAAATCTCCAAATTAGGGAAAATAAAACGTGATACAAAGCTAATACACGAGTGTTGCCTTAGACGGCCCTGTTCCGTTCTTCTTACATTGAAATCGGCCGTTATTTCCGCAGTGAGCTATGTTTGTTCGTTATTCTTACAGCGGCCATTGCCAGCACTCCACATTGGGGCCTTCGGCTGGCACGTAATTCCCTTGGGGGATCGTGGTGTACCTTTGATCTCACAGTGGGGTAGTCGCTGGACTTGCAGGCTTTGGATCGGCTGTTACCTAAACGTTCACGGTCTTTTCATCTGCCATCATTCTCGCGAAGGTTATCAGTCCCTGCGGACAAAATTAAGCAACAAAAAATGTCTGACGAGTGAATTAATAACCGCTTGACATTTTTAATAATTTGCCAGGGCACACAAATAAAAGTCATGGGTCTTTCTGAAATAGTGGCATTTGTATTGGAGGTGGTAAAAGGAGTGGAAAATCTTGGATGATTTCGAAACTGCTTATTAACATATTCTTGATGCTGTGTTCCGATTTATAGTCGATAGCTTTTATATGCTCGAATGGAAAAAAATCTTAATTTACTAAAATATAAGAAATTTGTAAGTGAGGAGGTAGAAGAATTGGCAGTTGATAATTTTGTTAACATTTATTGGTAAAAATTTATGATTTCACCTTTTCTAGTTTCACTGAAAATCAATATAATGCATTTTTCAAAATTGTGCATTTGTTTGCGAGCTGGTAGAACGAGCTAACGAATCGTAACATAAACCGGAAAACCGTACCGGAAAATATGTCACCTCAAATTCTTTAATAGTGAATTCTGACTTTTGTATGGAAGGTGGTAAAAGCATAGGGGAGAGGTTTATAATTTTCGAATATAACACCGAACGTAGTATACAAAATGTTTCATGCTGAACTTAAAGTTTGCAGCTTTCATAATTTTCGAGGAAATTGAACAATTTTTGTCTGAATTTGTGGCATTTGTATGGGAGGTGGCAGAGAAAGTGGGAGGTTTTGGATGATTTTGAATTTGCTTATAAACATCCTAACCACATTGCTTTGTTACTTATATGTTCGAAGGAGAAATACTTTTCTTGAATTTTCCATACAACAATTTGCATGAAAGTTGATAGAAGGAGTGAAGCGAGGCTCCTATTTTTTTTAGCATTTATTGCAATTATTAAGGGACAAATTGTAGAAAAAATTTTAAGTTTGTATTTTTCTAGTTTCAATGAAAATCGATTATATGCATTTACCCAAATTGTACATTTGTATGGGAGGGGGTAAAAGGAGTAACCGCATCAAAACCAAATTGTTCGGCAGTATACTTTTCTCAAAATTTAAAGTTGATAGCTTTGACGGTTTTGGAGAAAAATAATTTAGTTGAAATTCCGAAATTGCGTGAAATTTGTATGGAAGGAGGTAGAAAGAGTGAGGTCAAGTTGATGGGTTTTACAAAATTGATTGCAATTGTAATAAAATTAATTATGATAAAAATTGGTTCTGTTAGCTTTGCTAATTGCAATACAAACCGAATAAATGCATTTTTGAAAATTGTGCATTTGTACGTGAGTAAAGGGATCAGATCAGTATTTTTGACGTCAATGATATTTACATCATTATACTATGACCTAATTTTCAAGTCAATAGCTGAAATGGTTTCGAAAAAAAAAATTCAATTAAAATTCAAAATTTCATGAAATTTGTATGGGAGAGGGTAGAAGGAGTTGCCCGTTCACGAACTTAAAGTTACTTTTTTGCTAAAAATTATGTATAAGAAATTTCAGCACGATAGGCCAAAACTTTCGAGAGTTATGTTGTAGAGAGACGGACAAACAGACGGAGAGATGGTCACTCGGAATCGAGGTTTTTGAGCGACTCTTAGATTCATCTAGAATTAAAAAAAAAAAAAAACAAGCAACATCCAAATCTTCCCAAGACGGTCAAGAGAGGAAAAAAAAATAACTCCGAAAAAGTCCGTTTCGAAAACAATTCACCTGACTCGGTGATAGAACTTAAAAAAAAACTTCACTACCTTGGCTAAGCCCATTCGCAACCCCTTCCACTGTTATTATCCTACAGGTTTTTTTCATACGCATGGAAAGTAGTGAATTTTCAGTCCATTCCGTAAAAAGAAAGCAAATCGAATTATTTTTCAGTGGATACTACTGTCCATGCTAAAATCATGAGTTATATGTATAATTTCAAACAATCTACACTGGCGGTCACGAAAACCGCACCACCCCTAAGCAGTGAGGAAATTAGAAGATATTTAGTTTTGTGCAAAGCCTGTAGGTTCAGTTGCTTTACTTATGGGTTTGACTATAGTTATCACTTTTTTAAGAAAAATATTTCCTACCTGTGTGCATTTTTTCAGAATATATTGAATGTTTTCGAAAACAAGGTCAATTCGCATGCAATTTGGGATTTCCTACAGTAAAAAGTAAAAAATTCTAATTCAGGTTTTATTGACTTATTTTTTTAAAACTGATTACATAATGATCTTATAGTCATAAAAAATGTTTTGGTAATTTTTAATACCGCGTCTCGCCCCCCTTCGCTTTTATAACCTCACTTATTCTAGAAGGCATCGAATCAGCAAGGACTTCGAGAATTTCTTCAGCCCATACTCGATCCAACGTCCTAATTAATTCCGCCTTATTTGCTGGCTTCTGGTCTGCTATTATTTAAATCCGGAGAATTTCCTGGCCATTCTAAGCGCTTTAATCCGAGGTTCGCAAAGACTTCATCCAACTCAAAAAAAAGAAAAAACAGGCAGTTAATAAATTTAATTTGTTCCTAAAGAGAAACGGTGTAACCTCAAATTTTAATCCGTTTTTGACTCTAAGCTTACCGATTTAGCTCTGTGGCAAGGCGCAGAGTCATCCTGGAAGATGACGTCATCAGTGTAGCCTAGATGCTCCTCAACTGCTGGCAACAAAAATGTGTTTAACACATCCGCATACCTTTTGGCATTCGTTGTGCCTTCAATGAAGTGTAGTGGTCCTTTTGTGAAAAAGGAGAAGCATCCCCAGACCATCTGGCTTGGCGCATTCTTCTGCGTCGCGATAGTGCAGCCACCGCTGTATCGTTCTCCACTTTTTCTTCAAATACGGCCGATTATCTGCACACAGCAAGTTAAACTTGCTTTCGTCAGACCAAACGATGTTTCGCCAGTTATCAGTCGTCCAGGTTTCATGCCATTTTGCCCATTCCAAGCGAGCCAGCTTAATTTTTTGGGTGAGAAGTGGCTTTTCGCAGGTCGACGTCCGTACAAGCCGGCTTCTCTGAGTCTTCTACGGACGGTTTCCACGCTCAATTGTACGCCGTGATGGGTAATAAGGTCGTTTCTAATCATTGGAGCACTTTTGAAGCGATTCTTCAGGCTTATCCGTCGAATCGTCGCATCTACCCTGCTGGTAGTCTTCCTCTTGGGACCAGACCCTTTGGACCGTTCCAGAGGGTCCAAATTTTATTTTTTCTGTAAAAGGCGTACAATTGTAGAATGGCTACATCCTATTTTATGAGCCATAGCGCGAGAAGAGAGTCCTTCCTCCGCCAAAGCAAAAAATTTTACTTTTTCGTCGCGCGACAACTGCTTATAATTAGCACTCATACTGCACTTTTCACTGATTAAGCCCTGTGGATTTAAAACACAGAACTAAATATTCTAATTGGCACCCTTTTATACTTAAAATCTAACGAACTTTTTAGATACAGGTAGTATATTTTATTGCCACCCCCTATCCCGAACATATCTAGGTAGATTTCACGACTAGGTAGGTGGTGCTGTTTTCGTGACCGCCAGTGTAATGCGTGATCGCCAATAACAATTTCATTCATTAATGCCGCGTTACCTACGGTTTGGGGCAAGTGCCAAATTTTGACACTAGCTAAAGCATTCGACAGAGTCTGGCACATATCTGCTTGTCAAATTAAAGGCCTTAACGCCTCCCGCGCAAAAACCCATTGGATTGATAGTTATCTTTCGGAACGCACTATTCAGGTGGATTTGGATAGCGTTTCTTCCTTTTACTTCCGAATCAGTTCTGGCATTCTCCCCGGTTCTGTTCTCTCCTTACTTACTATCTCTCAACTTTATCAACGATTTTCTATCATTTACTCTCAAGTACTTTTTTTTTAAACATTCTCTGAAGCAAGCCAGTGCGCGGAAGGTGAGGGGAGTGTGGTCAAGTATTTAAAAATTTTCATGTCCTAAGAATTTAAGTAAGAATTCTTAGGACATGAAAACTAGTGTTTTTCTAAACTATAAATGTAATGATGAATAGTATAAATTAATTATAAATGTATTGGTTTGGTGAATGTTTTCACACTGCATTTCGAATTAAAAAGAAAGATTTCCTGGTTTCACATTGTTTTGCTTAATTACATGTGACATTTCGGTCTCTGCTGAGACTTTTATCAAACTGATAATAAATAATAGTGTGAAATCTGGAAATCTTTCTTTTCAAGTATTAATGGACGTTAAAGGAATGTAAATACCTGTAGCTTGTGCTAGTCCCAAAAAATTTTAAATAACGTAATTTTAATGCTCAAAAAATATATAATTTTCCCGTTTTGCTGTGTATAAGAACGCCCAAAGCATCAAACCATGATACAGATACATTCTGCAATACTTTACTCAATCAAGGTAATCAATTACTATTTAAAGCATGTTCATCGATTTCATCACACATTACTACTATCCCGCATCTATGGATCTCATTTTGGGCACTTTAGTGAATGATGGAACCATCACGGTGTCAATGAACCGACGAGCACCACCGAAATTTTGGTTCACTCTGCACTTACTACAGATGCTATCATGACAAATTCCCACCAGCACACATTTCAACATATTTTTCACCCCTCCTACGCCAGAACTGTTGTATTTAAAAAAACTTTAAAGAATGGACCACTAACTCCCGGCTAATTCTTAAAAAATAATCATGACTCTGCAAAAATTGAGGTGACAGTGCAAAAAAAAATCGCTTACTCTTGTATTATTTATAAATATAATCTGCAGTCTTTGTTCAAAAACTTATCATACACTCATACTTATACTCGTATACAAAAAGATAATTATTATTTGTACGCACATAAAGATTAAATTGTTTCTAGGGAGAAATTTTGTAAACAAAAATATCCTATCGCAACACTTTCAGACTCATTCAATTTTGTTGGCACTTAGGTATCTATCATCCAGCTATTTACGAAATACCAAAAATTAAAAAATATACATATACAGGGTGTAACAGAATAGATGTGACAAAAAAAAACATGGTGATGGGGGACCTCGTGGTGCACAAAAAAAGTATTCTACGGAAGACTTGTAGCTCCAACCCCTAGCGACTTAGGGGTGATTTACTAGTTTTCGGTTCGTGGAGGAGGTTGTCAAACTAAAAGGCCAATATCTCCAAAACTACTTGAGATAGCTCAATGCGTAATATCTTTTTGGAGAGCTTATTAATGTATCTTTTCAACAAGGCAGTAAAAAATCAAATCAGCCACTGAGTTGCTAGAGTGGTGTGAACATGTTTGTTTTCCAAAAATGTCCTTCAACTTTGAAGGCTTTTTGCTCAAAATTTTCACTAAATTTTTTTTTTGAGTTTGTGATCTTAAAAACTACCCGACACATTTATCTTTCTTTAAAATAAAAAAAATTGTCCTAGCTCGTTTTTTTACCAAGTTATGACCAAAAAACCGAAACTAAACCATCAAATCCAAAATTTCGGCAATGTGAAAAAAAAAATAAATTTTTTTATTTTTTCCATTGCAAATTGAAAAACAACTTAACAATTTAATTTAAAAGTAAAATTTATTGGAAAATAATATCTTTTTTCCAATTATAAACTTAAAATATCTGGATTAAAATATTGTAAGAACTCATAAAGTACGGGTACCTGTTAATTATCTTTTTAAAGTAATAAATCTAAAGGATGTGTGTCTGGATTAAATTATTGAAAAAATCCATAAAATATAGGTGTGATCGCCATTATTTTCCCTGCACTTCTTCAATCTTTTTTCAACTGCTTGCGTAAGATTAACAGAAGCTAAATTTTGCCTTATTTGGTCTGCTGCGTTCATAATTCTCTGCTGCAGTTGTTCTCTTGAAAGTATTTCCATCTTGTATACTAAATCCTTCATGTGTCCCCATATGTAGAAATCCAGTGGTGTTAGATCAGGTGATCTTGCTGGCCAACCTACTGGTCCACCACGTCCAATCCATCGTTCAGGATAGTTATCGTCTAAGTAATTTCGCACATACGTACGAAAATGAGGTGGTGCTCCGTCTTGTTGGAAAAATAATCTGTTTCGAAGGTTGAATGGTACTTCATCGCCTAACATATTGGGCAAATGTTTTTGTAGAAAGTCCATGTACACATCACCTGTCATATTGCCAGGTATGATGTAGGGGCCAACAAGAGTTTGTCCAATAACTCCCATCCAAACATTGATCGAAAATCTGTGCTGGGACTTAACTTGCTGCTTGCGGATTTTCATGACTCCAAGTATGCAGATTGTGGTAGTTGGTCACTCCATCTCTGGTGAATTGCGCTTCATCTGTCCATAAAATTGAAGATAAAAATTCACGATTTTCCCGGTGTCGCAATAACATAATTTCACAAAAATATCTACGATGTATTTTGTCCTCTTCAGTTAAGCTTTGTACTGGAGTATGGTGAAATGGATGCTGATGGTCTGCTTTTAAGGTTCTGTGTACTGCCATATGTGACACCCCCAGTCTTCTTTCAACTGACCTTGTACTCAAATTTGGGTCGTTTTGTATTTCCTCCAATATCCTTTCATCTCTTCTGTATGTATTACTTGCTGTGCCTCGACCTTCTCTGCGTTGTGTAAAGCTGCCCGTTTCACGAAGTGTCTGTTATGTTCTTGTGAAAGTTGTGTGATTTGGTTCGTGGAGGAGGTTGTCAAACTAAAAGGCCAATATCTCCAAAACTACTTGAGATAGCTCAATGCGTAATATCTTGTTGGAGAGCTTATTAATGTATCTTTTCAACAAGGCAGTAAAAAATCAAATCAGCCACTGAGTTGCTAGAGTGGTGTGAACATGTTTGTTTTCCAAAAATGTCCTTCAACTTTGAAGGCTTTTTGCTCAAAATTTTCACTAAATTTTTTTTTTGAGTTTGTGATCTTAAAAACTACCCGACACATTTATCTTTCTTTAAAATAAAAAAAATTGTCCTAGCTCGTTTTTTTACCAAGTTATGACCAAAAAACCGAAACTAAACCATCAAATCCAAAATTTCGGCAATGTGAAAAAAAAAATAAATTTTTTTATTTTTTCCATTGCAAATTGAAATACAACTTAACAATTTAATTTAAAAGTAAAATTTATTGGAAAATAATATCTTTTTTCTAATTATAATCTTAAAGTATCTGGATTAAAATATTGTAAGAGCCCATAAAGTACGGGTACCTGTTAATTATCTTTTTAAAGTAATAAATCTAAAGGATGTGTGCCTGGATTAAATTATTGGAAAAAGCCATAAAGCATAGATACCTGTCAATTATTTGTCTTAACTAATAAATCTAAAAATATCTGGATTCATTGTAGGAATTAGTATTTAAGAAGCAATTATTTCAGTAACTAAAATTTCATTAAGCAGATCCAAGTGAAATAATTAAAATAAAGAGAAGTCTTACAAGTTTGAAATGGCTGAACAATACAGTAATCAAGAACTAGCTGATATAATTTTTATTTACGGTGAATGCCATGGTAATGCGCGTGAAGCTTCCAGACAATATGCAAACCAATATCCCAATAGAAGACATCCAAATCACACAACTTTCACAAGAACTTAACAGACACTTCGTGAAACGGGCAGCTTTACACAACGCAGAGAAGGTCGAGGCACAGCAAGTAATACATACAGAAGAGATGAAAGGATATTGGAGGAAATACAAAACGACCCAAATTTGAGTACAAGGTCAGTTGGAAGAAGACTGGGGGTGTCACATATGGCAGTACACAGAACCTTAAAAGCAGACCATCAGCATCCATTTCACCATACTCCAGTACAAAGCTTAACTGAAGAGGACAAAATACATCGTAGATATTTTTGTGAAATTATGTTATTGCGACACCGGGAAAATCGTGAATTTTTATCTTCAATTTTATGGACAGATGAAGCGCAATTTACCAGAGATGGAGTGACCAACTACCACAATCTGCATACTTGGAGTCATGAAAATCCGCAAGCAGCAAGTTAAGTCCCAGCACAGATTTTCGATCAATGTTTGGATGGGAGTTATTGGACAAACTCTTGTTGGCCCCTACATCATACCTGGCAATATGACAGGTGATATGTACATGGACTTTCTACAAAAACATTTGCCCAATATGTTAGGCGATGAAGTACCATTCAACCTTCGAAACAGATTATTTTTCCAACAAGACGGAGCACCACCTCATTTTCGTAGGGATGTGCGAAATTACTTAGACGATAACTATCCTGAACGATGGATTGGACGTGGTGGACCAGTAGGTTGGCCAGCAAGATCACCTGATCTAACACCACTGGATTTCTACATATGGGGACACATGAAGGATTTAGTATACAAGATGGAAATACTTTCAAGAGAACAACTGCAGCAGAGAATTATGAACGCAGCAGACCAAATAAGGCAAAATTTAGCTTCTGTTAATCTTACGCAAGCAGTTGAAAAAAGATTGAAGAAGTGTAGGGAAAATAATGGCGATCACACCTATATTTTATGGATTTTTTCAATAATTTAATCCAGACACACATCCTTTAGATTTATTACTTTAAAAAGATAATTAACAGGTACCCGTACTTTATGAGTTCTTACAATATTTTAATCCAGATATTTTAAGTTTATAATTGGAAAAAAGATATTATTTTCCAATAAATTTTACTTTTAAATTAAATTGTTAAGTTGTTTTTCAATTTGCAATGGAAAAAATAAAAAAAAAAATTTTTTCACATTGCCGAAATTTTGGATTTGATGGTTTAGTTTCGGTTTTTTGGTCATAACTTGGTAAAAAAACGAGCTAGGACATTTTTTTTGTTTTTAAAGAAAGATAAATGTGTCGGGTAGTTTTCAAGATCACAAACTCAAAAAAAAATTTAGTGAAAATTTTGAGCAAAAAGCCTTCAAAGTTGAAAGACATTTTTGGAAAACAAAAATTTTTCATGTTCAAACCACTTTAGCAGCTCAGTGGCTGATTTAATTTTTTATTGCTTGTTGGAAAGGTACATTAATAAGCTCTCCAACAAGATATTACGCATTGAGCTATCTCAAGTAGTTTTGGAGATATTGGCCTTTTAGTTTGACAACCTCCTCCACGAACCAAAAACTAGAAAATCACTCCTAAGTTGCTAGGGGTTGGAGCTAAAAGTCTTCCGTAGAATATTTTTTTGTGCACCACGAGGTCCCCTATCACCATGTTTTTTTTGTCACATCTATTCTGTTACACCCTGTATATATGTATATACCTAGTCCTGCCATAAGTTCTGTCACATAATTTCTCACATTGGCAACAACTTTATTTTATGAGTGACATTTCAATATCGGCCAGTTTTATAAACGTCATAATGTTGTTGACAGTTGATGGTCATTTAAAGTGTGTTCGTTAACGTGTGAAGATGGAATGGGGTGTAATAGAAAACCGAACTGCAGTGATTGCACTACATAAGTGTGGAAAATCCGCAAGTGAAATTTTCAAGTTGTTGTGCCCGTTAAAAATAACGCAAAGATTTGTGTATCGTGCGATCCAGAGATATAACGCGATCCAGACTATTGAAGATCGACCTCGTTCTGGACGTCCGCGTGATGTACGTTCTTCTGCTGCCATCAAAGCGGTCGAGAGTCGAATTCGTCGAAATCCGCTTCGTAAACAACGAATCATGGCTCGAGAGATGAACATCTCCACCCGAAGTATGTCTCGCATCATAAAATCTGACCTCGGGATGAGTGCCTTTCGACGATCAACGGGACATTTGCTGACTGAGCAGTTGAAGCAAATTAGGAGCACCAGATCGAAAGAGCTCCTTCGGCGGTACGGCAACAACAAACATCGAGAAATTTTATTTACCGATGAAAAAATTTTTACGGTGGAGGAACATTTCAACCGCCAAAATGATAAGGTGTATGCCCACAGCTCCGCAGAAGCCCGAGAAGTTGCCACTAGGGTACAGCGAGGACATCATCCAGCATCAGTCATGGTATGGTGGGGTGTCAGCTACGAAGGAGTCACCGAGCTTCATTTTTGCGAAAAAGGCGTAAAAACTGCAGCGAAAAATTATCAAACGGACATCCTGGAGGGATGTGTGAAGCCGCTGAACTCTACGCTATTCAACAATCGACATTGGGTTTTCCAGCAAGATTCTGCGCCAGCCCACAAAGCTCGAACCACACAAGCGTGGTTGGAAACCAATATTCCACAGTTTATAAGGGCGACGGAATGGCCTTCTGGGAGCCCAAATTTGAATCCCCTGGACTACAAACTGTGGGCGGAGTTAGAGTCCATGGTGTGCACGAGACGACACCCAAATATCGAGAGCCTTAAGCGATCTTTGACAGAAGCAGTAGCCAATTTTCCGCTAGAAACAGTGCGTACTGCTATCGATGACTGGCCCAACAGATTAAAGAGCTGTGTTAAGGCTAAAGGCGGCCACTTTGAATAATTTGTTGCTTATTTTACTTCCATTAGTATGCCAAAATAAAATATATTTTCCTTTGTCAAAAACTCTTTTTCATTTATACAAAAATTGCCCATATACGTGTGACAGAACTTATGGCACGACTAGGTATATCTTGATAAAGTCAAAATATTATTTTATTATCAGAACAAAAAAAGTCATTAAAACATCCCAGTTTATCTGCAGTTCAACGGCGAAAGCTTGATAAGATATGGGCGCAGTGGATTTTTTCTTAACCACCTAAGCAGTGATTCTTATTTTTTTTTTCATTCACCAGAAATTCACATACATGTACATAAATTTCAGAGCAAAAACCTCTAATTTTTGATTAAATTTTTTTTTTAACTATTTTATAGGAACTACTGTTGGAACTATGCATAGTTACACCATAGACACTGCCCCCCAAATAATTTTTTTTATGGCAGGATAATTTTGTCAAATTTTCAATCCATTTACCTTTTACGCAAATTTTGCGTCGAACCATGCTTGTCAATGAGTAAAAATTTTTGTCAGAAATCTTATGTAGAAAATCAACTTTCTCCTATTCTTCTTCTTCAATGGCATTACAACCCAAATCGGACTTTGGCCTTCTGACTTTTAGGTTCCTTAACATTTTTTTTTTATTGTGGAAGAGTTGTTAGCCGTTCGCACAACTCTCAGTCTACGAATTTTCATTTTCGCAGATTGTGGTGGCCCAGATATACCCAAGCATGCAGTGTTTGGTATTGCTCGCCGACCGGTATTTGAAATCACGACCTTCGCATTGTATACCAACACGGAACGCAATAAGCTATACCTGGAATTTTTTCAGAGGCATTTTTAGTTTTCCATATTGTGAAAGAAATGAAAACTATTGTGATCGCGGAAAACTTCGTCATTCATTTTTATTTACGGATTTTCACTATTTGAAATTCGAAAAATTCAAAATGGGTTGACGTTATGACGTATTTATGTATCTGTGTGACACGACGATACATCGAGTAAATCTAAACAGAAAAGGATTGGAAAACATCGGGCACATCGCTAGTACTCGTAGACCTAAGTTGTTTTTGAAAATTATCGCCAACCGGAAGCGGAAGCAATGACCATTCAACTGAAAAATAAATTCTATTACTTTCGCTAGAACCAAAGTATTGGCTTTCTTTAGGAAACATCTACTTTCTATATGTCGGCAAGTACCTAAAATAGTTTATCCAAAAATAAAAAACGATTTATGAACAGTGAGCTTAGAAAGAATTCTGGAGATAAGAAGTATTTGAAAATTAATCGACAAAAAACCAATCCAATAGGCAATGATTTTCTAGAAATTCTTCGCACAGGCGAGCCTATTATTCTAGGAAAAAGAGGTCAAAGTGTTCGGGATCATCTAAAAAATTTGTTGGCTAATTTTATCTTTTTTAAAGGAATACACCCATGAATTATTTAGAGAACTTCATAATTTATTCCCTCCGTATAGAAAAAATATATAAAAACAAGTTTAAAAAAAAATCTGTCCTTGCAATCTTTAAAACAATTTCAAACCCAAGTATTCCACCAACCGGTAACATGATGATTTACCATATCCATAAAAGTATTCAATCGCGTAGTAAGATATTTCATGAATTTCGGTGATTCTGGATCAGCTGAATTGCCTTCGGCAATTATTCGTATTTTTGCGACACCTTTAGTTTCTTCACCGATCTCTGATGGATTCGAGGACGCTCCAACTGTATCATAGTTAAGCTTCTCATCGATAGGATGTGCTTTCAGCTCGTCCAGACTTCGTGGTCTTGCCGTTCTATCGAAGTCTCGTAAGCGTAGATGTGGTATGACTCGGTTGAAAACACTTGCCGAATCTAAATCCGAATCTTTCGAAATCTGATTATTATTTTCCTGACTCAGAGCCCAAGATAGCGATTTCACTACAGCATTTCGACGTTTCCGGCTATTCACGTTACCGGTAAATTTGTACGGCAATATTTCGTCAGATGCGTCGCGAGATGTTTTCGGATGCAAAATGTCTTCATCCGATTCTACACTTTGCGTGGACCGTTCAGTTGGCATGTAATAGCTCTTAAGTTGTGCCTGAGCATTTCGCAATTGTAAATTGTTCGCATCCAGGGTCGGTTCTAATTCATGACCGACGAAGGGATTATTCGGCAGATTCATTTCAGGCTGGCTGGGTAATACGACGGATTGCTCTACGCGCGGAATAATCTTACTAATCGTAAGGGTCTCGTGAAATGCATTTGGAACATTCTGAAATGCCTGATTATCTGGAGCATCAGAAGATTTAGTTTTATCTGCATTGCTTTCAAATTCGACATAGTCGTAATCTGCATCAGGAAATTTCGTCAGATTGACATGAATATCGCCCTCGGGAAATTGAATGTCTTTTCGCGGAGCTAGAAGAACTTCTTCATTCGGTTGAGGTTTCTGATGCTGCTGCTGCTCCTGGTTTTGCCTACGAAATTGTGCCCGCGCTTGCACAATAGGCGGAAGTCGCGGGAATAATTTCGGTTGGCCGGCAAACGGTCGCATTTTGAAAAGATTGCCAGTCTGTCGTCGAACACGGCGGATCTTACGATTGAAAAACTTCTCCAGGCGAGGGAATTTCGGGAAGACTCGCTTGAAACGACGATTATCTTCGGTTATGCTGGTCTCGACAGGTGCTGGTGGCGGCGGTGGCGGAGCGGCAGGAGCTGCTGGTCCTTGCATATCGAATAAATTTTGAAAGAATCGTGGACGATTGTTGTTCTTCAAAATGAATCGTTTATGACGCACCAACTCGGATGGCTTGGCATAGTGATGGAATGCATTACGATCGAGCTCTTTGAACTGTTGATTTAAGTATTTCGAGTCCTTCTTCACGACTATATGACGCCTGAGTCGGTTCGATACTGGTACCGAAATCGGAGCAATATTCTCCTTGATGAGTTGCTGTAAAAGAAGATCGGACGACGTCATCATCTGTTGAGCCCTATTGAACTCCTCGTTATAGGCCGGATCAGATACATCAGTTGAATCTTCTTTATAACACTCTTTTAGATTGGCTGACGGCAATATCCAGAATCCGATAGAAAGTGGTGGCAATATTAACGACAGCGCTTTAGACGGATGCTTTATTTTCACTAGCGGCTCATAAGTCGAATTCAATTGAACCGTTTGTCCATTGAGCTGTACTGTTCCATCATTAACCGTTAGAATATACTGCCATAGCTCCGGCCCTGTATATCTATGTGATATTTTCGTCAAAATCTTCGATCGAGTCTCACCCATATTGATGCCCATGATGGTTACGGCTCCCGACAAATTTTTCGAGCAGTGCGAATAAAAATGCGATATGTATCGATCACCATTGATCATTTTCGTATCGAAAACTTTCTCACCCATCGTTTTCTTGAAAAGCAAGCTCACGTAAAAGCTGAATCCCGGATCGGTAATGTCCGATTTATCGAGCGGCCGGAATACCACATTGAAACCAGCACGAGCAGCATCACCCAATGTTTGGGCCCATTGTAGACCTTCCGTAACACATAGCGTCGAACAATTCTCTACACTTTTGTTTTTCACGATTCTCTGCGGAAGATTCAACCAGGCCGGCAGATTTCGGCTCAGGATAGCACGCAATGCCAAATCGCGATCGTGGACAATGTTGTTTTGATTTTCGTACGTAGCATATTCTTGAGGTCTGAAAAATTTGCAAAAGAAAAGATTTTCAGGATTTTAAAAACTTTTAAATGAAAACAATGCTTTCTTACTGGATCCATCCGATTGCCTGGATTAGATCTTGGGCTAGATCGATATATAATCCAGTTTCGTCGCGATTACTTCCTGCTGAAATATCGGCACCAACTATTCCCCAATTATTTGTGAAACCTTTGAAGGCTTCGACTATATTTTTGAGGGTTGTAAGATCATCGACATATCGCGGTGCACCTATAGCATCAAAATCTGGAACGAATTTAATGGTTTATTAGTTGAAATCAAAAATTAAAAAAAAAAGAGGCACTTGAATACTTTACATAGATTTGGATAAAAGCACTAAGCACTAGTTTTATGAGCAGAATTGCTCAAAAGTAAAATAAAATTAAACTTCTTACCTAATCCCAGCTGCCATATGCAATCCTTGATTCCCAATGCACTCGAAATATTTAAAATTCGCAAGGCGTTGATCGAATCCCATTTCATTGGATTATACGGCAACGGAACAATTGGCATCCAATCCACCGAACGTATCCACTTATTGAAATTCATCCAAACATTCTGCGGAACTTGATCGTTTAGCTCAACAACTAGATCGTCCTGCGATAGAGCCGACAGCAATTTGAAAAACGAATTTCCCGATATCTTTAAATACGATGGTTGCAATTGCTTTGCCATAATGTCCGAAATAGCCCTAAACAAATAAAAAAAAAATTATTAAAACCAAATCCATTTTATTTAATTAAATCCTTATCATCTTACCCATTGGTGCTATTAAAATTCTCCAAAAGGACTTTCGGATCGATTGAAAAGCTCACATATTTATCACTAACAACATTAACCTGCCGTTTTAAATTAACTTGTACGAAAACATCGTCACCAGTAATACAGGAGATGGTAGAAAATAGTATTAAACAACTTTGAATTATCCAAAAATTCCCCATTATAGTTGCACTCGACAATTAACTGATAGATAATTGAGAAGCTCCGTCTTGGTCAGAATGAAGAAGAACACTGCCATTAACATCACACACGATGTAATAAAGTAAATTCGTAGGAATTACAATTAGTTCTGTTACAACTTGAAAATGACAAAAAAATGCTGAAATATCGAGTTTTTTACGGAATTGGGTCAGTCTTGAATACCAGGCAAAAAAATAATAAATGAATTATTGCACTAGATTTTTTGGCTTACCCTAGTAACACGGAAACACGAAAACGTACAAGTCGATTACACAGCAAGACGATGAGTAAACAAAACGCATACAAGTGACCTTACGCAAGGCTTTTCGCTCTCCATCACCTGGCTGGTTTAACTTGACCTAGTATTTCATATTTTTACGATCTTCCCTAACTAATTTTAATGGTAAATTTTCCTTAACGTTACATTTCCATTGCATTCGTTTCTTTGTAGAAACGATAGACTACACGCCAGCCAGAGCTGAAGAAATCACCGGCCAGCATTAAAGTGCAAAATCAAAACAAAAGACTTTGGACTTTACGTGATTGCCAAATGAAATATTGACGCGTGCTTCAAACATTATGTAATCACCCTGAGTAATAATTCTACGGTAGAATTTTTTTTCGGAAAAAAGTGCAGTAGAGTTAAATTCAGTAAAGCAATGAAAATTATTGAAAATAAATGAACAACTCAATAGATCGATTTCAAAGTCAATTTCAGCAAAACATTCATTTTATAATTAATTTATTTACATTTTTTTTCTTGTTTTAAAACAGACAGTATTAAAATAATTTCTATGTGTCTTACAATATTAAAGCTTCTTTGTTTACATTTTTTTTCCTATATATTCCACTTTGTCGCTGCAAATCACATAAATTTCTCCATCTAAACTTTGATTGCTTTTATGTGCTCTAATTGATTTTTTTTTTGTTTCTTCTACGTACAATTATTATAACATAATTTAATGCTTTATAAATGCCTTACATTAGCAGTAATAAAAATATTTATATCTTAATTAATTAATGATTAAGAATAAAAACAAATATTTAACACTCTTTTGAACATTTCGAATTTGATCTACAGGTGATTTTTTGTTGTTGTTTAACAGAAAACTAAAAAGAAAAAATGCAGCGTGCCTCTTTAATTAATTTTTTAAATCGAATATTTCCCTAAGCAATGGTTCGACTTGTGATGGATTGACATTGAGATAGACACCAATTATGACTTCATTTAATCTTTGAACTTCGGTGATTTTCTGAATTAATTTAATAAATGTTGATTTTGCCTCGCATCCCGGATAGATACTTTCTAGATACCTTCGTAGAAGGTAATAATAGGAATTCTGTGAACATGAAAACAATATCATTGATAGTTTTTTTTCTTTTCTGTAAAATTCGAAATTGTTTCGGTCGCACCTGTTCAAGTTTTATTACATCGGAATGAACGGCCCGCGGACGAGTCGGTGTGAACAGTAGAATCGCACACATTATCAAAATGATGTTCTCATCGGTTCGCCACTTTAGCTCGAACGTACGAATGAACCGATCGAGTTCGTCATAGACATTGCCTTTAACCAATTTTAATACGTCTGCTTTTATGCTCGACATGTCTTCTTTACTATGGGGAATCTGATTGAATAGAAGTGATTTAATATTATTTTTGTGGATTATTTTGAAATACTGATTGCTATTTACCTTCCAAGTAGCGTGTGCGCAATCGTACGTCATAACCGATCGCATTATCATCATTTCGGTACAGCCGCCTTTTAGTAGAGCGATTTGATCTTCTTGGCACATATTTCGGAATGCGTTGATTTTTTTCGACATTTTAATCAGACGTCGAATCGCAATCGCTGTTAAATTTATTACTTTGAGTAGTTGAGGGTCTTGAGCGCTGCTGTCACTCTGGAAGAAAAAATAAAGAAATTTAAAAATAATAAAATTCAATGAAGCAAAAGAAAGTGGAAAAAAAACATAGCAAGATTACAATTGGGCGTAATGCGATGCTCAAGATTTAAGGGGAACAATTTGAATGCACTAAAAAAATTTATCGCTAAACTAATTTAGGAGGCTGCATGAAACTAGGGTCAAAAATAATAATCTCAAAATGGTTCATGATAATAATTTTTAAAGAATACCGTTTGTGTCGCTTAAAAACAAAAAATGTTTATCTTCATTTTTGAGGATATTGATTTGTTATGCCAGAATTATGTAGAACATAATTCTCCCAATAAAAAACATCCTGCATAAAAACCAACCTATTAAATCTTAGATCACGCTCCGTACTACATCTAAAGTTTTTTTCGCCTCCTGTAAAATCACTAAAATGTCTCTTAGCATTATAGCATATTTTCACGAAGCTATACGTTATTTTCAATGTAAAGACGGAAGCTAGCCATGTTAACCCAAGGTACTATTCGACCCATAAGTCTTAAGGTACGTCCACACGATGCCTCATTTTCGCATGCCTTCCAGAATTAAAGCGCAAGCAAATCATCCTAAATAGCGCATAAGAATATAGTCCCTGACTGATATGGGGATCACGTGCGCAGTTGAGTACAATGGTCGATTTGCTTATACGCTATAGATGTAGTTTTACTTGCGCTTTTATTCTAGAAGGCATGCGCTAAGCGCACGGAAATGAAGAATCGTCTGGATGTACCTTACCGTATTTCTTTTTAAAAACGCTAGAAAGGGTGCTAGATGTATACATCAGAGATAGCGAGGGGAAATCTGACTCTTTCTGTTGTGTCAACTCATTTCAACTCACTCACTTAATTGAGTCGATCTAAAAGAGTGCTTTAAAAGAGTCACTCACAAGATTTCGGCCACACGCATACGTAGCATACATATAACGAAAAGCGCCCAACCATTAAATTTTCTGTGATGCCTTGCTCTTTCTTCTTCATAGTATAACTCTAGGTTGCTGTGCCTTCCTTCACTCAGAACATCAATAGCCTAAAATAATTGCTCAGCAAAAAAAAAAACTAAACCATCAGTTTACATAAGTATTTTTTTTTTTTTTACAGAATGACCTGTGTTATAGGCAATTTCGGCCTTTATGTGCAATGCACAAACACAGTCATGGAGGGAAGGAATGGGATTGGGAAGGTTGGGGAAGGGGAGTGAGAACGACCGGTAGCGAGTGGAGGAGCTGGTATATTGCGGCCACTCAAAAAATCCCGTGCCCATATGACTTCAAAATTGTGAGAGATAGAACCATCATTACATCGATCAAAAAGAGCACATTGCATTATCACATCATACGACACAATGGATTTCGGCGGCTCACTCACACCACTCGCACACAAAGGTACTGTGTCGCAGCGCAATAACACACTTCGCACACTTACCGTGTCATATGCAATGCGCATCATCGTGTTGTGTGGCGAATAAATTGTTACAATTGATAATTGATGCGATCCAACTCGTTTGTAGTGAGTCGCATCAATTGCCTCAGTGCAAATTTTGATTGACTCACTTATGATTTGCCCATCTCTAATCAGAGATACCATAGATCCAGAACGTCTCCCAGAAGCTCAGCATGTGTACATAAAAGAGAAATCGGTAGATACTAGCAAAAACTGCTCTTTTCCAAACGTAGTGATCCACTGTGATTGCTCTTTTTCAATATCTGTGAAAAAGAGAAGCTCTTCTAGGGATGGCAAAATCTGCTCTTTTCCAATCGCAGTGATCCACTGCGATTGCTCTTTTTTAATATCTGTGAAAAAGAGCAGCTCTTCCAATAGCAGTGATTTGTCCACCTCTATTATCCATGCTAGTGCGCAATTAAAAAAAAAAGACAAAATAGTAATTTTCTGCGAAATCCTGCATCTAACAATCAGGCAGACCCAATCTCTCAGTACCACCAGCTCAGTGCGCATAGTGAACACTTCCCCCATTTCCTCCTGGGAATGAAAAGGTTTTCTTTTACTATCTAATGTACGAAAAAACGATCGATCGCAATGGAGTCAGGATGGCAAAAATGTCAATCGCATTTCATATACACAAGCCAAATAAAAAAAACACCCGGTCATCGATCGCATCGCATATACACAAGTCAAATAAAAAAAATACCCGGTTATAGAAAACCAAACCAAAAGGGTCTACTGTTTACTTTTTTCACACATTACCTCACACAAGCAATTTCATCAGGAAGAACGTAAAGCTCTTATCGACATGGTGGACTGCAACATAAATCGGCGAAACTTGCGATAGCCGCAACATGTCCTACCAACCGACCAGATCGAAACTCAGAACAAAATCCGCCAAAAACCAAATCACCAAATATAGGTTTGGGATAGCTTAAATGATTGATAGTCTTTAATATCACAGAGCTGATATATCGCTGATCGCAAGCGATATAACAGCAACGAAAGAGCAATCGAGAGCAATCGGAATAACAACGTTCAAGCGATATAACAGCAACGAAAGAGCAATCGAGAGCAATCGGAATAACAACGTTCAAGCGATATAACAGCAACGAAAGAGCAATCGAGAGCAATCGGAATAACAACGTTCAAGCTCTTTCTTCGCGCGATTGATATTTAGCGGTGGGACTTGGGTAAAATTCGACTTCCATGGGTTTCGGGATCTGATAAGAGCTTTACGTTGTTCATGATGAAATTTCTTGTGTGAGGTAATATCGTGCGAAAAAAAAACAAAAGACCCTTTTGGTTTGGTTTTCTATGACCGGTTTTTTTTTTTATTTTGCTTGTATATATGCCATGCGACCGATGACCGGTTTTTTTTTTGTTATTTGGCTTGTATGCGATCGATGGCCGGGTGTTTTTATACTCTAGATGAAATCTGAGAGTATATTGTGTTTGCCTTACCGTTTGTAACGCTAAGAAATAACGCTCGCACAGAGCCGTCAAGGGTACAGAAATATTTGTTGTCGCTCAAAAACCTCGATTCCGAGTGACCGTCTGACTGTCTGTCCGTCTGTCTACAGCATAATTCTCCAAAGCTTTGAGCTATAGTGCTAAAAATTTTTGTGTGTCATTTTTCGCAAAAAAGTAACTTTAAGTTCGTGAATGGGCTATATCCCCCCACTCCTTCTACCCCCTCCCATACAAATTTCATGAAATTTCGAAATATTAAGAAATTGATTTTTCTTTGAAACTATTTAAGCTATCGACTTGAAATTTAGGTCAAAGTATTATGATATAGATGACATTAATATCACGGAATATTGACCCGATCCCCTTACTCCTTCTACCACCTTCCATACAAATGGACAATTTTGAAAAATACATTTTTTCGATTTTCATTGAAACTAGTAAAGCTGAAAAGATGAAATTTTGTCAGAATTCAATCAATCAATCAGAATTAATTCTACTATAATTGCAATTTATTTCAAAAATAATTATCAACTTCACCTCACTCCTTTTACCCCCTCCCATACAAATTTCACGAAATTTTGAAATTTAAATTAAGTTATTATTCTTCGAAACTGTTAAAGCTAGCAACTTGATGTTTTGTATAAAGTATGCAAATAGAAATATAAATAATGCAGAAAAAAATTATTTTGATCCGTACACTCCTTCTACCCCCTCCCATACCAATGCATAATTTTTGTTAAATGCATTTTATCGATTTCCATACAAACTAGAAAAAGTACAAACTTCAAATTTTGCCAGAA
Organism: Chorisops tibialis; assembly: GCA_963669355.1. Taxonomy (NCBI): domain Eukaryota; kingdom Metazoa; phylum Arthropoda; class Insecta; order Diptera; family Stratiomyidae; genus Chorisops; species Chorisops tibialis. The sequence goes on from OY770264.1 coordinate 138,013,092, forward strand.
TTTGTTTCTTAATAATTGAAATAACTATTAGAAAAAATTATCAGCTCCGCTTCACTCCTTCTACCATCTCCCATACATATCTGCATTATAAATTAAAGAAAAGCATTTCTCCTTTAAGTATACATATGTATGAGAGCTATCGACTTTGAAATTCAATCAAAGCATGCTGATAAGGATGATGAAAAGCAGTTTCAAAATCATCTTAAACGCTCCATTCCCTCTGCCACCTCCCGTACAAATGCCCCAATTTCAGGAAAACTATGACTAATTTGTTTAAGAATAATGAAAACTAAAAACTTTAAATTCAGCAAAAAATATTTTGCAAGCCATGTTCGGTGTCATATACGAAAAATACAAACCTCCCCCTCTACTTCTACCACCTCCCATGCAAAATTCTCTATTCGAAAGAATTTGAGATGACATATTTTCCGGTATATGAAAGGCATTTCCATCTCATCTAGTGTATCATATAATTGGGCTTTAAGCCCAATTATCATCTGTTATGTTTTTTTATTTGGCTTGTGTATATGAAATGCGATTGACATTTTTGCCATCCTGACTCGATTGGTTTGGATAGTAAAAGAAAATTTTTCCATTCCCAGAGGGAAATGGGGCAAGTGTTCACTATGCTGAGCTATGAGATTGAGTCTTGCCTGATTGATAGATGTAGGAAAATTACGATTTGCTTAGCGATCGATGAGGTGGAACGTGCGGTGCAAAGTGTTCAATGGGGTACGCTTTCTGGGAAAATAGAATTACTCTATTGAACCAAACGAGTTTGTTTGACGAGCTTTATTCTGAGCTACGATCTCGTCGGGGTTACCGTGGAATGCGTGAGTTGCGGGATTAATGTGCGAATGCGAAAAAAAACTCTGGGATTTGTAGCGATGATCATTGCGGCAATTTTATTGGTGATAGAACGTAAGCAGTATGCATTTGCTCTGCTCTTCTAATCGTAGCTCTTTTAAATTTTCAAATAGCATACCATCTCTAAGCTCTTCTAATAGCAGTGATATTTTCATCTCTATTCTCCATGCTAGTGCGGAAGGATGGCAAAAACTGCTATTGCAGATAAATATTTTCTTCGAAAAGAAACAGAAAAACGAAATTAATTAAAAACGGAAGAGCACAGAAAACTGAAATGAAATCCGAACAATTCAAAGTACCTAAATATTTATTTACAAGTTGGTTAAAAACCCAAACAAACAAAAAAAATAGCATACCATCTCTAGTAGATACAGCCATTCATGAGGTGATGATAGGCCTCGAAAAATCCTTACAGTATAAGGTGTACACTCTAGATCACAGTAATATATATGTAATATATCTCAGCCAAATATGCGGCTTGGTTTCGAAAACGCACGTGTGTTTCCTCTCCCAAACACGTGTGTTTCCTCTTCCTCAAGTATACAGTGAAGACCTCTGAAATTTGACGTAATTACATCCGAAAAAGAGGGAGAGAAAAGTACTGACGGACTAGTTCGCGACGTGTCCCGCCGTGTTCGCGACACCTCTTATCTCTCATTCTTGCACATGGCGTTCTTAAAGCTTTTGCTCGCGTCGTATTCAACTTGGGCGGCGGGTGCGCGGGTTATGGTCGGCGGTTCTTACAATTTCGCTTGTTTTTGTCTAATAAAGAAAAATCTTTACGGCAATGAAATGGAAAAATCAGATTATATGTTCACTGTATACTTGAGGGAGAGAAAACACACGTGTTTGGGAGAGGAAACACACGTGCGTTTTCGAAACCAAGCCGCATATTTGGCTGAGTAATATTACTGGGTATACTGTGATCGAAACATTGCTTAGAAATAGATAAATTTCGTCAGAATAGGGCAATGCACACTCCTGCAAACGTACCAGTAGAGAAAAGCCACAAGGAAGAGTATTATCTCTACTACTTTGTGGGCACTGACTCTAAATGACGCCTGGGAAGTTCGGAGGTAAATGTTGTGATTTATACTGATAACATAGTGCTACTTCTTCTTCTACTTCTACAATGGCGCTACAGCCCAAATCGGACCTTGGCCTCCTGATATTCAGGTTCCTTTTTCATTACTTATTGTGGAAGGGTTGTTAGCCCTTCGCACAACCTTCTTTCTACGAGTTTTTCATTTTCTTAGATTGAGGTAACCAAGGTATATCCAAGCAGGCAATGTGCCGGAATTATATATTGCGCCGACCAGGATTTGAACTCACGACCTTCGCATTACAAGACCAACACACTACCTACTAGGCTATACCCTAGCACGTAGTGCTCCTAGTATCAAGTAAGTACAACAGCAAAATATCTGAACTTACGGAAGAAACTCTCAAAAAACTATACACGAATGGGTAAAAAGCACCGGGATTAACGTAAACACGCAAAAAACGCAACTGGTGCTATTCACTAGGAAACCCAAAACTCAGGATTTTAGGCTACCAAAATTAGGAAACACGAAACTGACTCTAAACAACCATGCAAAGTATCTAGAATTAATCTTAGATAGTAAGCTTGCATGGAAACAAAATATTGAGAAGCGATCAACTAAGGGCAACATCGCTTTCGACTCGTTGAAAAGGATGTTCGGCAGAAAAATCCGAGTATAACGCACTGGAACGGCTATAATAAGGGCAATTCTGCTGGACGTCATATTGACATGGTGGCCGGAACTGAATAAATTAACATACCGCCAAAGATTGGAAAAAAACACAAAGACACGCATGTCTGGGAATCACTGGGACTCTTAAGACCATATCCGCAGTTTCGCTGTACGTCTTACTCTCTTTGCTGCCAACCGACCTGTTCGCAAGAAGCATGGCATCAAGGAGTCCAAGCAACTTAAAACGCTCCCGTCGGGACCACAAATAACATAAGCTTACCTGCAATAACCACGGTTTCTATGACTGCAAAGTCCGGATTTGACAGGAAGATATCGATAAGTATACCGAACAGGGAACACTGCGAAATAAGAACTAGGGACTTTGCAGGAGTAAATGTAGCAGTGTACTCACCTGAACTTGCAAAGGGCTCATGCACCAGTTTGCCGAATGACTGCAGCAGGAAATTCTGGCAATCAGGCGGAAATTCTGGCAATCCAGAAGGCAGCCGAAATCGCCAGCACGCCGCGGACCGAAAAAAATTAATGTCTATACAGACAGTCCGGTTGCCTTTAAGGTACTGCAGTCTTGTACTACCAAGTTTAAGACAGTATTCAGCAGTCAACATGAGCTATAGAATCTCTGTGCCAAAAGAAAGGTTGAATTTAGCAGGGTTCGGGGCCACAGAGGCATAACATGTAATAAATTGGAGGACGAGTTAGCAAAAGGACGCGCTAAACTTGACCTAAAATACGCAGAAAATAGACGCGCAGATGATAAATCTAGCCGAAGCCAGGTGGAAAAGAAGCACAACCTAACAAACCACGAAATTAATGTGGAATACGAGTGACAAGACGAGCAGTTGAGTAGGAGGCCAGAGGAATAAACAAGTCCTGGCAACAGCTTAAAGCCGATGCGCAGGATCGCGCCTTGTGGAAGAGAGTTGTTTCTGTCCTATGCCCCTATAGGGGGTCTTAACAGGAATTTGATTGATTGACGAGTGACAAAACGCTTGTTATCATTACCCAGGAAGCAATGTGCGACATCGGTTGGCATTGTTACCTACCATTGCCTTATTGGAACACATGCTTACAAAATTGGTTTAGTAACGCATGATCTCTGCAGAAATTGCAGAGCCAGGAGAGGGGAAGACGGTGGTGCACGTCTTGTGTAACTGCCCGGCTCTTTCCAAAAGACTTAAAACCCTCGGCGTACCGTTCTTCCCCAACCTCAAGTAGGTCTCAAGCAGCGATATTCGGAATCTGTTAAATTTCGCGGCGGCAACGGAAACCTTTGGACTCAAGAAGGAACTCACACTTGATGTACGGACACATTAGGTTTCCCTTATCTTCATGTGGTATCACAATGGATCCCAAAGGGACTACATAGGCTAATGCCGCCACTCTAATTTAACGTTGTCCTAGCCATTGCCTGCACAAGCTCAGCTCTCTGCTGGAAAACTTCCAAACAAATGAAGCGGCACATAACATAGAGGACTCGAAGAAAATACTAATGCACATTTTCAGTTTTTCTTGCTAGCAGATATGATAAAGAACAGTCAATCAATCAATTCACCGTTAAGTTCTTCTACATGCGCGTAGGACAGAAACAGTTCTCTTGCACAAAGCGCGATTCTGAGCATCAGACTTTAGTTGTCGCCACGACTTGTTTATTCCCCTGACCTTCTACTCAATTGCTCGCTTCCATGTGCTACATGGTCGATCAGCCCGACATCTTCCTTGAGGATTATAATCCAGACCTTGTTTGGATATTTCGCTCTAGTTTCATCAAAGTGTGTTCGAAACACTGCTACTTCCACCTTTAAATTTCAACACATATTTTATTCTGTCCAGTTGTACTCCAAAGTTCATCCTTGAAATGATTTCTGACCAAAATATCCATAAAACGCTTCGCAAGCATTGGTTCACGAAAGTTTGTAGTTTCTTGTTAAGTCGATCACTCAGAGCAGTAGTGCACATTAATTACGACGTAAGTATTTTTTTGTAAAAAAGGCGACAAACTCTGCTGCGAAAACTACCGAGGAATATCTCTGTTGTGTACGTCTTATAAGATCTTGACGAAAATTCTAGAAAAGTGAATTAAGCCCTATGCTGACAAAGTAATTGATGAATACCAAGGCGGATTTAGAGCTGGACGATCGACCACGGACCAGATATTCTCAGTTAAACAGGTGCTGGAAAAGTGCTGGGAATATAATATTGATGTGCACCAGATATTTGTTGATTTCAAACCAGCATACGACAGTATCGACAGGCGCGTACTGTATAAAATCATGGTGGAGTTTGGAGTCCCACCGAAATTGGTTCGGCTTACAAGAATGACAATGACCAAAATAAAAATTATGACGCAATCCAGGAAAAAGACGCCAATCAGACAAAATATTACAGTAGAAGATTATAACCTGGAAAACGTAGACAACTTCATATACCTAGGAGCGAACCTATCAAAGGATGGAAGCGAACCCATCGAAATCAAAAGAAGGATAATGATGGCAAACAAGACTTATTATTCGGTACTTCCAATAATCAAAAACAAGAACGTGCACAGGAAAACAAAACTTCAGCTACATGGTTAAAAATATTGGTGTATATTAAATTGGTTTAAAGTGTATATGGATTTAAATATAAGGATTTGCTTTTATTAGAGCAAAATAAGTCTTATTCCAATATGTATTAAATTTATCCTGATAGTTATTGAATGAATTCTAGAACAAAGTCATTCATTTTTTTTATCTTCCTTTTGGTATAAATTTGATCTTAAGAACTGGTTTTCTTATACTAACCGCAATAGATTTTACAAAAACGTGAGATAAACTTTTTTGCCAAAAATGGTAAAAAACAAATAAAATTGCCTGGAAGATTCTTTTATAAGGCTCGGGATAGATTTTATACGTATGATTGACAAATGTTTGCCATGGAAACGATTTTTATATTTATTCTATTATTATTATTATTTTTCTAAAAATTATTTGCTCTTCGAATTTACATCATAATTGGATTGTTTTTTGACAACGACAGTTTCTTTTTCTTATTTGTGTGGACAAAATAGTGCGTGTGGACATATTTATTAGTGAAAAGTGCACATAGAATACATATATGTTTTGTATTCAGGTATGTATAATATGCTTCCAAGTTTTATAGTCTAATTATTTTCATATTCACAAATTTTCAAATCCAACCGTGAAAAAGGTTCTTACGCAATGTTATTTATTTATCTATAGAAACGGAAGAGAAATTGTAAAGTAAATGTTGTTTACCTTACCCATGACATTGGAATGAAAACCCATAAGGATAAAATTAGATAATAGGCTAGGCGTCGGAATCATTTCGAATATCGATGAAAAAATTGTTTTTGATGCAGCAGCGTTTAAGGCATCTCCAAATATTAATATTTCTTAAAAAATAGAGTTTGCATGGTCTATTCCTGAAAACTTTAAAAGGTAAAACTTTCATATTATTTTGTCAATTGGCTAAGGTTTTAAAAAATTTCAGATTGATGTACGCTACCCTTCCCGAATCTGGTTCGATTATTACCACCTCCACCGAATGGAAACAAAAAGTTGCCGACATATTAACGCATTGGCAAATGCGCAACACGTAATATTTTTTTTTATTTAATTGATTCAATTATAATAATAAATCAAACTCTTTATTAGGCTGCATTATGAAACTAAGAAGGAGTTTGTATGAAATTCGGTCAACTTATCGCCACAGATTGTAGCAGTTAGGTATTGTTAATCATATATAAATAAATGTAGATAGATAATTTTGTAATTAATAATATTATTTTATGATTTCTGGATCCCACACTTTTGTGTTTTATTAACCGTGACGTGTCGGTCTGTTTGATAAATATTCTTAGCAGAGACCGAAACGCCACGTTTAATAAAGCACAATAGTGTTGAAATCCGGACATCTTTCCTTTAAAAATTTATACTTTATTTTTATAGCATGTCTAAATATATAATTTAATTTTTTATTGTAATATATTTTATTTTATATATATTTGTTTTCGAAATAAACTGTTAAGATTTACAGATTGAGAGGTAATGTTGTGTAGGTTCATTTTATCCGGATTATAAGAGTATACTAAAGAGGTATAAATATCTCTTTAAATTCAGGTATAGATTAAATAGGAGCTATGGATACATAGTGAACATTTCTTGCTATTAATTTTATACATTTATTTTATAGCATATTTTCATAAATACTGCGAATAAAATTTATACGAAAATGTTATAAAATGGTTCCATAAGGAAAAGTATAAATTCAAACTCAGTCGTTATAAAATCAATTGGGATGAATAATATTCATTTTATAAATAATTTGTATTTTTTTATATGTATATCATGTTATTATGAAATTTACACCAAAATTTTTAACCGTGTATATAAAACCATCATGTGCTATGCTATGGCAGCGGAACGTAGATTTTAACTCAGGCGTCCGAAAAACTACTTAACGCCTTTGAAAGAAGACTCGATTTGGAGAATACGATACAATAGGGAAAGCTAGGGTGTAGCCTAGTACGTAGCGTGTTGGTATTGTAATGCGAAGGTCGTGAGTTCAAATCCCGGTCGGCGCAATATATAATTCCAACACATTGCCTGCTTGGATATACCTTGGTCACCTCATTCTACGAAAATGAAAAATTCGTAGAAAGAGGGTTGTGCGAAGGGCTAACAACCTTTCCACAATAAGTAATGAAAATGTTAAGGAACCTGCATGTCAGGAGGCCAAGGTCCGATTTGGGCTGTAGCGCCATTGTAGTAGTAGTAGTAGTAGGGAATTGTATGCCATCTTCGACAATCCAGAAGTGTCAACCCTCATAACATTTAAGAAGTTACAATGGGGTGGTCATGTGGAGCGTATGGATTACGGAAGAATTCCCAAACATACACTAAAAGGGAAAGTCAACGGACAAAGACCGGTCGGAAAACCACGGAAGCGCTTGAAGGGTTCGATTGACGCAGACAGCAAATCACTGCTAAGATTTTCTAACTGAAGGCCGCGGTCACTGAACCCAGATGGCAAAGTATTCAGGAGGCCAAAGTCCGATTTGGGCTGTAGCGCCATCGTAAGTAAGTAAGAATTAGGCCCTATGCCGACAAAGTAATTGGTGAATACCAAGGCGGATTTAGACCTGGACCAGTTAAACAGGTGCTGGGAGTATAGTATTGATGAGTGCCAGATATTTGTTGACTTCAAACAAGCATACGATAGTATCGACAGGCGCGTACTGTATAAAATCATGTTGGAGTTTGGAGTCCCACCGAAACTGGTTCGGCTTACAAGAATGACAATGACCGAGCCTTTGTCATGAGTCAGAGTAGAAAACAATCTGACTTCTAGTTTTAAAACAGACAACGGCCTTAAGCAAGGTGACGACCGCGCACCAATGCTTTTCAACTTGACACACACTGTTTTTTTTTTGGCTTAAATGATGTATAAACTATCAAAGAATAATATCTTAAAGCAATTTTGGGTGAAACGTGACTGAAAATAATTTTTTTAGCCTGTTTTTTAAGTGCTTTAGAGCGCACATGCATGCGTCATTAAACTTTAAACGTGTTTTTCTCGAAACTGGGTTTTTCGAACTGGCGTTGCCTGAAACTCAGCCAATTTTCATCAGATTTACTTGAAATTTTAACTGTTGCTTCTCAGATAGATAATCTGTGGAAGTACACGGGGTTTTTTGATTGATAAAAAATTACGTTTGTTATAAACAATTTACGGTCGATTTTTGCCCCAAAAATCGAAAAAAAAAATTGAAATTGATGCCAATTTGCGAATTTTCAAAAAAAATAAATTATCCCGTGTACTTCCAAGGCCTCGGAAAAACATGGTTTTAACTAATATAGTTTCACGGTACCATTTTGTATAAAAAAAATTGACAAAAAAAATTGTGTGGATGTCTAATTATACTTCAAAATTTCATTTCAATCCATTCATTAGTAACCGAGAAAAAAATTTCCAAAAAAAAGATCCATTTTTCAGCACGCCAGACTAGTATAACCCCTTAACGTGTGAAGAAACTCGAGTATTACGGGGTAAAGTCATGCGTAAAAAATTAAAGATTTCGTCCGTCAAAAGAGTTATGGAGCTTTTCAATTCCACTGGGCTCAACTGAATAGAGCGATGAAGAGAATTCAAAATCTTCTATAATTTGAATGGCCTGAGACTGAATACTATCCAAATAGAAGATTGAAGTTTTCGCAGCTACCGCCCATAGGTGGAAATTAAGCGATGAAGGAGTTTCTATAGCGTTTTAGGTAACTGCTTCCTGGGCGATGTTAAATATATGATCGTTCTAAAATTTGGATACCTAACATCTTAACACTTATAGAATTTAACAATGACGTCATTCAATGATTGAATAGGGCCATGGTTCAATTGCTCTACTTGTATATCGGGTTGAGGACACAGTGTTGAAGTGATAGGAGAAGTCTAATGTGCTGTCATCAGCAAAGCTATCTATAGAATTGAAAGTAGAAGATAGCAAGTCATAAATACATATTAGAAAAATATTGGGAGAAAGAACCGAGCCCTGAGGGAGATCAGCGTTAATTTTATAAGAGGAAGAAACCACTCCTTCCAATACGACACACATTGAACAATTGGTTAAAAAAACGTTCAAACCAGGAAATAAGGGAGTCGTCCAAATCAATAGCTTTAAGTTTAACAAAATGGGCGTGGTACCATACTCTGCTGTTGAGATATTTTTATACTCTAGATGAAATCTGAGAGTATATTGTGTTTGCCTTACCGTTTGTAACGCTAAGAAATAGTGCTCGCACAGAGCCGCTACTACTACTACAATGGCGCTACAGCCCAAATCGGACCTTGGCCTCCTGATATTCAGGTTCCTTAACATTTTTCATTACTTATTGTGGAAGGGTTGTTAGACCTTCGCACAACCCTCATTCTACGAATTTGTCATTTTCTTAGATTGAGGTGACCAAGGTATATCCAAGCAGGCAATGTGCCGGAATTATATATTGCGCCGACCGGGATTTGAACTCACGACCTTCGCATTACAAGACCAACACACTACCTACTAGGCTATACCCTAGCTTACAGAGCCGCTAAAGGTACAGAAATATTTGTTGTCGCTCAAAAACCTCGATTCCGAATTGCTGTCTGTCCGTCTGTCTACAGCATAACTCTCGAAAGCTTTGAGCTATAGTGCTAAAAATTTTGGTGTGTCATTTTTAGCAAAAAAGTAAATTAAAGTTCGTGAACGGGCCACATCCCCCCACTCCTTCTACCCCCTCCCATACAAATTTCACGAAATTTTGAAATTTAAATTAAATTATTATAAATAAATATTTAAATTATTATCGAAACTATTAAAGCTATCAGCTTAATATTTTGCATAAAGTATACAAATAGAAATATCATTAACGAGAAAAAAATGGGTTTTGATCCGTACACTCCTTCTACCCCCTCCCATACAAATGCATAATTTTTGTTAAGTGCATTATATCGATTTCAATTAAAACTAGAAAAAGTATAAACTTAAAATTTTGCCAGAATTGGTTTTTTAATAATTGCAATAAATGCTAAAAAAATTATCAGCTCCTCTTCACTCCTTCTACCCCCTCCCATATAAATATCTGTATTATAAATTCAAGGAGAGCATTTCTCCTTCGAATATATTAGAACTAGCGAATTTCAAATTGAATCAAAGCGTGGTGATAAGGATGATGATAATCAGTTTCAAAATCATCTTAAACGCTCCACTTCCTTTGCCACCTCCCTTACAAACGCTTCAATTTCAGGAAAACTATGTCCAATTAAAAATAATGAAAGCTACAAACCTTAAATTCAGCACGAAATATTTTGCATACCACATTAGGTGTCATATCCAAAAATTACAAACCTTCCTCCTCTACTTCTACCACGTCCCATACAAAAGTCACTATTAATGATTCAAAAGAATTAGAGGTGACATATCTTTTGGTACATTGAACTCTTTCTCATTTCATCTAGAGTATCATATGATTGGGCTTTACGCCCAATCATAATTCTGTTATGTTTTAAGTCTATTCTTGATTGTTTCCATCACCTTCTACAGAAGTGAGATTATTGCTATTGGGCGATAATTACCGGGATTAATGCGATCTCCTTTTTTAGGAGTATCTGAACATTTGCAAGCCTCCATGAAGATTGTACAGTACTGGACTATAAGGGAAAACAAAAAAGTTTCCATAGAGGTTTAGCAAGAAAAGCGAAGCAATTTTTAAGGACAAGGTCAGGGATTCATTCTGGACCAGACGATTTGTTAGCATATCGATTCTTAAGAACTCGCTACAATTCTTACTTAGGACGCGTAACATCCTAAGGAAGAATTTGGAGCAGTATACTTTGGAAGGTTAAAGTTCGTTGGTGATAAGGAAGAGTTTACGGCAAATCGAGCTGCTAAGATATTTCCTTTTATGTTGGGATCCGTAATAAACTCATTATTAAAGATGGAATTGACGAGACAGAATTACTTCTGATGATACAAGCGAGAGACCAGAAACTTTTGCTACCCTTATGACACCCAAAATGATTTTATCCCAGTGGTCATGCAAATGTTCCTCACATTTTAAGCTAAAGTTACAGGAATTTCTTTCTTTTATAAAATTTATTTAATTCGCTTAAGATGGCAGCTGCTTATGAGCACGGGAAGATGCCTCTTTACCCCGTGTTTCGCAGTACTACATTTTTCATTAAACCAAGCGTTACGGCTGGGCTTAATTGGATTGTAGCTTTGGGCGATACCAAAAAAGGCCTCATTTACTGCGGAAGAAGCATACTCAACATCTCTGTTGAATCATATGACCAATCAAATGAATGGTAGAATTGCTTCAGACTAAAGCATTCCGCACTTTCGTAATATTGGCGTCGATATAGTGACAGGGAAGTGGGCGAAAATTAAGCAATAGTCAGAGCTTCCGAATGAAGAATTAACAGAAGTCGATTATTTAGATAAGATCCTTGGCCTGCACTGTCAGCGATACGATTAGCTCTATCTACAGTTTGGCATAGGTTATTCGCAGATGAGAATAACTCAACAAATCAGCCGGCTGGAGATGTGTTACAGGATTGTCGAGGTCTATTTATGTTATGGACATTAAAATCGCCTGCAACTGCGATTTCGGTGTAATTGGAGAGAATTTGATCAATTGAATCTGAAATAATTTCAAATTCAATGATTAAGTCTTCGTCTTCGGTGGACAATGCACTTTTGGATGCCTTGATTCTAGGAACTGGAAAAATAATCTCCGGCAACGTTTCCTTACGAATTTTGAGCAGCTGGATTAGCCGTATTTCTAGTAGGATACCGTTCTTTTCGTTTGGATATTTCTAGTAATCTAATTTCTCCAACCAATTTTAGCGGATTTTTTCTGCTACCTCTAAATTAAAACGATAAAACCAATTCTTACCTTTGTTCGTCCCTCATCGTTAGCCATGCATGCCATATCGTCATCGAGAAGTAAATAGAGTGCCTTATTGGCATTAAACAATTCATTTAATTTCGCCTGTTCCGCTTCGTTGAGAGCTCTGTTCTCGCCACAGGTCTGCGGCAACGAGCTGAACGTTTCGTATTCCAATTTGATCGCTTCACATAGAGCCGACTCGATTGAATTGGGTTCGATCGGTCGTCCATCTTGAACATCACCTAAAATATTTTTCATCGCTTCGTCATCGATTTGGTTCGCCGTCATTGGTGCTGGTGGTGTCATCGTTGAGCTACCAGCTGCAACATTCGGCTGACCACCTGAACTTATTTGTACATCGGCAGGCATTGCGAAAGAATTCCCCGGTGCCGGATCATTAATTACAATATCGCGCACATCGGTGTTTGCAATAGGCATAACAGCATCTGGTGATAGTGAAGCAGATGATGACGACGATGAATTCGGGCTCTGAACACTATTCAGCACCGAATTAATCACCGTGTACGAGCTCGTATTGTCGTGAGCTTGTTGATTCGCTTCGCACGTTTCGGTCGTCGAATCGACTTTATAGTTTACCATTTTATTGATCATACGCAACGCTTCGGCCGGCGAATTTATAAACTTGTTCATGATTTCCAGGGCGTCTTCGGGTGAGCTCATCAGCTGCTGGATGAATTGCAGAACGTCGCCAGGTGAATTGGCGATTTTCGAGATGATTTCCAGCGCATCGGTGGGCGAGCTCATGAATTTCGTGAAAACGGTGAGCGCATCAAACGGCGAGTTCATGATTTTGCTGATTATTTTCAATGCATCGCCCGGATAGCTGATAAGATGGCTTATCAGCTTCATGGCGTCGGACGGTGAATTGATGATTTTGGTCATGACTTCGAGCGCTTCTTTCGGCGTCTTCATCAAGAGATTGATGGCACGCCCCCCGTTTTCGGGCGCGCCGACAATACTATCAACGATTTCCTCGGCCGAGCAGATGCATGCGGAAACCTTTTTCTGAGATTCCGTTGTCGAACTGACGGCCGTTACTACGGCCGGTGCCGCGAATTCTGGAGCAAACGAGTTGTCCGGTCGCGTTTCGCTCGATATGCTCGAATTGCTGTAATCGCATGACGGTGACTGGCCGTCGTCACGCTCCGACCACGCATCGAACGACGAGGCATCTTCACGCTTGATTTTCTCGATAATTACCTCAGGCTCGGAATCGACGTTGCCGGTCATTTTCCGTTTGACGCGATTCAATTCGATTTTTCGCTTTTTCCGGTTCTTATCCTCCTCTGACATGATGTGCTCCTTTTTCATGCCAATCTGAAAGCACTTCTCGAGACGACATCGCTGGCAGAAGCGTCGTGTGATCACAGTAATTTCGCAATTCTGGCTGAACGGACAGGTAAACTCCTTGGTGAGAAGGGCGTTGCGACGAAAGAAGGCCTTGCAGCTTTCGCAAGTGATCGCATTGAAGTTGTAGCCGAGCGCCTTGTCGCCGCAAACCATGCAGGTTTTCTTTGAGGGCGACATTATCGCTGATGCATCCGACGAAGGACGATCAGGCGACCGTGGAAATGCGCAATTATTCGGGAATGACCACCGACGAACTCACTGAAATGTTTTTTTGTTTCGAGAGAGCGCGCGCGGGTTGGGCAATACACAATTTCATTACCGCGCCAGTTTGACCTTTTTTTCCCCTCAAGACAGTTTTACGCGTTGGGTTTCTTATCGCACGGCAGCCTCTCGACACAATCACATCTCGCGCGCAATTGCTTTTTGCGTCCTCCCTGAAAATGCTAAATGCACGAAATTCACTTGATTCGATTAAATTTTTTCTTCCAATTGGATTTATGACTCACACGGGAACGGTGGCGGGACGGAATCGCGCCAGCACTCGTCGATTAATTGTTTTTCAGCTTTGGAGAGGCGCTGTGCATAGGACCGTCGAATTGCATACGATAAGGTTTTCGTTATCACTGGCTTTTCTTATCGCTGATTGCCAATTCGATCACTGTTTCAGCCCGAAATATAAAAAAGCAAAGTTCAAAACACTACAACTTTGAAAGCCACGAACGAAATTGTGATGACAGACGAACATTAAATGTCAATGATGATTGCGTGGCAGTGCTGCCAAGAGTTTTGGTAACAGGTCTGGAGAAAGTTTGTAGTTTCGTATGCCACTGTACTTTTTAAAAATTGAATAATTCCGAATTAAATTAAATTTAGCAGTTTTGCTGGATCACAAGAAAACACAGAAAATAAAATCGTAGTGTAGCTAAAATAAAAAAAAAACAAAGACACTACGAAACCGCTTCACAACTCCATTCATCGACACTGCTCCCACGCGCAGACAAGAAATCTTCATTTAAATTATTTATCGAGCTTGTTCTCTTATCAGCTTTAATATTTCATTGCTCAGGTGTCCCTGGTATCAGGTGTAGTTGTCTTCTGCTATCGGGAGTTCTTTTGATAAGACCGCGATAAGATCTCTCTTCCTCAGTTTCATTTTTGGCTTTGTGGTCAGTGCAGGTGTTAAATTCGTAATAAAAAGCTGCCATATTATAGCGAAACAGCGTTTTTTATCGTTACAAATGTAGCGATAGGGAAATATGTTGATCTACGTTCAATTATACTTGTAATTTTAAAGTTTTCAGCTCAAAAGTAATACATTTCGCGACGGATCAAGAATTTTCCATCAGTTAAAATTGCATGGAACACATTACGAGATGATTGATACTACTGATGGTAGCTAAAACTACGGCGTCTGCTTTGCTGCAACTAAACGAATTTTTTGAAAGGCTGGGCGGATCATGACAAGTAGTTCAAGGTTGAAAGTTTGGAATTTTCTGAATCGCGAAATTCATCTCACTTCAAATATGAAGTTGGCCTTTTTGAGTGTTCGAATAAGAGTTCATACAATCTCGGCATTGCGCCGGATTTTACCTAAACCAGGTACAAGTACCGCAGTTTTAGGCTCAGATGAGTCGATGAGTGTCCGTCGATGAGATCCAGAATGAAAGATTACTGGCTTCCGAAAAAAAATCATACAAAGAAAAAAAAAAAAAAAAAAAAAAAAAAAAAAAAAGAGTATTAATTGAAATTACATAAATAATAATAGTAGACAAAGAGTAATTAATATAATAATAAGTATTTAATGAAAAAATTAAATAACTAAAAGCATTAAATAATAAATAGCTATAATAATAGAAATAAATATAAAAATTAATTCTTTTTTTTTTTTTTTTTTTTTTTTTTTTTCTTCTTTTCTTTTTTCTTCCTTTTTCCTTTTCTTTTCCTTTTTTTTTTTTTTTTTTTTTTCTTGCTTTCTCTTTTTTTTTTTTTTTTTTTTGTCTTATCTTTTTCTTTCATTCTGTTTTTTTTATCCCTTTTGTATATAGAAACAGTGATTGTTTCCCAGACAGCCGCGTGCTGGTATAAGGGAAACGGATCGAGGTTTCTTTTTTAGATCATTCGCGGGTTGTAATAGGTAGATATTTGTTTGTTTCGTAGGTTCTATGTGTTTTTTATGTATTTTTTTGCTGCAATCTTGAAGCATCTGATATCCTTCGCTTGTCGAATTTCGTTTGGCAAGGAGTTGTAGTACAGTATAGATTCATAAATGGGATCCTTTCTTATTCTATTTGTCCTACAGGTTCTGTTTCTTATCGCACTAGCATTTCTTGTATTATAGTTGTGAATATCCTTACTGTACGTAATTAGTATTGATGATTTTAATCCTTGGTTTATTATATTGTACATTAATTTTGACCGCTCAAGATTTAAGGTTTGTTGTAGATTTAGATAGGTGTAGTTTTCATATAGGTCAGTCGATGGAGTCAGTTGTGGTAAATTATGTACTGCTTTAATGCTTTTATTCATGAGTCTTGATATTCTCTCTTGGTTATACATAGATGTTTGGCTCCATATTATAAGACCATATGTTATGTTTGAAAGTATAAACGCGTTATACAAAATTTCTTTTATTGGTGTAGGTAGGAAGTAATTCCTTCGTAATAATCCTGTGATGGGTGCTATTTTCTTGCGGATGTTAATAATGTGTTGAGACCATGATAGGTTTTCATCGATCGTTAGTCCTAGATACTTGACTTGTTTTGTTCTACACAATTCAATTCCATCTATGTTAATTTTTGGATCAATATAAGCTTTATTTCTTTGCTTGAATATCATGAAGCTGGTCTTCCCTGCATTTAATGTTAACCTGTTGCCCAACAACCAATTCTTAAATAGCTTGAGGTCCGTGTTGATCAATGTTTCCAATTCCTGCTGACTTCTTCCTCTGTAAAGAAATAGTGTGTCATCCGCGTATACTATATATTTAGCTCGAAGACCTATATGCTGCAAATTATGTATATAAAGTAGATAGAGAGTGGGGCCCAGGATTGAACCCTGAGGAATTCCAATATTAATTGGTTTTGAATCGCTGAGTTTATCTAGGTTTCTTGTAATGTAAGTGCGCCCTAGGAGATAGTTTTTTATTAAATCATTAATTTTTCCTCTTAAGCCGATTTCATTTAGACCTTGGAGCAGTATTTCGTGATCTACAGTGTCAAATGCCTTTTTTAAATCTATGAAGACTGATGCTACATAGCAGCCTTTGTCCAGGCCATCATTTATAAATTGCATCGCATCCATCAATGCTGCTGTAGTGTTGCTCTTTTCTTGAAATCCATACTGGTTTCTGTCAAATCCCATATTTTTGTTTATAAAGTTTGAGATTCTTTTGCTGATGACTTTTTCAAAGATTTTGCTAATGGAGCTTATCAAGGCAATCGGTCTGTAATTGTTTGGATCTGAGATAGATCCACTTTTGAATACTGGAGTAATCAGTGATGTTTTTAAGCATGAAGGGAATGTGCCATCCGCCAAATGTGTGTTAATCGCTTTGGATAGTGGGGCGGATATAATCGTTGATAGTGTTTTTAGGTCGTTTGTTGTAATTCCATCAATCCCTGGTGCTATGCTGGATTTTAGTTCAGCAATTAATCTACTTATTTCTTTACTACATGTGGGGTACAGATACATGGTAATTTTTGACACAGGAGAGACATATTTGGGATAATGCTCTCCGTTAAGATTTTTTAGCTCTTTCGCAAGGTTTTCTCCTATTGAGACGAAGTGATCGTTAAGCAGATTCCCAATTACTGCTTGATCTGTCGTTGTCCCTGTTTGCGTGTTTAATTCATGGATTCCTGATTTATTTTGACCGCTACCTTTTTGACCGAGAGTCTCCTTTATCAGAGTCCAAAGTTTCCGAGGATTACCCGCTGTTGTTGCGTACCGGGTATTATAGTATTTCTCTTTGGTTCCCCGTATCAGTTTGGTCGTTTCATTCTTAATTCTAATGTATTCTGATCTCAACGTTTGATTGGTTGGTTCTTTCAGCATCTTTTTGTATGTTTTACGCTTTTTATCAATTTGGGTTAGAACATCATTCGTTATCCATATAGAGCTGCGCGTTCTCATGGTTTTCACTCTGGTTGCCTTTTCCTTCGCTTCTGATATGGTGTTGATAATTGTTTTTATTGATATATTATCTGCTTTGTTAAAAATCAGCTTCGCCTCACTCTTAAAGGTTTCCAAGTCTAGTATTTTAATGGTTTTTCTCTCCATCTTAACCTTCTCAATTTTAGTGCGCTTTAAACTCAGCGTCAGTACTTTATGGTCAAGTTCCGGCCAGTCATCATATTTTATTTTGAAAGAATTAGTATTCTGTGGGATGTTTGTGGAGACATGGTCTAGTAATGAGTGTGTTTGTGTAGTGCATCTCGTCGAGGAATCTCGATTTAGAATCTCAACGTTGTTGGTTTTCAACATTTCCTGGTAGTTCTGTGAAGTCTGATTCTCTTTTAGTATGTCGATATTGATGTCTGCCACTGATAGAATCTTCGGGTATTTTGAATAAATTGCGTCCAAGTATTCAATAAAAGGATCTTTTGGGGCCGATGGTGGATTATAAAAAGTCGCTATTGTTAATGAGGAATCTTTATTTTTTAATTCGACTATTATTGTGTGATATGCATCGTCAATTAGAACAGTTCGAAATTTTATATCATTCCTAAAGTAAATTGCAGTGCTTCCTCCTTGACCAGCGTCGCGACAGTTATGTACTGCGCTGAACCCCCTTAGGTTGAAATATTGCTGTTCTGCGCTGAATAACCACGTTTCAGCAAATATTAAGACTTGGACGTCCGGGTTTTGCAATAGGTGTGCTTCTAGCTCTGACATTTTATTTCTAATACTTCGTAGGTTGGCATATAATATTTTCAAAGATGTATCCATGTTCATAATTTTATGCAAAAATAGTCTGTTTTGTTTTGCACTGCCTTCACACCTTTTTCGTATTCTGGACAGCTTTCGCTGTCTGCACTGTGGTGACAGTTATCTAGCCTTTTCGAGGAACAGTTGCTGCATTTGACATCCTGTTGATCGCAGTTTAGAGTTCTATGCGATCGTGAACATCTCGCACAGGTATCGTGTACTTGGGTACAATTCTTAGAGGAGTGACCGTATTTTTGGCACTTGAAACACCGCAGTAGATTAAAGTCTTCTTTGCAATAATGACTACTAAAGTCTATATTTATATGCTTATTTAATAAACGTTTATATAGACATCCATTTACTTCCACAAATGTAATATTTTTTTTTGTTTTTGCGCTCGTTTTAGTATGGACTATTTTGATTGCCGAAGTCGGATCTATGTCGTGATTAAGGGACTTAATCTGTATCAATAGTTCTTCACTGGAGTACTCTTTTTCGAGGCCGTAAATTACTAGACGTGGGGTTCTCTGCTTGGTAGGTTCGACAATGCAGGCATGACCCAGTTTTGCTTCCATATCCTTCAGGAGAATCTCATTATTAATTTTGGTATCAGTCTTTATTAAGATTGCTCCACCAGGCAGTGGCTTCTTAAAAACAATTGGAGTTTTCAAGCTGGAAGGTCTTATCTCCTTCTTGATCAGAGACATAGTGCAGTCAGAGTTTTGTTGAGATTTTGGTTTTACAATAATTCCTCCGTTGTAATGCTTAGAATTTTGCTCCACCACTGGCACTGCTTTCGCCACCGTTGCATATGATAGCTTGGTAATCTTTTCTCTGTTTTCAATCTTGGCCTCCAAATTGCATACCTTATCATGTAGTTTTTCTGTAAGCTCCGTGAGTTTGTTGATGCAATCAGAATGATTTTCTTGTAGTTTAAATGTATCTCCAGTTTGGCTGTCAACAATTTTTTTGAATTTGGTATTGTCTTCCGTGCAGAGCCAAAGCAGCTTCACCTGCATCTTTTGCAGCCTGGCGTAATCTGCATCACTGATCTTTGCACACCTGGTATGAAACCATTTTTTGCAAAGACCATCACATTGGACTGCAGAGTCTGTGTCCTTCACCACTTTTCCACATTTGCCGCATTTCTCACTTTCATCCTTCTCTTTACTATCCGCCATGCCGACATATAAATTAATTTTCCTAGTATTGGATTAAGTTGAAATGATTGTGAATAAAATTGTAATTCACAATTGTGAATTACTGCCAGGTTCGGCGCAATGAAAAATTAAATGCGACAATAGTAAAGAAACAAAATAAAAATAAAAATAAAAAATAAACTGCACTCTGTCCTTCGTTTTCTCCTGGTAGAGAATCTGGTCCTTCCTTCTGTGATACGGTCTCCTCCGTTATTTACCTTTGACAAGCCTTTGAGTGGGGCCCCAAAACGCGGTAGCCTTGATACGAATCCGACGAAGCCGTTATTTTTTCGCGCGCGTTTTCACAACAATGCATTCAAAATTCACTGTCTCATGCATAAACGAATCTTCCGGACATAGCAAACAGTTGAACTGCGATTCTATTAGAGTAAAATTTAGGGTTCTTCACAATGCTACACTGAAACAAATTATCCCGGAGAATAAGTGTAGAAAGTACAAGTTTTAGATTAAAATACTTTTTAAGATCCTTTGTCAATTTCAAATCGTGATCCCAATTGCAGTAACATCATTTACAAGGTGCGATTGATAAGTATCCGTTTTTTTTTAGAAAATTTCGATTTAGTCTCTCTTTTTTGCTCGACACACTTGGCGCAACGGTATTTCAACTTCTTAAAGGTCAAAGATATGGCTTATCGAACTCTGCGAAATAGGTTTCTGTTTTGAGGTCGTTCGATGAGAATTTCTTTCCACCGAGCTATTTTTCCATGTTTGGAAACATGAAGAAGCCGCAGGAGAAAATCTGGAGAATATGGCGAGTGCGGCAGCATTTTGTAGTTCGATTCTGCTGTGGCAGCGTGAAATGAGTGTGTCGCCGCATTTTTGTAGCTGAACAGCACGTAGGAACGTTTTCTCTTCAATGCGTCGTCGAACCTGCCCTACATTTGGAGCTTCAGTGATTATTTGTGTTAATAGATCAACAGAATCAAGGTATATTCTATATTCTTGGGGTAGAAAGGTTGGAAAAATTGTATAGGAAGGAAGAAGGTTCTTCTCTTTCCAAATAATCGATTGTGCTTTGATACGAATCCCAAAAACGGTGGCCATGACCTTCCTCGTTGATGGAACTGTCTTCGCCTTCTTTGCTTCTGCTTGATCCAAATAAGGCTACAGCAAAGTGGAAATTTTATTCCGCTTGTTGCTCGCAGTGACAAAGCGCGGGACATATCTTGACAATACCTTTGCCAAAATGTATATGAAGGATATTCTGCAAACGTTTACGCCATCTTTCTTCATCATCATCAATGGCGCGACAGCCCAAATCGGGCCCTGGCCTCCTGAAGTCGTCGCCTCCAATCGTCTCGATCCAAAGACCGCGTCCTCCAGCTGCTAATTTTTAAAATGGCTTTGCTGTCTTCATCAACCGAGTCTTACCATCGCTTGCGTGGCTTGCCTACTGGCCGGTTACCACTCGCTTTGTCTTTCAGAGCACGTTTGGGGATTCTTCTGTCTTCCATTCGCTCTACATGGCCAGCCCACTGCAGTTTACGTAGCTTGATGAACGTTGAAGCTTCTGGCTCGTCGTAGAATTGATACAACTCATGGTTGTATCTTATTCGCGATTCCGTTCCTTCCTTCACAGGTCCCAAAATTCTTCGGAGGACCTTTCTTTCGAATGCGTTAACTGCTTTTTCGGAAGTTCGCGTTAATGTCCACGTCTCGCTGCCATAACAGAGCACAGGTCGTATAATAGTTCTTTCTTAAAACACGTAATTTTCAATAAACATTTAAAACAACTCAACACTACTTCTCCATTTTAACTCGATTCTACTTCATCCTTTCGAACTCAAGATTCACGTTATAAACTCTGCAATAAACCCGATAAGTCTCCGTCCAACAAACAAAAACAACACTCATAACTTTGGCAAACGAAATCTTAATCAAAAGCATAAAATAAATTTATAGAAATTTTCTCCAACCCAGTTTTTTACCCTATTTTATTCGCAATTTCAGTAAACGTGAACCATGCCATACAGAAAGGTCCAGAAAAGGACATAGGTGCAGAGTCCGGACATGAAACCGTTCGTCAGCAAACTCTGGCGACTGATGAAGAACTTCTGCCAATTCGAGCCGGACTTGAACAGGAGCAGGCACCAAAGTCCCAAGACGGCGAAAATGTAGAACAGGAAGCCAAGAATTCCCGTCATTCCCAGAATTCCTATTTTCGTGCGACACAGCAACGACGAGAGTAAACAAAATCGAGAGAAAAATTGCAGGTTAATGGCCGATTTCGAATTGATTGCAAATCACGGCAACTTCTTACCTGCTGTGCATCCGGACAAGGCAGCCATCGATGTTCGACAATATTCCACCGCCGAGGCATTATTTCGAATCGCCGACTCGCTGTAAGCGATTATTTCTCCGGTTTTTAATTCACGAGTTTTTACGCGGCTCGTCATCTTAACTGTGTCGCTGGAATGAAACAAGACTTTTGACAGGTAATTATGACAGCGCTGAAGAATGTTGCTAACTCGGCGTAATTGTTGCTAACTCGGCGTAATTGTTGCTAACTCGGCGTAATTGTTGCTAGGGAATGAATGGAAATGAAACAGCGCATGTTTCAAATTATTTTTACATTTTTAACGATAAAATTCACCGTAATCAAATCCATTTCATAAGAAATAAACGTAACTAATTTTTTTCTTAAATTTTTATCATTTTCATTGACAATTTAATCGAAAACTGAATCAGCTGATCGCAGTCCAAAACACTCTTTCACAACCCTGCGCACCTGATCTGACAGCTCTGTATTTTGTTGTTTGTGGTTCGTTCGAATTTTTTGTGATTTTTTGTCCTCGCAAAACAACAACGACGATCTTTTCCTGCAATCCTTTCCGAACGAGTCTTATTCACGGAAATGGCTCACATCCAATACGTTGACGGCTTGGTTCGGTGAGTAATTTGTACAAGTTTAGGTTTAGGTTGTAGAAGGGTGGTTACGAAGAACCACAATTCATCCATGCCATTTTGTTGGGCCCATTGTACTCCCCCAATTTATTATGAGATGGATTTTACTCCTCCTGTGCTAGCCACTTGGTTCGATTTGCGAACCGAAGCAGGCTCGAATGCTTGACGCCTCTGAGGTCGTCTAGTTCTGAGAAGAATCTAGGGCCTAACCAAAGGAGACGACTGACGGTGACATAGCTAATTTTCGATAGATTCTTCGTCTTCCTCGCAACCTCTGCAAAGGCTGTCGCTCGCAATCCGCATTCTAAATGCGTGCAGCTTTAGGAATCAATGACCTCTGTTCAGGCCAACAATAGTGTTATGGATTAACATAAATTATTTTATTTATTTTTAAATTAAATCTCTCGTGACAACCAACAATCATTCCAAAACAGTTCCCAACAACTCACTAACTATTTTCTCGTCGATCCTCTTTTTTATCGACATTCCTAGCCTCCTGCGTTAGACTATCAATTCTCCTTGCCAAGTAGCGTCTCCAACATCTCCCTCCTTTAAACAAAATCTGGTGAAGAGTCTCAACTTGAAGCATGTCTTTTTCCGTGGTGTGTTGGTTGAAGTCGTCTAGGAGCTGTACGACTACGTTTCGGATATTGATCGTTAATAACGACTGGTTCTTCCAATATTGGTGGATTGCGATTGCTAGCGATAGGCTTAACATCGAATGTGTCAAGAAACATGTCCAATGGAAGCTCTGCTGTTGACAGTGCAGTAGCATTTTGAGTGACGGCGCCGAATCCAAACTTGGTCATTCACTCGAACCTTGTACTTGACCATTCCAATGCGCTTCATAATCGTGGCTTGTACCCACAATATCTTGCTATTCTTGTAGTTCCTCACATAGACAGTATCATTAAATTGATAGGTACGAGAAACAGCGCTATGTCGATCGTTAAAGTTTTGTTCCATCTCTGTATTTCGTTGCAACGGAACTGTTGATTCTGTTGGATGCATCAAATCCAACAACGTTCGTATGTTCCTGCCGAACATCTGTTGTGAGGGTGTTGCTGAATTTGGCAGTGCTGCATTTGGTGTGGTACGATAACACCTTAAGAGTTGCAACGCGGAAGCCGTCATGTCTTCCCCTTTTGCTTTTAAGAGAGCTCGCTTTAAACTATCAACAAATCGTTCCGCTTGACCGTTTGATTGAGGGTGATACGGCGGTGAACGAATGTGTTGAATTCCGTTGGATGTACAAAATTCCTCGAATTGATGTGATGTAAATTGTGTTCCATTATCGGAAACTAGTATTTCCGGAAATCCAAACCTAGCAAAAACTTCTTCCAGTTTGTTTAGCGTTGCCGACGTGGTAGTAGATGGCATTATAAAAATTTCAGGCCACTTGCTCTAGGCATCCACAATAACCAAAAAATTTAAGTTTTGGAATGGACCGGCGTAGTCTAGGTGTATTCTGGACCATGGTTTAATCGCTATCGGCCAGGATGACAGCGTAGTCTTTACTGGAGATTTGGCAGCGGTAGCACATCGCGAACATTTCTCCACCATATCTTCGATATGTCGATCAATGTTTGGCCAGTAAACATGGCTTCGAGCCAAAGCCTTCATTCATTGAAGTTGTTTGAGAACAACCATCTGTAATGTATCCGGAATTATTATACGATCCGACATTAGTATACAGCCTTTTGATTCAGCAAGCGACTCTCGCCGATTGAATAGCATCTTCAGATTCGGTTCGTTGATCAATGTAGGCCAAGATGAACGCATATATTGTAAAACCTTCTGCAGTAATTCATCCTCGGATGTTGCCTTAGTGATCATCGAAAACGTGACAGGAAGCCGACGCACATTTTCCACGATGATTTGATTTACCTCGGAGTCAATCATGGAAGTGGATGCGATGACAGTGTCGGAAACTTCCGTTGGTTGTTGAACCAATAATCGAGATAGCGCATCGGCATGACTAAATTTGGTGGTACCAATATGTTCGATTATAAAGTCGTAAGAAAGAAGAATCAACGCCCAACGTTGTAGCCGGTTAGCAGAATGTGTTGGAATTCCTTTCTTACTTCCGAAAATTGATATCAACGGTTTATGGTCCGTTGATACCGTGAACTTACGTCCATACAGGAACCTGTGAAATTTGGTTACCGCAAAAATCAATGCTAACGCTTCCTTTTCTATCTGGCTATAGTTTTTTTCGGCGGGTAAAAGAGCCCGCGCTGCGTGTGCGATGACCTTTTCCGATGTGTCCGGATAACGATGTAAAATTACCGCTCCGAGACCATAGTTCGAGGCATCTGCTGCTACTTTAACTTCAAATTGCGGAACAAAATGTGTAAGTAACAGATCAGAATTCAGAATTGCTTTGGTTTTCTCGAATGACCGTTGACACTCTGCTGACCAGTTCCACTTTGCGTCTGTATTTAGAAGTTTATCCAATGGAAAACGAAGTTCCCGCATTTGTCGTACTGTCCGTAATAATTAATCATGCCGATAAACGAACGTAACGTCGTTATATCAGTTGGCGGTGGCATGTTTTGGATGGCTTGAATCTTCTCAGGATCCGGTCGTCTTCCTTCTTGGTCGATAATAAATCCTAGATATTTAATTCGAGGAAGAAATAATGCGCACTTCTCTGCTTTGACACGGAGTCCCCATTCTTTTAAACGTTGAAAAACCTTCGATAAGTTCTCTTCATGTTCTTTCTCTGTTTTAGCTACTATAATCAGATCGTCCAAATAACTAACAGCGCTAGTCACTCCGGCTGACATAGTGTCGATTGTTTGTTGGAAAATTCCTGGAGCTGACTTTATACCAAAACAAAGTCGGTTGTACTGATATAGTCCTTTGTGAGTGTTGATTGTAAGTAGAGAGCGTGAAGCTTCGTCGACTGGTATTTGCAAATACGCATCAGCTAAGTCAATCTTTGAAAAAAACTTACCACCAGCTAATGTAGCGAAAATGTCCTCTGGAGCAGGAAGCGGATAGTTGTGTGACTCCAGCATATTAGTGAGACCGGTTGAGAAATCCGCACAGATGCGAATATTCCCGTTAGCCTTCTTAATTGGTACGATGGGTGCGGCCCATGCTGAAAATTCAACTTTGCTTAACACTCCTTGATCTTCGAGTCTCTGCAGTTCTTTTTCCACAATAGGTAGAGCGGCGTAGGAAACCGTTCTTTTTGGTCGAAAAACTGGTTTAGCACCAGTTTTCAAATGAAGTACAGCGGTCGACTTTGTGCAGAAACCAAGTGTGGTTTCAAAAACTTCAGGATATTTCTGCTCTAATGTTTTAACAATCTTTTGAGCACTTGACGAAGACGGGTAACTGGAAACAGACGTGATTTTGTTACAAATTGAACTTATCGGAACTTCTCATAACCCGAATTGTTCGATCCAGTCAATGCCCATAATGTCCAGATTGGTGTCGGAAACGTAACATTCGCCATATGACGATTTCTCGTCAAAAGCGATTTCACATTTGAGCAAAAATGATAGTTGAAAAATATCTCCGGATGCATTTCTTGCTGATTGGTCAATCGTCGTAAGAGCTGGACTGCCAATTGTTTTCCACGTTGTTCGTGAAATGATGGAAATATCCGAAGCGGTGTCGAGTTGCAATCGAACAGGAACAGAATTAATCCTGATGTTGACAAACTTACGGCGTCTCTCGTAGTCTATCTTCGATACCATAAACAGGCTGTTGGTTTTTGGTTTGTTTACAAACTTGTTAGTCTTCGGTTTGTTATTCCCAGTACTGGTTCTTGGTTTGGAAGATTGGCAAAAACCTTCTTTGTGTCCCATGTTTCCGCATTGAGTACATTTGTGTGTCTTAAACTTATAAAATCGAACATAGTGCATGTGACCACAAAACCAGCATGCGCGTGATGGTTTTTTTTTCGGACTCTGATGTTCGTTTGAGTACTTTTCATGATTATGGGCGTTCTTTTTTACCCATTGAACCGCGGGTGACTGCTTCTCAATCATCTTAGTGTCATGTTTCAAAGACATCAAACGATTTGCCTCTTCAGTAAGTGCATGAATAGTCACTTCGGAATCCGTTTCGATTTTGGATAGAAGCCGCGTGCGAATATCTGCTTCGGAGCTTGCACTTAATCCACACACAAATATCAGACATTTAAATTGCGCGTTAGTAAGATTCTTTAAATTGAAATTTTCGCAGTATTTGCTCACTATTCCAGCATATGTAATGAAGTCATCACTGTGTTTCTTTTGCAACTTAAGACAGTTATAGCGAGCGTTGAACAGTGACATCTGTTTGCCGAAAATCTCACTCAATTTAACTTTTGTCTCTTTGAAACTGAGATCGCGTGGCTCTTGTGGCAAAATATAATTTGCATACCTTGTATGAGCTATCGAATCTAGTTTTCTTATCAGCAAGCGAACTTTTGCAGCGTCATCTAATAGCTTGGCATCTTCTTCAAAACGGTCTGAATATCGAGCGTACCACGTCTCGAAAATAATGCCATTATCCGGATCATAACTAAACTCATTCATGCTTCTTGATAAAAACTCCATTGTCTTTTCCACCGATGACTGAGTCTCAAGTACATCGGTAGGTGCTGAGCTAGTTGAAGTGAGTTTAGCCAAAGCGGCATTCAAGATTTCCGATTGCCTCTGCATCCAATTTTGCTGCTGCTTAAAAAAATCTTGAATCGCTTGGTCCATTTTAAAACAAATCCTCGTCGCCAAATATGTTATGGACAACATATAAATTATTTTATTTATTTTTAAATTAAATCTCTCTATTCCAAAACAGTTCCCAACAACTCACTAACTATTTTCTCGTCGATCCTCTTTTTTATCGACATTCCTAGCCTCCTGCGTTAGACTATCAATTCTCCTTGCCAAGTAGCGTCAAACGAACGCTATAGCGACAACGTTGTAACAGCTGAGCTGTAATATTTTTATTCGGTTCATCCCAAAAGGATTTGGCCGTTCTGCAGCTGTCCAGCTTCCGCCACCTCGCCAAGAAAGAATTCAAAATAATTTGCTTGAAGCTAGTCTGCAGCACTGTTGGTGCTACATCGACTGACTTCCTAATGGAGTTAGTGTTTGTAGACGCTTGCCGCGCAAGCGTGTTTTCAGCGTCGTTTCCTAACAGGTCGCTATGACCCGGTATCCAAATGAAAAATACTTTAGTTATAGGTGATCCAAATTGACACTAGTTTGGACGTGGTCCTGTAGGATTGGAGTGCCAGAAGTGTAGCCCTGCTGTCCGAGAAACATAACAATTTTCGAGACTATTCTGGATATCTAAGTAAGTTTTGTGCACTCGTTAATGGCTAATACTTCTGCTAGGAACACAGTCGCGTGTTCTGGAAGATGGAAAGAAGTGTGGATGTCGAGGTCGTGGGTATAAATCCCTCCACCTGTCCCTTAGTTAATTTTAGACCCGTAGTTATATGTATTCTGATTGAAACAAACTCTTCTTTCTTTGTGGTATCCGTTTTATTCAACGTTCAAGCTAAGACTAAGATTAATTCTAATTTAACTTACGTCGTAAACTTATCAATATATTGCAGCTTCCTGCAATAGGTTGGTTTTGTATAAATTAGCGGCTTCGTAGTTTCATTGTTTGGATTGAATTTGTTTAGATTAGTTCTCTGATTTACGATGTTTAGGTTAACTTCGTGGTGGTCAGCAGTTGTGTAGTTTTAATGTTTAAATTATGGTTTCTTGTTTATGCTGCGGGTGAATTTATGAATTGGTTGATCGTTTGGTCGGTCGATGAAGACGGTGACATAACTCCGTCAGTGGCGGTTCGTGACTTGTCTGACAGATGCTCAGAAAATTTATCATTAATAGAACAAAATTTTATCAAATGAGCGGATGAGTCATTAAAAAAAATCATAGAAATAACTGCAGGTAAATGCGCTTGCAATAAAAATGACAGCAATAGAACTGTTGATTTTATAAAGCAGCTTTACGGTCTGATCTATCAATGAATCAAATTTAGTTTCGTTGAGGTCATTTCAACATTTTGAACGCTAGATTTAGCATTAACATATTATATTTGTTGCGCTGATACATAGTGATTTGTTACCATGCAAATTTATGTAGTAGCAATACTTTCAATAAATGAAACCGCTAACTTTATAAATTAAAAAAATAAAGCAACAAATTAATTGAAATATAAACTTCTCATAACTTTTTTGGCTCAGTTTAGCAAGCTCTCAAAATTAGGAACGGCCACTGTTCAGTCTCGTCTAATCGAGCTACAACGGAATGACTTGAAGATGTCCCATCGAGCCCCACACTACTCTACAACCGAAAATTGCAACAACAGCAATACACTGGTTAATCAGCAAGGAGAGCTGTGGAAGCTCGGGTAGGTGGTCAGATCACACTGTTCTAACACGAATGAAAGCTGTAGAAGTTCACCGAGAGGCCATTAGCTATGCATCATCATCATCATCAATGGCGCGACAGCCCAAATCGGGCCCTGGCCTCCTGAAGTGGTCGCCTCCAATCGTCTCGATCCAAAGACCGCGTCCTCCAGCTGCTAATTTTTAAAATGGCTTTGCTGTCTTCATCAACCGAGTCTTCCCATCGCTTGCGTGGTTTGCCTACTGGCCACCACTCGCTTTGCCTTTAAGAGCACGTTTGGGGATTCTTCTGTCTTCCATTCGCTCTACATGGCCAGCCCACTGCAGTTTACGTAGCTTGATGAACGTTGAAGCTTCTGGCTCGTCGTAGAGTTGATACAACTCATGGTTGTATCTTATTCGCCATTCCGTTCCTTCCTTCACAGGTCCCAAAATTCTTCGGAGGACCTTTCTTTCGAATGCGTTAACTGCTTTTTCGGAAGTTCGCGTTAATGTCCACGTCTCGCTGCCATAACAGAGCACAGGTCGTATAATAGTTTTATAAATCCGCAGCTTATTGTTCCTGTGCACTTTCTTGGATTTCATTATTGGAAGTACCGAATAATACGTCTTATTTGCAAGCATTATCCGTCGTTTGATTTCGTCTGTTTCATTACCGTCCTTTGCTAGATTAGCCCCAAGATATATGAAGTTGTCCACACTCTCCAAATTATATTCCACAATTGTTATGTTTTGTCTGATTGGCGTTCTTCTTCTTGTTTGCGTCATTACTTTTGTTTTGCTTTCATTAATGCGCAACCCGACTTCTTTTGCGGCGGAGTCAAGATTGACAAATACCTCCTTAGCACTAGGGAAGGATCTTGCTAGGATGTTCATGTCGTCAGCGTATGCTACTAGTTGGGTGGACTTGAATAGTAGTGTCCCGTTGGTGTCGACTGGGATTTTTCGCACGACATACTCTAGTGCCAAGTTGAAAAGCATAGGAGCTAGACCATCTCCCTGCTTTAAACCACATTCCGTTCGAAAGCTGGTTGTGGAATCGGTTTGTATTCTCACTTGGGATTCAGTGTTCGTCATTGTGAGTCTTGTTAGTCGGACTAGTTTTGGAGGAATTCCTCCTGTCGATACTGTCGTATGCTTGTTTAAAATCTACGAAGATTTGGTGCACGTCTGTGTTATATTCCCAGCATTTCTCAAGCACCTGTTTCACAGAGAATATCTGGTCTGTTGTAGATCGTCCGGTTCTGAATCCGCCTTGGTATTCGCCAATTATTTGATTAGTATAGGGCTTAAGACGACGTTCAATTATTTTTGTCAGTATTTTATAGTACGTACACAACAATGATATACCTCTGTAATTCTCACAGCAGAGTTTGTCTCCTTTCTTGTAAATTGGACATATAATGCTTTTTCGCCAATCGTCGGGTATGATTTCCTCTGTCCAAATCTTGCATATCATGTTGTACAGTATTTCAGCGACACAGTTTCCACCGTTTTTCAGAAGTTCAACTGGTATTTCGTCAATTCCCGGCGCTTTGTTTCGTTTTTGGTCACATAGGGCTGCTTTGATTTCAGCAAGCGTGGGTGGTGTCGATGATGGTTCATCTTTGTCAGTTGAGGCTTCAATTGAAACGTTGTCTGTCGTTATCGATGCTACTGGGATGGGATTCAAAAGATGTTCAAAGTATGAAGCCCATCTCCTTTTGATTTCTTCTGTGTCGCTGATGATATTGCCCTCTGCGTCTTTGCAGAGACTGGTTTTTGGTTTATATATTAGCTATGCATATCAGATCAAAAATGCTGTGATAGTTAAGGCGTCGCCTCATGCGCTTCACCTCACAAGTCTGTACTGAGATCTGCTACATTATGATCTGCCTGCATGGCAACAATAGACTATTAGAATAAACTGAGAGCAGTCGCTCGTCAACTGTCAAGCAGGTTAGTTGTATTATTTCTATAAGACAATACCACATGGTGTCAGGTGTAAATTAAAAACAAAGTTAAACTATCTCGTTCCAAATGAAACAGTCTTATTTTTCATATACTGAGTTGTATTCCTGTCTGTATCGTACAAAATTCACTTAACGACTAAACTTAAAATCAAACTTGAAAAATACCGTATTCGGTGTAGCGTTACCTTGGCGAGGAACATTGTAGTGTTTAGTGTTACCAGATAGACATAACATTCCTCCCCACTTTAACCTTGAAATTCTTTAATATTTTCTACTCTTTAAATTCTTGTTTATAATTCTTTGTAACCTCCTTGGAGTTAACAATTTATTAGAGGTCTTATTGTTCTGTTTTGCATCATTTTCATTTAACTTTACATTTGGTATGTTTTTATTGTTATCAATATTTCCTTTTACAGAATTCTCATCCAAAGTAACATTATTTTTTACATTTACTAATTCAGGAAGTTTTGGTATAACTTTGTAATAATGCTGCAAGTTTGCATTCTTTCGGAGTTGATTTACATGAACCATTCTATTATTTCCTTTTAATTTTGTAACATATCTCAATGAGCTTAATTTTCTTATAACTAAACATGGTAACCATTTTACATTTTCTTTTATGTGATTTCTATAAAATGCTCTCTCCCCCTTTTTGTAGAATATTATTTTCTTTTGCGGGGTTGCTTTTAATTTTGTATTAACATCTACAATTTTCTTTTTATCTTCTTTTACAAAATTTCTTCTTTTAAGACTGTAATTCATATGCTTACGTTTTTCGGTTTTCTCAATCTTAATTAAATCTAACAAAATTTTTGGCTTATAACTAAAAATCATTTCTGATGGAGTTTGAGATGTCGTTGAGTTTGGAAAATTTCTATGATTCATCAGAAATTTATTAATTCGTTCTGGCCATGACAACTCAGACTCCTGACTCAATAAAAATTTTTTAAAAATGCTTTTTACTGTCTGCACGTGTCTCTCTGCCAGCCCATTCGATTGCGGATGATATGGTGGACTATGTACGAGTTTAATGCCATTTTTTGCACAAAACTGTGAAAATTCAAACGAACTAAAGGGTGGACCATTGTCGGTCACAATTGTACCCGGTAACCCGAATATTACTATTATTGAACTTAATTTACTGATCAACGATTTCGCAGTCGTGTTTGGCATTATCACCACATCCAGATATCTACTAAACGAATCTACTACAATTAAAAACGTTTTTGCACCAAAAAAGAAGAAATCTAAATGAATTCTTTCGAATGGTCTTACTGATTTTGGCCAATTAGAATCTACTCTCTCTTTCGGTATATTTTTTGTTTGCTGACATTCAGTACAGTTAGTAATAAATTCTTCTATACACTTATCTAGCTTTGGCCACCACACATATGACCTCGCTAACTTTTTCATAATTAATATACCATTATGATTATCATGTAAACTTTTTAAACATTCTTTTGTAATTTTTTAGGAACTATTATCCTCTCACTATAAAACAAACAACTATCTTCTGTGCTAATGCTATTTTTAACTTTGACAAAAGGTTTCATTTCTTTACTAACTTCTTTTGGAAACCCTTCCATAACTAACTTCTACAAATTCGACAGTAATGAGTCACGTTGTGTTTCCTTCTATATTAATTTTTCATCAACTGGGAAGTCGTTAGAAAAATTTATTGAGTGTATACCAATTTCTTCAACCTCACTTTGTTCTTTCAAGGGTAGACGGGATAATGCATCCGCGTTTGCCATTTTTAATCCCGGTCTATGTATTATTTTATAATTAAACATTGAAAGTGCAATAGACCATCTTTGCAGTCTTGCTGCTGCAACAGAAGTAGTTCCCTTTCTTGGGTTAAAAATTTCTTTCAATGCTTGATTATCAGTATACTGAGTAAACTCTTTGCCATAAATGTTTTTAAAAAATTTCTTAACAGCAAACATCACTGCTAATGCCTCCCTATGCAACTGAGAATAATTTCTTTCAGCCTCGGATAATGTACTACTAGCAAATAAAACAGGCTTTTCTTGACCCTTTATAACGTGAGATAAAACTGCTGCTATTCCAATTGGACTAGCATCAGTCGAAACAACTATAGGTAATTTGGGATTGTTCTAGCACATTATTTTTTATCAATTCAGATTTCACACACTGAAATTCTTTTTGACAAGCTTCAATCCAACAAAATCTGGCATTCTCTTTCAACAATTGGTATAAATTATGAAGTTTCTCTGACAATTTAGGTACAAATTGTCTATAATAATTGACAAGTCCAATAAATGCTTGTAACTCTTTTACGTTAGTAGGCACTGGTGCCTTTTGAACAGCTTCTACCTTTTTGGGATTTGGCACCACTTTGTTTTGAATTATTATATGTCCTAAATACTCCACGGACGTCTGAAGAAACTTGCACTTTGACAAATTTATCTTCACTTTATGATAATTCAATCTTTCTAAAACGGTATTTAATGTCGCCTCACATGCATCTTTTGTATCGCCTCCAACAATAATGTCATCGATATACCCAAAAACATTCTCAATACCCCGTCAAATTTCATCTATTATTGCTTGAAAAATAGAAGGAGCACTAGCTACTCCAAAAGGTAAGCGTTTATACCGAAATAACCCTTTTTCCGTATGTATTGTTAGTAGCTCTTTAGACTGCTCTGATGATTCTACCTGTAAATATGCTCCGGACAAATCCAATACACAAAAATAATTACAACTGGACAGACTTGCAAAAATATCGTCTATTATTGGAGGTGGGTACTGCTCTGATTTAATAAACCGATTTATGGTTACCTTACAATCCACGCAAACTCTGATTTTCCCATCAGCTTTTGGAACCACCACTATAGGTGAAGCCCACTTACTGTATTTAACTGGCTCTATTACGTTTTCCTGAACTAACCTGTCTAATTCCTTAGACACAGCTTCACGTAGCCTGAACGGCACGGAATACGCTTTGTGAAATATCGGTACACAATCTTCCAAATGAATCTCAGCGGTATATCCGACAACCGACTGACCTGGGTCTTGAGACACCACATATGGAAATTTACTTAAAATATTTTTACATGTCTCAGTTTCCTGAGTTTTGATTTTATCACACAATACGTTAATATTTCGACTTACGTAATTTTGATTAAATTCAGGCATTAATTTACTAATCCACGTTATACCTAACAGTGGTTTAAATTTTTTCGCGTCAATTACTATCGTGTCCAATTTCTCCACGACATCGCCAAACTCCACCTGTACATTGGCTTGGCCTATTACCTTTAAATGGTTACCTGAAATTGTACTTAATTTTAGATTACATTTCATTAACCCTATTTTAAGAAACTTCTCTTTATATTCTTCGAAGCTCATAGTCGACACACTTGCTCCAGTATCCAGCTCCATTTTTATAGGTTGTGCAACGAGTGCATTGTGTGCTGCTATTTTTCCAAGAGCCATCTTCTCGCGATGACTGATGCACTTTCAACGCTGTTGCATTTTTTGCATACACTTTATTTATTGGTTGAGTCGCTGGTTGTATACTTTTTTGTTCCTTCATCGACATTTCCATATTCAAGGCTAAATCACAACACTTCTGAAACGTTCTACTGTCATCAGCTAATAGTGGCTGCTGAATTTTTTCATGACGTAACCCCAAAATAAATTTGTCTGTGAGGGCGTCTTCCAACGCCAAATTTTTTAGGTTACCGGCTTCCGCATTTTTATTATCAATATATTCTCCAAAATTGCACGTCTCGGCAAGATTTCGAAGCCGTACGATGAATTCACTAATCGTTTTCCCTTCCTCTCGCTTTGCCTTCTGAAATTTGAACCGTTCTGCCCTTTTATTGACCTTCGGCGCATAGTGCGTTTCTAATATTTTAATTAGCTCTTCAAACGACTTGCTACTTGGAAGCTGGGGCGTGGTTAGAGATTTTAGAATTTTGTACACTTCGGAACCAATCAGTGTTATGAATATCGGAGTTTTCTTCTCGTCTTTAATATCGTTTGCTATTAAATATTGAGAAACTCGATCTTTGTAAGCGGCAAAATCTTCACCGGGTATAAACTCACTTATATTACCGACATACGCCATTTTCTTTGGCTTAACTTTATTTTCTATGTTTTCGCACTCCACTTTTTCTTTTTCCATTTATATCCTCGTCGCCAATTAAACTATCTCGTTCCAAATGAAACAGTCTTATTTTTCATATACTGAGTTGTATTCCTGTCTGTATCGTACAAAATTCACTTAACGACTAAACTTAAAATCAAACTTGAAAAATACCGTATTCGGTGTAGCTTTAACTTGGCGAGGAACATTGTAGTGTTTAGTGTTACCAAATAGACATAACAAAAAAAATTGCTTTATTTCTACACCAAATGGGACCAGATGTGATCAATCAATCAAATTCCTGTTAAGATCACCTATAGGGGCATAAGACAGAAACAACTCTCTTCTACAAGGCGCGATCCTGAGCATTGGCTTTAAGCTGTTGTCAGGACTTGTTTATTCCTCTCGCCTCCTGCTCAACCGCTCGCTTCCATGTATTACAGGGTCGACCAACCCGACGTCTCCCTTTAGGATTATAATCCAGAGCCTGTTTGGCGATGTTACGCTCTGGTTTCCTCAAAGTGTTACCGATCCACTGCCACTTCCGCCTTTGAGTCTCAATGCCTATTTTAGTTTGTCCAGTTGTACTCCAAAGTTCGTCGTTGGAGATCACTTCTGGCCAGAATATTCTGAAAATGCGTAGGAGCCATTGGTTCACGAAAGTTTGCAGTTTCTAGGGTAGGTCGAACGGTCACTTTCCACCTAGTACAACCATTCGTCAAAAACTCGCAGCTTCGTGCGAAGGGAGATTTCTCTTAACCTCCAGAAAGGAGAAAGAATACCGAAGGCCTGACAAGCTTTACTTATACGAGCCTTAATATCCTTTTCGGCTCCGCTGTCCATGCTGACAATGCTTCCGAGATAACAAAATTCTTGCACCTCTTCCACATCTTGTCCGTTAAGAACAATCGGTGTGCTTGCGTTCGAACCCATGTGCATGTACTTGGTTTTACGCACATTTATTTTCAGTCCTGCCTAGTTACATTTAGAATGCAACGAGCGAACATTTGACTCCGAACGGTTATGTGCAAGCAAACACACGTCACCAGCATAATCAAGGTGACTTAAGATGTTAAATAGTCTCCATTGAAGATCTTTACCTTCCCCACCTTCCAGTGCAGCTTTCAAGATGTCATTTATTACCACCAGAAACAGGGCTGATAATAATATGCAGCTTGCCTGACACCCGTTCGAACAGGAAAGCTCTCGGACAGCTCTCCTCTATGTAAGACGCGACACCTTGCATCTTCGTGGGATATTGATTGATAGTCTACTATCCAAAAATTCTAGTTTGATTATACCTATTAAACTTCGCCGTGAAATATTAAATATAATTTACATCTAGGCATGGAAAGATGTACAAATTTGGCTAGAGGTGTGGCTTATTGGCATAATATAAATTCTGACATTCAGAATATAATAAGTTGTTGTGAAGCATGCATAATACACAAGTCTAGTAATCAAAAAGAAAGCTAGTGTGTAGTCTAGCGGGTAGCGTGTTGGTCTACAATGCGAAGGTCGTGAATTCAAATCCCAGTCGACGCTTAATTTCAGCACACTGCCTGCTTGGGTATACCTTAGTCACCTTAATCTACGAAAATGAAAAATTCGTATATAGAGGGCTGTGCGAAGGTCTAACAACCCTTCCACAATTAATAATGAAAAAAATGTTAACGAACCTGAAGGTCAGGAGGCCAAGGCCCGATTTGGGCTGTAGTGCTATTGTAGAAGGTAGAAGAAGTAATCAAAAAGAGCCCTTAATGCATCATGATGTTGTTAATATTCCTTGGTATAATGTGGGGGGTTGATTTTTTCCAATTCAATAAAAAAAACGTATTTACTTGTTATAGATTATTTCTTAAGATATATCGAAAAAGCTTTGCTCAGTTCCGGATACACTATCACCTTAGTGATAACCCAGTTCAAATCAATTTTTGCAAGACATGGTATCCCAAAAATATTAATTACACATAAAGGTCCTCCTTTTAATTCTGAAAATTTTTACAAAATCCTGGGAAATACAGCATTTGACGTCCAGTCCAATGTCACACACTACAGAACAACTCCCAAAAGAAATCTTTGTTCACCAGCTCAATTGTTAATGTCTCGTCAATTACGGACGAAACTCCCTGCTATTCAAAATAATTTCAAGTCCAAACTAGTTAATTATAAAACCCACATGAAAAAAATTTCTAAACAAAAAATTAAAACAAAAATGTACTATGATCA
The DNA here is from genome assembly GCA_963669355.1 of Chorisops tibialis. Lineage (NCBI taxonomy): Eukaryota > Metazoa > Arthropoda > Insecta > Diptera > Stratiomyidae > Chorisops > Chorisops tibialis. Next base: position 138,050,203 of record OY770264.1, read on the forward strand.
AAATAGTAAGCTATTAAAACCAACCGTGAAAGAGTATTTTTTAAGAAAATGCCAAATTCCTCTTGGATTGCTCGAAAAGTTCACGATATCTATAAAGAACCACGATCATACTTACTATCTGATGATGATGGAAACTTATACAGACGAAACAGGCAGCACATAACGCTGCACTATTCACAGCCAGATAACATTTACTCTATACTGCCTGACTTCACCAAAGAAATCACTGATGTTGATTTGACTATAAAAAATACAAAAACTGATAATTCAGCCGATAGTGGTCAAATAAATAACAATGAAAATACAAAAAATTCAAACCACAACGATTTACTTGTTCTAAATAATACAAACAATGTATTTTTTTTAAACAACCAAGATTTAAATTAGCTAGGGTTTAGCATAGTGGGTAGCGTGTTGGTCTTGTAATGCGAAAGTCGTGAGTTTTAAATCCCGGTCGGCGCAATATATAATTCCAGCACATTGCTTGCTTGGATGTACCTTGGTCACTTCAATCTACGCAAATGAAAAATTCGTAGAAAGGGGGCTGTGTGAAGGGCTAACAACCTTTCCACAATAAGTAATGAAAAATGTTAAGGAACCTAAATGTCAGGCCAAGGTCCGATTTGGGCTGTAGCGCCAATGTAGAAGAAGATTTAAATTAATAAAACTGGATCAAACTAAAAAAAAAAACCCAAAAAAAATGTATTAAACTTATTTAATAATCAAAGTTAAATCTTTTCTAAATTACACAATCATTATTTTAATATTTACAGGGTGCGCCATCTAAATGTGGTCGATGGAAATATTGAATAACTTGAACAATTCTCAATCGATTTTGGAAAACTATTTATTTTTATAAAATTTGAAGCTTTACAATTTTTTCCATTCAGTTTCCAAAAACAACGTCGATCAAATGACCACCTTTATTACGGATACAAAATTCAGCTCTTTTTCTGGCATTTTCCATGACATTTGCCAGCATCTCGGGTGATATCGCAGTGATTTCGGCTCGAATATTGTCCTTAAGCTCGTCTAAAGTCTTCGGTTTGTTGGCATACACTTTGCTTTTTAAAAATCCTCACAAAAAAAAGTCCGGTGCCGTTAAATTGGGCGATCTCGGTGGCCAGTCAATATCCCCCCCTTTCGATACCACACGTCCTGGGAACTTTTGACGCAAGAAGTTCATCGTTGATTTCGCGGCGTGACATGTCGCGCCGTCTTGTTGAAACCAAAAGCCTTTAAGGCCTTTTTCACGCATTTCTGGTAAAACAGAGTGTGCCAACATCCATCGATACCGATCCCCATTGACAGTTTCCCCAACTCTGAAGAAGAACGGAGCAATGATGGTTTTTGAGCAGACACCGGCCCAAACAGTCACTTTCTGATCATGCAGTGGAGTTTGATGTATAGAATGAGGATTTTCTTTCCCCCAAATGCGACAGTTTTGTTTATTTACAGTGCCAGATAGCGTGAAATGGGCCTCATCAGTCATTACGCTGTGTTGCAACAACTGAACGATTGCATTTAATGAACATTGTCACTATTTCCGCGCGTTCTTTGGGCGTGAATCGATTCATGGTTAAAATTGTAATGCAATAACCTTTCCGAAATGTGTTCGACGACGTCAATCGGTTTAAATCTGTCAAAGTTATTCAATATTTCCATCGACCACATTTAGATGGCGCACCCTGTATTTTTTTTTCCTTGATATATATAAGTATATTTGATACAATAAATAATGTAATTTTTAGTTGTCTACAATACACTCTATTATAATTGCTTATTATTAAGAATAAGACTTTAAAAAAGGGAGATATTACCTAGTCAAGTCATAAATATTGGTATACAGAAAAATCGACGCCAAATGAAAACGAATTAATATTTTTCAAAACTTTTTCTTTCTTTTTATTGGGTTATTCAATGGCTACAAATCTTAGAACAACTTATTCGAAATGACTTCCATTTGCCTTCCACCACGACTTGAGACGATCTGACTACTCATCGATCGCGAGACGCACTTCATGCATGGGGAAATTGTCCACTACACGGACAAGGACTCGCTTCAACGACTCAATATTTGGGTGTCGAGTAGAGCAAGCCATGCCCTCTAATACGGACCACAACTTGTAATTCAACAGATTGAGGTCTGGACTACCAGCTGGCCAATCATCCGTTGATATGAAGTCCGGAACGTGGTTTTTGAGCCACAGTTGAGCCGTTTTTGCCTTGTGAGCTGGAGCAGAGTCTTGCTGGAAAGTCTACGGCTTGTTGGCGAATATTGATTGGTTGAGAGGCTTCACAATGTGTTCCAAGACGGTCGATTGATACACTTTGGCCGATGTTTGCACTCCTTTCTCGCAAAAATGGAGGTTGGTAACGCCATCGTAGCTCACTCTCCACCATACCATTACATACGCGAGAGGCCTCTTTGGACCCTCGGGATGAGTTGGGATGTTTCTTTGGATGACCGAGCACACACACGGTCGTTCTGTTTATTGAACGATTCTTCTACGGTGAAGATTTTCTCGTCAGTAAACAGAATTTGTCTGTGAGCGTTCTTCGCGTTCCGGCTGCGTAACGCTTTCGATTTTCCTTCAATGCGGCCGTGAGCAGGTGTCCAGTGTGTCGCTTGTACGCCCTGAGTTCCAAATCTTCTTTGATAATGCGAGACATGGATTTTTGCGAAATTTGCATTTCCCGCGACGAGATTTTCTGTTTTCGCAGCGGTTTTGGGTCGATTCGTTTCTTCACGGCCTTGATCGCTTTCGGAGTTCTCACAGTGCGCGGACGGCCGGATGCCAAAAACTTTTTACGTGGCAATGAAGCAGAAATGTCAACTGTCAAATCGCAGTCAAGACAAAATGGATGCGCCCAATATTGTATTCGTAATGAATGCGTTTAGTTGTGTACCAATATTTATGACTTGACTAGGTACAGTATGATCTGCCTACATGACAACACTAGACTATTAGAATAAACTGAGAACAGTCGCTCGTTAAGTGTCAAGCGGGTCCATCGTATTATTTCTATAAGACAATACCACAAGATCCATCCGTGAAGAGATCAGGACCAAGACAGTCACTGAGTATCGTGTTTGTTCCCCATTCGTTTCGTTCAGGAAACTTGATGTGAAGCTTACTCGCAGCTTAAAAGGGAAGTTGCGCATCTAATGACGTTTAAAATTTTGCCAATTAGTGGTTCTAACCACGAATTAGAGGTTTATAATCTAATTGCTTAAGGCCCCATCTCAAGCCGAATGTCTTTTTGCAAGCGAAGAAAGCTACCGTAGCATTTTTTGCTCGTTCTTGAATATTGGCCTTCCAGGATAATTTATTATCAAGACCTAAATATTAAACTTGGTCCGAGAGGACCATAGTGATACCTCAAATGTTTGGTGGATTGAGAACATAGCTCTTTTTTAGGGTTTATGGTAAGTCCTTTATCTAGTGCCCAGCTGTCTAACAGTTGTAAAACGGACTGCATAAGGTCCCCTAGAACTTGTTCAAACTTACCAGTTAGCATGATGACAAGATCGTCTATTGGTGGGTAGCCGTTCCGATTTAAAATCAGTTTTAGGACCCACAGGAGAGGCGACATTATGCCGCCCTATGGCGTTACTTTGCGGACAGAGCCTTCCGTCACCCATCCGTGCTACGATTTAATAATAATAATAATAATAATAATAATTTATTCATCAAAAAATTGATTACTACATTTAACAACAGTTATAATAATATAAATTAATAATATTGTTGCGAGCTAGGGGTTCGCCAGATTCCAAACAAAACTCAATTCGTTTTAAAATATAAGGATAATTTATTTATTGCACTTTATACACAATTTCCCGATCACTTCACTAAATTCGCTCTAAAAACTTAATTCGTACAACCCAGGAACACTACCGATCTATCACTTTCGCTTACTTACACCGATAGGTGTTTTCCATGAAACTGTCACTGAGTGAATCATTCCTTGTCGTGAGCTCTGGCTATTTATAATGGGTTTATCCGAGTCTCGAACCTTCTCTGGTGTATGTTTTTCTGCTGGGTCTGGACTATTCTGGAAGTTACTAGATGGCGTCGGGTGTCATTGTTTGTGTCTTTGAGAATTTACTAGAAGTTTTTACTATGGCCCTCTACATGTTGGAAGAATATTCTAAATAGTTCTGGCAGATTTGAGAGAGATCATTGCCAGATCTATAACAATATAATTAATTAATAACAATTAAACAGAATTAGGTACACAGAAATTTAAACTTTATACAAAATCAAACATTATGAACATCAAGAAAGCTGACTTTTTACTTGTGGGACACTTATGTGAAAATCCATCGCAAGCGAAGAAACTTAGTTATCCATGCAGTCAGGAGAGGTTCCACACTATGGCTGCGCAAGGCCCCAAGTATGGCATCGATGTTGACGTAGTTAAAAGCGCGTTCCACGTCTAGAAAGGCACCGAGTGCAACCTTTTTATGATGGAAAGTTTTCTCTACGGCGGCTACCGTCATATGCAAGGTGGTCTCAGTGGACCTACCTTTCAGATAGGCGTGTTGGTGTGATCGAGAGGTTCAGATTTGCTCGTAGTTAGGTGTCCACCAATCTTTCCAGGTCTTTAAGAAGGAACGAAGTTAGGCTGATGGAACGGAAAGCCTACGGAATGTCTCTGCCTGGTTTAGGTATAAAAACCACCTTCACCTCTTGCCGTGTCGTCGGTATGTGGCTAAGATTGATGCATGCTTTGTATATGCCAGCCGGGTACTGAATTATGGTTTCATTCTGTTTCTGGATCATAGCGGGATAGACCTCATCCAATCCTGATGACTTGTAAGGTTTGAAGACACTGAATGCAATTCCTTTGTTTTCTGGCATCACCACTGTATCTACTACCTAAATTTGTATAAACTTTTTTTTTCAAATCTGATTCGTAATTTAATTCAAATTCAAGCGAGTACATGCTTTTCCGTGGATTTTCGAACACGTTGAAAAGTTTCGACACCGAACTGAAAAGCGACAAAGACAAAGGATTTCGGGCCGATAAAATAATCGATCAGATCACGACCTTCGTGAGCGGTCAGGACTTGCAGGCGCTTCGTGATCTCTGGACCAGCTTGGACAGTCATTTGTTTAGTAAATTGGAGCATTCCCTGACGGCCGGTAAGATTTTTAATACTGAAAAATTAAAATGCGGGTCTGTTTTAATGCGATTTTTTTTCTAGCGGTGCGGAAACTAGAACATGGCGTTCTCAAATTGTATCTGGTGATCGCTTATACTGCGAATAAGCCGGATAAAATCAACGAATTCTTTATGAAATTGTCGACGGAGCTGCAGTCACAATCCGAGTGGAAGGATTGGTTTTGTAAGTTTGATTTTTATTTTATATGATACGTAGCGAACGAGCGGAATCGACATCGTCTTGGGTTTCGTTCCATGACTGCTGACGATGGACTTAGCAGTGAGGCTTGTATAATACCGCGCTGATTATAGGTTTTGAACGTGTAGATTTGAAGTTGCAAAGCGACCGCATTGAAGACGAAGCTATCTAGACTCCTCGACTGAGACGGCTGGAGTATGAGCCTGTAAGCCGGCACAGAGGTACAGGTTCTGCTTTAGCAAAGCTTTCTATATACCAAGCTAGGCAGAACTGACGTAGCGTATTTTGAATGACTCCAATGGGTGTGAAGTCATGAATTTTTCCATTTCAAAAGATCACCCGTTTTATTTTTATACAATCTTGTAAAAACACGTTTTACCGAAAACAACACAAAAGCATAATCAGAACAAATTCAGCACAGAAATATTACGAGGGTTCATACTTTTTCGTAATAACTAAAATTCTACAGTTTTCTGTGTGAAAAATAACCGGAGAACTCTGCACAATATTAGTGACAGATTTTCTTCGGTATGAGAAACCGAGATTTAGACTTTGATCGCACTTTTTTCAATTAAAAATCTATTGCACTGATATCAACGTGTAATAGTTACGTGCTAAGCACTATTAATTAAGTGCCTAGGAAAGCTGAACTATCTTTAACACTGCATTTAAGAATAAATGCGATTCTTATGAAGCCAACCGTGTCTGCTCTTATACAAAAGCGAGCGAATTTGTATGGAACAGTCATTTTTGTTATGACTGCAACGTGTTGCTGTTGGATTGACTTACATGGCTTTCTATTTTCGAGGGCTTTGGCTTTAGGCATATCACTCGAAAAAAATGAAGCCGAAATCTTTATTGTGGCTTTCAATTTGAACCCCTCCATGATGCGGCTCTCAGGATACTTAATTTCAAAATATATTTTCTGTGATTTTATGGAAACTTACACTTTGTGTTGCAAGATTTAATTATTAATTATGTCCAACTGTTAATTTCCACTACACTACACTACACCGCCAGGTGAACATTCATGTAATAGGCGGAATTTAAAATTCATCACACTACAGTACGCTCCATGTGAAAGAGATAGTAGTCCCTTTTTTAAACATGATTGCTTGATACTTTCACACACGAAACACGGTTTGCAAGTGACAGCTATTCGAAAGTCGAGGATTTTTAAATTTTTAAAATGTCAGGCATCGCATTCTCCTATCATTCAGCAATGTATATTGCCAGATGGAGGTATCTGTTATAAAAAGATTTGGCTAATAGTCCGAGTTTCAGACGAGTCTCGAATCGCACTCTCGCGCTTAACCCCGGGATCGCGGACGATTGTAAAATCATCGGCGGTCTCTATCGTCCACATCTTCTCCTTGCTCACTAGATCTCAAACTGCTTGGATGACAAGTGGAATCCTAAGCCCTATTAGACAAAAATTTGGTAGATATTAAAAAAAATGAGAGCAATGATTTACTGTAGACGAATATTGTTGGATTTAGCGAAACCGGAGAATATAGTCAGCGGATCCACGAGTGTTAAATGCCGCGAAGTGAACAGTCATTCCTTTGCGAGAAAAAGATACAAGAGGTGCTTTCCTGCCTGTGGCTCACAGCTTATTTCGTGCAGCTAAAAATTTGAAATTTGTTACGCTGTTATTGAAAAACTATGTAAAATATTAGCAAGATTCAAATGCCATGTTTTAAACAAATATTTATTGTTTATTTATTGTTTACGCACTTCAAAAATAACACAATTGTTGTTTGTAATACTTAATTAACAAAAATTATGAAAATACTGCTCAATTCTATGTCACAGCTTATTTCATGCACTTAAACTTAGGCCTTAATTTACAGAAAAAAGTTAAATTTTATGCAAAATTCAGTATTTGGTATGGTAGCCCTTTGCATTTATTACATCTTTAAGTCTTTTTGACACAGAATCCACAAGTTTTTGAGTAGTTTCTGGGGTAATTTTCGTCCACTCCTCCAAAATAGTTTTTTTCAATTGTTCCTTGTTGGAAATACTATGTTTCCGAATATTATTTTCCAAAGTTGCCCATAAATTTTCTATTACATTCATATCTGGACTCAGTGCCGGCGGGGACATAGCATGCGGCCAGTTCCAAATCAGCCAAGATTGCACAATACTAGACTTATGCTTAGGGCCGTTGGCTTGGTAGAAACGGAATATGTTTGAATTTTCAAGATTCGCAGCACTCTGGAGCAATTTTTTTTTTTCAAAATGTTGAGGTACATGGTTTTGTCCATGCTACCTTCAATGAACTCCAAATTTCCAATCCCGGCAGCCGACATACAGGCCCAAACCATTACGCTTCTGTCGCCATGCTTCACTGTAGCTTTTAAATTTTCTTTTTGTAGCTCAGTATTAGGTTTCCGCCATACGTATGCCATGCCATCTGCGCCAAAGATATTAAATTTAGACTCGTCTGAGAATATGAAGATGTTTCAGAATTTTTCTTGGCGTGTTCTCTAGCAAAGGAAATTCGACTCAGTTGGTTTTTTCTGGTTATGAATGGCTTTTTTCTAGCTACTCGACCATTGAAGTTGTGGTCTCGGAGCACGCGGCGGACAGTTTCTACACTGCATGACTTACCTACTCCTTGCTGTATCTCCGCGACTAATTTTGGAGCCGTTAACTTTGGGTTCGCCTTGATTTTACGTACAATAAATCGTTTGTCAGACGAGTTAAAAATTATGTTTGGCTCGCTTCTGCCCTTATCTTGAATTCGATTTTCATGAACGAAGCGTTCAATAATACTCTTCACTGTGGTGGGACTCAAATTAGCAAATTGAGCAATTTTGCGCTGGGATAATCAGTTCTTGAAATGACACTTATCACTAATTCTCGCTGCTCGATTGTGCGACGACCCATTTTATCAAAAAGCACTTGTTGTCCTTTACATGTATAATATCACACTAAATCACAGAATTTATTTTTGTAAACTTTTTTTTATTTATTGTAATAGCTAGTAATTTCATGTCAAATCCATTGTCGTGGAGTTTTTTCGAGAAGTTCAAACTATCAAAGGTTTAAGGATACGTTCGTGCATTGTCATTATTCCACATGAGAGACATTGAGATATATGTCCGGCAAATGGTGCAGATGACTTTTTCACCGCTTTTCGTGTACTTCTCGGATTCAGTGTTCTTCCAAAATCTTAATGTGCACAACTCCGCTGGCATAACATAACATTCACCTTCTTCTTCTACAATGGCGCTACATCCCAAATCGGGCCTTGACCTCCTGACCTTCAGGCTCCTTAACATTTTTCATTATTTATTGTGGAAGGGTTGTTAGACCTTATCTTCGAACTTTTCATTTTCGTAGATTAAGCTGTCCAAGGTATACCCAAGCAGGCAGTGTGCTGGAATTATGCTTCGACTGGAAATTTGAACTCACAACCTTCGGCTTGTGGACCAACACGCTACCCACTAGGCTACACCCTAGCTTTCACAGCATTCACCTTATTACCACCAAAATATCCTTGTCTTTTCTCCGTCGTCAGTGTGTGTTTTTTGTCTCCCACGATCACTTCTAGGCTTTTAAATCGATCTTTTAAATAAAAACAATAATGCCTCGTCTAATACATAAGCTAGGGCGATCTGCGCTATTGACCTCGTAGGGCAGAACTAGAGTTACTCTATAAAGAAGAAAGAAGAAGGCACCTGAAAGAGTAGGTCGCTTTTTTTCATATGAATGCGTGCTACGTGTCCGTGTATCTTTTCAGTGGTTTTACCTCGCAAATATCTTTTATTTGAGTCAAAATTTGGAATTAATTTATACAGCAGTAAAATAAATTTAGTTATTCGATTGAGTCCTATTTCTACGCAATAAATCCGAGATCTCCGCACAATTATGCAGTATTGATAAAAATCAAAAAGTTTAGCTTAAAAACTTTTTTTTCATAAGCTTAGTATTAAGATTGTTTTTAATTATATTTTTTGTAAAATAGACTTAACTTGTCTACCTATATTAAATAAATAAAATAAAAAATAAAGATCTATAGATCTTTTTTTAATACCCAATCATCGTGCTAATGAGTGAGTGATAACGGACCTCAATTCTTAGGCTGTCGACACACGATAGAGAAAAAATCGTATTAAAATGAAAGCTTCCACTACAGCTTTTGTAGGTGACATACGACAGTTTTTTTTAAATACCGTATTAAATCAATCTAAGAAAAGCATTAGGCTGTCGGCACACGATAGAGATAAAATCGTATTAACTCACTTTCCGAGGCTCTAGGCTTTACGGCAGAGTGAAGCTTCAAATTTAAACGTCAAACTTAAGTTTTGGAATTGTTTTGTGTTACGCTTTGTGAAATCATGAAAAATTCTGTATCGTAAATAAATCATGGACTCACCGTTAAATTTTTTAAATTGTCTTTCTGTGAAGTTTTGTGTCTCTTCTTTGTAATGTCCTCGATATAAGACGTCATTGTAACTTCCTCGAAATTTCCTTCTATTTCGCATTGTAAATTCCCCGGTTGAAAATTTCTTTTGGATCGAGTATTTGCTAGCCGAGTTAATATAGATTACAGAACGTTATTAACTCGGGACTTAATATCGAAGTTAATATACCTAGTCCTGCCATAAGTTCTGTCACATAATTTCTCACATTGGCAACAACTTTATTTTATGAGTGACATTTCAATATCGGCCAGTTTTATAAACGTCATAATGTTGTTGACAGTTGATGGTCATTTAAAGTGTGTTCGTTAACGTGTGAAGATAGAATGGGGTGTAATAGAAAACCGAACTGCAGTGATTGCACTACATAAGTGTGGAAAATCCGCGAGTGAAATTTTCAAGTTGTTGTGCCCGTTAAAAATAACGCAAAGATTTGTGTATCGTGCGATCCAGAGATATAACGCGATCCAGACTATTGAAGATCGACCTCGTTCTGGACGTCCGCGTGATGTACGTTCTTCTGCTGCCATCAAAGCGGTCGAGAGTCGAATTCGTCGAAATCCGCTTCGTAAACAACGAATCATGGCTCGAGAGATGAACATCTCCACCCGAAGTATGTCTCGCATCATAAAATCTGACCTCGGGATGAGTGCCTTTCGACGATCAACGGGACATTTGCTGACTGAGCAGTTGAAGCAAATTAGGAGCACCAGATCGAAAGAGCTCCTTCGGCGGTACGGCAACAACAAACATCGAGAAATTTTATTTACCGATGAAAAAATTTTTACGGTGGAGGAACATTTCAACCGCCAAAATGATAAGGTGTATGCCCACAGCTCCATAGAAGCCCGAGAAGTTGCCACTAGGGTACAGCGAGGACATCATCCAGCATCAGTCATGGTATGGTGGGGTGTCAGCTACGAAGGGGTCACCGAGCTTCATTTTTGCGAAAAAGGCGTAAAAACTGCAGCGAAAAATTATCAAACGGACATCCTGGAGGGATGTGTGAAGCCGCTGAACTCTACGCTATTCAACAATCGACATTGGGTTTTCCAGCAAGATTCTGCGCCAGCCCACAAAGCTCGAACCACTCAAGCGTGGTTGGAAACCAATATTCCACAGTTTATAAGGGCGACGGAATGGCCTTCTGGGAGCCCAGATTTGAATCCCCTGGACTACAAACTGTGGGCGGAGTTAGAGTCCATGGTGTGCACGAGACGACACCCAAATATCGAGAGCCTTAAGCGATCTTTGACAGAAGCAGTAGCTAATTTTCCGCTAGAAACAGTGCGTACTGCTATCGATGACTGGCCCAACAGATTAAAGAGCTGTGTTAAGGCTAAAGGCGGCCACTTTGAATAATTTGTTGCTTATTTTACTTCCATTAGTATGCCAAAATAAAATATATTTTCCTTTGTCAAAAACTCTTTTTCATTTATACAAAAATTGCCCATATACGTGTGACAGAACTTATGGCACGACTAGGTACATACATATGTACAGGGTGCGGCAGTTAAATCTGGACAAATTAAAATTTGTTTTAAAATATAATTCTTTGACACAAAGTACAAATGTAAAAGAAAATGTTTTTAGTCAATATTCGTGTGACCTGTCAGGAGTACAATTACTCAATATAACCGCCGTTGGCCTCAATTACCGCATCCATCCTTGTCCTGAAGCGCTCGCACGCTCTCTGTAACGCAGCGTTGTCCATATTGGCGAATGCTGCTTCGATAGCTGCGCGTAAAGACGCGACATTAGGGTGCCGCGACTTGTTGGTAACCCGTTCAACAACGCTCCAAACATAGTAGTTTAGGGGGTTCAAATCCGGGCTATTCGGGGGCCAAGACTCTTTGGACCAGAACATGTCCGCATTGTCTGATAGCCAGTTTTGGACTAAATGGCTTGTGTGAGCCGGTGCACCGTCCTGTTGAAAAACATATTCCCTCCCCGCGGCCACAGTTGCCATCCACGGTACCACAACATTCTTTAAAACGTTCAGATAAACTTCTTTTGTGACAGTTTGTCCTTTTTCAAAGAAACGTCACCCTCATTGGACACAACACCTAGGACGTGAACACTATCCGGAAATTTTTTTCGAGCAACAATCGGGACGTCCTCGGGGTCGTGGGCGAGCCAGCGATTATTTCTCCGGTTGATTTTCGCATCAACAGTGAAAATTTTTTCATCGGAAAAAAATCTGATTCGCCCCGCTGCTTCGTTTTTCAAAGAACTCAGTAGCAGGTTGCAGCGAGCAATCCGCTTTGTTCTGGCAGCCTCAGACAGCATCTGTCGCACCTTTATTGTGTACGACTTGTTCGCTCCGACGCATTGTTTGCTCGCTGACACCCACCACTGACGCCAATTTCCGCAACGATTGTCCAGGGTCCTCCGAAATCAGCTCGTGAGCCCTTTCCACGACCGCCGGAGATCGTGACACCCGTTCCCTCGAATGAGAACTCCGCGCCGGGTTAGCGGAACCTTCCTCGGACTTCTCCGAAGCATTGTATTTCGCCACAACATCATAAACAGTCGATCTAGGGTACCCGAAGAATCGAATGATCTCAGTCGCCGAACGCCCAGCGCGAAAGCTTTCAATAATCGCGGCTCTTCGATTGTACTCCGCACTTGTACGTAGCATCTCGGCTATTTTAAGATTATGACTGTTTACTAGACGCCCATGGCGTCCACGAACCTCAATCGCGACCTCTGACGGAACTACGATATGGCGGGAAATTCAAATTGAAATTTGTCCGGATTTAACTGCCGCACCCTGTGTATTAACGCGAGTTAATATCGAAAAGTGAGTTAATATGATTTTATCTCTATCGTCTGTCGACAGCCTTAGCCTTCCGGCGATAGCTTTTAATTGTTTAGTTTAGTTCCAAACTAAAATAAAAATACAACAATAAAAAACAGATGCCGTCATAATCTGCAAAAATATTCATCGCGCTTTGAGCAAAGCTCACATCTCCAAAGATATTGACACACCAAATCCCTTCAAACTTTTCTCCCAGGTAATTTTTTAGTCAATGATGAATTTTCTATGGTTGGCAATACTTGTAGTAATGAAAAGTCGTGTGAAAGAGAGAATGAAAGCCAGAGTACAATACACAAGTAAAATCACTCTGTATATTGCCCGGGTTAACATGTTTGTCACGTGCTACCTCTTCAAATTCAGGTTTTTACTTTTGGTGAAACGTGTTCCGCCGAGTCCGCGACATTTCTTATCTCGCATTCTCGTACATGGCGTTCTTACAGCTTTTGCTCACGTCGTATTCAACTAGGACGGCGGGTGCGCTGGTCATGATCGGCGGGTGGTCGACGATTCTCTTTCCGCTCAATGTTTTCGATATTTTTCGCTTGCTCTTGTCTAATAAAAAAAATTTTTTGCGAGAATGAAATGGAAAAATCAGATTAAATGTTCACTGTAAGCTTGAGAGAGAGGAAGCACACGTATCGGAGATGAAACACAAGTGTGTTTTCGGCAATTTTCGGAGCCGGGTCGTGTTTTTAGCTGAGTGATCATACTATGTGTATACTGTGATGAAAGCCTGGAAATGGAAGTACATTACACGATGCTTCCACACTTGGTGTGGGGGTTCGACTGTCATATATGCATTTTACAAATCGCACCTTGGCTGTTTTTTTCTCGAGATTGCTTTACGTTGATTTTGGGCTTCCGAGTGGTCTGTAGAGCAAAAGCGTCAATTGGGTTGTATGCCGTGCTTAGAGAAAATAAAGCCTAATTTTTCTGAAGAGCTTGAATTTTTAAATGATTTCACAAATTCTTTGGTAACTGAATTTAACATTTTTAAACACAATGGATAGGTAAAATCTAAGGGAAGCAATGCTTCTCTTGCATCAATGGACGCCACGCCACTGGTTGTACGTCGGGCGGGATAAGGCCGACTGCGTTCGGAGGAGTCTATTACGTCGTAATCTGCGTATCTTCAATATTTTGTGATAGCGGTTGTTCGTCCTTAGCTTGTATTAGTTTGTATTATTAAATATAACTATATTCAAAACTCGAAGAGGGGAACATATATTCTAGCTATACGATCTTAAAAGTAATAAGACTTCACTAGAGTTTAAGGAGAAATAAAACTGCACTTGACAAAAATACTTGTTTCTATGTTAGGCTAAAACTTTTCAGAGTACGAGGGCGGATCGATAATGACGTGTAAAAATGAAGAAAACAAAATTTATTCGGCAAAAATTTATTTTATTTTTCAACATAGTCCCTTTTAGCTCGATACACTTAGTTCAGCGTTTTTCCAATTTTCGGATCCCTTCCAAATAATAAGATTTCTTTAGCCCTTCAAAATATGCGTTGGTTTCATTGCTGACGTCACTATTCGTGGTGCTCTTTCCAGCAAGCCATTTTTTCAAGTCTGGAAACAAGAAAAAGTCACACGGGGCCAAATCTGGAGAATACGGCGGGTGGGAAGCAATTCGTAGCGTAATTCCAATAATTTTGCCACTGCAACAGCAGACGTGTGAGCTGGAGCGTTGTCGTGATGAAACAGCACTTTTTTCTTGCCAAATGCTGCCGTTTTTCCTTGATTGCAGCATTCAGTCGATCCAATAACTGTGTATAATATGCTCCCGTTATTGTTTTTCCTTTCTCCAAGTAGTCGGTGAAAATTATTTGTTTGGAATCTCAAAATACTGTCGCCATAACCTTTCCAGCCGATGGAACGGTATTTGCCTTCTTCGGTGCGCTTAAATTGGCTTACATCCATTGACTGTTGTTTGGTTTCTGGAGTGTAGTGGTGGATCCATATTTCATCAACAGTTATGAATCGACGAAGAATTTCATTTGGATCAGGTTGAAACAGTTGCAAATTGTGCTGTGAAGTTGTCACATGATTGCGTTTTTGGTGGATTGTGAGCAAACGCGGCAGCCATCTTACGGATAGCCTCCGCATGTCCAAATGAATTTTTCAAAATATTCCAAACACATTCATATGAGATACTTGTGGTGCTCCAACACATTTATAAATTCACTTGTTGATAAAAATCACTTTGATTTTTATTAACGAGAATTTTGGAATTAGTAACTTTTGTTTTCGAAAATTAAAAAATTATATGGATATGACGTCAGTCGGAAATATAAAATGAGTTGAATAATACGATTTGAATTAGAAACATAATATCCTGTTGTAAATAAAATATAAATAGTTAATAATACGAACTAATCTATCGAATCAAATTTGTGAATAATTAATTGAATCAAACATGTGTATAAATAAAATATAAGCAAGACTAATTTATTAAATCAAATTTGTACATAAATATAACATGATTCAAACTAATTTATCAATTTAAATGTGTTACTAAAAATTAACGCTATAAATTTAATTTTTGATTACAACATACTTACTGCCTTAGCTATCTAACGCACTTTCACTCGACGATCTCCTAGCACGTGATCATGGTTTTTGTCGATCATTTTTGGCATGGTGACCTCATTTGGACGACCTGGACTTTGTATAGTCTCCACTTGTAAATCTTTGCAATCGATGGTGCAGAGTCCCCATAATGCTTATCTAATTTTTCTTTGGTTACTTTAGCTGTTTTCCCTTTTAAAAAGTTATGTTTAATCAACACACGAAATTCGTTTTTATCCATTTTTGAAATTTATTAAGAGTTGATCTGCTTAGACAGCAGTTTCACAAAAACTAAAAAAGGTATCAGGCTAAGCCTTTGCAGCTAATCTATTTAAGGATGAAGCAGGTAAACAAAAATACCAAATTCCTTACTTACCCCCTTCCTTCATTGTTACACGTCATTATCGATCCGCCCTCGTACATTCGTAGATATGATCTTTTCTGGAATACCTCTCCTACGCAAAGCATTCTACATGTAATATCGCTTAACGCTACCGAAATCCTTCGCCAAGCCCACAAACATGAACACATTGAAATTTCTATCGAATGTCAATGAATTTCTCTGAAATCTTAAAAAAAAAACATAAAAGAATTATGATTGGGCGTAAAGCCCAATCCCCCCTGAAATTGAGGCATTTGTATGGGAGGTGGCAGGGGAAGCGGAGCGTCTAAGATGATTTTGAAACTGCTTATCATATCATCCTTATCACCACGCTTTGGTTCAATTTCAAATTTGATAGTTCTAATATATTCGAAGGAGAAATGCTTTTCTTGAATTTAAAATACAGATATTTGTATGGGAGGGGGTAGAAGCAGTGAAGAGGAGCTGATAATTTTTTTAGCATTTATAGCAATTATTAAAAAACAAACTCTGGCAAAATTTTAAGTTTATACTTTTTCTAGTTTTAATGGAAATCGATATAATGCACTTAACAAAAATTATACATTTGTATGGGAGGGAGTAGAAGGAGTGTACGGATCAAAACACATTTTTTTCTCGTTATTGATATTTCTATTTTATACTTTATGCAAAATATCAAGTTGATAGCTTTAACAGTTTTGAAGAAAAATAATTCAATTTAAATTTCAAAATTTCGTGAAATTTGTATGGGAGGGGGTAGAAGGAGTGAGGTGAAGTTGATAATTCTTTCTAAAACTAATTGCAATTATAGTAGAATTGATTTTTGCAAAATTTCGTCTTTTCAGCTTTACTAGTTTCAATGAAAATCGAACAAATGTATTTTTCAAAATTATGCATTTGTATTGGAGGGGGTAGAAGGAGTGACACGATCAGATCAATATTCTGTCATATTAATGATATCTATATCATAATACTTTGACCTTAATTTCAAATCGGTAGCTTAAATAGTTTCAAAGGAAAATCAATTTCTGGAAATTTCGGAATTTCGTGAAATTTGTATGGGAGGGGGTAGAAGGAGTGGAGGGATGTGGCCCGTTCACGAACTTCAAGTTTCTTTTTAGCTAAAAATGACACACACAAAATTTCAGCACGATAGCTCAAAGCGTTCGAGAGTTATGCTGTAGACAGACGGACAGACGGACAGACAGACAGACGGACAGACAGCAACTCGGAATCGAAGTTTTTGAGCGACAACAAATATTTCTGTACCTTTGGCGGCTCTGTGCGAGCATTATTTCTTAGCGTTACAAACGGTAAAGCAAACACAATATACTCTCAGATTTCATCTAGAGTATAAACATAACAGGGCTACGATTGCGCGTAAAGCGTATTCTAGATGAAATAGAATTTTTTGTGATCACAAGAAATTTTGTATGGAGAGTGTTAGAACAAATATTTCTGTAGATTGAAATCCAATTCCTGCAACTATCTTTGGAGACTAGCGACTCCACGGACCTGAGCTAACTATCCCCTGTGGGATGGGGCCTGTAGAATTCACCCACAGCCAGTCCTGCTTGTCCTAAAAATGGCAAATGGACACTCACTGGATCATGGACTTATCACCCGTGATCTTAAGACCTAACTGATACGAGAAACGGATACATCGCCTCGGATACGGACTGATTCTACGGTAACGACTTTTGGCATTCGAAAACGGACTATGATTGGCTTCTGGAACGTTCGAACATTGAATGACGGGAGAAGAGCTGGGGTTACTAGGTCCTTGCACCGCCAATCAGTGATCGACCGTGAAATGGAGCACTATAACATCCAAATCTTGGGCTTGAGCGAGGTCAGGTGGACAGGATCAGAAGAAGAACAAACCCCTAGTGGAAACACTATTCTGTACATTTGCCCTGAAAGTGAAGCCAAAAATGGCGTGGCGTTCGTCCTTACACCGAGAGCGAGAAACAGTCTCATTAGCTGGGAACCAATCTCGGATAGGATTATCGTCATCAGGCTCAGGACCAGTGTCAGAAACGTCACAATTCTGCAGTGCTACGCACCAACTAATACCGCAACATCTGTTGAAAAAGAGGAATTTTATAGCCAACTGAGTGACACCTTCGAACGTGTTCCAAGAGCTGATATTATTATCATCTCAGGAGAAAAGAACGCTCAGGTTGGATCGGACAACACTGGACTAGAACACGTCATGGGGAGGCATGGTGACCCTTGGGTCGACGCGTCACGACCTTAGATTAAGAGACACGAAAACGGCGAATTATTTGTGGAGTTTTGTAGTACTCGGTAAATGGTCATCGGAGAGACCCTTTTTCCACACAAGAGTCATCATTAAAAATCGTGGGTTTCCCCTGATGGTGCTACTCAGAACCAGATCGACCATTTGGCTATAAGTCGCCGCTGGAGAAGATGTCTCCCCGATGTGCGAGCGAAACGTGGAGCTGACGTGGGGAGCGATCACCACTTGATGGTTGCCTGCTTGAAATTGTGTATATCAGCTATCCGACGACGACAAATTCTTCAACTGAAGCGCAAGCTTAATGTGGGTAAACTCAGAGATCCCAACAAAAAACGCGAATACACTAGCATTCTACGCGAAAAGTCATCCACATTGGGCAAATACGAAATACGCACACTGGACGCCAATTGGGAGGCAACCAGAAACACTTTTCTAACTAGTGATGAAGAATCTGTGGGATATGTGCAAAACGGTGAGAAACCCTGGATGTCGCAAGACACATGGGACAAGGTTGGCAATCGGAAAAAAGCCAAATTGGCAATCATCTCTCAACCCGATGTCAACCAACGAACGCCCGACCTGAGGCAGAACTACCGCGATGCTCATATACAGCTCAAAAAGGCTGTTAGACGCGACAAAAGAAAGACCATTGAAGATCTGGCAAACAAGGCAGAATCTGCGGTTTAACTTGGGGATATGGGTTCACTATTTAAAAACATTTAGAGCGAAACATCGCCAAACAGGCTCTGGATTATAATCCTCAAGGAAGACGTCGGGTTGGTCGACCATGTAACACATGGAAGCGAGCAGTAAAGCAGGAGGCCAGAGGAATAAACAAGTCCTGGCGGCAGCTAAAGGCCGATGCTCAGGATCGCGACTTGTGGAAGAGAGTTGTTTCTGTTCTATGCCCCTATAAGGGGTCTTAACAGGAATTTGATTGATTGATTGAGATTGAAATCATTATGAAAGTAATATATCCCGAAATTTAGACTAATAGATTTTATACTTTTCGAGCAAATCCATTTATTGTCGAATTGCGAAATTTTATCATTTTGTATGGGAGGGTAGAAGGGGTGAAGCTAATCGTCTAATTTTTTTTGGCCTTACTAACAATTTTAAATAAAAATTTAGTGCACAATTTCAGCCCGCTAAATTTTATACGCACTGAGTAACTTGGCTTAGAGTAATTCATGACAAATACAGTTTGTATGGGAGGTGGTAGAAGGAGGGGGAGGACATGCATTTTTATACGGTAGATTGATATTATCATAAAAGTAATATATTCCAAATTTCAGGCCAATAGCTTTTATACTTTACGAGCAAATCCGTTTATTGTCAAATTGCGCAATTGTGTAATTTTGTATGGGAGGGAGTAGAAGGGGTAGAGCGATTTGGCCCGTTCACGAACTTGACCTTACTTTTTTGTCAAAAACGACGTGTACGAAATTCGAGCTTTCTAGCTCAACGCGTTCTCAAGCTAGAGAGCGAACAGACGGACTGACATCCGGTTTTGAGATTTTTGAGTGATAGTATTAACTTCTGTATCATTCATTTTTTTCTCCGAGCCTTATTTCTCGGCGTTACAAATCTTAGAGCAAACTTATAATACTCTCAGATTTCATCTAGAGTATAAAAAGTAAAAGAAAAACAATCGCGCTATAGCTAATTCCCGTCAAATGGGTTTGACAAAACAAATAAACGCAATCATATAAATTTTAAATCGCCTCGAACGCCTAAATTTAATTCCTGTCAGCTTCTGGCTAGCCAGCAGTTCGACAATTTTTATATCAATTTTTTTTCATTTTAAGTAAAATTTGCATTTTCTCTTTCAGATTTCCCATTTTGTAAAAATCCCGAAGAGCATCACAGCTTTGCAGTCTACTTCACCAAGCAGTGGCAAGACACACTGCTACTTTCGCTACACAATTTCTTAGCAACAATCTTCCAATGCATACCGCAACCGACTCTATCGCGAATCGATAGCGAAGTAAATCTAATAAAAAAATTACAAGATGAAAACGCAGCACTTCGGAATCGGGTCCAATCGCTTACTACAATCTTGAGTACGTCGGTCGGAGCAGTAGCCGCAACAGCGACTACACCAGGCAGCAGCGGTGGTGGTGCTGCCGGAACCGCACCATCACAATCAATCAATGAATCTCATCGCCGAAGTCGTCCTTTAAAGACATCGTCGTCCGTAAATATTCAAAATATTAACGATATTGTCCCGTTCGATATTTCACCGCCCGGTCATACAGTCGACGACTTTTACATTATCGCAGCGGAAACATCGAATATCAGTCAAATGACGGACTCGCAATCGCGCGGATTGAAGTCCTTAATCCGAAATATTGGTTCGGGCAGTAGTCCGGTGCTAGGTCGAAAGGAATCAGTCGATCGGAGCAAACGCAGATCGGGAAGCGTCGGAAGAAATTGGGTTTAAGGACGAACGTTGAGGTGTTTTTTTTGTTTTGTTTTTCTTCTTAGTCTAAGATTCAATTAGCAACAATATTGTATGGTATTCAGATATTTATTCACAAATTTTATAAGAGTAAGAATTACAAGTGCTTAATGCCAAATTAGCAAAAATCATTTTTCAATTCTTTTGAATCGTATTTTATTTTAGTTTGGCTTCATGCTATTTTTTGTACCAAAAACATTTTATTTACAACTGAGACAAAACTTATTAAGCAGTACTAACAGATTCTGGGGATCATATTGCACTACGTCGTTTATAAAAGATTTTTTTTATATATATTTTAATCGATTGACTTTCGAAAATATACAAATTGATTTTGTAATTGGAACTACGATAATTACTTTTATGATTTCATCCGATAAAAAAAAACCCGTTTAATTGCCAACGGCAAATTTTTTTTCCAACCCCTTAAAAAATTTAATGTCAATTTCAATATTACTGATTAATTCGGATAAATTTCAGTTGCAACGACAGCAATTAATCGATGACCGAAATGACGGACAACGAAAAATAAAACCAGTCACTCAGTGTATTTTTTCTTTTGGGAAAAAAAAGTCTCAAATTACAAATGGAATTATCAATCGAGTTCAAGTAAAAACGTTTTATTAAAGGATCAACGTAACTGAACTGCATGGTCCGAGCGACAACAGCTGGACTGGTTTAAGTGGGTTCGAAAATTCAAAAGTAGCAGCAGCAAACAAGAAAAAAAACATGGCTAAGATTTTTATTTTCTTAGCTGCACTCTTTCTCGACAACAATCACAAGTGCACTAATTGCTGTGTGCGGCCGATAATTAAATTGTATGCATACTATATACTTCGATTTTCTCAACGAAAACAACAGAAATGGAATTCTAGTTGCGACTTATTTAGTTCTCTCCTTGGAGTCTATCTATATCCTGTAGAGATACTCGTTCAGTTCGATTACAAACTGTGCATAAATTCAAATTTGGCTGCGATAGAGGAAGCCAAATAAGCGGCTATTGGTTTATGAAGCCCTGCAAAAGCTCCTTCATCCATTTCCATTCAAATATCGATCATTCTGTTTTTTTTTCTGTATTTTATTCCAATTGGCTCGTCAAATAATTTACAACAGTTGCACATTTATTGTGGAAAAATAGAATAGGCAGAAAAAACAAAAACTTTTCCATGGAATATGTTTGGAGTATTAAGCTTAAAAAATAAAATATGTGCTCGATTTTTTTGTACTTTATGAATATTATTGAGCAGATGCGTTACATCATAATGTGTCGTATTCAACGTTGTTCTCTGTGGGCATTAGTGTGTAAGCGTCGGCAAATAGCTTTGAAATTGATGGCATTCAAAGCGGCATATAAACGTAATATGCTTATTAAATTTCTCTTGTGCCGTCGAATAGCAAAAATTTTCACCATTTCTCCCGTAATTGAATGATTTCGTGCGAAAAGGGTTTTATTTACAATTCCCATTGCGATAAAATCTTGAACGATCTAAAGTAATGATATACTCTTGTGGGTAAGCCGTTCGTAAATTGTAAGAGATATGTTTTAGGGGTGCGATTGTTTCATTTTATCTTGCACTGGTATCTTCATTGATTCGGTCGTAGATCATGTTTCGGGGTAGCCCAGGAAGCTGATGAAATCTGGCTGTGCGGTTTTTTTTTGGTTAAGCTTTGACTTCCGAATTTTAAACAATTCATTTAGTATCCTGAGGCTTTGCTCGTGAACGTAGTCTGGGGTGGAATTATGTAATTTCTAGTTTCGAGTGCTCTTAAATTGATTTCGATATTGAAATAGAAAACGTATTGGACGGCTTCTATCATATTGCAACTTGTTTGCGTTTTTTCCTTGAATGGCTTTGCTTTCTATATAGATTTAATATGATAACGATTGCGTATGAGGATAATAACTAATAAACTCAATATTGGTTTAGTGAATGTTTTCACAGTGCATTTCCAATTGAAAGGAAAGATTTCCGGATTCTACACTGTTACGCTTTATTATTCGTGACGTTTCGGTCTCTGCTGAGACCTTCATCAATAAAGGTTTCAGCATAAACCGAAACGTCACGAATAATAAAACGTAATAGTGTACAATCCGGAAATCTTTCCTTTCATAACTCTATATTATTGAAACGGCAAATAAATACCTTTTCTACTTCATGTGAAATGACATCTCGAAAGGAGATAGATAATGACAAAAGCTCTCGAATTTGGCCCTCGATTCGAGTTACATAATTTCGCCCATGTAATGTTTTTTCGAAAATATTTTACTTCGAATTACTTGACTCTTGAATACTGTCGAGTACAGCATCTCGCATTACTTCTCGATCAACGTTTTTTTTTTTGTTTTTGTTTTTTTTTTTAGGTTTTCTCCACATATTTTTCTGAAATTCAAAATTCCGCCCATTAACGAGGTGTAAAGAAGAAATTCTGAAAAATTCCACACAAAACTCGTGGGAATGCCGCCTAATTATGTTTAGGTGGTCATTGTCCAATCAAGTGCATAATTTTTCGCCGTTTTTTAATCCGTCACGACAACCTCACACGAGAATTTTCTCCGATCAAAATTGCTGTCATTCATTTTTCAGTCTCATCGTCGTCACCCAAAAAGTCCGACTCGATCTCCGGCGATCCCATCGATGCCATGTGGCTGAGCTTGAGTTGATGAGGGAAAAAAAACTTGATGGTCAAACATATGCGATCGATACCTCGATTGCCTACAGGTAATTCGAACCGTGTAATGAAGTAGTTAAACGAAGAAGGACGTGAATATGTGGGTGGTCAATATGTCAACTGCTCCTCCGAGGACATACCACTGCGGATGGCGTTCTTCGTTGCGAGTGTAGACGGTTAAAAAACGGTTGAAATTTTTTGATCGTTTTTTTTTTGAGTTGTTTTATATAACAAGACGTAGGTTGGAAAAATTATCAAACAACACCAAACATATTGCATAATTGATATTAAATACTTGAAATTTTTTTTATATTTTGTAAAATATTGAACAATTTGCCTAAAACTGGAAAAACAAATTAACTCCGCCGTAGACGGTCCCAAGCACGGTTGAGAAAGGATGAGGGAATATGGAGTTAACCTGAATGGCCAGTAACACCAGTGCGTCTCAGGAAATAGGCAAAAGTATGGCATAGTTGGACTCGCAGCATAGCTGTGAGAACTCCAGCATGTCATATTTAGCTGAAAACTCCCACCCTTTTTCTACTAGGGTGTAAAAAATAAGTAGGACCGGTCCTCCAGGTCGGCGGTTGGGCGAGGCGCCGACCACGCATCACCGGAAAAAAAAATTCACTGTCCCGAAACCTGAAGAACAGCCTCGGAACGGATGGACTCAACGGAAACAACCCCGCAAACGAAAAATGGACTACTCTATTGGATTTTGGAATGTTCGATCCTTATTTAGGACAGGAGTTCAGAAAGAGTTCCTCGCAGAAGTGGCAAAACACAACATCAACATAACTGCCATCAAAGAAACGAAGTGGGTCGGTAACGAAATCATGGACATGAGATCACACAGAATCTATCCAAGTGGAAAATTGTCGGGAAGCAGAGAGTTTGGAGTCGCTTTTGTCGTTGACAAAAAATTTAGTCAGCAGGTCACGAGTTTCAAACCAGTAAGTGAAAGATTGTGTGCAATCCGAATAAAAACTAAATGTTTCAACACTTGGTTGATCAACGTCCACGCACCAACTGAAGACAAGAACGATATAACGAAAGACGAATTTCATGCCACCCTAGAGACAACCTATGATTCACTGCCCTCGAATGACCTAAAAATTGTCTTAGGGGATTTTAATGCAAAAGTCGGAAAAGAGGAGGCTCATAGAGGAACAACAGGAGCGCATAGTCTCCATGACATAACCAACGACAATGACCAACGTCTTATAGATTTCGCAAGCAGCAAAAACATCATTGTAAGTTCTACGTGTTTCCCACATCGCGATATTTACAAACGAACGTGGGCATCACCAGATGGTCACACCTTTAATCAAATAGACCACGTTTTAATTCAGAAAAGGGCTGCTTCCAGCATAATTGATGTACGAACCCTCCGCGGTGCGATTTGTGACTCTGATCACTATCTAGTCAGGAATTCAATGTCGACAAGCTTAAAGACGAAACGGTGGCGCAGGCTTACATGTCAGCATGTAATAAATACCTGACACCCATATATAAAAACATCCTAAATATGCCAGTGGAGAATGTGTGGATTAAAATACGAGACGGCATCAAATCCTCCGCAGAAGAGGTGTTAGGATATCAAGTACGGCGAAAAAATAACGATTGGCTCGGCCAAGAATGCCGCGATGCAATATACAGAAAGAACGAGGCTTACAAAATTTTTACTGAACGACCAGCACGACCCAAAAAAGAAAGATATGACGAGCTAAACAAAGGAAGTACCATAATGACAAAATGCAAAAAATGGACGACGACATGAGAAAAAATAAAACGCGGGACGCATACGCAATAGTAAATGACTTAAAAAAGGGATATAAACCAAAAACCAGTCTCTGCAAAGACGTGGAGGGCAACATCATCAGCGACGCACAAGAAATCAAAAGGAGATGGGCTTCCTACTTTGAACATCTTTTGAATCCCATCCCAGTAGCACCGATAACGACAGACAACATTTCAATTGAAGCCTCAACTGACGAAGATGAACCATCAAAGCAGCCCTATGGGACCAAAAACGAAACAAAGCGCCGGGAATTGACGAAATACCAGTTGAACTTCTGAAAAACGGTGGAAACTGTGTCACTGAAATACTGCACAACATGATATGCAAAAATTGGACAGAGGAAATCATACCCGACGACTGGCGAAGAAGCATTATATGTCCAATTAACAAGAAAGGAGACAAACTCTGCTGTGAGTATTACAGAGGAATACCATTGTTGTGTACGTCCTATAAAATACTGATAAAAATAATTGAACGTCGTCTTAAGCCCTATACTAATGGAATAATTGGCGAATACCAAGGTGGATTCAGAACCGGACGATCTACAACAGACCAGATATTCTCGGTGAAACAGGTGCTTGAAAAATTCTGGGAATATAACACAGACGTGCACCAAATCTTCGTAGATTTTAAACAAGCATACGACAGTATCGACAGGAGGAATTCCTCCAAAACTAGTCCGACTAACAAGACTCACAATGACGAACACTGAATCCCAAGTGAGAATACAAACCGATTTCACAACCAGCTTTCGAACGGAATGTGGTTTAAAGCAGGGAGATGGTCTAGCCCCCATTTTTTTTCAACTTGGCACTAGAGTATGTCGTCCGAAAAATCCCAGTCGACACCAACGGGACACTACTATTCAAGTCCACCCAACTAGTAGCATACGCTGACGACATTAACATCCTAGCAAGATCCTTCCCTAGTGCTAAGGAGGTATTTGTCAATCTTGACTTCGCCGCAATAGAAGTCGGGTTGCGCATTAACGAAAACAAAACAAAAGTAATGACGCAAACAATAAGGAGAGCGCCTATCAGACAAAACATAACAATTGCGGAATATAATTTGGAGAGTGTGGACAACTTCATATATCTTGGGGCTAATCTAACAAAGGACGGTAATGAAACAGACGAAATCAAACGATGAATAATACTTGCGAATAAGATGTATTATTCGGTACTTCCAATAATGAAATCTAAGAAAGTGCACAGAAAAAATAAGCTGCGGATTTATGAAACTATTATACGACCTGTGCTCTGTTATGGCAGCGAGACGTGGACACTAACGGGAACTTCCGAAAAATCAGTAAACGTATTCGAAAGAAGGGTCCTCCGAAGAATTTTGGGACCTGTGAAGGAAAGAACGGAATGGCGAATAAGATACAACCATGAGTTGTATCAACTCTACGACGAGCCGGAAGCTTCAACGTTCATCAAGCTACGTAAACTGCAGTGGGCTGGCCATGTAGAGCGAATGGAAGACAGAAGAATCCCCAAACGTGCTCTGAAAGGCAAAGCGAGTGGTAACCGGCCAGTAGGCAAACCACGCAAGCGATGGGAAGACTCGGTTGACGAAGACAGCAAAGCCGTATTAAAAAACATAACAGAATTATGATTGGGCGTAACGCCCAACCATATGATACTCTAGATGAAATAGGAAATAGTTTATTGTACCGGCAAATATGTCATCTTAAATTCTTTCGAATAGTGAATTGTGACTTTTGTACGGGAGGTGGTAAAAGCAGAGGGGGAAGGTTTGTAATTTTTGTATATAACACCGAACGTAGTATACAAAGTGTTTCAGGCTGAATTTAAAGTTTGTAGCTTTCATAATTTTCGAGGAAATTGAACAATTTTTGCCTGAATTTATGCATTTTTATGGGAGGTGGCAGAGAAAGTGGGGGGTTTTGGATTATTTTGAATCTCCTTTTCAACATCCTAATCATATTGCTTTGTTACTCATATGCTCGAAGAAGAAATACTTTTCTTGAGTTTTCAATACAAAAATTTGTATGGGAGGTGGTAGAAGGAGTGAAGCGATTTTAATATTTCTTTTAGCATTTATTGCAATTATTAAGGGACAAATTGTGGCAAAATTTTAAGCTTGTACTTTTTCTAGTTTCAATAAAAATCGATTAAATGCATTTTATCAAAATTGTGCATATGTATGGGACGGGGTAGAAGGAGTATTCGAATCAAAACCAAATTGTTTGGCATCAATGATACTTGTAATAGTATACTTTCCTCAAAATTTAAAGTTGATAGCCTTGACGATTTTGGAGAAAAATAATTTTGCTCAAATTTCGAAATTTCGTTAAATTTGTATGGGAGGGGGTAGAAAGGATGAGGTGAAGTTGATAATTTTTACAAAATTGGTTGCAATTGTAATAATATTAATTTTGACAAAAATTGGTTCTTTTAGCTTTGCTAGTTGCGATGCAAACCGAATAAATGCATTTTTGAGAATTGTACATTTGTATGGGAGGGGTAGAAGGAGTAAGGAGATCAGAGCAATATTTTTTTAGAGTAATGGTATTCTCATTATAATACTATTACCTAATTTTCAAGTCATTAGCTGAAACGGTTTCGGAGATAAATCAATTTCTTTAAATTTCCAAATTTCATGAAATTTGTATGGGAGGGGGTAGAAGGAGTGGGAAGATGTGTCCCGTTCACGAACTTAAAGTTACTTTTTTGCTAAAAATGATATATGAAAAATTTCAGCATGATAGGTCAAAGCTTTCGAGAGTTATGTTGTAGACCCTTGGCGACTCTGTACGAGCATTATTACTTAGCGTTACAAACGATAAGGCAAACACAATATACCTTCAGATTTCATCTAGAGTATAATTAGCAGCTGGAGGACGCGGTCTTTGGATCGAGACGATTGGAGGCGACGACTTCAGGAGGACAGGGCCTGATTTGGGCTGTCGCGCTATTGATGATGATGAGGAAAAACAAATTCAAAATAATTTATCATATAATCATTTAAGATTCATCTAAAACTCGCCAAAAACTCGGTTTGAAATTATTTAGAGTATGAAATTTAAAGAATGTAAGGGGCCTCCAGAAATCCAATGAAGAAAACTGGAAAAATTAAAATATTACCATGGAGAGCCATGACTACTTCTCAACCACTTTAACAAAAAAAAACAAAAAAAAACTAAGTGCCTATTGTGCGTTTATTACCCCTTTACCCTACCATAACTCTATAGCTTTGGCTAATCTAAGTATCTTTAAGAGAGCCATGTTGGCTAGTTCCTCGGTAGAAAGAAAACCTTTTTCGAGAAAATTGTGTGTTTTCCTACCTACAGCTTCACAGTGACATAGGATGTACTCTTTCGTTTCTGAGACTTTGAGACAGAGGTCTCAGCTAGACCCACATTTTTGAGGTGGTGGTTTAATCCACAATAAGCCGATTAGAGTACTAATATCACTCTTGCTGAATTTTAGAATATCCTCCACTTTGTTTTTTTTTTTTTTGGTAGGATTAGTTTTTTTGCAATCGATAAACCTGGAAGTCTATTACAGTAGATTTTATGCTCTTGTTCAACCGACTTTCTAAGTGTATGGTTGGAATGCCCTTTTGGTTTTCCGAAGAATGGCTCCGGACCAATAAAATTTGTTTCTGCGCCGTTTTTTGCAAGGCGATCAGCCTTTTCATTTCCCTCAATTCCTATAAATCCTGATACCCACATTTGAAGGTTTTGAAGGCAGCCCAAACTATCCTCGATCCATGTTTATTGGGTGCTAGGGCTTTGAGAACCGCCTGATTATTCGATAGGATATAAATAGACTTGTTGCGATGAGATCTCCTTATATTCTCTTGGATGCATAGCTCCATTGCAATTACTTTAGACTGGAAGATTGTGGTTTCTTTGTCGATTGACTTTAAAACCGAGAAGTTAGGACCTTTATCTCCGGCTCCAGGCCCCTCAGAGGTGCGCGAGTCATCTGTATACCAGATGGTTGATTCCTCTTTCATTTCAGGTAACATGGATTGCCAGTCCTTGCGTTCTCTGATAATAACTTTGAAGAGGGTTTCAAAGTTGAGTTTTGTGGGCATAGCGTCCGATAGTATGGATGTTAGGACCTCTATTTTTGGGTCTTTTAGGGTTTTGGTGACTTCTAAAATCCCCTGATTTGTAATTATTTTTCCTCTGTATGCGTAACACTCCTTTGATTGCCTCCTTTTTTATTTGGAGATAAATCGGAGGGATGTTTAGGAACATTTCCATTGCCAGCGTACGACAGGTTTTCTCTGCTCCTGTGATACCAAGACAAGAGAAAGGTAAAAAGTGATTTATTCAAAGTATGCGCAATCACTAGTCACACATTCTCGCCATCCTTCTGGCAATTTGTGGATGATCTCCCACAAAAACCGTGCACCTTTTGAGGTGGTCCAAACATCAAGCCATTCTTAAACATCTTCGTAATTGTTGAAGTGTTGCATGGAGAGTGCGTGAGACATGAAAACAATGGGTAATTAGAAGAATAGTTACTCCATGGGACACTAGAGGCGCTTTACTATAGTTTAGCAAACGTGAAGCCCGATATTTGGAGCGAAATTAAAAACAAAATGTCGAAAGAGTTCCCAGCCAAGTGCAGAAATGCTGTCTTTTACCGCTTTCGCTGTGTGCGATGGGGTGTTGTCGTGCTGTAAAATTACTTTTCCATTTTTCATATCCCATTCTGCTCGCTTTTCGACCAATGCATGGTTCAAATTGATCACTTGATGGTAGCGAACGATATCAAATATTTCACCTGGTTTCAGAAGCTCCTGGTCCAGGACACTCTTCTGATTCCTCCAAATGCTCAGCATTGTCTTCCTTCCAAAGTGATTCGGTTCAGCGGTCGTAGTTCAAGATTGGCCTGGTCTAACCCATGATTTTTTCGTCATTAACGATGTAAAAAAAACTCCAGCAAACAAAAACAGCTCCAACAAAAAAGTACGTGCCGCAAACGCTCTTTATTTGGCTCGAAATTCAGCATGTTTACCATACGAAAAAACATTGACGCTAACCGGAAATCATTTAAATGCCAATAGCGTTTTGAAACAACCGCCATAGCAAAACAAAATTAGATTATGAATTATTAACCTAGTATAATATATACTCTGCTCAAAAATCCCGAAAATTTGCACAAGGCGCTTTGGCAAACAACTTCTTTACACTTACGTTTTTCAACGAAACTGCTCAGGAGGCTTCCCCACCACCTTGTCGTAAAACTAAAAACAGGGCCGAGGTGCTCACTCACTGCCAGCATTCTTGGAACCATATTCGTAAAAGAAACCAAAAAAATAGTCACCACCACCGTGCACTCAAAACCAAATTTTCGAAACTATCTAAAATTTCCAAAAGAACTATGACGGCCGTTTCACAATCTTCTTGACTGAAAAAGCAACGGGTTGCCGCTACCATAGTCCTAGTAGTCATGTTTTGAAAAGAAGAGAGAAACCATTGTCCTGGTATCAACATCCTCAAACAAAAATAATGTAAATTCCAATTCCAACCCAACCAACCTCCTGGCAGCCATACCCAATTCTAAAATAAAATTTAAAATCACGAAAAAAGTTCAGGCGCTATCATCGTGCATCGTCCACATCCCCCTTTTCCTTGATTTTTTAGTGTATGGTTACCAGGATAAAGGTGGCGGCTTCCCTGAGTTTTTTTTCCTGATTTTTAAATTTTTGTTTTAGGAATTGGTTGCCACGAAGATCGTGGCAGGGCACTGAGTTCTTTTTGGATTTTCTTCTTCTTCTGCAATGGTACAGCAAATCGCGCCAGACCTTCAGGTTCCTTAACATTTTCGGGATTGTTAGCTCTTTTCGCACAACCCTTTATCTACGATTTTTTTTTTATTTTCGTAGATTGAGGTAACCAAGGTACTCGTATATCCAATCAGACCGTCTTCTGGACCGTCGACCGGCATTTAAACTCACGACCTTCGCATTGTTGACCAAAGCTACACCCTACTTCTTTTTTGGATTATTTTTTTTTTTGAGCAGGAAAATTGTGGCGGCGCCGCCCTGCAATTTCTTTTTGATTTATTTTTTAGAACGGGAGGGTCAGGACGATGTTCCAATTTTTTTTTTGAGAATTTGTTTGCCAGGACAATGGAAAGATAAAGGGTGGCTCCGAGTAAATATAAAGATTTCCGGATTTTACACTGTTATGCTTCATTAAGTGTACGTTTCGGTCTCTGCTGAGACCTTTACAAAACCTATGATAAAGGACTCAAATTGGGAAATCGTTCCTTTTAATTCGAAATGCACTGTGAAAACATTCACTACATTAAGCTCGTTGCGAAATTCATAAACATGCATCGCTAACTAAGCAAGTTTAGGATCTGCAATCATAATTTGAGAAGCATCCGGAGGTAATGAAATCCGTGCTGAAATTCAAAAACATCAGTAAAACGTTTATCTAAATATCGCAAAATCATGAGAAAAAGAGAATATTTGCTGCGTGGAACAAGCAGTTTAATTTTATTTTTTAAAAATAATAAATGGAAACGTTTGATTTCCTGAACATGTACAGCGCGGCAGTTTCTACAAAATTCGATTATCACGAAATTGTAGCGCTGTTACCAATGATCTCGTTTTGCCCGATTCCCAAAGTATGTAACATCATATCTCAGACACTGCCGGGTTTTCGTCAATAAAAGAGCCCATCCTAGCAGTGTATAAGTTTTAGAATTAATAGTTCCTGGGTTCGATTCAACAACATTTATTCAAGCAGGATTTTTGTAGTTCTTCGCGACATAAAAGTGAAATAATTTCACTTCTGAAGGTGAGTATACGCATTCGATAGTTTTCATTTGCCTTCTATAATTTAGCTGTTCCTACAAATCTTTTAGTATTAGATAGATAATAGATCTGAAAAATGTGTCAACTTACCACAAACTGCGGTATGCCTCAGTTCCTTTTCCAAACTTTCCCATCCCGATAAATTTTTCATTCCAAGAACGTTGTTACATGTAAGCCCTAGTCGCGTATCGCATGTTCGCAATCTGCCACAACTCTCGAAAGCAGCAACGCAAATTCCGATCGTGTACTACATTCGTACACTATGCCGCTCATCGAATGTTCAAAGTCTTCAACCAACAATAATTCCGTAGTACTAAAAGCACCTGCAAGTTCTTTAACGAGAAAGCAACAACAATTACTTGAGCGCATGATATATAGAAACTGCCGACAACGATCGGCCGAAAAGGGAATGATGTATAAATTCGGCTGACAGGAAAATGATTCGGCCGACAAGGAAATGATTCATTGAAGCAACTGACAGCGAACGACCGACAAGGAAATGATTCGGCCCAAAATTGTCGACAAGAAGGATATAAAAAGGGCGAGCGTTGATGAATGGGCATTCAGTTGTGAGTTGATATTTGGACAGCAGACTCGAAACAGTGAACGAGGAGGGGAGTAGTCAGGTGAGTGCGATCAACGATGAGTGACCAAGTAGGTCCTGTGATCGACAGGCGGGAGTAAGTCTTGTAATCGACAGGCGGAGCTCAGCAGTAAGCGACAATAAGTGAGTAAATCCTGTGATCAGCAGGCGGGAGTAAATCTTGCGATCGACAGACGGAGTTCAGTAAACGAAAGTAAGCGAGTATGTCTTGTGTTCGATAGGCGGGAGCAAAAACTGTGATGGACAGCCAGAATTCAGTAAATGAGTACGTCGTGTGATCAACGGTGGGGATTGGTAAGCGAATACATCGTGGGATCGACGGTGGAGATACAGTAAGCGAGTAAGTCTTATGATCAACAGGCGGGAGTAAGCCCTGTGATCGACAGGTGGAATTCAGTAGGCGAATACGTCTTGTGATTGATGGTAGAGATTGAAAAGCGAAATATTCTGAGCGAAAAGCGTAAAGCGATTCAGTTGAAAGATGATCAAAAATAAAGCTGTGCGGTTAAACTAAAGTGAACTAGTTTTACGATATTATTTTTACTTGAAAATTTTTTGTGTATTACACATAAAGGCACAAATGTAACCAATAAAACTATTGTAAGAAAGTTATATGCCCAATGCTACGCTAGAATATCATGAGGAGCATAGATCCTTGGAGAAACTAAGAACCGACAATGAGTTAGAAGAAGATGACATTAGATTTTAGTCCCCTAATGAATCGAATAAAAACTCTTAGCGACCTAGCAGAATACAAATTAACTTTAAAATTGTATTTCTTCAAAATATGACAATATAAACGGAACTGAAAATCGTAATATTTTGCTTAAACGCAATTTTTGGGAATAGTATTTAGAGATTTAAATTTTTATTAAATATTTTTTAATTGGGCTTTTTATGTGTTCACGTGGTAGTAGTAAAAAACAGTAACATTTTTTCAATCTTAATCATTTTCATTTCGATGGTTCGCAAACCTTAAATGCAACCCAGATATTTACTGCAAAGACAAGAAAGCTGAAGCTAGGGTGTAGCCTAGTGTTGGTCTACAACGCGAGTATCGTGAGTTCAAATTCCGATCGACGTATAACTCCAACTCACTGCTTGCTTGGATATACCTTGGTCACCTCAATCTACGAAAATGAAAAATTCGTAGATGGAAGGTTGTGCGAAGGGCTAACAACGCTTCCACAATAACCTGCAGGTCAGGAAGCCAAAGCCCGATTTGGGCTGTAGAGCCATTGAAGAATGTAGAAAAGAAAGCTGAAGTATATATTTTGCGAAAATTGGACTGGAATAATTTTCGAATTACACCATCGATATGTAATTTCCAATGAAATCATACATGGCTCCCAGTTCTCACCACGAAAACATCAAAGGACCATATAATTATTCGCCCATTGCGCAGTTTATCCCATGCAAGGATTAATCTTAAAATCAATTCATTGGTATTGAATTTCCGGAGATCTAGATTTTGCTTCCGTTATTAGCTAGACAAAAGGATGTTCGAGATTATTAGGTAACTTGTGTCTTTTATTATCTCCTTCGGACACGTGCCTGTCGGAATTAGTTGCTCGTTGATAGCCGATAATCGCTCAGCAATCGTCCTTTCGATCCTTGAGAAGTGTCAACAGGATACCCGCCCCTCGTTTTGTCCTTCAGCCATAACTAATGTTTACCTCTCGAGCATAATCCGAAGGGATGAAAATTATGTGTCTTATAAATGATGTAAACCGCACTCATATGAGAAGGGTCGGGTCGGGTCCGTCCTTTTTTTTTTTTGAGATGAAGTGTTTTATGAAAAGCTTATGGGTTTTTTATGAACTGCTCAATTTATTTGTAGTACATTAGTGTTGCACTCACGGGCGTAGATGTATTATTTCAATGGAAATTATGCAAGTTTTTGTTTTGGTGAAAGAAGTTTAGTTTTGCTGTCTCGACTGCACATTATTTTCCAAGTTGCAAATGTAAAAAGGTCTTACATGTGTTCAAGTGGATGAAAAAGATACCTTGAATACCTGACACTCCTTATCACAACTGTGGATACTCCCCTCCTAAACTCGTTTCTTCTGTGCGGTTTGGCACAAGTTAAATCCTACGGAAGCCCTACTTCAGCCCTCATTTTTAAAGGGTCGCTAATTAAGCGTAAGGATACACTTGCCTGATATGGTCGACAAGGATGCATTTCTTTATCGCAATCTGATCGACACCTGTGTTTGTCGAGGAATTAAAACCACAATCAATTTGTGTGAGAGAGAAGATATTGTATTGAATGAAATGTTTGAATAATTTCTTAGGTGATATTATATGTTTGTACGTTCGTATCCTTAGTACCAGGAAAAGTAGCATTGTAATAATTACAGTGAAGAATGATTTCGTAGAGCACGTGTGCATTTACAGTATTGTAAATTTTAAGTGCCATAATGTTTAAATTTATGATTATTTAATACAAAGTTTAGCTATAGCCGGGGCGAAACATTTTCAATTGTAATTTTATCTTTGAGATTTGTCTATTTAATGCAGGACAATATTTTCCAATACCATTACTCCAGAATCAAAAAATATCAATTTCGGGAAGCCGAGAAAATAAACTGGAGAAAAATATTGCAGGTTTTTTTTCCGAGAATTAAGAATTAGATAAAAACATAACAGAATTATGATTTAGCGTAAAGCCCAATCATATGATACTCTAGATGAAATGGGAATGACTTTAATATACCGAAAAATATGTCATCTCAAATTCTTTCAAATAGTGAATAGAGACTTTTGCATGGGAGGTGGTAGAAGTAGAAGGGGAGGTTTATATTTTTCGCATATGACATCGAATATGGCATGCAAAATGTTTTCTGCTGAATTTAAAGTTTTTAGTTTTCATTATTTTTAAAGAAATTAGTCATAGTTTTCCTGAAATTGGGGCATTTGTATGGGAGGTGGCGGAGGAAGTGGAGCGTTTAAGATGATTTTGAAACTGCTTATAATCATCCTTATCACCATGCTTTGATTCAATTTCAAAGTCGATAGCTCTCCTATACTTGAAGGAGAAATGCTTTTCTTGAATTTATAATACAGATATTTGTATGGGAGGTGGTAGAAGGAGTGAAGCGGAGCTGATAATTTTTCCTAACACTTATTTCAATTATTAAGAAACAAATTCTGGCAAAATTTGAAGTTTGTACTTTTTTTAGTTTTAATGGAAATCTATAAAATGCATTTAACAAAAATTATACATTTGTATGGGACGGGTTAGAAGGAATGTAAGGATCAAAACAATTTTTTTCCCCGTTATTGATATTTCTAATTTTATACCTTATACAAAATATCAAGTTGATAGCTTTAACAGTTTCGTAGAAAAATAATTTAATTTAAATTTGAAAATTTCGTGAAATTTGTATGGGAGGGGGTAGAAGGAGTAAGTGAAGTTGATAATTCTTTTTAAAAATAATTGCAATCATAGTAGAATCAATTTTGGCAAAATTTTGTCTTTTCAGCTTTACTAGTTTCAATGAAAATCGAAAATATGTATTTTTCAAAATTGTCCATTTGTATGGGAGGGGGTAGAAGGAGTGAGGGGACCGAGTCAATATTCCGTGATATTAATCATATCTATATTAAAATACTTTGACCTAAATTTCAAGTCAATAGCTTAAATAATATTCAAAGAAAAATCAATTTCTTCATATTTCGAAATTTCATGAAATTTGTATGGGAGGGGGTAGAAGGAGTGGGGGAATGTAGCCCATTCACGAACTTAAAGCTGCTTTTTTGCTAAAAATGACACACAAAAATTTTTAGCACTACAGCTCAAAGCTTTCGAGAGTTATGCTGTAGACAGACGCACAGACGGACAGACGGTCACTCGGAATCGAGCTTTTTGAGCGACAACAAATATTTCTGTACCCTTGGTGGCTCTGTGTGAGCGTTATTTGTTAGCGTTACAAACGGTAAGGCAAACACAATATACTCTCACATTTCATCTAGAGTATAAAAATTGAAGAAGCCTTTGTAAGAACAATAAATAAAGAACAACAGAACTACGATTGTTTCGACCAAATCATTCGATACTCTAGATGAAAGCAAGGTTTTGCTTTTGTCGATTATCTTGATTTCTATAATCTGTATGCATCCGATGCTTTACTGTTGTCTGAAGTTCCACATTATCTTGGTATAGCAAGTAGCATGTCACCCATTGATGCAACGGAAGCATTGCTTCCCTTACGTTTTGCCATCCATTGAGTCTAGAAATACTAAAATGAAATTGGGACGAATATGTAAATTTATTGAAATATTTCTAAAAGGAAACTCGCATTATTTTCGTCCAACACTGTAACCAGCATTAACGTGCACAGGACAGTTTTTTTACTGACAATTTTTCCAAACAAAAACGGTCGAATGAAAGTCTTCTATAGAGGAAAATTAGCGAGATGCGATTTGAAAAATGCATACACGAGACTGCTACCCTGTACATGGCAAAATTTTCGCGCCCGACAAGCTCAAATTCGACTTCTATAGGAAGGGGAGATGCGTTGAAGTAATTGCTTCTACCTTCCTCCCAGTGCTTTCAGTCGCAAGCTCTCGCATTCGATCAAAGTATTGCCAGTTTGAAATTGTGGTACTGGCCGAAAAATAATCAGGAAAAAAAATATAAAGAGGTAGATCGGGCAATATTGCCTGAATTTGTGTCGGAAAAAAAATTATTATTATTTCCGAAATCTGTTTTGGAAATGACATATGTACATTACAAAGAAATGCGCTAAGCATTTTACGAGTTGTGAAACCAAAGAAAAAGAAATCTGCTGGTCATTTTATTTTATTATTCTAATAATAAAGTATATATTGTGATCGACACAGAAAAAAAAAAAAATTGTCACCCTGAAATTTTTTTTCACGTTTTATGATTGGCCTAAAAATACAAAAAAAAAAATTAATATCTCCGAGACCGTTAAGGGTAGAATGTGCGTTTTTGGGTGGATTGTTGATTGGGTAAGTGACCTTCATTTTCTAAATTTTGGTGGGTGTCAGGTGGAAGGGGGTGGCGGGAGGAGGAAAAGAGTCAAAAACTGCGCTTGCTAATATCTCCACCACGAATACAGATAGGAAGCTGAAAACCAGCATGAAGAGAGTTGTGGAACAAATTTTAAAAATAATTAAATTTTTTTATACATTGGTGTCGATTTTTTTTCTTCAAATGAATATATCTTCGAAATTAATAATCACAAAAAATTCATATTTTGAGGCCATTAAGGTGGCATGTTGATCCACCAGAATCAGCTTAGAAAGAGGCTAATTATTGTAAGGGGGATGGTGTGGACGGGTGGAATGAAGAACACTTAAAAATCAATATCTCAACTGTTTCTTGAATAAATGAAACTTGAAACGCTATACTAGCGAATAGTTAGGTATACCAGCGAAATGTGAAAAAAATATAACATGTGGACATAATAGTAGTGTGGGAAATGGGGAGCATTTCAAAAATGGCGCACTTTCCAAATTTACAAATCGTTATATTTCAAAATAGAGTACAGATATCAAATCAAAAATTTGTCAGACTGTAGAACTATAGTGTTTAATTTTGGTAAAAAATTTAAGTTGAGGGGTGTAAGGGGAGGGAGGTGGAAAGCAAAAATGTTGAAAATTTTGAGTGATTTTTATAGGGCTCGGGTAAAAAATGCAAAGTTTAAATTTTGCACGTCGATACATCTACTTGATGTACACAGAAGAAGAGTAATAATTTGTTCCAAAATTTTTATGCACCGAAGTGGGGGTCTAACGTGCACAAGGTGTTTCATGTGTAATGAAAAAAACAGATAAACTGAAAATTTTTGAATGAAATTTTAAGGTAGAAATTTGAAAATTTGGAATTAAAAAAATTTTTTTAAAGTTCAAAATATTAACTGGTCGAATACCTTTAAAACTTCTACCCCCTCCCGACCATTTATAAGAAATCAATTAACACCTAACTATTAAAAGCTGTATCAATTTGAAATTTTGCATAAAAACTTATAAAAATAGTTGAAATGAAATTGCGTTAAAAGTTTTGAAATCGCGCTTTCCCTTCTCTCCCCTCCCTTACAAAATTATGATTTCGACCAATTTCTTTAAATCAACTAATAACCAACAAATTAAAAGCTACGAACTTGAAGTTTTGTACGAGTACCTTACAAGATGAAGGAAATAAAATTGCGTCACAAATTTTACGATTCCCCTACCTCCTCTGCACCCTCCCATACAAATATTTGGTTTCGTGACTGTAAAATACACCGAATCTTATGAAAATTCTATGCAACTTCGTCTATGAAATTGACATTCTATACAGAGTATATTGGACGTGATTCAAGCAATCAATTAAAAAACTATTAACATCCACCCACCCTTACTATCACCCCTCACCCCTCCCCTCATAAAAACTCAAACTTGCATAAATAAACGAATGAAATATTGATTTTATGCACTGGAACTTTTGAACGTTTCCGCAAAGTGTTAAATTGACAACAGCCCTGCACAAGAACCCCCTTTTACTTAATCTTCCCTAACCACTCTAACCTGTATATTGACTTTCCACGCATCCGCAATTTGTTCCAAGAATAATAAAGTTTCGTCCGACTTGTTGGCAGTTTATTTATTACATGGCGACTTCAATAATTTAAATAAAACTGTAGACAGACATGGCACTAAGAGTGTTGATCACTCAAAAGCCAGTACTTTCGTGTTCTAAATTTGGCTTAGGTACCAGAATTGAAGAGTTTGTAATACAGTAAACAACATGGATCAGTTATTTTACATAATGATCATGTTACAAGAAATAGAAAAATTATTCAAATTTTATTTGATATTGTGTATCATTTAGGATGTCAAGAAGAGGCCGTGGGCACACCGAAAATATAAATTCTTCAATTAGAGAAAATTATATTGAACTAGTACATTTGTAAGCTACCTATATATTGCATTGATTGTAATTGCTTCCCCTAGCTATACTCGTAATATTACGCTACGCAACTGGGTATAGCGTTAAACTAGAACATTTTTCGACTTAATCCGCTATTTCCAAAAATACTTGGTTGTTTAATTTTAACGTCAACCTTTATGTACATATATTAAATGCACCTGCAAAATTTGAATTTAGTTTCTGTTACCAGAGTCCTGAAAAATTACTCAAAGTTTTCGATATTTTGGCTCACTACCCTCCTCCCCTTGTACACCCAACTTAAAAATTTTACAAAGCTCAACAATCTCTGACAAATTTTCAACTTAATATTTGCATGAGATTTTGTGACGTAAAAATTTGAAATTTTGAAAAGTGCTCCATTTTTGAAATGCTCTCCATTTCGCCCCACTACAATTTTGACCAAATGTTGTATTTTTCTTTTATTCCAGTAGTATAGCTTAATGTATTTTCGAAGTTTCAATTGCATCCCTTCACAGAAAAAATAAACATTAGTTGAATTGAATCAGTGGTAAAAGAACAATTGGTGCAAAATTTGGGCAAATGGTGAAATGTAACATCTTAATATTTAGTTCAAACAATAAGAAAATTATTAAATCAAATAAGCTGAAGATTGGCGAAAATTGGTTTGAGTACTTAGAGTCAAATGTTCGCTCGTTGTATTTTAAATGCAAAAAAGCGAGACTGAAAATAAATGTGCGTGAAACTAAGTACATGCACATGGGTTCGAACACAAGCACACCGATTTTTCTTAACGGACAAGATGTGGAAGAGGTTTTACCTCAAAAGCATTGTTAGCATGGACGGCGGAGCTGAAAAGGATATTGAGGCTCGTCTAAATAAAGCTCGTCAGGTTTCCCTTTCTGGATGTTAAGAGAGATCTCCCTTCGCGCGAAGCTGCGAGTTTTTGACGCATGCGTCAAATCCGTGTTATATGGTTGTACTACGTGAAAAGTGACCGTTCGACCAAGAAGCTGGAAACTTTCGTGGACCAAAGCCTCCGACGCATGTTAGAAATATTCTGGCCAGAGGTGATCTCAACGACAAACTTTGGAGCACAACTGGACAAACTAAAATAGGGAGAAAAAAGAAAGATGTGACGAGCTTAGGCGAAAACAAAGGAAGTACCATAATGACAAGATACAAAAAATAGACGATGATATGATACAAAATAAAACGCGGGACGCATACGCAATAGTAAGAGACTTAAAAAAGGATATACACCAAAAACTAGTCTCTGCAAAGACGCAGAGGGCAACATTATCAGCGACGCAAAAGAAATCAAAAGGAGATGGGCTTCCTACTTTGAACATCTTCTTAATCCCACCCCATTAGCATCTATCACGACAGAGAACATTTCAATTGAGGCTTTAACTGACGAAGAAGAACCATCATCGGCACCACCCACGCTTGCTGAAATCAAAGCAGCCCTATATGACCAAAAACGAAACAAAGCGCCGGGAATTGACGAAATACCAGTTGAACTTCTGAAAAACGGGGGAAATTGTATCGCTGAAATACTGCACAACATGATATGCAAAATTTGGACAGAGGAAATCATACCCGACGACTGGCGAAAAAGCATTATATGTCCAATTTACAAGAAAGGAGATAAACTCTGCTGTGAGAACTACAGAGGTATATCATTGTTGTGTACGTCCTATAAAATACTGACAAAAATAATTGAACGTCGTCTTAAGCCCTATACTAATCAAATAATTGGCGAATGCCAAGGTGGCTTCAGAACCGGACGATCTACAACAGACCAGATATTCTCGGTGAAACAGGTGCTTGAGAAATGCTGGGAATATAACACAGACGTGCACCAAATTCTCTTAGATTTTAAACAAGCATACGATAGTATCGACATGAGCATACTGTACCAAATCATGCTTGACTTTGGAATTCCCCCAAAACTAGTCCGACTAACAAGACTCACAATGACGAACACTGAATCCCATGTGAGAATACAAACCGATTCCACAACCAGCTTTCGAACGGAATGTGGTTTAAAGCAGGGAGATGGTCTAGCTCTCATGCTTTTCAACTTGGCACTAGAGTATGTCGTCCGAAAAATCCCAGCGGGACACTACTATTCAAGTCCACCCAACTAGTAGCATACGCTGACGACATTAACATCCTAACAAGATCCTTCTCTAGTGCTAAGGAGGTATTTGTCAATCTTGACTCCGCCGCAAAAGAAGTCGGGTTGCGCATTAATGAAAGCAAAACAAAAGTAATGATGCAAACAAGAAGGAGAACGCAAATCAGACAAAACATAACAATTGCGGAATATAATTTGGAGAGTGTGGACAACTTCATATATCTTGGGGCTAATCTAACGAAGGACGGTAATGAAACAGACGAAATCAAACGACGGATAATATTAGCAAATAACACGTATTATTCTGTACTTCCAATAATGAAATCCAAGAAAGTGCACAGAAAAAAAAAGCTGCGGACTTATGAAACTATTATACGACCTGTGCTCTGTTATGGCAGCGAGACGTGGACACTAACGGAAACTTCCGAAAAAGCAGTTAACGCATTTGAAAGAAAGGTCCTCCGAAGAATTTTGGGACCTGTGAAGGAAGGAACGGAATGGCGAATAAGATACAACCATGAGCTGTATCAACTCTACGACGAGCCAGAAGCTTCAACGTTCATCAAGCTACGTAAACTGCAGTGGGCTGACCATGTAGAGCAAATGGAAGACAGAAGAGTCCCCAAACGTGCTCTGAAAGGCAAAGCGAGTGGGCGTAAAGCCCAATCGTGCGATACTCTAGATGGGAGAGAATTTTTTTCATTTTAAGAAATTTTGTAGGGGAAGTAGTAGAGGGGGTGACGGCATTGAACTAATTTTTTCACATCGCGATAAAGTTGCTTTCAAAACGTTTTATACAAAATTTAGGATTCAAAAATTGAATAGGTACTGAGAAACTTAGTTCATTGAATTTAGTGAAATTGTGCAGTTTGTATGGGAGGTGGTAGAAGGAGGGTGGAGTTATTAATAACTTTCTTAGAAATAACTGTAAACATCATTTATTTGGCATAGCAGATCAGTAGCATTCATACTTTTCAGGCAAATCAACCTTTTGTAAAGTTGTTAAATAGTGTCAAATTGTATGGGAGGGGGTAGAAGGAGTGAAGCTTATCGCCTAATTTTTTGTGGTCTAATAATAATAATAATAATCTATATCTATACATACATATAAGTATATAAATATAATTGTAGTGTATGTCTGTTATTTGTTTATAAATGGCTATAAATAAGTTTTTTGCTTTATTTTAGCAATAACTAAGCAGAAACACACGTTTTTAAAAATTTTCTCTGTCTGACAGACACACAGGTCTTTCCGGTTTTCACGCAAAAACGGCTAAACCGTTTGTAATGAAACTTTCACAATTTATTAGATGTGCATCGAGATGTAATCTGCGTGTGGTCTAATTTCAATACCCCAATGCCTTCCACCCCCTCCCATACAATATTCAAAAATATATAATAATCAAATTTTCTTTCAAACCATTGAAGCAAATTATGAAATTGAAATTTAGAATATACTATTTTTATCAGAAATGTGATTTATGGTATACAAATTATTTGAATCCCCCTACTCCTTCCACCACCTCCCATACAAACTGCACTTTTTCATGAAATGCTATTCACCGATATTCTCAGTACGTGTAACTTTCATCGAGCTTAAATGTTGAACTTAATCCTTAATTAGCATTATTATTAATGTCGGGAAAAAATTAATTAGCTTCACTCCTTCCACCCCCTCCCATACAATGTAACACAATTTCACGACTTTACTTGTAATCGATTTTCTTGAAAACTGCAAATGTTGCTGATCTGAGCGGCGAGTTTTTGACGCATGCGTCAAATCCATGTTGCTATATGGTTGTACTACGTGGAAAGTGACCGTTCGACTTACCAA
This sequence comes from Chorisops tibialis, assembly GCA_963669355.1. Taxonomy (NCBI): domain Eukaryota; kingdom Metazoa; phylum Arthropoda; class Insecta; order Diptera; family Stratiomyidae; genus Chorisops; species Chorisops tibialis. The sequence continues at coordinate 138,093,242 of OY770264.1, forward strand.
GAAACTACAGACTTTCGTAAACCAATGCCTCCGACGAATTTTAGGAATATTCTGGCCAGAAGTGATCTCCAACGACGAACTTTGGAGTACAACTCGCCAGACTAAAATAGGTATTGAGATTCAACGGCGAAAGTGGCAGTGGATCGGTCATACTTTGAGGAAACCAGAGCAAAACATCGCAAAACAGGCTCTGGATTATAACCCTCAAGGAAGACGTCGGGTTGGTCGACCATGTAACACATGGAAGCGAGCAGTTGAGCAGGAGGCCAGAGGAATAAACAAGTCCTGGCAACAGCTTAAAGCCGATGCGCAGGATCGCGCCTTGTGGAAGAGAGTTGTTTCTGTCCTATGCCCCTATAGGGGGTCTTAACAGGAATTTGAAGAAATTAATGATAGTTGCTTCTCTAAAAGTCACTTAAAACCCTCCACTCCTTCCACCACCTCTCATACAAACTGCACTTTTTCATGAAATATTCTAAACTAATTTTCTCAGTACATATAACTTTCATCGAGCTCAAATTTTGTACTCTATCCTAAATTAGCATCATTATTAATATCGGGAAAAAATTAACCGAGTAGCCTTACTTCTTCTACCCCCTCTCATACAATGTAACACAATTCCACGACTTTACAAAAATTCGATTTTCTTGAAAAGCATGAATGATGCAGATCTAAAATTTAAAATATATCAATTGCATAATGATTATAGTTGTTCCTCAGAAATTCATTTAAAACCCCCTACTCCTTCCATCACCTCCCATACAAACTGCACATGAAATATTCTGCACATGAAATATTCTAAACTAATTTTCCCAATACATATAACTTTCATCGAGCTAAAATTTTGTACTCAATTCTTAATTAGCATTATTAATATCGGTAAAAAATTAACCGAGTAGCTTCACTCCTTCTACCCCCTCCCATACAATGTGACACAATTCCACGGCTTTACAAAAATTCGATTTTCTTGAACAGCGTGAATGATACAGACCTGAAATTTGTAATATATCAATTGCATGATGATTATAGTTGTTTCTCGAAATTTCACCAAAAACCCCCCTTACCTTCTAACACCTCCCATACAAATTGCACAATTTCATTAAATTCAATGCACTAAGTTTCTCAGTACCTATTCAATTTTTGAAGCTTAAATTTGGTATAAAACATTTTTATAGCCACTCTAGCATGATGTGAAACAAATTAGTTCAATGCAGCTGCTCCCCATACAAAATTTCATAATATCACAAAAATTTCGATTTCATCTATAGTATCGTATGATTGGGCTCTACGCACAATCGTAGTCCTGTTACGTTTTCAAGCTTAATGTTATTTTATTTGGGCTTTTTTTTTAATTAATAATAATTATTCACATATCCTAAATGCTCTTCACGTATATGATCTCAAATCACGGGATTGATTTGATCACGAGCCTCTCCCATTCAAATGCGACTAGCATGGTATCATTCTTAATAATTTATGGTTCTGATTTCAACAAAATACAAAACACTGTCTTCAAAGAGCCATTAATGTAAGCAGATTATACCTATATCCCACATAATTTATTACTAACTACATTCTCAAAAATTGCTTATTATTGCGGACGAAGTCGCGGGCGTTTGCTAGTTCTAAATAAATGTTTAGTGCACAATTTCAGCTCCATGAATTTTATATGTACTGAGTAATTTTTTTTTTGAGTATTTCATAAAAAAAGTGCAGTTTGTATGGGAGGTAGTAGAAGAAAGGGGAAGACTTCAATAGTTTTTATACAGCAGATTGGAATTATTATAAAAGTAATATATTCAAAATTTCAGATCAATACCATTTACACTTTTCGAGAAAAGCCGTTTAATGTCAAATTGCGAAATTGTGTCATTTTGTATGGGACGGGGTAGAAGGGGTGAAGCTAATGGTGTAATTTTTTTGTCTTACTAATAATTCTTAATAAATATTTAGTGCTAAATTTGAGCTCGATAAATTTTATACGCACTGAGTAAATTGGTTTAGAGTATTTCATGAAAAAGTGCAGTTTGTATGGGAGTTGGTGGAAGGAGGAGGTGGACACGTATAATTTTTATATGATAGACTGAAATCATCATAAAAATAATATATTCAAAATTTCAGACTAATGACTTTTATAGTTTCCGAGCAAATCCGTTTATTGTCAAATTGCGTAATAGTGTAATTTTATATGGGGAACTTTCTAGATCAACGCGTTCTCAAGCTAAAGAGGACACGGACGGACAGACGGACGGACTGACGGACGGACGGACGGAAATCCAGTTTTGAAATTTTTGAGTGATTATATGAACTTCTGTATCATTCATTTTTTTCTCCGAGTCTTATTTTTTAGCGTTACAAACTTTGTGGCAAACTTATAATACTCTCAGATTTCATCTAGAGTATAATTAGCAGCTGTAGGACGCGGTCTTTGAATCGAGACGATTGGAGGCGACGACTTCAGGAGGCCAGGGCCCGATTTGGGCTGTCGCGCCATTGATGATGATGATTGAGAGATGGCCGCGATATTAATTTTTAAGTGTTTTTCATTGCAGCCCCTGACCCTCCATCTTACAAGTATTGGCATTCTTCAAAGTTAATAACAGTGGAGCTCGACACCATCTAAACGGTCCTAAAATACGAACTTTTTGCATTTAATAATTCGACGAGTAATTTTCAAAATAAAAAATCGGTGTCTAATTTGCTGTTAGCCCCCCCCCCCCCCTCCCTTTTCGGACCCGACTGGGTACACAAATAATTTTTTTGTGCAATTTTCCTCATAAAGCAATATTTCGGAATTTCGAGTCTTAGCTATCTATCTGGATTCGTTATGGAGATAATAGCAGGTTTAGTTTTGACACCAACCCTCCCCCGCCTCCCCCTTTTACTTGTCACTCTACGAAATTTGCATTTTTAGGCTAATTTAGTAAAGAAACGCGAAGCAATAAAATTTCAGGTTAACAAATTTTTATGCTCTAGATGAATTTGGGAGTGTATTGTGTTTGCTTAACCGTTTGTAACGCTAAGAAGTAGTGCTCGCACAGAGCCGTCAAGGATACAGAAATATTTGTTGTCGCTCCAGAGCATCGATTACGAGTGACCGTCTGTCCGTCAGTCAGAAATAACTCTCGAACGCTTTGAGCTATCGTGCTGAAATTTATTGTGTGTAATTTTTAGCAAAAAAGAAACTTTAAGTTTGTGAACTGTATACAAATTGAAACAAAGCATGATGATAAGGATGTTGATAAGCTGTTTCAAAGTCATCTAAAACCCTCCACTCCCTATGCCATCTCCCATACAAATGCCCCAATTTCAGGAAAACTATGTCTTTGAAATTAATGAAAACTACAAATTTTAAATTCAGCACGAAATATTGTGTATGCCACGTTCTACTTCTACCACCTCCCATACAAAAGTCTCTATTCACTATTCGAAAGAATTTGAGATGATATATTTTCCGGTACATTAAACTCTTTCCCAATTCATATAGAGTGTCATATGATTTGGTTTTACGTCCAACCTTATTTTTTTATGTTTTTTCTGTGTTGATCACAATAGTTTATTATTAGAATAGTAGAAAAAATAGAAAATTTTCCAGAAGCAAAACATTGACGTTGTCTATAATTTAACAAAGCTTTGTGGTGACTTAGCCACGAAAGTGAAGTTTTCTGGGATAAACTTACGCATGACTCTAAATCCTAAATAGTTTATCCAAGCCAGTTTATGCATTTATCCTATTGTCTTGATTTCATGTCTCGGTAGTTCATTTATTTCAGGTCCTTGATGCAATGCTGTGACTATCAAAATCGTAAATTTTCAATATCTTTACAACTTTTTTCATACAATCTTTCAATATTAGAGATAAGGCCATCAAATGTCCAACCTCAAAACACACATAATGAAACCAGTTTGTTTTTTTAATTAATTTAATTATCATCCCATTATTTTAGTTCAAGTGGCATTATAATCAATTACATGTTTAACTTCAGTAATAGGTAATCACTATCGCAGGTCTAAATCTCTTAATTAAATTGATCAGGTAGCTTGACCATTAGATTATAAAATCATCATAGAACTGAATTCAGATCTAGTTATTTTTTATTCGCACAACCAACTCGTATTGGACCTATGAGAAGCAAATTATATGAGACACTAAAACCTGCCTACTGTTATGATATGAGAAAACAGACGTCAATATTCGATCAATAAGTTCTCATTGTGGAACCCGATATACGGGGCGCTGCAGAATAATTACCAACAAATACCTTTACACTCAAGTGACTTCCCCATACAATAAGATATGGTAACCATATCGTCGTTCTTGTCGATGATGGTTCTGTTTTCTGTCCACGCTGCTGAATGTGGTGTTTTTTTTATATCACCAGTATACTAGTAAGGGTATCGCTTGTCATGAGAGAGAGGATATTACGATTTTCCATTCCAGTGGCTTAGCAAAAGTATCGATAACGACAAGTTTTCTGTCACTGGACAAAGTTATTTCCAACGAATTATCATTGTGTTTTTATTTTTTAATTTAAAAAAAAAATCTTTGAAATTTTAATTTACTTAAAAATGTATTTTTATTAATCTCATTTATTCAAAAATTTTATTAGGGTGTATCCTAGCCCACTAGGATACCAACAAGCTATCCATAGTGTGTTGGTCTACACGGAGAGAAATTTGTAGAAAATAATGCTAATTTTCGGGGATTCTTTGTCAATTTTTTGATAGATTTTGGGATAGCTATAATTTTACGGTAAATACGTGAAAAATATTAGCCCTAACCTGGCATTTTACTTAATACTTACGGCTTAATTTTTAGGTAAATATGTGGAAAAAAAAGGCTCCTCCAGTTCATGGAGGCGCAAAAAGCAAAATATTTAGCATAAGCAGTGGGAAATTTTTATAAACCATCCGAATTGAGTTCAGAATATTTCATAAAAAAGCACGAAAAAGATATAAACTGATTGAGCACGGTTCACTAAAAAGTTCAGCGTATGCTTGATTTTTTCCCGTAATAATTCCTTTATTTTTTCGCATTTTCTCTCAACTGAAGATACCAAAGTCTGTAAAATAATCGTTAATATTTTACAGACTTTGGTATCTTGCGAATTTTTTTAGGAGCAGTGCTGTAAATTTTACAGAAAAGCTATGCATCAGATGGTAGTATTTTCTGATTTTTTAATAAAAGTTTTTCGATTTTTTGCGGATATTTATCGATGGGAAAAAGGATATTGGACCAATATTAAAAACTCAAATAAATGTTTTTAATAAGATTTATTATAATTTGTGTATTATGTAAATTTCAGGAACCAAAAAATGAATTCTATTCATAGTATTTTGAAAAAAAAAACACACTATTTAAACAATTACAAAATCCAATTCATGCTTATGAAGCGAAAACGTTTGAAAAGATATTTCTGATACGTCAATTAACTTAAACTGATCTGTAAATTCTACTACATGGCATTGTAAATGATAATCAAAATAAAATGTATTTAATATCTGTATAACAAATTTGACTTCATTTTCACCACGAGTAAAAATATATTCTATTCGTCCAAATTTTAAAACCGAGCTAATTTTGTCATGTCCTATGTTTATAACGGAAAAGTGAAATAAAAATTATTAAGACATATCGAGGAAAGAAACTTAAAACCATTCAAGGAAAAATGTTGACATATATCGTTATGTACTAATTTTTCTTTTCCATATACAGTAATTGAATCATTTAGTCTATTGTCCATTGAATAACTGTCACATAATAAATATCTTTTGGTGGTTGGATGGGTATAGATAGGGTAGGCATCTGATCGGCGTCATTAGGCGACGCCCAGTGTTGTAACTGTCATATACACATCAATTGTGCTCATCATACCTCCAAGTGGTAGCCACCGGATACTGGTCTTGTCCATCCGGACTTGACTTGCTGAACTGATGGGCGCGAGTGCTAATGAAACAGAAGAATTCTAGCACTATAATAATATGGCCCTCCAAGTTGGGGGTTGGGCGATGTGTTAACAACTCATCCTCGGAAAAAACACACCCGTTTCGAAACCTGAAGCAAAGCCTCGGACTGGATTGATTCAACGGCAACGACCACGCAAACGAAAAATGGACTATTTCTTCGGATCTTGGAACGTGCGATCCCTGTACAGAGCAGGAGCAGTGAGAGAGCTTCTGGAACAAGAAGCTAAATACAATATAAACATAATTGCACTCCAAGAAACTAAATTGTTAGGTAGCGAGATTACTGACATTAGATCGCACACAATTTTCAAAAGTGGGAAATCATCGGGAAGCCGGGAATTTGGAGTTGCGTTTATCGTCGACAACAAGTTTAAACACCAAGTTACCAACTTCAAATCCGTCAATGAACGATTGTGTGCAATCCGCATCAAAACAAGTTTCTTTAATGTTTGGCTTATTAATGTCCACGCCCCAACGGAAGACAAAGATGACGAAGTTAAAGACGATTTCTACAGCACCTTAGAATCAACATTCGACTCCCTTGCGTCGAATGATATTAAAATAGTATTAGGTGACTTTAACGCGAAAGTGGGCAAAGAAGAAGCATACATAGGGACAATTGGAAGGCACAGTCTCCATGATATTAGTAACGACAACGGCCAGAGGCTGACTGATTTCGCCAGCAGCAAAAACCTTATTGTAAGCTCGACATGCTTCCCGCATCGTGACATTCATAAGAGAACGTGGGCATCAACCGACGGAAGAACATTCAACCAAATACACCATGTTCTAATAGAGAAAAGGACGGCCTCCTGCATTCTCGACGTGCGTACATGTCGAAAGGCTAATTGCGACACAGACCACTATTTGGTAAAGACCAAGTTCCGATGTCGAATCGCAAACCGAGGTCACCCAAAAACACAACCGGTTCCTAAATTCGACATAGGAAAACTCAAAGACGAGAAAATAGTTGCGAAATATGTATCAGCCTTGGAGAGACACTTCGCGACAATGCTGAATACCACCGCCAGCCAGCCAATAGAAGAAATGTGGCAAAATATCTAACAAGGCATTACATCTGTCGCAGAGAAGGTGATAGGACAACAACCCCGGCGCAAAAGAAATGATTGGTTCGACAACGAATGCCAAGATGCCTTAGACCGAAAAAATCAAGCCTACAAAATATTAACGGAACGGCCGACACGAGCCAAACAGGACAAATACAAGGATCTTAAACGATTTGCAAACAAAATATGCAGACAAAAAAAACGGAAGTACAATAATGACGAAATAAAAAACATGGACGAACAATTTAAATTACACAACACAAGAGCCGCGTATTCCCTTGTTAAAAGGATGAAAGAAGGATACAAACCAAAAACGACCCTCTGCAAGGATGCAGAAGGGAACATTATAAGTAACGCGGAAGATATAAAACTAAGATGGGCACAATACTTTGAACACCTTCTTAACCCGAGCCCATCACCTACACGAACAGAAGCAGCAGAAACAATAGCAGGTATAACAGATGTAATAGCTGATGAAGGATCCGCTTTGAGTCCTCCCACACTCGAAGAAGTAAAAACAGCCCTAAGGAACCACCCAAACAACAAAGCGCCAGGCACTGATCAAATCCCAGCTGAACTTCTAAATGCCGGCGACACCTGCATAGCGCATCTCCTACATAGATTAGTCACGGACATATGGACGCAGGAAATACTTCCTGAAGATTGGCGCAAGAGCATCATATGTCCAATTTATAAAAAAGGTGACAAACTCTGCTGCGAAAACTACCGAGGAATATCTCTGTTGTGTACGTCTTATAAGATCTTGACGAAAATTCTAGAAAAGAGAATTAAGCCCTATGCTGACAAAGTAATTGGTGAATACCAAGGCGAATTTAGAGCTGGACGCTCGACCACGGACCAGATATTCTCAGTTAAACAGGTGCTGGAAAAGTGCTGGGAATATAATATTGATGTGCACCAGATATTTGTTGACTTCAAACAGGCATACGACAGTATCGACAGGCGCGTACTGTATAAAATCATGCTGGAGTTTGGAGTCCCACCGAAAATGGGCCGACTGAGAAAAATGACAATGACTGAGTCTTTGTCACAAGTCAGAGTAGAAAATGATCTGACTTCCAGTTTTAAAACAGACAACGGCCTTAAACAAGGTGACGGCCTCGCACCAATGCTTTTCAACTTAACACTCGAATATGTTGTTCGGAAACTTCCCGTTGACACCAAGGGAACACTATGCTTCAAATCCACACAACTCGTAGCATATGCCGACGACATAGATATCCTTGCAAGATCTCTGGAGAGTGCTAAGGAAGTATTTGTAAACCTTGACTCGGTAGCAAGGGAAGTTGGACTACGTATAAATGAAAATAAAACAAAAATTATGACGCAAACTAGGAAAAAGACGCCAATCAGACAAAATATCACAGTAGGAGACTATAACCTAGAAAACGTAGACAACTTTATATACCTAGGGGCGAACCTATCGAAGGATGGAAGCGAGCCCATCGAAATTAAAAGAAGAATAATTATGGCAAACAAGACGTATTATTCGGTACTTCCAATAATTAAAAACAAAAACGTACACAGGAAAACAAAACTTAAGTTATATAAAACGATTATACGACCTATGCTATGCTATGCAGCGAAACTTGGACATTAACTCAGGCGTCCGAAAAACTACTTAACGCCTTTGAAAGAAAGGTCCTCAGAAGAATTCTCGGACCTGTGAAGGAAAACTCGATGTGGAGAATACGATACAATAGAGAATTGTATGCCATCTTCGACAATCCAGAAGTGTCAACCCTCATAAAATTTAAAAAGTTACAATGGGCTGGTCATGTGGAGCGGATGGATGACGGAAAAATTCCCAAACGCACACTAAAAGGAAAAGTCAACGGACAAAGACCGGTAGGAAAACCACGAAAGCGCTGGGAGGATTCGATTGACGCAGACAGCAAATCACTGCTGAGATTTTCAAACCGAGATGGATGGAGGCAAAGCATTCAGGAGGCCAAAGCCCGATTTGTGAAGGTTTGTTAGTATTTTTATGAAAAGTAAAATCAAAAAAATTTATTGTGTTATTTAATGCTTCTAACGTAAAAAATTTATGTGAAATTTTCTAATATTAGACAAATTTCATAGTAAAGGACTCCTTCGAGCAGATCATGAATCAGATCTGCTGAAAAATTTTCATTTACATGAAAGCTTGGGATCTCATTAAACACACATATCCCTACTATACCCGTTTTTGATGTGTCATTGAGCAATATATCAGATGAATAATTATTTCTATTTCTCAGTAAAGCCCTATTTTCCTTTACAGCAAATTTCATCTGACTGCGGTGCATTTTACAAAATCTACAATAGTAATTAGCGACAAAACATTCTGAGTAAAATAATATTGAGTTGAACCCCTTATTATCTCCGATGCAGACCGCAGGAATAAAGTATATTTTTTTATTGTTTATTACTAGACAATTTTGCTCCAGGTGCGTTAATTCTGAGATTATTTTTAGCAAAATACGGTTTCCATAATTCTTCCTATCGAGGCTATTAAAAAGCATAACTAAGAAAACGTACACTGCTCCCAAATTCCCTAATCCAGATTTAGATCCAAGTACATTATTAGTACTAAATTCGTCGAAATATAATATTATCGGTAAAATTAGCAAATAACTATCTAATAAGGCGATTTTTTGTTTCCAGAGTTTGGATTGCATGATATTTGAAATAGATGAAGAATCCGACGTTTTCTGCTTTTAACAATTTGTTATTTTCATAAAGCAATTTATTTCTTTTATATTCAGTTATTCGAAACTCGTCTTTAATAAATCAAAAACATTCGAAATAATGGAAGTGTTATTATCATCGCCTATGTTTAAATTTTGAATAAGACATTCTTTAGCAAATTCTACAACACCACTTTTAAAATATAAATCATTTACATCGTTAATTATGTCATCAATGACTTTTCTACAAGTAGTGGGGTTTCGATAAAGCCTTAAAACTAGCAATAAATTTTGTTTTGCAATAGTTTGCTCTAAATGCGATAGTGTAGGAAAATCCATTATATTATTTGACTCTCTTTGAACGAAAGTTTTTGAATATAATTTAATTTTTTGTTCTTACAAGTTATCTGATCTAAGAACATCTTCATATTTATTTAAAGTGTTCAGTTGCGCAAAATGCCTCGATAAGTGCTTTTTAAAGGATTCAAACTTAAGGAATTTCCTTTCAATTTCACAATTTTTACAAATGAACAGATTTACATTTTTGTGATGCAACTTTAAATGGTATATATAAATTTTAAAATTATTTTATATTTCCTTACATAAAAAACACTCCATACTGAAGCATCGAAGAAACTTAATATATATAGAATATGAATATTTTAACACAATTCACCTTGTTGGTGCAATTCAGATATAAAAGCATTTAACGTGGTATACTGCTTATCATGTTCTGTGTGAATTTCATATATGAATTGATGAATGAATAAACATATGACATGACAGCGTTTCGGGTATTCAGCTTGCAATGCAGAAAACGTCTTGAAGCATACATCAATTGCAGAAAGTGGCGTTTCTAAATTGTAGATTGTATCGTTTACAACTACGTACGACGATTTAGATAGATAGATAGATAAATTTATTCACTTATTATATAATTCGGTTTACAGTTTTCTTGTTTTTATGTTTAGGTAGTCCAAGCTTTTACTTATGCAACTATGTAATTTTTATTTAACATTTCTTATTTATACTTATTGCTTATTTATCGATTATTATATGTTTGAGGAAAATTCGTGACAAAAAACCTCTTGAAACTTAACCTAAAACCCTACGACTAAAACTTAAACTAACTATATATAATCATTAATTAAATATAGGGTAGCAACCCTCCAATTAGGCTGGTTTATTATTTATTAAAGAGGTAATTAGTGTATTTTCTGATTGTGCACAATTGGAATCCTTGAAAAGGTTTCACTTAATCGGTTTGCTAAGACAGCGAGCAGAGTGCAGTTTGCGATTTTATGTAATTTTTTAGTAGAAAAATGCCAAGGTTTGTCTAATATAATTTTTAAACATTTATTTTGTATAAACTGCATCTTACGTTTGTGGGTGGATGTATTCCAAATAGGTGCCCCATAGCTGAGTGCTGGCTGTATTACTGTTTTAAATATTAGCAGCGTATTTTCCTGGTACAGCTTTGATTTTCTATTTATTAGGGGGTACAGTGTCCGTATATATTTAGTGATTTTACTTTATTATTTTAATAATAAAGTATTGTGATCGACTTGGAAAAAAAAAAAATTTCCTACCCTGAAATTTTGTTTTTTCGCGTTTCATGACTAAATTAGCCGAAAAATGCAAAAAAAAAAATCCGTCTGTCTGTACGCCGTCCGCCGTACGCCGACGTGTACGCTCAGCGCACATTAACTCCCAAACTCTTCAAGATAGAAAGTTCATTTTTGAAAGGATTGTAGATAGTTGCGGATCTCAGGCGGATACCCATTTTGGGGGTGTACGGGTTCAGGGGGAGGCGGGGGGAGCGCTTAAGCCAAAAAATACGAACTCAAATATCTCAACCATGGTAACAGCTAGGAAACTTAAACTCAACACACATATAGAGGGGTTTGTGGGACAACTTTTAAAAATAATTTAATTTTTTTATCCATTGGTGTCCGAAAAGGGGGGGCTAAAAACAAATTGTCGGCCGAATTGTTTTTTCAAATGATTATATCTTCGAAATCACTTATCGTAAAAAATTCATATTTTGGAACCGTCAGTATGGCATATAGTTCCTTTGGAATCAGCTTAGAGAGTGGTTAATTATTGTAAGGGGGAGGATCAGGGGGGGTGCAAAGAAAAACACTTAAAAATGAATATCTCAACTATCTCTTAAGCTATGTAATTGAAACTTAAAACTTATATTAAACTATACTAGGCAAATACAAAAAAAATAACATAAAAGAATTATGATTGGGCGTAAAGCCCAATCATATGATACTCTAGATGAAATGAGAAAGAGTTCAATGTACCGGAAAATATGTCACCTCCAATTCTTTTAAATAATTAATAGTGACTTTTGTATGGGAGGTGGTAGAAGCAGAGGAGGAAGGTTTGTAATTTTTGGATATAAAACCTAATGTGATATGCAAGATATTTCGTGCTGAATTTAAGGTTTGTAGCTTTCATTATTTTCAATTGGACATAGTTTTCCAGAAATTGAGGCATTTGTATGGGAGGTGGCAGAGGAAGTGGAGCTTTTAAGATGATTTTGAAACTGTTTATCATCATCCTTATCACCACGCTTTGATTCTATTTCAAATTCGATAGTTCTAATATATATATTCTAAGGAGAAATGCTTTCTTGAATTTATAATACAGATATTTGTATAGGAGGGGGTAGAAGGAGTGAAGAGGAGCTGATAATTTTTTTATCATTTATTGCAATTATTAAAAAACAAATTCTAGCAAAATTTTAAGTTTATACTTTTTCTAGTTTTAATGGAAATCGATATAATGCACTTAACAAAAATTATACGTTTGTATGGGAGGGGGTAGAAGGAGTGTATGGATCAAAGCACATTTTTTTCTCGTTAGTGATATTTCTATTTCTATACTTTACGCAAAATATCAAGTTGATAGCTTTAACAATTTCGAAGAAAAATAATTTAATTTAAATTTCAAAATTTCGTGAAATTTGTATGTGAGGAGGTAGAAGGAGTAAGGTGAAGTTGATAATTTTTTCAATTCTGATTGAAATTATAATAAAATTAATTTTGGCAAAAATTCGTTTTTATAACTTTGCTAGTTTCAATGAAAATCGAAAAACTGCATTTTTCAAAATTATGCATTTGTATGGGAGGGGGTAGAAGGAGTAAAGAGGAGCTGATAATTTTTTTTAGCATTTATTGCAATTATTAAAAAACAAATTCTAGCAAAATTTTAAGTTTATACTTTTTCTAGTTTTAATGGAAATCGATATAATGCACTTAACAAAAATTATACGTTTGTATGGGAGGGGGTAGAAGGAGTGTACGGATCAAACCACATTTTTTTTTCTCGTTATTGATATTTTTATTGTTATACTTTATGCAAAATATCAAGTTGATAGCTTTAACAATTTCGAAGAAAAATAATTTAATTTAAATTTCAAAATTTCGTGAAATTTGTATGTGAGGAGGTAGAAGGAGTAAGGTGAAGTTGATAATTTTTTCAATTCTGATTGAAATTATAATAAAATTAATTTTGGCAAAAATTCGTTTTTATAACTTTGCTAGTTTCAATGAAAATCGAAAAACTGCATTTTTCAAAATTATGCATTTGTATGGGAGGGGGTAGAAGGAGTAAAGAGGAGCTGATAATTTTTTTTAGCATTTATTGCAATTATTAAAAAACAAATTCTGGCAAAATTTTAAGTTTATAATTTTTCTAGTTTTAATGGAAATCGATATAATGCACTTAACAAAAATTATACATTTGTATGGGAGGGGGTAGAAGGAGTGTACGGATCAAACCACATTTTTTTCTTGTTATTGATATTTTTATTGTTATACTTTATGCAAAATATCAAGTTGATAGCTTTAACAGTTTCGAAGAAAAATAATTTAATTTAAATTTAAAAATTTCGTGAAATTTGTATGTGAGGAGGTAGAAGGAGTAAGGTGAAGTTGATAATTTTTTCAATTCTGATTGAAATTGTAATAAAATTAATTTTGGCAAAAATTCGTTTTTATAACTTTGCTAGTTTCAATGAAAATCGAAAAACTGCATTTTTCAAAATTATGCATTTGTATGGGAGGGGGTAGAAGGAGCGACGGGATCGAATCAATATTCAGTCATATTAATGATACCTACATCATAATACTTTGACCCAAATTTCAAATCGATAGCTTAAATAGTTTCAAAGAAAAATCAATTTCTGAAAATTTCGGAATTTCGTGAAATTTGTATGGGAGGGGGTAGAAGGAGTGGGGGATGTGGCCCGTTCACGAACTTAAAGTTTCTTTTTTGCTAAAAATGACACACAACAAATTTCAGCACGATAGCTCAAAGCGTTCGAGAGTTATGCTGTAGACAGACGGACAGACAGCAACTCGGAATCGAAGTTTTTGAGCGACAACAAATATTTCTGTACCCTTGGCGGCTCTGTGCGAGCATTATTTCTTAGCGTTACAAACGGTAAGGCAAACACAATATACTCTCAGATTTCATTTAGAGTATAATAACATGTTGAAATAATAGTAGTGGGGGGAAATGAAGAGCATTTCAAAAATGGCGCACTTTTCAAAATTACGAATCCTTATATCTCAAAAAATGGTACAGATATCAAATCAAAAATTTGTCAGTTTGTAGAACTACATAATGTTTAATTTCGGTAAAAATTTTAAGTTGGGTGGTGAAAGGGGAGGGAGGTGATAAGCGAAAATGTCGAAAATTTTGAGTGATTTTTTCAGGACTCTGTTGAAAGATACAAAGTTTAAATTTTGTATGTGAATACGTCTATTTGATGTACATAGAAAAATAATAATAACTTGATCCGTAATTGTTATAAACCGACCCCCCGGTCTAACGTGCACAAGGTGTTTCATGTGCATTGAAAAAAACACATAAACTGAAAATTTTTGAGTGAAATTTTAAGGTAGAAACTTGAAAATTTCCAAAATGCATTTAAAAAAAATCCCTAAATATACATAATATATGGTCGAAAACCCTTAAAACTTCTACCCCCTCCCATACAAAATTATTTTTTCGACCATTTTTAAAAAATCAATTATCACCTAACTTTTAAAAGCTATCAATTTGCAGTTTAGCAACCTACAAAAATAATTGAAATGAAATTACGTTAAAAGTTTTGAAATCGCGCTTGCTCTTCTACCCCCTCCCATACAAAAGTATGATTTCGACCAATTTCATTAAATCAACTAATAATCAACAAATTAAAAGCTACGAACTTGAAATTTTGTACGAGCATCTTACAACAGAAATGAAAGAAAATTGCATCACAAGTCTTACGATTCCTCTACCTCCTCTACCCCCTCCCATACAAAATTATTTTTTCGAGCATTTTTAAGAAATAAGTTGTCAGCTAACTCTTAAAAACTATCAATTTCAAATTTTGCAGAAAGACTTATAAAAATAATTCAAATGAAGTTGCTTTAAAAGTTTTGAAATCGCGCTTGCCCTTCTACCCCCTCCCATACAAAACCATGACTTCGACCAATTTCATTAAATCAACTAATAACCAACAAACTAGAAGTTACGAACTTGAAATTTTATACAAGCACCTCACAAGAGAAGCAAAATAAAACTACATATCAAATTTTACGATTCCCCTACCTTCTCTACCCCCTCCCATACAAATGTTCGGTTTCGTGAATGTAAAATACACCGAATTTTCTGAAAATTCTATGCAACTTCGTCTATGATACACATTCTATACAGAAAATATTGGACGTGATTCAAGCAATTAATTAAAAAGCTATTAACATCCAATCACCCTTACTATTACCCCTCCTCCTCCCCTCATAAAAACCCAAACTTGCAGAAACGAATGAAATATTATTAAATTGACAACAACTCTGCCCAAGAACTCCATTTCACTTAGCCTTCCCTAACCACTCTAACCTGCATATTGACTTTCCACTCATCCGCGACAAGTTGCGGATGAAGAATAATAAAGTTTCGCCCGACTTGTTGGCAATTTATTTGAAACTGATTGTGACGCATGTTCATGAAATGTCAATTTATTGTCTATATATAAACCTAAGTATTTAATATTCTTATCCCAAGTTATTTGGTTACCTAGAATATTTATCGTAGGATTTGGAAGGAAATGTATGGCTCTTCTCTTCGTGAAAAAGATAGCTTGAGTCTTATTCGGGTTAACTTTGATTTTTCATTTGTTATAAAAAGTTGATATGAGCTGGAGCTGTGATTGAAGATGGTTTATAATTTCATTTGGGTCCTTAGCGCTCGTGTATAATGCTGTATCGTCGGCAAAGGTGGCAATTTTACAATTGGATGTGATTGGAAGATCCGATGTGTATATATTGTAAAGCATAGGACTGAGATACGACCCCTGGGGGACTCCTGCAGGTATTTCCCATTGCTTGGAGAGACTATCATTTATTTTCACTACAAAACTTCTATTATCTAAAAAGGATGCTAAAATTTGAATTAGATAGTCAGGAAATTTGAATGATATTAGTTTGTATAGTAAACCGTGATGCCAGACCGTATCAAAAGCTTTTTCGATATCTAAGGTAATCATACCAGTCGACGTTTTCTTTTTTAATGCGTTTCTAATGTCTGAAGTAACCTTAAATAATATGTGGTTTGTGCAGTGTTGCAATTTGGTATGAGAGGTGAACAGCTTAGTTGTTGGTTTATATGGTTAAGCAAAAGTTTTTCGAATACTTTACCCATGATAGATAGTAAGATGATTGGTCTATAATTTGTAGGTAGGCGGCAGTCTTTACCGGGTCTGGGTAGAGCAATAACTATTGCATTTTTCCAACTATTAGGAAAATATTTGAATTTGAGACATGCATTAAATATGAGGTTCAGCCAGATTAGACCTTTTTTGGGAAGATTTTTCAACATGATGCTGAGAACTCCGTCGGATCCTGGTGCTTTTTTATTTTTAAATCTTCGCAAGATAGCTTTGATCGAACTTGGCTTGCATAATTGTTCAGGTGGGATTCCAATAGCGGAAAAAAGAAAACTGGGAAACTGTTTTTCCTACTAAGTCATCAGTGTGCCTATCACCTAGATTTTGAGACATCGTGTGGTTTTTGAAAAAATTTTCAGCTAGTAGTTCTGCTTTTTCTTTGTTTGTATAAACATCAGAGTTTGTTGATTTCAACGGGGGAAAGATATTACGCCCCCTTTTAAATACCTTGTTTAAGTGCCATAACTTAGACTGACCTTTGTTTAGTGACGAAAGCATATTGTTCCAATTTTTGTTTTTTAGTCCCTGAATGTTCTCTTTAATTTGTTTGTCAAGACGATTTACGATGGGTTTAAGGTATGCATCTCTATTTCGCTGCCACTGCCTTCGAACTTGATTTTTTCGTTTAATCAGAGATTTTGTGAAGTCATAAATTTTTACACTATAGTCGTTTACTTCTGTCGAGGGCGTGAATTTTTTCGCTGTGGGTACGATCAGCTGGATAAATTTTTCTATCAGTAGGTCTGTTGCTTCAATCGATTTAATTTCAGATAAGTCGAGCTTTGCATGGTTTAATGCTTTTTTGATAGTTTTTTTTATATTTGAACCAGTTCGTTTTGGAGTAGGAAATTATCAATGACCTGTCTTTATGCCTGGGCACATTTTGCAAAGAATTCAACTGGGAGGTGGGATGAGGACAATTCTTGTAAGGTAATGGGTTGAGAAAGAGGAATTTGACCATTACTTAGTACTAAATCAATCGATGAGCATCTCCCTTTGGGAGGGTAGAGACTGGGAGCTGATGGTGTGTGCACAACAACGTTTGTTTTGATAATTCTTCGAAGAGAATTTTACCTGCCTTATTCGAATTATAGCAATTCCAATGTCTATGTCTTGAATTGAGATCACCACCTATGAAGAAGCTTCCATTAACCCTTAATAAACATTTTATATCCTTACGGAATAAATCTAGTTTCAGTTTGTTCAACTTGGTCCCAGGAAAATAGGATGCTAAGATTGTTATGTTTAAATCAATTACTCTTATTGCAATACTTTCGATGATTTTTGTATTTGGATGAGTTACTAGCGCATGGTTAATTTCTTTTTTAATAAAAATCGCAACTCCGCCGCCGCCTTTGTCCTTCCTGTCTAATCTGCATATATTGTAGATTGGGTCGCTTAGCCTATCAGTTATTTTTAACCAAGTTTCGGTCAACAGTAATATGTCTATATTCTTAACTTTAAGAAAATTTACAAGTTCTATAAATTCATTTCGAACACTTTGCGCATTTCAGACTAATATTTTTAAATTTTGTGATTTACCCATAAACAAATTTAATCGCTAATTCTACTAATACATAATATTGTTCTTCCATTTGGTTAACTTACTTATTAATTCGCTCGAAATTTCTAATAGTTCTGTCGTGAAGAAAAGCTCTTTGTCGCTATTTGTGGTGTTGTTGTGCTGTTGAGGGTTTAGTGAGCTATGTTTAAATACTTCACTGACGTACGACGATTTAATGGTAGCTATAAATAAAATAAGTAATATTACCTATTTTTTTTTTCTTAAATATGTACCCTTTAACTTACCATATGAAGGACCGACTAAGACAACAAATGGCTGTAAGGTTTCATTGCATTGCTACGATAGTTTCCTTCGCTCATCAATTTTCTCTGTTAGTAATGAAACGTCCTAGGAACAATACACATTAATCCACATATCTGAACTAAATATCGTAAAACGTATATTTACCCTAATAAGTAAAATGAAAGAATCCAAAATTTCTTGACTTGATAGTTTTAAGCGTCTGCCATTTTTGCCTCTTGAATATGCGCTGGATGAAAGTAAGTGTGGTAGTAGTAGCAATCCGCATAAATCGCCACAGTTGATCACAAGTTCCAAGAGATTTGACTTTTTACATTTTACGTATTGCATAACCTTTTTATTTACAGAAGTCAAAGAAGCGAAAAGCTTGTTCGAAGATGTTGTATAAATCAAATCAAAATCTTGACAAAGCAAAATATAGCCACGCTCTGTACGTAAAATGGGATACGAATCAAAATATTCTTTAATGGTCACATTTAATAATTCTTTCCGAAATAAGTGTGTTTCATTCCATAGTTTTTGTATTTTTTCCCATGGTTCAAGATTTTTCGACAAAAATGAGCTCTTTTCATTCGCATCTATGCAAATTTCTTGGACTCCTAAATTTTCTTTGCTTTTAAATACCTTCAAATTTGTTGATATATTCACACATATTTATTTCACTTAATACTTGTTTTATATAAGATCTACTCATTTTCAATTTTAAACTCACAAATTTTATTTTATTCAATTAACTTTACACGCACAGGTACTGCACCTACTGCCGAATGACGATGAAATGACGCGAACAGACGGCGTAGTGTGCCGTGCAGCAAACCGGTTCGAGCAAATTCTAAAATTTTCTGGAATTATTATTTACTTTTGGGGGGCAAGGCCGTACAATAGCGGAAAATCGGTGCAAATCTATGTCACATTTCGCTTAAAAGTGTGGCCATTTCGTCGTCAACTGATTAAGTGAAGTTGCAAACTAGTTGGGGTGACCTCCCAAATCGTGTAGACATTTTATTGGTTTTAATGGAGCAAGACCATACAGTAGAGTAAATTTACTGAAAATTTATGGCAAATTTCACTAAAAAATGTAAAGGGATTTTGTTTCTAGATAAAGAAGTTAGCGAAAAAACATAACAGGGCTACGATTGCGCGTAAAGCGCAATCTTACGATACTCTAGATGAAATAGAATTTTTTGTGATCCCAAGAAATTTCGCATGGGAAGTATTAGAAGGGATGACAGCATTGAACTAATTTTTCCCCATCATGCTAAAGTAGCTATAAAAATGTTTTGTACAAAATGCTTACTCCAAAAATTGAATGGGAACTGAAAAAATTAGTGAGTTAGATTTAGTGAAAATGTGCAGTTTGTATGGGAGGTGGTAGAAAGAGTGGGGCGACTAGAGTGATTTTTTTCAGAAATAACTAGGAATATTGTAAAATTGACATCCCTGAAATTTCAGACTAGTGCCATTTATATTTTTCAAGAAAATCGATTTTTTGTGAAGTTGTGAAACTGTGTCATATTGTATGGGAGGGGGTAGAAGCAGTGAAGCTAATCAAATATTTTTTTCTGATCTTAGTGCTAATACTAATTAAGTATTTATTACAAAATATGAGCTCAATAAATGTTATATGTTCTGAGAAAATCGTCTTAGAGCATTTCATGAAAAAGTGTAGTTTGTATGGGAGGGGGTGGAAGGAGAGGGAGGAAGCAAATAATTTTTCTACTGTAGATTAAAATTGCTATGAAAATAACATATCCGAAAATTCAGACTAATAGCTTTTATACTTTTCGAGTAAATCCGTTTATTGTCAAATTACGAAATTGTGTCATTTTGTATGGGAGGGGGTAGAAGGGGTGAAGCTAATAGTCTAAATTTTTTTGGGCTTACTAACAATTTCAAATAAATATTTGGTGCACAATTTCAGCTCTCTAAATTGTATACGCAATGAGTAAATTGGCTTAGAGTAATTCATGACAAGTACAGTTTGTATGGGAGGTGGTAGAAGGAGGGGGAGGATACGCATAATTTTCGTACGGTAGATTGATATTATCATAAAAGTAACATATTCCAAATTTCAGGCCAATAGCTTTTATACTTTTCGTGCAAATCCGTTTATTGTCAAATTGCGCAATTGTGTCATTTTGTATGGGAGGGGGTAGAAGGGGTGGAGCAATTTGGCCCGTTCACGAACTTGACCTTACTTTTTTGTCAAAAACGACGTGTACAAAATTTGAACTATCTAGCTCAACGCGTTCTCAAGCTAGAGCGCGCACAGACGGACGGACGGACGGACGGACGGACGGACGGACAGACGGACGGACATCCGGTTTTGAGATTTTTGAGTGATAATATTAATTTCTGTATTCATCATTTTTTTCTCCGAGCCTTATTTCTTGGCGTTACAAACTTTAGAGCAAACTTATAATACTCTCAGATTTCATCTAGAGTATAATAAAACGGGAAAAACTGCGAAATTTTTCTTTATTTTTACGGCTCACATTATGGTATACTTGAAGGGCTTGTACCACTAAAGTATTAGGGGAATATGCTAAACTTTTTGGGAGAATATATAGGGATTGAATGTATCACCCAATTTTTACAGAAGAGACGCTATTTTTCGTGGTAAAAAATGCTAATTAGATACGGAAAAGATTTCGTAAAATGTTTGGGGATATCCACTGACCAAATTTCTTTCCGTGTACAATGCGAAGGTCATGAGTTCAAACCCCAATCGACGTATAATTTCAGCATGCTTCCTGCTTGGTCACCTCAAGCTATGAAAATGAAAAATTCGTAGACAGAGGGATGTGCGAAGGGCTAAAAACCATTCCACAACAACTAATGGAAAAAATGTCGTGGAACCTGAAGGTCAGGAGGCCAAGGCCCGACTTGAACTGTAGTGCAGAGGCGGCTCGCCTATATGTTCACTCGTGCAATGAACCCCCTAAACTTTAATGTTATAAGCTGCGCTAAAAGATCAAAAAGTTATTGCAAACATACCATATTCATTTAAGTTATTTTTCAAACAAAAAAATACATTGCCCGATATGCGACATAAAGCCTTTTAAACGATCGAATGCGCGGATATCGTTGATGACGGTGCAATTCTGATATCGCACACGAAAATTCTCTCAAATCCCTTACAAAAATGAATTTCAGTCCTACGCGTGAAAATTGAATTTTGTAGGCACTTTATATAGGGCATCGGTGCAGCGCACCGATGAACACGACGGATGAATGGAAGTGAGAAAGCTTCGGAGATTGCTTTTTTTCCTTGTTTTGATTGAATATTTGATATTTCACCTAATTTTGACGTCTTCTCTGATTAGAATTCGTGTGGTCGAAAGTGTTTTTCTTGCGTTTTCTATATTATACATATTGTGTTAAACATTGCGAAATTTTGTTCTTTAAAAATATAGTTTGTTCCCATTCAAGTACGATTTGTGAATAAGAATAGTTTAATTGGCTTTTTGTACTATTTACTTCGCATAGTGATTAGTTGCAAATCATTTCATAAGCTTAGTTTGTAACTATTTGTGTACGGATTGTGTTTATTTATTAATGACAATAGTTTTTTCGTAACTTTTGTACGATTTAAGTTTATTTTGCACTGTGATTTGGTTCAAGTTACCTTAAGTGTATTCAAAAACTATCAAAAGGCTAAGTATTTATAATAGTTTTAAAATGCAAGCATTTTCGGTAGAATTTATTAAGAGTCACCACAAGAATTTTTCGGATAAAGTAGAAATTAAAAAGTGCGGACCTCCAAGGCCGGAAATATTCTTAACGCAGGAATGCTCTGTTAAAAATAAAAAATTTAAACGTTACTTCAATCCAGAACAATATAAAAAAGCATCTTGGTTGTGTGGATGTGATAAATTGAATTCGCTATTCTGTTTCCCACGTCTAATTTTTAATGATAACACTGCCGGTATCAATGGTGAATGGATTGGTAATGGAGTTACCGATCTGTCCCATTTATCAACTAAAATTAAAAAACACGCTGCATCACAACTTCATCTGAAAAATGAAATGTGTTTGTCAGATATAGGTAATAAGGACATTCGACAACTTTTGGATTCAGCGTACAGAAAATCCATAAAAGAATTTAATGAACAAGTAACTAAAAATCGCTATATATTGTCCCGGTTAATAGATTGCGTGAAATTTTGTAGCGCATTTGAGCTCGCATTACGCGGTCATGATGAAACTTCCGAATCATTAAATCGTGGAGTGTACAGAGGTCTTATTGATTTAGTATCGGAAATAGATATGGCCATGAAGAAACATTTGCAGTCAAACTCTGCATTTAAAGGAACATCTAAAACTATTCAGAACGATATCTTAGATGCTATTATGGCAGTGTGCCACGAAGAAATTAAAATCCAGGTTGCAAATACTTCATATCTCGCGATCCAAGCTGATGAAGCAACCGATAATGCCACACAGCAGCAATTAGTTTTAATTTTAAGGTACGAACAAAATGGTCAGCTCCATGAACGTTTTTGGAAATTCTTGAAACCGAATTCATACTCTGCCAAGGATATTGCAGCTGAAATCAAAAATGAGCTAATGATATTAAGTATCTCACCCGAAAAATTAGTTGGTCAAAGTTATGATGGCGCATCTGTTATGTCCGGAAAAATTGGTGGAGTGCAAAGCATAATAAGATCAGAGTACCCATACGCGTTCTTCATACACTGCTACGCACATCAAATGAATCTGATTTTACAGAAAAGTTTATCAGTTAATAGAAACATTTCAAATTTCTTTGCCAATCTCCATGCTTTTCCTCCTTTTTTCTCGCGATCTCCAAGGCGAATGGATATTTTAAATCGAGTTGTGAATAAACGAATTCCAACAGTCTCTCAAACGAGATGGAATTTCAATACTCGTCTAGTTCGCACAATTTTTGAAAATAAAGAAACCCTAAAAGAATGTTTTCAGATCATTTTAGAATCCGATGGAAATGATTATAATACAATAAATCAATCAGAATTGCTATTATCGTTTTTGAATGACGACATCTTTTTGTATTGGCTTAGTTTTTTTTCTAAAGTTATGCCTCATTGTGAAATTTTATTTGAAGAATTTCAATCCCGTTCAATAGACCCTGTAAAAATGAACAATTTCGTTCATAGTTTTGAACAAGCAATCGTTAAAATACGAGAAAATTACTCCGCTGAATCACCTTTAAAAAAACGAAGACCAAACGATCTTCCATTTTCAGCGCAAATTAAAGAAGTCTGTGACATACTCATAAATCAAAAAAGAGATCGATTTGAGTATAGAAATCATTTGATAGTATCAAAATTATTTTTCTCCGAAAAATTTGATGCCTACAACAAGTTTTTTCCAACATCTGATTTTGAATTAGTAGTCAAATTATACTCATTTTTGGACAAGCCTAAATTGAAAAGTGAACTTTCGGTAATATATAGTCGAGATGATTTTCATAGTGCTTCAAGTGCTCTAGCGGTTTTACAACTTTTCATTGAAAGAAATTTAGTCAGTTGTTTTAGTGAAACTGTTAAACTATTAAGATTAATTTGCACTATTCCAATGACAAGTGTTGAAAGTGAAAGATGTTTTTCAACACTCAAACGGGTCAAAAGTTTCATACGAAATACTATGGAACAAGACAGATTAAACGCACTCTGTATGTTAACAATGGAAAAGGAAATGATCCAGGCGATCCCTGACTTTAACAATAAAGCTATTGAAGTTTTCGCCCAATCGAAAAATAGAAGAATGGACTTTTTATATAAATAAGAAGACACCAAATACCATTTTTTTTTTGAGTGAACACCCACTTCTAAGTTGGACGAGCCGCCACTGCTGTAGTGCCATTGTAGAATTCGTATTAGGGTGTCTGTTATTTGCTCGCTTATTGCTAGAAAATGATAGATTTCTGGTTGTACTTCATAAATCTTCACCAGAGGCGGCGCTTTCAGTTTTGAAGCCCGGAGCGGAATTATAGTTTGGAGCACCTACGAACTACGTTTATATAATTGGACTGACAGCTTGATTTGACCTATTGGTCAAATATGTGTAGAAAACGATGTGCAGATAGAACCACAAATGCATTTTCAGATCCCTTAGGGGTAGTTGATCTAAAATCATAAAAAAAAATATTTATTTTCTATTCTCTTCATTAATTTCTTTACTGTGCTATTCGCAAAGCTCTACGAACATAAACAAATGCACAAGAGAAAAACACAACACAGAAAAACAAGTACTCAATATCAAAAAAAACATAAGCTAGTTTCTTGCTTCTCCTGAAAAGTTATATTTTCTTACTTTAGGTACCTTTTTCCTAAGAACTACAAGGGATATAAACTTTTTTTTTAATGTCAGTTCACTGGCGGGTTTTTCAAAACTCTCCAGATTTTCTCTTTCCAACGAGATACAACCTCCAATAATTTAAGAACAACGTTCACCGCCACTTCAAAATCTCCCCTTCTGTGTTTCCATACTAATTTTCCTGTATCCACTTTTTTCCCCGTACCCATGGCGACTTAACTGTGCATCGCGCATTAAAGGGTGACCCTCTAAGTTATTTTTGACGGCCGTAAAAAAAAAAAGAAATTACGTAATTCCGGAGCATTAAACAACTTAAAACTTATTCGCAAATTTTTTGCAGGGTAGATGTTTACTATTTTCGTAATTCTAAGCATTTTGAACATTTTGACAAATCGAGAAAATTTTGAAAATTTCAAACGTTTTTAAAAATAAAAATTTTGGTACAATATAGAACACAATGCACAAATTTATCCTCCTTCCTGTTAAATATTCTGATTTGCCAACATTTTGTAAGTCGACATTTTATAATTCAAAATTTGGGGGCATTTTAAAATAAAGAATGCTGGATCAATGCGAACGTTACATGTTATTTGTAAGATATAGGAACTAACTGCGTCGGAATTCCACGTATGAATGTATTCAACATAATAGTACAATAAATACGAAAACTCAGCACATACAAATGTATATGATAACCCATATGTATATTTGCCGGTATTCACGGTTGAACTGAGCCAGGAAACGTCACCAACGACTGGCCTGGGACTCGAGCGACAATGTGCCGGGAGTATCATTCTTATGACAAATTGAAACCGCATTAGCCGCTTGTAAATAATACCGCGGCATACACCACTGACTACCGTCTCCTCCTCTCATATTTACATACATGCGATGTTCGTGGCCAATTCGAATGTGTATGTACATGTGCGGCCGACCATCCACCGCACGAAATTCCCGACTTCCATAGGGAGGACAGACATCACATCAGAGTACTCATATAAGAGTACATCGCGCTATATATGTGGAAAAACCGGGTCTGAGCTGGGGCGACCCGTGGTTCCATAAAGGACGCGGCATGATGATGGGCAACTACCACCCCGTCCTGCTGCTCGCTGGCGAAGGGTCGCACCCATGACTAACCACTGCACACACATCCTCTTTTTCGCGGCACATACGCATCGAGCGGCCCGCTCTATACTCCGTTCGAGCCTCGTGTTTAGTTAAGTTCTTGTCACGTTGCACTCGGGTGTGGGTCTCGGCTTGTTATTTTATTATTTTTATGTAGCACCCAACTATTTCGAAGAGACGTTTCGCTTCGTACACACGTCCCTCCGAAACACAAACGTACACCGAGTTGGCCAGTCCGTCGTTCGTTTCCGATCCGATCAGCGGCTAACTATCCAGTGCTAGACAAGTGTGCTTGTGATTGGCGAGAGTCAAGTGTATCGCGGTGGATTATTCGGGCCGGTTTCGATAGTGCGCTGTTTCGGTGAATCTCCTCGAAGAAGTCACGACCCTTTAGATGGATTGGATATCAGTGCTAATTTTTATTTTTGTGGTCTCAAAATGATCGTTTCAACAAATTGTGAGTGCACTGTGCATTCGAAAGTGAAGGTTGATTAATTTCAACGATGATGAGTGGTGTCCTGGTGCAGTGGCTTAAAAGTTGTGAAGTGTAACCGAATTACAAAAGTGCAGCTACCAGATATACCTGAGATTTTGCCGGGTGCTAACCGCGTTGATTTTTCAGGTTTGTCGTCTAAGTCTTTCGTTTTTTCGAGATTTGTTAAATTTGATTGCCGTCGGTATAGAGTTATAGATTTCGGGGCTACAAATAGAAAGGGTGCATGCTGAACGATTCCTATAAAAAAAATTATCGGATTTTTGTGTGTAGCGATATTGACAATAAAAATATTGTATTTTGTATGCAACGCATAACGGCTGGGTCGGGCAATTTTTTGAAATAAATGTTACAAAAAATCTCCATCTAGTCTTTCAGCAATAACTTGTGTATGTAGGACCTATGTAATTCTCTCAAGCAATTTTATTGGCAATAGTGCTAGGTTTATGTTATTTTATGGTACTATTACTTAAAACTCTTGTGATTCGTATTTTTTTTTTTTTTTTTTCTTGGATTTTGAGGTTCAAGTTAGAGGAGTCGAAGCATGCAAGCTTACACTAAGTTTACGAATTTGATAACATATTAGTAGTAACCCATATAGCTGCATCTCTCCCATTTCAATCTCTAAAAAACGTAGTTTTAGCTATTCCATGCTTTGTGCATAGTTTGCGAAAGATACGTATCCCATGCAATGACTCAAGCCCGTGCGCTAGAGAAAGAACGAAACACAAATGCTGATCAAGTGCATGAATTTTGTTCATATCTTTAGGGTTCTCATAAAAATACATTGAATAGTGTCAAAACAAAGTTGCAGTTTATGCAGTCCGAAAAAAAACGTTGGAATAAAATAACCTCAACATCCAAAAAAATATCGAACCTCTCCATCCATTCTTAGGCAATTTCTGCGCAATGAGTTAAAACATTCAATGCATTGGATGGCAAACATTTCTTTATCCAGTAATCAATTTAAAGAACCGACGGAAACTTATCAAATGACCAAAATTTGATACCTTACAATAAATAAATTAAAATTGAACTTGCATTTTACTTTATTATTTCAATAATACAGTATTTTAATTTACTAGGAGGTGTGAAATAAGAACAATATTCGGTTTATTGTCTCATAAAACGCAGTTCAGTCAAATGTAAGTAAGTACAGTAGTACGCGTCTGTTTTTTCAAACATATTTCGTATATTGTGACAAAAAAGTATCGAAAATTTGTAATTAAAATTACTCTGGGGAATGATATGTCAATAAAAAATTTTTTGTAAGCAGGTAAGACTGTCCTTAATTATTATCCTAAAAATTAGCGCGGTCTGTTAATCAGACACATGTCTCTCTCAAGGAATTTTCCCTTCCGAATTGAAATATGCCGTTGTAATCCCACTGCATAAAGACGGAGATTAGAAAGATCCAAGTAATTATAGGTCGATCTCCTTGCTTTCCTCTATCGCGAAACTATTTGAGAAATGTTTAAAAAAAAGATTATTAAAATACCTTGAGGAAAATGAAATTATAGCGACAAATCAATATAGGTTTAAAAGTGGAGTAAATGCAGCGGATGCAGTATATGATCTCACAGAATATATAAGTCACTCTACAGATAAAAATGAAAAAGTAGTTGCTCTGTATTTAGATATAAAAAAAAGCATTTGATAGTGTTGATCATGAAATACTTCTTGCGAAACTTAACTCGCTTGGAATCGTTAATAAAGCTCTTTGTTTTTTTCGATCATATTTAAAAAATCGAATCAAGTGGTAAGAGTTGGTTATACTTTTAGTCGACCTTCAACAATAAAATGTGGTGTTCCGCAAGGGTCTGTGCTAGGGCCAATTTTATTCAACATCTACATAAATGCCCCTGCAAAATGAGTGAACTTGAAGTTAATGGACGTATAATCACTTTTGCAGATGATACAGTTCTGTTATTCAAGAGTAATGTCTGGGAAGACACTTTTGTAAAAGCAAATGCAAGCATACAGAGTACAGTTGGCTGGCTGACGGCTCATAAAATGTCACTAAACTTAAACAAAACCAAACTCATGATGTTTGGTAAGAATAGCCCCAACATCCCTAATATCAAAATTCTAAATGAACCAATTCAGGTTACGAAGGCAGTTAAATAGGTATCTTGGTGTTATCATAGATAATAATTTAAAATGGGATTGTCATATTTTGTACTTGTGCAAAAGATTAAGAAAAACCCTACATACATATTTCAGTCTACGTAGGCTTACTGATAGTCAGTTAATTAGAACCGTATATTTCTCCTTAGCACAGAGTATCATTCAATACTGTATCTTAGCATGGGGATCCACATGCACGGCAACATTATCGCCATTGATAAATTTGCAAAATATGTTAATTAAAATATGTTTGTTGCGGTTCAAGTTTTATTCTACAACTCAAGCGTTTTCTGAATTTGAAGTCATGAATTTGAGGCAGCTCTTTGTCTATGCTTTATTAAAGTTTATGGCTTGCAATTTATCGAAATTTAGAATAAATGTTACGAACTATTCGACAAGGAGTCAAACAAAGAACTTATTAGCTATAGAAAAATGCAATAAAACTATGTTGCAAAGACATGCTTGTATTCTTGGACCTAGAGCCTTTAACATCTTACCAGATTTGATAAAAAATACTTTAAATATCAACAATCACAAAATTGTCATAAAAAAATTTGTTTACGATAATCTGAACTTATTCAATGATATTGTTTCATAAAATTATTTTTTTTTCTTTCAAACTTTTCTGTTTTTCTTCTGTTAGCTTTTGAACTCTCACACACAAGCTTTGGCTTATGTGGGTTTGTATCTTTAATTTTTATTAACATTTGTGTATTATATACACGCATTGTGTCTGAATGGGTGCACCTCACTAGTCCACGACGATTTCTGTTTTATGTCCTCGATCGTGTTCACGGTACTTTTTTTTTAAGAAAATTCGGCTTTATTAGAAAGAGTCGAGAAAGGACGCGTTTCATGGCCAAAGTATCCACCAAAATCAAATGAACGGACTGGCAAGAGATTTTGAGCTCTCTGCTATCTCCGTAAAACTGGTATGACGATTTTTGAGCACCACTTCCTTTACTTTTTGAATGCTTTCGTCAGTTGAAGAGGTCAGAGGTCATCCAGAACGAGGCATGTTTTCAAAGATCTCTAGACCGTCCTTAAAGGCATTGTACCACTCGTATGCTCTTTTTTTTATATTACTGAATCACCGTAAGCCTTTTCCAACATTTGCAACGATTCCGCCCACGAAATTTGGCTGGAAACACAAAATTTAAGGCAAATTCTTTGTTTCATATTTTTATCCATTGTAAAAATCGCCGTGGACTATCGTAGGAACGTTGCAGTGCTCAGCATTAACTATCGCTACTTTCATGGTAAATGTAGTGCGGAACTTAGATCACTTATTCCTCCATTTTACAGTTTTCCTCGAAATACTCTTCAAGCTAAACGCACGCGCGAGTTTACCGTCAATCCTATTCCTAATCGTACAGTGAAATATAGACAGTCATTCATATCCTGAACGTTCAGGCTTTGGAACGCATTGCCTGCTAGCATATTTCCAAGCAAGTATAACCTTCAGTGCTTCCAAAATAATGTCCATCGTCACTTCCGTCTCTCACCCCCAAAATTCCCATAACACTACAAAATTTCTTCCTCTTCCTATACCGACATAACTCATTACTGTGCAATGCATTATAGGGTGACCCACTAAGTTATAATCGGTGCATTAAAAAAACAAAAAACAGACCGCACTAATTGTGATATTAATATAATTGTGATAATAATCAAGGACAGTCTTACCTGCTTACCAAAAAAATATCATTTCCCAGAGTAATTTTAATTACAAATCATCGATACTTTTTTGTCACAATGTACATATAATGAACTAGCGAAGTCCATTTGAAAGCCAACCAACTATTTTTCATTCCTAAGTTGATTCTGGCTTAGTTAATTAGATAATCGCTTCACACAATCTGAGACTATATTGTGCCTTTTCTAACGTTTGAACCATTACGAAAACCGATTGCCACAGAGTCTCTAAGGGTACATAAATACAGAGTGGGCCAAATACAAGTTTCTTTTTAAAAATGCAATAAGTAGAAAAAATTAAATTTTTTTCCATGTATTATGGCATCATTAGTAAGAGCAAACATTCCCATTAATGATGGAATACAACTTTGTTCAAGTGGCTGCCTCGGCTGGCTTCGCAATAGCGCATTCTTTCACTCCAATTTAAAAAGAAACCACTAGATTGCCCACCCTGTGTTTGTTGCCGATCAAAAAAAATATTGAACCCGATTAACTCACTGTCTACGTCGACGATGTAACTCTCATACAGACAGACATGCGGACATACGGTCACTCGGAATCGAGGTTTTTGAGCGACAACATATATTTCTGTACTTTTGGCGGCTCTGTGCGAGCATTATTTCTTAGCGTTACAATCGGTAAGGCCATCATAACATACTCTCAGAGTTCATCTAGAGTATAAAAATTCGTCTGTCTCTACGCCGTAGACTGTACGTGTACGCTCAGCGCACATTAACTTCCAAAACCTTCAAGATAGAAAGTTTATTTTTGGGTGGATTTTAGATGGTTACGGATCTCTGGCGGACACAAAAAGACCCATTTTGGGGGGTGTAAGGGTTAATGAAGAGGCGGGGGAAGCACTAAGACCGAAAACTAAGAATTCGAATATCTCTACCATGGCTCTAGCTAAGAACCTGAAAATCAACACATTCATAGAACGGTTTGTGGGACAAACCCTAAAAATAATTAAATTTTTTATAAATAGAGGTCCGAAAAGGGGGCTAAAAACAAATTGTCCGCCGATTTTTTTTTTTTTAATTGATTATATCTTCTAATTTTGGGACCATTAAAGTGGCATACAGATCCACCAGAATCAGCTTAGAGGGAGGCTAATTATTGTAAGGGGGAAGGTCAGGAAGGGGGAAGGAGGGGGGTTTGCAAAGAAAGACATTTAAAAACCAATATCTCGGCTATTTCTTAAGCTATGTAATTGAAACTTGGAATGTATAAATAGTAGTGGCGGAAATTGATGATCAATTCAAAAATGCTGCACTTTCCAAAATTTCAAACCGTTATATCCCAAAACTGAGTACAGATCAAATTAAAATTTCGTCAAATTGTAGAACTACATATATAGTTTTTAATTTTCGTAAAAATTGTATGTCCAGAGGTGTACGGGGAGCGAGGTGGTAAGCAAAAATGTCGAAAATTTTGAGCGATTTCTTGGGGCCCTAGTGAAAGATACAATGTTTATATTTTTCATGTGGATACATCTATTTGTTGTACATACAGAAAACTCCCCCTGGTCTAACGTGCACAAGGTGTTTCATGTGAAAAGAAAAAAAACACATAAACTGAAAAATTTTTAATGAAATTTTAAGGTAGAAACTTGCAAAATACATTTAAAAAAATCCCAAAAAGAATGAAATATTATTTGGTTGAATACCTTGAAAAGTTCTACCCCCTCCCATACAAAATTATTTTTTTGACCATTTTTAAGTTTTCAATTATCACCGAACTATAAAAAGCTATCAATTTAAAATTTCTAAGAATAATTGAAACGAAACTGCGTCAAAAGTTTTGAGATCGCACTTGCCCTTCGACCACCTCCCACACAAAAGTATAATTTCAACTAATTTCAATAAATCAACTACTAATCAACAAATTAAGAGCTACGAACTTGAAATTTTGTACGAGAATCTTACATGTTGTTTTCATGAATGTAAAATACACCGAATCTTATGAGAATTCTATGCAACTTCGTCTATGAAACTGACATTCTATACAGAGAATATTGGACGTAATTGAAGCAATCAATTAAAAAATTATTTACATCCACCCACCCTTAATATCATCCCTCTCCTCATGAAAACCCTAATTTGCATAAACGAATGAAATATTGTTACATATACTGGAGCTATTGATCGTACTCACAATTAAATGTTAAATGACAGCAGCCCTGTCCTAAAGGGGGTTCCACTTGTGAAAGGGGGCTCCACTTAGTCTTCCTTAACCACTCTAACCTGCATATTGACTTTCCATGCATCCTCAACTTGTCCCAAAAATAACAAAGTTGCGCCTGACTTGTTGGCAGTTTATTTTTTATTAACATTAAAATTAAATGGTTTGGTGAATCCGTACCCACAAATCCTTAACTAATTTAACTACCTGATACTAATTAATTAACCTTAATTACCCTTCCTTCTAAATAATAATTGTATTTTGTAATTGTCGATCAGTTTGATAAAGGTCTCAGCAGAGACCGAAACGTCACGAATAATAAAGCGTAACAGTGTAGAATCCGGAAATCTTTTCTTTCATTAAAATTAAAGTTTAAATGACATAATAAAAATAAAAATGGGCCATATAACAAATATTGCATGTATTAAATCTTGTTTTTATAATACGGTGCCTTTCACATAAAAAATCCTTATGACCCTATCTGATTTGCTGATCCGTTTTTGGTTGATAACTATCTATCAACAAAAAATGTATAGCTATGCTCGCCCATATAGCCGCAAACAGAGTAGACGCGATAAGTGATGAAAACTTGTATTTTTTTTATGTGACACCGGAACTAGAGGGGTTGCCCTTCTGCACTGAAGCACAACTCCGGTAAGGGGTGAAGGATATTGGTTTTTGGGAACTAAGGTGATAGAGACAGAAGTGGCTATGAATATTTTATTTGAATTTTTGAATATTGTAGTCATGTGGGAATGCTGATATGGTCAGCGAGTTCCATATTCGAAGAGTCCGGTTTAAAAACAAATCACGAAATTTGACAGTGCGACCGAATATATGTAGGTTTGAGAGAACACTTATGAACGCGTGAAGCAACTCGAGTATTGCGGTCTAAAGGCATACATGGTAGTAACAGATTAGAGATTTAGTCCGAACAATCTCCATTGTACGAGGAGAAGTCAAAAATTTCGCGGAATGACGGGGAAGGGGGTAAAAATAACCAAGTTATCATTTTTCCTTTTCAATATATTCTCTCCTAAGCCTTATACATTTATCACATCTCTCACAAATAGGCTAAAATTGCCGACTTCACCTCTTCATCGTTGATAAATTTTCTTCCCCGAAGTCCTTTCACCACTTTTGGGAAGAAATAGTTATTGGAAGGAGCCAGATCTGGACTATAAGCGGGGTGATTCAATATTCCGTAGCCGCATTTCTGTAGGACAGTCACTGTAACGTTGCTCTTGTGAACATGTGCGTTGTCGTGCAAAAGCAGCACACCTCGAATCCACTTTCCTTTTCTTTTTTCTTTGGTGGCGTCCTTTAATTTTTGCAGCAGGTTGGCATAGTATCCCCCTGTGATATTTTGCCCTTCTTCTTTATAGTCGACCATCAAAACCCCCTCTGAGTCCCAAAAAATAGTGGCCACGATTATTCGGCAGATTATGAGACCTTGAACTTCTTGACTTCAGCTTTGGTTCAGGCTCATACCAATGAACCCAAGTTTGTCTCCAGTAACAACCCGGGTCAAAATTTCATACCTGTTCTCGCTACAGAGATCCAAAACTCGCGTGAATGAGAGAGGATTCTCAGTACCCATCTTTCGCTGACTTTGGACATATCGAGATGATAGTGGAGGATATTTAAAATGGTTGTATCTAATACTCCAACCATATTTGTGACTTGTTTCTTCTTTAAATGAGCATCTTCGTGAACAAATTTCTCCAGTTTTTTGATGATTTTTGAGAAAGGGACCTCAATCGGCCGGCCCGAGTGTCCATCATCTTCAATTGACTCTCTGCCTTGCCTGAATAAACTATGCCACTTATAAATCATCGTTTTTTCAAGGCAGAAGTCCCCGCAAATTGATGACATTTCTTTCAAAATGATTTTTGGCGTTTTTCCTTGCTTGGTAAGAAACTTTATGACAGCACGAAATTCAATTTTGTCCATAGTCAGCGTTTTCCTTCCGATTGACTTGTTGATTTGGCGATAAAAAAAATGTTAGTGATTCGATTTGACAGAAACTTTGTAATCATACTTGTATTGGGTGTTATTTTACCTGGAGGTAAAAATATTTCCCCTTTCCCTTGTCCATCTCCTTCATTAAGCGAAATTTTTGACCTCCTCTCGTAGTAGCGATACAAAAGGGTTACGGAGCTTACACTTCGTCTATGCTCAAGTGAATCGAGCGATGAAGTGATGTCAGAATCTCCTATAATTTTAATGGTCCGAGACTGGATACTATCCAGAGAGGAGAGAGAAGTTTTTGCAGCTCTCGCCCATAGGTGGGAATTAAATTCAAGACGTGGTCTAATATAGGCCTTATAAATTGTCAGTAACCCAGAAGGGCTTTTTACAACGTTTTGGATGCCTAACATCTTAACACTTGAAGAGTTGGTTAATGACTGGCCTCCGAAGGGGATTGGATCAAGGTTAGAGCCACGTTTGTGGGACACAAGACAACACTGGGCTTTCGAAGCATTAAATTCGACTTGATTCTTATTGCCCCAAATAAGAATTTTAGCCAAGTCCTCATTCAATGATTAAACCATGTATCTACGTATTCTATTAAGCTAGTACAGCGTGCTAAGGACGCAGCCTTGAAGCGATAGGAGAAGTCTAATATGCTGTCATCAGCGGAGCTATGTGTAGGATTGAAAGTTGAAGGTAGAAATTCATTAATAAATGTTAGAAAAGGGTGAGAGAAGGAACCGAGCCCGGAAGGATACCAGCGTTAATTTTATGAGATGGGAAAACCACAGCATCCAAAACGACATGCATTGAACGATTGGCTAAAAACTTTCAATTCAGGAAATAAGGGAGTCACCCAAACTAATAACTTTAATTTTGGTTAAATGGGTTTTGTGCCGTACTGTGTCGCAAGCCTTGGAAATATAAAGAGCGATTTTATAAGATTCACCAAACTGGTGAATGCTCTGGTTCCAGCGTTCAATGAGAGTGGTTAAAAGGTCTCGTGTGGAATGTTTTTTGCGAAATCCATAGTTTATCGTCAATTATATCATCAATGTTGAGATATAACTCTATTGTTGATTATTGTTTCCATGCCCTTCGAAAGAACTGAGGTTATTGCTATTGGGCGATAATTAGCGTGGTTGATGCGTTCTCCGTTTTTTGGGACTGACTGAACATTTGCAAGCTTCCATGAAGAGGGGGCAGTGGAGAACGATAAGGAGAGACGGTATAGTTTGCATAGAGGTTTAGCAAGAGAAGCGCAGCAATTTTTAAGGACAAGTACAGATTTGTTAACATCTAGATTTTTAAGAACCCGGTATACGTTACACGGTCGAATTTTAATTTGTCTTAAAGAGGAATTTAGCGCAGTATATGCTGGAAGGCTAGAGTTTGTTGGTGGTAATGAAGAGGTGGCAACAAGTTGAGCTGCTAAGATGTTTGCTTTCATGTTCGGATCCGTAATAACCTCATTGTTGTTGATTAAAGATGGAATTGATAATGCAGAACTACTTCGGATGGAACAAGCAAGAGACCAGTAACTTATGCTGCCCTTAGGATCAAAATTTTTTGCCTCAGTTACTGGTCATGCATGAACTGTTTACGAAAATGAAAAAGTTGTAAGTAGAGGGTTGTGCGAAGGGTTAACACCCCTCCTCCCCCAGATTTCATGTTTAATTATCTTGTTTATCACCTCGCTCCTGACGCTACCCACTAGGCTATACCCTAGAATCCAAGCTAATCAGTCTTAATCGAGGGACTGAATAAATAAGAAAAAATGTCACTACTGTTATGCATTTCTTTTTCTTTTTTCAATTTAAAACGGAAGAATGTTCGCAGTAGAAACATGATGCCTGCGTGTAAATTGATCCGTGAGAATTTTTTCACCGAAGGCATTCAAACGAGTTTTAATTAAATAACCGCTTGTACATTGCTCGTATAATGCAAAAGGAGACATTTACAATTACTTACTATTCCCAGCGGTACAAAAGATGTATGTACATTGTGGTTTGACTGTTAATAATATTATTTTATGTTTTTAGAAAAAAATCCACGGTATTGTTATTTCTGCTTTGGTTAATATAAAACATCGGTTGAATTCAATCTCAACATTCACATTTTTTTATTTTTTCATGAATCAACCATTATTTTTGGAATTCATGGCGTGATGTTTTGTTTTTAGTATGTAATACAAAAGTGAAGATCCATTTTTTCCGATACGCTTAATTCTTCCATTTTACGAAAACCGCAGCAGTATCGGGATGTTCTTTGAAGTAAATTAAAGTAGTTGTTTTTTCTTTATTTTCTTTTCGTTTGCATCATGCACACAACTAGGAGCGAGGCACTTTACGATTGGGGGTGGACGACAGAACTAAAAAACAAAATAATTACATCTGGAATATTTATGCCCTCCGGTTAACACAACAGAAGTGATTCTCCTCGGTAATTAAATTTGTATACTCTAGATGAAATCTGAGAGTATTGTTGCGAGCTAGGGGTTCACCGGGATTTCAAGTAAAAACACGATTCGTTTAAAAAAATAAGTGATAATTTATTTATTCGCAGTTTAATTCAATTTCCCGCTTAATTCGCACTATATGGCAATACCGCCGCGTGCTTTTCTATCGCTTTCACTGGTTCGCGTCTCCGTAATAAAAATTACTGACTGACTGACTCTCTCGCTGAAAGCTTTCGTGCTTTTATACATCTCTTTATACTCATGACTGTTCTCGAAGCTTCCTTCGGTGTGTATGTGTTAACTATACTGGAAAGCTCTAGATCTTTAATTGTGGCTTCCTACATAGTTGAGTATACTGTTCTACATAATTCTTGTCTATTCGAGAGAGATCGAGTTGCGGGGCTGCCAGGTTTGCATGTAACAGTATATTGTGTTTGCCTTACCGTTTATAACGCTAAGAAATAATGATTACATAGTCGCCAAGGATACAGAAATATTTGTTATCGCCCAAAAACCTCCATTCCGAGTGGCCGTTTGTCTGTCTGTCTGTCCGTCTGTCTGTCTGTCCGTCTGCCTGTTCGACTGTCCATCTGTCTACAACATAACTCTCGAAAGGTTTGACCTATCTTGCTGAAATTTTTTATAAATCATTTTTAGCAAAAAAGTAACTTTAAGTTTGTGAACGGTCCAAATCCCCCCACTCCTTCTACCTCCTCCCATACAAATTTCATGAAATTTCGAAATTTAAAGAAATTTATTTTTCTCCGAAACCATTTCAGCTATTGACTTGAAAATTAGGTCATAGTATAACAATGTGAATATCATTGACGTCAAAAAATATTGATCTGATCCTTTTACTCCTTCTACCACCTCCCATACAAATACACAATTTTCAAAAATGCATTTAATCGGTTTTCATTGCAATTAGTAAAGCTAAAAGAACCAATTTTTGTCATAATTAATTTTATTACAATTGCAACCGATTTTATGAAAGCTATCATCTTCACCTCACTCTTTCTGCCCCCTCCCATACAAATTTCACGAAATTTCGGAATTTTAACTAAATTATTTTTCTCCAAAACCGTCAAAGCTATCAACTTTAAATTTTGAGAAAAGTATACTATTATAAATATCATTGATGTCCAAAAATTTGGTTTTGATTCAAATACTCTTTCAACCCCCTCCCATACAAATGCACAATTTTTGGCAAATGAATTTAATCGATTTTAATTGAAACTAGGAAAATTACAATCTTCAAACTTTGCCCAAACTTTACGCCCAATCATAATTCTATTATGTTTATACTCTAGATGAAATCTGAGAGTACATTGTGTTTGCCTTACCGTTTGTAACGCTAAGAAATAACGCTCGCACAGAGCCGCCAAGGGTACAGAAATATTTGTTGTCGCTCAAAAACCTCGATTCCGAATGATCGTCTGTCCGTCTGTCCGCCTGTCCGCCTGTCCGTCTGTGCGTCTGTCTACAGCATAACTCTCGAAAGCTTTGAGCTATAGGGCTAAAAATTTTTGTGTGTAATTTTTAGCAAAAAAGTAACTTTAAGTTCTGGATATTGATCCGATCCCCTCACTCCCTCTACCCCCTCCCATACAAATGGACAATTTTGAAAAATACATTTGTTCGATTTTCATTGAAACTAGTAAAGCTGAAAAGACGAAATTTTGCAAAAATCAATTCTACTATAATTGCAATTATTTTTAAAAAGAATTATCAACTTTACCTCACTCCTTCTACCCCCTCCCATACAAATTTCACGAAATTTTGAAATTTAAATTAAATTATTTTTCTTCGAAACTGTTAAAGCTATCAACTTGATATTTTTTTTAAAACATGAAAATAAAAATATCAATAGCGCAAAAAAAATTTGGTATGATCCATACACTCCTTCTACCCCTCCCATACAAATGCATAATTTTTGTTAAAAGCATTATATCAATTTCCATTAAAACTAGAAAAAGTACAAACTTAAAATTTTGCCACAAATTGTTTTTCAATAATTGCAATAAATGTTAGAGAAAATTATCAGCTCCGCTTCACTCCTTCGAGCCCCTCCCATATAAATTTTTGTATTATAAATTCAAGAAAAGCATTTCTCCTTCGAATATATGAGAGCTATCGGCTTTGAAATTGAATCAAAGCATGGTGATAAGAATGATGAGAAACAGTTTCAAAATCATCGTAAACGCTCCACTTCCTCTGCCACCTCTCATACAAATGCCCCAATTTCAAGAAAACTATGTCCAATTTTTTCAAAAATAATGAAAACTAAAAACTTTAAATACAGCAAAAAACATTTTGCATGACATGTTCAGTGTCATATATGAAAAATACAAAACTCCCCCTCTACTTCTACCACCTCCCATGGAAAAGTCTCTATTCACTATTCGAAAGAATTGGAGATGACATATTTTCCGGTATATTAAAGTCATTCCCATTTCATCTAGAGTATCATATTGTTATAGATCTGGCAACCACGTAATTGATCTTTCTGGAATATACAAGAACAGTATCCCCTAATATGTATAAAGCCATAATCAAAGCTCTAGAACCTTCAAGTATACACCCGACGGAACTGTATACTCCAAAATGTAGGCAATTAAAGATCTAGAATCTCCCAGTATAGTCTAGACACACACCCAACAACACCTGACGGAAGCTTCGAGAACTGGGAGATTTGGTATAAATACACGAAACTTTCAGACAGCAGTCAGTCATTCAGCGACATCTGTGGAAGAACGCGAACCGGTGTAAAAACGCGATAGAGCAAATTGGTGGTGCCGTACAGGCGAATTAAGTTAAAGTGCAAATTAAGTAAAAGTGCGAATAAATAAATTATCCTTTATTTTTAAAACGAATTGTGTTTTACTTGAAATCTCGGCGAACCCCTAGCTCGCAACAATATGATTGGGCGTTACGCCTAATCATAATTCTGTTATGTTTTTATTTCATCTTGGATTCTATTTACTCTTCATACGATTTTTATAGTACACACAACTTAGAATAAATGCCAACAAGTCGGGCAAAACTTTATTATTCTTGGGACAGGTTGCGGATGCGTGGAAAGTCAATATGCAGGTTAGAGTTGTAAGGGAAGACTATGTGAAAGGAAGTTCTTGGGCAGGGCTGTTGTCAATTTAACAATATTTCATTCGTTTATGCAAGTTTGTGTTCTTATGAGGAGAGGGAGAGGAGTGATAGTAAGGGTGGGTGGATGTTAATAGTTTTTTAATTGATTGCTTGAATCATGTCCAATATTCTCTGTATAGAATGTGTTTCATAGACGAAGTTGAATAGAATTTTCATAAAATTCGGTGTATTTTACATTCCCGAAACCGAACATTTGTATGGGAGGGGGTAGAGCGGGTAAGGGAATCGTAAAATTTGTGATGCAGTTTTATTTCATTTTTCTTATAAGGTGCTTGTACAAAATTTCAAGTTCGTAGCTTATAACTTGTTGGTTATTAGTTGATTTAATGGAATTGGTCGAAATCATACTTTTGTATGAGAGTCTCACTCTAAGCTGATTCTGGAGCTATAGTCCAAAAATATGAATTTTTCGTGATAAGTAATTTCAAAGATATGATCATTTGAAAAAAAAAATTCGGTCGACAATTTGTTTTTAGCCCCCTTTTCGGACGCCAATGGATAAAAAACTTCAATCATTTTAAAGTCTTTTCCCACAACCCTCTCTACATCTCTGCCAGTGACGTGACGTGATATTATGGCTGAGGGAAGCAATAACAACTACTATATTCAGCTAATAAATTTATTTATTTTCATATAAATTCCATTTGAAGAACTTATATTTTCACTGTGCCCACGAAATGCTTCTTCTTGGCATCTTAAATGACACACAATGTCAATTCAAATTTTAATAAATATTAATAATAATTTTGCCATTAGAAAATAATAGAAATGGCCAACAGAATAAATTTTGTATGGTTTTACAACCAGCAAGCAATTCGATATCTTCGTAAATTTTACTAGTAAAATGCTTAGTGCATTTCGTTGTAATAATAATAATAATCCTTATTTTCCGCAAAAGATCAGGATTCAAAAGATAACTCAAAAAGGTTATCGATAATGCACAAAATTTTTTTTTTTAAAAAAATTACCTGCACCAGCCAAATAAAAACCATGACACTACGCACTCCACGGCACACCACACTAAAAATTGTACCTTATTGCCCTATTTGATAGCTAAGCTAAAAGCGATTGAATAAATTTGAATAGAAATAAAACGACCTCAAATCAATAATAACAAATTAAAACGTTTGAATTCATAAATAAACTACTAGGATGAAAACTGGAAGAAATTCGATTAAATCTTATAGCGCCATCTTCCTTTTGATAAACCCTACAGCTTCGAAAATATTGTACAATTGATATAAGGACTATTTTTAACTAATTAAATAAGAAAAAAAACTAAGAACGGAAAGATGTCGCTTGACCTGCAAAAGCTTATACTGATTCGTTTCCCCTCAAAGCACGACAAATAAAAGAAATATGACCAGTCTACCTACCCGTTCACGTTTTTCTTACAGATCAATTTTCGGCTAGTACCAAAATTTTAACGCTGGCAATACTTTGATCAAGAGTTAGAGCTTGCGACTGACAGGACTGGGTGGAAGCAATTATCTTAACGCATCTCTCCTTCCTATAGAAGTCGAATTTGGGTTTGGTGGGCGCGAAAATTTTGCCATGTACTGGCCAGCAGTCTGTTCCATGTATTTTTAAAATTGCATCTCACTGATTTTTCCCTATAGAAGGGCTCTGAAGAAAAAGCGCTAGAAAAAAACTGTCCTGTGCACGTAAATATTGTTTACAGTGCTAGACGAAAATAATGCGCGTGATATTTCAGAAATTTTTGAAGAAATTTATGTACTCGTTCTGATTTCAGTTTAGTATTTCAAGACTCACCAGAAGGTAAAACGAAAGGGAAGCAATGCTTCCCTTGCATCAATGGATGCCACGCCACTGATCTCTGCTGATTTTCAGCTTCCTTACTGTATTCCTGGTGGAGATATTAGCAAGTGTAGTCTATGACTCTTTCTCTCCCTTCGCCTCCCCCTTCCACCTTCTATCTTTAACAGTCTCGGAGATGTGAGTCCATATGTACGGCGTACGGCGGATGGCAGACGCTATACGGCGGGACGGATTTTTTTTGCATTTCTAGGCTAATTTAGTCATGAAACGCTAAAAAACAAAATTTCAGGGTAGCAAATTTTTTTTTTTCTGTGTCGATCACCATTTTTTTTATTAGAATAATGAAGTTAAAGGAAAACGACCTCAGAGGCGTGAAACCTTCGATACACACTAACACTTCTGTCCTAATAGAGTTTGGATAATGCATGGACAGCGAACTTAACAAGAATATTTCTGTAGCATGTCTTCAAATGGGCTAGGGTGTAGTCTAGTGGGTAGCGTGTTTGGATTACAATGCGAAGGTCGTGAGTTCAAATCCCGGTCTACGCATAATTCCAAGCACACTACCTGCTTGAATATACCTTGGTTACCTCAATCTCCGAAAATGAAAAATTCGTAGATAGAGGGTTGTGCGAAGAGCTAACAACTCTTCCGCAATAAATAATGAAAATGTTAAGGAAACTGAAGTTCAGGAGGCCAAGGCCCGATTTGGGCTGTAGCGCCATTGAAGATGGACAGCGATTACACGGGAAATTTCGTCCGAAGATTTGAATTTTCTCAATTCTTTTTCTTTTATGACGTAAACACAATCAAAATGAATTGTTATTTATGAAAGTCATATTTATTTTCGGTTTTAATGAGAATTCTATTTAAAAACTTGTAGTTTAACGCAAGTTTGTGCTCGTGTCCGTACATTTGAAATCGGTCAAACTCAAGTTTGACTGTTTCTCACATTCTTATGTTGCCTTCTTGTGCTTCTAAACGATCACGCTGAACGGTATAGCATTGTCCAAACTCTATTAGAACAGAAGTGTTAGTGTGTATCGAGTATCTCTATACATTCGAGCATGCTACGGTTCGCAAATCGAACCAAGTGGCTAGAACAAGAGGAGTGACTTCCAGAGTATTGTGATTCTACAAAACCACCCTGCAACAACCTAAACCTATAAAAGGAAAGACTAGTCCTTGCATTGCCAAGCATATTGTTTTATCTACATGGTAAAATAAAAAACGTAAAATTTGCAGCGCCATTGAATGAAAGGACATATGCGCTATCTTAAAGCTGGTTTTTCCAAATGTCCGGTTCAAAAAATTTCTTATGTACAATATCACTATCAGGATTCCTTAATGCAAGGAAT
Organism: Chorisops tibialis; assembly: GCA_963669355.1. Classification (NCBI taxonomy): domain Eukaryota; kingdom Metazoa; phylum Arthropoda; class Insecta; order Diptera; family Stratiomyidae; genus Chorisops; species Chorisops tibialis. The sequence goes on from OY770264.1 coordinate 138,136,176, forward strand.
TGCCATAAAATCCAAGTATAAAAGATGGAAATCATTTTATCCTTTGGCTCATCATTTAGTGAAGGGACAAAACAAACATCAATCCCTACACCAACACATTAATAAACAGTAAATAAACAAAAACTAAAATAAATTGGTGTCAACTAGCGTTAAGTCTGCGTCTTAAACATACTTTATCGATAGAGAAGTCGAATATATCAATATTCTCGTTAAATTCTCTTGCAAGACGCGAAATCGGTTCACTCATACCATAGTTAGTCCGGTGAAAGCAAATCTGCAACAATCTAGGATGCCTCGGTAAAAATTGACCAACAGCAAATTGCATCAAACCCAAAAGTGTGGAGGAATCAACCACCCCAGTGAGAAGTTGATGAACAAAAACTACGTCAGCAACTTCACGTCGTCTCGAGAGTGATGACATATTTAGTAGCTGAAGCCGGTCAATATAAGGAGGAAGACGAACTCTGTCATTCCAATTAAGGTGACATAATGCTATTCTCACAGATTTGCGCTGAATAGATTCAATTCTGCCAATATGCACATCATAATAGGGAGACCAAACTTGAGAAGCATACTCAAGATGAGATCTGACGAAGGTGTTATACAGACTCAACCTTACAAAGGAATTGTTAAATTCCTTGGATAAGCAAGTGGTGAAACCAAGCATAGAATTACCCTTTTGCACAATCTTATTTATATGCAAACCAAAATCAATCTTTTGGTCAAATGTAACGCCTAAGTCAGTAACTGAATTAACACGATCTAAAATACAGTCATTGAGACTGTAAGTTACTTCAAACGGTGAGAATTTTCGAGTAAATGACATTACACGACATTTATCCAAATTCAATCGAAGGCGACACCAGTTACTAAAATTTAACAAATCCTCCTGAAGAAGATTATCTGAGTTAGAACTAATAGACCTAAAGATTTTAATGTCATCAGCATAGATGAGTACTTCCGAATATTTAAAAGCAGAGGCTACATTGTTAATGGCCAGGATAAATAGAAGTGGTCCCAAATGACTTCCTTGAGGGACCCCAGAAAGCGCATTAAATGGCTTAGACGTACAATCACGAAAGATAACCTGGTAGGTTCTATTAAATAGATAAGACTTAATCCAATTTATAAACCATTTCGGAAAACCCAACAATCTTAGTTTTAACAAAATTATTGAATGGGGCAATTTATCAAAGGCCTTAATAAAATCAGTGTATACACAATACACCTGCTTACCATCCTCAATAGCCAAAATGGATTTATTCGTAAACTCCATCAGATTGTAACAGTGGATCTATTCCTAACAAAACCATGTTGCTTACTCGAAATTATTGATTTACAGTGAAACGACATGCATTCATACACTATAGACTCAAAAAGTTTAGTAGGAATAGCCGACAGTTTAGCTATTGGCCGATAATTTTCAACAGCAGATTTTGCACCGCTCTTGTGAGTAGGTATGATGAAGGACGACTTCCACACATTTGAAAAATCCCCGATATTAGGGATCTTCGAAAGAGGTGAGAGAGTGGTTCAGCAAGAGAGAGACAACAACGCTTAAGGACAACAGCAGGACCACCATCTGGGCCAGGAGAAAACACATCTTTAAGGCGGGAGATATGATTGACTATATCATATCATTATAGAAAATTGGTAAATCAGACAAAGAAGTCGAAGTAGTATCTCTAAAGTCATCAAAATACGCCATAACAGGAAAAAAGCTACTACTAGTAAAAGATCCACTGAAGAATGTGGCGAAAAAATTACAAATAGTAACTTGATCATTACTATCGTTGCCCAGGAATTGAAAAGAAGCTGGATAATCATCTGATTTACGCTTACAATTAACAAATTTCCAAAACTTCAGGGGATCTCTAATAATATCCGACTGCATTTTAATTAAATATTCAGAATATAAGCGAGTAGATAAATCCATAAAAAGGTCATAATATTCCTCATACAGACAAAAATCAGTATCATTCTTCGTCCTAGTAAACCTATTCCAGGCAGCATTACGAGCATTGCGAATTACGCGCAACTCGCTAGTATACCAAGGGTACGACGATGAGATGTTCCTGCGATAGGTAAAAGGAACTGTAGCAACAAAAAATTGATACAATATATAATAAAACTCTACTACAGCACCTTCAAAATCAGGATTGTCAGGAATTTCATTAAGGTTGAAATTAGATATAAGGTAGAGAAAAATCTGCTTTATTAAAATCAAAAGAAAGCTGCTTCTCACTAGGGCTAACAATATGCTCTTCGTCAACCATAACAAAAATATTAATAGGAGGGTGCAAGACATCAATGGTAGTAATTGAAGTTAAGCTCTCATCCACGGAACATGCAAAAAATTAGGTCAAGGAAGAATCAGAAACTAAGAGAGTAGAATGATCGTCAAAGAGAGACCAAGAAAGAATTGGAATATTAAAATCTATATAAATATAATTGTAGTGTCTGTCTGTTATTTGTTTATAAATGGCTATAAATAAGTTTTTTGCTTCGTTTTAGCAATAACTAAGCAAAATCAAACGTTTTTAAAAAATTTCTCTGTCTGTCTGAATGTCTGTCTGTCTTTCCGGCTTTCACGCAAAAACGGCTGCACCGGTTGCAATTAAACTTTCACAGATTATTAGGTCTGCCTCTGGGAGTAATCTGCTTTAGGTGTTATTTTTCTCCCCTCACGCCTTCTACCCCATACAAAGTGACTCATTTTCAAAAATTTATAATAATCAAATTTTCATGGAAACTATGAAAGCTATTAATTTGAAATTTAAAATATATTATTTCTATTATAAATGCAATCTTCAAGTATATAAATAGTTTGAATCCCTCAACTCCTTCCACCACCTCCCATACAAACTTAACTTTTTCATGAAATACTATACTCCAATTTTCTCAGTACGTATAACTTTCATCGAGCTAAGATTTTGTATCAAATCCTTTGTTATTAATGTCAGGAAAAAACTAATCAATTAGCTTTACTCCTTCTACCCCCTCCCATACAATCTGACACAAATTCACGACTTTGCAAAAATTCGATTTTTTTGAAAAGTGTGAATGTTACTGTTCTGAAATATAAAATATATCAATTGAATGATAATTGTAGTTGCTTCTCAAAAAATAATTAAAAACCCTCCACTCCTTGCACCACCTCCTATACAAACTGCACTTTTTCATGAAATATTCTAAACCAATTTTCTCAGTACGTATAGCTTTGATCGAGCTAAAATTTTGTACTAAATCTTTAATTAGTATAATTATTATTATCGGGAAAAATTAACCGATTAGCTTTACTCCTTCTATCCCCTCCCATACAATGTGGCAAAATTCCACGACTTTGCAATAACTCGATTTTCTTGAAAAGTGTGAACCTAACTTATCTAAAATTTGAAACACATCAATTGCATGGTGATTATAGTTGTTTCTAGAAAAATTAGCAAAAACTCCTTCTACCACCTCCCATACAAACTGCACTTTTTCATGAAATACTCTAAACCAATTTTCTCAGTACGTATAACTTTGATCGATCTAAAATTTTCTGATGAATCCCTAATTAGTATTATGTATTATTATTATCGGGAAAAAATTAACCGATTAGCTCCACTCCTTCTACCCCTCCCTTACAATATGACACAATTTCACGACTTCGCAAAAACTCGATTTTCTTGAAAAGTGTGAATCTAACTGATCTGAAATTTAAAAGATATCAATTGCATGGTGATGATAGTTGTATCTAGAAAAATTACCAAAAACCCCCCACTCCTTCTACCACCTCCCATACAAATTGCACAATTTCACTAAATCCAATGCACTAAGTTTCTCAAGTAACCTATTCAGTTTTTCAAGCTTAAATTTGGTGCAAAATATTTTTATAGCTATTCTAGCATGGTGTGAAAAAAATTAATTTAGTACTGTCATCCCTTCTATCACTCCCCACGCAAAAATTCTTAAGATTACAAAAATTTCGATTTCATCGGTAGTATCATATAATGGGGTTTTACGCACAATCGAAGTCCTATTATGTTTTTAAGCTTAATGTACCTACTTTTACTTAGGCTTTATTTAGGCTTTTTTCAATTAACACAAGCTACAACTATTCACATGTCCTGTATACATATGATCTCGAATCACGGGTTTGATTTGATCACGAGCCTCTCCCATTCAAATGCAAGTATCATTCTTAATAATTTCTGGTTCTGATTCCAACAAAATACACAACATTGTGTTCAAAGAGCCATTAAAGTAAGCGGATTATATATCCCATATAATGTATTACTAACTACATTCTCAAAAATTGCTTATTATTGCTATTTGTACGCGGACGAAGTCGCGGGCGTTTGCTAGTCACCCAATAAAATGAGTTCGTCAGAGATATTCATACTATTATGCACAAAAGTTATACAGTCAACTGTTCTTTCATATAAAATACAAGGACTCGACGGAGGAATATATGTCAAAAAGACATAAATATCCTTATTATTAAACACGAGTTTAACACACAAGATCTTCAGACCGTGAAGGTTCGGGACAGGAACAACTACACAATTAATGCAGCTTCGGACTGCTAACAACACTTCACCACCCTTCAAACTCAGATCGGAAACATATTGATCCCTACGAAGGACTTGGAAGTCTGAACTAAAAAGTTCACAGTCAGAGTGTTTGAGAACTATTCGAGAAATCTTGGGTAGATTTCAAGTGTGCAAAATTTTTATAAACGGATGCCTTCGAAGAGGGTTGGCCAATATTAGAAGATGTAGACTTCGAGGGCGCAGAATTGTTATAAGCGGATGCATATACTAACGTTACGATTTGTAATCTAAAACCAGGGTTATGATACATATTTCTGGGTTTTTAAAGTACGAGTATAGCCACAGTTTAATTTAGTAAATTAGTCCAAGCATATAGGGTGTGATTCTAGAGGCGGAGAACTTTAAATTGAAATAAAATACAGACAAATGTTTTTAATATTCATGGAATTGGCTTTTTTTGAAAGATAATTTTATGGGATTAATATTTGAATATGATTTCGGGCATGTGGCCGTACATGGCGCAATCGGATTTCGTGAAATTAATCGATCATCAAATTTTTTTTCAGTAAATTAATTGTATCGCGCGCTGTATGGCATATGGCGCCGTTCTGTTGAAACTACATGTCTGCGACATTAATACCTTCCAATTGATGTATGAAAAAGTTAGTAATCATGTTTTTGTACCGCTCACCGTTGACTGCAACGTTCTGACCATCATCATTTTTGAAGACATATGGACCAATGATTCCACCGGCTCATAAAGCGCACAAAACAGTGACTTTTTCTAGATGTAATGGTGTTTCGATAAAGGCTTGTGGATTATCATCGCTCCAAATGCGGCAATTCTGCTTATTGACATAGCCATTTAGCCAAAAGAGTGCTTTATCACTAAACAAAATGTGTGTGTGAAAATTGGACTTCCAGATTACGCCATGTTTTCGCCAGCCGCGGCGACCACATGCCCGAAATCATATTCAAACATTAATGCTATAAAATTTGCTTTCAAATAAATCCGATTTTATGGATATTAAAAACATTTTCCTGTATTTTATTTCAATTTAAAGTTCTCCGCCTTTCAAAAAACACTCGTACATGGATTGAATCAATCATTTTCAACATTTTCTTTCCTCTTTAAATTTCAGAGCACAACCTGCAAAACTACTTTTAATATTTTTCACAAAGCCACAGAAGGGCAGGACGACATTATTTAAAGCTGAAGGAAGTGAACCTGAAGCCGCGCAGGAACGAAAATGTGTCCAACAGTCACAGGGTCAACGAGCAGAACAAGAAACACAAACAAACTTCGAGTATGTCCGCTGACTTCATGATTTCCACTTCCAAAATAAAAAACTAATTCTGGGTGAGTTTGCATATTTTTCAATACGTTTAAATTCTGAAACCGAGACAAACATTCTTCGTATCACATCCCAAAAAGATAACCGACCACAAAAAGAGTATTGCCGTCGCTGTCATCGCTATTAACTCTAAACCCAGCCCACTTTTCTTCGACTTTGTTGAGCGCCATTTTTTCGGCATTTAATTGCCCACGTTGTGGGGCGTTCTCTCGAGTGTGCGCGCGGTCCGTTGATTCGTTGCTATGGTCGACCATTCCTGCGTTGATAATGGCGGCCTCCTTAGAGTTGGCATTCTTATGGATGAAATCATAAATCAAAGAATGGGATAAAACGGTTGCTAAGCAGATTGTCTTTTTGAAAATAGTTTAAATTTTTTTTTATCTATGGCCGTCACGGTTCCATAAGCTTTGACAAGTTAAAAATTGTAATATTATAATAGTATGTATAATAATAATTGGTGCAGGCACCAGGGCGACCGCTTTAAGAAAAGATCGATTTTTTACAATAAGGAGTTATACAATAAGGAGCTTACAACAAATAAAACTTAGTTCCGGCAACTTGAAATGAATCTTTGAAACAATCTATACCTATAAATATAATAGCAGTGTCCGCCTGTTATTTATTTATAAATGACTATAAGTTAGTGTTTCGCTTTATTTGGACAATTCTTCTGTATCTGTCTGTCCTGCTTTCACGCTGAACCGATTATAGTGAAACTTTCATAGTTTATTAGGTTTACTTCGAGATGTTATCTGTGTTTGGTCTTATTTCAATAACCTTCAATAACCACAGGCCTTCTTCCGCTCCCATACAAAATGACTCATTTTTAAAAATATATAATAATTAAATTTTCTTGGAAACCATAGTAGCGAATAATTTGAAATTTAGAATATTGTTGCGAGCTAGGGGTTCGCCCGGATTTCAAGTAAAACACAATTCGTTTTTAAAAATAAGTGATAATTTATTTATTCGCACTTTCACTTAGTTCGCACTTTAACTTAATTCGCACTATATGGCACCACCGATATTGTTCTATCGCGTTATTACACCGGTTCGCGTTCTTCCACAGATGTCGCTGAATGACTGCCTGCTCGCTGAGAGCTACCGTGTTTTTATACCAATTTCCCTAATTCTCGAAGCTTCCGTCGGGTGTCGTTGGGTGTATGTCCAGACTATACTGGAAGGTTCTAGATCTTTGATTATGGGTTTTTGCATATTGGGGGACTGTTCTATAAAATTCTGGCATATTCATAAAGATCATTGCCAGATCTATAACATTACCCTCTCCTTAGTCCCTGTTCGTCCCGAACAGAGTCGTTCACTTCATCAATGGCACCATGGTACTTTGTTAGTGGTCGAGATGTACCACTTTCATTTAAGTACGAGGTTTTTGATGTAGTTGAATCCGATAGACGACATCATTTAACCGGTTGATAAGGTTGGTAAGGTTGGTAAGGGCCTTCCCAGTTTCGCTGTAGTTTCGACGATCTGCCCTTCTGTCGTTTGGGATTGTATAACCAAACCAACTCGCCCTCTTGGAATCCTGATGAATTCGCCCGTTGATAATACCTCGTCTTCATGCGGTCGGTCGCCAAATCAATTTTATCTCTGACCAGGTTATAAATTGCCTTTAGTCGACATCGAAGATCCGAGACGTAATCTTTGGCATTGGTTGGTTGGTCTGGTGGCACTCCAAACATTAGTTTCGCAGGGACTCGAATATTTCTTCCGAAAATGACTCGGGAGGGAGTTTCTCCTGTTGTTGAATGTACCGATGTTCTGTAGGCCATTAAAAATAGAGGGATGTGCTGATCCCAGTCCTGTTGCCTCTCGCCGACGAGTTTGGATAGGTTTGAGTTCAATGTCCTATTGAAACGTTCCACCATTCCATCGGACTGTGGATGTAATGAAGTTGTCCTGGTTTTGTTTATTCCCAGCATTTGGCAAACGTGTTTGAATATTTAAGATTCAAAATTGCGTCCTTGATCGGAGTGTAGTTCACGTGGAGCTCCAAATCTGCTCACCCAGTTGGTAACAATTTGTTCTGCGACGGTTACTGCTTCTTGGTTTGGGATTGCGATTACCATTTTCTGATTCCGGAAATGGTCCAGCAATATCCACAGCAATTCTCTCGAATGGAGCTCCCACATTGTATTGTTGCATTTCTCCCTTTGATCTGCGTTGTGGGCCCTGACTCAATGCACACGTAGTACATTTACGGCACCAATTTTCGACATCATCTCGGAGATGGATCCAATAGAACCTCTCTCGTATCTTGGCCAAGGTTCTATTTACACCCAAATGCCCACCGGAAGTACCTCCATGACATTCCTTCAAAACCTCCTCAACTTTAGAATGCGGAACGATGGTTTGCATGTGATACGATGTTCCGTCAGCGTTTTCCCATTTCCGTTTTAATAATCCGCCGTCTAGGTGAAGGGAGTTCCATTGTGCCCAATAACACTTTAAGGTTTCGCTGAATTGTGAGATGTCTTTCCACTCAGGCCGTTCCATTCCGTCCTTCCATGCCATGATCGGTGAAATATCTGGATTACGTTGGGCATCTTCCAGTTCTTGCTGATTCCAACCATCCTTTGGTTCGGTCGCTATCCTCTGAATGGTTTCTCCGGCTTCTTTTCCTTCTACGCGGTGACAATGCTTGCAGTTCGGTGAAGAAGGACGACGTGAAAGCGCATCGGCATTACCGTGGATTCTTCCTCTTCGGTGAACAATTTCAAAATCGTAGGATTCGAGCCTTTCTATCCACCTGGCTACTTGGCCTTCGGGGTTCTTAAACTGAAGTAGCCATTTAAGCGATGCGTGATCCGTTCGAAGAAGGAACTTTTGACCATAGAGATATTGTGAAAATGTTTTGTTGCTTCTACAATGGCTAATAGCTAGTTCCTTTCTGATTTTGATAGTACTCGGCTGTAGTATGATAGCACTCTCTCCTGTCCGTCGATCTCTTGTGATAGTACTGCTCCGATACCGACATTGCTGGCGTCAGTGTCTACATATGATGAAACCATCAGCGCCATCATTTCACAACGATGTATTCGAGAAACTGCGATGATGGTTCCGGTGGCGTCGATTCTACCAGCCAACTTCTGCCCCATGAAGTTGGCCTTTACTCGTTTCCCGGACTGTCATTAGGCGAAGCGTGCTCTCGTGACGGTTCGCCCCTTCCTCCCCTTTGTTTAGCAGCGCAGCCGGAACAATAGTTGGTCGCTTTTCTGGGTTTACGGCAGTCGCGTCTTAAGTGTCCTGCCTGTGCACAATTCCAGCATCGGCGGGCACCAGATCCTTCGCTCCGCTTGGTGTACTCTGCTTTCTGACACACACACTCTTCTGCTATTTACCGGACTCGATAGTTACGCCGTGAGCTTTGCTTGGCAACTTCGAACGTCAGCCCATATACTAAGGCTTCGCCAATCGTTTTCTTACCTGCCAATTTTAACGCCTGTTGCAGCTCTCTGTCCTGTACAGCATTGTTAAATGCGAAAACAGCTGTATCGTTGCGTTGCTCTGTTTGCGCATTGGGAAGCGATAATAGTGTGAGTCGCTCAATATCGCGTGCCAGCTCTTGAAGTGTTTCACCATTCTTTTGGGTTCGGTTGTACAGTTGTGTTTTGTAGATCTCTCGCATGTGGTCACTGCCGTAATGAAGATCCAATGTCTGGACTAACGTTGAAAAATCTTGTTGTTGCTCCTGCGGAATCGTTTGCAGCACCTCTGCTGGTGGACCTCTTAGCGCCTATATAAGAGCGGTTCCACGTTCCAGATCATTCCAATGATTGTTTCTTGCGGCAGCCTAAAATTGGGTCATATAAATGGCCCACGGTGTTTTTCCATCGAAGATTGGAGCTTTGAAACCCTTGTGCGATACGTGTTCTGTCTTGATGACTGCAGTCACTTTCACGTTATCGAAGTCCCTTTTTAGGCGTTCAACTTCTTCTACAATCCCAGGTGTCTTTTCCGTAATTTGTTCTTCGAAGATTGGAAGTTCTTCTCTATGTTTTCTTCTATTGCCATAGTCATGGTGTCTATTTTATTATTTTGCAGCTCCAATTTTTGGTGGAGGTCCTTTGAGGTCTGATCTAATTTTTCATTAAAATCCGCTGACAGCTGACTTTGTTGGTCTAATTTCTGATTAATGTCCGCAGATTGTTGATCTAATTTCTGATTCATGTCCGCAGATTGTTGATCTATTTTCTGATTCATGTCCGTTGTCGCAGCTGATTGTTGATCTAATTTGTTCATCATTTGTTGCATTAACTGTGTCAGAGCACCTCTTCACGAGCTTCTTCGACTTGGAACTCAAAACTATCTGCATCCTTACCCTCAGCCTCAAGTATCTCGATCATACGGCTGACAAGCTCAGACTTGTTTCCTGTCGTAGATAACTTGCGTCTACCGAACTCTTCCTTCGGCTCCGTTAGTTTTAAATCCTTCAGATAACGCGGCACTTTCACTACCGATTATTTAAAGTTTTTCCGCGATTTGAATTCACTTAACATTACTTCACTAATTAAAGTCACTGCTCACTAAAGCACTCGAGAATATTCGATTTCACAAAAATTCTCACTATCCGTTCGAGAATTTTAATTTCACTTTTTGACTCGCGATTTTTAACCCGAATTTATCCTTGAAATCCCACTTCTAACACCAATTGTTGCGAGCTAGGGGTTCGCCGGTATTTCAAGTAAAAACACAATTCGTTTAAAAATAAGTGATAGATAATTTATTTATTCGTACTTAATTCGATTTTCAACTTAATTCGCACTATATGGCACCACCGCCGCGTTCTGTTCTATCGATTTCCTGGTTCGCGTCTTCCATAAACGTCGCTGAATAACTGACTGCTCGCTGAAAGCTTTGGCGTTTTTATACATTTTAGAACAGTTTCTCGAAGATTCCTTCGATACACACCGAACTATGTGTGAGCAGTTCTCGAAGCTTCCTTCGGTGTGTATTTGTTATACTGGAAAGCTCTAGATCTTTAACTTTCTACATAATGAAGTATACTGTTCTACATAGTTCTTATCTATTCGAGAGAGATCGAGTTGCGGAGTTGCCAGATCTGCATGTAACAATATTGTTAAAAAGTCTTGTTTAATTTGCTTTATTGCCTTTTTAAGGTCTGACCTGGCTTCTTTGTATACATATATCGTTTAGTGTACTACTATTTACGGTTGTTCTTTTCCGTTGCAGCTGTCGTCTAGCTTTATGACATCTAGTGCGTAGCCGAGCAATGTTATCGTTCCACCAGTAGTTTGGTTTCCGTACTTTGTGAGCTTTTCTTCTCACCATTGCCGCGTCACAGGCTTTGCTCAGTTCGTTTACTACACTTTGAGCATGATTTTCTATACTTTCTTGCGAGTCATGTTCGGCATTCAATACCATCTTGAAGATTTCTTCATCTAGTGTATTATCTTTCCATCCTTTGTCTGCGCTTTCGCATGCTGGCGCTTTTGGCGATTTCTTCTACCAGAATCAATTGTTACTATTATTGCCTGATGGTCGCTATGCGTGTATGCATCACTTAACCGCCATTCTGTGTGCTGGATTAATAGCCTCTTCCGTTTTTTCGAATGTGTTTTTGCGCCCACTATTTAAAACGATGACCACCAATCTTTGGTCTTACGTAGTACTGATTATCAGTGTGTATCTTGGAAAGTCTTGTCTCCACAGGCCCAGATTGCTGCCTTTTGTGTTCTGTCTGAGATCCATCCTAAATCTTCTAAGTTTCGATATTGTTCACTAATGATCGCTACGTCAAATTTCTCTTCGTATATTCTCTGCTTTAATAAATCCTGAGCCGCTTCACAGTAATTAAGGTTAATCTGAACTATTTTCATGTTTTTTTTTTTAATTTTGCGTGTTTCTAGATATGCGGGACATGTTCGACTGCTTGTAGGATGGTTAGAGTCGGCACTTCCGTTGCTCTTGTAAAGCATGCAGCATGGTAGGCTATTGCAGTCTCTCGCAAAGTGACCTGCTTCACCGCATTTCATACATCTTGTACTGCGATCTTCGATGCTTTTGCGTGCTTTTGCTAAATGGCCGAAGGAAAGGCACCTGTAGCACCTCGTTCCATTCACCGTTTCTCTAAGTTGGCAGACAACCCATCCTGCTTTAATTTTACCCTTATCGATAAGTTTATTCGCAGTTTCTGTCGTCGCCCTAATCACAGTTGTCTGTGTTCCAGCATAAGCCTTCCTAACTGACTTAATCCAAGAAGGACTGAAGGAACTTACCCCCTCCATCTGCATGCGTATAGCATCTACGATATCTTCCTTTGTCGTAATTTCATCTAAATCATTCAGTTCTAGTTGAGTTTCTTGTGTAAGAACTTTAATTTCAGCTTTAGCCGCCAGAACCTTTTCTACTATATTTCCTTCTTGAACTCTTCTGAGTCTTCCCGTCGTTGCTTATTAAGTTCAAATGTCAAATCCATTGTCATGGAGTTTTTTCGAGAAGTTCAAACAATCAAAGGTTTAAGGATACGTTCGTGCATTGGCATTTTTCCTGATACACATGAGAGACATTGAGATATATGTCCGGCAAATGGCGCAGATGACTTTTTCACCGCTACATTTTCGTGTACTTCTCGGATTCAGTGTTCTTCCAAAATCTTAATGTGCACAACTCCGCTGGCATAACATAACATTCAACTCCTTCTTTTACAATGGCGCTACAGCCCAAATCGGGCCTTGACCTCCTGACCTTCAGGTTCCTTAACATTTTTCATTATTTATTGTGGAAGGGTTGTTAGACCTTCGCACAACCCTCTATCTACGAATTTTTCATTTTCGTAGATTGAGGTAACCAAGGTATACCCAAGCAGGCAGTATGCTGGAATTATGCGTCGACCGGGATTTGAACTCACGGACCTTCGCATTGTAGACCAACAAGCTACCCGCAAGGCTACACCCTAGCTTCTCCTTCTGCACCTCCCATACAAATTTCACGAAAATTTGAAATTCCAATTAAACTAATTTTCTTCGAAACTGCCAAAACTATTGACTTGATGTTTTGTGGAAAGTCTAATATTGGAAATATCAATGACGACGAAAAATTTTGATTTGATCCGTATGCTCCTTCTACCCCTTCCCATACAAAACCACAATTTTGATAAATGCATTTTATCGATTTCCATTAAAACTTAAAAAAGCGTAATCTTAAAATTTTGACAGATAATAATTGTAATAAATGCATTTTTATCAGCTTATCGCTTCACTCCTTCTACCCCCTCCCATATAAATATCTGTATTAAAAATTCAAGAAAAGCATTTCTAATTCGATCATACGAGAGCTATCGACTTTGAAATCATAGTAAGGATGTTGATAGGCAGTTTCAAAATCATTTCAAACCCTCCACCACCTCCCATACAAATGCCCCAATTTCAGAAAAACTATGTCCAATTTATTTGAAAATAAAGGAAACTACAAACTTTAAGTTCTGCACAAAACATTTTGCATGCCACGTTTGGTTTTACATACAAAAATTACAAAGCTCCCCTCTCTGCTTCTACCATCTCCCATACAAAAGCCACTATTCACTATTCGAAAGAATTTGAGAGAACATTCCTATTTCCCGGTACATTAAACTCTTTCCCATTTCATCTAGAGTATCATATGATTGGGCTTTACGCCTGTTATGTTTTTTATACTTTTTATAATACTCATGGCACTCACTAGGTAAAAGTTGCAAGAGATCCGCTAGATCCTTCTACTTTTTTCTCCCCGATGGGTTGCTGTTTAGTAGGAACAACTCCTAATCTTCTTTTTAGATTAACTTCTTTGAAATCATAATCAGTTACGGATTCTTTGTAGTACAAAGTACCAATGCTTCCCTGGCGAACTTGAAACTGTACGCGTTGCGAAATTAAAAATGATACTTTCCCGTTGTCCAATTTTCTGCAGATGTATGGGGACCTAGAAGTTCTAAGTAGTGACTTCAGGGCTTTAAAATTATTCAGCTTCATGTTATGTACCACGTATTTCTTTTAGGATTGTCATACCAATTGTTGCCATTGGGTTGGCATTAAAATAGTAAGAGAGTTTTGAACCAACATGGTTTAGTTTACCTCTAAGGTCATGTGTTGTTGTTACATGGTTATTGTTACCTCTCAAATGTTTCCTACAAGGTGTTATATCTTTTCATGCAACTTTGATTATGATGTCATTAATACCAAGTTCAATATATCTTGACAAAGCTCTTGAAGGGCAGAGTACATTATGGTAACTTTTCGGAAATAGCACCAAGTCGATATGGCGCAGTTTACCTCCAAGGTCCATATACATACATATGGGTCATTCTTTTACAAACCGTACGGATTTGCCGAAAAAATTTACGTCTTTTTCTAGAATCGCTTTAATTTTTTTTATGCGTTAGATATATGAAATAAGCCGACACGTCTGCGGGGATTTTTTTAATTGTTTATTTTAAAAATATGGATGTTTAAACATTTTGAGAATCGTTGGTTTTGCTCTTCTTAAAAGGCTATTATCTTCGGTTCTATTTGTCCCACAGATTTCGTTCTTATCTCATTTTAAAGGCAATTTTGTAACCATTTTACTACATTGTTCCAAAAAAAATTGTATTGTTAAATAGTTGTAGTTATTAGCAATTAAAGCGCTTAAAGTCGATTTTCATACTTGCGCCCAGTCGATAAAAAATCGAAAAAAATACCATCGTATTCTTTGATTGATTCTCTAAAAAATTCATTTAAAAAAAAAAGGAGAAATAACGGGATCAATAGAAAAAAATAATTTGCACCACCGGGTGCGCAGCACGACGAAACGATTCAGTGTGTTAGTGACGCGTCGACTTTATTATTCCTCTGCGTTGGCCAAAATCCTGATTTTATTTATTTTAAGTATAAATAATTGAACGGAATATGAATTTAATCATCAAAAAATAGGCTGTAATGTATTAGAAATGCATTTAACTGTTTGTTGTGAAAGTATAAGATCGCTGTAAGAAGAAAAAATTGCAAAAGGATATAATTATCATTTATTATTTTAGTAATTACAAACAAGACAAAGACAAAGATTCAGATGAATTGAGGTTTGTGCAAAGCCATTACTTCATGATTCTTACTTCTGTTGAATATTCGTACATAGAAAATAGTCTAGCTTGCAATTTATTAATTGTTTGTGGGATCATACTATGGTACTTTAAAGTTCCTTTAATTGTTATCGCTCCTTGAAAACGGGATGCTACTATCTTCGCCCCCTCTTTATACTCTTTGTTGTCTACAAAGTGACAATTAATATAAGGCAGAGATGAATTTGCCCATTCGAACAATTCTTTCCGTGTTTAGATCGTATTGTTGATTCGTTGAAGGCTCGCTCTAGCGGCTGACCTTTTTAACGTTCCACCCAAACCGTCGCACGCACCTTTACCATGTAAAGTGGGGAAAAAATGCCACTCTGCGTCTATTCTGAAATCTTTGCGATGATGCATGAGACTTATAAAATTCTTTTTATTTTATTGATATTATGTAAGTTAGTTTTGATAAAATTGGGCAAATGCCATTGGAATACGTGAACGGCTACGGTGTCATGATGCAAACATTCGGAAATCATTCTAAGCTTTTCATTTGTAGTACGTGTTTATCGCTTTTGTTGTAAATCGCAAACGGATGCACTCTGTTGCCTGATCATTATTCCAATGTACGCCTTGAATAACATTTTGGATCACAAAAGCGTAGTTCTAAGAAAAATCACAAATAACAATGCATTCATTTTGCCCTAAATTTTTTTTTTATTATTCATGAATTCGGTTTGTTTTGTCGCAAGGTACGAATGCAATAGTAATTTATTTAAACCAGCTGCTAGTTTTAGCAAGTACTCATCTACTGGTGGTGCAAATTATTTTTTTTCTGTTGATCCCGTTATCTCTCCATTTTTTTTTAAATGGATTTTTTAGAGGATCAATCAAGGAATACGATGGTATTTTTTTCAATTTTTTATCGATGGCGCAAGTATGAAGCGCTTTAACTGCTAATAACTACAATTATTTAACAATACAATTTTTTGAAATAATGTAGTAAAAAGGTTACAAAATTACCTTTAAAATGAGATAAGAACGAAATCTGTGGGACAAATAGAACCGAAGATAATAGCTTTTTAAGAAGAGCAAAACCAACGATTCTCAAAATGTTTAAACATCCATATTTTTTAAAATAAACAATTTAAAAAAAAATCCCCGCATACGTGTCGGCTTATTCGATGTATACTACCTATAGAAAAATTTTGGAAGCAATAAAAAATATGTCGTCCAATTAGGTGTACAGTTTGTAAAAGAATGACCCATATGAAAGGTTTAACGAATTCGTACGTCATATATAATAGGATCCGACAAGCTTTTCCGTAATACTCCTCGCTAATGTTACAGTTTTTCTAATCGATCACAAACAAGCTCCTGGCTCCATTGCCAACTGTCTAAAAACAATTTAGCAACATGTGTTAAGAATTTTAAGCACAAAAAAGCCAGAAATTTAAGTCTACGAATCGAAATAATACCTTGGGATAAATCACGAAGCAATTCTATTTCTTCGCCTTTATAATACTGCGATAATCAAATCAAATTTACGAGTAGTTACAACGCAAAAAGAACCTCAATCGAATAATTTAATCAACCCTCGCAAGGACAAAAACGGGATTTCGCTACTCCCCAGTTCCATAGGCTTCCGAATGCACGCTATACGAAACCCCACAAACGACTCTAATCCCATAGCAATATATTTTCCATGGTAACGCATGCCATCGAGCTTCGCATCATCATCCTTTGAATCCTATACAACACTTCCACTTCCCTTCCATTTTTGCAAATATCCGCACCCTCAACACAGCAAATAGCGAAGCGCATGCACACACCTTAAAAAAAAGGTGAAATTCATCCCCCAGGTACTAAATTAGCGATTCATCTCATCTTTACAGATTCACTAGAAAACCAAGAGGGTGGAGCCATGTATATTTCGTGCGAGGTGCCAAATGGGGAGTCCGTGGAGCCCGAGACCGGATACGTCCCCAACAACCCGTTATTCGGGCTACCGCTCGACAGTCCGCAGGTAAATTCCATTCAATGCACATTTCGAATCAAAGTTGCATAAAAAAAATGAAAATAATTAAAAAAAAAATTAATCCGTGTTTTTGAAAAGTGTTTTGTAACGTCTTTTTTTTCAAAAAAAAAAAAAAAATCGTTCGCGTTATTACCATCAAGTGATCGCGTCATCTTTTCTAGGACTGTCCGGCATCCTGTGGTGGCTGTGTTACGTGCCAAGGAACCTCATCGCTGCCGATTTCTTCTCTTAACGGGTCGGATTTCGACTGCGGAAACTGCCTCGACCACAACGGAGTTCTCAGGTAACATACGTCTTATAAAATTCAATTTTGTGTTTTTCCTTTTTGTTATTATGTTGCAAGTCTATTCATTCCGCTCTTTAAGTGTATCGAAATTGTTGTAAATAGAGAAAAAAAAATATATATAAATTACAAGTATGGTAACACGCTAATTAAACTCAGTAACTAATCTGACCCATTGTTACTTAATGTTACCAAGGGCTTACTTCTGTTATCAGATTTCAATGCGATGCCTTCAACGAGAAACAGTGCTCTGCATCTTATAAATTTTATTCATTCTGGATATTACATCAAATGGTTATTAAGCAGAAAAAAATCCTTTAGGAATAATTAACCATTTCTTTTTTCTTTTGTACTACATTTAACCAAACTTTATTGTGCCTTCTAATTTTGGCTAAGTTCAAATCAAGTTGCTCTATGTATCACTTACAACTTTCGGCAGATTTGTGGTTGAAATAAAGATCTTTTACTTACAAGTATACGTAGAATGCAGGTAGATGAATCTTAATCTGGCAGCCAGTTTGCTCTATTACACACAGTTTTCTATAAATTTGAGTTTAAAATTAAAATTAAATTTTGCAAGAAAAATAGATACAAATATTTGTACGACGTATCAAATATATTCGTTAAAGATTTTTATGGGTTTGAAGTGGTAAATTTGAGATGGAACTGAATTTAAAAATAAACCCTTTCTTATTCTTATTCAGAAGAAACGAATATAATTTGAAAAATTAAGTATTATGTTCTTTGTTCCTAACAGACAAATGATATTTGTGACCTATAATAATGTTGACATAAATACATCGACATTAACCGAAAGTTTTCAATAAAAAAACATCATTTTCAATTATGTAAGAGAAAAAAAAATGATTATGATAAATTTTTTTTTTATGGCACCGATTATAACTTAGGGGGTCACCCTTTAATGCATTACACAGTTATGTCGGTATAGGTAGATGATGAAATTTGGTAGTGTTATGGGAATTTTGGGGGAGACACACGGAAATGGCGATGGACATTATTTTTGAAGCGCTGAAGGTTATACTTGCTTGGAAATATGCTAGAAGGCAACGCGTTCCAAAGTCTGGACGTTCGAGAGATGAATGACTGTCTATATTTTACTGTACGAGTAGTACGAGTTTACGAATAGGGTAGACGGTAAACTCGTGTGCGCGTTTAGCTTGACGAGTATTTCGGGGAAAAATGAAAAGTGAAGGAATGAGTGATTTAAGTTCGGCACTACATTTACCATGAAAGTAGCGATAGTAGATGCTGAGTGCTCCAACGTTCCTCCGATGTTCGAGGGAGTCAATAGAAACCGTAATGGTATCGCCTCCAATTAGTCGGAACGCATGTTTTTGGATTCGATCGAGCAGCGCAAGGTGTGTTTTGGGTGCCCCAGCCCATAAATGCGAATTGTACTCTAAACGAGGTCGAATGTAAGCCTTATAGATGGTAGCTAAGTCGTGAGGTGTGAAATATTTTTTACATTTGCGAAGGATACGTAGGCGTTTGGAGGTATCAAGGGCAACATCAAAAATATGTTTGCTCCAATCAAGATGGTTATTTAATTTACGCCTATTATGATAAACTCATCTACAGAGCAAATTGGTACGCCATCAAAGGCTAAATTAGACGACGACGCTGGAACATCACGTTTAAGGGAAAGATGACAGGCCTGTGTTTTAGCAGCGTTGAACTCTACTCTATTTTTCCTGCCCCATTCCAGGATTAAGCCGAGGTTGGAGTTCAACGAACCGAATAACTCCCTGCGTTTGGAAGCAACAGAATGCTTGTGAGAATCCACAGCAGAGTTAAATTCAAAGGTGTTATCTAAAGTACTGTCATCTGCAAAACTATAGATCGGATTGATAGTAGAAGACAAAAGGTCGTTGATAAATACTAAGAACAGAGTAGGCGATAGGACAGAACCCTGAGGGACACCAGAATTAGTTGAAAAGAGGAAGAAGTAACGCCATCTAATACGACTCGTATAGTGCGTTCGGACAGGAAACTCGCAATCCATCGAATGAGGGAACCATCGAGACCAATGGCCGTTAGCTTAACACGGAGACAATCATGCCAAACTCTGTCAAAAGCTTTTGCCATAACAGTACGGTCGCCATCAACGAGTGGTGGTGTTGATGAAGAGATGAAATTATTGTTGACTGTTTTGACGAAAGATCAGAAAGATCTTGAGCCTTTTGGACTCTGAAGGATCTTCCGCCGAAGCTTTTGGTCGTGATCAAATTTAACACGTTCAAAGATAGATTTGCAGGTATTTCTTGATGCATTATAACGCTCTCTGTTAGCTGGAGTTGGAAAATTTTGAAAATTTTCGAAACGATTGTTTCTTAGCCTGAATTGCTGCAAGACATTCATTAGTGAACTAAGAGTCCTTCGACGGCCGGACTCTCTTTGGACTTGAAGGTATGTAGAGCTTCATACCTTTCAGGATGGTCTCGGTGACAAGTTTACAGGCTTCATCGCAGTCATTAGAATCGAAGCACAATTTCCAATTGAAGGCATTGAAGAACTCGTTTAGCGCCCCCCAATTTGCTCTTTTAAAATGCCAAACAGTTCTTCGGGGTGCCTTAACTGGCAGCGGTTTCAGTGCTACAACAAGAAATTGCGCAAGAATCAAGAAGTGATCCATATTTCCAATTGGCGATGGGGATATTACAGAGAGAGAGAGTATTTCACAGGTTTATTGGTGAGAAATATATCAAGTAAATTAGAGAATTGACGTGCAATTTCTGGTAAACGAGTAGGCTCCTTAACCAGCTGTGTTAGACCGTTTAACGATGCAAAGAGCTCAGTATCACGTCCCTCTTGGTCCGTGCAGGAAGAATATTTAAGCCGGGCAGTGTTGTGAACATTGAAATCGCCCGCGCTAACGATTTCAGCGTCAGGGTGTGCAGTGTAAATGGACTGGATGGATTCTGACAAACCATCCAGCTCATTAGCTGTTTTAGCTGTATTCAATGCCGGGCTTTTATAAACGTAACAAAAATACAAGATATGCCCTTGGATTAAAAGTTTTATCCAGATGTAATTAAGTTCCGGATTGGAGCAGGTACCTAAATGCGGAACCAATTGGAAGGGCACATCATCGCGGATGTAGAGAGCCATCCCCCCCGGGGGCGAAAAAATGCTGGGATAAGGTGGTATCCGGGAACAGAATAAAACTGCTCACTCCCTGGTAGCACCTTGCACTCGCTAAGTGCTAGTATTTCTGGCTTTGATGTTTGGGTATGAATATACAGGGAAAGGTACGCAGAACTCAATCCCCGAACGTTGACCTGATCGATCGTAAACGTTACCATAAAAACAAATAAATACAAAAAGAAGAAAAAGTTCGAGATAAAATTCTTAAATGATAAAAGAAACAAGAAAATAAAATATAACAAATTGAATAAAAACCGAAAAGCTATAAATTAGTCAAGGCGTAAAAAAAAAATATTTCTAAATAATAACAAAATCATACAGATCAAGAAAAAAAAAACAAAATAAATAGAAACGAGTATATGGCAACACGAAACGCAAGTATTATGAAGCAAAAACTCCAAAACCAAAATAAAGAGCGAAAAAAAATTATATATAAATAAATAAACCAAGCAGCACAACCAACAACACAAACGAAAAATAATTAACGGGCCGGGGTCTGCAATTGCAAGACCCGCGCAAGTACTAGGCCTATGCACGGGAATACCAACACATTGAAGACCCCGGTCCGTTAGTCGACACTTAGCTGGAAACGGAGACTAGACTAGGAAATCCGACGGCGGTATGACCCCCGTAGTCCTGGTCTGCTAGCCGGCATTTAGCTTGAGATGATAAGGTTAGCGGGAAATGACAGTTGCCGACGCGATAACCCCCGTGCGATTCGCAACGAAACAGCACTTTCGACGGACAATTGATTTATTTAAATACGGATTTAATTAAAAATTTAAATTTAAAAATGATTGTAGAGACAAACGGCGAGACGAGAAAAAATAAAATAGACTCAACTAGATACGATATGTATGATGGATACAACTAGATACGAAGAGTCAACTCAGGAATGTACAAAATAATTTCGAAATTGATCTTTATTAGCCTAGTAGATCGTGAGCTCAAATCCCGGCCGACACATAATTCTTGCACACTGCCAGCCTGAATATGTCTGGGCCAGCGCAATCAGCGAAAATAAGGAAGTTCGGAGATAGGGGTGGTGGAAGGGCTAAGACCCCTGCTACAAAAATAAGCAAAACTGTTGAGGGACCTCAAGATCAAGTATATAACTACTACTACAATGGCACTACAGCCCAAATCGGACTTTGGCCTCCTGATATTCAAGTTCCTTAACATTTTATATTACTTATTGTGAAAGGGTTGTTAGCCCTTCGCACAACCCTCTTTCTACGAATTTTTCATTTTCGTAGATTGAGGTGACCAAGGTATATCCAAGCAGGCAATGTACTAGAATTATATATTGCGTCGACCGGGATTTGAACTCACGACCTTCGCATTACAAGACCAATACGCTACCTACTAGGCTACACCCAAGCAGATAACGCATTTCGGAAAATTCCCTTTCTTATACTCTAGATGAAATCTGAGAATATATTATGTTTGCTTTACCGTTTGTAACGTCAAGAAATAATGCTCGCATAAAACCGCCAAGGGTACAGAAATAATTGTTGTCGCTCAAAAACCTCGATTCCGAGTGACCGTCTGTCTACAACTTAACTCTCGCTCTCGCTTTAAGATATCATACTGAAATGTGTTGTGTCATTTTTAGCGAAAAAGTAACTTTAAATTCGTGAATGAGCTACATCCCCCACTCCTTCTACCCCCTCCCATACAATTTTCAGAAATTTCAAAATTTTAAGAAATTGACTTTTCTCCGAAACCATTTCAGCTATTGACTTGAAAATTAGGCCATAGTATAATGATATAAGTATCATTAAAACTATTGATCTGATCCTCTTACTCCGTCTACCCCCTCCCATACAAATGCGCAATTTTCAAAAATGCATTTATTCGGCTAAAATGCATTTATTACAGTTGTAACTAATTAAAAAAAAAAACTATTAACTTCACCTCACTCTAGTAGAACCCCTCCCATAGAAATTTCACGAAATTTCGGATTTACAATCAAATCAATTTTCTCCAAAACCGTCAAAACTATCAGCTTTAGATTTATAGGAAAATATACTACTTCAAATGTCATTGATGTCGAAAAATGTAGTTTTGATTCGAATACTTCTTCTATCCCCTCCCATACAAATGCACAATTACCAAAATTGCATTTAATCGATTTTCATTGAAACTAGAAAAAGTACAAGCTGAAAATTTAGTCAGAATTTGTCCCTTAATAATTGCTATAAATGGTTAAAAAAATATGAGCTTCGCTTCACTCCTTCTATCACCTTCCATACAAATTTTTGTATTGGAAATTTTAGAAAAGTTTTTCTCTTTTGAACATATTGTTGCGAGCTAGAGGTTTGCCGGGATTTCAAGTAAAAACACATTTCGTTTAAAAAAAATAATTTATTTATTCGCACTTTAATTCAATTTCCCGCTTAATTCGCACTATATGGCAATACCGCCGCGTACTTTTCTATCGCTTTCACTGGTTCGCGTCTGAAAATAACTGACTCTCTCGCTGAAAGCTTTCGTGCTTTTATACATCTCTTCCTATATTCATGACTGTTCTCGAAGCTTCCTTTGGTGTGTATGTGCGAACTATACTGGAAAGCTCTAGATCTTTAATTGTGGCTTTCTACATAGTTGAATATACTGTTCTACATAATTCTTGTCTATTCGAGAGAGATCGAGTTGCGGGGCTACCAGGTCTGCATGTAACATTACCCTCTCCTTAGTCCCTGTTCGTCCCGAATAGAGTCGTTCACTTCTTCAATGGCACCATGGTACTTTGTTAGTCGGTCGAGATGTACCACTTTCATTTTAGTACGAGGTTTTTGATGTAGCTGAATCCGGTAGACGACATCATTTAACCGGTTGATGATCTGGTAAGGGCCTTCCCAATTGCGCTGTAGTTTCGGCGATCTGCCCTTCTGTCGTTTGGGATTGTACAACCAAACCAAATCGCCCTCTTGGAATCCTGATCAATTCGCCCTCTTGGAATCCTGATGAATTCGCCCGTTGATCATACCTCGTCTTCATGCGGTCGGTCACCAAATCAATTTTATCTCTGACCAGGTTATAAATTGTATTTAGTCGACATCGAAGATCCGAGACGTAATCTTTGGCATTGGTTGGTTGGTCTGGTGGCACTCCAAACATTAGTTCCGCAGGGACTCGAATATTTCTTCCGAAAATGACTCGGGAGGGAGTTTCTCCTGTTGTTGAATGTACCGATGTTCTGTAGGCCATTAAAAATAGAGGGATGTGCTGATCCCAGTCCTGTTGCCTCTCGCTGACGAGTTTGGATAGGTTTGAGTTCAATGTCCTATTGAAACGTTCCACCATTCCATCGGACTGTGGATGTAATGAAGTTGTCCTGGTTTTGTTTATTCCCAGCATTTGGCACACGTATTTGAATATTTGTGATTCAAAATTGCGCCCTTGATCGGAGTGTAGTTCACGTGGAGCTCCAAATCTGCTCACCCAGTTAGTAACAATTTGTTCTGCGACGGTTACTGCTTCTTGGTTTGGAATTGCGTAAGCTTCCGGTCACTTGCTGAAATAATCAATGACCACCAGAATGTAGCCATTACCATTTTCTGATTCCGGAAATGGTCCAGCAATATCCACAGCAATTCTCTCGAATGGGACTCCCACGTTGTATTGTTGCATTTCTCCCTTTCATTTGCGTTGTGGGCCCTGACTCGATGCACATATAATACATTTACGGCACCAATTTTCGACATCATCTCGGAGATAGATCCAGATGGTTTGCATGTGATAGGATGTTCCGTCAGCGTTTTCCCATTTCCGTTTTAATAATCCGCCGTCTAGGTGAAGGGAGTTTCATTGTGCCCAATAACACTTTAAGGTTTCGCTGAATTATGAGATGTCTTTCCACTCAGGCCGTTCCATTTCGTCCTTCCATGCCATGATCGGTGAAATATCTGGATCTTTACGTTGGACATCTTCCAATTCTTGCTGATTCCATCCATCCTCTGGTTCGGTCGCTATCCTCTGAATGGTTTCTCCGGCTTCTTTTCCTTCTACGCGGTGACAATGCTTGCAGTTCGGTGGACAAGGACGACGCGAAAGCTTATCGGCATTACCGTGGATTCTTCCTCTTCGGTGAACAATTTCAAAATCGTACGATTCGAGCCTTTCTATCCATCTGGCTACTTGGCCTTCGGGATTCTTAAACTGAAGTAGCCATTTAAGCGATGCGTGATCCGTTCGAAGAAGGAACCTTTGACCATAGAGATATTTGTGAAAATGTTTTGTTGCTTCTACAATGGCTAATAGCTCTCGGCGAGTTACGCAATATTTCCTTTCTGATTTTGAGAGTACTCGGCTGTAGTGTGATAGCACTCTCTCCTGCCCGTCGATCTCTTCTGATAGTACTGTTCCGATACCGACATTGCTGGCGTCAGTGTCTATGATGAAACCATGACCTGATTTTGGATACGCCATAACTGGGGAGTCGCAGAGTTGGTTTTTTAATCTCTCAAATTCTTCCGGGCACTGTTGACTCCATGTAAATGGCTCTCCTTTTTCTGTTAACTGATGCAGACATTTCACCGTGTTGGCAAAGTCTTTTACGAATCGACGGTTATATGTCGCTAAGCCTAGGAAGCTGCGCAACTGGTGTTTATCACTCGGAGTAGGCCAATTTTTCACCGCCAGTATCTTTTCTGGATTCGTCTTTACACCATCAACTGAAACGATGTGACCCAAGTACTTGACTTCTGCACACAAACAAAGTGCACTTTTTCGGGCTCAGCTTTAATTTTGCCGCTCGCAGTCGGTGGAAGACTTCCTGGAGATTTTTTAGATGTTCCTTGAATGATTTGCCGATAACGATCACATCATTCAGGTAAACGAAACAAGTTTTCCAACTCAGGCCACGCAAATCGAATTCCATTAGTCTTTCAAAAGTAGCTGGAGCATTGCATACGCCAAGTGGCTTACGATGATCTGCCACACTCCACTGCACACAGAGAATGCTGTTTTCTCTCTATCTTTTTCATCTATCTCCACTTGCCAGTAACCACTTTTCAGATCCAACGTTGAGAACCATTTAGCATCAGTTAGGGTGTCCATGATATCGTCGATTTTAGGTAGTGGATAGCTATCCTTTTTCGTAACATCATTCAGTTGCCTGTAGTCCACACAAAAACGGATACTGCCATCCTTTTTCTTTACCAGCACCACTGGCGATATCCACGGGCTATTTGATTCTTCGATGATTCCCTGATGCTCCATAGTTTTGACCATTGAATTGACTACTCCTTGTTTCGCTAATGGTACTCTTCTTGGAGGTTGACGTATCGGTGTAGCACTTCCGGTATCTATACGATGTTTCACTAAATTTGTTCTACCATAGTCGTCATGACCGGTGGAAAAGACGTCGCTGAATCTTTCGATTAGATCTACTGCTTGCTTGTGTTGTTCTCCTCTAAGGTTGCTTGACTGAAGAAGTGTTGATGTTACATTGTCCTTCCTTCTTGGATTATTTTTAGAGGGTACGTCATGTGGTTCTGCCTTGTCGATACTCGTCACCGCCGATATTGGTTCACAGCTGCCAATTATATCTCCTTTCTTTACGCTGGTAATGATGTCCGAAACGTTCAGGACTCTAATTGGTACCATCATCTTCTCCTTCCTTTTTACGAGCGTTTTTCTTAGTATTAGACATCGTAATGCAGGTGTCGTCTCTGATTCTATGAGGTGGAATCGGTGGTTCCCAGGATCACCATCGAGCTCTGCCCAAATAACATTCTCAGATGACTTTGGTATATCCGCATCTTCGCACAATATAACTCGCAGCTTTGTTGTGTTGGAAGATGTTAATTCCATCGGGATTTCAATATTCCGCCACTTCATTATTCGTTGTCCTAAGTCCAGCTGGATACCGTGTGGTTTCAGAAAATCCATTCCAAGGATACTTCTACTACAATGGCGCTACAGCCCAAATCGAACCTTGGCCTCCTGATATTTAGGTTCCTTAACATTATTCATTACTTATTGTAGAAGGGTTGTTAGCCCTTCGCACAACCCTCTTTCTACGAATTTTTTCATTTTCTTAGATTGAGGTGACCAAGGTATACCAAAGCAGGCAATGTCCCGGAATTATATGTTGCGCCGGCCGGGATTTGAACTCACGACCTTCGCATTACAAGACCAACACGCTACCTACTAGGCTACACCCTAGCTCTCCCTTATTCCACGGATACACTCATCGGCAATGTCAGCTACTATGAATACATGCGAGAAGGTCAAATCCCCGAGCTGTATATCACGAGCTATTTCTCCATGGATCGTTGTAGTTTCTCCTGTGGCAGTGCGAAGTGCGTACTTCTTGGTGTTGTGAAGCCAAGTACGGTCTACGAGGTCAGATCATAGCACTGACCGTGTTGCGCCTGTGTCAACTGTTATGATGCAGTTTAATTTGCCGACTTGACCATTCATGCATAAATCGTTTTCACAACGATGTAGTCGAGAAACTGCGATGATGGTTCCGGGAGCGTCGATTCTACCAGCCAACTTCTGCCCCATGAAGTTGGCCTTTACTCGTTTCCCGGACTGTCGTTCGACGAAGCGTACTCTCGTGACGGTTCGCCCCTTCCTCCCCTTTGTTTGGCAGCGCAGCCGGAGCAATAGTTGGTCGCTTTTCTGGGTTTGCGGCAGTCGCGTCTTAAGTGCCCTGCCTGTCCACAATTCCAGCATCGGGAGGCACCAGATCCTTCGCTCGGCTTCGTGTATTCTGTTCTCTGGCACACACACTCTTCTGCTATTTCTCGGACTCGATAATTTCTCCGCGAGCTTTGCTTGGCAGCTTCGAACGTCAGCCCATATACTAAGGCTTCGCCAATCGTTTTCTTACCTGCCAATTTCAACGCCTGTTGCAGCTCTCTGTCCTGTACAGCATTGTTAAATGCGAAAACAGCTGTATCGTTGCGTTGCTCTGTTTCCGCATTGGGCAGTGATAATAGTATAAGTCGTTCAATATCGCGTGCCAGCTCTTGAAGTGTTTCACCATTCTTTTGAGTTCGGTTGTACAGTTGTGTTTTGTATATCTCTCGCATATGGTCACTGCCGTAATGAAGATCCAATGTTTGGACTAACGTTGAAAAATATTGTTGTTGCTTCTGCGGAATCGTTTGAAGGACCTCTGCTGGTGGACCTCTTAGCGCCGATATAAGAGCCGTTCCTCGTTCCAGTTCATTCCAATGATTGTTTCTTGCGGCAGCTTCTAATTGGGTCTTATAAATAGCCCACGGTGTTTGTCCATCGAAGATTGGAGCTTTGAGACCCTTTTGCGTAACGTGTTCTGTCTTGATGACTCCGGTCGCTTTCACGTTATCGAAGTCCCTTTTTAGGCGTTCGACTTCTTCTGCAATCCCGGATGTCTTTTCCGTAATCTGTTCTTCGAAAATTCGAAGTTTCTTCTGTACGTTTTCTTCTATTGTCTTACCCATGATGTCTATTTTATTATTTTGCAGCTCCAATTTTTGGTTGAGGTCCGCTGACAGCTGTCTTTGTTGGTTTAATTTCCGATTAATGTCCGCAGATTGTTGTTTAATGTCCACTGATTTTTGCTCTAATTTGTTCATCATTTGTTGCATTAACTGTGACAGAGCATCCGATGTACCAGAGCACTCCTCTCCACGAGCTTCTTTGATTTGGAACTCAAAACTAGCTGCATCCTCACCCTCAGCCTGAAGTGTCTCGATCATACGGCTGACAAGTTCAGACTTGCTCCCTGTCGTAGATAACTCGCGTCTATTGAGCTCTTCCTTCAGCTCCGTTAATTTTAAGTCCTTTAAATAACGCGGCATTTTCACTACCGATTATTTCAAGTTTTTTCGCGATTCGAATTCACTTAAATTTACGTCACTAATTAAAGTCACTGCTCACTAAATCACTCGAGAATATTCGATTTCACAAAATTCTCACTGTCCGTTCGAGAATTTTAGTTTCACTTTTTCGCTCTCACAGAATTTTTTAAATTCACTCGCGATTTTAATCCGAATTTATCCTTGAAATCCCACTTCTAACACATTGGTGTTGAGACCTAGGGGTCCGCCGAGATCTCAAGAAAAACACAATTCGTTTAAAAATAAGGGATAATTTATTTATTCGCACTTTTTACTTAATTCACACTTTTACTTAATTCGCCTATTTGGCACTACCGCCGCGTATCGCTTGCACTAGTTCGCGTCTCGATAGATGTCGAAATGTGAAATGACTGCTGCTGTCTGAAAGCTGCGTGTATTTATACTGGTTTTTCCAATTCTCGAACCTTCTGTGGTGTATTCGTCGGGTGGGTGTGTGTCTCAACTAGAATGTTCTAGATCTTTAGTTATGGGTTTTTACATATTGGGGGGACTGTTCTATATAGTTCTGGCATTTTCGAGAAAGATCATTGCCAGATCTATAACAATACTTTACCGTGGTTACAAAGTCATTAAGAGTTTCAATACAGGAACAAAAAAAAAAACAGAACGAAACTTCACGCACCAATGCTCAAGAAAACTAGACTAGACTAGAAACATGGCTGCCGTATTTGAGCAGTATCACAATGGACTATTTGTTCTTATAGCCGCAGAACCTCCTTTACATTGAAAAACATCCAACTTCATTCCGCCCCGGTACCCCGTTGTGCCCCGGGTTCCCCTACAAAGTAAACTATTTCTGCACCCTACAATATGTGTGGTATTTCACTAAGTTACTTTCTCTATAGTGTTTTCCTCCATACTGGTATCATTCGTTAAGTTTTATTTCCTTGCGGTACCGTATCGCATAAATTGAAAAAAGGTTTTCTTTTTACCATAGGGCCTTCAACTTTGTATTAACATAAAATGGGGATAGAATTGGAAGTTTGTAACGTGAAGATTTGTAATTTATATTACCTATTATTTTAAACAATAGAAAATAAGGCTTGCAAAACTTACTAAAACTATGGCAGATGTTTTTATGAGAAATCGAAAAACTACCGTCATTCTTCCATTATAGCTTTTAAATACAATTTTTTCCATCCTTCTCAAATTTGTATTCTAGTTCCTCACAAAACAACTCACAAACAAATCTTGGCAGCAGTTATTGGAACTCTGAAGATATGACATCCAGTTTTCCGGGTCTTCCGCCGCTAGACATTGATCCACTGCCAAGTTTATTTCCATTTTCACCATGCGGTGCTTCGTACAAGTAAGTACTATAAAAACAATATCCTAAAATTCTTAAACCTACGGACAGAAACACATCCAAAGATGTAGACAAAATTGTCAACAGCTAAGCAAAAAAAAAAAAAGTTTGATAAAGTTTATAAATTTTAAAAATTAAGCCAAAAATTGGAAATTCTCTGCTGGCAGAAAAAACTACAGATATCAGAAGCTAGAAATAGCAGAAAATTTGCATTACAGTGCTCTGGACGTGTTTCTAGCCGTACTTTATGACTTCCCTTGAATATTGCCGAAACCAATCTTAGCTTCAATCTCAACCTATATTCAAGGACATAAATTCTAGTTTTTCAGCCCCACAAGCATCTCTTTCCTACACGGTGCATCCCCAAATGATCGTCTCGCCAACGCATCAATCGCAATCGCAGAACGGCTCGTATGGTGCCCAAAACTACTATGACGCGGCGTGCAGCCAGCACGCTGCGCCACCCATTTATCCCAGCATGAGCGTCAATGTAAGTATGAATATGACAATGCACGGTTATGGATCGGACGCATCAGTTCCTATGCAATGTTCACAGGTAACGCATTTTTCGAATAGAGTTTTGCATTAACTTTTTTCATTCTCTCGTTTGTTTTGCAGATGCAGTGGACACCGCAGAATACTTCGTCCTCGGTAAACGTTCTGTATCCGCCGCTGCTTAGTCCAAGTCACTATCCGGGCAGTGCTACGTACTCCTTTACGGCGGACTTTCGACCGCCAGCAAATAATCAAAATGCTAACTCGCAATCGGAACCGATGAAAAACTCCTCACCGTCATCACAACGAAATTATTATCCAACAAATGTGGCGTATTCGCCATCGAAAAGTCCAACATACAATCAGGTGAGATATTTTTGGCATTTATACTCATCAGTTTTGATTTAGAAACGATGTCGAGTGTATTAATTCAAAATTAAGTTTTTGAAGGGAAGCAAGAAAACTCTTAAAGGTATTTTCTTTTTCTATTACCATTCCTTAAATAAAATAGACATCAAGATCTTATTCAAGACTCTGTTGGAAGAGTTACAATATGTTCTGTTCATAAATGTGTCAAGGGTCTCAAGTGTTACTAATACGAAAGATATTGAACTATCATTGCTATATAAATTTCACTATATGTAATTTTAAATAAAGTGTTATTAAATTTTGAGCTGGCAACTTATTGGATTAAAGTGTCACTATTAATTGGGGCCGTAGCTAAAGATATCTCCACATTTATCAATAACACCTTTTTCAAGAATGAAAACATCGATATTTGATCTTATGGCATCGAGATGGATAGCGTTCCTACTTATGGTAGTTAAGAACCAATTACATTCAATGCTTTTAGATGCCTCATCTTCTACAGTAGAGTCATACAGTGCTACCCGTTCTATCAACGAAAGATACAGCAAAGTTAAGAACATAGGTCTAAGAAACTCCCATCTTACCTTCCAAGCTATTGTATAATAGGGATAGTGATAGTGAGTTGGAAATTTGTTGTGTTAAGTCAGCCAGCACTGACTGACGTAAACTTTAGTCCATTTAATTTTTTTATGTTTTTATGAATTTCTCTTTAAGTTTTTTATGAAAAGTTTTTGTTTTTGTTTTTGTTTTCTTATAAATATATTTACGTTACTGAAAAAATGTGCAGCAATGGATTTTTGATTGAAGCTTTCAATTAACCAGAACCTTCTTCTAGATTCTTCTCAGAACTAGACGACCTCAGAGGCGTCCAACATTCGAGCCTGTTAAGGTTCGCAAACCGAACCAAGTGGTTACAGCAAGAGGAGTGACTTCCAACTTATAACAATAGGGGGACTACAATGGGCCCAACTAGATGGCCTCAGTGCTTGTGGTTCCGTGCAACCACCCTCCTACAACCTAAACCTACCTAACCAGAACCTCAATATAAGATGCTCCCGTAGACTTTTGTCCGCCACTATATATAGGTAGATAGAGGAATTACAATTACTATATTAAGCTAATAAATTTACTAGATCATATAATTTGCTCCATTTGAAGAATTTATATTCACACAATGCCAATTCAAATTTTAATAATTTCTCTATTTTTTGTGACTTTCTCATTGTGTAAAATTACTGATCCATGTTGTGTTACTTAATAAATTCTTTAATTCTGGAACCTGAACCAAATTTAAAACATAAAACCACTGATTTTAAATGATCAACGCTTTTGGTGCCATGTCTGTCTACAATGCAATGCAATGCAATGGCGCTACAGCCCATATCGAGCCTTGGCCACCCGGAAGCACCTCCTCCAGTTGTCTCGGTCCAACGACCGCGTCCTCCGGTTTGAAAAATCGAGAAGCGATCTGCAGTCTGCGTCGACTGAAGCCACGAAAGCCATGGGAGGCCATGGCTTTCGTGGCTTCCCCTGCGGTCGGTTACCTTGAGCTTTGCCGTTTTGGGATTCGTTCCTCGTGCATTCCTTCCACGTGGCCAGCCCATTGCAGCTTGCGCAGTTTGATCACTATAGATGCTGGTGGGTCGTCAAATAGTTGATACAGCTCATGGTTGTATCGAATTCGCCAATCATTTCCTTCCTTAACTGCTCCGTACACCTTCCGAAGAATTTTTCGCTCAAACGTGTCGATTAACTTCTCTGAAACCCGTGTCAAGGTCCACGTTTCGCATCCATATAGCAGCATAGGACGAATTAATATCTTGTAGATGCGTAGTTTATTGTTTCGATGGACCTTCCTTGATTTCATTATGGGGAGGACCGCATAAAATGCTTTGTTAGCTACCGTGATTCTTCTTTGAATTTCCTGTCGCTCATTGCCGTCCTTTGTGAGAAGGGCTCCCAGGTATACGAATTCATCCACCTGCTCGAAGTTATATTCGCCTATAGTAATGTTCTGCCTCTCTGGGACAGTCCTTCGTGTCTGGGTCATGTATTTAGTTTTCGCTTCATTGACCCTGAGCCCTACTTCACTCGCTGCCGACTCCAACTCCTGGAATACCTCCTTAACGCCAAGTATTGATCGGGCCAGAATATCCACGTCGTCTGTGCGAATTTTACGAGTAGCGTACCTCTGGTGTCCACTGAGGTTACTGAAGTTGCTTTCCTGACGACATACTCGAGTACCAAGTTAAAGAGCGTGGGGGCGAGACCATCTCCTTGTTTGAAACCTGACTCCATTGGAAAGCTGTGCGTCAACTCGTTTTGGATTTTTACTTGGCACTCATTGTTTTCCATCGTGGCTTTTATTAACCGAAGTAGTTTCGGTGGGCACCTAGTTCAATCGTTATTCTGTACAGAGCATTACGGTCGACACTATCGTATGCTTGACAAAAATCGACGAACAGTTGGTGCACATTAATATCATATTCCCAGCATTTTGCTAGCACCTGTTTTACTGAGAATAGCTGGTCCGTTGTCGATCGTCCAGATCTGAAGGCACCTTGATGTTCTCCGGTTATGTTGTTAGCGTATTCACTGAGTCTTCGTTCGATAATTTTAGTCAAAATTTTGTAACACGTACATAGCAATGAAATTCCTCTGTAATTTTCGCAATACAAACGGTCACACTTTTTATATACCGGACATATAATGCTTTTCCGCCAGTCGTCGGGTAATTTTTCAGTTATCCAAATTTTACCAATTAATCTAAATATTCGACTGGTGAGCTCTGTTCCACCTTCTTTCAAGAGCTCTGCAGGGATTCCGTCAATTCCGGGCGCCTTGTTCGATCTTAAATTATGTAAGGCTGTCTTTACTTCATCATAAGTTGGTGCAATAGGTAGATGATCTCCATCTGGATCTTCCGGAATTATAAAAGGTTCAGTCTGTGATGTCGTTCTATTTAACAGTGTTCGGAAGTACTGAACCAATCGTGCATTGATTTCGGTAGCGTCGCTTATGATGTTGCCTTCTTCGTCCTTACAGAGGGTAGTTTGCGGTTTGTAACCTTGTCTCATTTGTTTCACGGTATTAAATGCTGCTCGTACGTCATTTTTCTTCAGATTTTCGTCCAGTGATAAAATTTTGTCATTGTTTATTTTGCGTTGTTTTCGTCTGCAGATCTTCTGGGCGTTTCGCCTGAGCCATTGATAGTTGTCCTCTCTAGCTCGTGTTCGTCTTTCGAGAAACAGTCGATAGGCTTCGTTTTTCTTGGTGATGGCTTCTTGGCATTCCTCATCGAATCAGTCATTTCGTTTTCTCCGCTCT
Source organism: Chorisops tibialis (assembly GCA_963669355.1). NCBI lineage: Eukaryota > Metazoa > Arthropoda > Insecta > Diptera > Stratiomyidae > Chorisops > Chorisops tibialis. The sequence goes on from OY770264.1 coordinate 138,169,969, forward strand.
AAATTTCCTAAAAAGTATTCTGATGCGCCGTGAATACTATCCTTAATGTTCTGCCACATTTGGTCAATACTTTCCTCAGGCTCAGCCTGAGGTAATGCCTCAATATGTGCTTTGATTGTGGTCATATATTCCACTTTCGTTGTGTCGTCCTTCAGTTTTTGCATATTGAGCTTCGGAGCCCAGCTCCTTTTAGTGTGGCCCTTGTTAGCTATGCGACAGCGGTATTTAGCTCGAAAAAGAAAATGGTCCGAGTCACAGTTCGCGCCACGTAGAGTCCTGACATCTAGAATGCTGGAGGCAGCCCTTTTTTCGATGAGAACGTGGTCAATTTGATTGAAGGTGCGCCCATCTGGTGATGCCCACGTCATTTTATGAATATTTTTATGCGGGAAGCAGGTGGAGCTTATGACTAGGTTCTTACTGCTGGCGAAGTTAATAAGTCTTTGGCCATTATCATTCGTTGCATTATGCCCTCCTGATACGCCCCTATGAAAGAGTTCGTTGCCAATTTTACTGTTGAAGTCTCCTATAAGAATTTTGATGTCATTGGAGGGCAGCCCGTCAAAAGTGCTGCCAAGTCGGGCATAGAATTCGTCTTTAGTGACATCATCTTTCTCCTCTGTAGGAGCATGGCAGTTAATGAACCAAACGCTGAAGAACTTCAACTTGAAGCGTATTAAGCAAATTCGTTCGTTGATCGGTATAAATTTCGTTACGAGTTGTTTGAACGCATTATCTACCACAAAGGCGACACCGAATTCTCTGCTTCCTATTTTTTTCCCGCTGGTAAGAATCGTGTGAGATCTGCTATCGTTAATTTCGTTTCCGAGCCATTTCATTTCTTGGAGAGCGAGGATGCTGATGTTGTTACGAGACATCTCCTGAAGAAGTTCACGCAGTGCACCCGTTCGATGTAGTGAACGCACATTCCAAGATCCAAAAGAATAGTCCATTTTCCGTTGCCGTAGTCGTTGCCGTTTGATCCGTCCAATCCGAGGCTGTAATCCGGGTTCCTGGACACGCGAGTTTTTTCCGGGGAGACGTTGTCAGCGTTTCGCCCAACCCCCAACCTGGAGGGCCAGTCTAGATGGCATTTCCGATTAGAGGCGCGGAACACTCGCCTTCACCCTTCTCCGTCTGCTTCAAACAAAACACCCGGTGGCCACCGCGGGGAGGAGGAGATAGGATTCAGTAGCAGAGCTGTTGATGTTATTTACAGTGGGCTTTTCACAGAATTTATGCTACGTCATGTACCAGATCACGATTACGCTCTGTGACCCTTACTACCATTCGACCACATGTCTGTCTACAGCTTCATGTAAATTATTTATGTCACAAAATCCGGTAGCTTGCCAAACATTTTTGTCATTAGAAAATAATAATAATAATAATAATAATAATAATAATTTATTCATCAAAAAAATTGATTACTACATTTAAAAACAGTTATAATAATATAAATTAATAATATAATTAATTAATAACAATTAAACAGAATAAGGTACACAGAAATTTAAACTTTATACAAAATCAAACATTATGAACATCAAGAAAGCTGACTTTTTACTTGTGGGACACTTATGTGAAAATCCAATTGCGAGAAGAAGTTATTGAAATCTCTTAACATGAATGAAACCGGTTCATAAAACCCGTAGTTTGTGCGATGCTGCGGAATTCTACAAAGCTCATAATTTCGTAAAGGGCGATATGGAACATTGAAATTAATCATAGACAACAATTTGTCAGAGTCAATTATACCTGTAATTACTTTAAAACCAAAAACAACTCTGGCATGTATACGCCGTTTCTCAAGGGAATCCATAGACAGCAGATTTAAACGATCAACATATGGCGGTAACCTGAGTGGATCGGACCAGGGAAGGCCCTGAAGGACAAACCTTAAGAACCGACGCTGAACTGCTTCGATCCTATCTATGTGAATGGAATAAAATGGTAACCAGATAGGACTAGCATATTCTAGGATAGATCGGACAAATGCACAATACAACATTTTCGTTGTAAAGAAATCATTGAATTCTTTCGATTGTCTCCTAACAAAACCGAGGATAGCGTTCGCTTTACCAGCAATGTGATTCACGTGATCATCAAAGGTAAAATTACAGTTGAATAGTACGCCCAAATCACGTACTTTGTCAGAACGAAGTAAAGAGCATCCATCTACAACATAGTCAAAATTCATTGATATTCTCTTCTTAGAATACGAAACAGCAGTGCACTTATTAATGTTGAGATGTAAATTGTTAAGTAAGCACCAGTCATGAAAACGCGAGATATCACTTTGCAATAATAGACAATCATTGCTGCTGGAGATAATCTTAAAGATTTTCGCATCATCGGCATAGAGAAGAATGTTCGAGTTAGAGATAAACGAACTCACGTCATTAATAAAGAGAAGGAATAGTAGTGGACCCAGATGGCTACCTTGCGGAACGCCAGAAGTATTAATTATATCAGAAGATAAGGCTCCTCGAAAGTGTACTTTCTGAATGCGATCACTAAGATAAGACTTAATCCAAAGGACGAAAATATCAGGAAAACCAAGCAGGCGGAGTTTATGCACAAGAATGTTATGGTCAATTTTGTCAAAGGCTTTACTGAAGTCAGTGTATATGCAATCGACCTGCTGCCCGTTTTCGATAGCAGAAAGACAGAAGTTCGAAAATTCCATAAGATTAGTTACAGTAGATCTGCCTTTGACAAAGCCATGCTGGAATGATCCAATAATCGACTTGGAATGAAAATACATTACATCACACACAATGGATTCAAATAGCTTAGCAACACATGGAAGATTCGCTATAGGCCTATAATTAGTTACATTGTCTCTTTTACCAGACTTAAGTAAGGGCATTATAGTTGAGTATTTCCATGACATAGGAAAAACTCCACTACGAAGCGATGTATTAAAAAGATACCCAAGGATAGGTAAAAGGGATAAACTGCACTTTTTAATCACAGAAGAAGGAACACCATCTGGTCCTCTGGAGAAATTAATAGCAAGTTTATCAATGTATTTCAAAATAGTGGAGTCGTCAATGAAAAGATCTTTAGGAACCAAGGACGAAGAAGGAAACTTTGACATGTATTCAAAGTTACCAACGGATGTTAGCGGCGTACTGCAATTGAAGGCGGTGCGGAAATGGTTGGAAAATAAGTTGCTAATTGTAGTAGGATCAGCACTGACTACATCATTAAAAAACATACTGGAAGGATAACCATCAGAGTTTTTCTTAGAGTTGACAAAATTCCAGAATTGTTTCGGTTTATCTTTAAAAGAGTTTTTAATTCTAAAAAGGTATTGGTTATATGCAGCTCGAGACTGACTTATAAAACAATTACATAGGTTTATGTAAATTATGTAGTCCGTATCACTCCTTGAGAGCGAGTAAGTTTTCCAAGCTTTCGTTTTCCGATTTTTCAAATTGATTAAATCATCGTCAAACCAGGGAAACCTCCTAGTAGGTTTCGAACAAACTACAGGGACACAACGCAGAAAGCAGCCATTTAAAATCGTGTAAAAATTAGAAGTGGCTTTGTCAACATCAGATTCATTCAACACAGACGACCAATCGCAATTGGATATGTCAAGATTTAAAGTTTCAAAATCAGCTTTGGCGAAATTAAAATAATTACTAGCAATGCATTTCGAGTTCGTAAATTCTGTGTGAGAGTTGCATGTTGCGTGAAGCGCAGGATGAATAGGCAAGTCAGGCAGCAAAGGGCTGTGACATTTATCAATCGTCGTAAGGCTGGCATCAGATGAGAAGATCAGATCCAAAAATCTACCATGATCATTCGAAATCGGACACACTTGGAAAAGTCCTGTAGCAAGCATGTTGTCCACAAATTGTATTTCGTGTCGGGCACAGGAGGAATACGAAGGCGTCATACAAACCTCATTATCATCAGAGCGTAGCCACTGAATTTGCGGTAAATTAAAGTCGCCCAGAATTAAAATATCGTCTGATGGATGAAGAAGACCAAGCAATGTTTCAAACGCATTATAAACCGCATCGTAAACTGATGAAGGTGAAGGCGATGTGATGTATACAGTCACAACGTATAGCTTACGGTTCCCAAGTGTTACAGCTACACACAAGAACTCTAGATTCTCGGTTCCTGGGACATCGATTATCGTAGAAGCAAACTGGCGACGAACGGCGCAGAGGACTCCACCCCCAACCGGTGGATCAAGTAAGTTGGGGTGGCGGTCACGACGAAAAACTTCAAAGTCGGAATCGAAAAGCTCAGAATCCCTGAACTGACAGGACAACCATGTCTCACAAATGCACACGATATCAAAGGAACAAACAGCAGCAGCGAGATACAGATCCTTAGTTTTCGTACGCATCCCGCTTACGTTGCTGTAAGATATCGAGATAGAGCTTGCCCGTTTTTTGACGATGGGTTTTGAGATGATAACCGCGAAAGACGATTTCGGGGTAAAAATTCACGGACGATAGCAGATTTCGGCCATAGTTTCGAAGACACAACATGGGCAAAGCATGCGTCCGGCAGAACAACCTTGAATGAAGACACTCTCGCGCCACCATCGCGGGATATAGGAGTAATCTTTTTACAAGATACTAAGTCCGGTGATAAGTCAACTCTTGCACAGCGTAAGATACCAAGAACGTTGTCAGTAATTTCCTTCTCCGTTGTGTCAGATGCTAAGCGCGATATAAAAAGTAGCTTTGGCTGTTCAGCGGCTCGCAAAGTGCAGCGAAAGTCTATTGACGTAGTCGAAGATTCATGCACAATATCCGTTTTGTTGTTGACGCAATCAACCGCAGTAGCTCTACGTTGTGGCGCATTACCAGATTCAGGAACACTCTCTAGGTTCGATATATCGCATGATGGGAAGGTACCGTTGTCATCAACGTATAGATTCGGCCGTGGGTGAACGACATTAGGAGATTTAGCAGCTTTCCGTTGAGTATCCTTATTTTTTTTCGTGCTCTTTCTGCGTTTCATGTTTACTGCTTGCGGCTGTGATTTGAATGCACCAGAAGGCAATGTGTTGGAATCCGTCTGGCAGCCAATAGAGCAGGATGAGGTATTCGGATCGGTTTGGACGCCAAAGTTACTTCTGGCAACTGGCACATGCTCTTTGCAAATTTTTAAATTAGATGATAGTGATTTCACGCTATCATTTAACACATCTAATTTGTGTAGTGTTTGCACGTTGCCCACAACAGGTCCAATCTCACTGCAGCCAGTGAAGCTAGAACAAAGATCGGTGATGTTGTTGGATAAGGATGTCAATTTAATGTCCGAGTTAGAAACTTTTTTAGACATTTTCGAAACATCATGTTGCATGAGAGAGCAACACGACTCAACCTTATCAATCTGAGTACCATGTTCACGGATGTCGTCAAAGCAGTTATTCAGAATGGTTAAAGTATTACAGATTTCACCGACTTTATTAGTCAAGAACTCAGAATCGTTATTCAACGATATAATAGCTGTGCTCATTGAATCTAACCGTGTAGTGATGACGTGAAGCAGTTTAAGGACGTGACACGGTTTAATATTACAGCATTCGAAACATGTAAAGCCGGATGTGGATTGGAAACTTGAGGCAGAGTCCGTGCATAAAAGATGGAAGGAACGTCCACATATTCCATCACATTCGATAATCTTGGCATAGTTAACGGTATTCATTTCCCTATCCAGGGGAAGAAATGGTCAACAAAATAAATTTTGTATGGTTTTACAGCCAGCAAATGGTTCGGTTTTCGTAAATTTCACTAGTAAAATGCTTAGTGTATGACTTTGTAATGAATGTTGTTTCCAAAACAGATTTTCTCGCGAAAGATCGGGATCCAAAAGATAACTCGAATAAGTTATCAATAATGCAGCAATGATCCAACATGTTAAGCCACAAGATGTATTTAACACAAATTACCCGAACAAGTTAAATAAAGACAATGACATTACGCACTTTACGGCGCACCACAATACAAATTGCACCTTATCGCCCTACTTGATAGCCAAGCTAAAAGCGAATAAATTTTAATAGAAGTAAAACGAACTAAAATCAATAATAATAAATTAAAACGTTTAAATTCACAAATAATACTAACAGATGGCCTTAGAATGAAAACTGGAAGAAATTCAATGAAATCTTAAAGAGACATCTTCCTTTGATAAACCCTACAACCTTTTTTTTTATTAAACATAAACTTTGAAAATATTGCACAATTATTATAAAGCTTAAACTAAACTTTTTAAATAACAAAAAAAATGTAAGGATGGAAAGATTTCGCTCAACCTGAAAAAGCTTAGACTGATTCGTTTCCCCCAAAACACGATAAATAAAGGCAATATTGCCAGTCTACCTACCTCTTCAGTTTTTTCTTCCTGATCAATTTTCGGCTAGTACCGAAATTTTAACACTGGCAAAACTAAACCGAAAGCACTCCCCTTCCTATAGAAGTTGAATTTCAGCTTGGCGGGCGCGAAAATTTTGCCATGTACCGCCTGACGCCTACATGCATTTTTCAAATCGCTTCTCGCCGATTTTTCTCTATGTAGTCCAGTCGGATTAGATCAAAAAAGGTCTGTTTGGCGAAATGGTGCGATCTCGACGTTTTTTTTTTCTTAACTTCATTGTTTTTTTGCGTAGATTACGATAAAAATATTGCGGCCACTGGAGGAGTGGGAGAAAGACTCGAAAAATAGCAAAATTCGCAAATTTTCGTCTGTCTTAGAGATTTTTTGAGTTTTATTACTGTCGAAAATAGCTCGGATACGGGGAGTTTATTTAGACTGAATTTATAAAAAGAAAAACCGATCGTTAGGTTATAATGTTTTATTAAATGCCGATGCGTGTGACGCTCTCGGCTGTATCGCAAAAACTAGACTGGTACAATGAGTAAACAGGTTAATACTGTGTTACGGAATAGAACAATACAAGCATTATTTGTTAGAGCAAGCTACGTTAATATTGAATGTATTTGTGTTAGTCGTTGTGCGTTTTAATAGTCGGCTATATTTTTAACATCCTCCGGGCCAGGGTTTATATGATGGTTGTTAATTTCAAGAGGATACAGAAGTTGAATCGGTCTTCGTAATTGAGTTCCATTGCTGAAGCGCACCAAACAAGCTCGTACTTTTCCGTCTCTGCCTGGGTATGTTGTTTGGATTACGGCTAACTTCCATAATACTCGCGGCGTTGATTGATCGTATACTAGAACAACGTCGCCTTCTTTAACGGTTGTGCTGAATATTTGATTGGTATTGTGAGCCGATCTTAATTGCTGTACGTATTCAGTTTTGAATCGCGCCCAAATTAATTTCGTTGATCGTAGCCGAGATTTCCATTTTGATTGGATATCTTCATTCGTTGAAAAGGCTGGTTCCGTGCTTAAAGCTGAATATATTCCAGCTAAGAAATGAGCTGGCGTAAGCGGATTTAAATCAAGAGGGTCGTCACTAATATAGGTTATTGGCCTAGCGTTGATGACGGCTTCAGCTTCCGTTAATGCAGTATGAAGTTGATCGAAATTTAGCGTTTTTCTCCCTACAGTGACTCGTAAAACTTCCTTGACGCTTTTCACTAAGCGTTCATAAAAGCCTCCCCACCATGGTGCCCGTTCGACGATAAATTGCCAGCAGATACCCGAGTTGGACGTGTATCCTTGAACCTCCTCCGAAAATATGATGTCCCCAAAAATTTTTAATTCTTGTTTCGCTCTTTTAAAAGTTTTGGCATTATCTGAGATTATTAATTTTGGTGCTCCTCTTCGTGCAATAAATCTTCTTATAGCTGATATGCAAGATTCTGTGTTCATATTTGTCACAAGCTCCAAATGAATTGCGCGAACTACGCCACAAGTAAAAAGCATTATATAAACCTTGCGATTATTGTCATCCTTCACGTAAAGTGGGCCGGCAAAATCTACTCCTGTAGATTCGAATGGTCTTGAAGCTACCAGCCGACTCTTCGGCAATGGCGCGAAAGGCTGCGTTGCTGCTTTCCCCTTTAGACGTCTGCAAACTCCGCAGTGCTGAACAATTTTCTTTACCAATTGGCGCGCTCGAATGATCCAAAATTTTTCTCTGATACGAGCTAGAACAGAGTTAACACCGCCATGAAGAACTTGGCTATGCACCTGGCTTACGATAAGTGTTGTAAGATGCGTTGATTTTGGCAGTATAATTGGAAAAGTTGCGTTGTTTTCCAAATCTGCTTGCTGGATTCGACTGGCTACTCGAATAACCCCATCTTCATCGAGAAAGGGATTTAACGTTAATATAGAAGATGAAAATGAAATCGGTTTTTTATTTATCAAGGCGTTAATTTCATCGTGATAAGATATGTTTTGTATGTATTTTATCCAGTAAATTTCCGCTTGCAGAAGTTCGTCTGCTCGAAGAAACTTTGCTGCGATACTATTGCCACGAAGTGCATTAATAAATCGTTTTACGTATGCAGTGATGCGTAACAGTCTTCTATACGATGAAAAATTCTCTATTTTCAGTATGCTTTCAATTTCCCTGGGAAATAAAGCGCTGGGTAGTTCGCTCGTGATTTGAAGTGGTGAAAGTAGGGATATAGTACTATCATCAAACTCCTTTTGCGATTCCGGCCAATGTTTGGGGTCATACGGCAACCAATCAGGTCCTTGTAACCAAACAGTAGAATTAAGCAGATATTTTCCAGTCACACCACGAGTAAGCAAATCAGCAGGATTCTGATCTCCGGGACAATGATTCCAACTTGTTAAAGATGTTATACTTCGAATTTCATTGACCCTATGGGCCACATAAGGTTTCCATCTACGAGGATCGCCTTGTATCCAATAAAGAGCGATTTTTGAGTCGCACCAGAAGAAAACAGAATCGAATAGAATATTCGAATCGTCTTTCAAATATTTTGATAGCCGTGCTGCGAGAAGTGCTGCGGTTAGCTCGAGTTTTGGTAACGTTAGTTCTTTATCACCACCTTCTTTTAGGAGTGCCACACGATTTTTCGAGCAAAAGTATCGAACACTAGTAGACCCATTTGAATATCGACATCTTAAATATGCAACAATTCCATAGGCTAATAAGCTAGCATCAGAAAATATATGTAGTTGAACCTCTGTACGTTTAGTAGACTCAAAAACATATCTGGGTATAAAAATATCTTTCAAGAAGTCATAATGTTTAATACAGTCGGTCCAAGTTTTTATTAGCTGATCACTTAAAATTTCATCCCAATCAATTCTTAAACGCCAAATCTCCTGGAATAGAATTTTCAATTTGACAACATATGGTCCGAGGATGCCTAAAGGATCGTAGATTTTTGCAATAAACTGTAATAAAGTCCTTTTAGTAGCAGTTGCCGCGACGCTTTTGATGTTTTCTTCCAAATTGACTGAAATCTCGTCCGTTAAGCAGTTCCAAACCACTCCTAATACTTTATGAATGTCAGGCGACTCATCCATCATTGTTGACTTCAAATGCTCGTTGTTTGAATTCCACTTGCGAATATTCATTGATGCCTTTTCCATTATGAGGCGCGCTTCTGAGACAGTTTTTTGTGCCCTTGACACTCCATCAACGCTCATTATTAAGTCGTCCATGTAGAATGAATTTTGCAATATATCGCACGTTTCTGGGTAGTGCAACGATTCTGTCTTAAAATGCTTGTGTAGCGTTGCGTTTAGAAGGAATGGACTACAAGTGATGCCAAACGTAACCCGTGTCATTCTGTACTCGCACTGGGTTGGAAGATTATTAACGTCTTGAACGGGTTTATCAAACCAATTAAATTTATGATAGTTTCGATCTATTTTATTTAAGTTTATTTGTAAAAAGGCCTTTTCAATGTCAGCCACTATGCCGATTTCACCCAATCGAAATTTAAGAATTATGCTTAATATATCAGGTAATAAATTCGGTCCTGGAGATAGATTGTCAGTTAAAGATAAATTGTTACCTGAGCGTGCCGAACCATCAAAAACAATTCGAGTTTTTGTCGTTGTCTTATCCTGTCGATAGATTGGCCGATGTGGCATGTAATATGAAGGAATATCCTTATCACTGTCGACAACCCTTTCAATAATACCTGATGTCAAATATTCCTGCAAGAGTGAATCGTACTCATACAATTTGGTAGGATTTCTAGCTAACTTTTTTATGAGTGTTTCAAATCTTATCAGCGCTCCGTTTTTGTAGCTATCTATAAGGCTGCCCTCGTTTCTCCAAATCAGTGACGCTGTATATCTGGAACCTTCCTTTGTGATGTATTTGTCAATATTGCCAATTGAAATTTCGGCGGAGTCGTTATTCGAAATTCCTATACTCTCTAAGTCCCAAAATCTTTTCACATTTGTATTTTCAATAACACTACTGCATAACGAAATCGCGGTTACCGACAAACTCAAACTTTCTTCGTGCATATTCTCTAGCAATGGGCCCTGAATTGTCCAACCGAACATTGTCAATATCGAAACTAATTTTGAGTTTATTCTCTCGAACCGATTATATACGACACTCCAATAGTAGTCCGTTCCGATCAATAAACTAATACCTGGCTCCAGATCACCACTGGCATGATTATCGGCGAGCTTAAACTTACAAAACATGGGCATATTTTCACTCGGCACGGGTAAAATGTCAGCACAAATTTCGGGAACCTCGATTGCTAGTATGCTTATAATTTTACTGTCATATTGACTTTTAACGCACAGTTTCACTCTATTATAACAACATTCGTCTGTTAATTTTGAGTTCCCGAAAGGTAGAATCCGAATTTTAACAGTATCCACTATTCTAATTTCAGTTTTTTAGACACACTTTCGCGAATATAGGTACGCTGGCTCCCGCCGTCCAAAACCATCCTTACAAACAAAGAAGAATTATTGAAACTAGTCATTGAAGAAATAAATGCACACGCCGTTTGCAAATATATGGTCGCAGAACGCTGCGGGCTAGCGGAATGCAAATTGACCGATTTTTGCGATGGTGTTGGTTTCGTATTTATCGATGATTTCGATGCTTCTTGACGGTAATTCGGATCGCACATAGAGCTTGCATGACAACGACATTGGTTTACGAAAGTCTGTAGTTTCTTGGTAAGTCGAACGGTCACTTTCCACGTAGTACAACCATATAACACGGATTTGACGCATGCGTCAAAAACTCGCAGCTTCGTGCGAAGGGAGATCTCTCTTAACCTCCAGAAAGGGGAAAGGATACCGAAGGCCTGACGAGCTTTATTTAGCCGAGCCTCAACATCCTTTTCGGCTCCGCCGTCCATGCTGACAATGCTTCCGAGATAGCAAAAATCTTGCACCTCTTCCACATCCTGTCCATTAAGAACAATCGGTGTGCTTGCGTTCGAACCCATGTGCATGTACTTGGTCTTACGCACAATTATTTTCAGTCCCGCCTCTTTGCATTTAGAATGCAACTAGCGAACATTTGACTCTAAGTCCGAACGGGTATGTGCAAGCAAACACACGTCATCAGCATAATCAAGGTGACTTAAGATGTTACATAGTCTCCATTAAAGACCTTTACCTTCCCCACCTTCCAGTGCAGCTTTCAAGATGTCATTTATTACCACCAGAAACAGGGCTGGTGATAATATGCAGCCTTGTCTGACACCCGTTCGCACAGGAAAGCTCTCGGACAGCTCTCCTCTATGCAAGACGCGACACCTTGCATCTTTGTAGGATTCTTTAATCATAGCTATGACCTTATCTGGAATACCTCTCCTACGCAAAGCATCCCATATGTAATCTCGCTTAACGCTGTCGAGTAGTTAGTTAGCGGAAATCAGTAGCGGACGGAAGGTAACGAAATATTCTCCCAGGTTAGCCCACGTGGGGTAAGTTGTGAAAGTAAAGACCTGAAGAAAATGAAACTGAAAGTAAACGGTAAATGCGGAAGAAAGTAGCGCACAAGGTAATCGAAATATACCATAGGCTGTGATCAACAGCACTTACCCTGAGACTGATAAAGTAGCGCACTGAGGAAGCGATGCTTTCAGATGACATTGGTAGAACATAGTACATTCGGAAGAGAGTAGTAATCGAGTAGATCGAAATACGCTGTATGGTACCTACAAACAATAAAGTAGTGACCCGATGGGATCAAAATTGGATAAGGAAATTGATGGCATAGTGGTCGTGCAGGGTTGGAGAGATGGACTGATACGACAGGAGGGGGATACAGCCGTTGATGAGGTTCCGTCGGGGTATAAGTAATGGTCTAGGTTATTTCCACATCGCGGGCAACGATTCTTGGAACTTGTTCCTCGTTTCTCAACGTGGAGTCACTTTATACAACCGGACGCCACGACCCACAGACTGACAGAGATGTTAGGTTTCGCCTCCAATAGCATGAATGCGCAACTGCAAATAGATATAAACTGGTTCCACCAGCCGAGTTAAGGCAATCCGTGTTGTTAAACGCAAGTAAACCTTCGTGAAAGGTTTTCACGTTAATCTCTTACATAGGTTTTGTACAAAATTTATAATGCAAAAATTAAGCTCTGTGGAAATTTCAAGCGAAAGTACTCGGGTTTCCAATGGAAATCTCTTTCGACAGATTTAATATTATTTTTTTTTTATCAGGGAATCATCTGCGGATCTATCGACGTAAATTTATTAAATTCTGAATAACAGCCTGAAAACCCCTCCCTCCGGCAGGATAGCCAATTCGAACCCAAATTCATAAATTCTTGCTATGGCGACCGCTGAAGTGGGAGAAAGTTACCTTAGGGAAACAAAACTTTCTTTCTCTTGAAACGCGGCCGTTTATCACGTTCCTTTCGAGATGGTCATAGTATCTGCTATCTCTCTTCTTGCACCATTTGGTGAACTTAATGAAATATGATTCTAGAGTAATTTTTCACTTTAACCAGAATTACTAATCTTCTTTTCTTCCCAACCTTCGCATTGTAACACGTTACCCACTAGGCTACACACTATTTAATTTCTAATACTACAGACAAATCCAACCCAAATTTGTTGAGCACTCCTTCGAATTGTAGCTACGATCCTAAAAACGGCCGATAAAGTTCTCAATAGAGTAAATTTGTATATGGCAATTCGTCATCTGTAAATTTTACTGTCTGTGCTCGAACTAGTGACCATTATAAATAAACTGCCAACAAGTCGGGCGAAACTTTATTATTCTTGGGACAAGTTGCGGATGAGTGGAAAGTCAATATGCAGGTTAGAGTGGTTAGGGAAGGCTAAGTGAAAGGGAGTTCTTGGGCAGGACTGTTAACAATATTTGATTCGTTTCTGTAAGTTTGGTTTTTATGAGGGGAGGAGTAGGGGTAATAGTAAGGGTGGGTGGATGTTAATAGCTTTTTAATTAATTGCTTGAATCACGTCCAATATTCTCTGTATAGAATGTGTTTCATAGACGAAGTTGCATAGAATTTTCATAAAATTCGGTGTATTTTACATTCATGAAACCGAACATTTGTATGGGAGGGGGTAGAGAATATAGGGGAATCGTAAAATTTGATACGCAGTTTTATTTCGCGTCTCTTGTAAGGTGCTTGTATAGAATTTCAAGTTCGTAGCTTTTAGTTTGTTGGTTATTAGTTGATTTAATGAAATTGGTCGAAATCATAGTTTTGTATGGGAGGGGGTAGAAGCGCAAGCGCGACTTCAAAACTTTTAAAGCAACTTCATTTGAATTATTTTTATAAGTTTTTATGCCAAATTTGAAATTGATAGCTCTTAAGAGTTAGCTGATAACTGATTTCTTAAAAATGCTCGAAAAAATAATTTTGTACGGGAGGGGGTAGAGGAGGTAAGGGAATCGTAAAATTTGTGATGCAATTTTCTTTCATTTTTATTGTAAGGTGCTCGTACGAAATTTCGAGTTCGTAGCTTTTAATTTGTTGGTTATTAGTTGATTTAATGAAATTAGTCGAAATCATACTTTTGTATGGGAGGGGGTAGAAGGTCAAGCGCGATTTTAAAACTTTTAACGCAATTTCATTTTAATTATTTTTGTTAGTTGTTATGCAAAATTTCTAATTGATAGCTTTTAATAGTTAGGTGATAATTGATTTCTTGAAAATGGTCGAAAAAATAATTTTGTATGGGAGGGGGTAGAAGTGTTAAAGGTTTTCGACCAGTTAATATTTCGTATATTTAGGGATTTTTTTTAAATGCATTTCGCAAATTTTCAAGCTTCTACCTTAAAATTTCACTCAAAAATTTTCAGTTTATGTGTTTTTTTCAATGCACATGAAACACCTTGTGCACGTTAGACCGGGGGGGTCGGTTTATAACAAATATGGATCAAGTTATTATTATTTTTCTATGTGGATTAAATATAGGTATTCACATGCAAAATTTTAACTTTGTATCTTTTACCAGAGCCCTAAAAAAATCACTCAAAGTTTTCGATATTTTTGCTTATTACCTCCCTCCCCTTACACCTCCCAACTTAAAATTTTTACCAAAATTAACTATTATGTAGTTCTACAATCTGACAAATTTTTGATTTGATATCTGTACTATTTTTGGAGATATAAGGATTTGTAATTTTGAAAAGTGCGCCATTTTTGAAATGCTCCCCATTTCCCCCTACTACTATTATTTCAACATGTTATATTTTTTTTTGTATTTGCCTAGTATAGCTTAATATAAGTTTTAAGTTTCAATTACATAGCTTAAGAGATAGTTGAGATATTAATTTTTAAGTGTTTTTCCTTGCACCCCCCTGACCCTCCCCCTTACAATAATTAGCCGCTTTCTAAGCTGGTTCCGATGAAACTATATGCCACCTTGACGGTCTCTAAATATGATTTTGTTACGATAAGTAATTTCGAAGATATAATCATTTGAAAAAAAATTCGGCCGACAATTGGTTCTAAGCCCCCCCTTTTCGCACCCCAATGGATAAAAAAATTAAATTATTTTTAAAAGTTGTCCCACAAACCCTTCTATATTAATGTTGAGTTTTAGCTTCCTAGCTGTTACCATGGTTGAGATATTTGAATTCGTATTTTTCGGTTTAAGCGCTCCCCCCGCCTCCCCCTGAACCCGTATACCCCCGAAAATGGGTATCCGCCTGAGATCCGCAACTATCTACAATCCCCCCAAAAATGAACTTTCTATCTTGAAGGGTTTGGGAGTTAATGTGCGCTGAGCGTACACGTCGGCGTACGGCGGACGGCGTACAGACAGACGGATTTTTTTTTTTGCATTTTTAGGCTAATTTAGTCATGAAACGCGAAAAAAAAAAATTTCAGGGTAGCAAACTTTTTTTTTTTTGTGTCGATCACAATACTTTATTATTATAATAATAAAGTAAAATTGTATTCACTTACAGATCAAAGACGCAAAGTCCTTCGGAATCGGTTTTGAAGAAGAAGATAGCGGTGATGGTCTTGGTGCAGAATCGAAACCAAATCTTTGTAGGCTGTGCGGCAAGACGTATGCAAGGCCCAGTACTTTAAAAACGCACTTAAGGACGCATTCCGGAGAAAGACCGTACAGGTAAGATTTATTATCTCGATATATTGATCATATTTCACACAGAAAAAAATTATATTTTAATGCACACCCACCATCGCACATAACCAAATGTATAATTGGTTTGGTGAATGTTTTCACAGTGCATTTCGAATTGAAAGAAAAGATTTCTGATTTCTACACTGTCACTCTTTTTTATTCGTGACGTTTCTGTCTCTGCTGAGACCTTTATCAACAGCAGAGACCGAAACGTCACGAATAATAAAGCGTAATAGTGTAGAATCCGAAAATCTTTTCTTTCAACTATGTAATTGATTCTATTTTCTTGAAATGGAAGCTTGAATGGCACTACAGGCAAAATCAGGCCTTGGCCTTAAGGCTGTACTCTGTACTCGCCTTCTTCTTTTTTGGTGTTTTATTTTTGCCAAATATTACAGTTTAAACAGAAGAATGTTTAAATTTGTACTTTCTGTCAGTCTTACATGTTCTTACATTAGATATCGAGCTTTGTAGTTTGAATCGGTGCAAAATCAGAATTTTCCACGTTTTATATTCCAACAAGACTCAACAGTGGCTTGCAAATCATATACCTGAATATTGACCGGCTTTAATCCGCTCGACTACAAAATGGTGGTGGACATGATATGTAGAGGGTGTTTTTTTAGAGGCGGAGAACTTCAAATTGAAATAAAACACAGAAAATTGTTTTTTATATCCATGAAATTGGCTTTATTTGAAAGATAATTGTATGGCATATGTACACACCAGCCGTGGCAGTCACATGCCCGAAATCATATTCAAACATTAATGCCATAAAATTGTCTGTCAAATAAAGCTAATTTCATGGATATTAAAAACATTTTTCTGTATTTTATTTTAATTTAAAGTTCTCCGTCTCCGAAATAAAACACCCTGTAAAAAACGCCACCACAACCTGAAGCAGGCCTCACAAACTTCGGCGCTCTATTAAAGCAAATGGCGGCCATTTTGAATAATCTTTCTAAATTTTGTAGCTCACTATTGACACAATAAAAAACTGAATAAATTATTCAAATCCAATCAGTAGTTTTATTTTTGTAGTTAAAAAATCTTGTATCAATATTTATGGCAGGACTAGGTATATCCAATTATTACATCTTCAAAAATATTAGAATTGTTTAATTCCGATGGTGGTTGTTATATCCAAAAAAGCAGAAAATAAACTGCCAACAAGTCGGGCGAAACTTAATTATTCTTGGGACAAGTTGTGGATGTTGGTTAGGGAAGGCTAAGTGAAAGGGAGCTCTTGGGCAGGGCTGTTGTCAATTTAACAATATTTCATTCGTTTCTGCAAGTTTGGGATTTTATGAGGGGAGGGGAGGGGGGGGTAATAGTAAGGGTGGGTGGATGTTAATAGCTTTTAATTAATTGCTTGAATCACGTCCAATATTCTCTGTATAGAATGTGTAGACGAAGTTGCATAGAATTTTCATAAAATTCGGTGTATTTTACATTCACGGAACCGAACATTTGTATGGGAGGGGGTAGAGAAGGTAGGGGAATCGTAAAATTTGATATGTAGTTTTATTTCGCTTCTCTTGTAAGGTGCTTGTGTAAAATTTCAAGTTCGTTGCTTTTAGTTTGTTGGTTATTAGTGGATTTAATGAAATTGGTCGAAATCATAGTTTTGTATGGGAGGGGGTAGAAGGGCAAGCGCGATTTCAAAATTTTTAAAGCAACTTTATTTGAATTATTTTTATAAGTTTTTATGCAAAATTTGAAGTTGATAGCTTTTAAGAGTTAACTGACAACTTATTTCTTAAAAATGCTCGAAGAAATAATTTTGTATGGGAGGGGGTAGAGGAGGGAGGGGAATCGTAAGACTTGTGATGAAATGTTCTTTCTTTTTTGTTGTAAGATGCTCGTACAAAATTTCAAGTTCGTAGCTTTCAATTTGTTAGTTATTAGTTGATTTAATGAAATTGGTCGAAATCATACTTTTGTATGGAAGGGGGTAGAAGAGCAAGCGCGATTTCAAAACTTTTAACGTAATTTCATTTCAATTATTTTTGTAAGTTTGTATGTAGAATTGCAAATTGACAGCTTTCAAGAGTTAGGTGATAACTGATTTCTTAAAAATGCTCGAAAAAATAATTTTGTATGGGAGAGGGTAGAGGAGGTAAGGGAATCGTAAAACTTGTGATGCAATTTTCTTTCTTTTCTGTTGTAAGGTGCTCGTACAAAATTTCAAGTTCAAAGCTTTTAATTTGTTGGTTATTAGTTGATTTAATAAAATTGGTCGAAATCATACTTTTGTATGGGAGGGGGTAGAAGGGCATTTCAAATTGATAACTTTTAACAGTTAGGTGATAATTGATTTCTTAAAAATGGTCGAAAAAATAATTTTGTATGGGAGGGGGTAGAAGTCTTAAAAGTTTTCGACCAGTTAGTAATTCGTTTATTTAGGGATTTTTTTTAAATGCATTTCGCAAAATTTTTAAGTTTCTACCTTAAAATTTCACTCAAAAATTTTCAGTTTATGTGTTTTTTTCAATGCACATGAAACACCTTGTGCACGTTAGACCGGGGGGGTCGGTTTATAACAAATATGGATCAAGTTATTATTATTTTTCTATGTGGATTAAATATAGGTATTCACACGCAAAATTTTAACTTTGTATCTTTTACCAGAGCCCTAAAAAAATCACAAAGTTTTCGATATTTTTGCTTATTACCTCCCTCCCCTTACACCTCCCAACTTAAAATTTTTACCAAAATTAACTATTATGTAGTTCTACAATCTGACAAATTTTTGATTTGATATCTGTACTATTTTTGGAGATATAAGGATTTGTAATTTTGAAAAGTGCGCCATTTTTGAAATGCTCCCCATTTCCTAGTATTTGCCTAGTATAGCTTAATATAAGTTTTAAGTTTCAATTACATAGCTTAAGAGATAGTTGAGATATTAATTTTTAAGTGTTTTTCTTTGCACCCCCCTGACCCTCCCCCTTACAATAATTAGCCATTTTCTAAGCTGATTCCGATGAAACTATATGCCACCTTGATGGTCTCAAAATATGAATTTTTTATGATAAGTAATTTCGAAGATATAATCATTTGAAAAAACAATTCGGCCGACAATTTGTTTTTAGCCCCCCCCCCCTTTTCGGACGCCAATGGATAAAAAAATTAAATTATTTTTAAAGTTTGTCCCACAACCTCCTCTATATCTCTACTGATTTTCAACTTTCGATCTACGTTCGTGGTGGAGATATTAGCAAATGTATTTTTCGACTTTTTCCCTCCCCCCGCCTCCCCCTTCCACCTAACACCTCCCAAAATTTAGAAAATAGAGCTCACTTACCCAATCAACAATCCACGCAAATACGAACATTCTACCTTTAACGGTCTCGGAGATATGAGTCCATATGTACGGCGTACGGCGGGACGGATTTTTTTTTTTGCATTTTTAGGCTAATTTAGTCACGAAACGCGAAAAAAAAAATTTCAGGGTAGCAAATTTGTTTTTTTCTTGTGTCGATCACAATACTTTATTATTAGAATAATAAAGTAAAATTGACCCTAGTCGATCATCAAATATCGGCGGTCTTATACTGTATTCGAAAGTAATGCAAAATGCCAGCTCTACTTGTTCATCATCTACCACTGAACATCGATGCAAATTAGCGCGAGCGTATGAGCAGTATGGTTTCAAAGTCTTCTACATTCCATTATTCTCATCGCACATACACATGCACATAATTGAACACACAGATAAGCTCCACTGCCTGGATATTGGATTAATCATTCAGCGTTCAAGGTCCACTCTAGAATTTGCGTGATTATCGTACCATCCAAAAACAATAACACGGGCAATGTAGAGATGCGGACGAGAAAGAAATCAAAAGTTCGAGGCCTTTAATCAGCAGCAGTTTTGCAGTAGTGACGAAACGCCTGCAATATTTTCCTCGAATTAAAACAATAACAACTACACGCGGGCACGAATTCCGATCCGAATTCGAGCGTTGGTGGAGGAGTCAGTCGATGTTTAGAAAGCGAAAGAGTAAAGATTGGCAAGCGATAATTTGTGAGCGAAAAAGTCTCAAGTGGAAGTTTTATTTTTACTTGAAATCCAGCGACCCCTTGCGCACTTCAATAGTTTCTATATAAATTATCTAAAGGAAATTAATGTTGCTGCCGCTCTGGTGCCCCACTTGCATAAAAAGACGGCACGACCATGTCTGAATTTTTTCGTTTCATGAAAGTAAGTACCAATCAATCAAATTCCTGTTAAGACCCCCTATAGGGGCATAGGACAGAAACAACTCTCTTCCACAAGGCGCGATCCTGGGCATCGGCCTTAAGCTGTTGCCAGGACTTGTTTATTCCTCTGGCCTCCTGTTCAACTGCTCGCTTCCATGTATTACATGGTCAACCAACCCGACGTCTTCCTTGCGGATTATAATCCAGAGCCTGTTTTGCGATATTTTGCTCTGGTTTCCTCAAAGTATGACCGATCCACTGCCACTTCCGCCGTTGAATCTCAATACCTATTTTAGTCTGGCCAGTTGTACTCCAAAGTTCGTCGTTGGAGATCACTTCTGGCCAGAATATTCCTAAAATGCGCCGGAGGCATTGGTTTAAGTAAGTACAGTCATTAGATAAAGGTGCTCGCAAAAGATTGAATTTTTTGGTTTTTGGTTCAACGAAACCCCACGTGAACACAATTGGTTTAAAACAAGCATATGAGTGAGATAAGAAATTTCTTTTTCATTGGCCTCCTGTCCTTCAGGTTCTTAAACTTTTTTTATTTGCTATTTAGAAAGGTTGTTATTCCTTCGCCCCTCTTTCTACGAATTTTAATTTTTCGCAGATTAAGGCATAGCGCAGATATACCCAACCAGGCAGTGTACTGGAATTATACATCGACCGGGATTTGAACTCACGACCTTCGCATTGCAGACCAACACGCTACCCACTAGGCTACACCGAGAAAAAAAATTTACTGATATCAAATTTTTTTCTTTCAGATGTCCAGATTGCAACAAAAGCTTCTCACAAGCAGCTAATTTAACGGCCCACGTACGCACACATACCGGTCAAAAGCCATTCCGATGTCCGATTTGCGATCGACGTTTTTCACAAAGCTCAAGCGTTACAACCCATATGCGAACGCATTCCGGCGAAAGGCCGTACCGTTGTCGTGCCTGTAAGAAAGCCTTTTCCGATAGTTCAACGCTAACGAAACATCTACGAATTCATAGCGGTGAGAAGCCTTATCAATGTAAATTATGCTTATTAAGGTGAGAGATAATTTATTTTCTTATCAAATTTAAATTGTTATCAATTTTTTTTTTTTAATTTACAGATTCTCACAATCCGGAAATTTAAATAGGCACATGCGTGTTCACGGAACCAATGGCAATTTGTTAACGTGACAGCGACAATTTCAACGAATCTCTGAAAATCCTTATAACATAAAACGCCCATCACAATCTTATAGCTCCTCTGATTTCTTCCTGAGTGCAGACAATAGCCAACGACGAAAACTCGACGATATGTACAAAAATAATTTCCTTGGCATATATTAGCGCAACATCAATTGAAGGTGGACAAGAACCAAATTTACACTACCCATAATATAATTAAGGTGTTACGATGATTGCAAATTTAATTCTTTCTCAAATTCAAGGTTCTGATAATTTCGATGTTGTCACAAAAGAGAAAAGACTATTGACAAAAAAGATTTCCGGATTCTACACTGTTACCGAAACGTCACGAATAATAAAGCGTAACAGTATAGAATCCGGAAATCTTTTCTTTCAATTCGAAATGCCCTGCGAAAACATTCACCAAACCAAGAGAAAAGACTAATCGGAAATTCTCAAGAAATGATTAAACCTGATTAAGCGATTGAGCTCCGGCAATCCTAGTGTTTATTGTTAATAAAATACTTGTTTCTATAACAGCATAAAAAAGTTGTAACTTCCGACAGTTACAATGGCGAGAAACTGAAAATTTTAAAGATCTTAGAACCACTGTATTCCTTTTCGAATAGTCTGAACTAAAATTTGACCATCTACGAAATTGCTACCTATGATAACAAAAAAAAAACAGTTAAATACAAGGTAGTATATATTAACCATTTTACAAAAATTATTATTTCTCGATCATGTTAAGGTAAAACACCACTGTGAAGATCCAAAAAAAAGGGTTTTTTTCATGATTTTTTGCTATAACTTAATTAGAATCAATGGGATTCTGGATTAAGCATGTTCTCAAATATATTGTTGCAAGCTAGGGGTTAACCGGGATTTCAAGTAAAAACACAATTCGTTTAAAGAAAATAAGTGATAATTTATTTATTCTCACTTTAATTCGCACTATATGGTAATACCGCCGCGTGCTTTTCTATCGCTTTCACTGGTTCGCGTCTAAAAATGACTGACCCTCTCGCTGAAAGCTTTCGTGCTTTTATACACCTCTTCATACTCATGACTGTTCTCGAAGCTTCCTTCAGTGTGTATGTGTGAACTATACTGGAAAGCTCTAGATCTTTAATTGTGGCTTCTACATAGTTGAGTATACTGTTCTACATAATTCTTGTCTATTCGAGAGAGATCGAGTTGGGGGGGTGCCAGGTCTGCATGTAACAATATATTGAACAACATTTAGACAAATTTCTATTATAAAAAATATTTATAGAGTAATAACGTTCTTAAATTTTGTTGTCACCGTTGTGTAAAGCAAGAGATTGGTTTATCTGAAAAAATATGAAGGTTACTTTCATAATCGACATAGAAATTACTTGTTAAGCACAGCGTTTTTATTCTGAGAGTGTTATAAGTTTGCCACAAAGTTTGTAATGCAAAGAAATAAGGTTCGGAAAAAACATAACACAATTATTTGCGTAAAAGCCAATCATACGATACTCTAGATGAAATGGGAAAGAGTTTAATATACCGGGAAATATGTCATCTAACATTTTTCGAAGAGCGAATAAAGACTTTTGTATGGGAGGTGGTAGATACAGAGGGGAGGTTTGTCATTTTTGTACATGACACCGAACGTGGTATGCAAAATGTATCTTGCTGAATTTGAAGTTTGTAGCTTGAAATTTATTTAAAAATTTATTTTTATCTGAATTTATGGTATTTGCATTTGAGGTGGCAGAGGAGGTGAAAGGTTTTGGATAATTTTAAAACTGCTTATCAACATCCTAATCACATTGCTGTGTTACAATTTTAAAGTCGATAGCTCTCATATGTTCGAAGGAGAAATACATTTCTTGAATTTCCAATTCAAAAATTTGTGTGGGAGGTGGCAGAGGAGGTGAAAGGTTTTGGATAATTTTAAAACTGCTTATCAACATCCTAATCACATTGCTTTGTTACAATTTTAAAGTCGATAGCTCTCATATGTTCGAAGGAGAAATACATTTCTTGAATTTCCAATTCAAAAATTTGTGTGGGAGGTGGTAGAAGGAGTGAATAAAAGTTGATACTTTTTTTAGCATTTATTGCAATTATAAAGGGACAAACTATGATAAAATTTTACGTTTCTAGTTTTTCTAGTTTCAATGATAATTGATTCAATGCATTTACCCAAATTGTTCATTTGTATGAGAGGGGCTAAAAGGAGTATTCCTGGGTAGTTAAAAAAAATCATTTTTCAAAAGTACTATAGATGGAGTGTCTATCCTGAAAATTTCATAAAAAAATCCCCACTAATGAAAAATTTATAGCGTTGTGTAACCGACCGGGTGAGCAACGACTATGATCCAGGTGTTCTTGCTCCATTTGAATTTCGGTATTGTTGACCTTGTGTATAGCAGGGTCATGTTTTGAAAAGTTAGTAAGATTCAGTTTTACGCATTCCACAGGTGAAATTCACAGAACCTTCAGACATGTTTTTGGGTGTCCTCGGTTTGCGATTCGACATCGGAACTTGGTCTTTACCAAATAGTGGTCTGTGTCGCAATTAGCCCCTCGACACGTACGCACGTCGAGAATACAGGAGGCCGTCCTTTTCTCTATTAGAACATGGTCTATTTGGTTGAATGTTCTTCCGTCGGGTGATGCCCACGTTCTCTTATGAATGTCACGATGTGGGAAGCATGTCGAGCTTACAATAAGGTTTTTGCTGCTGGCGAAATCAGTCAGCCTCTGGCCGTTGTCGTTACTAATATCATGGAGACTGTGCCTTCCAATTGTCCCTATGTATGTGTCTTCTTTGCCCACTTTCGCGTTAAAGTCACCTAATACAATTTTAATATCATTCGACGGAAGTGAGTCGAATGTTGATTCTAAGGTGCTGTAGAAATCGTCCTTAACTTCGTCGTCTTTGTCTTCCGTTGGGGCGTGGACATTAATAAGCCAAACATTAAAAAAACTTGTTTTGATGCGGATTGCACACAATCGTTTATTGACGGATTTGAAGTTGGTAAAAATGAAGAAGTTATAGCGTTGTGTAACCGACCGGCTGAGCAACGACCATGATCCAAGTGTTCTTGCTCCATTTGAATTCCGGTATTGTTGACCTTCTGTATAGCAGGGTTATGTTTTGAAAAGTTGGTGAGATTCAGTTTTACGCATTACACAGGTGAAATTCATAGAACCTTCAGAGATGATTTCATGTACGTTTGAAATAAACCAGTTATTTCAATTTAAACTGTACTCGTAAGTTTAAACGCGTTTTTCTCGAAAGTGTTTTCAAAATTGGTACCAGAAATATCTCCGCGAATTCTGAACCAATCGGGATCTGGTTTTGCACAATTACGTTTCACAAAATAATCTACTTATCGATCCGTTTTTTTGATACCTGGTATAGTTTTTTTTTAACAAAAGTACCGAACAATTTTGAAGCGAAAAATCGCCTGTTTTAGAGACTGCCATTATTCGAAAATATTGAATTTTTAAATTCCGGCCCGATAAGTACTAGTTTTATCTATCTACTGTAAGAGAAAAATTTTCTTATTTTTTTCGACATAAAATGGCGGAGGCACGTCTGTTACCGTAGACGGTGTCAACAAAAACACGTTCCAGGAAAAACTTTTTGAAATTTTTCAACTAAATTTTCACAATATATAAATAAAAGGTCATACTTTAAAAAATATATCATGATTGAAAGAAAAGATTTCCGGATTCTACACTGTTACGCTTTATTATTCGTGACGTTTCGGTCTCTGCTGAGACCTATAAAATTGTTGATGTTTAAATTTTTAATAAAACATTTTGATAGCAACTCTAGCATGATGTGAAAAAATTGGCTCAATGCCGTCACCCCTTCTACCACTCCCCATACAAAATTTAATTGTCCATGAGGCGCGATCCGTTGTTTATTTCTTCTGCTCAACTGCTCGCTTCCATGTGCTGCATGGTCGATCAATCCGACGCCTTCCTTGAGGATTATAATCCAGAGCCTATTTGGCGATATTTCGCTCTGGTTTCCTCAAAGTTTGACTGGTCCACTGCCACTTCCGCCTTTGAATCTCAATGCTCAGTTGTACCCCAAAATTCGTCGTTGGAAATCATTTCTGGCCAGAATATCCCAAAAATGCGTCGGAGGCATTGGTTCACGGTTCACGAATGTTAGCAGTTTCTTGGTAAGTCGAACGGTCACTTTCCACTTAGTACAACCATATAGCAACACGGATTTCATGCATGCGTCAAATAGTCGCAACTTCGTGTGAAGGGAGACCTATCTTAATCTCGAGAAAGGGAAAAGAATGCCGAAAGCCTACCAAGCTTTATTTAGACGAGCCTCAATATCCTTTTCGGCTCTACCGTCTATGCTGACAATGCTTCCGAGATAACAAAAATCTTGCACCTCTTCCACGTCTTGTCCGTTAAGAATACTCGAACCCATGTACTTGGTTTTACGCACATTTATTTTCAGTCCCGCCTCTGTGCATGTACAGTATTAAAAAATGTTTGTTTCGAAATTATTGCGATTGAAAGTCGAACTAACTATTTTTATTTTTTTTAGATAGTAGACATCTAAAAGAAGCATAGTTTGAGAAATAAATATTTTAGAAAATACAAGAAAAAACCGACATTTTAGAAATTTCACAGTGGCGCACACCCTAAAAAAATTGAAAAATCTGCATTATAACTAGAGCACAAAACGAAGAGTAAACTTCACAATTTCAATTGAAAATATCTAAAAAAAATATATTGTCTCGTTTATAGTCAAATTGTCCAGTATAGCTCGAATATAACTTTTAATACCATGTCCACACATATCCTCTTCAGATTCCTCGAAAACTTGTACAGTAATGTTATAATTTATAAAAAAAAATAATTGCATTAAAAATTAAAAAAAATGTGCTCCTTACACTCTCAATTTGTAAACTAATGAAAATGCTATTTACAATTTAAGACTTTTTTACATGTAAAAAAATATACATAAATATAAAATATATCAATTAAAAGAAAAAAGAAATGCGAGAAAAAAAATTATCATTCCATTTTGAATATATCGTCTGAATATCTTTTTTTTTTTAGAAATTTTATGAGACGAGTAAAAACTTAGTGAATAAGAGTGCCAAAACTAAAAGAAAAATTAAAACACAAAAAAATGTAAATAAGTGTTTTTCCTCTCTTCCCCATTGCATAACAATGCAACAATTCTTGATGTAATGAAGAATGTTCTGCATTTTTAAATTTTAAAAATCTAATCAAAAAATTCTAGTCATAGAAATGAGTTTTTTTTTTTCTAGTTATATAAAAATAAATAATAATGTTAATGTAATTAAATAATTAATTAAAAATAATAAATAATTGTAAATTGATAAATAACATTGTATTTTAATTGTTAGCACTATTAATTGTTCGTTATTTCCAATCGGGCAGGGTTGGTCGATAGTAATTGATAACATAACAGAATTATGATTGTAAAGCAAACTTCATATTACTACACTTGCAGGAACGAGTCAACTATTTTACGAGTGGGGGGTAGCGTAGGTGGTCATAAATCTGCAATATAAAAACATAACAGGGCTACGATTGCGCGTAAAGCGCAATCTTACGATACTCTAGATGAAATAGAATTTTTTGTGATCCCAAGAAATTTTTATGGGGAGTGTTAGAAGGGATGATAGCATTCAACTAATTTTTTCGACATCATGCTAAAGTAGCTATGAAAATGTTTTATACAAAATGCTCACTCCAAAAACTGAATGGGAACTGAGAAAATTAGTGAGTTTGATTTAGTGAAAATGTGCAGTTTGTATGGGAGGTGGTAGAAAGAGTCGGGGGATTTTAATGATTTTTTCAGAAATAACTAGGAATATTATAAAATTGGCATCCCTTAAATTTCAGACTAGTGCCATTCATACTTTTCCAGAAAATCGATTTTTTGTGAAGTTGTGAAACTGTGTCATATTGTATGGGAGGGGGTAGAATTAGTGAAGCAAATCAAATATTTTTTTTCTCATCTTAGTAATAATATTAATTAAATATTTATTACAAAATATGAGCTCAACAAATGTTATATGTTCTGAGAAAATCGGCTTAGAGCATTTCAGGAAAAAGTGTAGTTTGTATGGGAGGGGGTGGAAGGAAAGGGAGGAAGCAAATAATTTTTGTACTGTAGATTTAAATCATTAAAAAAGTAATATAGTATACCAAAATTAAGACCAACAGCTTTTATACTTTTTTAGTAAATCCATTTATTGTCAAATTGCAAAATTGTGTCATTTTGTATGGGAGGGGGTAGAAGGGGTGAAGTTAATCATCTCATTTCTTTTTACCTTACTAACAATTTCAAATAAATATTTGGTGCACAATTTCAGCCCGCTGAATTTTATAAGCACTGAGGAAATTGGCTTAGAGTAATTCTTGATAAGTACAGTTTGTATGGGAGGTGGTAGAAGGAGGGGGAGGACACACACAATTTCTATATGATAGATTGATATTACCATAAAAGTAACATATTCAAAATTTCAGGCCAATAGCTTATATACTTTTTGAGCAAATCCGTTTATTGTCAAATTGCGTAATTGTGTCATTTTGTATGGGAGGGGGTAGAAGGGGTGGAGCGATTTGGCCCGTTCACGAACTTGACCTTACTTTTTTGTCAAAAACGACGTGTACAAAATTTGAACTTTCTAGCTCAACGCGTTCTCAAGCTAGAGAGCGCACGGACGGACGGACGGACGGACGGACAGACGGACGGACGGACGGACGGACGGACGGACGGACGGACGGACGGACATCCGGTTTTGAGATTTTTGAGTGATAATATTAACTTCTGTATCATTCATTTTTTTCTCCGAGCCTTATTTCTTGGCGTTACAAACCTTAGAGCGAACTTTTAATACTCTCAGATTCCATCTAGAGTATAAACAATGCAGAAGGTGGTACGGAAAGGAAAGAAAGTTAGTTATAAAAATGCCGGCTGATATCACAAGTTTGCGCTCAGTTTTACATGCAGGAATGATAGTTCAAATTTCAGTGGCTTAGCTTTAATAGGTTAAATTTAATATTGAGGGGTATCTGAAATCCCAGTGTGAGTTGCAAAGTTAAAAATGCACTATGAAAAGGTTCACCAAACTAGTTTGCAATCATATTTACTTACTAGCCGCATTCTAAAAAAAACGTGTGCACTTTTTCAAACTTAACTGCAAAAGCAGGATCTCAACTCTATAACCAGTTCTCTTGTTCTTTCTTCTTCAGAAACTCTACTTTCTTGTTTATAATTTATAGGAAAATTTTTGTATAGAATTTTTTAAAATTATGCTGGTGGAAGATTTTTGAATAGTATTGTAATTCCATATGCCAATATGTAGACCAAACTATTATATTTATTCGAAGAAAGTAGAAAATTGGATCCAAAAATTTTTGCGATTTATTTGGGGTTTGGTAGGAGCAGTGAAAGTTTATAATTTATAAGAAAAATTCTGGAGAAATTTCATGTGCCGTCATTTTGCGTAGTTTTTCAGAAAATTGAGCTCTCTAAGCAAAACTAAAATATGTTGACCTTTGGGACCAAACCCAGAAAAATGCCATTCCAAAAGCGAAACCTAGAAGAAGAATTGTGAGCCAATACGATAAAAAGTTGCAAGTTCCTGTGTATTTGGCTCGATTTTACTCAGTGTCATCCACGTGATAGTCAGAAGTACCCGACCTAGCAAAGGAAACACAAAAATTTTGAGAAAAAATATTGTTACATGATAGTTTTATCATCGAATATTCGCAATCTTCAGCTGTCTACTATTCTGCACACACACATCATTGACAATCCGCGATCATCAATTGCTTCAGTCCGCGAACTGCTCGTGGGTACTCAGAAGCAGCCGAAAAGCAGATGAAAAGCAGACGAAAAGCAGGCAAAAAGCAGATGAAAAACAGACGAACAGCATACGAAAAGCAGACAGGCGAAAAGCAGGCGAAAAACAGATGAAAAGCAGATAGGCGAAATGCATGCGGACGGAAAGCGGCCGACAAGAACCATATAAAAAGGCGAGCATTTGTGACGGTACAGTCAGTCTGGCAAGCGAAAGAGTAAAGATCGGGTGATCGTGGGGAAAGTCGCGATAGTCAATCGGAGATATAAAAGCGACAATTAGTGAACGGGAAAAATAAAGTTTGTGGTTATTTTAATTTAAATTGAACTTATTTAATTTTTACTTGAAATCCAGCGACGCCTTGCGCACCTCAATTTCTTTATTGCTCTACATAATCTCCTCTTAGCTCGATTCACTTTTCCCAGCGATGTTCAATAGCTTCGATACCTTGTTTATAGTGAGAATCGTTGAGCCGCTCAAAATAGACATGAACCGCAGAATACACTTCTTCACTGTTGGTAAATATTGTGCCAACGAGCAATTTTTCTAAGTTTGGAAACAGAAAAAAAGCCAAGGGGGCTAAATCTATCGAATGGTGCGTGAGGAACCAGTTCGAAATTTAACTTATTGATTTCGATCATCGCGATTACGGAAGTGTGAACTGTTGCATTGCCTTCATGAAACAGAACTTAGTTTTCACCAAATACAGTCATTTTTTCTTGATTTCATCACTCAAGCGCTACAATAAGTCCGTATAATACTCACCGTTGATTGTTTTTCCTTTCTGAAGATAGTCCCCATGCGCAACCCAAAAAACGAACGCCACGACCTTGCCTGCAGATGGAACTGTCTTCAACTTCTTCGGAGTCGATTCTCCCTTCTCAGTCCATTGTTTTGACTTTCCTTCGTCTCAAGTGTGAAGTAATGGACCCATGTTTCATCAATGGTTGTGAATCGATGCAAAACCTCAACTTTATTGCTGCAAACTTCGCCAAACACTCGATTGAAACATCCCCACGACGCTGTTTTTCTCCCATTGTGAGTAATCGCGGCAGCCATCTTGCGAACAGCTCTCTCTTCTCCAATTTTCGGTCAATATGAGATGTACAGCAGTTTCTGAAATGCTTACTATTTCTGCTAGCTCGCGCACTTTTAGTCGACGACCATGCAATACCATTTTTGTGGATTCTTATAGTCTGGATGAAATCTGAGAGTATTATAAGTTTTCCAAAAAGTAAGTTCGTAAATGGGCCAGATCGCTCTACCCCTTCTACCCCTCGAATACAAAATGACACAATTTCGCAATTTGACAATAAACGGATTTGTTCGAAAAGTTTAAGAGCTATTGATCTGAAATTTGTAATGTATTACTTTTATGATGATTTCAATCTATCGTATAAAAATTATTCGTGTTCTCCCTATCCTTCCACCCCGCTCTAAGCCAATTTTCTCAGTGCGTATAAAATTTATCGAACTTATTCGTAAGACCAAAAAAAAGTAGACAATTAGCTTTACCCCTTCCTTCGTAATTCACCAATAAACGGATTTGCTCCAAAAGCATAGATGCTATTGATCTCATATTTGGAATGTATTACTTTTATGATAATTTTAATATACTGTATAAAAATCATTCAATTCCTCCTCATCCTTCCAGCACCTCCCATACAATCTGCACTTTTTCATGAAATACTCTAAACAAATTTACTCAGAACGTATAAAATTTATCGAGCTGAAATTGTGCATTAAATATTTATTTTTATTATTAGAAAGACCAAAAAAATAGGCGATTAGCTTTACTCCTTCTACCACCTCCCATACAAAATGCTATAATTTCGAAATTCGATAATAAACGGATTTGCTCGAAAAGCATATATGATATTAATCTCAAATTTGGAATATATTACTTTTATGCTAATATCAATCTACTGTATAAATATAATTCGAGTTCTCCCTTTGCTTCCACCACCTCCCATACAAACTGCACTTTTTCATGAAAAACTCTAAACAAATTTAATCGGTACGTATAAAATTTATCGAGCTGAAATTATGCACTAAATACTTATATAAAATTATTAGTAAGATTAAAAATAATTGGCGATCAGCCTCACTCCTTCTACAACCTCCCATAAAATGTGAAACAATTTCACAAACAAAAAGTCGAATTTCTTGAAAAGTATGAATGCTACTGATCTGCAATTTGACACATGTCAAATGCATGATGTTTGTAGCTATTTCCGAAAAAAACATTACGAACTCATTCCTCCTTCAACCGCCTCCCATACAAACTGCACAATTACACTAAATCCAATACACTAATTTTCTCAGTACCTATTAAATTTTTGAATCTTAAATTTTGTATAAAATATTTTGATAGCAACTTTAGCGTGATGTGAAAAAATTAGTTCAATTTCGTCACCCCCTCCACCACTTCCCCTACAAAATTTCTTTAAATCAAAAAATTTCGTCATTGATTTCTGTCGTAGTCACCTCATTAGGTCCACCATGCTATGTTCGTCTTGGCATCTCCTACGGCCTCGTTTTAACTCTGTAAGCCAATATTTATACTCTAGATGAAATCTGAGAGTATTATAAGTTTGCTCTGAAGTTTATAACGCCAAGAAATAAGACTCGAAGAAAAAAATGAATGATACAGAAGTTTATATAATCACTCAAAAATCTCAAAGCCGGATGTCCGTCTGTCCGTCCGTTCGACTGTCCGTCCGTTCGCTCTCTAGCTTGAGAACGCGTTGACCTAGAACGTTCAAATTTTGTACACGTTGTTTTTGACAAAAAAGTAAGGTCAAGTTCGTAAAAGGGCCAAATGGCTCCATCCATACAAAATGGCACAATTGCGCAATAATAAACGGATTTGCTCGAAAACTATAACAGCTATTAGACTGAAATTTGGAATATATTGCTTTTATGATGATTTCAATATGACGTATAAAAATTATTTGCGTTTTCCCTCTCCGTCCACTCCCTCCTCATACAAACTGCACTTTTTCATGAAATGCTCTAAGCCAATTTACACAGTACGTATAAAATTTATCGGGCTCAAATGATGCACTAATAACTTATTCAGAAATATTAGTAAGACAAAAAAAAATTAGATGATTAGCTGTATTCCTTGTACCCCCCCTCCCCCATACAAGGTGACGCATTTTATAGATTTGACAGTAAACCGATTTTCTCGAAAAGTAGAAAAGTTATTGATTTGAAATTCGGAATATATTATTTTTATACCAATTTCAATAAAAACTTATCTCGCGAGACGCGAAATCGGTTCATTCATACCACAGTTTGTCCGGTGAAAGCCAATCCGTAGCAATCTAGGATACCTTGTTAAAAATTGACCAACATCAAAGCGCATCAAACCCAAAAGGGTGGAGGAATCAACTAACCCTTTAAGAAGGTTATGAGCAAAAATTACATCAGCTACTTCACGTCGTTTCGAAAGCGATGACATATGTAATAGCTGAAGTTGATCAGTATTTGAAGGAAGGCGAACTCTGTCGTTCCAATTAAGGTGACATAAGGCTATTCTCACAAATTTACGCTGAATCGATTCAATTCTGCTAATGTGCTCATTATAATGAGACTAAACTTGAGAAGCATATTCAAGGTGAGATCTAACGAAGGTGGTATAAAGACTTAGTCTAACAAGCGGATTGTTAAATTCCTTGGATAAGCGTGTGGTAAATCCCAACATAGAATTACCTTTCTGCACGATCTTATTGATATGCAAACCAAAATCAATTTTTTGGTCAAATGTAACACCTAGGTCAATAATGAAACTGATTCGATCCAAAATACAGTCATTAAGACTATAAATTATCACAATCGGAGAGATTTTCCTAGTACGTACTGAGGAAATCGGTTTGAAGTGTTTCGTGAAAAAGTGCAGTTTGTATGGAGGGTGGTGGAAGGAGTGGAATTTTTTTATTCTCAGAAGGCACATGATTACGATCAAAATTTATTTGATTTTTTTTTTTTCGTAACAAAATTCAACGATTTCCATTTTTTCCTTCACTGTGTAGCTTGCCATGGCAAATTTCCTGCGTTTATAGTAGTTTTGGGCTACTCATACATGAGGTGGTACAAATATCTCATTCATGCAAGTTAAAATGTCCCATCTCTAGAAAAAATATTTTTGTCCTACTTCAAAATTTATGTCCCATTTGAATAACAGTCGTGCGAAAGAGGACTGAGGAGTTGTGTAAAAGCGAATAAGGTAATGACATAGCATGTATGTGTGACCAGGAGAGCTGATGAGAGAAGATGTGTCGCAATAGTGGCATACATATTATACAATTTGTCTCACCTTAAATGAGTCAGTGTCACATGGCGGGTTGGCATGCATTTTTTTTTTTTTATATTAGGGGAACACGTGACAGCACTGCGGCCTTTTTGGCCTATTGTGCGATTATTGCCCCTATACCCTACCATAACTCAATAGCTTTAGCTAATCTGAGTATCTGTAAGGGAGCCATGTTGTCTAGTTCATCGGTGGAAATGAAACCTTTCCCCAGAAGATTATGCCTTTTCCTTGCCACTGCTTCACAGTGGCATAGGATATGTATTGTCGTTTCTGAGTCTTCGAGACAGAGGCGGCAGATGTCGGTTTCAGCTAAGCCCATATTATTGAGGTGGTGGTTCACTCCACTGTGCCCCGTCATTAGGCCGATTAGAGTACCAATATCGCTCTTTCTGAATTTTAGGATATCCTCCACTTTGTTTTTTGTGGTATGATTAGTTTTTTTGAGGTTGATAAGCCTGGAAGTCTATCCCAGCAGATTTTGTGTTCTTGTTCAACCCACTTCTTAAGTGTCGAGCTTTGATGCCCTTTTGATTTTCCGCAGAATGGCTCTGGACCAATAAAATTTTTTTCCACGCCATTTTTTGCAAGGCGATCAGCCTCTTCGTTTCCCTCAGTTCCCATATGTCCTGGTACCCACATTAAGGTTACGTTGTTCCTTTTCCCCAGGATGATTAGGTCTTGAAGACAGTCGCAAACTAACCTCGATCCGTGTTTATTGGATGTTAGGGCTTTGAGAACCGCCTGACTATCAGATAGGATATAAATTGATTTGTTGCGATGAGCTCTCCTTTTTTTCTCTTGGATACATAGCTCTATTGCAATTAGTTCAGCTTGGAAGATTGTGGCTTCTTTGCCGAGTGGTTTTGAAACCGAGAAGTTAGGACCTTTGACTCCGGCTCCTGTCCCCTCAGAGGTGCGCGAACCATCTGTATACCAGATGGTTGATCCCTCTTCCATTTCAGGTAGCGTGGATTGCCAGTCCTTGCGTTCTCTGATTATAACTTTGAAGGGGGTTTCAAAGTTAAATTTTGTCGGCATAGCGTCCGATAATGTGGAGGTTAGAACCTCCAATTTTGGGTTTCTTAGGATTTTGAGGTGGCATCTAAAATCCCCTGGTTTGTACTTGTTTTCCCTCTGTATGCGTAACACCCCTTTGATAGCTTCCTTTTTTATTTGTAGATGTATCGGAGGGATGTTAAGGAACATTTCCATTGCCGCTGTGGGACAGGTTTTCATAGCTCCTGTGATACCAAGACAAGCTAGCCTTTGGATTTTTTGTAGCGTAAGCTGTGCTTTTCTTTGTAAAGTTTTAGTCCACCATATCGTTGATCCGTATGTGACTATTGGAAGAATGATTGTCCTGTAGCACCAGTAAATTATGTTGGGCTTTAGTCCCCATTTTCTGCCAAATAAGCTTTTACAGGCCCAAAATCCCTTTAGTGCTTTGGCATGAGTCCATTCTATATGTTTATTCCAGTTGAGTTTGATAGCAAACTAGTATGACACCTAGATATTTTACCTCATCTGAAAAGGGTATTATTGTACCATTTATTGAAAGGGGTATGATGTACATTTTTCTTCTATTTGTAAATGGTACTAACTCAGTCTTACTTGGGTTGATGTTCAAGTTTTTAGACTGACACCAGGTCATTATCACTTCTAAGGCTGATTGTATTCTTTCCGATATACCTATAATTAAATCATGTTTGCCTTTAATGATAATGACGAGATCATCGGCATATCCTATAGCCTCGTATCCTTGTTCTGTTAGACGATCAAGGAGTTCATCTACTACAATTGACCAAAGAAGTGGAGATACAGTGACGTACAAAACTGAACCACCCTGAGGTATTTTTCAACACAAAGTCATTTCTTTAATCAGCGAAAGAAAATTTTATTTCAAAACTTAGCAAAAATTGAACTTCAAACAGTCTTTTATTGAAAAGTAACAAAAATATTGTATACACTTCATTTTCATAATAAAAAAATTAAAAATCTTAAGACTCAGTTTTGCTCGATAAAATATATTAGTTAAAAAGTAACTATTTCGGGGCAGTTAATATTTTGTCCATAGACCCTTAGCTTTCAAAACCTCATTGATACGTTTTGGCATACTTTCTACTAATCTTTTAACATATTAATACTTTCCCATTGTTCTTTCAATCTGTACCACAAAATGTCAACTGAAGACGGGGGTTGGTCATACCCATTGTGTATTTGAGTTTTTAAGTAGGCCCACAAATTTTCAATTGGGTTGAGGTCGGGGCTTTGTGCCAGCCACTCTAGCTGCGAAAATGGCTGGGTGGTAATCCAATTTTGTACCAACTTGGAGATGTGCTTGGGGTCCCGATCTTGTTGAAAAACAATATCCGTCTCAGGTAGTGGTAAATTTTCTATGGTTTCCCATAAATACTCTTTTAAAATATTTAAATAGTAATGCCGGTCCATGATTCCACTAATTCTGTGCATTGAACCAACTCCCCAAGCGGTCATACAGCCCCAAGCCATGACCTATCCTCCACCATGCTTCACAGTTTGTTTAACGTGTTTCGGTTGCAGCTTTTCATTTGGACGTAACCATGCCCAGGAACGTCCATCCGATAAAAATCTATTTACTTTGACTTCATCTGACCAAATAACATTTTTCCATTCATCTATTGTCCAATTTTTATATTTTTTTGCAAATTGTAATCTTGCAGCAATATTTTTTTTTAAAAGTGCGGGCTTTTTTGGCTTCTCTATTGATGTAAAACCAGTTCTTTTTAGAGATCGACGGGCTGTCCATTCACTTACTTTGATCCCAGTGCGTTCGGCAATATTTTAGTAGCCATTGTAACAGATTTGGCTTCACCGCTTGAAACGCAACGTCCTAAAGATCTCACATCTTGCGGAGAAAGTTTTTTAGGACGTCCACCCAACAATATTGGGGTATCAACAGATAACTTTTTTTTAATTCTCACAACTGTACTTTGACTTACTTCGCATTTAGTAGCAATATGACGAGTTGAGAGTCCTTCTTGTACAAGAATTTTAACTTCGTCTCTGATATTTTTGCCTATTTTCACCATTTTATATTAAATTTACAGTCGAGTATGATTACAAACGTAAATTAATACAAAAAGTATCTTTATTATGTCCACTAAGTATATAAAAAAATTAACTTGAATTCCCGTTACCGAATTATTCATAAACACACCTTCACGATCATATTTAATTGACGACTAAATGTGTTCCGATCTGAGCGAGCAAAACTGAGTCATTGTAACGGTACTGCATTTTCCAATTGCAGAAGCTGCTTGAAATTATTTGTGGATCTGAACTACGCAGTAGGCTTTATTCTTTCAGTGAAGAGTAAAAATGATTTATACCTGGCCGTTTCCAAACACTTTTTCCTAGCCGCCGCTATTATGGCTTCAAGGGGAGTATTGTCAAATGCTCCTTCTATATCTAGGAATGCACAAAGTGCAATTTCTTTATAGTCTTTTGCCTTTTCGATTTGTCTTACCAGACCGTGAAGGGCTGACTCTGTTGATTTGCCCTTTTGGTAGGCATGTTGATTAGTATTAAGACGAACCTTGTTGGGTCCTGTTCTTACGTGTATGTCCACTAAGTTCTCCATCGTTTTGACGAAGAAGGAGGTAAGGCTTATAGGACGATATAACTTAGGCTGATCAATGGGACGATTCCCTGCCTTCGGTACAAATACCACCCACGCTTTCCTCCAAATTTTTTGGATGTATCCCCAAATAAAGCTGGCTTTAAAGATCCTTATCATTACTGGCATTAAGATCTCTAACCCCTTCTGCAGTAATGCGGGGAATATTTTATCTACTACGGCTGATTTGTAAGGCTTAAAGGTGTTGATCGCCCATTTGATCTTTTCCGGAGTGAAGATTTTACCAGCAATACTTTTGCTGTGCGGAGTTTGACGATATGTCCTTTCCTCCGCCTCTAAATCCTCATTGTTGTTTATTATTTTGCAGCCTGGGAAATGTGTTGCCAATAACACCTCAAGGGTTTCCATACTGCTTTTAGTAGAGGACCCATCCGGTCTCTCCAAAAGTCCGATATTTATCGGGGTGTCTTTTGATAATACCTTTTGAAGTCTTGAGGCTGTTGGGAGATCATCTATCTCTTCACAGAATCTTCTCCAAGACTCTTTTTTCAACTTTCTAAGAAGATTGTTATATTCGGTTAGAGACTCTCTGTATTCTGGTTGGCATGCATACAATTGGTCTTATTGAGGTGCGATAGTGGCAAATGAGAGAATGAGGTAATGACATAGACATGTATTCATGATTAGGAGAGCAGACAATATGTATATCGCGCTCTCATGCCGTGTGCATAGAATGTTTAGTGTTTTAGCGATATGCCTCATTCGCAATTTCACATTCGCTCCTCATTTGAGGTAAGACAAATTGTATATATGTCACTAAGACAAAATGTATGTATGCGAACCCGCCACGTAACTTGGTACATTTAATTGACACATTTGAGGTGGGACATTATACCGCTTCAAAGTGCAAATGAGCGCCTCATACAAACTTGGGACAAAAATTCTCGTCTTACCCAACACTAGTTTGTAGATAACAAATTTCAAAACTTGATAACTGCCAAGCGACCAGATGTCAAATAATAGGTCTTTTCAACCTTAAACCTCTTGTTGATACACTCTTTATAATTGAACCACATCTGCAAAAACTTAAATCAAAAATGCATTGTGATACCAAACGGGTAATAACTCGTAAAAATACATACACATATCTTACTGGAAAATGCTGTATTTTTTTTTTATTATAATTTTTCTTTACTTATTAATTATTACCAAAACAAAAAATATATATTTATATAATAATTGAATTAAAAAAAATGATTTCTTTATATAATTTAATTTTAAAGACTGAAGAAACTTCGAAAAAAAAAACTTTCTGTATGTTTTTATCTTATTCATTTCATTTCTCTTATTAAAGTACAACTATTTTTAATTTTATATTTAATCCTAAAAAAATACATATATTTAAATCAAATAAATTGGGTGTAAATGAAAAATGCACATTTATAAGTTTTTCTCGACACGTCGCAATCATTTTTTTCTTTTTTTTTCTTTTGTGAACTTCAAAACAAACATTTCTTCATGTTTATAAATATTTTAATTATTCCTTTATCACTAAAAAAATAAAATTAATGAATATAATAATTCTTTGCCTAATTTTTAATTTTTATTATTATTATTTTTTTCTTTTTTATATCGATTTCTTATATTTGCAGTTGTGTTAAAATTATTCAATTATTCAATTTTTCAATTTAAAATCTACCTTAAGATTAAATTAGAAATTCATTTTTCAAAATGAAAAACAAAATTTAAAAGGCAATAATATATTAAGATTGTTGTGAGTTTAAAAATTAAGAAAAACATTTTTTTTTGGTGATAATTTTTTTTTACATTTTATTCATATATTTATTCAATTTTTCTTTTTATTTCATGTTTTTTTTTTTTGTAAAATTGGTTTGCGATTGGGCCTATTAGTTAAATTTTTTGTGTTCTCATTTTTTTATTTACTTAAATTGTTTAAAATTAATTCTAATACTTTTATACTTTTACTTTATTTTAATATTTATAAATCTATTTCTCTTATCATTTTTTAACAGTTTCATTTCTTTTAGCTTTGATTAGTTTTTTTTTGTAATCCAATGATCGTAAAATTAGTTTGTGTGATCGGTTTTTTTTTTTTTTTTAATTGAGAAATGTTTCTCGTTTAACAATCTAGACACACCGATCTCGAAAAAGAAGAAAGTTTGCAATTACTTTAAAAATCAAATTATAAATTTTACCAAAACTTAGTCCAACTTTTGCCATTAGCAACCCTAACTTAAACCCTATCTATAATGAATGAAGTAGCCTTGGGTTCGACTTTGCAGATTTAAGTTTACATGCAATTTAATAATGTAGGCATAATTTAAATAGAACTCCCAGTTGACCTTGTTAAGTTGCATGCAAATGATTTTTCGTAACGTCGCAACCGTAGCTGCTGCATGCATTGTAGACTGGGCCCAACGTCTAAAAACATGCAAATTAAAAAAAAATTGAAAAACTTCGCGAATACGAACGTTTTTCATATCGATCTGTCGAGCTAGAGCTATAGGCTTCTCAAGATCGTCTTCTTCCTTTTAGCTTTTGCATTTACCATTTTATAGTTAAGATGTGCACTTCTCGTCAGTCAGATCCATTCGAGCAGTAACAACATCATAAAAACTTCTGTCTACTGGCTCCGTAATGATTACTGATTACTGCAAAAGTGAGCCCTCTGCTAAAAGTGCATATTTTAATTTTTCAAATGCGATTTTTTTTTAAAGAAAAAAGAAACAAATGCCAAACAACAAAACAACGGCAAATTTTTCAAATACGACATCTGACACGGGATGAAAAGAAGCATACGAGGGGATGTCAAAAATTTCGCAGAATGAAGGAGATAGAAATTCTTTACCTGAAGGTATTCTAACACTTGTTAATAAATATTTTATAAATTATTTATAGGGGAAAATATTAATTAATTAATTTAAATGGCTAAGAAAGTAATTAATACTTGAAAGGGTTATTAATTATTATGAATTATTTAAATTAATACATAAATACAAAGTTTCTGTCAACATCAACAAGTCAATCGGAAAGAAAACCCTAACTATGGACAAAATTGGACTGGCAATCCACGCTACCTGAAATGGAAGAGGGATGAAATCCATCTGGTATACAGATGGTTCGCGCACCTCTGAGGGGACAGGAGCTGGAGTCAAAGGTCCTAACTTCTCGGTTTCAAAACCACTCGGCAAAGATGCCACAATCTTCCAGGCTGAACTAATTGCAATGGAGCTATGTATCCAAGAGAATATAAGGAGAGCTCATCGCAACAAATCAATTTATATCCTAACGGATAGTCAGGCGGTTCTCAAAGCCCTAGCATCCAATAAACACGGATCGAGGTTAGTTTGGGACTGTCTTCAAGACCTAATAATACTGGGGAAAGGAATGACGTAACCTTAATGTGGGTACCAGGACATATGGGAATTGAGGGAAACGAAGAGGCTGATCGCCTTGCAAAAAATGGCGCGGAAAAAATATTTATTGGTCCAGAGCCATTCTGCGGAAAATCAAAAGGGCATCAAAGTTCGAAACTTAAGAAGTGGGTTGAACAAGAACAGAAAATCTGCTGGGATAGACTTCCAGGCTTATCAACCTCAAAAAAACTAATCATACCACAAAAAACAAAGTGGAGGATATCCTAAAATTCAGAAAGAGCGATATTGGTACTCTAATCGGCCTAATGACGGGGCACAGTAGAGTGAACCACCACCTCAATAATATGGGCTTAGCTGAAACCGACATCTGCCGCCTCTGTCTCGAAGACTCAGAAACGACAATACATATCCTAAAGCAGTGGCAAGGAAAAGGCATAATCTTCTGGGGAAAGGTTTCATTTCCACCGAGGAACTAGCCAACATGGCTCCCTTACAGATACTCAGATTGGCTAAAGCTATTGAGCTATGGTAGGGTATAGGGGCAATAATCGCACAATAGGCCAAAAAGGCCGCAGTGCTCTCACGTGTTTCCCTAATATAAATAATAATAATGGACAAAATTGAGTTTCGTGCTGTCACAAAGATCCTTACCAAGTAAGGAAAATCGCTAGAAATCTCTTGACCTGGAAAACGAGGATTTATAAGTGGCATAGTTTATTCAGGCAATGCAGAGAGTCAATTGAAGATGATAAACACTCGGGTCGACCGATTGAAGCCAAAAAGTGGAGAAACTTGTTCTCGAGGATGCTTGTTTAAAGATTAAATAAATCGCGAAAATGGTTGGAGTATAAGATACAACATTTTGAATATCTTCCACGATCATCTCGGCATGTTTAAAGTCAGCGCAAGATGGGTACCAAGAATGCTCCAAGCGGTTCAGAAAAAGCAGAGTGTCGAGTGTTCACACGAGTTTTTGGATCTCTGTAGCGATAACGGGAATGCAATTTTGACCCGGATTGTTACTAGAAACTTGGATTTATCACTATGGCCTGAATCAAAGCAGGAGTCAATGCAGTGGCTCCCAAGAAGTTCAAGGTCTCACAATCCGCTGAAAAAATCATGGCCAATATTTTTGGGATTCAGAGAAAGTTTCAATGATCGACCATCAAGAAAAAGGACAAACTATCAGAGGGGGATACTTTGCCAACCTGCTAAAACAATTAAGAGATGCCATCAAAGATAAAAGAGCAAAATGGACTTGAAGTGTGCTGCTTTTGCACGACAACGCACCTATTCGCAAGAGCCACGTTGCAATGACTGCCCTACAGAAATGCGTCTACGGAATATTGAACCACCCCCTTATAGTCCAGATTTGACCCCGTCTTCTAAAATGACATTTTTCATTATTTATTGAATTATCTACGAATTTTTAATTTTCGTAAATTGAGTTTACCAAGATATATCGAACCAGGCAGTGTGCTGGAATTATGCGTCGATCGAAATTTGAATTGACGATCTCCGCATTGTAGACCAACACGCTACACACTAGGCTACACCCTAGCTAGATCTGGCCCCTTCCGATTACTATTTCTTCCCAAATCTGAAGAAAGAATTTCGGGGAAGAAAATTTACCAACGATGAAGAGGTGAAAAGTTGGCAATTTCAGCCTGTTTTGAAGGTCTTGATAAAAATTTTTTTTAGAAGAAATTAATAAACTTTGTGAGATGTGATAAATGTATTACCCTTAAGGGAGAATATATTGAAAAGGAAAAATAATTTGTTTAATTCTACCCCTCTTCCCTGTCATTCTGCGAAATTTTTGACCTCCCCTCGTATATAGTGTTTGGATATTTTCCCATGATTTGATTGGTTGGCATGGCATGTTTTGAACGCTCCATAAGTACTCGATTTCGGAGAACATTAATTAAGTTTGGTGTGAATGTGTTTTCACAGTACATTTTGAATTAAGCAAGTTTTTTTTAGATCTCACACTGTTCTAATTTATTAATCGTAATGTTTTGTTCTGAGACAATATGATAAAGGTCTCAACAGAGACCGAAACATCACAATTAATAAACCAAAACTATGTGAAATCCGGAAATCTTTCCTTTAAAGCTTTAAGTTTTATTTCTTTTTTTTTACATTTTTGTTTGAATTTCAGTTTCGTCTTAAATATACATAATAATTACATCGATGATTTTTTTTTGGCTGATTCACTATAATTCCGATAGCATTTTGGATTAAATAGAGACCTGAGACGCTATAATATTGATTTAATTGAATTTAGAACCACAAATTATGATAATATGACTGACGGTTTAAATGTTGTGCATGAGCGAGTTTTTTTTTTTAAATTATTTGAAAAAAGACAATTTATAAAAAATAATTCAAATAAAATACATATCATGTTTTTGGACTTAATTATTTTGCTTAGTAAAATAATAATAATATAAAGTAAAATGTTCGCATGTGAACAGTAGGATCTGTGTCATTCGACACAGCTTTGACGTCGCGAAAAACGCAAAGAAAGTCAAAGGATCATTAGATTCTCAGCTTAAACAACGTGCAAGACAAATGCTCAGGTGAACTTGGAGCCCAACGTGAAGTAAGGCAAGCGCTCGCAAATAAAGTAAGAAGGAAGTGCTTCTGTAGCACCGATCTGGAAGCAATAGAAAAGTGCTTCCCGAGAAGCAACGA
Organism: Chorisops tibialis; assembly: GCA_963669355.1. Classification (NCBI taxonomy): domain Eukaryota; kingdom Metazoa; phylum Arthropoda; class Insecta; order Diptera; family Stratiomyidae; genus Chorisops; species Chorisops tibialis. The sequence goes on from OY770264.1 coordinate 138,212,732, forward strand.
AAAAACGATACACAATATTTTCAGAAAAAGAAATGTTTTTACTTTCACGATTGAGTTGAGCGAGTAAGGAGATTATTAGAGAAGGCAAATTTAAAAAGTGAAGTGAAATTGGAAAAGTGTGAGCCTTATGTATTGTAAATTATACTAATTATTATTTTATATTATTACCAATTCAATATGTAATTTATTGCGTGTAAAGGTCCTTTCGCAATGCGCAAACTTGGAATTGTGTAATTAGTAAAAATTAGCAAGAGGTAGTGTTACTCTATGAAGAAGAAAGAACAAGACACCTGGCAATAGAGTTCGGTCAAGGTGATAAACAGCTTTTCTGGTAAATTTGAAAAAGCGCCCACCTATTTTCTAGCATGCGATAAATACGCAAATTTGATTGCAAGCCGTTCATTAGTACGTGAAACTTACAAAATCATTTTTTCACTTAAAAGTTCTGCAAATAAAAGATATTTGCGAAATGAAACCACTAAAAAGTTACACGGACACGTTGCACCCATACATATGAAAATAAAAAGCACCCAATCTGACAGGTCTTCGTAGAATAATTCCAGTAAGAGGCACCTAAGACGCTTAATAGAAAATGAAAAATCTAACAATAGAAGTCGGCGAAATGGTTGCAAATGATCATTCGCCTGTTGAAAATGTCTCCGAAATTAATGATACCGAAATTAACGACTTCGAAATTGTCGATGCTTCAGACAATTCTGAAACCGATTTCGATTCGTCCACGTTGCATCTAGATTTAAAAGTCTGGTGTGCTAAATATCGGGTATCAAGTGGAAGCAACTGAGGATCTATTGAAAATTTTGCAAAAGCAAAAATTAAATGTTCCAGCTTCTCGAAAATCTTTGTGTTGGCAACCCCAAAAATGTATGTCATTGTAGCAGTAGTGGAGTGGCAATAAAGAATGGAGTCTGACCTGTCAAATTGGCTAACGCATGTGTTTCTATTTGTTCCCTATTAAAAATCAATTATAAGTTATCCACAGCAAGGATACAACAGTGGCGACGAGGAAAAACAATTAAAAAGTGCAGTTAACCGTATCGCGATTGCAACGTCGATTAAATAATATAAAAAAAAATAAACAAAAATCGCGAGACGTGACATAACCTAAAATCGTAAAATGGACAATTTAAAAGAAAATTTGTTGCAATTCATTCAATTACAACAGGAACAAAACAAGCGCAGCAGGCCGCAATGGTCAAGGCTCAACAGGAGTTCCTCCAACAGTTTGCTACAACTTTCGGTTCCAGTGATCGAATCCAAGCACACACCCCATCAGCAGATGCCGAATTCCGCATGGAATCATTGGGGCAGGGGATTTCCGAATTCGATTTCGAATCGGACACGGTTACTCATTCGAATCTTGGTACTCGCGCTATGAAAGCCTGTTTACGGAAGATGCGGTCAATCTGAGTGACCAGGCCAAAACGAGACTTCTATTACGAAAATTAAGTACCCGGTGCCACTTACAATATAAAAATTCGATTTTACCTCAGTGTCCCAAAGATATCTCATTTGAGGATACAGTAAATCGATTAAAAAACATTTTCGGTGATCACGAATCGCTGTTCAGTTCGCGATACAAATGTTTACAGCTGTTCAAGTCGGAAATCGAAGATTTCAACGCATACGCTTCGAACGTCAACAAACATTGCGAAAATTTTAAATTGGCAGAGTTGACGGCGGATCAATTCAAATGTCTCATGTTTATTTGCGGTCTTCGGGCAAGTCGGTACGGCGACATCCGAACGAAACTTTTATCAACAATCGATGGAGCGAACGCAACCAATACAACTCTCCAGAGTCTGGTCGCGGAGTGTCATCGAATCGCTAGTCTCAAGAACGATACAGCATTGATCGAAACCATAAATGTCAATGCAGTGCAACAAAAAGTTCAATACACTACTGGACGGAATAAGTCGCAACAATCACAACAAAGTCACACCAGGCAAAAACCGCACAAGGAGGTCAAATCAAAAACGAATAAAAAAGTACCAAACACTCCATGCTGGTTTTGTGGCGACATGCATTACGCGAGAGATTGCTCTTTTAAGTCGCATACGTGCAACAGCTGCAAGAAAAAAGGTCACAAAGAAGGCTATTGCAATTGACTTATTCAAACGTCATTAGAGTAAACCAAATTCGAGCCAAAAACGATCGCAAGTACATCAAAGTACAAATCAATGATATTCAGTGTAGTCTTCAGATCAACACCGCGTCCGACATCACAATTATCAGTGAAAAAACGTGGAGACAAATCGGAAAACCGAAATGTCAGCCAAGCAGTCTCATTGTTAGAAATGCATCCGGGGATATATTGGAAATCGACTCAGAGTTCCAGTGTTCAGTCCGATTCGGCCAGCATTCATTCAGCAGCATCTGCCACTTGACAAAAACCAAAGATCTAAATCTCATCGGTATTGATTGGCTCAGTGAATTAGGAATTTGGGACATTCCAATCAGTTCAATTTGCAACAAAATTTACACAGCAACACCAGTCGAAAATCAACGGCTTAATGTCATCACGACGAAGTTCCCCGCAGTATTTTGTGACAGCCCAGGCCTGTGTACAGAATTCAAAGTCGAATTACGGATGAAACCAGGAGCAATGCCAGTTTTCCGTCCAAAGCGACCCGTAGCTTTTGCGGCAGTGTTAGAAATCGACAAGGAGCTAGAACGTCTTCAGGATCTTGACATCATTCAGCCAGTAGAGTATTCAAGGTGGGCCGCACCAATTGTGGCTGTCAAAAAGTCGAATGGGCACATTCGTATCTGTGCAGATTTTTCTACCGGACTCAACGACGCGTTGGAGCCGTATCCATATCCTTTCCCAACACCGGAGGACATTTTCGCTCGATTATCAAATAGTAAAGTTTTTAGTCTAATCGATTTGTCTGATGCTTTCTTCCAGGTCCAGGTGCACGAAAATTCCCGTGAGTACCTAACAATCAATACACATCGAGGACTTTTTCGCTATCATCGACTGCCGTTTGGAGTGAAAGTCGCACCAGGTGCATTCCAGCAAACCATCGACATGATGATCGCTGGACTCACGGTGGTTTCAGCGTACTTGGATGATATATTGGTGTCTGGAAATAATATGGAGGATCACAACGGAAACCTGGTACGTCTTTTCGAGCGCATCCAACTTTTCGGTTTCACAATAAAGGCAGAAAAGTGCAGAATTGGATTGCGTGAGCTTGAATATTTGGGCCACATCCTCGATCAGAAGGGTATTCGCCCAAATCCAGCGAAAATACTGGCAATTTCTCAAATGCCAGCCCCAACAGACTTGCCAACACTTCGCGCATACCTTGGCTAAATTTCTATGGTAAGTTCGTAAAAAAATGTACGAACTACGTCAACCACTCAACGAACTCCTAAAGAAGGATTCCAAATGGTCTTGGACAGAGCAATGTCAGAGTTCTTTCGAAAATTCAAAGAAATTCTTCAGACTTATGTCTGACCCACTATAATCCAAAACTTGAACTGATAATCGCAGGTGATGCTTCAAACAACGGCATCGGCGCATGCATACATCGATTCAAGGATGGCTCGGTAAAAGCCATACAACACGCATCACGAACTCTGACAGAAGCTGAGCGCAACTACAGCCAGATCAAAAAAGAGGGATTGGCTCTTATCTGCGCTGTAACTAAATTTCACAGGATGGTGTACGGACGAAAATTTATTCTTCAGACGGACCACAAGCCATCGCTAGCAATTTTTGGGTCTAAGGAAGGCATTCCAGTTTAAACTGCCAATAGACTTCAACGATGGGCACTTACTCTTAAAGCGTATGATTTTACCATTGAGTATGTCAAGACCGATCAGTTCGGACACGCAGACATGCTGTCCAGGCTTATAGATGCGCAGCCATCAAAAGAAGAGGACATGGTTATCGCATCCATTGTTCTCGAACGAGATGTTCGCTCAATCCTTAACAGAGCAATTGATTCATTGCCAGTGACCTTCGCAGACATTGCACGCGAAACTCAACGGTGTAAAACTCTGCAGTGTGTCATTGGGTACTTGAGAGAAGGATGGCCCAGCAAAGATCACATAAGTGATGATGTCATTCCGTACTTTGCACGCAAATCATCGCTCTCTAGCTCAGAACACTGTCGTTCGGTGAAAGGATTTTCGTTCCAGAGTGTTTACAGCAAGAAATACTTAGACGACTTCATCAAGATCATCCTGGACAATTCCGAATGAAAAGCCTTGCGAGAAGTTTCGTTTATTGGTCCGGAATAGACAAGCAAATAGAGGATTACGTGCGAAGCTGTACAAAGTGCATCGAAGCCAGCAAATCATCTATTCGCGTTCCACTATCACCATGGCCAAAAGCTGCAGGACCATGGTCACGTATACACGTAGATTTTGCAGGCTCAGTCAATGGCATATATTATATTATTGTTGTTGATGCTCATTCAAAATGGCCTGAGGTGTTTAGTACAAACACAATCACTTCATCATACACCATAGACACTCTATCCACTCTGTTTTCACGTTTCGGTAATCCTGAAACAATCGTGAGTGACAACGGCACACAATTCACGAGCGCAACTTTTCAACAATTTTGCAAGCAGAGAGGAATCAAACATATTTGCACCGCCCCATACCATCCGCAGTCTAATGGGCAGGCGGAGCGATTTGTTGACACCTTCAAACGGGCTTTAGCAAAATTGGAGGGGGAGAAGGTGTATCCCGTAAACAACTAAACTCGTTTCTGGCGACATTCCGAGTAACACCAAATTGCAGCGCACCGGAGGGAAAGTCTCCATCTGAAGTGCTGCTCGGACGCAGAATACGAACGACACTTGACCATTTGCTACCGACAGCTGACTCAGCACCAACTCATGTAAGCGAGCAATATGCAAAACAACAGTATAATCGGAAGCACGGAGTTAAGTATAGGGTTTATGAACCTGGCGCAATAGTATACGTAAAAGTTTATAGCGCAAACAAATTCAAATGGACTCGTGGTACTATCATCGAACGCATCGGTAACGTGATGTATAACATCGCAATTAAACAACAGCATCGCGATCAGTTAATACGAGCTCACATCGATCAAATGCAACACCGGGGACTATCTGAATCAACTCCAGACGATCCTCAAATGTCATTCAATACCCTAATGGACGTATTTGAGATACAACCACAACGCATTTCATCACCACCAACGAAGGTTCAAGAAGCACCTGAATTAGTAGAGGACGAACAAAATCAGAATCTAATTTCTCCAGACGCACCATTGGTTTCAACACATCAACCAGTGTCAGCATGTAAGCCAGTTCGCCAAAGGAGAACTCCAGCGTATCTCAGAGATTACGAGTTACTTTGAGGGGGAGATGTTGGCAACCCCAAAAATGTATGTCATTGTAGCAGTAGTAGAGTGGCAATAAAGAATGGAGTCTGACCTGTCAAATTGGCTAACGCATGTGTTTCTATTTGTTCCCTATTAAAAATCAATTATAAGTTATCCACAGCAAGGATACAACACTTTGTTAGAAACTAGCAAAAAGATACTCAACATAAAAATTATCTATCAATTTGAGCCTATTTCCAATCAATAGTAAGACAGAGCTGGTTCAAATTGATAGCAAAACTTAAAATATGCAACCAGTTTTTGTAATTTATTGCATTTAAATAAGTAATTAAATGTGGTGAATGATTTTGTTTTTCAGTTAAAGTACAGTAGAACTCCGATTAACCGAACTCGGGTTAACCGAAATCCGGGTTAACCGAAACAATTTTTTTTTCCAAGCTAAAGATAAACGCAGGCATTACAACAAACCAAAAGTATGCAATCATGTCGCTACGAGTATACGTAATTAGTCATCTGCTTACTCGCTCATGCCTCATCTTTAGTCACTTCAGTTGCTGTCAGCGTACCGCGTAACGCACATCGTGTTTTTATTTCCTTGTGTATTTTTCCATTACGGGTGTTTTTTCTTGTTATGCTTTACAATTAGTGAGATGACGTCCAAGCGGAAGCGTGTTGCCATTTCTATTGCAAACAAATTAGCTGCTATCGAAGAAGTTGAAAGCAGAAGTTTGCTGAAAACGGTTGCGGCTAATTACGGAGTTGGAGTTTCAACTGTTTGAAACTGGGTGAAATCTAAGCCGAACTTCCAAGAACAAGCTGTAAAAAATGCTAACAGAAAAACATTGAAGGCATCAGATTTTGAAAAAATAAACGAAGCTTTGTATCTGTGGTTCATACAGAAAAGAGATAAAGGCATGCCGATAATAGGTCCAATATTGCAGGAAAAAGCTAAAATGCCTGCCTGCCATTTTGTTTCCAAAGTGCAGGTTTTTCCGAATTATTCCAACATGTCCAAACAATGGTTCAATCACCTCGAATAGCAGCTGTAAACGGAGAGAGCCTTCAATGCAGTTTGGGTGTCCGAGTAAAAACTAACTCGCTTACCATTTACTTCTGCACGTAACGTCACCCCTTTCGCAATAGCCATTGCCTCCGATTGCTAGACCGTGGCATATTCTGGTAATGTTAAATACTACGATCGTGATTTTTACATATCGCTGAAACATTAGAAGTACTCTAAAAACTTTTGCCCCTCGTATTGCAATTTCGTATGAATTTAAGCCAATCATTTTCTGATACATTAGAAGTTATAAGATTAAATACAAAATAATTAAAATTAAAAACAAAAAAACATTTACATATATTTTCAGTAATTACTATAGTTTTCTACTCTCGATAATTCTTAACACAAATAACGATTAGAAAGCATGAATCATTTATTGTTTTTCACAAAGTACAGATATAAATTAAACTTTTTTATTTTAATACATTTTTTCGACATGAAATAATAAAAACAATTCAAAACAAATTAAATTTTGTACATAGTATTTTAAATTGGTCAAAAATTTCTTTAAATTTTTAAATAAATTGGTCAATAATTGGCTGGAGTGTTGTTTAACTTTAACGAACTGCGACTGAACTTTATTGATCATTTTAAATTAAAAAAAAAAAGTAGTTGTAAGAACAGTAGCGGGCCAACTGGGGTCCGTCGACGAGAGAGCTGATAAACAGTGGACAGCCCTCCACTCTCGGCTGGTACGACTCTGTATGACAATGTTATATTACATAACGTTATAAGGTGCTACTTTGAATAAAGTCTCCGTTTTGTTCAGTGTTTTTATTAAAATAAATCTTTCCCAAGTTGAAATCTGTACTTTTTGATAGTCTTATGCGTTTTTACATTAATCATTGATATTTTGTAATTTAATTTACTGCGAAAACTGAATTAACAGCGCCATAATTTGAAATTTAGAAAGCGAATGGATTCAATTCTTCTTCTTCAATGGCACTACAACCCAAATCGGGCTTTGGCCTCCTGACTATCAAGTTCCTTAACATTTTATTTGTTATTGTGTAAGAATTGTTAGTCTTTCGTCCAACCCTCTGTCTACGAGTTTTCCATTTTCGCAGATTGAGGTAGCCAAGATGTACTCAAGCAGGCAGTGTGCTGAAATTATACGTCGACCGGGATTTGAGCACCTGACCGTCGCATTGTAGACCATCACGCTATGTACTAGGCTACACGCTAGCTTTTTTTCAATTCTTACATTTCAATTTAAAACTCGAAGAGTTCCGCATTTGCAGTAGTCGAAGTTACAAGACCTTAGTGTTTAATACAACGTGATGTTCCAGCGTCAGTATCTAATATAGGGTTATCCAATAAGAGGTGTTATTTTGAATAGCCCGCTATTTCGGTAGATGTCACTTTTGAAGCTGTCATTTTTTGACATTTGACAAGTAGAAACTACGCCATTAATAAAAATGGAACGATACACGCTTCAACAACGCATTGAAATTATTAAAATTCACATTATTTAAATTCACTATTCTTGACTGATGAGGCCCATTTCCACCTCGGTGGCTACGTCAACAAGCAAAACTGTCGCATCTGGGGCTCGGAAAACCCAAGAATTATTGTTGAAAAGCCTCTCCATCCTCAACGTGTGACTCTTTGGTGTGGTTTATGGTCCGGCGGGGTCATTGGACCTCACTTTTTCGAAAATGAGGCTGGAGCAACAGTTACGGTGAATGGAGCGCTATCGAGAGATGATTAATGATTTTTTTATGGCCGGAATTGGATGATATTGATCTGGACAACGTTTACTTTCAACAAGACGGCGCTACGTGTCACACAATCACCGAAACCATTGATCTTTTACGGGAATAACACCTCTTATTGGATAACCCTATATAACCTTTTATGGTATCCGGCTAGACTCTTCCGAATAGTTCTCATTCCTTGGCATTAACGCTTCCAAAGGCCTTGGAGTCCTCCGAAGATGTAAAAAATGTTGTACTTCTATTGACCTAGCCAATATCTACCAGGTCTACATTAGACCACGCCTTGAGTACAATTCGCATTTATGTGCTGGGCACCCAAAACGCAACTCGCGATGTTTCACCGTGTCCAGAGACAGGCATTCCGATCTATTGGAGATAAAGCCAACACGGTTGCTATATTTCTATAGACTCCTTAGAGTATCGCAAAAATGTCGAAGTACTACTACAGTGAGGAACTTTCCAAGCTTATTCCAACCCTTTACACATTTCCCACGAATGCTCGCCTAGCATCAAGCGCATAAGAGTTTGCTTTTAAGCTTCCAACTTCTCGTACAGTGAAATACCCCAAACCTCAAAACTTTGGAGTGCATTGCCAGAGACTGTATTCCCGTTGTCATGCGATCTTCGCCGTTTCAAACTCAACTTCCACCGGCATTTTAGGCTTTTCCATCTTTTTAATCCCGTTTAATCTTCAATTCCTTTTTTTTCTCCCTTTACCAACATGCCTGTGTAAATTGCATTAATGGATGACCCCTTAAGTTGTGCTCGGCAACGTAAAAAAAACGCATAAGAGTAACCGAAAGTATAAATTTAAACTTTAAAGGCGTACAATTTAGCAAAAACTACCAAGGAAGAAGATGTGTACACTCGAAACTCGAATTGAAATCGATCACTTTACCCCAGGTTACGATATACAAGTAGCACGTTCAGGAACGCGCAAATTCAATAAATGCGTCAATATAAATATAATTAACTAATTAATTATTAACTAAATAATTATTGTAACTTATGATTTAAAAAAAATAATTTGGACCTACAAAACCCCTTCTACAATTTTAAAATCAAAAAGATAATACAAATACACATAGCGGATCCTTTCGTTTAAGGGACATCAATGCTATTCTTCTTCTACTTTTGTGATTTTCGCTTAATTTCGCACAAGCTAACATGTTCGAGAAATATCTCAATAAAAACAAAACACAATTTGGATTGAAACTCTTTCATTTCGGTGAAATGATGGTTAAAGCACTGTGATGCTAAGATACGTACAAGCACGTAAATTTTTTTCGCAAGAGTTTGTGCAGAAAAATTCTCAACTCTCAGAAAAAAGCGATCCCGCGTCGGGGATTCTCTAATAATTTTCATGATGAGGCCCTAAGTCGTAGGAAAAAAAACATTATCAAAGCTAAACGTAATAATAGACACCGCATTGTTTACTACTTCTTTGGCTGGTGTAAAGGAACGTATGTATATGTAAGTCAGTTTTTCAGGGGAGAGTTTTTAACGAAACAGAAATATGCAATATGTACTCAAATCAAACAAATTTCTGTTAAGACCCCCTATAAGGGCATAGGACAGAAACAACTCCCTTCCACAAGGCGTGATCCTGAGCATCGGCTTTTAGCTGTTGCCAGGACCTGTTTATGTACTACAAATTCTAATTTTCAACCATAATGTTAATGTTAATTGTGAGTCACACCTTAACGTCAAGTTTTTCGCCCAAACTTAATTTGACATTTCTTTGTTTCAGTGTTTGACAAATTCAACCATAGAGAGGTATACAATTGAGCAGCGCGTTAAGGTTGTTGAAGCCTTTTACGAAAATGGGCGTTAAAATCAAAATGCATTTCGTGCACGCTACGAGGCACACTTTCACCTCAGTGGATTCGTTAACAAGCAGAATTGCCGCATTTGGGCAAATGAGAATCCACGAGTGATTGTTGAAAAGCCGATGCATCCACAAAGAGTGACTGTTTGGTGCGATTTATGGGCTGGCGGCGTCATCGGGCCGTACTTCTTCGAAAATGAGGACGGCCAAGCAGTTACCGTGAATGGTGTTCTTGTGGCCAGAAATTGAGGATATGGACCTGGACGATATGTGGTTCCAACAGGATGGTGCCACTTGCCACACAGCCAACGAAACAATGGCTCTTTTGCGCGAGAAATTAACATCGTGCGTTTTGGTTGGACCACCCTATATAAGACAGCACCCATTTTGACAATAGCTTGTTCATGCCCAAACGTGCATGCAGGATATCCTGGATATTCTTAAGAGATCTTAAGATCCCAACAATCTCTCTGATCTTCACTCGTTCATCCGCCAATACGATACAGAGGCTTCACTTGTGCAGAGAGCCCCCTACATTTAAAACTGCACCTAAAGGTGCGTTTACACCAATTGCGCAGAGCCGAGCCGAACAAATCAAAACTGCTCGAAATGCCTACATCCGCTTAGTTTGCACTACGCTTCGCGCACGACCGAAAATGCTGAAAATTCCATTAACAGTAAAAGCTTTCGCGTACTTAGCTTGTTTAGTTTGAACGCTGGCCGTGCAGTTATTTGATCCGAGCATCAAGCATGGCTGACTTACGGAATAAGCAAAAAATATTGGAGCTATCGATTGTTATCGGTGAAAGGAAGTGACTTGGATCCGCATGATGGATATGCGTGGAATGAATACATGCGTTTGTAAACTCGAGCATTCAAAATGATTCAGACAAGTTAGAGCATCATGAGCATGTTCATTTGCGCTCAGATGTCGTTCGGACTGGGTGAGCATGTTTACATCGAAAGCTTACGCTCGGCTCAGGCATAAACGGCTCTGCGCATTTGGTATAAACACAGGTAAACAATGAAAAAATTATTTTTCGCACAAACAAAAACCAATTTTTCGATAATTCATTCAATCCAGCCCTTAGATGGCGGCGGTGCAATACAGTCATCGCACGCGCAAATTCTTTCAAAACATACAACATTGAATTTAGGTCCCACGCGTGAAAATTGCATTTCGTGGGCACTATGGAAAATCCGAGCAACACACCGATGAACACAACGACTGCATGGAAGCGGAGTAGTTTTGGAGTTTGTTTTTTTTTCTTTCATGAATACTTTCAGTATGACTTCACCTAATATTAAGCATTCTTTAATTATATTAGATTTGCTAGCTCTTCGTTAAGCGCAACAATTAAAAACGTTGTTAGGAGCGCCCAATTGTGCGATACTCTAGATGAAAGAGATTTTCTTTTTGATTTTAAGAAATTTTGTATGGGGAGTGGTCGAAGAGGTGACGGCATCAAACTATTTTTTTCACATCATGCTAAAGTTGTTTTCAAAATGTTTTATTGAAAATTTAAGCTTCACAAATTAAATAGTTACTAATAAAATTCGTATATTGGATTTAGCGAAATTGTGTATCACAACCCTCTTATCTATGAATTTTTTATTTTCGTAGATTGAGGTGACCAAGCAGGCAGTGCGCTGGAATTATGCGTCGACCGGGATTTGAACTCACGACCTTCGCATTGTAGACCAACACTCTACCAACTAGGCTACACCCTAGCCTTGGCAACTCTGTGCGAGCATTATTTCTTGGCGTTACAAACTTTAGAGGAAGAGTATAAACATTTAGTCTTGTTAGTTTTTTTTATGAAAAATATTAATCTGTTTCTGTTCTGCCACAGAAATTAATTAAACTGGAATTTGAGAAAATAGAAAACTTGTACAAAGTACAAAAATCATTTGATATTTCGCTCCCGTTAAATAAATTGTTGTGATTAGTTTCGAGTTATTTATTATTAATTGTTTGTGCCACCACTTGATAGTGCCCTACTTGAGATTTCTGTAAAAATCTATAAACTATTCTTAGCATTTTTGGTGGAGCTAATTAAGGGGTTATTCTAGTCTGGCGTGCTGAAAAATGGATCTGTTTTTGGAAATTTTTTTCTCGGTTACTAATGAATGGATTGAAATGAAATTTTGAAGTATAATTAGACATATATTTAGGCATACACACAATTTTTTTTGTCAATTTTTTATACAAAATGTTTTTTCCGAGGCGGCAAACGGCGTAGTCGGTTTCAGCACTCCTATGGCACTTAGACCAAAATAATTTTTTTTTCTTAAATATATTACTTCTTCTTTGGAAGTACACGGGATAATTTATTTTTTTTGAAAATTCGCAAATTGGCACCAACTTCAATTTTTTTTTCGATTTTTGGGGCAAAAATCGACCGTAAATTGTTTATAACAAACGTAATTTTTTATCAATCAAAAAAACCCCGTGTACTTCCGCAGATTCTATATCTACCTGAGAAGCAACAGTTAAAATTTCAAGTAAATCTGATGAAAATTGGCTGAGTTCCAGGCAGCGGCAGTTCGAAAAACCCAGTTTCGAGAAAAACACGTTTAAAGTTTTATGACGCATGCATGTGCGCTCTAAAGCACTTACAAAAACAGGCTAAAAAAATTATTTTCAGTCACTTTTCACCCAAAATTGCTTTAAGATATTATTCTTTGACAGTTTATACATCATTTAAGCCAAAAAAAAATTTTAGAAAAAAAATTTTTTTCCAGACTAGTATAACCCCTTAAAACATAACAGGGCTACGATTGGGCGTAAAGCCAAATCGTGCGATACTCTAACTGAAAGAGTTTTATTTTTAATGTAAGAAATTTTATTGGGGAAGTGGTAGGGGTGACGACATTGAACTAATTTTTTCACATCATGCTAAGGTTGCTATCAAAATAAAATTTTAATAAAATTTAAGATTCAAAAATTTAATTGGTACTGAGAAAATTAGTGTATTGGATTTAGTGTAATTGTGCAATTTGTATGGGAGGTGGTACAAGGAGGGGCGAGTTTTTAATGATTTTTTCAAAAATAACTATAAACATCATGCTTTTGACATGTTTTAAATTGCAGATCAGTAGCATTCATACTTTTCAGGAAAATTGACTTTATGTGAAGTTGTTGAATTGTGTCAGATTGTATGGAAGGGGGTAGATGAAGTGAAGCTTATCGTCCAATTTTTTTTTTTTTTTACTTATTAATAATTTTAAATAAACATTTAGTGCACAATCTCAGCTCGATAAATTTCATACGTACTGAGCAAACTGTTTTAGATTTTATGAAAAAGTGCAGTTTGTATGGGAGGTGGTGGAATGAAGGGGAGGACTCGAATGATTTTTATACAGTGGGTTTAAATCATTATAAAAGTAATATATTCCAAATTTCAGATCAATAGCTTTTATGCTTTTCGAATTGATTCGTTTATTGTCGAATTGCGAAATTGTGTCATTTTGTATGGGAGAGGGGGTAGAAAAGTTAAGATAATCGTCTAATTTTTTTTGGCGTTAATAATAATTCTAAATAAATATTTAGTGCACAATTTGAGCTCGGTAAATTTTATACACACTGACCAAACTGGTTTAGAGCATTTTATGTAAAAGTGGAGTTTATATAGGAGGTGGTGGAAGGAGGAGGACACAAGTAATTTTTATAAAGTAGAATGGCATCATCAAAAAAGGATTATATTCCAAATTTCAGATCAAGAACATTCATACTTTTCGAGAAAATTCGTTTATTGTCAAATTGCAAAATTACGTCATTTTGTATGGGACTGGGTAGAAGGGGTTGAGCGATTTGGCCCGTTCACGAACTTGTGCTTACTTTTTTGTCAAAAACGACGTGTACAAAATTTAAACTTTCTTAATCAACGCGTTCTCAAGCTAGAGAGGACACGGACGGACAGACAGACGGACATCCGGTTTTGAGACTTTTGAGTGATTATATGAACTTCTGTATCATTCATTTTATTTTCTCTGAGCCTTATTTCTTAGCGTTACAAACTTTTTGGCAAACTTATAATACTCTCAGATTTCATCTAGAGTATAAACATAACCGAATTATGATTGCGTGTAAAACCCAATTCGATACTCTAGATGGAATTGAAGTTTTAATGAGTTTAGAAGGGTTGATTTTCCTGCCATACTTATACAATATACAATTTATGTCTAATTAGATCATTATTGTCTTGATAATTGCTTTAACGTGTTTTGTGAAATTGTGACTTTTGTATGGGGTGGGGGGATTTCAACGATTTTTACTGAGGTCGCTAAAATCGATATAGAAATTTCACGATTTCAGATCAGTTACCTTTATGCTTTCCAAGAAACATGTTATAAAGTTGTGCAATTGTGTCGTTTTGTATGGGCGGTGATTGAAGGAGTGGTGGGATCAAGCTCATTTTTTCACATCTCTCTATAATCACTGCCAGAATGTATTGTATTAAATTTGAGCTCTTTAACTTTAACGGGTACTGAGAAAATTGGTTCATTGTATTTCGCGAAATAGTGCAGTTTGTATGGGAGGGGGTAGACAGAGTGGGAGGATTTGAAATATCTTAATGAAAATAAATAAAGACACTAAGACGTTTATTTCAAAATTTTAGAGCACTACCTTTGGTAATTTCCAAGAAAGAAAACATCAAATTTCGTATGGGAGGTGATATAAGGGGTGGAGAGATCAATCAAATTTCTTCTCATATCACTATAATTGCTACCAAAATACTTCACACAAAGTTTGAGCTCCATTAATTTTATAGTCACTGATAAAAATGGTACATTGCATTTCGTACAATTGTGTAGTTTGTATGGGAGGTGGTAGAAAGAGTGGATTAATTTCAATCTTTTCGAGAAAGAAATATATTTTTTATAAAAATGATGAGTTTACAATTTTAAATCATTAGTATCCATATTTTTAAAGAAAATTAACTTAAAATGAAGTTGTGAAAATGTGTCATTTTGTTTGAGAGGAGGTAGGAGTGGAGCGATTTGGCCTGTTCACGAACTTGAGCTTACTTTTTCAGCAAAAATAACGTGTATAAAATTTGAGCTTTCTATATCAACGCGTTCTCAAGCTAGAGAGCGAACGGACGGACAAGCGAACGGACAGACGGAGAGATTTTTGAGCAAGAACAAATATTTCTGTATCCTTGAAGACCCTGTGCAAGCATTATTTCTTGGCGTTAAAAACTTTAGTGCAAACTAATAATACTCTCAGATTCCATCTAGAGTATGATCGGCCCGAGAAATTCGCCGATTGAACACCCAATCCAAATATTTGCAGGCCGCCACTGATTCGGTATCATGGATTTTGTTGACCATTTCATTTGTAGTCACCTCATTAAGGACAGATATACGAACTCGCTTAAATTCATGGTGATTGTCGTCGGAGCCAAAAACTGGTTCAAATTTGCACTCACGAGTATACGGTCGAACTCCTAAAATCACGTACAATGAAATATTAGCAGAGGTTTTTCCTCCAGTATGTAAAATGTAGAAACCATCTACCACAGTGCTTTTTACCATCCGCCTACAACTTTAAGACATTCAAAACAAATATCTAGCGGTTTCTGTCATCCTGCGTGTCCTCATCAATTTCCTGGAGTGGAATTACGTAGCTCGAATCGAGAATCAAATTGTAATTTAGTTTGGCGTTGGTATTAAGTATCATTTTTGTTCAAATGTGCTTTTCATCGTCATTTTCGTCACGATACTGCCCGAAAATATGTTTAATAACTATCATAGAATTTTCGACAGCGTCTCCATACACCTTCACTTCGATCGTGATTGGTACTACCAAAACAAAAACTCAATTTCAGATACATAATTCCATCCCCGTTTACACCCCCTGATATAGTTTAAATACAATTTAAATGTATAAATTAGATCTAAATAAAAGAAAAAGATTTTCTACTTGATTTTTAACAATATATTGTAAATTACAACATTAAATTTAAACATGATGCTTAAAATTGTAAAAAGGTTTTTGTTTTTTTTTTTCTTTATTATTTTATTTATTATATCATAATTATTATTTTTAATTTTATTTATATATAAATCTGTTTTGTTTTTTTTCGATTTTTTTTTATTTTGTTTTTAAATGAGACAGTAAATTAGCTTAAAGAAACCTTTGACCCAAAATACAAATAATTACGTACTATAAACTTATTTTTCTTTTTTTTTGTAGTTTTTTTTTTTGTATTTGATTACAAAAAAAAATGTATATATATTTATAAATTGAATTTGTCTCTATCATGAAAAGTAGTAAAATCTAGAAAATTCGAACGACAACATAAAATTATTCATATAAAAAAAAAATGTTAATATTTTTCCGATTGTAAAAGAAAAACATACTCGTGAATGATTTCGTTTCTACATTCGTAAAAAAAAGTAAAGGAAAGGAGTGGATGGGAAGGTGTTACAATATATAATTTTCTAATGGAGAACTGTGACAAAGTGATTGAATGCGTTTTTTTTTTTTTAATTTTTTGTATTTTATTTAATTGTTATATTTTATGTCGATGTAATCTGTACAATGTTTTCTTTTTCATGTTTTAATAATTATTATTAATTTTTTTTTTTTTTGTTTTACTTGTACATCGAGACAATTTAATCGTCATAGGGATGAGATTGAATTGTTGTGTTAAATATTAGAGATGATTTTTTTTATCATTTATTTTTCTTATACATTTGCTTTTTTGTTTTGTTTCTTTTATTAAATTATATATCAGAGCTTATTAGTAAATTTGTAATGTATCTACAACACTTACGTTATTTTCGGACTCGCGTTTTTTTTTTTTTCTCATTATTATTATTTTGTTTTCATTTATTTATCGGACAAAGTAAAAAGTAGAAATGTTTAAATGTGTTTGTTTGTATTTAAAGCAGAGGAAGAAACCATGATAAACAGAAGACATATTATAAATTAATTTAATTTTATATGAAAAAGGAAGGAGAGGAGAAGACCTTAAAATCCATATTTTGTGTATGTGTGTGTGTGTGAAATTGTTGATGTTCTTTCTTTGTTTTTTTAATATATATATATATATATATTTATTTACTGTTTTTAATTATTGTTTTTTCCTTACGTTTTATTACTAACTCAAATTTTTAATATCAGACATTACAATTTTAAACTATTGTACCTCCGATGGTTCTGGTTTAACAGAGTGATGGTTGTTAGGATCCGGTGCACTGAGCGGCTGTAAAAATAGTTGAATACAGTTAATAATTCAATTTTGAAAAATTCATATTCTACGAGAAGAATTAAAAATTTGATGAAGTGACATATTTATTTCGGAATTTGTAAGGATTTTTGTTTTTACCAAACTGGCTTTCGCTTTTTCTATGCATACTTTACCATTATTTCCTTTCTTAATCTTTACTAGAGTGTGTGATAGCTAAACCTTCGATACGACGATTAAATGTAAGATATTTGATAATAAAATTAAACTTTGTGAATTTTTTCAACGGTGAAACCGATGTTGCTGCGTTTCCAACTACAAAAATAATCATAAAAAATCATATTTTTGATACAAATAGGTTAGAACCTTTTTTTTATACTTACATTTTGTTCAGCGATTGAAAGCCAAATGATATTTATAAATGCTGTTATCATAAATCTTTTTCAAACTTTTTCGTTTCACTAAACAGGACGACTGACTGGATATAAAAGGGTTCTAAAACTTTCGACCATGGCAACACAATAATATTTCGAAATTTAATTATTTTGTTAAACATAATTGAGTGTAACTAATACTCTCGCGACAGACGATACAATTTAAAATACATTATTTTTCTTTTCGATATTACAAATGTTATTAGTGCTAATATATAATTCCGCCTACTTCTAACAAGATCGTGAGTTTAAATATGTTAACTTACATAGTGTGAAGAGAGCATTAAGGGGTAACATAGTAATCATCATAAGCCGCTGCCTGTAAACAGTACTATTTTCTAATGTGTAACGGCAAAAAATCCCTAATAGTTTTTTAATTCTAGTGTCCTTCTCAAACTTAATTTTTTCCTTGATAGTGCTGGAATTCCATTTTTAAAAGAGCCTCCAAGAATGTACGAAACACAAACAACCAATTAACAACTACAGAAGTACAAGGTAATTGGTTGTTTGTGTTTCGTACATACTTGGAGGCACTTTTAAAAATGAAATTCCAGAACTATAAAAAAAAAATTTTTGAATTTGCACTTACACCCCTCTGGTTCTCTTCTCGCCATTTATATATAAATATAAATAAAAAATAGTACTTGCGAATCCACCGTATAGTCCAGACATAGCACCCTCTGAGTATCACTTAATCCGATCTCTGCAGAACTCTCTCAATGGATTTAAGCTTGTTTCAAAAGAAGCCTGTGAAAACCACTTGATTCAGTTTTTCAATCAGAAACCACAGAGGTTCTTCACCGATGGCATCATGGGTCTACCCGAAAAATGTCGAAACATTATCGATAATAATGGAGCATGTTTGGTTTAAATAAATTCATTTTCACACTATAAGAAAACCAGTTGAATTTTACTAAAAAAAACGTCACGAATTTTTTCCCAGACCAATATTATTTGATCGAATACCTTCACCACCCCACACGGAAGTATTATTTCGATAATTTTTTCAATTTTTTTGAATTTGCAACTAATCTAGTCGCTTGCTTCATAAATTGCTTGCTATAAATATCGACCTACAAGTAAGCCTTCTGTACCCAAGAATCTACATTTTTTATTCTCAATATTACTGTGTTTCAGCAGCACATCGCAGATGTTAATTCGGTCTATCATGTATTTCGCGCTCAACTCATGAGGAACCCATACATCGAGCTTCTTTTTGTAGCCAGCTTTGTTTAAATGGCTTAAAACAGTTTTGTGGTCAATACCTAGCTCCATACCAGCATCGATACTGCCGATATGCTTATCTTGCTGGACTTTTTCAATAATTTCATTAGCTTTTTCAGTGGCTGGGCGACCAGAGCGTGACTCATCTTGCACAACAAAATTACCAGAACGAAAGCGAGTGAACCATTTCCGCGCAGCAGATTTTGATACAGTACCTTCACCATACACAGCGCAACTTTTCACAAGCGTATGTAGCGTTCTTCCCTTTGTCGTAATAATATTGCAAAATATAGCGCAATTTTTCTTTACCTTTCGTCATTTTCAAATACAAACAACTTTCCAACTACTGCACCAATTTCGATGTTTATAACGCTCAAAGTGGCACTTTTCCAACGAGCGTTTAGTGGTGTCACTGTGATCTGTGTTTCCTGAGTTATTTGCAATCGACGTCAGCTATCGGTAAAAATTCCACGAACTTTTTTCCCAAATCCAATACATATCTTGAAATTTTTTGCATTTTCTTTAAACGAATTTTGCAAAGGTTTAAGTTCCGAGCTTAATATGTCAATCAAAATATTGTGAGCAGGTAATGGACCCACTTCGGTGCATAAAAGTTTAGTTCAGTAAAAAATATTAATATTAAATGGTGTAAGCACGTGTAAAATTTGAGCTTTGTATCTTTTACCATACACCACCTATTACCCCTTAAAACTTCAAAACTATAAAACCACATAGGTCTACAATCTGACGTAGTTTCTACATAATATCTGCATTCAACTTTGAAAAGTACATCATTTTTGAAATGTACCCATCCCGCTACAATTTTTTTTTATATGTTTTGCTAGTATAGTTTAATAGGAGGGGTAGGTCAAAAATATCGCGGAATGACAGGGAAGGGGGTAAAATTAAGCAAGTTATTATTCTTCCTTTTTAATATATGGGCCGTTTATTTTGAAAGTGGTGTAAGTCCATATTCTCTTGTTTCGAGAAAATTAGAGGTTAGCATATCTGTTAATTAAAAAATTTAGGTAAATTATATGAAGTCTGGCAATGTTTCTATTGTTTTATAAATATTTAATTTGATTATATAGATTTGTTTTAGGCGAATTAGACTACAATAATACATATTTATGGGCTGTGAATGGACTTACACCACTTTCAAAATTAGACAACTGTAAAAATCGTTTAATTTCAATTTAAAAAAATCAAAAATCATTTAAAATATACTTCATTTTAATCCAATTTTGTTTACAAATACTCATGACTAGAGTACCTCCATACAGGGTAGAGTATGGCAGATCTGTCACAACCGACACCTGCGATTTCACCATCCTCATTTCACCATTCGTGTAGTGGTGAGTTTAATGATTTCTTTTGCAAATTTCAAGCACCCTAAGATAAATTATTGCTTCAAAATTTTTGTTTGTGACTTTTTAGTTAAGCATTACAAACTGTGCACTGTTCTTGATGTTCAGAACACCAAAAAAAAATCGACACTTTTTTTAAATTTCGCTCCAAAAACAGGGCTTCAGCTCTGCCAAACTATGGAAAAGCGCCTCTAGTGTCCCATGGAGTAATTATACTCATGACAAGACATAAAATTTAATTTTAGACACTAAGTACATTGTCAAAATTACAAGATACTGAAAGTATTTACTTATGCTCTGCATGTGGCAGTGTTTCTAAATATGCATGATGCACCGGGGGTATATAGGGTAGTAACTGCTTCATGTCTTTATATTTTTCGTAAGTAATAGGCCTGGCATTTTGGTACAAAGGCGCCAGGGCGATTTTTTCAAACTTTAGCGGTCTTCCAGGACGTGTAGGTAATAAATTAATAGTTTTAAACTCTGCGTCCTTCATCGATGTTTTATATAAAATAGTATATGGTGCACTTTTGAGAAACCTCAACCAACATATTTGCAACCAATTGACCTGTTCGCCATTAGTGTTTTTTTATCTGTTTTTTAATCGCATTTTGAAGATTTTTTGTTGAAACGAAATTCTCTCGTTTCATTTCATGTAAAATGAATTTGTCATGTTTTCTACATTGTTTTATTACATCATAATAATCTTGTGGTGTGTACAGAAAATTCTTTTTTCGCAATGCCATTTCTATGATGCCAAAATCTGCATCGTTCGGAAGGTATGAATGCCCCGAAAGTAAAAATTTGTGGTCAATTATGTCAATATTATTTTCCAACGACTGGGTAACCTTCAACCACATCAATGCCATTTGTAAATTTCGATTTTGCCCAGTACACATGTCACTGTAGGCAATAACATGACTTTGGGTCGTTACATTTTCTAAATGCCTCAAACAACAAGAAGCTACTTCTTGCGATCCCCTGAAAGTAATAGTTTCGTCCCACACATACATATTAACTTTATTATCGTGGAAATTGTGAAAACCCTCGTTTAAAACATACATATTTCGCTTGTAATATGCGATTGAGACAGATAATTTCGGGTAAGGTAAGACTTTTTGTAAGTCAAAAGAGAAGGCAAAGTTTGTATCAGGATTTTCTGATGCCAGAATTTTATCTTCTTGTAATGCTTTTCTTGCTAATTCAGCATTTTGCAAGTGAACGTCATGTCTTTCTACAAGAATCGTTTTTTTTTAATTTTCATGTTTAAGAAATCGCATTTCGCACAGGTATCTTTACGTGGCAAATGGAAGTGTAACTTGAAATCTCGTTTAAAGATTTTCCTATATGTCCATTCATTAACTGAACTCAGGTTATTTTCCTTGCATTTTTCCAAGTATAAATTATACATTTTTCTTATATTTAATTCAGGATTTAAAAACATCCGTTCTGGATTTTATGATCGAGTATAGTGACTTTCAAATGCCGGAAAGCTTTTTATGTGGTCTATCACTGTATTCGTCAGTAGCTCACTAGTTCTTCTGCAAGAGCCATCCATTTTTCCACGCATGTCTTTCGGAATGTTCTCATGCGATTTTAGGATACGATCAATTCGTCCAGTAGATATTTAGAAAGTATTAATGAAAAACTTCTTACATACTAAAATATTTCCACCAGAAGTGACTAGGTAAAATTTATAAGCATATGCCCTTTTAGTGCCCGAATTATTTCTAGGCCTTCTTCTATTGACAGATTCTCGTAGAACACTACCATATAGAAATACATTTTGCTTATTAAAATCACCTATATTCCAGAACTTATCAAAAACTTCTTTACGTTGTGTTTCATTAATACGTTCAAAACATTTCTTTGAGCAATTACAATTTTTGGATTCAAATTGTTTTGCTGGAATGAATTTTCCTCTTTTTGTACAATACTTTTGTCCACTATTTCGCTTAATTTTGTTTATTTGTTGCAAATATTTTTCTTTATTTTGTTCTGCAGAATCTAAGTTCTCAATAACAATATCCCCATCTGATGAAGATTCTACCTCTATTATTCTTCTCTTTTTACGATTCGTTAATTTATTGTTCATAGCGGAATTGTTTTAATCCTCTGAATCTTTGATTATTCTTCTGTTTATATTCATGGGCTTTATGTCTGCGTGAATTTATTTATAATTAAGTAAAATAAATATTTTCAATTGTTATAAAATAATATTGATTTACCATTTGTTCTTATCTATGTCACTATCTGATCTTAATATGAAGTTATCCATTTTAAGAAAAAAATAGAATAAGTAACCTAAATTAGCAACTCTTGACACGTAAGATGACACGTAAGATAAAACAAATGAAAAATAACAGACTACTGATCGGCAACCATCTGTTAAGCCCCTGTCAATTGGACTTACACCACTTTCATAATCGATGATTATGCCATTTCATTTACCGACCGATTTTAAGTTGTACAAAACATTTGAGTTTTTTAAGAAATTAAACACGGACTAGTTATACATAAAAAATTTACATTAAATTAAGCATGAATTACGTGATATCTCATTTTTTTTTTTTAAATGGACTTACACCACTTTCAAAATAAACGGTCCATATTCTCCCTTAAAGCCTAATGCATTTATCACATCTCTTACAAAGTTTATTAATTCTTTCTAAAAAAATGTTTGAATAGGCTGAAATGGCCAACTTCACGCTTTCATCGTTGGTAAATTTTCTTCCCCCGAAGTTTTTTCTTCGTTTTTGGGAACAAATAGTAATCGGAAGATCAGATTTTAACTATATATATATGTTCCAATATTCCTAGCCGCATTTCTATAGGGCAGATATTGCAACGTGGCTCTTGTGAACTAGATATACTTGATACACACTAACACTACTCTCCTAATAGAGTTTGGACAATCCTATAATACCAAGAGTTTAGCGTGAGTTTAGAAGCACAAGAAGGCAAACTTGAGTTTGACAGTTTCCAAATGTACAAACACGAGCACAAACTTGCGTTAAACTTTAAGTTTTTGAATATAATACTCATTACAATCGAAAATATATATGACTTTCATAAATAACAATTCATTATAATTGTGTTTACTTCATAAAAGAAAAAGAATTGAGAAAATTCAAATTTCGGACACAATTTCCCGCGCAATCGCTTTATATGCATTGTCCAAACTCTATTAGGGCAGAATTATTAGTATGTATCGAGTATCCTTATTGTGAACTCCATCCCCTTCATTCCGCGAAATTTTTAACCTCTGCTCGTATATTGTTGCAAGTCAGCTCTACTAGCTTATCATCTAGCACTGAACACCGATGCAAATAAGTGCGCGCGTACGAACATTATGTTGGAAAATAAGGAACACCTGCGACCAAATTCCGATCATGAACGCTATGCAACTCGATCGGGATGTGCAAGGTCAACAACACTATGAAGAACATCTGCGACTAAATGCAACTCGATCGGAATGATCAAGATTCAACGAACAATAATTCTAATAGCGAAACACTCAACCGATAAAGAAAAAATTCCGATAACGAGGAAATGCTTTACAGAAGCAACTAATAACGCTCGGCCGAAAAAAAAAGATTCGTACGGCAAGGGATTTTAATGGGTCAATCGATTTTTGGATAGCGAAAGATTCAAGATTGGAACGCGATAATTTGTGAGTGGCAAAGTCTCAAGTGAAAAGTGTAAAGCGATTTAGTTGAAATATAATTGCATAAAGTTTTGCAGTTAAATTAAAGTAAACTTGTTAAACTAGTAGTTTTATTTTTAATTTTGAATTCCAGCAACCTCTTGCACACTTCAAAATATATACATAATACTATGAAATTTGTAAGGATGTATTCAGTAATATATTGCTGCGAGCTAGGGGTTCGCCGGGATTTCAAGTAAAACACAATTCGTGTAAAAATAAGTGATAATTTATTTATTCGCACTTTCACTTAATTCGCACTATACATGGCACCACCGATATTGTTCTATCGCGTTCTTGCATCGGTTCGCGTTCTTCCACAGATGTCGCTGAATGACTGCCCGGTCGCCTGAAAGCTTCGTACATTTATACCATTTCCCAATTCTTATTTATACCATTTTCCCAATTCTCGAACCTTCCATGGTGTGTCTCAATTATACTGGGTGTGTCTCAACTATACTGGAAGGTTCTAGATCTTTGATTATGGGTTTTTACATATTGGGGGACTGTTCTATAAAATTCTGGCATATTCAGGAAAGATCATTGCCAGATCTATAACAATATGATATGTATAATTTGATAAGTTTAATCCCCGCAGGGAGGTAGTTACTGGTCTAGATAATTTCGGCAATTCCAGTAATATTGCCTTTGGACCCCGCCGACTGCAGGGATCCGAACTGATTAATCAATATCAAAGTTAGATATGCACAAGCTTAGACTGAAGTTCCACGAAAGTTCTACAAAAAACGATGTAGTAGATTATTCATTACCTCGATAGAGACACCAAGATAATGTTTTTTTGTATAATAGTTCAACCTTGCAGTTCAACGAAATATGCATTTTTAAAGTAACAGCGCTCGATTTGAAATCAAATTTTTACTAAAAGTTTGTTTTGATCCAAACTTTAATGTTAATTCAATAAAGGGTTTTGAATCGATCGTCAAAAGCTACTTCCATAGATTTCAATATTCTAAATATCCTTCCAATGTAAGTGATTCAGTCTTTCATGTTCTGAGTAAAATGCCATTTCGAGAAAAACGTCTTCCAAGTTTGTGGCGCTCTGAAAGCCCTTCTGTAAAATCTTACTCTTATAACAATAATTCAGTTTTCGGTCAAAAACATACGAAATTATGGTTAGAAATCTTAAAACTCTAATTCAAAGCAGAGGAAAAATTTTCTTCGAACTTATCTAGTCTCATCTCCCCTAGAGATAATGTAATAATTTACAGAGTCCATTAAGAAGGAACTGTAATTTGAAATCTATTGCTTTAATGAATTTTAAGTTTTCTTGTACAGTATTCTTTTTTTTTTTTTCTTTAATAATTTCAATATTTGATTTCATTTCCCAATTAACACCTCACTTTTGGAGAGTAATAACAGTTTTGAAATAAATTATTTGAAAATTCCAAAATCAAAAACTTTATTTATATTATTTAATCTATAGCACGCCAAAATTTTTATACTTTTGTAGAAAAGAAGGATTAAAAATAATGTCGTGGCAGCACTTTGCAGACATCTATTGGTAGTTAAGCTACATTTTTCAGATAACATCATCAAAATTTTGTTCAATGTTTCCCAAACTGCATTAACTATAAATTCAAAATGTTTTCGGAGAATTTCATGGCATATACTAAGTTTATACGGAGAAATTTCGGTTGCGATTGAAACTTGCGATATGTTTAAATACAAGATAAACATGCAATGCAAAACTTACGAATTAAGATTGAAAGTTTCCAACCCATCAAAATGGAACTGACGGGAATTTTTATCTGCAATTTGCTGAGTAATTTCAAACCATATTACGATCTCATTAATTCGTATTGGGAATTGCATAAAAATGTACTATATACGGTGGAAAGTGGGGAAAAATTAATTCATGTGTTGGAATAGTAGGCTGTCAGTTCACTTACTGTTCAATATTTTTAGTTTGCAATTCAAGTTTCTCTTCAGGATCTAGATTGCGAGTGAACTTTAAGTTACAATCACTATTTTATACGAAGTTTTACTTTGCGATTGAAATTTTACTCGTGAAGTTCGGTGTCCGTTTAAACATAGTTATAGCTAATCTTTGAGAATCGAACACTCCTAAGTACTTGAACAGTTGCGAGTAAAGAAGTATCATCCCTAAAGTCAAGATTTTTTTTTCGTTACTTACAATGATGGAATGCTTCTTTCCTCTGACTTATTACAAAGAAAAAAACTTGTTATCGTCAGTTGACTCATTTCTACACATAAAAAAAATAATAATTGCTACAATTTCTATTCTATGATACTTTACGACAGACCTCTCACTATCTTATCATTTCTTATTATGTTGCCTTATCTATAATTTTTTTTTTCCTTTCTCCGAATTGTAGAATTTTTTTTTTAATACTTTAGCATTTTCATATGTCACTTCATAATACTAACTTAAATATAACTAATTTATAAGAGCTGCCAACTTTTTATTTAGTATTTTTCTTAATCTGTCTTTTTATTCTAAAATTATTAACGATTTGATTTCACAATGAATGATGCGAGAAGGAGATATTTACACGGAAAATCGTAAGAATGAAAACAAAATCCCCTACTGAGAATGTGCGTATAATAAGCATTAGAAAAGAGAAGCCTGTGTAAAAAAAGGGGGAAGTAAAAAAGAGATCGGAAAGGAACATTATCAAGGAAATCAGTAAAAGCTTTTGTATATATACGTTTTATATATGCATTTGAAAGAATTCTAAAAGAAAACTATTTGAATTTATTGTTCCACATAAATTACAGTCAAATTAATTAAAATCTATAAAAGAATATTTGAATTTATTTTAACAAAATGAAGTGATAATTATCAAATTGATGTCATTGTTGAAATATGATGAAGTCAAAACATGTTTAGTACTTATCAAAAATGTTTTTTTTTTTTTGAATATATAATCAATTATTTTTATTACTTCTATTTACATTTTGTATGTATGAAATAAATTGTTTGCACGTTTTTTTTAATTAGATATGAAATGAAGTAACTGTGAAATTATTTTTAAAAATACTACAACATAATCTAGTTTATTTTTTGTTTTATTTACTTTTTTAATTATATTGTAAACATATTTCTTTTTTATGAATTTAGTCGGTATTCTGTGCAATTTAATTTATTCAAATTGGCAGCTCTTTATCATAATAATTATAAATATTTTTTGTTTGTTTTTATATTAATATCAAAGAGTACCTACCGATTTACTCACAAGCCCGAGTTGTATTCCAACTTGATTGGGCTGGGGTACAGCTGACACGGGTGGCGCCGATACTGCCTGAGAAGGAGGTACTGTCGGTGGAGCATGAGCTCCAGCACTATGCGGTGCTTCATGCGGGGTTGTGCTGTGTGCCTGTTGAAGCGCGCCTGAATAATATCCTCCATTTATTCCTGTCATATTTTAAAGTACACAATAATGTATGATTGGATTTGTAGATTTGTTAATATGATGATGTGTGGATGAGAAATGAAAAGTGAGAAGGAAATGACAGTGTTTTTGTGCATGAAAATTTAAGACACTGGCTGAACTTCGTTATACGATAATAATTCTGTCGATACTTTAACTCTTTTCCAATTAAAAAAAATATATACTGGATTTCTAAATACTCTATTTTTAACTAACGATTACGTTTTAGATTCAGAATGATGAGGGTTCTAAATACAGGAAGATACGAAAAAATGGGGCTAAATTTAAAATAGGCGGTCTTAATGGAAAACCCATTATTTTGACGAAGTGCGTCGATTTCTTCTTCAGGAAGACTTAGAAAGATACAATTTGTCACTTTAAGGCAAGTTTAACGCGAAAAGCGGACAGCGCTAATTAACAAGAAAATAGACTTTGAAATCTGGGGGAACAGTCACCCCGACTATCCCCGGTCGCACTCCTCATAGGAAGAGAAACGAAGATTACAAACAAATCAAATTCAGACGTTTTAAAATGAGATAAGCTTTACCAAATTTTTGACATTTTTTCCTCAGTCCGCCTCGGATCAAATTTTCTTACTATGATTTATAAACGAACTCGATATTGTAAAATACATAATTTCGCGCCATCTAGTTTTCAACACAAATCTTAGCAAAATAACTTATTAGTTCGATTCGATCAACGCGGACAGTAATCGAGGTAAAAAAAAAGGTAGGAATAAAATAATTTTAAAAAAACAATTTGAAACTGAAGGTGTATACAAAATAGCAGCAGCTCATGCGAAAAAAGTCTACATAGGAGAAACGGGACACAGAGTCCAAACAAGGATCAACTAAGCACAAAAAACCCCGAAAATCATCAGAGATCGCAGAACATGCAACGACAGAAGATCATACAATCTATTTCGACAATGTGCAAATTCTAGCCAAGACAAATCAATATTTCAGGATAGTACGAGAAGCCATTAAAAATTTCCAAATATTCACAGAACTTCAGCCGAGATACCAGATACATGTTATTATTTTTTTTTTTAAGTGACACCGGAACTAGAGGGGTTGCCCCTTTGTACTGAAGCACAACTCCGGTGAGGGGGGAAGGATATTGGTTTTTGGGAATTTAGGGGATAGAATCGGAAGTGGCTATGAATATTTCCCTTGAATTGCTGAATGTTGTAGTCATGCGGGAACACCGAGATGGGCAGCGAGTTCCATATTCGAACAGTCCGGTTTAAAAACGAATCACGAAATTTGACAGTGCGATCGAAGGTGGGGTTGAGAGAATACTTATGAGCGCGCGAAGCAGCTCTAGTATTACGGGGTAAGGGCATGCATGGGGGCATGAGATTAAAGATTTCGTCCGAACAATCTCCATTGTAGTAGCGATACAAAAGGGTTAGGGAGCTTACAGTTCGTCTATGTTCGAGTGAATCGAGCGAAGAAGTGATGACAGAATCTCCTATAATTTTAATAG
Organism: Chorisops tibialis; assembly: GCA_963669355.1. Taxonomy (NCBI): domain Eukaryota; kingdom Metazoa; phylum Arthropoda; class Insecta; order Diptera; family Stratiomyidae; genus Chorisops; species Chorisops tibialis. The sequence continues at coordinate 138,241,519 of OY770264.1, forward strand.
TCCGAGACTGGATACCATCCAGATAGGAGAGAGAAGTTTTTGCAGCTCCCGCCCACAGGTGGGAATTAAATTCAAGACGTGGCCTTTTAAATTGTTAATAGCCCAGATGCGGTGAAGAAGTTTTTACATCGTTTTAGGTAGCCCAAGCATTTAGATACTTCCTTGGCGATGTTAAATATATGGTCGTTCCAAGATAAGTTATCTGTGATTTGGATACCTAACATCTTAACACTTGAAGAAGTGGTTAGTGGCTGACCTCCGAAGGTGATTGGGTCAAGGATAGAGTCACGTTTGTGGGACACAAGACAGCACTGGGTTTTCGAAGCATTAAACTCAACTTGATCCTTATTGCCCCAACTAAGAATTTTTACCAAGTCGTCATTCAATGACTGAACCATGTACCTACGTTGTTCTACTAAGCTAGTACATCGTGCTAAGGACGCACTGTTGTAGTGATAGGAGAAGTCTAAGGTGCTGTCATCGGCGAAGCTATGTATAGGATTGAAAGTTGAAGATAGCAGGTCATTAATAAATATCAGAAAAATAGTGGGAGAAAGAACCGACCCCGGAGGGACACCAGCGTTAATTTTATAAGAAAAGGAAACCACACCATCCAATACCACACGCATTGAACGATTGGCTAAAAAATTTTCAATCCAGGAAATAAGAGAGTCGCCCAAACCAATAGCTTTAAGTTTGATTAAAAGGGCAGTGTGCCATACTCTGTCAAAAGCCTTGGCAATATCAAGAGCAATAACACAAGATTCACCAAACTGGTGAATGCTGTTGTTCCAACGTTCTGTGAGGGTGGTTAAAAGGTCTCCTGTGGAAAGTTTTTTGCGGAATCCATACTGTTTATCGTCAATAATATCATTGATGTTGAGATATTCTATTACTCTATTGTTGATGATTGTTTCCAAGACCTTGGACAGAATTGAGGTTATTGCTATTGGGCGATAATTAGCGGGATTGGTGCGTCCTCCTTTTTTTTGGAACTGGCTGAACATTTGCAAGCTTCCATGAAGATGGGACAATGGAGGCCAATAAAGAGAGACGGTAAAGTTTGCATAGAGGTTTAGCTAGAGAAGCGAAACAATTTTTAAGTACAAGTTATCGGCAGTTCAAACTTAAAATTTAATAAGAACAAAATCCGTACTCATAAATCCTTAACTAATTTAATTAGCTGATACCAATCAATGGATCTAATCAACTGCTTTAATTGTAATAACTCTTCCGACACCCAATTAACCCAATTCTGCATAAAATTTTAGTCTTTTGTATTAATCGATCATTTTATTATTAATACGTAAGCATCTAAAATTGAGTTGATGTGGGTACCAGGACATATGGGAATTGAGGGAAACGAAGAGGCTGATCGCCTTGCAAAAAATGGCGCGGAAAAAAACTTTATTGGTCCAGAGCCATTCTGCGGAAAACCAAAAGGGCATCAAAGCTCGACACTTAAGAAGTGGGTTGAACAAGAACACAAAATCTACTGAAATAGACTTCCAGGCTTATCAACCTCAAAAAAACTAATCATATCACAAAAAAACAAATTGGAAGATATTCTAAAATTCAGAAAGAGCGATATTAGTACTCTAATTGGCCTAATGACGGGGCACAGTGGAGTGAACCACCACCTCAATAATATGGGCTTAGCTGAAACCGACATCTGCCGTCTCTGTCTCGAAGGCTCAGAAACGACAATACATATCCTATGCCACTGTGAAGCAGTGGCAAGGAAAAGGCATAATCTTCTGGGGAAAGGTTTCATTTCCACCGAGGAACTAGCCAACATGGCTCCCTTACAAATACTCAAATTAGATAAAGCTATTGAGTTATGGTAGGGTATAGGGGCAATAATCGCACAATAGGCCAAGAAAGGCCACAGTGCTCTCACGTGTTCCCCTAATATAAGTAATAATCTAAAATTGAGTCCCCCTTTTTATTTATTATAAAACGAGGGGAATGAAACTTATAGCATTAAAAATGTACTGTGCCATAGATGTGCACAAACCAAAAGTCATATTTGTATATCGTCGTTAAGACAGATAAAATAAAGTGGGAGCATACAAGCGGGATCCCATCTCAGTACAGAGCTTTTAGGAAAGAGCTTTTAGGTAGGAAATGTAGAAGGCGAAGGCATACTGAAAGTATTTATCGAAGACGAAAACCAATAACAACCATCTCCAAAGCTTCCGAACTTTCGTTCGCGCCCAATACTGCTTGACTTACAACGTGAAAGTAGTAGAATTTGAAGGATGGAAACGAAACTTGATCCTGGGTGTGGGTAGCGTGTTGGTCTACAATGCGAGTGTCGTGAGTTCAAATTCCGGTTGACGCATAGTTCTACTACGCCACCTATGTACGTGGGTAACATTAGTCTACGAACATGAAAATTCGTATGTAGAGGTTTGTGCGGAGGGCTAAAAACCCTTCCAAAATAACAAATAAAAATGCTAAGAAACCTGAAGATCAGGAACCTAAGGCCCGATTTGGGCTACAATGCCATTGAAGAGAAGAAGAATGAAACTTGAATCATTGGACAGGAACTGTGCCATAGATGTACACAAAAAAAATGATGTGTATGTATGTTGCCATATACAGGTAAACAGGCAAGTAAAATAAAGTGATATAAGCAGTCACCCATATAAGTACTACACACGTCCAACGCTGCTTGACTTTTGGGAAAATTTTTTTAATATCTAAAGAAGGGGAATGAAACTAGCTAGAGTGTAGCCTAGTGGGTAGCGTGTTGGTCTTGTAATGCGAAGGTCGTGAGTTCAAATCCCGGTCGACGCAATATATAATTCCAGCACATTGCCAGCTTGGATATACCTTAGTCACCTCAATCTATGAAAATGAAAAATTCGTAGAAAGAGGGTTGTGCGAAGGGCTAACAACCCTTCCACAATAACTAATTAAAAATGTTAAGTAGCCTGAATGTCAGGAGGCCAAGGTTCGATTTGGGGTGTAACGCCATTGTAGAAGTAGAAGAATAAAACTTATACATACATTATGTCAAAAACAAGATAAATTTCGTTATTATACGCATACAATTAGTCGAATTCCGACCACAGGCGCTACTAGTTGCAACAGAGACCGAAACGACACATTTAATAAAGCAGAACAGTGTGAAATCCAGAATTCCTTCCTTCATCATGTCAAGACATTTAACATTTAATCACTACAGCTTTGTAGAACCTATTCCAAATTTGTATCTCAATTTATAAAATAGTCGGTGATAACGTTATTCAAATTGAAAGTTAGATCCGGTCATCACGTTCTTAGGAAGTTTACATCTTGCCTATTACTAAATTCCACAATATTCCACAATTATGTTACAGGCAGAGTAAATATCTCTCGATGAGGTCTTTCGAAACGCATCATATCAGCTGTAAATCTTTTTAGAGATGTACGTTTAATTTTTTTTGATACATTTTTAAGAGCGTTGCTCCATCGTATTCAGAATGTGTTTTTTCTAAATGAGAGATGGATCAATACACTTCCTAGAAGAAATATCTGGTCCTTCCGCTAGCAAGACAAAAATTCTTAGTTTAACTCACCAATATCTTTCTGAACATTGCCTGCTAGTACATTTTCTAACAGATCTAATTGCTTCGTAATACAGTAATGAGTTCAATTTTTATGTATTTCTACCACCGAATGTATTGGTTCCAGAAATTTATGTGTTTCGGGGAAATCAGCTTTTGCGGAAGAGAGCTGTTTCTATCATAAGCCCCTAACAGCAAATTGATTAATAGAATTGGATTAAATCATCGAACTGTAACGTACATTAAAGATATTCAATATTTTTAATATTAACGTGTCAAAACTTGAATTATGATATGTGGCAAATATTTCGATAATTAAGGATTGGTAATTTTTGTATGAAAAAATTTAAGCGTTCTTTTTTTTTTGCTTCATACGTCTTTTCTACTTGCAGAAATCATTGGTGGTTTGTAGCTCGGTTCAAAAATATCATAATCTCAGGATATAACGAAAATTCTGATATCTGGTGGACCTATAGCGCTCACCTGCCTACTTCAAAATATTACATCATAAGAGGATGTTCGAAAAATTTACTTGAACGACCAGCTATTACAAGACCATAAGATGTTGTTTCTTTAAAAATAGTGTTCATAAATTTTTGCAAGAATCCAATGAAACTTTCATTTTTCAACTCGAACGCTGAACTATTTTTTTATTTCAAATAAATTAGGACTCTGTCTTATGATCTTTATAATGCATCGTGATTCGCTTAAGGCTATTTGCGTGTTCACAATTTCAAATCGTACTTGCATTTAAGTACTTCATGTCCTTGCACTATAAAAAACAAATCGATCCGATCTTGCTTTATCATTAAAAATTGATGCTCCTTGTTTGACGAAACTCGCTTTTTGCAGGCTCCCTATTCTTGGTTGATAACAAATTTTCAGTCCATTCCTTAGAAAGAATAGCGAAATATTTGCGCTAATATTCACAGAATTGCGATCACTTCAATCAGGTTTATTATGTGTGACGTTTCGATCTCTGCCGAGACCTTTATCAAACTCCGAGTTTGATAATGGTCTCAGCAGAGACCGAAACGTCACATATAATAAGGCAAACAGAGTAAAATCCGGAAATCTTTTCTTTCAATTCGAAATGCACTATGAAAACATTCACCAAACTTTATCAATCTTATCGTCAGTTGTAGAAACTGTCATTGATCACAGCTAGTAGGATATTCTTAATGACCATCAAAATGGTTTTCATAAATATGGCGCTCAACTGGCGATCTATTAAAAATTTCAACCGAACCCAAATTATCCCTCAATTCGAACCGAATGAAAACTAGAAGGGTTGGGAGTAGCCGTGAGTAGCTTGTTTACATGGCGAAAGTCGTGAGTAGCATGTTTACATGGCGAGAGTCGTGTGTTCGACCCCCGTTCGACGTATAGTTCCGGCATGCTGCCTAGTGTGGATATAATATCTCGGTCACACCACAATCTGCGAAAAAAATGGAGTTGTGTTAATGGCTAACAACCCCACAATAACAATAAAATATAAAAATGCTAAGGAACCTAAAGGTCAGAAGACCAAGGCTCGATTTGGGCTATAGCGTTCTTGACGAAGAATTTCGGGGGTTGAAATGTGAGCTCGATATACGAAAAAAAAATTAATCCGTGATTGAATTCGAGTGTCGTTGGTATTATGTGTTTCGTTTCGAATTGATATTCTAAATAGAAGAATATTTCATAATTAAACAAAATCGTGAATTTCCGCATTAATTCCAGAAAAGCAATACAAAGAAAATAAGCAGAGAACTACCAACCACACCTTCTTTTCTAGTCTAGAGCATCTTTCGCTTTTAATCGAAATTGATGAAGCTAAGACAATCTAAATATGATTAGAAAACACTCCAAATTAGAAACTCGATGCGAGATAAATAGCTGGAAATTGAAAATTCTAAAGATTTTCGAAGGTTTTTCAAGAAATATACAGTCAATTCCAAAGCGTAAAGGTGCGTTTACACTAAATGCGCAGAGCCTAGCCGAACAGATCAAAACTGCTCGAAATGTCCACACTCGCTTAGTTTGCACTATGCTTCGCGCACGACCGAAAGTGCTCCAAATCCCATTGACAGTAAAAGCTTTTACGTACATAGTTTGTTTAGTTTGAACGCTGGCCGTGCAGTTATTTGATCCGAGCATCGGGCATGGCTGACATGTGGAATAAGCAAGAAATATTGGAGCTATCGATTGTTATCGGTGATTTTGAATCCTAGCCATGAAAACTATCACCTCAGAAACAAAAAAATAGAAATGTCAAGTTCGAGCATCACGAGTATGTTCGTTTGCGCTCAGATATTGTTCGGACGGGGTGAGCATGTTTACATCGAAAGCTTTCGCTCGGCTCTGCGCATTTGGTGTAATCGCAGCTCAAAGTGTTGCTTGAAAACACACCACAAAATTTTAAATTTTCGCATGTTTCCCGTCATCCAAGTAAGAAGATTTCTTCAAGCAATAGAATTAAAAAATTCTTTCTACTAAAATTGGAGTTTATTTACTGGGGGATTAGCTTAGTTTCATTTGAAAATTCGATTGCCTTAACTTTTAACCAAACCTCTACTTCACCTCTCTTAGAGTTGATAATACATTGTCGAAACTCCAAATAACATCTCGACACCAATCACACCAACTCTAAAAAAAAGTTGGTATGGCATTACGGAAATGTCGATTGGTTCAGTCTTAAGCAATTTTATCATTCATTTGATTGGTCAATATGCTTCAACAGAGGTGTTTGTAGCCCAGTTCTAAGGCTTAGTTTAATGAAAAATGTAGTACTGCGATACGGGCTAAGGAGGCAGCTTACCGTGCAGCTACCATCTCAAGTTAATTGAATTAAGGGCAGCAACAAAAGTTTCTGGTCTCTCGCTCGTTCCATCAGAGGTAGTTCTGTATCATCGATTCCATCTTTAATCTACAACAATGAGGTTATTAAGGATCTTAACATGAAAGCAAACATCTTAGCTGCTCAATTTGCTGCCAACTCTTCTTGACTACCAACGAACTCTAGCCTTCCAACGTATACTGCGCTAAATTCCTCCTTAGGACAAATTAACATTCGTCCGCGAGTTCTTAAGAATCTAGATGCTAACAAATCGTCCGGTCTAGATGGAATCCCTGCCCTTGTCCTTAGAAATTGCAGCGCTTCTCTTGCTAAGCCCTTATACCGTCCCTCCTTATCGTCCCCCACTGTCCCATCTTCATAGAAACTTGCTAATGTTCAGCCAGTCCCAAAAAAAGGAAAACACATCAATCCCGCTAATTGTCGCCTAATAGCAATAACCTCAATTCTGTCGAAGGTCATAGAAACAATCTTCAACAATAGAGAAATAAAATATCTCAAAATCAATGATATTGTTGACGACAAACTGTATGGATTCCGTAAAAAACGTTCCACAGGAAACCTTTTAACCACTCTCACAAGAGAAACAAGAGCATTCACCAGTTTGGTGAATCTTGTATTATCGCTCTCGATACATCCAAGGTTTTCGACAGAGTATGGTACAGTGCCCTTTTTGATTTCCCCTTCTTACAAAATGAATGCTGGTGTCCCTCAGGGCTCGGTTCTTTCTCCCAACCTTTTTCTAATATTTATTAATGATTTGCTATCTTCAACTTTCAATCCTATACATAGCTTCGCTGATGACAGTACATTAGACTTCTCCTATCACTTAGGAACTATCTATGTTTGGGTTACCTAAAACGGTCTAAACAAACTGCTTTACCGCTTCTGGGTTACTGACTATTTATAAGGCCTATATTAGACCACGTCTTGAATTTAATTCCCACCTAAGGGCGGGAACTGCAAAAACTTCTCTCTCCTATCTGGATAGTGTCCAGTCTTGGTCCATTACAACTATAGGAGATTCTGACATCACTTCATCGCTCGATTCGCTCGAGCATAGACGAATTGTAAGCTGCCTAACCATTTTGTATCGCTACTACAATGGAGATTGTTCGGACGAAATCTCTAATCTCTTGCCCCCATGTGTGCCCTTACCCCGTAGCTGCTTCACTTGAAAGAAGATGTTACCGCTATATGACCGCCGCTGCCCTAGCGAAAACAACACTCTACTCGTCCACGTGGCTTGTAAAACTTTTTAAATAAATAAATAATAATAATACTTCGAGCACAACTATCATTAGAATTGTTAAATATTCTTACGAGTAACATCCATCTCATAGTCAATGGAGGAAGTACAATGGGCCCAACTAGATGGCCCCAGGGCATCGTGGTTCTTCGAAACCACCCTCCTACTACTAAGCCTATGGTAAGATATTTCTTCCAAATATATTTTAAGGAAAACATTTTAGAAAAATAAATATAATGGGTCACAAGGTTAAATTCATCAGAAATTGATGTAATTGTGAAGCTTCACAAAAAAAAAGTCTGTAGCTGAAATTCCAACAACGGGAGCGTAAAAGTGTAGTGATAATAAATTCATCATTCAAATTACAAGGACGGCCAAGAGCGCCTAGAATACGTAACAGGCGCAACATATTGAAGAAGTCCTTAAATTCTTCCAAAGCCAGAATACCTTTCAGCGTAGAAAACTTGAACGAAATCGTCTATTCACATAAAAGTAGCCGTTTGCGATAGCAAAAACATTTAATTTGGATGGACTAGATGGTTGAAGTTTCTATTAACACGATATCAGAAAAGTGGAAAACATTTTAAACGGCAGCGTGGAGAGGCTGATTATATGGGATGCAATTCATCAAACTGTTTGATAAAGATCTCAACAGAGACTGAATCGTCACGAATAATAAAGCTTAACAGTGTAGAATCCGAAAATCTTTCCTTTCAATCTGAAATGCACTGTGAAAACATTCACCAAACCAATGGACAGAAGCTGTTTCATCACTCAAAAACTTCAAAATCGAATGTCCGTCCGTCCGTGCGCTCATTAACTTTAGAACGCATTTAGCTAGAAAGTTCAAATTTCGTACACGTTGTTTTTGACCAAAAAAAAACTAGAATAGGGCCAAATCGCTTCACTCCTTGTACTCCTCTCCAACAAAACGACTCAATTTCGCAATAAACTAATTTTCTCGAAAAGTGTGAAAGCTATTAATTTGGAATATATTATTTTTATGATGACTGCAATCTAGGGTATAAATATTATTCGGATTTCCTACTCCTTCCACCACCAAATACTCTAAGCCAATTTTCTGAGTACGTATAGAATTTATCGAGCTTAAATTTGTTCACTGCGATTAGGTTCACAACTTCCACCCCCTCCTCTCTTTATGGACTGCATGTTTAATTGTAATGAAAGAAAATGACATTCAGTGCCGAAAAATAAAATAGCACCACCACGACATTTTTTCTATTTGTTGAGGCTTCCGTGGCGTAGTGGGCAGCGTGCTTGCTTCTCAGTCAATAGGTCGTGGGTTCGATTCCCACTCCAGTGGGGTTTTTTTTTAGCGCAAATTTTTCATTTGCTACTGGTGATAAAAAATTATTCGAAATAAAATGGGGAAACGGTGTAAAAGTGAAACAGTTCCACTTCAAGAAGGCCTAGGTACTCAGTAGATGGTTTCTGTTCGCTTTCATTCAGTCCCCCATAACATCTGCAAATATTTGTCAGTAAGCAGCCAGTACTACTGAGCAATATACCAGCTTCTCCACTCGCTACGGTCGTTCTCACTCCCCTTCCCCAACCTTCCCAATCCCATTCCTTCCCTCCATGACTGTGTTTGTGCATTGCACATAAAGGCCGAAATTGCCTATAACACAGGTCATTCTGTAAAAAAAAAAAAAAAACATTTCGTGTCGAAAATTGTTTGTACATTGCTGATAAATATACATATCACACAACATGTTCAATTTCCGCAGAAAACAGTTTAGTGTTCATAATGATAACGGTTCTTTTCAATTTAAGTGATTTTCAGAGAAAAATGCAAAATAGAAGGAAAAAAATAATAGCACCACTGACAATTCTGTTGAAGAGCGCATTAGTTGAGTTTATTAATTTGACCCCTGTACAATTTAAAGTGTTCTTGTTCGGTTTTCGTTAGTTTTTACACAAATTTAATAATAAATGGGCCGCGGAAAGCATTGTAGTGCTGAAAAAAGAGACTTTATTCGAAAACTTATTTCAGAGGGCAAAGCTTATAGCGAAGTGCGTTATTTTATTGGATGTTCAATCAAAATGATACGCAATGCCATAACTTTCCAAGAAAAAGCTGAAACACGTGGACGTAAAGGCGCCATATCGAAGTTGCTTGAAAATCGGTTGATCCACCAGAGCAAGAAGGAGCCTTTTAAGCCGGCAACTGAACTGAAAAAGGATCTCAATATAGCTGCAACGGTGCAAACAGCTCGTAATCGTTTAAGACATCACAATTTAAAAGCCTGTAGCCCAAGAAAAGTTCCACTCCTAAGTGCGAAGCATGTAGCCAAACATATTGAGTTTGCAAAAGAACACCTGAAATGGCAAGTTGAAAAATGGAGGAAGATCTTATGGTAAGACGAGAGCAAAATTGTTCTGTATGGCGGAAAAGGCTCTCGTTCATACGTCAGACGCCCTCCGAATGCAGAATACAATCCTCAATACACATGTAAAACCATTAAACATGGGGGTCAAGTGTAATGGTGTGGGCTTGCTTTTCGCATTATGGCATAGGCCCAATACATTGGATAAAAACAAGTATGGACCAACACGTTTACGTTGAAATACAGGGTGTTCGGGATAAATTTGACATATTTAGAATTGATTTTATTTTTCCATAGGTTTGAGGTATTAACACACACTACTCGTCATTTAAAAGTTTGGACCCTTCTTCATTCATATACAAGATGTCAGAAAGGATGGATGACTGGAACCCACCTGAATCATGGAAGAGAATAACTTGCATCATGATGATTCGTGCCGGCCATCAAAATAGGGATATTATGACTGCTGCCCAATGCTACCTGAACACAGTAAAAACAATCAGGCATGAACTAGAGGCTTGCAATGGTGACTACGAGGATGTAGCAAGAAGAAAGATCCCTAGCAGACGATCTGATTGCGTTCATACAGCAGAATTCCTCGCAAATCTGCAAGAACAGGTGTTGAAGAACCCTGGCATTGGAATTCGGGTTTTGTCACGTGAAATGAATGTTGCAGTCTCTACTATGAAGCTTGCACTCAATGAAGATCTTCGCTACTACTCATACACGCGCCGCAAAGGTCAGCTGCTCACTCAAAAGGGCCGTGAAAAACGTTTGATAAACGCGAAGAAACTTCTAAGCAAAGTGAAACATCCTGCGGAACCACAAACAATCTGGTTCTTTTCCAATGAGAAAAACTTTTGCCAGGATCAAAAACACAACACGCAGAATAACAGATGGCTTGCATACAGTACAAAGGACATTCCTCGTGTAATGCAGACTAAATTTCCCCAAACTGTGATGGTTTTCTTATGTGTATCTTCTGAAGGCGATGTGATGCCTCCGCATTTTTTCCAAGAGGTTGACTTCAGATGGCTACGTGGAGTTGTTGAACACTGTAGTCAAGCCCTGGATAACAAGGGTAGCCAATGGTAGGTCGTATGTATGGCAGCAGGATTCGGCCCCTTGCCACACTTCTAGGAAAAGTCAAAAATGGTTGTCTGAAAATTTCTACGACTTCACCAGTCCAAATGTTTGGCCTCCAAACTCCCCAGACCTTAACCCCATGGATTATTATGTATGGGGCGCAGTTGAAAAAGACACCAATCGCACTTCCAGTAATACAAAAGCCCAGTTAATGGATAAAATTAAAACAGTTTTTGACGCCCTTCCCAGGGAGACTGTAGCATCAGCTTGTTCGAGGTTCCCAAGCAGGATTGAAGCTGTGATCGATGCTAATGGTGGTTATTTTGAGTGAATCTTGTTCATAGTATTGTAATTTACTCTGCCTGTAATTTTTTTTGTCTATTCATTAAATTTAATAAATACAAAGAAGATTTTCTTTTTCCTTACGAAACTGTCAAATTTATCCCGAACACCCTGTAATTGAAAAATTATGCTACCTTATGCAGAGTACGAGATGCCTTTGCTGTGGGTCTTTCAACAAGACAACGACCCCAAACAAAAGAAAGAAAGCGAAGAAATGGTTCAGAGAGCATTCAGTGAACGTCATGGAGTGGCCTGCGCAGTCACCAGATCTCAACCCTATTGAGAATTTGTGGGCTGATATGGGCTTTGGAATGTGATTAAGAAGTCATGGAACAAAATTCCGCTAAGTCGATGCCAGCGCTTGGTTGATTCAATGCCAAAACGTTGTGCAGCCGTTATTTCCAATAAAGGTCACGCAACTAAATATTAAAACTGAAGGACGTCATCAGCTGGAACAGATAACTATCGCAAACTAATTCATTTTTTCTATTTTTTTAACTTTAAGTGCACTTTGGAATTGTGGTGCAATTTTTTTTTCGCCTTATTTTTATGTTTTTACAAAATTTGTTTAAATAGCTTTCAAACGGTAAATAAAACCTTAAATATTTTTATCACACAATTTTTATAAAACTTTTTTACTTTTAAAAATGTGTTCATTAGTTATTTAAACTAACAAATAGAATTACAATGCCTTTGGAAAGATTGTTGGTGACGTTGGTGCTATTATTTTTTTCGCAGCTGTAAATTCGATATCAGAATGATGCAGTCGGTTCCAAGCTGTGATACTACGAATACTACTGAATTGGTGATGATACGATATTTAAAAATTTGAGAGCCACGGTGGTAATATTGAATCGAATATGCGTCTTCCAAAAGATAAAAATCGAAAAATGTTTTTCTCCTTTTTTGAAAATGATTCAAGCATAACGAAAGTTATTCAAAACGATTTATTAAAACTGCTAAACAATTTCAAAATATTCGTATACCTTACAGAACTTTCAAGGAGACCAGTTACTAAGCAGAGAATTGAGTCAAAGCTACACACCATTCCTAATGTTCGAACAATCGATCAACATTTAATTACTCTACGATGGACAGTAAAATTACTTGTTATTGTTTATAAAAGAACTATTCAACGGCTATGTTAGTAAAACATGTTAGTACTACAACTATTAACATAACTGCATTTCTTTTTAAAAAATTATTTTTTTTATAATAAATTTATCATTAAAATTTAGCAATCCGAATCTGAAGAGTATTACCTCTGCGATATTAGTCGTAGTTCAATTAAAAAACAAACAATTCCAGAATTGCCATAAAAAAACAAAATGCAGTATGTGGTATATGAAACAGTGTAAACTACTTTTTGGATTTTTTTTTTATGGATATGACGTGTAAAATAAAATTACAAGTACAAGAATAAAATAAAACACGTTAAAAATAAAATACAAAAAGAGCGTTATTAAATAAAGCAATAAGTAACAAAACAATGGAACAAACAACATATAAAACACATAGAATCCAAAGTGCTCTCATTTTTTTCTTTTAAATCTTTTTGATTGATTCCATCATCCCTTTTCCCGAATAAGATTACAAGATAAATAAATAAATAAAAAAAAATATATATGAGTGTTATTTCAATTATAATGAAAAAAATAAAAAAAAAATGTCTTAACTAAAATAAAATAAAGAAAAAACATAAAACAAATTATAATAAAAAAATGTTCTTTTATTTTTTGTTTTTCTTTTTGCTTGTTTTTTTTTACAGTTAATTAATATAAAATACATAAAAATAACAAAAATTCTGTTTCTTTACTTTTTGTCTAAAAAAAAAATTGGATTTCTATTTGATTAAATGAAAAGAATGTTAAAGATATGTTCAAAACTACTAAAAAAAACGAATACATGTAATTTTTGTTTTTTTATTACGTGAATTCTTTCGTCTTCTTCTTTTGTTGAATTATTTTATTATTATTATAATTCTAAGGCGAAAATAAACGCGGATGATGAGATCACTTTTGTGTGTATGTGTTTTTTTTTTATTATATATTTTTTTTTTTTTTCGATAGAGCAAATCGATAAATTTTGGATGCTGTGTGTTTTTTTTTATATTTTTTGATTATTCGAAAATAATAGTAGAATTTAAAAAATATATATTTATTTATAAACATTTTATAATGAGGGATCAAAAAAAAAACGAAAACAACAAAAAAAGCCAAATATATGTTACAAGAAGAATAAAGTGACAGTGGTTGTCATAAAAATTATTTCAACACATTAAGCATAAAATCATATTGTACAGACAAGACTATTTATTTATTAATCATTAAGATTTTACGCGTATCAATTGAAATTTTTCACTAAAATACTTTGTGTACAAGAAATTTAAACTTTTCTATATTTACTTCTACCAAACATCTAATCTACAAAAACGACATCAAAATTTTATTTAAATATTTACAGTAAACTCAATCAAACTAATCAAAAATAGTCACTGGTTCAAAACTAACGTGATGATAATATAAAAATAATAATCTACTTGCCGTATCTGTACAGTGCGTTTTATCAAAACAAGTAAAAAAAAAAAAATCTACGAAAATTGTATTCTAAAATTATACGAATCTAATCAAAATCTGTGTTTACTTTCACCTTATACATAATTTTTATGACAAAAACATTTCCATATTGCATAATTAATTCAATTTAATTAGAATTCTTTCTCTTTGCAAATTCAAAAGACTTCCATGAAAATTTCACAAAAAAAAAATAAAATAAAATCGTTCAGTTTCATTTAATTTTCTTCTCCTTCTTTTTCTTAATCATCTTTTCACATTGCTAATTTTAAAGGCAAAAATATAATTACGTACTTTTTTTTTTTGATTATAAAAATAATATTAATTCAAAAAAAAAATCATTATTCAAAAAATTTGAATAAAACAAAATAATAAAAAGAAATATACAACGTACGTAATTGGAATATTAACGCGCGCACAATCACTAAAAAGCTTTTTCTATGAAAAAATGCATTTAAGTTGTGTCAAAAATTATAATAATTATACATATATAAAATGTAGGAGTGCGGGAGGATATAGAACGGAAAAATATCGTACCGAAAATGAATTATGCGGTTAAAAAAAATTAAATTAAAACAAAACGAAATAAAAATGTAATGGAACCAGGAGTAATAGAAAATATTACAAAAGAAAAATAAAAAAAAACATTTAATGTAAGTGGTTGATGAGAGGGAGGGTGGGTTATATGCTTATGTGTGTGTTTATTTTTTTTTTTTGTGTGTGTGTGTACGACTTTATTTTTCTGACTTTGAAATCAACAACGGTTTACCTTCTGTATATGCAGCAGCGGCTGCTGCTGCTGCCGCAGCTGTTCGCATAAAATACTCCTTATTAACACAATTTCTGAGAACATCTGGAATATTGCCAACAATTGCTCGCCTAATTTCCGTAGCCGCCATCTCACGTAATTCGGTTGCAGATGCTTCACTGTAGAAGGCTGCGTGTGGTGTACAAATTAGATTTGGGGCATCCTTAAGGGCTCCCTAAAAAAAAAGAAAATATTTATTTAAAAATTAAGTTGTTCAGTTTATTACAAAATATTAAATACGAATAGTTAAAATAATTAGTTGTTAATAAAGGAAACACAATACTGGGTTTTAAGGGAAATTCAATAAGAGAACGGATATCGTGTCGTTAAAAAAATGTTTCACTATGAACCTTCAAATTTTCGTCGGAAACGCTAAAAAAAACTTTATGAACTTGCAATATTCTTCGGGAGGTCACTATTCACGAATCGCTTACGGTAAATCTTAAAGTAGAGGTTGCACCGTAATCTTCAAATCTTACTTCATGGATTGTAAAACTTTTTATACATATTTCACTTGAGCATTTGCTTTCTAATTGAAGTAATGATTAAGTTTAGTCTGAATTTGAAACCAGCGAAAGTATTTACAATTATTTTTATAATAGGTGTTTATAATAGTCGCGCTGAAATCTTCTTCTTCTACAATGGCGCTTTAGCCCAAATTGGGCCTTGACCTCCTAACCTTCAGATTCATTAACATTTATTTTTTATTTTTTTATTATTTATTGTGGAAGGGTAGTTAGACCTTCGCATAAGCCTCTATCTACAAATTTCTTACTTTCGTAAATTGAGGTGACCCAGAATTATGCGTCGACCGGGATTTGAATTCACGACCTTCGCATTATAGACCAACACGCTACACCCTACCATAGCTTCGCGCTGAAATCAGCCAGTTTCTTTTTGGTTTTCCTTGTTGTTCACCGTGATTGATTCCGCCTCACTTAGCTGATCTTCTCTATTACCCGGCAGGGGGTATGCTGAACAGTTGAGTGAAACTAAAATGACGTAGAAAAACTGGCCAGGAACCGTTAGGTAAGATTTCGTCAGATGAGAAGACAACAATTTTGGCCTCTAAGTTACTGGATGGCAAAAGCGTGTGGACGTTGTGAAAAAAAAATTATTTTTTTGAGTACAAGTGCTAGAAGAAACAGAGGCGGTGATGGTTCTTCTTTAAGTGGGAAGTGGTTCAAGAGATACGAATGGAGCTGCCGAAGTCGGTTTCGGTTGAACATTAAGGAGTTCTTGGAAGCGCCAATTCCGACCACGTTTGTGAATGGATTCATTCAACGATAAGGTATTTATAAATCTCTTAGCAAATGATTTCTATCATTTTGCGATTAACAAAAGCAGTCATTTGCCATTATAACGGTAAGTGTTATTTAATTGAGCTTTTAGCATGAAAGCGTAAAGCATGAAAGGTTGCGAATATATTTCCAGAATAAAGATTAAGTTTTCAAAGAAGTCAGTTTTTTATGAATAAATCGCCCGCAGAGTTGCCCGAATAATCGGCTCTGGCCTATTCGAAAGTTATCACGAAAGTAGGCAACGATAATTTATTCATAAATTTCTTATCAAAGTCATTTTTATCATATTGTAATTAACAAAAGCCCAATTTCGCTAATGTAACGGTAAGTGTTATTTACACTGGCGGTCACGAAAACCGCACCACCTACCTAGTCATGAAATCTACCTATATATGTTCGGAATCGGGGGTGGCAATAAAATATACTACCTGCATCTGAAAAGTTCGTTAGATTTTAAGTATAAAAGGGTGCTAATTGGAATATTTAGTTCAGTGTTTTTAAATCTACCGGGCTTAATCAGTGAAAAGTGCAGTATGAGTGCTAATTATAAGCAGTTGTCGCGCAACGAAAAAGTAAAAAAATTTACTTTGGTAGAGGAAGGACTATCTTCTCGCGCTATGGATCATAAAATAGGATGTAGCCATTCTACAATTGTACGCCTTTTGGAGAAAAAAGAAAATTTGGACCCTCTGAAACGGTCCAAAGGGTCTGGTCCCAAGAGGAAGATTACCAGCAGGATAGATGCGACGATTCGACGGATTAGCCTGAAAGACCGCTTCAAAAGTGCTCCAATGATTAGAAACGACCTTATTGCCCATCACGGCGTACAATTGAGCGTGGAAACCGTCCGTAGAAGACTCAGAGAAGCCAGCTTGTACGGACGTCGACATGCGAAAAAGCCACTTCTCACCTAAAAAATGAAGCTGCCTTGCTTGGAACGGGCAAAACGGCATGAAACCTGGATGACTGATGACTGGCGAAACATCGTTTGGTCTGACGAAAGCAAGTTTAACTTGCTGTGTGCAGATAGTAGGCCGTATGTTCGAAGAAAAAGTGGAGAACGATGCAGCGGTGGCTGTACTATCGCGACGCAGAAGAATGCGCCAAGCCAGATGGTCTGGGGATGCTTCTCCTTTTTCACAAAAGGACCACTACACTTCATTGAAGGCACAATGAATACCAAAAAGTATGCGGATGTGTTAAACACATTTTTGTTGCCAGCAGTTAGATGCTCCTCAGGCTACAATGATGACGTCATCTTCCAGGATGACTCTGCGCCTTGCCACAGAGCTAAATCGGTAAGTTTAGAGTCAAAAACGGATTAAAATTTGAGGTTTCACCGTTTCTCTTTAAGAACAAATAAAATTTATTAACTTCCTGTTTTTTCTTTTTTTACACTTGGATGAAGTCTTTGCGAACCTCGTATTAAAGCGGTTAGAATGGCCAGGAAATTCTCCGGATTTAAATCCGATTGAACGCCTGTGGCACTTTTTAGAGCGGAAAGTGGCAGACGAGAAGCCAGCAAATAAGGCGGAATTAATTAGGACGTTGGACTGAAGACATTTCAGTCGAAATTCTCGAAGTCCTTGCTGATTGATTCGATGCCTTCTAGAATAAG
Organism: Chorisops tibialis; assembly: GCA_963669355.1. Lineage (NCBI taxonomy): Eukaryota > Metazoa > Arthropoda > Insecta > Diptera > Stratiomyidae > Chorisops > Chorisops tibialis. The sequence continues at coordinate 138,259,237 of OY770264.1, forward strand.
TGAGGTTATAAAAGCGAAGGGGGGCGAGACGCGGTAATAAAAATTACCAAAATATTTTTTATGACTATAAGATCATTATGTAATCAGTTTTAAATAAAATAAGTCAAGAAAACCTGAATTAGCATTTTTTACTTTTTACTATAGGAAATCCCAAATTGCATGCAATTGACCTTGTTTTTGAAAACATTCAATATATTCTGAAAAAATGCACACAGGTAGGAAATATTTTTCTCAAAAAGGTGATAAGTATAGTCAAACCCATAAGTAAGGCAACTGAACCTACAGGCTTTACACAAAACTAAATATATTCTAATTTCCTCACTGCTTAGGGGTGGTGCGGTTTTCGTGACCGCCAGTGTAATTGAACTAAACTAGAAAAAAAAATTGGTTTAATCGTTCGCCGACGATTCCCTTATTTTAACAGATGAGGATCAGTCCCGATAAAGGGCTAACGGATCCCGTTTTTTTTTTTTTTTTTACAAGAGGGAGAGCAGTATGAATGAAGTCCCCGCTAAGTTACTTAGCTGCAGATCGGCCTGGCACTCCTAACACCAGCTGGGCCTGAGACATCCAAAGGTATCAATCAATCAAATCAATCAAATTCCTGTTAAGACCCCCTATAGGGGCATAGGACAGAAACAACTCTCTTCCACAAGGCGCGATCCTGAGCATCGGCTTTAAGCTGTTGCCAGGACTTGTTTATTCCTCTGCCCTCCTGCTCAACTGCTCGCTTCCATGTGTTACATGGTCGACCAACCCGACGTCTTCCTTGAGGATTATAATCCAGAGCCTGTTTTGCGATGTTTCGCTATGGTTTCCTCAAAGTATGACCGATCCACTGCCACTTCCGCCGTTGAATCTCAATACCTATTTTAGTCTGGCGAGTTGTACTCCAAAGCTCGTCGTTGGAGATTACTTCTGGCCAGAATATTCCTAAAATGCGCCGGAGGCGTTGGTTTACGAAAGTCTGTGATTTCTTGGTAAGTCGAACGGTCACTTTTCACGTAGTACAACCATATGACAACACGGATTTGACGCATGCGTCAAAAACTCGCAGCTTCGTGCGAAGGGAGATCTCTCTTAACCTCCAGAAAGAGGAAAGGATACCGAAGGCCTAACAAGCTTATTTAGCCGAGCCTCAACGTCCTTTTCGGCTCCACCGTCCATGCTGACAATGCTTCCAAGATAGCAAAAATCTTGCACTTCTTCCACATCCTGTCCGTTAAGAACAATCGGTGTGCTTGCGTTCGAACCCATGTGCATGTACTTGGTTTTACGCACATTTATTTTCAGTCCCGCCTCTTTGCATTTAGAATGCAACGAGCGAACATTTGATTCTAAGTCCGAACGGTTATGTGCAAGCAAACACACGTCATCAGCATAATCAAGATGACTTGAGATGTTAAATAGTCTCCATTGAAGACCTTTACCTTCCCCACCTTCCAGTGCAGCTTTCAAGATGTCATTTATTACCAGTAGAAACAGGGCTGGTGATAATATGCAGCCTTGTCTGACACCCGTTCGCACAGGGAAGCTCTCGGACAGCTCTCCTCTATGCAGGACGTGACACCTTGCATCTTCGTAGGATTTTTTAATCATAGCTATGACCTTATCTGGAATACCTATCCTACGCAAAGCATTCCATATGTAATCTCGCTTAACGCTGTCGAAAGCCTTCTCGAAATCCACAAACATGAGATGTAGTGGCGAACCCATTTCGGCTGACTTGTCTTATATTATCCGTAGGGTATTTGTGTGGTCGGTACAAGACGACCCTTTACGGAATCCAGCCTGATAAACTTCGAGAGTGCTCTCGACGACATCACTAATCCTATTGAGAATTACCTTAGCCATAATTTTTGATACGGCAGTAAGTAGACATATACCACACCAATTGCCACTATCCCGAAGGTCGCCCTTCTTCGGAATTTTCACAATGACGCCCTCCTTCCATTCAGTCGGATATCTTCCTTCATTCCACACTTTAGTGAAGAGTGGGAGGAGTATATCGGCTGTTATTTCCGGGTCCGCTTTGAGGAGTTCGGTCTCGGAGTCCGTCTATACCTGGAGCTTTCCTTCCCGCCATTGACCGAATGGCGGAAACTATCTCTTCCTTATCTGGGGGATCGTCCCTAATAGAGGATTGTTGCGGTTGGATGTTTGGAAGTTGTTCTGTTTCCGGAATATCTTCATCTGACAAGATGTTTAAAATATCAGAGAAGTATTCCTTCCATCGTCGCAACTGGTGTTCACTCATATTAAGGAGAGTTCCGTTGACATCTCTCACCAGGTGGTTGGCGGTGAAATTCCTGTTCGTCAACTGTTTCATGATTTTAAATAGTGAACCCATATCCCCAAGGTAAGCCGCAGATTCTGCCTTGTTTGCCAGATCTTCAATGGCCTTTCTCTTGTCGCGTCTAACAGCCTTTTTAAGCTGTATATGAGCATCGCGGTAGTTCTGCCTCAAGTCGGGCGTTCGTTGGTTGACATCGGGTTGAGAGATGATTGCCAATTTGGCTTTTTTCCGATTGCCAACCTTGTCGCATGTGTCTTGTGACATCCAGGGTTTCTCACAGCTTTGCACATATCCCACAGATTCTTCAGCACTAGTTAGAAAAGTGTTTCTGGTTGCCTCCCAATTGGCGTCCAGTGTGCGCATTTCATATTCACCCAATGTGGATGACTTTTCGCGTAGAATAGTGGTGTATTCGCGTCCCAATTTCCAATAATTTTATTATCTTTCTTCGATCTAGCAGGGGTTCACCTGAATGACACATTTCTCAGCTTGAGCCCAACTAAGTTCCTTTTTTTTTACCTTGCGGCTCACTGACTATCTCACTAGGACTTCTCAAACCTAGTAGTCAGCCGTCCCATAATGTTACACAGCAATTTTTTTTATGAACACGGAGAGGAGTGACGCCCACGCCTCAACCGACGAGCTAGGATGTGCTTTAGATAGGTGTACCATAAGTCACTCCACAGGCACTTCGTAGCCATGGTGGTGTGTCACAATAAGGTAGTTGAGCGTTGTGTGAATTTCGTTTTGGAAACAACCCCAAAGACGTTAGTCTTGTGTTACATGTTTCGGTTAAAAATGTCGATTTTATTGCAACATGTAAGCGTTTATTTCCGTCACAAAATGAATTACCTTAATAATTTAGGTATTCCATCGTTAGCTATGATTTTTTTTCATCTTTTTGGCAAAGAACGGATTCCTCACCAAAAGAACTTTTTGTCTTTTGAAGCCAACCATTCATTAAGCCAAATTTTCACTTCTTTGGAAGAATGTAAGTAGAGATGTGTAGTTTACAAACGAACTAGTTAATTTGGTGGTACTCCAAACTCCAACATGGTTTTAAACAGCACGCGTCTGTCGATACTACCGTATACCTGTTTGAACTCAACAAATATCTGGTGCAAATCAATGTTTATTCCCAGCACCTGTTGAACTGAGAATATTTGATTCGTGATCAATCGTCCAGCTCTAAATCCGCCTTGGTATTTACCAATTACTTTGGCAGCAACTTTTTATAAATTGAACATATGATACTTCTGTTCCAATACGGAACACAGCTGATATTGTCATTTCACTCTTTATTGAAATATTCTATCAAGGAAGATATCCGACTGAAGAAAAAGATAACATCATTGTAAAAATCCCGGGACTTTTACATCTTGGGATTTAAAATTACTACATATGACCGAATAAATTTCGTTGCATTTTGCTATGCTACCGGAAAATTACTTATTTCAACCCAGAGAAAATACCGTTTGCAGTTTATGTGAGAATTTATCCTAGATGGGTTGCAATCTAATCGTCCGGTTTAAGAGGTCAGCGGCAGTTCTTCCAGGAAGAGGTTCTAATCGTGTTGTGCGTATCAACGTAGTGGAGAAAGCTGTACAACAGAGTGTCTGAAAGGATTCATCTTCCTAACCCGCGAGGTTTTGCTCTATTGGATATCGATAGAACATAACTTCAGGAGATGCTAAAATAGGATCTACAGAGTCCGAGGAATTAACTTCACGTTGCTCTATCTCCTAAACCACACACATTGACTGGAACTTTCGCAACATAGGGAAAAAATAGTTGAAGTCCCACAAGATCCAAAAAGAAAGTACAATCTCAACGACAAAATTCGTAGCGTTTGTAAAGAGCAAAGAAGCTGGTGACAAGTTTCCGAACATCATTTTCTCTGATATGAAAAATTTTATCATTTAGTATTGGTTAGAGCGCAAGTCAAAAGAAAATTTGGACATTCGTATGGCGACCAGAAGGCAGGTCTCGATTAATTTTCCCTCACCGCTGGTTTTTCTTAAGTCGGGTGAGAAAGTGAACAATGAAATGTATCTTAAAACGGAATTGGAAGGTGTCTTGATCGCGCAAAACATTCTGTGATACACCGTTCACATTCCAACAACACTCAGCTAAAGTAAACAAAAAATGTTTGCAAGAAAATGTTCCGGACTTCATTTCCGCCCAACAATTGCTTGCGAATTCACCTGAAGCAAATCCGATGGATTTCAGCATTCTGGAGTTTGTTGGAAGCAAGGGTGTCGACAAAAAAATACGGCAGCGTGGAAACGCTGAAAGTGGCTCTCCGTCGAGAATCGGCAAAGATGCCTCAAGGTCACATTCGTGTAGCGTGCAACTCGTTCATCCCCAGGTCATAATCAAAGCTATCAAATCGAGCACCAATGAATTTATTCTTTAATTTCAATCTATTTAGGTTATTTTGTGTGAATTTGAATTAAAAAAAGTGTAAACGCTATTGAGTTCACTTCACGCCTCGGACCCACATCTTTCCTGGTGAGATACATTTGAAACAGGCTTTATTACCCTCAACAGCGATTGCATTATACTATTCTTTTCCACCAACTAGCTAGACAGTCGGACGAAGCTTGTTTTAATTTAAACGATTGCCTCAATAAGCAAAAGAGCAGGGTTCGGGCGACTGAAGAGACTGAAGATGTAATGTCTGATGAGGAGTTATCGCTAAAACGAGTATCGGCCCATTTTTTATTTGAAGACGAAGAAGAGGAGCCACAATTAGTGGAGCCCTCTATAGGACAATGGGAAATTTGGTTGAGACTAATACCCAATTATGGTTCCAGTGAATAATATGGATTTCTGCGCACATTCCCAGAGCGACGTTGGAAATCCAACGAGAAATTTTTGAGGACCGAAAATTTTGCAATCTCATTCTCCAGATTTCGCACCCCGACTTTTTTTGTGGAACTAAAATCCTTTCTTTTAGGGTTTAGATGAAAAAGTTCCAAATCACCCAGCAACTTGAGACCAAAATTCGTACTATGTCTGCTTCAAACTTTTCGTGCGATTATGGTTAATACGATGGTAAGAACCAGCATTTATTAGAAAAATAATGAGGATCATTTAAGAGAAATTTTCTTCCACACAAAAGTATAAAAAATGTGCAAACTATTTTGCCAAAAAACGAGGAACCCTGTACTTGAACCTCAATGCATTATTAGTTTAGCAAAAAAAACATTAGAAGAAAATATTGCGTTATTGAAACCTGAAAGGACTTATGTGTCTTATTTTTGAGCGAAGCTAGATCGACGCTGTACCTATCATACTCAAATAGGTTTAATTCCATTCTTGAAACTCATCATTGTCAATAGCGCGACAGCCAAAATCCGGCACTGGCATCCTGAGGTCGTCGCCTCAAATGGTCTCGATCCAAAGACCGCGCCCTCCAGATGCAAATTTTTAAAAACGGCTTTGCTGTCTGCATCAACCGAGTCTTTCCATCGCTTGCGTGGTTTGCCTAGCACTTTTGGGGATTCTTCTGTCTTCCACTTGCTCTACATGGCCAGCCCATTGCAGTTTACGTAGCGTGATGAACGTTGAAGCTTCTGGCTCGTCGTAGAACTCATGGTTGCATCTTCTTTGCCATTCCGTTCCTACCTTCACAGGTTCCAAAATTCTTTGGAGGACCTTTCTTTCGAATGCGTTAACTGCTTTTTCAGAAGTTCGCGTTAATGTCCACGTTTCGCTGCCATAACAGAGTACAGGTCGTATAATAGTTTTATATATCTGCAGCTTATTGTTCTTGTGCACTTTCTTGGATTTCATTATTGAAAATACCGAATAATACGTTTTACTTGCTAGTATTATCCGTCGATCGTCCGTTTCATTGCCGTTCTTTGTTAGTTTAACCCCAAGATGTATGAAATTGTCCACACTATCCAAGTTCTAGTTCTCTCCAAATTATATTCCGCAATTGTTACGTTTTGTCTAATAGGCATTCTCCTTCTTGTTTGCGTCATTACTTTTGTTTTGCTTTCGTTAATGCGCAACCGAACTTCTTTTGCGACAAATACTAGCACTAGGGAAGGATCTTGCTAGAATGTTAATGTCGTCAGCGTATGCCACGAGTTGGGTGGACTTGAATATTAATGTCCCATTGGTGTCGACCGGAATTTTTCGAACGACTCTAGTTCCAATTTAAAAAGCAGGGGGGCTAGACCATCTTCCTGCTTTAAACCACATTCCGTTCGAAAGCTGGTTATGGGATCGGTTTTTAATCTCATTAGGGATTCAGTGTTCTTTAACAAATTTCAGCATCATTGTGAGTGTTGTTAGTCGGATAAGTCTTGGAGGAATCCCAAAATCAAGCATGATTTGGTACCCTTTTTCAATCTGAATCATCACAATTGAAGTCCCAGTAGGAAGTTCTATCAATCTTATTGGTAGATCCGATACTACTCTGCATTAACATAATTTGAATGCGATTATTATAAATATGGCACACAGGTGTCCCACAAAAACCGAAAATGTTTTTGCATTTCTGTTCTGGTACACATAACAAAAATACATAATCGCAGTATTAAAAAAAAAATAATATTTGGTCTCTCTCAAATTTGTGATATAAATATTAGCCGTGTTTTTTTGCGGACGAGAGTAGAGCAGGTTAAGATAGTCCTCAAAAAAACGATCCAGAGTAGAAGTTTAGTACTTAAGTATGGAACTGGTAAGTTGTTGCACCTGGAAACAATTTGACAGTTTACTTCGAATTGTCAGTTGTCAACAACAGGTAATTTCTGTAAAATATTGCGAATTTCCCGCGATAATTCAAGACTTTTCCTTACAGATCCAATAATGAGTGCAAATAGGAAAGTTTTTTATTGGAACTATTAGAATCAAGTGATTCGGATGACTCCAATCGTAAGCGCATTGTGTTTCAGGCAGCTGCAGCACTTTTCGACAAATTCAAATTTCATTGCTGCCAACGGCTGGGAGATGAAAGTCCCAAGTTCTAACTTCTGAGCCCTCTATCAATGAGCACAGGAACTATTTATCCAGAGCAGGTTAGCTACACCAGTGCTCTAACCGGGGTAGCTAACCTACTCTGGATAGATGATTTGTTGTTGCTTTCAATGTAGTTACGCTAACCTGCTCTGGATAGAGCCGCAAAAAAACACGGCTATTATAAAACTAAAAAACGGCATTTAAACTCGCCGCATCATTTCGTCTACTTTTTCTAGTTAAACAAAAACAATCGCTTTTACGCATCGCCGCACAAATCAAATGCGGAACACAATTTTAATTCCTTATAACCTAGTTCTGAAGTCAATTGTAAAACGAAAAACTTTAAACAAGATGAAAATATTTATGAACATGTTTGAACTCTGAACTAACGATTTATTCGAGTTCATTATGTTTCTGCTCATTGCAAGGAATACCGACTAATGAAAGTTTGAAGTACCATTTGTCGAATTAATATCAACGATACTATAAGTATGATACAGTTAAAAGTATTTTGAACGGAATTCCAGCATTTCGCAAATTAAAATTTCCCATTACATTTGACTGGAAGCAGAACATTTTTGTTTTTTTTTTTGTTATTTCAATATCACCAAAAACACCATAGATTAATTTTTGTTTGCCACTGATATTGTAGCTGAAAAGCAAATTTATCTCGTGGGTTAAATGGTCATTGTTTCGTTATTACGTTCACGTAGAGAACTGACCTAATTGAAATATTTTGCTTTTAAAAATGATTTTTTCATTGGATATTATAAAATAATATTTCATGACTTTGATTCGATACCTTGTGTTTTTTTTATATATTATGATTAACTTTCAGGTTTTTAACTGCAACGGTTTTTGTTCTACTGTATGTGAAAACTCAATGCATAAAGTATTGAAGGCTCCAGCAAATCTACACAACCGTAATTAGCATCTCCCACTGGATTTGTCCTCAGATTTCAGAGTGATCGTATATAATTATACTCTAGATGGAATCTGAGAGTATATTGTGTTTGCCTTACCGTTTGTAACGCTAAGAAATAATGCTCGCACAGAGCCGCCAAGGGTACAGAAATATTTGTTGTCGCTCAAAAACCTCGATTCCGAGTGACCGTCTGTCTGTCTGTCTGTCTGTCTGTCTGTCTGTCTGTCCGTCTGTCCGTCTGTGCGTCTGTCTACAGCATAACTCTCGAAAGCTTTGAGCTACAGTGCTAAAATTTTTTTTGTGTCATTTTTAGCAAAAAAGTAATTTTAAGTTCGTGAATGGGCTACATACCCCCACTCCTTCTACCCCCTCCCATACAAATTTCATGAAATTTCGAAATTTTAAGAAATTGATTTTTCTTTGAAACTGTTTAAGCTATCAACTTGAAATTTGGGTCAAAGTATTACTATATAGATGTTATTAATATTACAGAATATCGATCCGATCCCTTCACTCCTTCTACCCCCTCCCATACAAATGGACAATATTGAAAAATACATATTTTTGATTTTCATTGAAACTAGTAAAGCTGAAAAGACGAAATTTTGTCAGAATTAATTTTACTATGATTTCAATTTATTTTAAAAATAATTATCATCTTCACCCCACTCCTTCTACCCCCTCCCATACAAATTTCACGAAATTTTGAAATTTAAATGAAATTATTTTTCTTCGAAACTGTTAAAGCTATCAACTTGATATTTTGTACAAAGTATACAAATAGAAATATTAATAATGCAACAAAAACTTGTTTTGATCCGTACACTCCTTCTACCCCCTCCCATACAAATGCATAATTTTTGTTAAATGCATTTTATCGATTTCCATTCAAACTAGAAAAGGTACAAACTTAAAATTTTGCCAGAATTTGTTTCTTAATAATTGAAATAAGTGTTAGAAAAAATTATCAGCTCCGCTTCACTCCTTCTACCACCTCCCATACAAAAATCTATATTATAAATTCAAGAAAAGCATTTCTCCTTCAAGTATATGAGAGCTAATTGAATCAAAGCATGGTGATAAGGATGATGATAAGCAGTTTCAAAATCATCTTAAACGCTCCACTTCCCCTGCTAACTCCCATACAAATGCCCCAATTTCAGAAAATCTATGACCAATTTCTTTAGAAATAATGAAAACTAAAAACTTTAAATTCAGCAAAAAACATTTTGCATGCCATGTTCGGTGTCATATACAAAAATACAAACCACCCCCTCTACTTCTACCACCTCCCATGCAAAAGTCTCTATTCACTATTCGAAAGAATTGGAGATGACGTATTTTCCGGTATATTAAAGTCATTTCCATCTCATCTAGAGTATCATATGATTGGGCTTTAAGCCCAATCATAATTCTGTTATGTTTTTATTTATTTTCTTGTACCTGAGCCCTGTCTTACCCCAATCGTGTACAAGTTGCCTCGCTCCTGCATCCCTCTCTTTCCCTCCCATCGTAATCAAATCCCAATGAAGCGCCAGAACAATTGAGTACCTTTCATAATCACTGGATAACGATGAATGGAAATTCTATAAAATCGTTAACACTGTACCAACCTAATGTTGTGTCAAATAAGTAAAGACCAATTTCGTGCTTATGAAAATTATCAATAAAAATACGCGTCAGGCTGTAATCAGCTTTTGACAATCAATCTATACGCTTGTAGCGTAAAAACGTCAACTACGGCTGTTTCCGATCTAAACTCGTCTAAACTTATACCAACCAATCGTCCTGATGTGCAAGTCTCATGTAAAAAAAAAATATTAAAATTATTTTCGTGCAGTGTTTAATTTAACGAAGGCAGAACTTCACAATTACTGTAGTCCTAAGATCGATTGCAAACGAATAAAGTATAAATGCAGCGATTTTCGAGAGCAACAAATATTCTTCCCGAAAAAAAAAAAACTAAAACGACATTTTCCAAAATACTATTCTGATAAATTTCGATCGAGACAAACACAGTGACTGCGCTCAATCTTCTATAAATTCGTGCAACTTTCGTGTTAAATTCACAACTAAAATATTTATCAGGTCTAACAACTGCTTCAAACTCGCATAAAGTCATTAAATTATTCGTCACCTAACGTGCAATTACGTAACTCATTAATCACGAAAAATAATTAAAAATTATAGTCATACGTAATTCCGTAAATTATTTTCCCATGACAATGCATAGTCATAAATTAGCCCAACCGAGTATGTGTGTATCTATTTATGTACGTAGTGAGTGAAATTATGATAACTCTATTGGGAATTATTCATACAATATGTAATCTGTTAGTCCATATGAGCGCGAGAAGTGACCAAATAAATAACAAGGAATGAATAGAAAATCAGTTATTGTGTATCATTTTCAACGACCATTTTCTTATCTATAAATCTTTTCTAGACGGTTGATAAGGAGTGTGAAAGAAATTATATGATGTTTTTGTAGAAAATAAAAATCAACATACCTGGAATACATTGTATGGTTCATTTTCATGAACATCTAAAGCTGCAGCTCTTATCCGTCCTTGTTTTAATGCCAACGCCAAAGCTTCGTCATCCACCAGACCGCCTCTTGCTGTATTAACTAAGAAAGCCCCAGGCCTCATCTAAAATACAAAGAGTCACAAAGAAAAACATTAATAATTTAAAATTGGCTAAACCGAAAAAAAAACACAAACAAACAAATAGTTCTAACCACATTTACCTGTTTAATTGTGAATTCATTTATTAAATGATGATTGTGTTCATTCAGCGTGCAATGTAACGATACGCAATCTGATTGGAATAGTAATTCTTGTAATGTATAAACTCTTGTAAGACCGAGCGATTTATCAATGCCATCGGGAAGATATGGGTCGTAGAATATTACATTGAAACCGAATGCCTTTGCTCGTAATGCTACCGCACTTCCAATTCTTCCTAGACCGACCAAACCTAACGTGTCACCTCTAATTCTTGCACAACCCTTTATCATAATGGAAGAAATTAATATTTGAAAAATAATAACAATATTATTTATAAACTTACATGTGCGGCTTCTCTTACTTGTTCAGGCCCGGTAAATTTCTTTCCTTCCCTAACCATATTCGCTAACCAGTATGTTCTACGATATAAATTTAAAATGAGACACATTGTCGTGTCAGCAACCTCTTCGACACCATAACCGGGAACATTGCATACGGCAATTCCTAATTCGCCAGCAGCTTTAACATCAATATTATCCGTACCGCTGCCGATACGTACGATAATGCGCAGGGCTTTAAATTTTTCCAAATCCTCTTTTGTGAGAATTATTGTATGCCACATTAATGCACCGACAGCTTCATTTAATACCTAAAAAATAAAAATAAGAAATCAAATCAAATTAAATCCATTCGAGAGAGTGAAAAATATAAAAACTTTAAAAGAAATGCAAATTTGATACCTTTTCGTGAATTTCCGATGTACTTTGTGCATCACAAAACGCAACAGTGGCGACATCTTTAAGGATTGGCATTTCTATTGAACAGTCTCGACCGTCCAGGAGGGCAACAAGTGGTCGCGCCTGGAGCGGACCGTTTGCGTAAGGTCCTTTAACTTCCATTCGTGATCGTTTTGGCAACATGATACCCTTGTCCATAATTTTTTAATTTAATTTTTTTGTTTTATGTTTAGCACAAACACAAATATAACTTCTTTTTAGCAATAATTTTTAAACTCTTAATATAAAACTTTTTTATTTCCAATTAGTCTTTCTTTTTAAAACTAAAAAAACGAGGCTTTAAAGAAATAATAAAAAAACAACTTCGTATCTTTTAATTATTTCGCTCAGTATTCGAATTTTTTTTTTTGCATAGCACTTTTTCCAGAGTTTACTTTTGAAGTGTTTATCTGGAGGGGGCTATTTTTGGCGAACCGTACCCCTCATTGTTGCGTTGTAGAATCCTGAAATAGAAAAAAAGGGAGAAATTATAATAATGCAAATTGGAGAAGAAAAAACAAGAATAATAACAATGGTCTACCAGAACAAATGACTAAAGTACAAAGTTATTCGAAACCACTAATGTAAAAAAGGATATGAAAGTTTTTTTTTAATGTCGTCCTTGCCTCGAGATCTAAAGAACATTCTGCATAGTTATTCACCATCATCATACTACTACTACTAATATAATAAGATTCTTATCTACTTCCGGTCCATTATCAGGTTATTCCATATTTTAAGACGGCATTAGTCTCAGCGATTTTTCAAGTTCACACCGATTCGCCTTGACCTTATTTAAATTACCCTCAGTTATGGGAATATGGAAAATGGTTTATTGTGGTTTCATAGTTTTCCTATTAATAGAATTCTGTGCCATGTCGACGCAGGAAACAGGATGCAATATAAGAGATGAGAGGTTTTTGAAATTTAATTGAAGCCAGGCATTTTAAGTGGAATTACATTTCAATCATAAAGAATTATTTGATAATAGTTCTTATGATTGGAACAGAGAAAAAATTTATAGGAAATAGTAGAATGGCAGGAAGATGGGACTAGAAGGTGGTAGAATGAGAGGATGACTAGAGAAAGAAGGGTTGGGAGATGAAGGAATGATTATGAGATAAAAGAAGCATTGAGCGATGAAAGAAGGATTTAGAGGGGAAAATGTTGCTAGATGATGACAGATTCGAAAAATATAGTAAAAAAAAAAATTAAATATTGAAACGTCCAAAAGAAATAATCGATGCAAAAGCAATGGGCTAACAACCCTTTCACAATAACAACCTGAAGGTCAGGAGGCCAAAGTCCGATTTGGGCTGTAGTGCCATTGAAGAAGAAGAAGAGTTTTCAGGAAGGTGAACAAATGAAAGTCTGAAAGCGCCAAGTCAGAGGAGTATGCGGGGTGGTTCAAAATGTCCCAGCCGAATGAGTCCAAAAGCGCATTGGTACATTGGTCGTGTGCGAGCAGGTGTTTTTTGCTACAAGCATACTCCTTCCGTCAACATTCCCCTCCGTTTGTTTTGAAATGCTCTCATGGGCTTTTGTAGGGTCTCACAGTATCGTGCTGCATTAATCATCTCTCCCTGAGGTAGAAATTCGATGAAAATTATCCCTTTTCTGTCCCAAAACATAGTGGCCATGATTTTTTTTGCCCGAAATTGAGGTTCTGAATTTGCAGCAAAATGGGCAACTGGTGTGTCGCCACTGTAATGACTGACTTTTTGTCTCAAGAGTGTAATGAGCCACCCAGGTTTCATTTCCACCCACAATATCGATATGAGTGCCAAGTAAAAATCCAAAGCGAGTTGACTCACAGCTTTCCAATGGAGTCAGGTCTCAAATAAGGAGATGGTCTCGCCCCCACGCTCTTTAACTTGATGCTCGAGTATGTCGTCAGGAAGGCAACTTCAGTAACCTCAGTGGACACCAGAGGTACGCTACTCGTAAAATCCGTACAGTTGGAGGCGTACGCAGACGACGTGGATATTCTGGCCCGATCAATACTTGGCGTTAAGGAGGTATTCCAGGAGTTGGAGTCGGCAGCGGATGAAGTAGAGCTCAGGGTCAATGAAGTGAAAACTAAATACATGACCCAGACACGAAGGACTGTCCCAGAGAGGCAGAACATTACTATAGGCGAATACAACTTCGAGCAGGTGGATGAATTCGTATACCTGGGTGCCCTTCTCACAAAGGACGGCAATGAGCGACAGGAAATTCAAAGAAGAATCACGGCAGTTAACAAAGCATTTTATGCGGTCCTCCCCATATTGTAATCAAGGAAGGTCCATCGAAACAATAAACTACGCATCTACAAGATATTAATTCGTCCTGTGCTGCTATATGGATGCGAAACGTGGACCTTGACGCGGGTTTCGGAGAAGTTAATCGACACGTTTGAGCGAAAAATTCTTCGGAAGGTGTACGGAGCGGTTAAGGAAGGAGATAATTGGCGAATTCGATACAACCATGAGCTGTATCAACTATTTGACGACCCACCAGCATCTATAGTGGTCAAACTGCGCAAGCTGCAATGGGCTGGCCACGTGGAACGTATCCCAAAACGAGTGCTCAAGGGCAAAGCTCTAGGTAACCGACCGCAGGGGAAGCTACGAAAGCGATGGGAGGACTCAGTCGACGCAGACTGCAGATCGCTTCTCGATTTTTCAAACTGGAGGACGCGGTCGTTGGACCGAGACAACTGGAGGAGGTGCATCCGGGAGGCCAAGGCTCGATATGGGTTGTAGCGCCATTGCATTGCATTGCACAATATCGCTCAGAAAATCTTCACCTTCCAATTCAATTCGCTCAAGGAACTCGTGAGCGCTAGTGACCCGGCGAGATTTCTTATCGACATATTTCACACAACCGGACACTACAAGGCGAGTTGTCATACGAACGATATCCGCTTGTGATCATTGTGTTTAGAAGAACCCCCACAACCACTCAGTGTTACCAACCTTGGAAAAAGACTTCTCACTGCACGACAGGGCAACTAGTACTCTTACTTACTGGACTAAATAGACATCTGAAAATGTTTTATTCTAACTTCTATAATAGTTTTACTACCAAAAACATAAAAGAATTATGATTGGGCGTAAAGCCCAATCATATGATACTCTAGATGAAATGAGAAAGAGTTCAATGTACCGGAAAATATGTCACCTCCAATTCTTTTAAATAATTAATAGTGACTTTTGTATGGGAGGTGGTAGAAGCAGAGGAGGAAGGTTTGTAGTTTTTGGATATGACACCTAATTATTTTGGTATTATTATGGTATGCAAAATATTTCGTGCTGAATTTAAAGTTTGTAGCTTTCATTATTTTCAATTGGACATAATTTCCAGAAATTGAGGCATTTGTATGGGAGGTGGCAGAGGAAGTGGAGCGTTTAAGATGATTTTGAAACTGCTTATCATCATCCTTATCACCACGCTTTGATTCAATTTCAAATTCGATAGTTCTAATATATATATTCGAAGGAGAGATGCTTTTCTTGAATTTATAATACAGATATTTGTATGGGAGGGGGTAGAAGGAGTGAAGAGGAACTGATAATTTTTTTTTGCATTTTTTAGCATTAAAAAACAAATTCTGGCAAAATTTTAAGTTTATACTTTTTCTAGTTTTAATGGAAATCGACATAATGCACTTAACAAAAATTGTACATTTGTATGGGAGGGGGTAGAAGGAGTGTATGGATCAAAACACATTTTTTTCCCGTTATTGATATTTTTATTTTTATACTTTATGCAAAATATCAAGTTGATAGCTTTAACATTTTCGAAGAAAAATAATTTAATTTAAATTTCAAAATTTCGTGAAATTCGTATGGGAGGGGGTAGAAGGAGTAAGATGAAGTTGATAATTTTTTCAATACTGATTGCAATTATAATAAAATTAATTCTGACAAAAATTCGTTTTTATAACTTTGCTAGTTTCAATGAAAATCAAAAAACTGCATTTTTCAAAATTATGCATTTGTATGGGAGGGGTAGAAGGAGTGACGGGATCAGATCAATATTCAGTCATATTAATGACATTTACACCATAATACTTTAACTCAAATTTCAAATCGATAGCTTAAATAGTTTCAAAGAAAAATCAATTTCTGAAAATTTCGGAATTTCGTGAAATTTGTATGGGAGGGGGTAGAAGGAGGGGGGGGATGTGGCCCGTTCACGAACTTAAAGTTACTTTTTTGCTAAAAATGACACACAACAAATTTCAGCACGATAGCTCAAAGCGTTCGAGAGTTATGCTGTAGACAGACGGACAGACAGACGGACGGACAGCAACTCAGAATCGAAGTTTTTGAGCGACAACAAATATTTCTGTACCCTTGGCGGCTCTGTGCGAGCATTATTTCTTAGCGTTACAAACGGTAAGGCAAACACAATATACTCTCAGATTTCATCTAGAGTATAAACATGGATAAACATTTCAAATTACAAAACACAAGAGCGTATTCCCTAGTTGAGAGGATGAAAGAGGGATACAAACCGAAGACGACCTTCTGCAAGGATGAAGAAGGCAATATTATAAGTAATGCGTAAGATATAAAACTAAGTTGGGCGCAATACTTTGACAAACTCTTCTGCGAAAACTACCAAGGAATATCTTTGTTGTGTACGTTTCATAAGATCTTGAAGAAAATTCTGGAAAAGAGAATTGAGCCCTATGCTGACAAAGTAATTGGTGAATACCTAGGCGGATTTAGAGCTGGACGATCGACAACGGACCAAATATTCTCAGTGCTGGGAATATAATATTGATGTGCACCAGATGTTTGTTGACTTCAAATAAGCATACGACAGTATCGACAGGCGCGTACTATATAAAATAGTGTTGGAGTAGAGAGTCCCACCGAAACTGGTTGGTCTTCCAAGAATGACAATATCCGAGTCTATGTTACAAATAAGAGTAAGAAACGATCAGACTTCCAGCTTTAAATCAGACAACGGCCTTAAACAAGGTGACAGCCTCGCATCCATGCTTTTCAACTTAAAACTCGAATACGTTGTTCGGAAGCTTCCCGTTGACACCAAAGGAACACTATGCTCTAAATCGACACAACTCGTAGCATATACCGACTACATTGATACCCTTGCAATATAGAGAATGCTAAAGAAATATTTGTAAACCTTGACCCGGTAGCAAGAAAAGTTATGACATGAACTAGGAAAAAGGCGCTAATCAGACAAAATATTACAGTAGGAGACTATAACCTAGAAAACGTAGACAACTCTGTATACCTAGGGGCCAACTTATCTTACTTATAGAAAAATTATGATGGCAAGGAAGATGTATATTCGTTACTTCCAATAATTAAAAACAGGAAAACTAAACTTAAAATATATAAAACAATAATAAGATCTATGATATGCTATCGCAGCGAAACGTTGACATTAACTCAGGCGTCCGAAAAATTACTTAACGCCTTTGAGAGAAAGATCATCAAAAGAGTCCTCGGACCATCCTCAACGCATTCAACCAATCTATTTTCAATCTCTGATGTTACTCTCAGCAGAAATACTCATACACTTCCAATACCAAAACAACCAAATCTCCTGCTTTTTTCCTATGCTATTTCCCTATTTCTCCACCCTTCTCGACATTAATTCAAATTCAATGAGATTATTTCCCTTATAAAACACTTCTGAAATCTCATATAGATGCGTTTAATTAGTTTCGGTTAAATACGAAGTGGTTCAAATGCTCACTGTCAAATGACGAACAACTCATTCTTCAGATTGCCACCCAGCTCCTTTTCTTCGCGTAAACAGAAAAAGTTTTTAACGCTAAAAACATATGTCGAATGGTGTATAGGAAGGAAGAGGAAGAAACAGACAGCTGAGTACAGAAGGAAGAATCTTTCTACTTCATAACCTCGCGTGTTATTTAACTTTTGATAGCTAGTTAAACAACAAAGTTTTCGCCAACTAAACTTACGAAATTCTGCAAAACTCTCGTATGAGATGAGACAGTCTACGAAATAGGTTTCTGGTGGAGTAAAATTGAGCAAAATTTTGCTTCAGCTATTACTAATCTTCAAACTTTCTACCATCCTAGTACTCTCTCCACACACACACCCAGACACTCCTCATAGTTCGTATACATTAAAACTTTAATGAACATATCAAAGTTATAAAAACAAATACTTGATGTACTAGGGATCAACTCTACCCCTTATCTTGATAAATTTCGGAAAATAGTTTAAATAAAACGATATTTGGTAATAATAACATGAATCATATGCCATCCAAGAACATCAATAACATTTTTTTAAAAAAAAGGAGACACAATCCATGCGACACGCACATGACGAAAAGTAACTCTAAAGCAGTTCATTAACATTAAAGGAACTGCCAAAGGCGACAACCTTACATTTTGACTCGACAACGATCTGTAGCCCGTTTTACAGACCCGGCAGTAGCTTCATATTCCTGAGAGCTGCACAAATGTTTGGGGCTGTTATAGCATGAATCGACTTTGTTGATGGCATCGCTTTGGTACATGTTTTCTCAACAACTTTGCCTGTGCACAAAAGTTCAGCTTGGAATTAACTTCACGTTTTCAGTTCACCTACCCTACTTATTCCACCATGCTCTCTCGATGATTCTGCAGAGCTCCGCATGTCTTGCTACCGTAGCTTTACAACTTTATACACCCGGTATAGTCTAAGCCTTCTCCTTCCCAGCCCACTACATCCCACATTTGCTACTACATTTATCCGCACACTCTTAACATTTTCTTTGCCAAAAGTTCCGAATTGCTGAAACACACACAACTATCTCTCTCTCTCTCGCCATGTTACGACGAAAAGTTTAACTGAAAACTTAACTTTGAACGTACTTTAAAGATTGTTTCACCAACTTTGAAAAAGAAAAAAGAAAGTTTCTTTTATTATTCGCATAAAAAATATAAGGAGTTTGTTCACATTAAAGGATTGAAAATGAACGATATTTCTATAATTAAACACATCAATAAAAAGAGATATTAGCTGCAACGTAGGGTTTATTAGATTGCAAATAGCTCTGTACATACGTATATTTCGAATAATTAATTTTGTTTTATTGTATATTTAATAAAATATAGCAATCTGTCTGTGGAAAACAAACGTGAAAAGGGTAAAATTGACTTTTCATATTATTTACGCTCTCTTTATACAAAAAGTGAAAGTGGGATAAGTAAACTGTGTCAAAGGATAAATTGTTGTCGACGAAGTTAGCAAAAGATTAACAAATGTGTTTTAAAAATTTAGGTCGGATGTCGGTTCTATGTATGCCAACCAAGGAGGATATACAGTGACGTGCAAAACTGAACCACCCTGAGGTATTTTTCAACACAAAGTCATTTCTTTAATCAGCGAAAAAAAATTTTATTTCAAAACTTAGCAAAAATTGAACTTCAAACAGTCTTTTATTGAAAAGTAACAAAAATATTATATACACCTCATTTTCATAATAAAAAAATTAAAAATCTTAAGACTCAGTTTTGCTCGATAAAATATATTAGTTAGAAAGTAACTATTTCGGGGCAGTTAATATTTTGTCCATAGACCCTTAGCTTTCAAAACCTCATTGATACGTTTTGGCATACTTTCTTCTAATCTTTTAACATAATCGGGATTAATACTTTCCCATTGTTCTTTCAATCTGTGCCACAAAATGTCAACTGAAGACGGGGGTTGGTCATACCCATTGTGTATTTGAGTTTTTAAGTACGCCCACAAATTTTCAATTGGGTTGAGGTCGGGGCTTTGTGCCGGCCACTCTAGCTGCGAAAATGGCTGGGTGGTAATCCAATTTTGTACCAACTTGGAGGTGTGCTTGGGGTCCCGATCTTGTTGAAAAACAATATCCGTCTCAGGTATAGGTAAATTTTCTATGGTTTCCCATAAATACTCTTTTAAAATATTTAAATAGTAATGCCGGTCCATGATTCCACTAATTCTGTGTATTGAACCGACTCCCCAAGCGGTCATACAGCCCCAAACCATGACCGATCCTCCACCATGCTTCACAGTTTGTTTAACGTGTTTCGGTTGCAGATTTTCATTTGGACGTAACCATGCCCAGGAACGCCCATCCGATAAAAATCTATTTATCTACATCACATTTAATTGACGACTAAATGTGTTCTGATCTGAGCGAGCAAAACTGAGTCATTGTAACGGTACTGCATTTTCCAATTGCAGAGCTGCTTGAAATTATTTGTGGATCTGAACTACGCAGTAGGCTTTATTCTTTCAGTGAAGAGTAAAAATGATTTATACCTTAAATTTTTTTTTGTTACAAATGACAAAAAACCACAAATTATGGCATTCATGGTTCAGTTTTGCACGTCACTGTATAAAGTGGAGTACCCTATCAGATACTGTCTCATGTGGGAATACTTTTTGATTCGAAAATTGCGTCCAAGCTTAACTTGGCTTCAAACTTTTACAAAAAAAAAAATACCGTAATTTGTATTCTCTCTTGGTTGCTAATATTCAGTCAGCAATAAAATAATTTTCAGTAGAATGAAGTTTGCTGTTTTATTTCAGAAATTATTAATTTTTCAATTTTTATTAGTTTTTGGTTCGTGTCTAAGCTAAGCACTTTAGCAACGGACAATTTAACGCGGGACAGAGATAATTGAATTGGGTTTAAGTATGCGAAACAAGGATAGCGAAACAATTATTTCGAAAATTTGACAATTGTTTCGAACAATTTTTCGTGGGAAAGAGTTAGTTGCAATATTCTTAAGTGTGCCAATCAAAGATAGCGCAACGATTTTTTTCGAAAAATTTCGAACATTTCGCTAGTAAGAGAGGGAAATACTTTCATTCCCATGTTCATACACGGCAAAGCATGCTCATAGTCACTCCTTATTATATATCTTACTTGATGTCAACTAAATATAAACATAAACAAAATTTCTAGGCTCGCTAGGTTTGTTTTTTATTTCCGATCACACCAGGACTATTCATCCTTTTGTAGAGAATGATATAACCGGTGAATTGAGAAGAGAGAAAACAAATTAAAAGTTAAGTCGGTAGAGGTGGTTGATATTCGCCTTGAACTTTTAAATTCGAATATTAAAATTTAACTTTGCGGCTAAAAGCAAGTTTGCGAACATGATTGCATCTATGCAGTGGAACGAATATGACGTCGATGGAAGAAGCAAATGAGCAAAAAATAGGAAAATTTCTGCAAATAGTCTCCATTCACATAGCGGTAAAAGAGAATAAACCAGCTGATGGTCCGCCTATGTTCGAGCAAATTCAGAGTTGAGAAAATGCCAGAATTTCCCAGCAATTTGAACATAAACTAGATAAGAGTGTGTGGTTTTTTCCCCAGGATCTGCTCAAGAGTAGAAATTCAATTCTAGTCATAGGCTTAAAGACAAAGATGGCAACATTAAAAAAATCCTACAGGGGCATAGAACAAAAATAGTTCTCTTCCACAAGACATGATCCCCAGCAACGAACGCCAGGATTGGTTTTCCTTTTCAAATGCTCGTTTCCATGTGGGACGTGGTCGACCAGCCAGACGTCTAGATCGTATATAAATGTAGTATTGGGAATCCGGCAGTAGGCGTGCATCGGGAAATATCGAATTCGAGAACGAACTTGACACTTGAGAAAAAAGGCTTTTTCTCTGGTTTCTTACACGGACGCTCGCCGAGGAAAATAAAGAAAATGGAAAATTGTCTAATGAGTAAATTTAACGTTTCAGAAACCGAGCGAGTCTATGTGGTAGGTAGTCGCACCTATCAGAGTGAAATCGATGAGCTAGTAAGAGATTATAAACCAACAATGGGAGAAGACCCTAAATATGAAATGAAGATAGTTCTGAAGACGGAAGAACCGATATATCAGCGCCCACGACGCTTATCCCCGGAAGAAAAGAAATGCGTGAGTAATCAGATTGAAAGATGGATGAAGGAGGGTATCATACAAGAAAGTTCATCAGAGTACGCTAGTCCTGTAGTACTGGCAAACAAGAAAGATGGTTCTAAGCGGCTTTGTGTGGATTACCGAGCTTTAAATAAAGTAATAGTAATGGAGAGGTATCCGCTTCCACTTATAGAAGACCAGATCGACAAGTTGTCGAAAACCAAAATATTTTCCACTTTAGATTTGGAGAATGGTTTCTTCCATGTCCCTTTGTCCGCGGAAAGTCGAAAATTTACGTCATTCGTGACTTCAGATGGACAGTTTGAGTTCAACCGTGCACCATTTGGTCTCGCCACTTCACCTGAAAACTTTCAGAGGTTTATCAACAAAATTTTTAACTCATTGGTTCAGAAAGGGTACATGCTACTGTACTTAAATGACATCGGCGTGCTGGGAAATAATGAAAATGAAGCTATGGAGCGTCTAAAAATAGTTTTGAAATGTGCCGAAAGTCATGGCCTACGAATTACAAAGTGCGAACCACAATTAGTAGCCTTCCAGCAAATGAAGGAGATCTTGTGTGAAAAGTCTGTAATCGCGATCTACAGAGATGACGTCGAAACCGAACTAAACACTGATGCTTCGAAATACGGCTACGGAGCGGTGCTGTTGCAGAAAAATAGCGAAGATGGACTGTTGCATCCTGTCGCATATCACTCGCGAAAAACTACACCAGCTGAAGAAATATATAGTAGTTACGAATTGGAGGTCCTAGCCATAGTGTCGGCTCTTAAGAAATTTCGCGTTTACTTACTGGGACTTCGGTTCACGATAATAACAGATTGTGCGGCTTTTAAAGGTACTATAGAGCGAAAGGAAATTTCATCGAGAATTGCTAGATGGGTTTTAGTAATGCAGGAATTTGACTACCAGGTGAAGCATAGAGCGGGAACTCAGATGAAACATGTGGATGCGTTGAGTCGTTCTCTACAAACAATGGTCATCCGAAGCGACATGGTAACTCGAATAAAAGCAGCGCAAGGGATGAAAATTTGAAATTAATCGTCGAAGTATTAGAGAAAGGACCGTATAAAAGCTATTTTTTGGAACATGGCATTCTATATAGAGAAGACGAGGACGGAACAAAACTTTTGTGTGTACCGAGAAAAATGCAAATGGAGGTTGTACGATCGGTACACGAACAAGGACATTTTGCAGGCGCTAAAATGGAATCCATTATACGCAGAGAATTTCACATACCGAAACTGAAAGACGTTATAGAGACGTGCAGGAGAAATTTCATTCCATGCATACTGAGCGAAAGAAAAGGCGGGAAAGCAAGAAGGGCTCTTACACCCTAAAAGGTGAGCTACCTCTTGATACTTACCATCTTGATCATCTTGGCCCATTGAGTGCTTCACAGAAGCAATACAAGTATATACTAACCGTCGTCGATGCTTTTTCAATCTTTCCGGTTAAATCGACAACTACTTCAGAAGTAATCCAGAAACTAGAAAACCTTAAAACTGTGTTCGGAAACCCGAAAAGGATCATCACTGACAGAGGCTCAGCGTTCACGGCAACTGCGTTTAGAAACTATTGCGAAGAAAAGAAAATTGTACACACGACGACTACGACAGGCGTACCCAGAGGCAATGGCCAGGTAGAGAGAATAAACAGAATAATAATACCAGTGCTCACAAAGCTTTCGATAGATGACCCAAGCCAGTGGTACAAGTTTACCGATAAATTGCAAAGAAGCATCAACGGTACGTGGCAACGAAGTATTGGCACTACTCCTTTCCAAATAATGTTTGAAGTACCAATGCGAAATGAAGAGAATTTGCAAATGCTGGAGGTGATTGCGGAAGAAATTTTGAGATCGTTCGAAGACTCCAGAGATGAACCTAGGCAAAGAGCTAAGACCAAATTATCAGAAGTCCAAGAAGAAAATAGGCGGCATTTTAATAAGAAAAGAAAGGAAGCAATCGTTTACGAAATAGGCGATTTAGTGGCGATTCGACGTACGCAATTTGGCACTGTACTCAAATTTTTCCCCAAGTTTTTTGGTCCTTACAGAATTCAGAAGATTTTCATCAATGACCGATATGAAGTTGTTAAAGTCGGAAATCACGATGGCCCAACGAAGACAACATCTAGTGCAGACAATATGAAGCCTTGGAAAGGCAGCGAAGACGATACAAGCTCCGAACCGGAGGAAATTGACGAAGAGTATGCGAGCAACGATTCATACAACGAAGACGTGGACGATGGATTACCGAGCGCGGTAATATAACAGAATGGCCGAATTGTAGTATTGGGAATCCGGCAGTAGGCGTGCATCGGGGAATATCGAATTCGAGAACGAACTTGACACTTGAGAAAAAAGGCTTTTTCTCTGGTTTCTTACACGGACGCTCGCCGAGGAAACATCTAGGAATATTAACCCAATATTAATTGTATTTTTAAAATTTAAAGCATCAATAAAGAACAATATTACATAAATGTTCTGCTCTGACTTCCTCAAAGCGTCGCCGATGCAATACTACTTTCGCCTTCCTCCATGCATATCTAAGTCAGCCTAGTTATACTCCAAAGTTTATCAGTTGAGATGACCAAATATCCCTAAAAATGCCCCGGAAAGATTGGTTTACGAAAGTTTCCAATAGCTCAATTGAGTTCGTTCTGCTTTTGAAGAAAATTCGAAGCCTTCGGCAACAATTTGGCTGTCACGCGTTTCACGTTCGGTTATTATCACAGGATACGACTTGTGCTAACTATCTCACAATCACGATTATTTATAACGAAATCTTTGATTTCAGCAACGTTGTTTTTTCAGTGGGTTAGATTAGGTTCGAGGAAGGAGTTTTCATCAGAAACCGATGTCGATGAGTGTCCAGCTCAACCGTCATGGAGAATCGACTCTCGTCCTCCAGCGAAATGCTTGTGTCACTCTTTGGTAGTTGTCAATGACATAAACTTCTCGCCGAATGCCATCTGCAGTAAATGAAAAATTTCGGTTGCAGTTTTATACATTTTCTTCTGTCCATCGGAATATCAAAAAGTAGTTTCACAGTTTATAGGACCGAACATAGCTTAGGGAGTCACCCTTTAATGCATTGAATGCACAGTCAAAAGTCGGTATATGGTAGCTTAACGATGGGGTTACAAGATAGTTTCAGGAGGGAAGAGTTCTGTCGGTGACCGTTATCCTTGAAACACTGAATGTTGCAAGTTGCTGGGAGCACGTGATGCGGCAATGCAATCCATAGTCTTGATGTTCGGGTGATGAAGGACTGCATATAATTCACTGTACGCAATAGTAAACTATTTCTAGGATATTTGAAAAGAGGAGGGATGAGGTTAAACAGTTGAATACGTTGACGAATACGCTTGATATTTTGACCGCATTCTGAAATGCTACTGAGGTAGTTTACACGTTTGGGCGTGAAATTTAAACCAAGCACGATACGTCATGGGGATGATAAACAACTGGTATGCAGTCCATGCTTGGGCCGGGACTCTTTTTCAAGTGCCCTGACCTTCGAAAATCGCGTAAACGTGGTTTGTCATGTTCATCCGACACACTAGTAGTAGACGTTGTATTTCAAAGTTTTGTTTATGTGATTTTCTGGGATCCTGGTTCTCAGATGTTATTTTGCGAACGATATTTTACTTGAAGATAGGGCTTAAGCAATGCGTGGTTGTGGCTTTTACCACAAAATCATCATTGTTATTGTTGGCAACAAGAACATGTTGCCAGCAACGTATGGCGATTGCGCTGGATTAGATTTTTAGACAAGTAACCCAAATACAACCCAAAATGCATTTTAGGTTTACACGTTGTAAACAATCATCTAATACCAAAATAAAATAAATCGTAATTATCTAAAGGGACATCTAATATATTTTTTAGCTCACAATTATTGCTACAATGTGTACATTAAATGGATAAAACAAGTAAAATTAAAATAGGAAATTTTCTTCAATTTTTTTAAATGCAGACATTCAACAAAACGTCCGAAATGAATAAATAAAATTAATTCCCACAAGTAGGTCTACTCCGATTCGATGAGTCGCAATGATGATGATGATACTTGATAAATTCCAAGGAGGACATCAGATATGCTGGTCCTTTTAGTCAAATTACGAATTTATGACGTCCACGAGTTGATAATTTTGTGGATTAAGTACTTTATGACATGAAGTAATCGCTCAAAATAAAATTATTATTTTTGTAGTTGACGAAATGACAAATTAGCAAAATTGAATTAAAGGTTACAGAGTAATGAAGTAGAAATATTTTTTATAAGTGAATAAAGGTAATATTTTTAACGAATATAGCATAGAGCAAAGGGCATTACGTATATTTAACTAGAAGTCTTAGTTTACTGTTGTATTTAGATAGGATCAGTTTAGAGAATGATAGCTTGGTCATTGTGAAATAACGCGGAGGCGACAGTAAAATTGGTTAATGCATAGTATTAGTTCTTTGTGATTCTTCACAAAAGGACTATGGCTACGCATTGGAATTTTTTGTTGTACAATTCAGGGCCGGCAAAGAATATGGACCTAATCATCAGATAAACCTATAATTCATACCCCACAACGATCACAATACAATGCCGGCTAAATGCATGAGACCATACTAAGGATAACGAGGAAATGACATAAAACTCAAAAACTTGTTGTTTTATAACTGTTGTCACCAGTCTCGGCATACGAACAATCAATTTGTCAATTGTGTCTTATGGTATATTGATCCAGATTTCAGTTAAAGCCTTCCACATGTCTTCATTTGATGAGGGGTACCGATCACGTACGTTTTTATCGAGTTTTTTCCCATAAAAGTTCAATCGGATAGAGATCGGGCATCTGAGGGGGACATACCATGAACCTTCTGCTTTTTTTTTGTTCTAAATAGCCTCTGCATAAGTTCGAACAATGTTTAGGGTCGTTATCTTTTTGGAAAATGAGCCTATAGCCAATAATTCTCAGCCTGGAGGAAATTGCATTTGTTTCAAGAATCGTTTTGTATTGTTCTTTTCTCATAATTCCTTGGATCCGTGCCAAATCTCCATTTCTAAGCCCAGAGAAACAACCCCAGATCATAACAGACCCACCGCCGTGCTTCACAGATGGCACTACACAATCTGGCAGCATCTTTGCTCCGGCACTACAGAAAAAACAAATTCTCCTTTTGGTTCCAAATATTTCAAACTTGGATACGTCACTCCAAAGGACATTTTTAAAATCTTCTGTCCAATCTCGATGGGTAAGAGCCCACTGCATTCGTTTCTTCTTGTTCTGCGGCTTTAATAGCGGTTTTCGAACGTCAACGTGGCCAAACAAATTAGCATCTCTCAATCGTCTTTCTACAGTAGTGACACAGGTTTGGATCACGATATGTTTACTTCAGTTCGAATTTCTGGCGCTGTTATGCGTCTATTCTGCTTGCTGGCAACAGTAATGAAATGATCCTTGCTAGAAGTGGTTGCTCTGAACCTGAGCGTGGACGATCCCGATTACTGACTGTTTCCTTGTATCGAAAGATTCAGCGACG
Organism: Chorisops tibialis; assembly: GCA_963669355.1. Lineage (NCBI taxonomy): Eukaryota > Metazoa > Arthropoda > Insecta > Diptera > Stratiomyidae > Chorisops > Chorisops tibialis. The sequence continues at coordinate 138,286,384 of OY770264.1, forward strand.
AACACATGTCTTCGATAATTTCAACTGGGCGGCAATCACACGTTCAGAGTTGCCTTCATAAAGAAGAACAATGATGGCAAATCGTGTTTCGATGGTGATTTCCTGTTTTTCATCACCATTTTTAAGACGTCTTCACAGTAGTAACCACAAAATCAAACTAAATAAGAAAGTGCGTGATGAACTTGAACAAAATAGTGTTTCTTAATATTGTTGCGAGCTAGGGGTTCGCCGGGATTTCAAGTAAAACACAATTCGTTTAAAAATAAGTGATAATTTATTTATTCGCAGTTTAACTTAATTCGCAGTTTAACTTAATTCGCACTATATGGCACCACCGCCGATATTGTTCTATCGCGTTCTTGCACCGGTTCGCGTCTACCGATAGATGTCGCTGAATGACTGACTGAAAGCTTCGTGCTTTTATACCATTTTCCCCAATTCTCGAAGCTTCCGTGGTGTATTCGTCGGGTGTGTGTCTCGACTATACTGAGAGGTTCTAGATCTTTGATTATGGCTTTTTACATATTGGGGGATTGTGCTACATAATTCTGGCATTTTCAGGAAAGATCAAATTACGTGGTTGCCAGATCTATAACAATATGAAACACCTGTTTTTGAACGATATCTCAAACATAAATATTAGTAAAGTAAATAAGTGTATGGGTGCAGTCGGCATTTTATTTTCAAATATTTTTTGAGTATTTATAGATAAAAAATTTTTGAAGTAGTCTCAAACTTTTGGCCGACAATGTATTTTTCTTTGCTGGGACTTGTAAATTTCTAAGCTAGATTTTGAAAGAACATCTCTCATTGTATATTTTATCTAAATAATTTCGTCGATATCGGTGGTTCATTGGAACGACTCGCCTGCCACGCGGGCGGCACAGGCCAATATTCTATTTTATGAATTTTTTTTTACGATTTGACTACAGTAAAAATATCATAATTTCAAATAATTTTTATTCCATGCATGAGTTCAAAATAAAACCGATTTTTTAGTTCGAAACTAACGGCTCGATGTCTAAAACTGAATCCATTTGAATCTAATTAAAGTAGATTCAAAAATTGTGGCCACATTTTGGCGAGTTAAGTCATCAGCATCGGTGTTTGTTTGGTGGAATGCTCGTTTAAGTTTTGAACTGAGTTAGGCAACTCAGGGGTTGTTTCAATCAATTAAATTCCTGTTGAGACCCCCTATACGGGCATAGGACAGAAACGACTCTCTTCCACAAGGCGCGATCCTGAGCATCGCTCATTTAGCTGTTGCCAGGACTTGTTTATTCCTCTGTCCTCCTGCTCAACTGCTGGCTTCCATGCTACATGGTCGACCAGCCCGAAGTCTCCCTTGAGAACTATAATCCAGAGTCTGTTTGGCGATGTTGCACTCTGGTTTCCTTAAAGTATGACCGATCCACGGCCACTTTCGCCTTTGAATCTCAATACCTATTTTAGTCTGACCAGTTGGACTCCAAAGTTAGTCGTTGGAGATCACTTCTGGCCAGAATATTCCTAAAATGCGTCGCAGGCATTGGCTCACGAAAGCTTGCAGTTTCGTGGTAAGTCGAACGGTCAATTTCCACGTAGTACAACCATATAACAACACGGATTTGACGCATGGGTCAAAAACTCGCGTGTGAAGGGCGAACTCTCTTAACCTCCAGAAACGAGAAAGGATACCGAAGGCCTTGCGAGCTTTATTTAGACGAGCCAGGGGTTGTTGAAGGGACCTCAAATAAGTCAAAATTAATTATTATATTTTATTAAATAAACAAATATTTCTAAAACTAGATATTATTGTAACTTATTCACTTATTTATTTTTTAACTTATTCAGCAATAATAAGGTAGGCTTGAAGGAATATCCTTCCTTTTCATACAAAATACGCGTGTCTAGCACGGATGCATGTGCTTGTGATTGAATAAATGCTTTCAACAGAACATGAATTGTTCATCAAATTTGTCGAAATTGCGGTTTAAATACTCCCGACACGCAGCCGTAACGCCGCATTTCATTTCTAACGATTACTTGCAAAGTTTTTTTTTCCTTACTTAGTACTTTCCCTTTATCCCTTTATCCCATTTATGAGTTCGAAACTCATAATTATAATGTAACACATCAACGATACTTAATTGCGTAACTTCATTTTAATAGTCGAAGTTTAAATGTAATATTTCAAAAAGTTGTTAACATAAACTTGGGTTTTGTATCGCACCTCCTTTTCTCATCCCCAATCCACACATTTATATATGAAAAGATCTGCATAGAATCTTTATAGATATATATTGTATATGCAGAATAGAGAACATTTATAGATACTGTTCTCTATACCATATACCGGGCCCTGTTCTCATCGCATTATTGTTGTTATTGTGCTGCCTTGCTTCCCATTTTAGTACTCTTGTTTTGTTGTTTTCTCATACTTGTTTGAAAACTAAAACTTTTTGAAGAAAACTTTATACAAAGTTTTCTGTATTTTTTCGTTGTTGTTGTTATTGCTGTTGTTGTTAGTAAGTACCATCTCTTTCTGGTTCATGGATTTAAATTTTTGTCGAAAGGACTTTTATCATGCACACAGGAATGTATTAATGCCGGGTAGAATGGTAAGCGGTAGTGGATGGGTTCGTGTGGTTGAAGGCCGCCGGGGATGGTTGGGTTTTTAGTTTAGTAAATCTATCTAAGGGATGGAATATTTTACAAACTTGTCAAGTGACTAAAAGTGTTTAAATTATAAAAAGGAAGTTAATCTACATAAATTACATCAGTTTTTTAGTGTTGATTCGATTGTATTTTATGGTTGTATAAAAAGAAGGTACTAGTTGATCAGTAACCAGATGAAAGGTGAAGCTTTGATGCATTGATTGATGGGTTTAATGGCATTTTTCTATTTTATTGGTTTTAATATCATTGTTGATTAATGATTCTATCCTGTAACATACGAATATGTGTTCGGATACGGAAAAAGTACCTTTATTTTTAACATTTGAATGAATGTACGATACCTTTTCAGAATACACCAAAATAAGATATTTTTCAGCTTACTAATCGTGTATAATGTTGAGGTGGATAGCGTGTTGTTTTACAACGTGCAAAGGTCTTTAATTTAAATCCAGGTCGACCACTTCGAAATCAAAAATATATTAAGGACTTCATATTCCTTACAACCCTTCTTCATATACAAATTTTATGATTTCATTTTGATAAAATGTATTAGAATAAGCTTGAAATAATTTGTACGAATGGCTAACAACTCACCAAGGTTTTGAGAGCTTTAAAACTAAATTTGGACTGTGATGTCATTGAAGAAAAACTTTTCGATTTTAGGAGATCAGCCGGGAGTACAAATTGAATGCCGCCGTTTCAAAGTAGATGGCGCCAGCAGTAAATGCTGATCACCAATGGCGGATTAGAAACGTAACATGGTAAAACATAACATGGTAGGCATATGTCAACAACTCCTTACCATTAGATTTGTGAAGTTTTATCGGCGTCATATACTTATTTGTACGCGGATATGTCGAAGTTTATATTATAACTAGCAAACGCCCGCGACGTTCGTTCGCGTAAAAATAGCAATAATAAGCAATTTTTGAGAGTGTAGTTAGTAATACATTATGTGGGATATATACTTTAATGGATCTTTGAAGAAAATGGTTTGTATATTGTTGGAATCAGAACCATAAATTATTAAGAATGAAAGCATGATACTCCCATTTTTATGGGACAGGCTCGTGATCAAATCAAACCCGTGATTCGAGATCATATACGTGTTGAAGAGCGTTAAGGACATATGAATAATTGTAGCTGGTGTTATTTAAAAAAAAAAAAAAAACAAATAAAATAACATTAAGCTTAAAAACATAACAGGACTACGATTGTGCGTAAAGCCCAATCATACGATACTATGTATAGATGAAATCGAAATTTTTGCAGTGTTAAGAAATTTTGTATGGGGAGTGGTAGAAGGGGTAACAGCACTTATTATATTGTATGGGAGGCGGTAGAAGGACTGAAGCTACTCGGCAAATTTTTTTCCCGATATTAATAATTATGCTAATTAAGGATTAAGTTCAAAATTTTACTTCGATGAAATTTAAATGTACTGAGAAAATTCGTTTAGAGTATTTCATGAAAAAGTGCGGTTTATATAGGAGGTGGTGAAAGGAGAATGGGGTTTTGGTGAATTTTTGAAAAACAACTATAATGATCATGCAATTGATATATTTTAAATTTCAGATCAGTAACATTCAGACTTTTCAAGAAAATCAAATTCTTGTGAAGTCGTGGAACTGTGTCACATTGTATGGGAGGGGGTAGAAGGAGTGAAGCTAATCGGTTAATTTTTTCCCGATATTAATAATAATGTTAATTAAGGATTTAATACAACATTTTAGCTCGATGGAAGTTACACGAACTGAGAAATTTGGTGTAAAGTGATTCATGAAAAAGTGTAGTTTGTATGGGAGGTGGTGAAAGGAGTGAGGAAACTCAAACAATTTGTAAACCAAAAGACTGCATTTATAATAGAAATAATATATTCCAAATTTCAAATAAATAGCTTTTATAGTATCCAAGAAAATTTAATTAATATATATTTTGAAAATTAGTCACTTTGTATGGGAGGGGGTAGAAGGCGTAAGGGGAGTGAACTGAAACTAAAAGTAGATTTCATTCCGATGGACACCTAACAAACTGTGCAAGTTTCATTACAATCGGTTCAGCCGTTTGTGCGTGAAAAGCGGCCGGACAGACAGACAGACAGACAAACATTTCAAAAATGTGTTTTTATGCTTAGTTATTGCTAAATAACTCAGAAAACTAACTTATACCCATTTATAAGCAAATAACAGACAGACACTACAATTATATTTATATGTATAGATAAGCTCCATTTGCGGAAGTTTTACTTTTGCCTTCAATTCAAAAAAATCTGCAGCGAAGACACGTCGAATGATTTTTGAAGCTGATGGTGAGGGTGCTATTAATGAAAGAACGTGTCGCGAAATGGGTGATTTCGGCGTGGAGGACAAAGTGCGTCCTGGAGCGGTTAAAACGTTTGAAGACGTAGATTTGGAAGCATTACTGAACGAAGATTCATGACAAATGTAATAACAACTTGCAGATGCATTGGGCGTGACTCAACAAGCCATTTCACATCGTTTGAAAAGCTTGAGAATGATGCAAAAGCAAGGAAATTGGGTACCATACGAGTTGAAGCCAAGAAACGTCGAACGGCATTTTTCACATGCGAACAACTGCTCCAACGGCAAAAAGGAAGGGTTTTTTGCATCGCCTCAGCATTGGCAATGAGAAGTCAATCCATTACGATAATCCAAAGCAAAATCGTGAGGATACCGCGGCCGTGTATCAACATCGATGGTCAAGACCAAAATTCATGGCTCGAAAATCATGCTGTGTATTTGGTGGAACCAGCTCGACGTGGTGTATTATGAGCTGCTGTTACCGGGTGAAACCATCACGGAAGATCGCTACAAAGAACAACTAATGCGTTTGAGCCGAGCATTGAAGGAGAAACGGCCGCAATACGAGGAGAGACACGACAATGTGATTTTGCTGCACGACAACGCTCGGCCACATGCTGCTCACGTTATGAAAACCTACACCCTAGAGCATGATCTGCAATAACCAAACATTTAGATTTGGTGCTGATTTTGACTTCGAAAGAACAGATTTTTCTCGTTTCGCAAGGACTAGACGTAGTACATCGATTTTTCATCTCCTATAAAAATACGTTGCAAAAATTCATGTGCTTCATTTAGTTCATAAGGCACACAATTTCCTTGTTTTTCAATCATTCCCAGTGCTTTCAACCATTTGTTGATGACTATTTGAATCACATCTAATGGATCTGCCAATTTTGAAGCATTTGACACGAATCTTGTCCAAGCAATACTTTCAGCTCTTCGTACTACTAAACTACTAAAACCAAATCAATTTACAAACAATATATATTGAGATGTTAATCAGGTCTTTTGATATCAACCTGTAATTACGTGTGTTAAATTGGAGAAAGTACTATTTGAATCCTTAAGTACTATTAATTGAACGATATTAATTTTATATCAATTTCGACGAAAATTTTCCAACAACAAAAAATCAAAGAGATAGATATTTCACAGAGACACGCAAATGGTAAAGCAGCCATTTGCGTGTCTCTGTAAAACTTGAACGAAAAAAACATCGATAATACCTTCTTGAAATCGAAATCAAGAAAAGGTTCAATATCCTTTTTATTATTTTTTTTTCCATAACTTTCTTCTATTGTAAAATGTTTGAACGAAAAGTCCTCTTTCACTGCTTATTGTGTAATATATTAGCGATAGAGATTCTCTTTTCGAATCACTTATAACTTTTTTAATGGCAAAATGTTTGCTGCTGTATAAGATGTCCTGAAAAGTTCCGAACGGTAAAGAACACTGAATAAAAATACTTGAGATGTTTTTTTTTTTTATTGGCTGAAATATGACCTTTTACAATGAAACTTATGTAGTTTGTCTCTCAAAGTTGTCACGGAATTTCAACGGAATACTTACTACAAAGGATGATTTCGGTATTTATATTTAAAATTTGCTTTAAAAAAGGTTTTGAAAATACGAATAGAAAATTTTAAAATAAAGCAACAGGCTTTTCCGATGAATTCTTATCTATGTATATATTATAGAATCTTTGACTGTAGTAAAAGGGAATAAGAGAAATTTTGAAAAAAGAAAGATTCGATTACGGGTTTTTCAAGCAAAACGATTTCGATGCAAATCTCGACTACAGTTTGGTAACAAATTTAATTTTGGATCATTCGAATACACCCAGCAAACAAAATAATTCGTTAAAGAATCGTTAATGAGTTATATTAACGAGCGTTTTGATCGTTAACGAGTCATAAGTAAACATTCGTCAACGAATTACTTTTAACGATTCATTAAAGAAATGAGTAAGCAAGTATGTAATCGTTATAAATGAATCATTAATATGCCGTTAATGATTTTTATTTTAATTCATTAATGAATATCGTTAACGATACATAAATGATATTACTTATGAAACATTAACGATTTATTGTAGAACTTGGCTTTTAAAGTTAAAGAAGGGAAGATCGCAATGCTTCTTATTCTATTTTTGTTATTTATGACTTTGGAAATTTTACAGACACACCCCCACAAGCACCATTTGCGTGTGCAATATTTTGAGATATCGACACGTGAAATAAAAACTGCTTGTATATATAAAAAGATCAACGTTGTGCGACCCTTTTTATTTGGTTTGCTTGTGATCATCAAGCAGTTTATTTGTTTTGTGGACTTTTCGTTTGAAGATCGTTGTTTGCAAGCGCTCGTCAAATTGTTTGCTGGGCAGGCACTTTTAGTGGAAATACTATTTGTATTTAGTCCTGTGGAACCGTTATGATACAAGAAATCAGAGTTCACCTCATAATTTCAGTAAAGTAGGTATCCTCGCGCTTTGAAAAGACATCAATCAATTCACAGGAAATCTTCCTCTGATTTATCTCATAAAATGGAGAACTGAAATGTTCAATTTAACGCAAAGATTTGATGTAAAATATTTAATTCCCACAACTGTTTGATTCGATATCAGATGCGGCGTCGATTAGGAAACACCATTCCAAAAAGAGATCCTATATAGTCTTCCTACTCTCCCGTGGTAATTTTCGGTAACAAGCGAAAAATGGAGCAAATGAAAAAAAAAACATTGTATTGGCGTAAAAAGAATAACTGAAGATAGTAAGACCATTAAACAATTGTCTAACCTAAAAAAAACGATATAAGCCCAAAACCAGTCTCTGCAACGACGCAGATGGTAACATCATCAGCGACACACAAGAGATCAAAAGGAGATGGACTTCCTCCTTCGAACATCTCTCAACCACACTCCATTAATTCCGATCACAACAGACAACGTCTCTAATGAGATGTCAATTGACGAAGAAGGACCATTATCGACACTTTACGAAATCAAGACTGCACTTTGTGTGCGCCTGAAATTGACGTAATACCAGTTCAACTTCTGAAAAGGTGGAAACTGTGTCGCTGAAATACTACATGATATTATGATATGCAAAATTTGGACACAGGAAAACATATCCGGCGATTGGCGAAAAACCATCATATGTCCAATTTACAAGAAAGGAGACAAACTCTGTTGTGAGAATTAAAGAGAAAGATCATTGTTGTGTACGTTCTACAAAATACTGACAAAAATAATTGAACGTCGTCTTAAGCCATATACTAAATAATTGGTATAACAGATGGAAGCGCGTAGTTGAACAGGAGGCCAGAGGAATAAATAAGTCCTGGCGCCAACTAAAGGCCAATGCTCAGGCATCGCGCCTTTTTTTAATGTGACATCAGAACTAGAGGGGTTGCCCTTTTGTACTGAAGCACAGCTCCGGTGAGGGGGAAAGGTATTGGTTTTTGGAAATTAAGGGGATAAAAACGGAAGTGGCTATGCATATTTCTTTCAAAGTGTTGTAGTCATGCGGGAATACTGGGGTGGTCAGCAAGTTCCATATTCGAACAGTCCGGTTTAAAAACGAATCACGAAATTTGACAGTGCGACCGAAGATAGGGTTGAGGGAATATTTATGAGCGCGTGAAGCAGCTCGAGTAATACGGGGTAAAGGCATACATGGGGGTAAGAGATTAGAGATTTCGTCCGAACAATCTCCATTGTAGTTGTACAAAAGGGAGCTTACAATTCGTCTATGCTCGAGTGAATCGAGCGATGAAGTGATGTCAGAATCTCCCATAATTTTAATGGCCTGAGACTGGATACTATCCAGATAGGAGAGAGCAGCTCCCGCCCATAAGTGAGAATTAAATTCAAGACGTGGTTTAATATAGGCCTTATAAAATGTCAGTAACCCAGAAGCGGTGAAGGAGTTTTTACAACGTTTTAGGTAGACCAAACATTTAGATACTTCCTTGGCGATGTTAAATATATAATCGTTCCAAGATAAGTTATTTGTTATTTGGATACCTAACATCTGAACACTTGAAGAGTTGGTTAATGGCCAGCAGAGAACTGGAAGAGAACTGTTTCTGTCCTGTGCCCCTATAGGAGTTCTTAACAGGAAATTGATTGATTGGACAACTTCATACATATATCTTGGGACTAACCTAGAAAAGGACCAAGATAAAACGGACGAAATCAATCGACGGATCATGTTAGCAAAAAAACGAACTATTCGGTAGTTCCAATAATAAAATTCAAGTGCACAGGAGCAATAAGCTGCGAGTAAATAAAAATAATATACGACCTGTGGTCTGATATGGCAACAAGACATAGACATTAACTTGAACTTCAAAAGAAGCAGTTAACGAATTCGAGTTCCAAAAAAAAAGGTCCTCCGAAGAATTTTGGGACCTGTGTAAGAAGGAACGGAATGACAAATAAGATACAACCGTGAGTTGTATCAACTCTACGATGAGCCAGAAACTTCAACAGTCATCAAGCTACGACAGAAGAATTTCCGAATGTGCGAATGTGAAGCGAGTGGTAATAGGCCATTAAGCAAACCATTGTGACAACTCGGTTGATGAAGATAGCAAAGCCCTCATAAAATTTGCAGCTGGAGGACGCGATCTTTGGATCAACAGTATCGAAGGCGACAACTTCAGTAGTCTAGGGACCGATTTTGGCTGCCGCATCATTGATAATAATGATGAAACAATAGCCTAATTTGATTACGACTCAGAATTGCTGCCTTTGATATAATGCATATTCGTGGTGTTTTGACAAATTAACGACTTTTTATTTTTAACTGAAATATTCAATTACAAGAGCAATAAATAAAACAGATGACTGGTCACCATCACAACAATTCCATCCTATCAATTAACTTACTATCACAAATAATGACCTTTAAAATCGCGTAAAAAACAAAGGTGATCAAATCGAGCACAATATTACGTCATATTTAATTTTTTATAATTTTTAATTCGTTTATGGCAAACTGACTTGAAGATTGCAAAAATTTTATTCAAAATTTTGGCGTCGAAACATTACTGATAATTCATCTTTGTGGAGTCTGCATTAAAGCAACTAACTATAAAAAGTGATGAAATAAAATATAAAAAAAAATCTATTCGTAGCTTAACTTCGGATTTGAAAAATTTGTGCAGTTCTATACATACTAGTAGATTGACGTTAGGATCTGTTTTCGTTGGTTGCAGGTTCGGCGCCATAGGAATAGTTTACACCGTAGGTTTTGGCACCGACACATGTCCTAAGATATCAAGCTCGGTCGTCTCTAAAAATCTAGTCCAGTAGTCCAACAAAAATGCATTTTTACTGACAATAGCAAATGTTTTTTGGTTTCACGTAATAGTTTGGTGTATGTTTTCACAGATGGTGGATGTTTTCACACAGTTTGAAAAAGGTCTCAGCAGAGAGCGAAACGTCACACATAATAAATCAAACAGTGTAAAATCCGGAAAACTTTCGTTTTAATTTTAAATTACGCATGTTCAACTCTTCTTTATTTTCAAATCGTTCGAAAAATACAAACCTAGAACACAGAAAAAAACGAACAAACTTTGAAATCCAAAGTTTGCTACCAGTGTACCCATCAAGGCACGATAGTCACGTTAACAAGAGTTTCATTGTATGGCCTGCTAGACCATGTACAGGGTATTTGAAAAAGAGCCCCGACCCAAGTCAGGTTGGGTCACATATAGTGATGGGAAATCTTACTCTTTCCATTAAGTCAACTCATTTCAACTCACTCACTTAATTGAGTCGGTCTAAAAGAGTCACAAGATTTCAACCACACGCATACGTCAAAACGAAAAGCGTCCACTTTGACAGATTTACTAAACTTACTGTGATGCCTTGCTCTTCTTCATAGAATAATTCTAGCTTGCTATGCCTTCCTACACTTAGAACATCAACAGCCCAAAATATTCGCTCAGCAATAAAAAACCATCAAATTACGTTTATATGCGCGTCCAATCATCAAAACTCTCTGCCCGTGTCGACTCTTCAAAATTGTGAAAGAGCCATCACTGCACCGATCGAAAGCAGCACATCCCATTATCACGTCAACTGAATGTCGGCGACTCAATATATGCGATGCAACGTTTTGTGGTGGATAAATTGTTACCGACACAATTGATGCGATCCAACTCTTGTGTAGTGAGTCGCCTCAGTGCACTAACTGGTACATTTTGATTGTCTCACTTATGAGTTGCCCATCTCTAATCACATACCGGTTGCTTGCTTCACCAGGCCTTATAGTGTTTGGTTCAAATTTCGAAAGTAGACCACGACCCAAACGTACGGCGTAAACTAGCTCATTGCACAACACCCTAATCAAATTGGATATGATCTAATCAGTCACAATTTGTAATACGGCCTTGCAATTCTCAGCCAACTAAACTTGCCACCTAGCTTGAAAATCAAACCCTCATAAATTGCCTCGCTCCGAAAATTCTACAAATTACAATTAAAAATAATTTCTAGTGTTCTTCAAATCTCAAGAGCACTAACTTTTAAATAACTTTTCCTGTAATAACTTATGGAAATTACTCGCCAAACTAAATAAAATTTCGAATGGGAAAAAAAAGTGCAGAACGAGTAGATGATTCAATGCAAGATTTTCATTTTATTAAAGTAATTTAAACTTTTCTCGAAACCCAAGAAAATACCAAAGTACGATAAAAAGAACGAAGGAAAAACGAAAAGACAAAATCTCTCCAGCCTCGATTCTCATCCTATGATTACATCAGTTATCATTCGTCCAAGTGGAGTGGTTATAGGTTTTATAATCATGCCACCCGCATATCGCCACCCCCAAACCTTTCCACGTGTTCATTCTCTCTCTTTCTCTTTCTGTCTCTGTCGATGGCAAACTTTTACCAAAGTTCTTCACAAAGTGTGATTTATGTGCAATAATTGCTTAATTAAACTTTCAGTAATATAATGTTAGACTGTTGTGAAATTAATGCCAAGGAAAAGTTTTAAAATTTTCGAAATGTTACGAAGGTATAAGGGAGAAATATATATATATCAGGATGTGGTGTAAAACAGACCCCATGTCTATATGTGTATCATCATCATCATCAATATTATTATTATTTCACTGTAACTTGTTTATCTTTTTATACATTTTTAGGAACTTTTTCTCGAACGAATGAGTTCAGGGATTTGTTGATGATGGATATTAACAATGGTTATGAACTGGGTATATGTGTGCCTTTGTAAAATGCTATAACACAAATTTATTATTAGGTTTGTAAAAGCCACGACAAATTTAAAATGACGACTAACTTTCTGTTTTGATTCAAGGATGAGTAAATATTCGAAATCAAGCCATTCATAAGAAGCCCACATATTACATACACGACTGAATATAATCATCAACTCCAGAAGTTTCAATATAAGAGGATTCAAATCTAAACAAATTAAATATAACTAAAAAAAAAACTATGACAAAACCAAGATGTAATTTTAGACTAAAATGGAAATTTTAGACTAAAATGAAAATTTTAGACTTCAATGAAAATTTTAGAAAATTGGTTTCAAATTTGATTTAGTCTTTGGTTTCAATAAAATTAAATATAACACAGCTAAGATCACGCAGAGAGCGTCACATTTTTGTGAAACGATCATATATTGTATTAGAGGTGGTAGAAGGAGTGACAGGATTGAACTAATTTTTCTCATCATACTAAAGTTGCTTTCAAATTATTTTACACAATAGTTGAGCTTACAAAACTTAACATGCATAAGAGGATAGTGGATTGATATGTATCGAATAACTGAGACATTTATATGGGAGGTGAAAGAATGAGTTGTGGGATTAAATTAATTTATTCACATCCCACTTCGGTAGCCAACATATTTTGTTTGCATCACACATTTTTTTATGATTTGGGGAACACGTGAGAGCACTGCGACCTCGGCCTATTGTACGTTTATTGCTATAAAATATCAATATAATTCAATAGCTTTGGCTAATCTCAGTATCTTTAAGGGAGCCATGTTGGCTAGTTCCTTGGTAGAAAGGAAACCTTTTCCGAGAAGATTGTGTCTTTTCCTAGCTACTGCTTCACAGTGACAAAGGATGTGTTCTGTCGTTTCTGAGTCTTCGAGACAGAGGCGGCAGATATCGGTTTTAGCTAAGCCCATATTATTGAGGTGGTGGTTCACTCCACTGTGCCCAGTCATTAGGCCGATTAGAGTACTAATATCACTGTTGCTGAATTTTAGAATATCCTCCACTTTCTTTTTTTGTGATAGGACTAATTTTTTTTGAGATTGATAAGCCTGAAAGTCTATTCCAGTAGATTTTATGCTCTTGTTCAACCTACTTTCTAAGTGAAGGGTTAGAGTGTTCTTTTGGTTTTCCGCAGAATGGCTCTGGACCAATAACATTTGTTTCTGCGCCGTTTGTTGCGATCAGCCTCTTCATTTCCCTCAATTCCCATGTGTCCTGGTACCCACATTAAGGTTATATCGTTCTTTTTCCCAGGATGATTAGGTTTTGAAGGCAGTCCCAAACTATCCTCGATCCGTGTTTATTGGATGCTAGAGCTTTGAGAACCGCCTGACTACCCGATATGATATACATAGATTTGTTGCGATGAGCTCTCCTTATATTCTCTTGGATGCATAGCTCCATTGCAATTAGTTCAGCCTGGAAGATTGTGGCTTCTTTGCCGAGTGGTTTTGAAACCGAGAAGTTAGGAGCTTTAACTCCGGTGCCCTCAGAGGTGCGCGAGCCGTTTGTAAACCAGATGGTCGATTCCTCTTCAATTTCAGGTAGCATGGATTGCCAGTCCTTGCGTTCTCTGATTGTAACATTGAAGGAGGTTTTAAAGTTAAATTTTTTCGGCATAACGTCCGATGGTTTAGAGCGGTTAAAACCTCTGCATTACATATTAGATATGTATTGGAAAAAAAAGTGTTTGATGAAATTCTACAGTTTGTATTGGGAAGCAGTGCAAGGAGTGGAGAGATTTTAGTCATGTTGTATGGGAGAGGCTAGAAAGGGTACATATTTGCCCTATTCACAAAAGTGATGTCAATCGTTTATTTGACCCCGAGGGGTAGTTAATGGTTCAGAAAGATTCAGCAACTAGCCTTTGGAGCCCAAGCTGATCGATCGGTATCAAGTATTGTAGAACGCTAAACTGAAGCGGGTGGCGGCGCAACGAACTGGCTCAAAAATGTGTGAGCCAAACTATGCGCAGCCTCACCAGAGTTTATCTGGTACTACGGGGGTGGCGACGAGAACCCTCATGAAAGAAATCGCGAATAGTGTGACGTTCTGTAGGTTTCTGGGCAAGTCTATGGAAGCGTGTTCAGGTAGGTCTGTAGGTGGACGAATGTGTTGTAGTTACGCCCTACAATGTGTTTCGCGAGCCACTGTACCTAATAAGTATGCCCAAAACTGTGTAGTATCCTGAGCAATATACAAATGTGGCATAAAAGTGGAAATACAAATGTGAGTGCAAATGTGATAAAAGAAACGAGCAAAAGATATGAGAAGATCAATATGTGAAGATTACCGCAACTGAAAAAGCAGCGACCGGCGAAGCGGAATTGCATTACCTCACCTGGTAAAATAGCGAACTAGTCCAAAGTGAGCGAAATCGGAGAGTCTAGCTTATACGTGGAGCGGAAAAAAACAGCCAACATGGTGAGCGAAGATGACACCGGAGCCTGAAGGTGCAGCAGCCAAGATCCAAAGGGAGTGAAATCAAATGCAAGACTGTGAGACGACGAAGTCGAAGCGACAGGAAGTAGTGAACCAATCTGAGCGAAATGCAAGTGTTCGGTATAGCAGGGACGGCACAGTAGTGAGCTTAGAAGAGCAAAACATGAGAATTTTTTGAGCAGATCAAGACGATCATATTGTCGGTGTAATTCTAATGCCTGGTAACCTACTTTTTCTATTCTGAAGTCACGAGCTATTCTCATGGTGGCGGCATTGAATCGATTGGAAAATATTTCAAAATCTGCAGGGACACCATTAAGTGCATCATCCACCATGGGAATGGCTCGTGACTCCAAGATTGAAAAAGTGGATTACGAAGTATTATAATTACAACGACGATATGGAGAGAACACCTAAAAGCGAAAGAGAGACTGATACGGCACGGAATAGGGCAAATCGTAACTGCCATGGCTGAGAATTCTTCCAGGTTCACGTTGTGGAGTCGTTATGTCAACATCGCGGGGAGAGATTCTACAAAATTGTTCCTCGTTTCACCGCGTGGAGTTGCGTTATAAAATCGGGCGTCACGACCGAAATACTGGCAGAGATTTTGGATAGGTCTCGCACCCGGCAGTATGAATACCGAACTACAATCGGTTGTAAACTGCTCGTTAATGGCGTTACAAAAACAATTCGTGTTATTAAAAGCAACCGTGGTGTAAAACCTTCCTGGTAGTAAATCAAAAAACATAGGAACTCACTTATATCGTACCCAAAATTTGAAAGTTCTAGCCTAATTCGTTCGCAAGCTAGAAGAGAACGCACTGACAGATGCACATCCGGTTCGGTACTTCTCTCACATTTCAATGAGAGTATAATATGTTCCATTTGGACGTGGTATCAAATAGTGATGTTTCGTTACTATTCGGTATCAGTAACTATCGTTACTTTAAGGAAAGTAATCGGTACATTTTATTCGTTACTGTGTACACGTTTATTTGAAATGACCACCAATTCATCTTGCAGGGATGGCTAAGCCAGTTTTGCTAATCATAAATTCAATTAAAAGAAATCGTCTCTAGTCCCCATGCAGTAACTATGTGCAACAAGAAGTCGCTTGTGAATCGCATCTTGATTTCGTTGGCCTAGTACATGTATCAACACAATGATGCCAAGACCGATTTTTTAATTTTATTCAACAAAAACCCTTCAAATAGATAACAAAAAATCTCTTTATCACCCCGAACATTAAAAAATTCTGCAATCTGGTATCATTAACCCCACATCCCTAACACTAGTAACGACTGCCTGCCCTGCCGATCGCGCCGAGCGTTCTAACTCCACTCGACGACATTCTTGGTGTTGAAAGAAACTAAACGAAAAAAAACGTATCATTTTCGCAGTAGACTTTACTGTAAGGTAGAGTAAGAGTACTCCTTTTCGTTCTTTCTTTGGGATGGCGGTAAGGCGTTGTGCACAAGTGTAGGTTTCCCTCCTGTGATGCAACGAAAAAAGCAACTAAACGTTATTTTCGGTATATAGGTACTTTTTCTTGTATATGGAATGAATACTCGAGTAACGAAACGTTTTGACAGTTCTGTTACTTTTTCGGGAGCTTATTTCGTTACTTAAGTAACAAGTATAAATCTGCGGCAGTACTCGTTACTTCACATTTTGGTCAGTAATGAGTACTCGTATCTAGTATCAAAGTCGAAAGTATCGATAATTTACACGTGCCAAGATAATACGCTAGGCAGGACATTAAACACTCTACAATTTTCGAATATAAGCGAAATGATGATTTCGAATTTAGCCTTTAACTACTGCGGTGCGGTCTGTGAGACCGCTATGCCTTGGAATTCCGTTTTGTATCTTTACTCGATATTGTTATCAGTTCATAACTTCTTCTAAACTTTAGTTCTAGACATTTCAAATTTTTCACTGTTCCTGTTTTCATAATTTTCAGAAAAGCGACATGCGAGCCGCAAAAAAAACCTCAAAGTATACCACAGTGATTATAGGTTAATAAAGACGAGATTTCAAATCGCGATCAATCCATAATTTCTCTACAGTACTCTTTAAATTTCTGTATTCTGTCTTAATTCATCTCATTGAAAAGAAAAAAACAAAATTGTGCGGTGTTTCCTCAAAAGGAAAGTTTTTAAATTTTATTTAAACTTTTCCTCGAACCTACTTTTCTACGAAAAATACAATTTTGTCGCGCGCGTTTCATCTCTCATCGTATAGTCATAGTACTTTAAAACATTTTCGGTAAAAAGTTTGTTTCATTTCGTCCCATTGTGCCGCGCGCTAACTCCTCGTCCTCAAACCCCCTTCAAAAAAAAGTTTGTTTCCATTTATTTTTTTCTTGTTGTTGTGTTCGTTGTTCCAGACCTCCTTCCCTTAACCATATCGAAAATATCTCATCTGCCCACGAAGTTGTGATGGCGTTTGAGTTTTGGGGGCGCGGATGGGAGATTCGTAGTAGTAGTAGTGGAAGCGGTATTGTAGAAAAGTTAGATTCAGTCATCAACTTGGCTCCTTTCCTTTTTTTTCTCCCTCTCTCACTCATTCCCCTAGAAAGTTTTCCGCCTTTTCCCGAAATATCAATTAAAAACTGAAAGTTCTACAACAACTTTAGGTTTAATTTATACAGCAGAAGCACAATCAAACTTTTCTTTTGCCAAAGTAATTTAATTAAGGAGTTTGTTTGAGTTTATGCCTATACTATACGCAAGTTTAAGGAGTTATCTTTTCAAGAAGTGGTTTTCTTTTTTTCTTCTTATCGTCCATAATATGAGATTGATGTTTCGTATTTAAAGCGTCTTTAAAATTCATAATTCAATATTAATATATTTATAACGTTTGTATTGTATTAGTGAGATGGACTTTATCGATACAAACTGATGCAAAGCGATAAGTATGGAAATTTCCCGCACTGGAACTGCTCACACGTTTTTCTAGTAATAATGAGCACGAGCACATCGTTAATTGCATTTTCTTATATGCTCGTAATTATGCAAGATGTTCTGTTTTCTATACAATCATCATTCACAATCATAAACTTAGAATTGCGACATTACTTTGTTCTATTGTTCCGATTATGATTATTCACAATTAAAAATGCCTTATCTCAGATTTACAATCAGAATGAGTAAATTTCGCTAATAACAATTCCATGTCGTATTTTGGAACTACTACACACTTTGCTCCAACCATTCGCTTAATTATCGCATGTAATGGGAAGTACTAGAAATAAACTCGATCTTACAGATTATTACAATTCAATGTCACTCTCAACAGAACTGCGTTCATGGATTAGTTAATTTGGTCTGAGGAATCAACTAAGAATAAAACTATGAATTAGTTTTGCCTTTACGAGAAACAGAATCCTATCCTAGAACCATCTGTACTTGTGTGCTATTAATACTACAATCTCCGATGTAAGCAAGATTGATTATGGAATGATTCGCGTAGGAGTGGTATCTCAAATAAGGTCATGGCTCTGATTGAAGATGCAAGACGTCGCGTTTTACATAAAAGAGAGTTGTCCGAAAGCTATCCTGTGTGAACCGGTGCCAAACAAGGCCGCATATTATCACCAGAATTGTTTTGGTGGTGAAGTTAAAGGCCTCCATCGCAAATCCCTTTGATTATGCTGATGTCGTGTGTTTGTTTGCGCATAACCGTTCGGACTTAAGAGACATCTGGACATTAAGAATGCCTTTAACTCGGCAGATTGCTCACTTATATGAAGATCGTTAGCCAGGATGGATACAACATACTAATTGTTGAGAATAATTTCAAACTACTTCACTAACAGGAAGTTGAGGTACCAAACTGATGAGGAGGTAAGGTACCACAACGTTACCGAGGGAGTCCCACAAAGATCGGTACTGAGTCCTCTCTTGTGGAATATCATGTACGATGGAGTTCTTGGACTACCGTTGTACCGGTTGGACTACCGGAGTGAAATTAATCAGGTTCGCTGACGACATCGCCGTTTCTACCGTAGCCAAGCACATCCACGAAATAGAGTCAGCAACAAAGAAAGCAGTATCAAAAATTAAGGACTGGTTAGAGTCCGCCGACTGACCATAAAACGAAGGCTGTTATAATAACAAAAAAATTGAATAAGTGAACATTAAGATCGGCAGTCAAACCTTCAGATCCAAGGAAGCAATTAAATATCTAGCAGTTATGCTCGATAATAGACTAAAATTTAAAGTTCACGTGAACTTCGCGAGCGAAAAGGCGTCACAAATGCAGGCAGCCCTTTCCAGAAAGCTGCCAAACATCGGTGGACCTGGACATGGCAGAAGGATTCTACTTTCCAGGGTAGTCAGCTCGGTCCTCCTATACGCTTCTACGGACGGTTTGGGCGGCGGCGTTAGGCAGCAAAGGAAACAAGGAAAAATATGTCATCAACGTATAGGCTCTACGAGATAAGAGCAATCAGCGGTTTCCGAACAATATCGGACGAAGCAACTTGTGTCATAGCCGGAATGATCCCCATTGACATTCTCGCGAATGAGATGCTGAGTGTCTACGAAAAAAGATCCTCGATCCAACAAGAGGCGGATGTTGTCAGAAAAATAAGTGTGTGGTTGAAGTCTGTGTGCGGGGGTGTGGATTATTATGCAGGCATATATCGTCTGACAGTTCTCTATCAGGATCAGGTATGTGAATCGTGCACCCGATGGACCTTAACGGGAAAAAATGCGGCACAGATGCAATATTTTTGTTACCTCGGAAGTAATGTACGCATGAACGGCGGAGCTGAAAAGTATATGGAGGTTCATATATATAAAGATCATCGGGCATTCGGTATCCTTTCCCCTTTCTGAAGTTTAAGAGAGATCTCCCGTAGCACGAAGCTGCAAGTGTTTGACGCATGCGTTAAGCCCGTGTTTTTATGTGGTTATACACATACATGCATATCAGACTAGAGCAGAACAAGTCAAAACAAGGATTATAACCCTCATCGGAAACTTCGGGTTGGTCAACCATGGTAGCAACCTGTTGAACAGTTGAATAAACAAGTTTTCGTTGTAAACCTGGTTGTAGCCTAGTGGGTGGCATGTTGGGTTACAATGCGAAAGTCGACAGCTCAAATCCTGGTCGACATACAATTCCAGCACACTGCCTCCTTGGCCATATATACCCAATAACAAATAAAATAAAGTTAAGGAACCTGAAGGTCAGAAGGCCAAAGCTCGATTTGGGCTGTTGTGACATTGAAGAAGAAAAAGTTTTAATTAAATCCGTATGCTCAGGATCGCACCCTGCCGTACACCCTTAAGGAGGCAGGCTTTTCTTAACAACTTTTCTAGGCGCCACCAGCCATATGTTATACCACCGACTTGCACTGCTCAAAAAATGTCGCCGATAAAACGACCATTTGAGATCCATAAAGTAATGTTACAAAGACTATTATATTCCTCGACAGAATAGTATCGAGGTAAACTATTTTCATAAGACGGCATAGGTAAAAACATTTCACAAAATGCGATTGTCTACAATTAGCACAACATTTCAATTAAATTAACGAATACACAAGGCATCGAAATTAATGCACAGTTGATGATTCTTAACAACGCCATACAAAGTAGAATATCAATAAAACCACACGTTTAGACTGCTATCCAATTACCATGCAGAATCTTTACTAATCCTGAAAGCTTATCGACAATATATGTAATTAGTATTTGTTATGATAATTAAACACCACATCGTGTGACGGACCACATCAACATACCTTTATCGACCGAATAATCATTGTGCGTTTGTCCTGAAAAGAAAAAGATAGAAAAAATCAAATATTAATAAAATTTAAAAAAAACTCGATTATGATATAACATAAAATAAAAAATTACAAACCGATAAAAAAAAACTACCACCTAAGTATTATTGAATGTCAAACCCCTAAAATAAACTCGTTATTTACGAAAAGAAAAAAAAATTAGCTCATATACGATCGAATTAAAGAGAACCAGTAAGAAATAAAAACAGAATATTTTATTTCGATGAAATGACCTTGATTTTTCTCTACGGACTAATAAATAGCACTTGATACTTATTATTGCCGTGATCGATAATTACAGAAATAGCTAATCGGAAAGAAAATGTACGATAGATAGATAATGGGAAAGTGCTTTCATATCTAGGTATAGTTTAGTGTGAAAAGCTTATATTTACGAATTACGAAGGAAGTCGGGAGAGCATTTCAGTAGCGTTGGATAAGCTAAATCATTTGATCAAGGTCAATAGATTAGAAACAACGGATATGATGCTATCTAAATGGCTTTCAGCTGTTTTCGAGAAAAACTCAATGAACTGGTCTTGTTTTCGAATTTCAGTTGCAATTTCCGATATTTAATTAAAACAGCATTTTAAATGAACATGCGAGCACTTTTATACCATTGACACACAGCGGTCCTAATTACAATTTAGCTAATTCGTAATTTAGCTCGTCTTCATCTTCAGTGGATTGGTGACACATAGCACTTTTATAATTAAGAAGAGCCTCAATCACTCATCTGTCATATTTTTAAAAACTTGAATTGCATAGCCAATAGGGAATAAAATTTTGCAAGCAAGGCCACAAAAGAAGAAAAACGATCCTTAGTCCTCTTTTGGAATCGTTTGCAAATCATCTTTCATAACTGGGCATTTAAATCACGTTTCAAAGATTTCATGTAAATCAGAGCTGTCAGAAATTGACTTTTCTTCTTCCCTCTTGCACGAAAAAACATTTATGAAAGCTCCAGCTCAAGCACACGGCCTAAATTATGAGAAAAATGAGAGGATTTAGCTAAATTAGATGATTTTTTGGTAATTTGGCTAAATTAGCGTATGATACGAAGCCGTTTAATTATAATTTAGGCCTTAATTATAATTTAGCTGCGCTATGTATCAATGGAATATTCTGGCCAGAAGTGATTTCCAACGACGAACTTTGGAGTACAACTAGACAGACTAAAATAGGCATTGAAATTCAAAGGCGGAAGTGGCAGTGGTTCGGACACACTTTGAGGAAACCAGAGCGAAACATTGCCAAACAGGCTCTGAATTATAATCCTCAAGGAAGACGTCGGGTTGGCCGAACATGTAGCACATGGAAGCCAGCAGTTGAGTAGGAGGCCAGAGGAATAAACAAGTCCTGGCAACAGCTAAAGGCCGATGCTCAGGGTTGCGCCTTGTGGAAGAGAACTGTTTCTGTCCTATGCCCCTATAGGGGGTCTCAACAGAAATTTACTTGATTGTTTGATGTGCCAATGGTATAATGCAAATTAGTGATTGTAGAATAATTAGTTGCGCCATAGGTTAATAAAAATATAGAATCGTTAACTCAATTTTGATAAAAATGAAATTTTGGAAGCAAAAGCCTAATATCAACAAGTCATCGAATATTGTAAAGGCCTCTTTACGCAATGACCATTACCATTGTGTAATGGGCTGAATGGTGTAGAATGGCGTGATACGATAATGTGAACATGTGATACGATAAGAACGCAGTCACCAACGTTTGAAAAACGGCACCATTCGCTGGCGATGACGGTGTCAATTGGTGATGGAGAT
Organism: Chorisops tibialis; assembly: GCA_963669355.1. Classification (NCBI taxonomy): domain Eukaryota; kingdom Metazoa; phylum Arthropoda; class Insecta; order Diptera; family Stratiomyidae; genus Chorisops; species Chorisops tibialis. The sequence goes on from OY770264.1 coordinate 138,308,657, forward strand.
GACGACCATTAAATCACCTTAAGTGTATAGGGGCCTTAAAATGTTTTGACCTCAATACACAATGGGCCATATGACTATGATCATGCGAAGAGCTAACAATCCACAAAAAGTAAATAAAATGCTAAGCAACCTGAAGATCAGGAGACCTAGGTTCGATTTGTACTGTAATGCCATTGTAGAAGAAAGGACAAATGGCCTAGGATGGCGGCGGGTGCTAGAAATTGACTGACGATGGCAATTTTATGTCTTTGGTACACACATCAAAAGAGCATGTGCCACAGTAAAGGCACAACCGCTACCGTGGGGACAGAGGCATCATCACTGGCGACCACAGCGTAGAATGCTGATGACCACATGAGCAGGGGCCTTTACAAGTTGGCTACTATTCGACAAAATTCAGTAAAACATTCAGAAAAAATGCAAACAATGCCACAAGTGCATATAAGTTAATTTTTGCACTGTACAAATAAAAAAAAGTTAAAAGTTGAATCCGATATTAGTCTGTAAGCACCGACGGATTTATCATTACTTTCGGTTTGAAAATACTGAAAATAAGTCGAAAGTAAGCTCTTTTGGCGAAAAAGGCTACTTTGCATATATTTCATATCACAAGTTATTCAGGCGCATAATAGTTCAGAACTATTAAATAATTTCATTCATCGCTTTTCATTCACTCACAATGTTAGCTGTTCAAAGAGGCACCCCTTCAACCTCTCATACCTGTGAGTATCAACAAAATATAAACACCTTTAAGCCCTACAAATCAGCGAGAGTGAATAAAATCCTCCGTGGATCTAGGCGATAGCACATTGACTGTACAGACCTACAGGGAGAAGTATTATCTTCACTTCTTTGGTCAATCATAGTAGATGAGCTCCTAGACCAGAACAAGGCGGTGAGATAATAGGATATGCCGATAACCTTGTTATTATCATTAGAAGCAAATATGATGCAACTTTGTCGAAAAGGTTACAATCTGTCTTGGAAGTGATAATGAACTGGTGTCAGTCTAAGAGCTTGAACATCAACCCAAGTAAGACTGAGATAGTACCATTTACGAATAGAAGAAAAATCTACATAACACCTCCTTCTATAAATGGAACGCCAATACCCTTTTCAGATGAGGTCAAAAATCTAGGTGTGATACTTGATAACAAACACAACTGGAACAAACATATAGAATGGACTCGTGCCAAAGCATTAAAGGCGTCTTGGGCCTGCAAAAGCTTATTAGGCAGAAGATGGGGATTACAGCCCAAGATGATCTACTCGTGTTTCAGAACAATCATTCTCCCAATAGTCACATACGGATCAACAGTCTGGTGGACTAAACTACTACTACTACTACTACTACTACTACTACTACTACTACTAGAATAGCGCTACAGCCCAAATCGGACCTTGGCCTCCTGACATTCAGGTTTCAATTTAAAAGTTTTAAAAGAATATTCTTATTTTTGATTTACAAGACCAATGTTTTTATTAAACTTCCTTAACATTTTTTCATTACTTATTGTAGAAGGTTTGTTAGCCCTTCGCACAACCCTCTTTCTACGAATTTTCATTTTCGTAAATTGAGGTGACCAAGGTATATCCAAGCAGGAAATGTGCTGGAATTAAATATTGGTCGGCCGGGTCGACCTTCGCATTACAAGACCAACACGCTACCCACTAGACTACACCTAGCGGTGGACTAAACTACTAACAAAAAGCGCAGCTTATACTACACAAAATTAAAAGACTAGCGTATCTTTGTACAACAGGTGCAACGAAAGCCTGCCCTGCAGTTCTTAAAGCTTTAGCATCCAACAAGCACGGATTGAGACTTGTTTGGGACTGCCTTCAAAACCTAATCATCCTGGGAAAAAAGTAACATAAATGTGGGTTCCAGGAGATACGGAATAAGGAGGCAGACCGCCTCGCAAAGAATGGCAGAATCAAACTTTATTTGACAAGAGCCATTCTGTGGAAAACCAAAAAGACACTTCAACCTTATACTTAGAAAGTGGATTTAACAAGAACGTAGAATCTACTGGAATAAACTTTCAGACTATCAGTCTCAAGGAAATTTCTCTCCTACCACATAAAAAACAAAGTGGTGGATATTCCCAAACTCAGCAAGAGTGATATTAGTACTCACATCGGCCTATTGACGGGGAATAGTGGAGTAAACCACCACCTCAAAAATATTGGTCTATCTGAAACCGACATCTGCCGCCTCTGTCTGAAAGATTCAAAAACGACATAGCAGTCCTATGTTACTACGAGGCAGTAGCAAAAAGATTCAATCTTCTAGGAATAGGTTTCCTTACAACTGACAACATGCACTTAAAGATACGTAGATTAGCCAAAGCTATCGAGTTATGGTAGGATAATGGAATAATAAACGCACAATAGGCCAAAAAGGTTGCGGTGCTCTCACGTGCTCCCGAAACAAAATAATATACAAAATATAGTGCCTTATATGTAGTGTTATATAAATACAGACAATTTAGCCGAAGCAGTCGAAACCTTATAGAAACCTTATAGAAGTCTTTCGAATATCCTTAAATAAAAACCTTAGTGAAGGAACTGGTTTAATGGCAATGTTATTGGTTGATTGGTTTTGAAGTTATTAACACTTTCATGCAGGAAGTTTCTAAAAAAAAAAATGGCAAATTTTATAAAAAAAAACATTTTCATTATTTAATTTTTAATTTTTTTTCTTATAAACGAAAAATAAACCTTTCCACGGAGGGAACTGGTTAGGCAGTTTTCCAAACTTCAAGTTTTTTTTTAATTACATTACATTCTGAAATAGCTATTTTGATTTTAAATTTTTTATATGGAAATCATACTTTTTTGGATATGTTTTTTTATTAGTATGAAGATTGATTTATTGTGAGGCGAAAAAAAATAATTAGATTATTTGACCATTGAATGGTACATTGAATTTTCATAGTCAATTTTTTCCAGTCATCTACTGGCCATCCAGCTAATCGGGTGGCTCTTTTTCAGCTAATGTAGCAATACTACAACTATTTTGAGCAATTCGCACAATTTTGTCCATTCAATTTCATCATCTTCAATGAAAACGCCTCATTGGTATATACGGCCCCGTAAGGAGATGCTCGAAGACTTGAACGTGTATGGCGACCTATTATTGCAAATATTCGTAAAATAATCTTGATATAAACTACACGAATTTCGATAAAATATTCGATAATTCAGATACTTTCGAAAGCCAATTTGAATATATATACAGTGAAACTTGCATAAGCCGGAACCCTAATAACGCGGAAACCTGTCTAAGACGCACACAATTGCCAGTCCCGAAGTTTAAGTCAAAATAACCCTTGTTGGAAAGGTACATCAATAAGCTCTCCAACAAGATATTACGCATCGAGCTATCTTAAGTAGTTTCGGAGATATTGGCCTTTTAGTTTGACAACCTCCTCCACGAACCAAAAACTAGAAAATCACCCCTAAGTCACTAGGGGTTGGAGCTACAAGTTTTCCGTAGTATATTTTTTTGTACACCACGAGGTCTCCTATCACCATGTTTTTTTTTGTCGCATCTATTCTGTTACACCCTGTATATTGACTTGCATAAGGTGGAACCTGTGTAACGCGAACCCGGAAACAAAACACAGGAAAATTTTTATCTCGTGGGACCTATATAAGACGGAAATCTTTAAGTTTTTTTTTGTTTTGATTATTTTTGTTTTGTTCCCTTCAATTAATGAAAACCGAAGAACAAATGCACGCAGCTCAGTTTGAGAAATAGAAACGCCAGAAAAATGAAGCTCTCTCCGCTCTCCGCTCTCTGAAGAACAAGAAGAAGAAGAAATAACGTGCAAAATTAACATGTTTTGGTTCCGAATGGTTCCGAACGGCTAAAAATACAACGGGCGAGAGTGAACCGACTAGATTGTTTATACGGAAGGTTTTGATTTTTGACTGTTGTTCGCCATCCAAGTTTTGTTAATTGTTTTAGAGAATACCAAAGGTTAGGCATTTAATCTTACTAAATCAAAAAGTTGTTGAATTTAATGATAATCTGTATTTCAGTAAAAATGTCGAAAAAGTTAAATACACTAACCTTATTCTGCGGAATAAAGAAGACATTAAACTACAATGGGCGGCGACTGATAATTTGCACATCAAAGGGAAAGCAAGAGTCACGGGAAATGAAAAAATCAATGAAGCTACTTTGCGATGGTTTGCTGCAGCTCGTGCAAAAAACTTGCCTATTTCTGGACCAATTATACAGGAAAAGGCTAAAGAAATTGCTAGAAAGTTGCACTGTATTGATTTTAAAGCCTCTAATGGTTGGCTTGCCAGTTTTAAAGCACGCCACAAAATCGTTTTCGCCAATGTTTGTGGGGAAGCAAATGATGTGTCAGCAGTTACGACCAAAGAATGGACCGAAAAGTTGAAAGATCTAAAAGCAGGATACGATCCTAAGGACATTGCTAACGGCGATGAAACGGCTTTATTTTTTCGCGCCTTACCAAACAAGACGCTATCTTTTAGAAAGGAAAAATGTAGTGGTGGAAAGCAGTCCAAAGAACGGCTAACAGTGTTCTTGTGCGCATTTGCTGACGGATCCTTTCAGAAGCCTTTGGTGATAGGGAAAGCGCTTAAGCAACGATGCTTTCAAAATATCGATAAAGAAAAGCTCCCTGTAATATGGCGGGCTAATAAAAAGGCTTGGATGACAACATCAATAATGGAAGAATGGCTTTTACAATTTAATGGTGAAATGAGGCGGCAAGGTAGAAACGTCTGTTTATTTTTGGACAATGCAACCTCGCATCCAAACCTCAAACTGTCAAATGTTAATTTGATTTTCTTTCCACCAAACACAACGAGCGTGTGTCAACCTATGGACCAAGGAGTTATTCAGTGTTTCAAAACGCATTGCAGAAAACGAATTCTTTGTCGGTTGGTTGCAAGTATTGAGAAGTGTAATAACGTGTCTGAATTAACAAAATCCATTACTTGCCTTGACGCAATTTATTGGATTAAGCAAGCTATCGCGAATATTCCGAAAAGCTTCATTCCAAACTGTTTTATCAAAACTGGCTTTGACTTGGGAATAATGGAATCTGTACCAGTTGTGGATAATCTAGGCAGAGACATATTCTCGCTAATGCTAGCAGCTGACATTGAAGAAGTTTCAGTCGTCGATTATGTGAATATTGATTTCAGTGCTTATACTGAAACTGATGTAATTGACTTAGAGCAAATCGTATCATCAGTTGCTGAAAATGAGCAGGATTCATCTGAAGACGACGCCGACGACAATTTACAGGAAGTTTCGAAATTTGCAGTTTTAGCTGCTTTGAAAACGATTCACTGCCATGCTGCGAATACGAATAATACGCGTATGATATCTCAGGTGTTCGAGTGGAAAAAACAGGTTGAAGAAGATATTGTTTCCAAAAGCGCGAAGCAATCACTAATTACAAATTATTTTATATGAATAAAAAGATGAAAAGAAAATTGAGCTGACCTTGTTTTTTAATATTAATTATTTTTTATTGAAATTGAATTTATTTTTGTTTGAATTGAATTGAATTAAATGTATCTATTATTAAAAGAAAATTTAATGTTTTCTTTATTGCCAATTCCGCATTGCCTTATGTAAACCTAATAACACGGAATCCTGTATAAGACGGACATATTACTCGGTCCCGTGCGATTCCGGCTTATGCAAGTTTCTCTGTATATATATTTTTTTTTTAATTTCTAAAGGTTTGTATTGCCGCCTCTTAGAAGTTGACCAATTGGAAAAGGAATTAAAAACAAGAACGTACACAGGAAAACAAAACTCAAGCTGTATAAAACCCTCATAAGACCTGTGCTGTGCTATGCTATGGTAGCGAAACATGGACTTTAACTCAGGCATCCGAAAAACTACTTAACGCCTTTGAAAAAAAAAAAACGTCCTCAGAAGAATCCTCGGTCCTGTGAGGGAGGACTCGATCTGGAGAATACGATACAATAGAGTATGTCATCTTCGAAAATCCAGAAGTGTCAATCGTCATAAAATTTAAGAAGTTACAATGGGCTGGTCATGTGGAGCGGATGGATAACGGAAAGTCAATGGACAAAGACCGGTCGGAAAACCACGGAAGCACTGGGAGGATTCAATTGACGCGGACAGAAAATCATTACCAAGATTTTCTAACTGGAGGACGCGGTCACTGAACCGGGATGGATGGAGGCAAAGTATTCAGAAGACAAAGTATTCAGGAGGCAAAGTATTCAGGAGGCAAAGTATTCAGGAGGCCAAAGTCCGATTCGGACTGTAGCGCCATCGTAAGTAAGTAACTGAAAGAAAACAGTTGCTTATTATTTTTACTTTTAATTTGAGTACTTTCTCGCAACTTTCCATATTGTCTTTAGCCTCGGACTAAGCTAGAGTTATCTTGTATCAAATTACGCTATTGACAATATTAGAAAGAATCATGAATTTGATAATTTTTGTAAAATAATCATGTTCTCAATAAAAAGTAAATTTATCGATTTTCTCGAAATACCATAGGAAGTTCTAAAAGAAAATAATCTACAGCTAAAACAGACACAATACACGATAATCTGAAAAAGAACAGAGCAAAGCGGAAAAAAAAACATAAATCGGAGCAATAGCACACACAAAATGCAATGACATGTGAGATTTTATTCACTCCACTCTCGAATGTTTTCGATGTCAGCAGTTCGTAAAAAGTTTGCAAATGTGTGACTACTATCATTTTCAGCATTGTCAGCGGAATCGTTAAAATGCGACCAATAAAATTGAAAAAATAACATTCTTCGAGAGTCGTCGTCGTCAGGCAAGGCAAGGAAATCGCCCATAAGACAAAATCATGCAAACTTATCACAAAAATCGACTTGGGGCCAAGTCGATAACTGAGAACAAGGTTAACGTTTTTAAACGTTTTCGATTCAATTTTGATGACGGCGCAAATACTGTGTGTGGGAAATTTGGTTGCCTACAACGTCATTATCACAGCAATCCTTACGAATTATGAAATATCAACTTAATATTTACAAACTTTATGGATTTGTACAAAAAAAAAATGGTCTACAATTTGTTGTGTCTGTCACGCATTGCTTCGAAATTTAAAGAAATAAAAACATCAAACTGTTCTCTCTCTCGCTAATCGCACAATCTATTTTTAAACAAAATGGAAATTGAGATTGTTTGAAACCTGAAATATTATCATGACAGAAACCCATCTACTTCTTTTAATTGTATACACTGATATGCATACATTTTATTATTATAATTTTTTGTTTGTTTTGTTTTTTTTTATAAAGAAATTTATTTAAAACATGTTAAACTTTTCAAGTTGTGCTTTAATAAGAAAAAAAATCGCTCGTTGCTAATCCAGATAATTTATTTTTTAAGATATGTAAATTTCAGACAAATTCATCAAAGTATTGAATTATGTAAAAATATTGAGTTTATATTTTGATTAGAAATTCGAAGAAAAAATAAATATTAAGAAACAAGTTTATTAGATAAGTTTTTTTTTTCAGAATGATATCGATTGTTAAGTAAAACTGAATTAATTATGTGAGAAAATTTTATTTATGGTCAGAGTATTTGATAGTGTTGGTTGTTTTTTTTTCTCCTAATAGATCTATCAAACCATAGGTGGTGGTAGAAACTACGAACGCATAATTAAAAATTAGATTAATTGGATTAAAAGATCATTGAAAAAGTTTCAATTATGCTTCATACAGGTAAGAATCCTCAATAAGTGCCAGTTTCACGATTGAGTTTAAATCGAACATTCGATTTAAATCAAATGTTTGGTCAATAAAACCGGCTCTTAAAAATATAAAACTGTAAGAATTCGAAGCTAGCTTTGTTCTATAAATAAAGCTCGCTACCAGTAATTTCAAGTTTCATTACTTTTAGGTACCAGTAACTATTCGTTACTTTAAGGAAAGGTACCCGTTTATTTTAAATGCCCGCCATATCATGTTGCAGGGATGGGTAAGCCAGTTTTGCAAATCATAAATTCAAATAGAAATTGCCTCTAGTGCCCAATGCAGTAACTATTTGCAACAAGAAATCACTTGTGGATCGCTCATGATTTCGTTGGCCAAGTACGTGTATTAACACAATGACACCTAGTCCGATTTTTCAATTATCACTTTTCTAAGTAGATAATGCCTTTAAAGACTAAACTAAATAAAACGGCAATGTGAAGAAACTAACTTTTATTACATCGAAATTTCCTTGAACTAAAATCCCTCAAATTGTTTAAAAAAATCCCGTATCATCCCAAAGAATACAAAATTCTACAATCTGGTATTAATGATCCCACATCTCTAACACTAGCAACGACTGCCTACCCTGCCGCTACTCGGTGTTGAAAGAAGCGAAACGAAAAAAACACATCATTTTCTCGATAAACTTTGCTGTAAGGTAGAGTAAGAATATTCCTTCTTCTTCTTGCTTTGGGATGGCAGTATGGCCATATGTAACGAAAAAAGCAACTAAACGTTACTTTCGGTATAGGTACTTTTATGTACGTGGAACGAATACTCAAGTAACGAAACATTTTAACAGTTCAGTTACTTAATCGGAAGCTCATTTCGTTACTGAAGTAACGAATATAAATCTGTCGTCAGTACTCGTTACTTTGGATTTCAGACTGTAACGAATACTGGAGTAACGAAACCTTTTGACAGTTCAGTTACTTTTTCGGGAGCTCATTTCGTTACTTAAGTAACGAAAATAAATCTGCATCGGTACTCGTCACTTCGGATTTCAGTCGGTAACGAGTACTCGTGTAACGAATAGGTATTTTTTGATATTTTCGCAATCTAGCGGGATTAAATTCCTGCATTGAAAATATCAATGGGTTTTGGATGGAATTACATCTCTATGCCATTCTATGAAGATCTTTTTATGTTTTGATACCAGCATTTCCGCCGGCCTTGCCCCACCCCCCGCTATTGGTGAAAATTTTGAATAAAACATCTTAATTTCTTTATTTAGTGAACAAATTTTTATTTAATATAGTTTCTTGATGATATCATACACTTCAGTTCTTAACCTAACTTATCCTATAAATATAATTATTTTACAAATAACTTGTCAATAACTATTATTTCGGACATAACTTATCCCATAAATGTAACTATCATTCTGAATCTGACATTCCCTGGCTACAGTCACTTTCTTCATCCTCCATTATGGTCATACTTGGCTTTTCTAGCAACTGTAGAGCTTCGAGGCTAATATTTGCTCGTTTGGTGTTAGGTTTATGTCGAAAACTAGCAGCGTATAGATCGGACGATATTAGCAGTCGGTTCAGAAGGTCGGTATTAGTGTGGATTCGAGATGTTTTTCTGGTAAAACGTTCCCTGAATTTCCTGGTATCTTTATTTCTAGCTTCTTGTGCTTCTTCAGATAGTTGACCTATTGGAAGTATACATCCAGCTATTATATCCCTGCCATGATATAATATTTTATGCACGCTTGTAGGCATATAGTACCAAGAATATTTTTCGAGGTACAAATTCCTAGTTTCTAAGGCGTATTTATCAAATGCATCAATTGAAAACCCACTGCCTATACTTTCTAGAAGAACGTGGAACCGTTTAATCAGTTCCACATTAACACCAGTAATTTCGGCAGATTTTTCCGCATTCCGGAAAAATCTGCGACCCGTATTGCCGTCATTAGTATTACCAGATTTTTGCTTGGGAATGTCTACCAAGAGACCCATTTCATTACGAAACTTGGCTTGGATATTTTTTTTCCTGTCAGCTACTCGTTTCTTATTGTCTGCACTTTTCACTTGCCACACTTTTAAGTCGAGTATGTAAGCAATGTGGAGGACGCATTCTAAAAAACGTATCCAAGAATGAAGTGGTGATAATCCAAAGCTTAACGTTTCTGGATTTAAACTCTTTGAGGCAATTACTTCCGGCTTATTCATCTCTTTTGGAGTTGATCCACACAAAAAACAGGTCGCGGATGAAGAATATGATGATAACGCAGTGCAGACTTTTCCATCAATCATACTCAGAATTAGTTTGGCCTTTACAAACACTTCTATGGTATCCAAAGAAACTTTTGTGGGATTTAACAAGTCAACCTGATTTTTGATCAAATTTACTTCTCGATTTATTATTTCCCTCGACTCCTTAATAAAAATTAGTTTTATTGGGCGACAATATAGAGTAGAAGATGGAGAAGGGTTCTGCCAAATGATGCGTTTGGAATTCTCATTACCACAATGCATTTGGATAGGTACTATTGAAATACTGAAAAGACTATCATCCGACTGCCCCTCTTCCGAAAATCGCTGTTTATACCTATTTTGATCTGACCCATCGCATTCCCACTTCATTAAAATCTGTATTTTTCAGTACAAGAGTCTCCCAAAGATTGAATTACGTCTTTTTGCACACTACATAATCGTATTACGGTATGATCAATTAGGGATTGCAAATCAATTTCAGCTGAAGATTCTGTAACAGATACTCCAGCTGGGTAACATCTTTGTTTTGCTTCCTTTACGATGTTATAAGCTGGGTATAGATGAGGATGACGATTTTTTATTTGGTCACGTATAACATTATACTGATGTATAGAAAGGTCAGCATCGATCATTAAAGAGAGGGCTTGATCACCAGACAACGTTTCCGGCTCGACGAAAGCCCTTCTAGCCTTCTTAATGGTGGTACCGCGAGTGGGTGATGCAGATGACTGCTCCTTCAGAATCATAGGTGAATCTCTCTTTACTATATGTCGTAATTTTACTTCAGCTGCAGTGGAAATTTCCTCGGTACCTTTCGTTTTTTTGTCCTATCGCAGCATTCTCCGAAGGGTTTTTCAGGTCTTCCTGGTCTGGTTACACCTAATGTTGATGGAAGCTCACGAAGCGCACTTTGAGAAAAAGCTACCATTTCTTCCAGCCAGTTATCATTGTTTCGCAGGAAGCGATCTAAATGCCTACCGCTTTTCTCCCATCGCTCTTCCATTTTCGTGCAAAGTCTGCTTAATGTTGTTTTTATACATTTCAACATTTTTTCTGGATATTGTATTCCGCTAAATTCTCGTAACACGGATACCAAAACCGCTGGAAACCGTTCACTACTTCGATTTCGTACAAATATGTCGAAAATATCTCTTTCGGATATTGGAACCCATTCTGAATCGAGTTGTATGGGCGTTGCAAATATACGCAGGAATTTCTTGTGGATCGTAAAACTAGACACTTTCAGCTTTAAAATGAGTTTTTCTCGGAGTGGGATCTTGCGGGGAAATATAAATAACTAAATCAATCTTAAAAATGAAATTTAAAGGAAAATTTTCGTTCAAAATCTCAATGTTTTTAATTAATTATGGCATTAAACCGAGACCAAATTTTAGTTATTTTTTTTTTCTTTCTAATTGCAAATAATATATCTATGAAAATAAAAAAATAAAAACAGATTCCAACAATATAACATAGACGTATAATCTTCGAGCAAAGTCAAACGAATGATTACTGAAAAATTTTCCTTTCAATTTATATTACCTGAAAACTGGACTTTGACCTGCGACTACTACTAAACGGTTAATTTCTGGGAAAAAACTAATTAGGGTTTTTTCTTCATTGGATAGTTACCTAAACAATCATATAGTTAATTAGGGTAATATTTGACATGAGATTTTTGAATTAAATCCCGCTAGATTGCGAAAATATCACACTGTGCGTTGGTATCCTTTCTTCTTCCTGGAAGTTAAAGAGAGATCTTCCTTCATACGGAACTTCAAATGTTTGATGCAAGCTTCAAATCTATGTTGTTCTATTACAATACATGGAATGTGACCGATAACCTTGCCAAGAGCAAAATTTAATGAACCAATTTCTGCGATGCAGTTTATTGATATTTTGGCCAGATATCATCTCCAACGACAGACTTCGGAGTACAATTGGACAGCCTAAGATAGGCATTGAGATTCAAAGGTGAAAGTGGCAGAGGATCCCGCTTTGTGGAATCCAAAGCAAAACACCTACAAACAATTTTTGGATTATAACTTACATATGAGGCCTGACGCACTAACAAGTCCTGGAAGAGAACTGTCCAATGCTTCCGTGGGAGATCTCAACATGAAATTGATTGATTGCTATCTACAGGTACATCATTAAAGCATTCTTGAACGATTCAAACTCCTTGACAATATTGAATTGGTATGCTTTTGGATTGCTGAACATTGAACTTGAGAAGATTAAATTCTAGGTCAACTCAAGGTGACTACCGATTAAATATTGGGAATTTATTTTGAAAATTTTTATTAAATGTTTGAGACGACGATCTACTGCACAACTCCTTTAAGTCAACTTGTTTAAGGATTAAATCAGTTCAATACCTAAAGAGAATTTAATGAAATCAGAGTGGATTTTAAGCGCTTCACATTTTTTAAATTAATATTATTACATTATTTCAATGCGTCAAGAAATGTCTGCAAATCCATACTCAATCGTGTTAAATTTGAGCATGACCAAAAACTTCGACGGAAGATCCTCCAGTGCCCTATCTTTCTTACTCTTCTGGGTGCTTTCCGCGTATGTGGAATGCGAATGTTCAGCCCATTCCCAAGAAAGGAAGCAAAGCGAACCCCGCCAACTACCGCCCAATAACCATTACTTCAGTGCTCTCGAAAGTAATGGAAACTGCTGTCAATCGTAAAATCGTCAAATATCTGGAGGACAAACAGCTCCTCCATGATCGTCAATATGGGTTCCGTTCTGGACGGTCGACGGGTGATCTTTTAGTCTACTTGACAGAGCATTGGAACTCATGCTTACATAAATATGGTGAAGGTCAAGTTCTCGCACTTGGCATTGCTAAAGCGTTTGACAGAGTTTGGCACGAATGTCTCTTAGTTAAGCTTAGGGCCATCGGCCTCAATGTTACCCTTGTTCAATGGATTGAGAGCTATCTCTCAGAACGCACTATACGAGTAGTATTAGATGGCGTTACTTCTTCCTCCTTTGATTGATTGACAAGGTTCTGTTTTATCTCCAACTCTTTTCTTAGTTTTCATAAACGACCTTCCAATCCATAGTTTTGCAGATGACAGTACTTTAGACAACATCTATGAATTTAACTCTGCTGCGGAATCAAACATTCATTCCATTGCTTCCAATCGCAGGGAGTTATTCAGTTCGCTGAACTCGGATCTCAACTTAATCCTGGAATAGGGCAGGAAAAGCAGAGTAGAGTTCAACGCATCCAAAACACAGGCCTGTCATCTATCCCTCAAACGGGATGCTTCAGTATTGTCTCACAATGTAACCTTTGATGGTGCACGGCTTACCACTTCGGAGAATTTCTCACTGTTAGGCGTCAAAATTAGTGACCACCTAAGTTGGGCCCAGGATATCTTTGATATTGCCCTTGACGCCTATAGAAGGCCTAGGTGTTCTCCGAAAATGCAAAAAAAATTTCACACCCATCGACATAGCAACCATTCATAAGGCCTACATTAGACCACGTTTAGAGTATAACTCGCCTGCTTGGGCTGGGGCACCCAAAACACACCTCGCGTTGCTCGATCGTATTCAAAAATATGCGTTCCGACTGATTGGAGACGAAACCATCACGTCTTCTATAGATTCTCTTGAGCATCGCAGAAATGTCGGAGTACTCAGCATTTACTATCGATATTTCCACGGTAAATGCAGTACGGAACTAAGCGCACTCATTCCTCCACTGCATACTTTTCCCAGGAATACTCGCCTAGCTGAACACGCACACGAGTACACGGTCAAACCCTTGCCTTCTCGTACAGTGAAATTTAGGCAGTCATTCATTTCCCGAACGTCAAGACATTGGAACGATTTGCCAGCTAGTTTGTTTCCCAACAAGTACAGCCTGCGGTGTTTCAAGAACAATGTCCACCGTCATTTTCGTCTCTCTCCACCTTAATACCTCCACTTCCTCTTCCTATACCGACATAGCTGTGCATTGTATTAAAGGGTGATCCCCAGCATTTGAACGCATAAATTTTCTCTAAGTTCGAATGCAGATTTTCGTCCAAGCCAAATTTAATAGGATAAAAAGATATCGATTCCGATTTCAGAACATTCTTTTCTCATACCAGCATTTCCAAATTATGTAATACCCACTATCGATTCCCTCTCAGAACATAAAAGTTTTCCGAAAGCAACTAATAAAAACACCAACGATTCAGTAGATTCAAATAAATTGATCAATTTCACAAACTTATGACATTTCTTTTTGTACGTTAATGGTGATACGCGATTACATCGAACAAAATGAACCTTAACATTCTGACGAACTGATTAATATCGCGTCTACTGAATCATGCAAACTTTCGCAAATCTTAATTCGCTAGAAATTCAATTACATTTGATTGAGGTCATCAGATAACCAACAGTTCGACACTATAAAACCGCCATCATGATTCACTTCGTGCTATGTTTTTCGTATTTTTATAGCACAACAGAAAAGGTACGTCGTTTCATTCATAAAATTTTATAAATTTCAGCACAATAAAGTTTTAACAAAACCAATGCCAATTTCATAGAATCCATTAAAAACAAAATTTAAAACTTTTTTTTTTCTACAAAAAAATAAAACATCTACCAAGCAATTGAAAGTTTCAAATTTGCATACAAAATTTAGCCCACATTCAAAACAGAAAATATGAAATATGTTCGTCGTTCTCGAGTTCCCTGAAAATGCACATTTCGAATTACAAAGCGAAAACAAAACATCGAGACCGGGTAAAAAAAAAACTCCAACCACGACGTTTCATCGCTCCAAAAAAAAAAAATAATAATAACTCCAACAATACACAAACACAGTCTCACAAAAAGAAGCCAATTCGTACAAACGCCTAGGGTCAGTATAAAACTATCTGTGAAAAGTACTAATGAAAGTTTCTTTTCATGAACTTATATAATTGGAAAAGTTTAATTGAATCAACTTCGTGAACGTTGAACTGAACTCCTTTTTTTTTCTCAGACCGATGAAATATTTACAAGGACGATAGTCCTTCAATTAATACAGGGAAGAGACGACGTTTTGCTTGGCTTTTTTTCAATATACAACAAACATTGTAGTGGCGACGACGATATACCATACAACAAAAATGAAGAAGGTATTAAAGAACGCGCCAGTGCGGTGAAAACATTTTGGAAAGTAGTTTTTAAGGAGATGCAGTTGGATCAGATTTATCTTAAGTTAACAGGAGCAACAAAAATTTTGAATTCCAGAAATTTGCAGAAAAATATGATCAGAATCAGCTCACAACTATAAATGAGGTGGACATTTATTTCAGAAACATTTAAAGGGAAATTATAGTGAAATATTTCGTTGAAATGGATTCGGCACTACACCTCACGTAAGTGGGCTTCGGAAAGGCTTTCCACGGTGTTAGCGAGATTACATATGAAGGGCGCTGGGGGAAAACGAGCAAAGTCCATTTTCCAAATGTTGGGAAGCCGAACTTTAATGTCGCCTTATAAGCCTTGACTTTCGTGTCGTACTTACTGCCATTTTTACACCACAACACCTCATAAAAAGACACGCAGATGTTGCACCTATCCAGGAACAGTGGCTCTAACCACAATCTAGACTGGCACAACAAAACTTTTACAGTCCTTTATGGACCCAAAAGAGGTAAGCTACAGACATGTGTCGTTCCAAAAAAAAAGCACTCAAATTGACATTAATCCCAAAATTTAGACAAAAAACGATGCTCTGGGAGAGGTCCTTCAACACAACACCGCAGCTTATTAAGCTGGATCGTACCAGCCATACGTAGGAAGGGGTGTTCCAACAATAGACTTGTGGCAGCTTATCCGTCTAACACAGGCGACTTGGTAATAGGTTGTGAACCCAATGCCCATCACACCTATTGGCCTAGGACAGATTGTAACGATCGCGATACGTTAATTCTAGAATTTCTTAGCAATGTTTGTAATGTCGATAATAGTTCCACCTTCATAAATGGAGTAAGAAGCGAGGTTATCGACCTAACTCTTGCAACTAAATCTAAATCACTAGTGTTCCGCAACTGGAGGGTTTCGAAAGAACTACCCTTGTCAGGCCACATGTGGATAAGATTTGAAATACAGCGATCAACAAAAAAAATAGCCGGTTTTACAGGAATCCAGAAAAAACGGATTGAGTTATATATAAGGAGCAAATAAACCGTAAACTACCGACAATAGTTCCTCAACCAAAAAAAAACGACAGAATCCTTAAGATAGAAGATTTGATATGCTAACAAATATACTAACAACCTCTTACAAAAGCGCCTTCCCTAAGTCCACAAAGGATAGTAAGAAACGCTGTCTGATAGAATAACAATCTTGATATTTTGGAAAAAAAAAAACAGTGAAAGCCAATTTCAGCAAACGTGTCACAGACTGACCAATACCAAACAGCACTTACACTGCATAAAAATCACTTAAGAGCCGTCAAACGAAATTTATGGAGGAGATTCTGTGAAGAAATTGATAACGTTAACGATAGCGCTAGAATAACGAGGACCCTATCCAAAAACTCATACACGTATGAATTACTGGATAAAGGTGATGGTTCCTGGACAGAGTCTAGCGGCGACTGTCTTCAACTTTTAATGCAAACGCATTTCCCCAGATGCTGTGAGCCACCACCACAAAGTTCGTATTCTAGCTAACTCGGAACTGGCAGATACAGTCGCGACTACAGAAAATATAGAAATTGCGTTCAGTTCTATCAAACCCTACAAGTCACCAGGACTGAACGAGGTCTATCCCGCAATGATCCAGAATACGGATGAAAGAATAATCCAGAACCTGGTTGACTTATACAAAGCATGCATCAGTCTTTGCCACATACCGAAGTTATACCTAAGCCAGGCAAAGCCTCCTATAACATTCCGAAAGTTTTCCAACAACCTATACTTACTGCCCCTTTTACTTGGTTTGTTATTTTATTAGAGGTAAAGATGCACACAAAAAACATGACAACGAATCTGAAGGTCAGGGGGACAGATCCCAATTTGGCCTCCAGTGCTATTATAGAAGGAACGATACACTAAAGAGCCGACAGAAGGTGCAATAATCAAAAAATTGGCTTGGAACGTTTTACACCTGGACCCTTCATATGGAATGAACGGATCGGAACCCAAATTTTTTACGATTATCTTAATCGCATCACCACACGTTGGTCAAAATTCCTAGTTTAAAACCGAAATTTCATGAAATTTGTATGGGAGGTGGTAGAAAAAGTGAGAATTTTTAAAAACTGGAATTTGTTTTTGGTGGTACACTAAAATGGGACACCCTGTATAGCGAGAAGATTGTGCTTTTCATGTCATTGGGACAAGGACAAAATGCTGAAGAAAACGCCGCAAGAATCGAGCAAAAATCTCAAAAATTGACGAAGGTATGGCGTTTTGAATTTTGAAGTACAAAAAGGTAGTTTTGAGATAATCGAGGTTAAAGTTTGACAATAATTTTTACAAGTTTTTGCCATAACGACTGCTTAAATAAGTACCCATGTGCACCTTACGGTTTTGTTTAGAAATTTTACGCTCTACCCTCATTCCTGCTGCATCTCCTATACACGAAGGGCAGCTATCTCCTGATTTATATTTTTTCTGGAAATAGTTCTTTGTGAACGGAAGTTCACTCAAACATGCTGGTTTGTTATAAGTATTGTTGCAATGAATTGTTGATCCCGCTAAAAATTTGTACACCCTTCTACTTCTGGGTAAGTCCCTTCCCTACAGACTCTGCAGCCCCTCCCACTCCTCTTTTTTTTTCCAAAATTGCTTCTTGGGTAGACGTTATCAATAAATATTAAAAGACGTGACATGCGAAAATTTTTGTATGTAGAATCAGAGTCCTTTTATCCCACTTTCCGTACATTTGTATCGAAAGCGTCACGAAATCCTCCGGTTTGTAAAGGTTATAAGTTTGTACCTGAAGAATTAATTTTTTCGTTTCACTGTGCAAGCAAATAATGGAAATAAATTGTTGATCCTTCGTCGTAGTTAAGCAGTGCACTATTATTATAGTTACTCCATATCCTTGTTTTTCTTTTTTGTTCTACACACGAAACATATTTTTCCGTTGGTTGATAGTTTTTTTCATTTAAGGTAACATATATTTAAAGGGAGCACATCGTTAGACCTTTTCAGTGCAAAATTCAAATCTCATTTTCTCAGGAACCAATAAACCGATTTTAATGAAACTTTGCACATTTATCACTGTAAAACAAGAAAATAGAGTGGAGTAGAATTTTAAAATGTTTGCGAAGATTGTATATATTGCACATCAAGTTTAGACGAATAGAAACTTTCAAGTCAATCTAATATTACATTATATATAATCTTACCGAGTACATATACCTAGTCGTGCCATAAGTTCTGTCACACGTATATGGGCAATTTTTGTATAAATGAAAAAGAGTTTTTGACAAAAGAAAATATATTTTATTTTGGCATACTAATGGAAGTAAAATAAGCAACAAATTATTCAAAGTGGCCGCCTTTAGCCTTAACACAGCTCTTTAATCTGTTGGGCCAGTCATCGATAGCAGTACGCACTGTTTCTAGCGGAAAATTAGCTACTGCTTCTGTCAAAAATCGCTTAAGGCTCTCGATATTTGGGTGTCGTCTCGTGCACACCATGGACTCTAACTCCGCCCACAGTTTGTAGTCCAGGGGATTCAAATCTGGGCTCCCAGAAGGCCATTCCGTCGCCCTTATAAACTGTGGAATATTGGTTTCCAACCACGCTTGTGTGGTTCGAGCTTTGTGGGCTGGCGCAGAATCTTGCTGGAAAACCCAATGTCGATTGTTGAATAGCGTAGAGTTCAGCGGCTTCACACATCCCTCCAGGATGTCCGTTTGATAATTTTTCGCTGCAGTTTTTACGCCTTTTTCGCAAAAATGAAGCTCGGTGACCCCTTCGTAGCTGACACCCCACCATACCATGACTGATGCTGGATGATGTCCTCGCTGTACCCTAGTGGCAACTTCTCGGGCTTCTATGGAGCTGTGGGCATACACCTTATCATTTTGGCGGTTGAAATGTTCCTCCACCGTAAAAATTTTTTCATCGGTAAATAAAATTTCTCGATGTTTGTTGTTGCCGTACCGCCGAAGGAGCTCTTTCGATCTGGTGCTCCTAATTTGCTTCAACTGCTCAGTCAGCAAATGTCCCGTTGATCGTCGAAAGGCACTCATCCCGAGGTCAGATTTTATGATGCGAGACATACTTCGGGTGGAGATGTTCATCTCTCGAGCCATGATTCGTTGTTTACGAAGCGGATTTCGACGAATTCGACTCTCGACCGCTTTGATGGCAGCAGAAGAACGTACATCACGCGGACGTCCAGAACGAGGTCGATCTTCAATAGTCTGGATCGCGTTATATCTCTGGATCGCACGATACACAAATCTTTGCGTTATTTTTAACGGGCACAACAACTTGAAAATTTCACTCGCGGATTTTCCACACTTATGTAGTGCAATCATTGCAGTTCGGTTTTCTATTACACCCCATTCCATCTTCACACGTTAACGAACACACTTTAAATGACCATCAACTGTCAACAACATTATGACGTTTATAAAACTGGCCGATATTGAAATGTCACTCATAAAATAAAGTTGTTGCCAATGTGAGAAATTATGTGACAGAACTTATGGCAGGACTAGGTAGAAGTCATTGGACATTAATGAAAGAGTTTTATCAATATTTTTAAGTCTCAAAAAGGCTTCGACACAGTAGAGCATAATATACTGCTTAAGGAATTTCAATCATTAGGAATAGTTCGAAATACATATTCATTACTAAGTTCGTATCTAAAAAAATCGTACACAGAGGGTTAAAATAGGTGAAGTGGTTAGTGAACAATTAACCTTAAGTTGTGGAATACCGCAAGGGACCGTTTTAGGTCCGTTATTATTTCTGATTTAGATGAATGATCTTTGTAAAATGGATGGCTTAGCATTGGTCACTTAATATCCTTTGCCGATGATGATACCGTCATTTTGTTCAAAGCGAATAACTGGCAGAATACATTCAGGAAAGCAACAACTAGATTGAGGAATATTGACGATTGGTTAATAAAACATAAAATGACTATTAATGTCAGCAAAACAAAGTATGTGTTTCGGAGAGACAGCCAAAAACAAAACTTTGCAAAATTTAGTCGACTTGCGTAACAACATAATAAGTGAGCTTAAGTATTTGGGAATTATAATTGATAGTAAGCTTAAATGGGAAAATCATATAGCTTAGCTTTGCAAGAGAATCAGGAAAACAATGCACTCTTACTTATTGCTACGTAAAGTACTTAACCTAAATTTATTGAGAATGGTATATTTTTCTATAAAAAATACAAAGCATAATTCTGTATGGATTATTAATCTGGGGGTCGACGTATAGGGCAACTTTGACGCCCTTGAAGAATTTACAGAGTAGAATCATAAAACTATTCTTAAAAAAATCAAAATTTTTTTCTACTACAGAATCATTTGCAAATTTTAGCGTGATGAATACCTCTCAATTGTATACATGTTCTCTGCTTAAATTTATGTTATGTAACGAATCAAAATTCGTATTATATACTAATAATTATAACACGAGAAGTCAAGTTAACCCATTGCTAGCAGTCAATAAATGTAAAAAAAATGCATGCAAAGGCATGCTTGCACTTTTGAACCATTAGCCTACAATAACATTCCAAACTCAATTAAGATATTGTTAAATGAACGTAACTTTAAGGTTATCATAAAAAAGTATATCCTTGATAATCCAAATACATGTAATATTTCATCAATTTAATGAACTAGTAACCACAATGTGAATAATAATAATAATAATAATGTAATCTTTTTTAAAAAAAGTGTCATTCCATCAGGCCATCTCTTTTTCCTTATACTTAAAAATATTTCAATAACTATAAATAATGCAAAGAGGCGGGACTGAAAATAAATGTGCGTAAAACCAAGTACATGCACATAGGTTCGAACGCAAGCACTCCGATTGTTCTTAACGGACAGGATGTAGAAGAGGTGCAAGATTTCTGCTATCTCGGAAGCATTGTCAGCATGGACGGCGGAGCCGAAAAGGATGTTGAGGCTCGGCTTAATAAAGCTCGTCAGGCCTTTGGTATCCTTTCCCCTTTCTGGAGGTTAAGAGAGAGCTCCCTTCGCACGAAGCTGCGAGTTTTTGACGCATGCGTCAAATCCGTGTTGTTATATGGTTGTACTACGTGGAAAGTGACCGTTCGACTTACCAAGAAACTACAGACTTTCGTGAACCAATGCCTCCGACGCATTTTAGGAATATTCTGGCCAGAAGTGATCTCCAACGACGAACTTTGGAGTACAACTGGCCAGACTAAAATAGGTATTGAGATTCAAAGGCGGAAGTGGCAGTGGATCGGTCATACTTTGAGGAAACCAGAGCGAAACATCGCCAAACAGGCTCTGGATTATAATCCTCAAGGAAGACGTCGGGTTCGTCGACCATGGAAGCGAGCAGTTGAGCAGGAGGCCAGAGGAATAAACAAGTCCTGCCAACAGCTTAAGGCCGATGCTCAGGATCGCGCCTTGTGGAAGAGAGTTGTTTCTGTCCTATGCCCCTATAGGGGGTCTTAACAGAAATTTGATTGATTGATTGATTGATTGTTAATTTGTAAAAACTATTGTAAATATGCACAAATGACCATAAATAAAGAACTACTACTACTGAAATTATTAAAAAATTAGAAATTTTGAATTTCATTTCACTCCAGTCTTGTCATCTATAAAAAAACAAAAAAAAATGGGATGGGATGAGTAGATTTAGAGAAAATAGGTCAAACGTATAAAAAATACAACATTCCAGGAGAGCAAAAAAAACTATTAGGAGTACAAATAAGTTTCCGCCGTTTTCTATCAAAAATTAAGAATGTATTGTGACAGAGTGGTACATTACCTTTTATTCAAAGTGTTGTCCATCACTAACCACTACTTTTTTCCCATTTTTCTGGCAGCATTCGGATACCACGTCAGAAGAACTCTTCATCTTGTGGCTATCCACGAATCGACCTAATTTTTAGTATCTTTATATGATGTAAAGCGCTGCTTAGACAGGCCATGCGCCATCGACCGGAACAAGCGGTAATCGGAAGGGGCAATGTCTGGTGAATACGGGCGAGGTAGGAATTCCCAATTAAGTGTTTCCAAATAGGTTTTGACCAGCACCGCAACATGCGGACGAGCATTGTCATGTAGGAGAATAATTTTGTTGTGTCTGGAGTAGCATTGGGAGCGTTTTTCCTTGAGTGCTCGGCTTAATCTCATTAATTGTGTTCGGTAGATAGCTTCAGTAATGGTTACTCCCGGTTTGAGCAACTCAAAATACACGACGCCAATCTGATCCCGCAGCATGAGTTTTTTTTCCATGAATATTCGGTTTGGCGGTCGATGTTGAACCATGGCCAGGTGGTCCCCATGATTTTCTCTTCTTTGGGTTATCGTAGTGACAGTGATACCATGCAAAAAAAAACCCTTTCTTTTATGCCTGTCAAGCAGCATTTCACTTCTGCAAAATTGACGTTCAACGTCTCGGCTTCAGTTCATATGGAATCGAATTTCCTTGTTTTTGAATCATTTGCAAGGGTTTTAAATGATGTGAAATTGCTTGTTGATCACTTCTAATGTAAATGCAAGTTATTCTTGCGTTTGGCATGAATCTTCCTCAATAATGCTTCCAATTCCGTGTCTTCGTACACTTTCGGCCTTCCACTACGTTCTTTGTCTTCCACGTCAAATTCCCCGTTTTTTAAGCTTTTGAAACTACTCACGATAACTTCTCTCATTTAAAGCAGTTTCACCTTATGCTTCTACACGATGCGCCTCAACTGCAAATTTCTTCAAATTAAAGAAGTAAATCAAAAGTTCCCGCAAATGACGCTTATTCGGCACAAAACTTGACATTTTCGCACGAACAAAATTATGTGATGCTGATACGGAGTCACTAATACTTCAAGGTTATGTTGTTACCAGATGTCCAAACTTACGATATTGCGCTTTACATCTGGCAATTTTAACATAACCTTCTGGTAGGGCCATCTTTTGACGAACGGCGGAAACTTATTTGTACTCCTAATAAAAATCTTTGTTTGGAGAACTATATTGTTGCTTTGAAAGGAAAGATTTCCGGATTCTACACTGTTACGCTTTATCATTCGTGACGTTTCGGTCTCTGCTGAGACATTTATCAAATTTTATTTTTTTTTACAGAATGACCTGTGTTTTAGGCAATTTCAGCCTTTATGTACAATGCACAAACACAGTCATGGAGGGAAGGAATGGGATTGGGAAGGTTGGGGAAGGGAAGTGAGAACGACCGTAGCGAGTGGAGAAGCTGGTATATTGCTCAGTTGTACTGGGGCTGCTTACTGACAAATATTTGCAGATATTATGGGGGACTGAATGATAGAAAGCGAACAGAAACCATCTACTGAGTATCTAGGCCTTCTTGAAGTGGAACTGTTTCACTTTTACACCGTTTCCCCATTTTATTACGAATAATTTTTTATCACCAGTAGCAACTTAAAAATTTGTGCTTAACAAAATCCAGTCTGGAGTGGGAATCGAACCCACGACCTATAGGCTGAGAAGCAAGCACGCTGCCCACTACGCCACGGAAGCCTTAAAAATATGTTGTACGTGAGTCTATCTAATAAGCCCCCATAATCTCAACTGAATAGTAAGCAAATAAAATATTCAGTCGTGCTCGTAGCCGGCCGAAAAATTCGCATTTTTCGCAACCGAATCAAATTTAATACCAGGCACACAGAACTATGGTCAGCATTATGTTCAGATTCAGTATGAAAATTGTGAAACTACAACGGTGCTTACCGTACCGACCGGCAAAATTGTTGCCGACTTTTATGCTTGCACCCGAACTATGACCGACTTGTATATCAGGACGGATTTCGTATGCAAAGCGGTCGAATTGCCGGCCGCATTTGTGCTCTGTTTTTTCTGCTGGGATAGTGATACTGTTTTTCTTCCCTACTGCTCGGTTGAAATTTTGAGCGCCTATTGGTCGGAGCTCGTTTTGTGGGACCTTCATCTATCGGTTGCCCGGGTTTTTAGTTCAGTATTATTGCTGTTGGAAAAGGTTCATTTTAGGTGGTGCCTTCATGCGAAACATGTGCATTGAGGGTCAAGATTAACAACTATGAAAGGAAGGCAGTTGATTTGGTGAATGCTTTCACAGTGCATTTCAAATTGAAATAAAAGATTTCCGGATTCTACACTGTTACGCTTTATTAATCGCGACGATTTGGTCTCTGCTGAGACCTTTATCAAACTGTCTGATAAAGGTCCAGCAGAGACCAAAACGTCACGAATAATGAAGCGTAACAGTGTAGAATTCGGAAATCTTTTTCGCTCGCTACATTGCAGAGGCGAGATTGAAAATGTTTGTTATCTCGGAAGCATTGTCAGCATGGACGGCGGAGCCGAAAAAGATATTGTTTAAACAAAGCTCGTCGGGTCTTCGATATCCTTTCTCATTTCTGGAGATTAAGAGAGATATCCCTTCGCACGAAGCTGCGAGTTGTTGACGCATATGGTTGTAATATGTGGAAAGTAACCGTTCGACTTACCAAATAGCTGCAAACTTTTGTGAACCAATGCCTCCGACGCATTTTAGGAATATTCTGGCCAGAAGTGATCTCCAGCGAGGAACTTTGGAGTACAACTGGACAGACTAAAATAGGTATTGAGATTGAAAAGCGTAAGTGGCAGTGGATCGGTCACATTTTGAGGAAACCAGAGCGAAACATCGCCAAACAGGCTCTGGATTATAATCCTCAAGAAAGACGTCGGGTTGGTCGACCGTGTAGCACATGGAAGCGAGCAGTTGAGCAGGAGACCAGAAGAATAAACAAGTTCTGGCAACAGCTAAGTGCCGATGCTCAGGATCGCGCTTTGTGGAAGAGAGCGGTTTCTGTCCTTTGCCCCTAAAAGGGGTCTTAGCAGGAATTTGATTGGTTGATGAATAATATAAGATATCCCATGGAAAAAATTGTACACCAAATTTTACTCTGCGGCAGGTGGTGCGCTTTTCACCCGAACCTCCTCACATTACAGCTATATTTGTGATAGTTTATGACCTCGTAGAGACATGTGGTTTGCATAATTTTTCTTAGAATAGAGCCCACAATGAGAATAGGAATTTAAAAAAAAGAGTTTAGCGTTTTACCGTAACATTGATATTCTTCCCTTAAATGATATAAGTATTTACGATGTGCATTAAATTCAATCATTGCACGTGTGCATAATTTAGACATCCCAATCCATTATCAGAGCAGTAATATGATTACATTGTATTATACTTGAAATTATCCTGATTTATTGCACCGATTTCGATTTGAGTCTCCATCCACTGAAAATTGCATTTTCATCGATGTGAACGCTTTGGATATCACAACAAATTGCGCGAATCGATCGACTGTCTGGTAGATAAAATCATATTTCATGCCAAACTTCGGACTCAACTCGTGAAACTCAAGGTAAAATTGAATTTCGGTGTCGAGGTGGCAATTTCACTGATCACTGTCAAAATCAAACATATTTGGTCGGTTTTAACATGCAATCAGTATAACGCTCAAAACATTGCCTAATTTATTCAAAACGAATAACTAAAACGAGTAAGTGATAGCTTACATGAAAGACTTAATTTATCGAGAGTAAAAATGTTACGCATCATAAATCACTTTCGAATTAAACGAAATTACAAACCGTCGCAAAATCTAAAATTTCAATCTCATTCGTGCATCGTTTTCAACACCGATGGCAAGTCGTTAAAAATAAATTATACATAAATAATAGGCATATTATATTTATTCTGACCCAGGGAAATTGATTAGTATTCAAATCGGATTCGAGTGCCATGCTAATGGCGAATGACGACAAAAAATAAAAAATAAAACGAGACGCAAACGACCTCCCCGAAATAATCGATGTATGGATGAACGGTCAAAACACGATTAAGCAATACAAACGAATTAAAATCAATTTGGTGTTTTTGTTGCCGGTATTAACGCTATGCTGCGTATGGAACGAACGCAAATCGATAGATTGTGTGAATTGAACAAGTGATTGCAAATCTTCCTTTGTTAAATGCTACAAATGCCAAGGAATCGCAGTAAAAAAGAGGATATCTCGCTGTCGGTGCAACATTAATTATTTCATACAACATTAATTATTCATAGCGACATAGTTGATTCGACATGGTGGTGGTTCTGGCTCTCGACTTAATTCTCAATCAAAACTTATGTTTTTCGTTAATCATTTCTGAATGTTCTTGTTTTTCAGGAAAATTTTATAGTGTCGTTAAGAAATGCAAAATACACGTACGGCGCGTCGAACGCAACTGCACCACTCAACGAGATGCAATCGTCGACGAACAATACGACACTTAATCCATCGTCTCATATAATATCAGTCAATAAAATTCCAAAACACGCACATCATATTACGAGAATTACAGAATCTCGCCATCACATCAGTATCGAACGTTCTGAACGTCAAATATCTATCAAACTAGCAATGAATTATCATACATGAGACAAAAATGTCCCAGCCTCAAACAAAAATATAACTCGTTTTTTTTTTTCTTTTCTTATTCGCATTATTTTATGGCATATTTCACGAGCATCATATTCTCTCGCAGTAAAATTTATACGGAATATTTATAAATACGAAAATATTTCAGAAATTATTTTTAGATGATTGCGAACGAGATGACTGTTTAAAAATCTCATAGTTTCGATTTGTGTTGGGAAGAAGCTTTAGAAGTGAAGCCGAACAGTGTTGTGATGGGTTAAGATATTTTATCGGTTGTGGCTGGCAGCAGATAGGTAGGAATATATCGCGATTTTACGAGGAGAGGACAGCATGTGGTGTATTATAGAAATATGGATGAAATATCTTGAATATGCATGGGCTATATTTAAATGACAACAAAGTCGATCTATAACCATGTATCATACGATTCGCAGCGAGTTTCTAATTTGGTCATCTCATCTAGAGATTTATCGATTTAATGGAAATTTTGAATTTAAGTCTTTTCTTAAATTTCGTTTTTTATATTAATGCAATTCGTATGGCACGAAAATAGAAGGTTTTTTCGTAATTAATTAGGAATGGTTGTTGTTGAATGATTAATACAAACCCAGATTCTAGAAGCGACGCGAAATATGAAATATCGGTGCGTAATAATTTAAGACAGTCTTAAAATAATTATGTAACGAAATATGTCAAGACAAAATCTAAAGTACTCGAATTTCGGAGACCGAATATGCCTCTAGGCTTCGATGAAATACCGAACGAAAGGAAATTCAAAGGAGACAGAATTAAAAAAAAATAAAATGCCGGCAGAGCGAACCATCTTTCCCAAACAAACAAAAGGCCGTTTCAATTTTTATATTCTAGATGAAATCTAAGAGTATTCAAATATTTTTGAAACGCGCTACGAAATAAGGCTTGAAGAAAAAAACGTCATTACGAAAGTTCAAAGCCGAAGTCCTGTCTATACGTCCGTTTCTCCAGCTTGAGAACGCGTTGAGCTAGAAAGTTCGGACTTTGTACACGTAATTTTATTCGAAACAATGAATAAGCACAATTCCTTCAACCCCTTTCCCTGCTCCCTTCCATACAAAATGACATATTTTCGCAACTTTCATACAAATGCGACTTTCTTGCAAAGTACATGAGATATTTATCTGAAATTTTGAATACCGAAGAACCTCAAGCCGGATCATTTAAAGCCATTTTGATAGCAAAAATCCGGATTATTGGACCTACCTAAAATAGCAATTAAGTAAAAAATTAAAGTTCAATTTTTATTAAAGATAAGCGTAATTTAGAGAGAGAGAGAGAATGAAACAGGAAACATTAATTTCATAGGGCAGTTGCTTATGGAATTTTGTATGATTCATGCAAAAAAAAAATCGGAAGCAATTATTTATATTATTAAAAGAGCTAGCAAAATTTAATTTAAATTTTTTTAATTTAATTGTTTGAAAGCGAGTCCTTCATGATTCTATCACCGATCCGGACTACTGAAAATTGGAATTAGGAGAGGTTCGGATTAGCAAGTATATTATACTACATATTGTTTTAACGATAATTGTAGCTTCCCACTCCTTTCACCACCTACCGTACCAAACTGCGCTATTTCACAAAATGGAAAAAAAAAATATTTTTTCGGTACATAGCAAATTTATGTAGCTCGAATTTTGTGTAAAATATTTTGAAAGATAAAAATGTAATGCCTTTAACTCTTCTATCTCCTCCCAGATAAAAAAATATATGCTCGGATGTAAGTGGCTGATTGAAATTCCCAGACCAAACGGTAGCACCTACAGACCTCGGATTTTTATACTCTAGATGAAATCTGAGAGTATTATAAGTTTGCTCTAAGGTTTGTAACGCCAAGAAATAAGGCTCGGAGAAAAAAATTAATGATACAGAAGTTAATATTATCACTCAAAAATCTCAAAACCGGATGTCCGTCCGTTCGTGCGCTCTCTAGCTTGAGAACGCGTTGAGCTAGAAAGCTCAAATTTAGTACGCGTCGTTTTTGGCAAAAAAAGTAAGGTCAAGTTCGTGAACGGACCAAATCGCTCCACCCCTTCTACCCCCTCCCATACAAAATGACACAATTGCGCAATTTGAAAATAAACAGATTTGCTCAAAAGGTATAAAAGCTATTGGCCTGAAATATATTACTTTTATGATAATATCAATCTATCGTAAGAAAATCATGCGTGTCCTCCCCCTCCTTCCACCACCTCCCATACAAACTACACTTTTTAAGAAATACTCTAAACCAATTTACTCAGTGCGTATTAAGTTTAGCGAGCTGAAATTGTGCACTTAATATTTATTTACAATTATTAGTCAGACCAAAAAAAATGAGATGATTAGCTTCACCCCTTCTACCCCCTCCCATACAAAACGATGCAATTTCGCAATTCGACAAAAAATGGACTTACTCAAAAAATATAAGGAGGTATTTCAGGAGTTGGAGTCGGCAGCGGGTGAAGTAGGGCTCAGGGTCAATGAAGCGAAAACTAAATACATGACCCAGACACGAAGGACTGTCCCAGAGAGGCAGAACATTACAATAGGCGAATACAACTTCGAGCAGGTGGATGAATTCGTATACCTGGGAGCCCTTCTCACAAAGGACGGCAATGAGCGACATGAAATTCAAAGAAGAATCACGGCAGCTAACAAAGCATTTTATGCGGTCCTCCCCATAATGAAATCAAGGAAGGTCCATCGAAACAATAAACTACGCATCTACAAGATATTAATTCGTCCTGTGCTGCTATATGGATGCGAAACGTGGATCTTGACGCGGGTTTCGGAGAAGTTTGAGCGAAAAATTCTTCGGAAGGTGTACGGAGCAGTTAAGGAAGGAGATGATTGACGAATTCGATACAACCATGAGCTGTATCAACTATTTGACGACCCACCAGCATCTATAGTGATCAAACTGCGCAAGCTGGCCACGTGGAACGAATGCACGAGGAACGAATCCCAAGACGAGTGCTCAAGGGCAAAGCTCAAGGTAACCGGCCACAGGGGAAGCCACGAAAGCGATGGGAGGACTCAGTCGACGCAGACTGCAGATCGCTTCTCAATTTTTCAAACTGGAGGACGCGGTCGTTGGACCGAGACAACTGGAGGAGGTGCATCTGGGAGGCCAAGGCTCGATATGGGCTGTAGCGCCATTGCATCATCATCATCAAAAAACTATTAACCTAAAATGTGAAATATATAATTTTTATGATAATATCAATCTACCATATAAAAATTATGAGTGTCCTCCTCCTCCTTCTACCACCTCCCATACAAACTGTACTTGTCATGAATTGCTCTAAGCCAATTTACTCAGTGCGCATAAAATTTAGCGGGCTGAAATTGTGGAAGGCCAAAAAAAATTAGACGATTATCTTCACCCCTTCTACCCCCTCCCATATAAAATGACACAATTTCGCAATTCGACAATAAATGGATTTGCTCGAAAAGTATAAAAGCTATTAGTCTGAACTTCGGGATATATTACGTCCATAATGATTTCAATCTACAGTATAAAAATTATTTACGTCCTCCCTCTCTTTCCACCCCCTCCCATACAATTTTTTCATGAAATGCTCTAAGTCGATTTTCTCAGAACATTCAACATTTATCGAGCTCACATTTTGTAATAAATACTTATTTAGCATTATAACTAAGATCAGAAAAACATATTTGATTGGATTCACTGCTTCTACCCCCTCCCATACAATATGACACAGTTTCACAACTTCACAAAAAATCTATTTTCTTGAAAAATATGAATGCTACTAGTCTAAAATTTAAGAGATGTCAATTTTATAATATTCCTAGTTATTTCTGAAAAAATCACTAAAATCCCCCCACTCTTTTTACCACCTCCCATACAAACTGCACATTTTCACTAAATCTAACTCACTAATCTTCTTAATTCCAATTCAATTTTTGGAGTAAGTATATTTTATAAAACATTTTTATAGCTACTTTAGCATGATGGGGAAAAAATTAGTTCAATGCTATCACCCTTTCTAACAATCCCCATACAAAATTTCTTAGGATCACAAAAAATTCTATTTCATCTAGAGTATCGTAAGATTGCGCTTTACGCGCAATCGTAGCCCTGTTATGTTTTTTTTAATTCTTTGAAACATGATAGTATTATAAAAAATTCTAAATCCAAAAAAAAAATTACACCCTAAACTTCCGAAAAGGGGTATAAAGGGTTCTCCATATACAAAAAAAAACTGTCAACATAAAGTAGGTGAGTACATTTTAGCGAGGTAAATTTATCAGCGTCGTGGGCTTAGTATAAGAATAATCGCCCGACGTTTCCAGACATAAACATAAATTTTTTTTACAAATATTTTTTGCTTTTTTAAAACTTTTACTAGTGTAACAATATGCAATAGTGTAGCGAAGCACGGAAGCAAATGTGCCCGTTTGATTCAAGGCCAACTTCTTCTTTCTTTTCTATATATGAGCCGTTGAGAGCAAAAGTGGTGTAAATCAATTTTTTAAAATTGGTGTTTACACCACCAGGCATTAAGTTCAACCTCATTCTGTTTCATACCAAATCGGTGTAAGTCTAAGTTCAACAGTTTGCCGGTAGATGGCAGGGGAATGTTAAATTGTAGAACAGAACGACGAAACAGTTTTGTGCAAAAGTGGTGTACGTTATTATCAAGAAGAACGTTATCAATTTTTTTTGACATATGACCATATTTTCATTGATTTTAACTGTTGTAAAGTAAATTGTGAATGTTTTTGTATAAATTAGCTTGTGCATATTTAATTTTAAATATCTTTCAATTAAGTAGTTATTGTTTTTCAAAATGGAATGAAACGGTAATTGGGTTTTTTCTGATGATTATGAGTCCAGGTCTCCAATTTAGTATGTTTCTCTCTGTTTACTTGTACATAAAAGTTTTATAATTATAGATACAATTTTTTTTTTTGTTGCTGTAAACTGTGACAAAGGGAACGTTTCTGCAGCTGGTGACGGTATTCAAAAAACCTTTGTCAGGCCAGGAAGATCATAGCGTTTTTGTATAAATGCTTTCTTATTTCCTAACTAACTCACGATCTTATCAAAATAATCAGTTTTAAATTTAGTGAAAGTCATAAGATGCAACAATACAATAAACATGTTCATTGCAAAAATGGTGTAAGTCATTTGTAATGCGCAAAAATGATACATTTGTGTTCATAATCAAGAAAGAACAAGGATTATTAGTTTAACATAATGTCTACGAAGCTGCTTGTATAGTGTTAAATAAAATTAACAAATACTCTATTTTGTACAGCATTTTTACTAAACTTTAACACTCAAAATCTTATTTCATTAGCTTGCACCACTTTTGCTCTTAACAGCTCACATGTATGGTATGTACAAGAACAACCAAAGCCATTTTGCTAGAGGCCAAAGTAAAATTTAGTTTTTCTTGTAACTAACATTTATAAAAATTATAACTGACATCGGTTCGTTTGTTGAACTTCGCAACAAAGTCTAGTTTGTATTATGACATTGGTTATTATTGCACTAAAAGAGCATGCTTCATGCTAAGGTGTAGCCTAGTGGGTAGTGTGTTGGTCTTGTAATGCGAAGGTCGTGAGTTCAAATCCCGGTCGACGCAGTATATAATTCCAGCACATTGACTGCTTGGATATACATTGGTCACCTCAATCTACGAAAATAAAAAAATTCGTAGATAGAGGGTTGTGCGAAGGGCTAACAACCCTTTTACAATAACTAAAAAAAAATGTTAAGGAACCTGAATGTCAGGAGGCCAAGGCCCCATTTGGGCTGTAGCGCCATTGTAGAAGTAGAAGAGCATGCTTCATAGACATCGTTGAACTAAAAACCTCCAAAATTTTTGACATTGGTTGTTCTTGAATACAATGATGTATATGACTGATAAAAATTTTCAGACCAAACGGTGGCATCTACAGACAAGGTTTTTTTATTAAACATAAAAGTACGAGTAAAATAAAAACTTTCAGATCCAAAAAAATAATGCACTCTAATCCCAGAAAAAGGGTTTAAAGGGTTCCCTTACAAAATCAATGCACATTAAGTAGATGTGTACACTTTCGCAAAATAACTTTGTCAGCGTCGGTAGCAAAATGCTGGCCTGTCATCTGGGTGACCCGGGTTCAATGCCAGATATACGGATTTTCTTTTTATATTTTCATTTTTTTAAAACATTTGACTAGAATAACAATATCATAATTTAATCGAATCACGGCAGCTGATGTGCCTGTGCGACTCAAGGCCAAAAATAATTATTGGTTAAACACAGCAGTTTGAGTTTTATACATTCGCCTACGTAGATGTAGAAATTGGAGTACAATTAGTATAAAATAAAATAGAATCATTACGTCACAAAAATCGTTATTTCATTCAGAGCAGATTCCCAAAGTGGTCTTTGTAGTTCCCTTGGGAGGCAGTAATTTTAGAAGAGCTGCTGGAAGAAAAGGTGGCATTGGTTGGATCCTTGGAAATAAAAGCGAGCAAAGGAAAAAGCTTTTAAGCTTTAAATTGCAAATATATTCCGAATTTCTTATTTAAAGAAGTTTTCAAATCACATTAGTAAGGTTACTTTAAGCTTTTTAGTTTATACCAAATCGTTAGCGTACTGATTTCTTATACACTATTTTGCCATTCCACTAGATGTTGAAATCACATCAAAACGCTGTGCAATTTATCAGTGTATTGCTGTGTAACGTATAACTTCGAATCTATCTTCTCATACATGGATTACTTTCGGTCGAACTAAACTCACGGACCTAAATTATTTAAATCACAGCATTATGGTTCAAAAGCCCTGGAATAAGAAATAGCAACGGGAAGCATATCATGTCGCGTTACAGGGTAAACATTTGTTAGGACTTTTGCATAATGGGTTCTGTGCAGTAACGGATTTTTTTGTACTGAACGAAGACAATTTACCACAAAATAAAACAAACCGTAGATTTTTCCGTTGATTAAAAGTGCTCAAAAAATT
Organism: Chorisops tibialis; assembly: GCA_963669355.1. Classification (NCBI taxonomy): domain Eukaryota; kingdom Metazoa; phylum Arthropoda; class Insecta; order Diptera; family Stratiomyidae; genus Chorisops; species Chorisops tibialis. The sequence continues at coordinate 138,342,272 of OY770264.1, forward strand.
AATTCAAAATTTGGAAGGTCGATATACCTACATCGTACTTCCACTCTGTTAATTTTTTTTGCACTTCTGAAGTTTTTTTTAACACATTTTTTTTGGTCAAAAAAACTTGAAACTTTCACAACTTATCAATGAATTAGTTTTTAAATAATTTTGAAGTTCATCTGATTTTTAGCATTAGTTTCACTAAAATAATAAGTGTACAATAAATTATTAAAATCAGTCAACCTACTCCCGAGAAAATGGGACCGCATTTCAATGGAAAACGTGGAAGTTAGTAGCCCCCTTAAGATACAGTCGCAAACTTGGTGTCATCGGAAAGTCGATGAGGAGAAGGCTACGAATACAACTAGCCAAATTGCTACCCCCTCCCATACAAAATTACGCATTTTCGGAATTTGACAGTAAACCAGTTTTCTCGAAAAGTATAAATGCTGTTGAACTGAAATTTGGAATATATTATTTTTATACCAATTTCAATCTACGGTATAAAAATTATTTGAATCACGTTACTCCTTCTACGACCTCTCAAATAAACTGCACTTTTTCATGAAATACTATAAACCAATTTACTCAGTACATATAGAATTTTTCGAGCTGGAATTTTGAAAAAGTATTTATTTAGAATTATTAGTAAGACCAAAAAAAATTAGATGATTAGCTTCACTCCTTCTACCCCCTCCCATACTATATGACACAATTTTATAACTTTCCAAATAGTCTATTTTCCTAAAAAGTTTGAATGCTACAGATCTACGATTCAAAACATGTCAAATGCATGATGTTTATAGTTATTTCTGAAAAACTCACCAAGAACTCCCCACTCCTTCTACCTTCTCCCAAACAAACTGCACAATTTCAATAAATCTAACACACTAATTTTCTCAGTACCCATTAAATTTTTGAAGCTGAAATTTTCAATAAAACATTCTGATAGCAACTCTAGCATGATGTGAAAAAGTTGGTTCAATGCCGTTACCCCTTCTACAACACCCCATACAAAATTTCTTAAAATCAAAAATCTTCATCTAGAATATCGCATGATTGGGCCTTACGCCCAATCGTAGTCTCTTTATGTTTTAATGCAATTTTTCTATTATTTCAACCAATTTTTTGAAACTACGTTCGGAGCCTTAGCAAGCCAATCAAGTTACATCATTCAAAAATTGTTTTTTCGGAATGCTTTTCTACCAAGGACACAAACCATTGCTTAAAGGACAGAATTTTATATTTTTTTTGGATAAAACATAAATGTAAGGGTAAGAACGAGGCAACATTTTTGCGTAGAATAGATATCACAATGAGTATTTTTAGTAAGACCAAGGCCCGTTTTGGGCTAAATCGCCATCGTAAGTAAGAGTTTTTTTACGTAGCACTCAAATGCATTGTCATTTTCAACTTTCACGGACCATTGTTGCGGCTTAAATCAGGAATCTAGTCCACCATACTTAGATTATTCGTTTTTTTTTTTTAAATTAGCTAATAATACTCTCGACAGATGATGCAAGTTAATATAAACTATACAATTGATTATTCATCCCACTTACATCAAAATCATGAGAGCATTAAATGATGCGAAGGTAAGAGTATAAACCTAAAAAAAAATTAGTCGATATTCGTTAGTGTGATTACTTATTAGCTCCGGCCTATGCACAGACAAAAAGACGGACCGACAGGCTAAATGGAATCAACACTGACGCATAGCGACATTCTATTGCGTCTATTTTGACTATTATATATCGCCCTATTGTAAACGTTTCAAACATACAACAAGTTACTGTCGAAAACCATTAAAGAAAGTACCACACATTCTCATGACAAAATACCTACTTCAAAAATGACATTAAATTGATCTAAATTGGATACAAACATTTTATCTGTATGCGAAGTAAAATCCAATTTAACTTTTCCACTAAACATTTCTATTTATAAATTACATCAGAAATAAAATTAAGCTTTGATCAGAGATATAATAAATTACACAAATATTATGGTTTTTCTAGAAAATCAAAATATTCGAAATAGAACAAAAAGATAGTGCGAAATTTTAAATATGATCAGAGTCATCCGAAAAAAACTTTCAGAGTCTTTCAAGTTATTGTTTTTACAATCTTTTCGAATTTCATCACTTCAATATTAATTCGCATTTTGAAGTCTTTTATACTCTAGATCTGTAATTACCAAAGTCTGTCTCGTATTCAAGGATTCCGCGCAACAACTTTGTTATTCGCTGCTGGAAAAACGTATTTCTCAATCAAGTGTCCTTAGGTTTTAATATTTATTTCTGAATCAATCAATACCAAGGAGAATATATAAAATGGAGTGCCTGATAGGCTGTGGGAATACTTTTTGATTCGGAAATTTTCGAAAATTGTGTCCAAGCTTAAATTGGCTTCAAACTTTTACAAAAAAAAACCATAATTTGTATTCTGTCTTGGTTGCTAATATTCAGTCAGTAATAAAATAATTTTCAGTAGAATGGAGTTTGCTGTTTCATTTTAGAAATCTTTATTTTTTCAATTTTTATTAGTTTTTGGTTCGTGTCTAAGCTAAGTACTTTAGCACTTTTATCGTGGGAAAGAGCTAGTTGCAATATTTGTGTGCCAGACAAAGATAGCGAAACGATTTTTTTTCGAAAAATTTCGAGCATTTCGCCAGGGAGGGAAATACTTTCATTCCCATTTTCATACACGGCGAAGCATCCTCAAGGCTAGGCAAGCCTAGGGTATAGTCTAGTGGGTAGCGTGTTTGGTTTACAATGCGAAGGTCGTGAGTTCAAATCCCGGTCAACGCATAATTCCACCACACCACCTGCTTGAATATACCTTGGTTACCTCAATCTACGAAAATGAAAAATTCGTAGATAGAGGGTTGTGCGAAGAGCTAACAACTCTTCCGCAATAAATAATGAAAATGTTAAGGAACCTGAAGGTCAGGAGGCCAAGACCCGATTTGGGCTGTAGCGCCATTGAAGAAGAAGAAAGCATGCTCATAGCCACTCCTTATTATATATCCTCCTTGATCAATACCAGAATGTATACAGTATTCAAAAATCTGAAAAAAGATGCACTCAGTGATGGCAGATGTCACAGATACGGTCGCATCGAGATGCACTTGGAAAAAAGACACCCTGATGAAACAGGCAATTTCAACAAATTTCGAGAGAAATGTGACAGAAAAATATTTATTGTCGACAAAATAGCTGAAATTATGACACTTTGTGAATATTTTTTTTACAAAAACTTAATAAGAAGTTAATTTTCGATCAAATTTGTTATGATGATGAAATCTGAAAATATGTTGTATTTGCTCTAAAGTTTGTAACACAAAGAAATAAAGCTCGCACAGAGTCGCCAAGGATACAGAAATGTTATTTGTCGCTTTCATTTGTAGACAGACAGACGGACGGTTAGTCTGTCTGTCTACAACGAAAACAAAACTCTTGAACATTTTGAACTATGTATATTGAAGTAAAAACTCTTTTCGTATTTTGCCGACAGATGTCTTTGAAGTCGATTATCTCTTAAAATACCAAACAGAATTTAGAAAATAAATAAATGGTAATTTTTAGAGGCGGAGAACTTTAAATTTGCATCACTGTTTTCTGAGACAGCCGATTTGACAGTTCCCGATTGTTTGGGGGTTAGTTTGGTTTGGCAATTCATCATAGACTCACGCCGCACATAGGGGTATTTAGTATAAAAAGCTGGCCAAAAGTCCAATTTCCCAATTTCAATGTTTTATATACCTGATCATTTTAAACAATAGCCAAGGGATGGCCTCATCTATTTATGGCGTTTTTTTGGCATTGTTCGAACCATAAATGTGTCTACCGTAGGCGGTAATTCATTTTAATTAGGGGGTAGATGAAATTTTTTTTTCAACATCTATAAAAGCGTGTTGCATATTTCAAAGGATTTAGTTAATTGAAGTGTATTGCTGTATTCGTTAGATATGAATTCTCATGTTGAAGGTACGTAGACAATTTTACATATAATTTCAAATTCCATATTTCTAAGGATTTCGTTTTTTTTTCTATTAAATGTAACGTCAAAAAAATGTTTTTTTTAATTTTTTTTACAAATAAAAGATTTGTAGTAATACTTCCAAACTTTTCCAAGCAGGAAACCTTCTTGAATCATAAAATTAGATTTGTCATCTATGATAATCAATCAAAACTTTTGTCCAAAATACTCAATTTGCTTGTATATGTTGTTTCAAAAAAAACTTGTCACGTGCTTATAATTTCTAATTTTTGCAAGCATCAATAAAAGAGAAATGTTTTGTTAACAACTTCAACAGGAAAATGGATAGAAATGACCAGAAAGTCATTGTTCGATATAATCAAGGAATCCCATCGCAGAAAATTTGATGAAAAATTGGAATATTTAGAAAAATATCTGATTGCGCCGAGGGAAACTATAAGGATTTGGACGCCAGCTTTCACATTTTAAATCACAATTTAGACTTCTTTGGTCTACTGCTCAAAGTACGGAACCAGTTTTTGTAAAAAAAAAACCGTGAATGGTTATCAGATTCAATTAAAATACCTACTTTCGTAGAAGTGAAAAGTGGTCGTCCAGCGAAGCTATTTCAGGGATCAAGTGAGCGATCTAAAAGACGGAAAACGGAAGACTTAAGGACTAACAAAACAAAAGGGGAGCTAAGTTATGCGACTACGATGAGCTTAAGAAAATTAGATCAAGCGGATGCGTCTAGTTTTATTAAAGATATTACTAATACCTCTCCAACTCAAGCTAAAAAGTAAGAAAATGCTTAACAAAACCAGAAGAGCATAAACAGCTTTCTCCGACACAGGCTTTGTCAATATTTGTTAAAGCCGAATTCACACGAAGACAGTACGATGTAGTAAGACAAGCTGACAAATCTAGAACTGCAATAATATGGCACATAAAAATGACATTTTTATTATGCGTTTTTTTGAGAAAAACTACAATGACCCCAGGATTTTGAGGGTGAAAGTGTCAAAAATTTGTGTTGTGAAGCAAATACCTCAGGATTGGGTATAGTTACAATGCGGACTGTTACACCAAATGAAAGGTAATTCGATTCCCTAAAAACAAGCTATAACACTTTGAATTGTGATTATTAGTTTTCAAGATATAGCGTTTTGAGTGAGTGAGGGCACAGGTCCGAAACCCTTTTCTTGATCACCCTGTATCTCCGCGGATATTAAAAATTGACCATCTCCGTAGAACAATTTTTTTCTCCAAATATATCTAGGAATAACCCCTTACAAGGTGGTACACGGAGTACCAAACACCCTGTACAGAGAAATTAGTAGTTCGGAATATGAACGGAGCTATTCTTCGGACTATGAAAACTACCCTGGTAACCAATAAAAATTATTTCTGGAAAATGTTTTATTTTCTTTTAAATCTTGTAAACCCTCATTAAACTGATAAAAAAAGATTGCTTGTATACAAAAGAGACAAAAAAAATCATAAAATAATTTTGGCCAACTTTGTACTATATGAAATACCCCTATGTGCGCCGTTTGCCAATTGTTAAAATTTATTTTAAAAACTATGGTTCAATTCGAGAAACTCATCGGGCATTACGTGTAGGGATGGCAAAATCTGCTCTTTGCCAATCGCAGTGATCCACTGCGATTGCTCTTTTTCAATATCTGTGAAAAAGAGCAGCTCTTCCAATAGCAGTGATTTTTCCACCTCTATTATCCATGCTAGTGTGCAATTAAAAAAAAAGAGACAAAATAGTAATTTTCTGCGAAATCCTGCATCTAACAATCAGGCAGACCCAATCTCTCAGTACCACCAGCTCAGTGCGCATAGTGAACACTTCCCCCATTTCCTCCTGGGAATGGAAAGGTTTTCTTTTACTATCCAATGTACGAAAAAACGATCGATCGCAATGGAGTCAGGGTGGCAAAAATGTCAATCGCATTTCACATACACAAGCCAATTAAAAAAACCACCCGGTCATCGATCGCATCGCATATAAACAAGTCAAATAAAAAAAAATACCCGGTCATAGAAAACCAAACCAAAAGGGTCTACTGTTTAGTTTTTTCACACATTACCTCACACAAGCAATTTCATCATGAAGAACGTAAAGCTCTTATCGACACGGTGGACTGCAACATAAATCGGCGAAACTTGCGATAGCCGCAACATGTGTTACCAATCGACCAGATCGAAACTCAGAACGAAATCCGCCAAAAAAACTCTAGCAAAGCGCATCATTGACCACTTCGGACGTTCCACACCTCACCTATCAGATCAGATCCCACCGATCAAAATATCGCTAAACAAATCCCTTATCATCGGACGTTCCACACCTCACCTATCAGATCAGATCCCACCGATCAAAATATCGCTAAACAAATCCCTTATCAAATCGCAATCGTTTCATCTACATAGCTCCAATTCAGTCATTCATTAGTCTAAAGCAACATCACTGAGAGCAGACACTGCTCGTGCTCTCAGTGTCAATATTAATCACCAAATATAGGTTTGGGATAGCTTATATGATTGATAGTCTTTAATATCACAGAGCTGATATATCGCTGATCGCAAGCGATATAACAGCAACGAAAGAGCAATCGAGAGCAATCGGAATAACAACGTTCAAGCGATATAACAGCAACGAAAGAGCAATCGGAATAACAACGTTCAAGCAATATAACAGCAACGAAAGAGCAATCGGAATAACAACGTTCAAGCGATATAACAGCAACGAAAGAGCAATCGGAATAACAACGTTCAAGCTCTTTCTTCGCGCGATTGATATTTAGCGGTGGGACTTGGGTAAAATTCGACTTCCATGGGTTTCGGGATCTGATAAGGGCTTTACGTTGTTCATGATGAAACTGCTTGTGTGAGGTAATGTGTGAAAAAAGAAAACAACAGACCCTTTTGGTTTGGTTTTCTATGACCGGTTTTTTTTTTTTTTTTTGCTTGTATATATGCCATGCGACGACCGGTTTTTTTTTTTGTTATTTGGCTTGTATGCGATCTATGATCGGGTGTTTTTTTATACTCTAGATGGAATCTGAGAGTATATTGTGTTTGCCTTACCGTTTGTAACGCTAAGAAATAATGCTCGCGCAGAGCCGCCAAGGGTACAGAAATATTTGTTGTCGTTCAAAAACCTCGATTCCGAGTGACCGTCTGTCTGTCTGTCCGTCTGTGCGTCTGTCTACAGCATAACTCTCGAAAGCTTTGAGCTACAGTGCTAAAAAATTTTTTGTGTCATTTTTAGCAAAAAAGTAACTTTAAGTTCGTGAATGGGCTACATACCCCCTACATACTCCCATACAAATTTCATGAAATTTCGAAATTTTAAGAAATTGATTTTTCTTTGAAACTGTTTAAGCTATAAACTTGAAATTTGGGTCAAAGTATTATTATATAGATGTTATTAATATGACAGAATATTGATCCGATCCCTTCACTCCTTCTACCCCCTCCCATACAAATGGACAATATTGAAAAATACATATTTTTGATTTTCATTGAAACTAGTAAAGGTGAAAAGACGAAATTTTGCTAAAATTAATTCTACTATAATTGCCATTAGTTTTAAAAAGAATTATTAACTTTGCCTCACTCCTTCTACCCCCTCCCATACAAATTTCACGAAATTTTGAAATTTAAATTAAATTATTTTTCTTCGAAACTGTTAAAGCTATCAACTTGATATTTTGTATAAAACATAAAAATAAAAATATCAATAACGCAAATTTATTAATTGTTATGATCCGTACACTCCTTCTACCCCCTCCCATACAAATGCATCATTTTTGTTAAATGCATTATATCGAATTCCATTCAAACTAGAAAAGGTACAAACTTAAAATTTTGCCAGAATTTGTTTCTTAATAATTGAAATAAGTGTTAGAAAAAATTATCAGCTCCGCTTCACTCCTTCTACCACCTCCCATACAAAAATCTGTATTATAAATTCAAGAAAAGCATTTTTCCTTTAAGTATATGAGAGCTAATTGAATCAAAGCATGGTGATAAGGATGATGATAAGCAGTTTCAAAATCATCTTAAACGCTCCACTTCCCCTGCTACCTTTCATACAAATGCCCCAATTTCAGAAAATCTATGACCAATTTCTTTAAAAATAATGAAAACTAAAAACTTTAAATTCAGCAAAAAAAATTTTGCATGCCATGTTCGGTGTCATATACAAAAATACAAACCTCCCCCTCTACTTCTACCACCTCCCATGCAAAAGTCTCTATTCACTATTCGAAAGAATTGGAGATGACGTATTTTCCGGTATATTAAAGTCATTTCCATCTCATCTAGAGTGTCATATGATTGGGCTTTAAGCCCAATCATAATTCTGTTATGTTTTTTATTTGGCTTGTGTATATGAAATGCGATTGACATTTTTGCCATCCTGACTCGATTGCTTTGGATAGTACAAGAAAACCTTTCCATTCCCAGGGGGAAATGGGGGAAGTGTTCACTATGCTGAGCTGTGAGATTGAGTCTTGCCTGATTGATAGATGTAAGAAAATTACGATTTGCTTAGCGATCGATGAGGTGGAACGTGCGGTGCAAAGTGTTCAATGGGGTACGCTTTCTGGGAAAATAGAATTCCTCTATTGAACCAAACGAGTTTGTTTGACGAGCTTTATTTTGAGCTACGATCTCGTCGGGGTTATGTGGAATGCGTGAGTTGCGGGATTAATGTGCGAGTGCGAACAAAAACTCTGGGATTTGTAGCGATGATCATTGCGGCAATTTTATTGGTGATAGAACGTAAGCAGTATGCATTTGCTCTGCTCTTCTAATCGCAGCTCTTTTAAATTTTCAATCGCAGTATGCGATTGCTCTTTTCAAATAGCAGGTATGTGAAATAGCATACCATCTCTAATTACGTGCATTTTATAGTGCTCGCAATAGTCCATCAGAGCGATTAATTCGAGAAACTATGGGTCGTTTTCGCAATAGTTTACTTTAGACGATATTGCACATCCCGTAAGACGTCGTACAGTTGTGCACACAACAAGCGATGGTGTGCAGCGTAGTGTTGAAGATGATCCAAATGTGTCAATTTGTCATCGTGCTCAACAATCAAACTTGTGTCCATCCACTTTATGGAAAATTTTGCGTAAAGATCTTAGTTTACGTGCTTACAAAATTCAACATGTACAGAAATTGAAGCCACACGATCATGGTTCGCGCCGTTCATTTGGTGAATGGGCCGAGGGAAGCACTGCTATTGATCCAAAATTTCATTTGAAAATTTTGTTCAATGATGGATCACACTTTTGGCTATGTCAATCAGCAGAATTGCCGCATTTGGACCGATGATAATCCACAAGCCATTACCGAAACACCATTACATCCAGAAAAAGTCGCCGTTTGGTGCGCTTCATGGACCAGTGGAATCATTGGTCCATATGTCGTCAAAAATGATGATGGTCAGCACGTTACAGTCAACGGTGAGTAGTACAGAGACAATAGAAAGGCATTAATGTTGCAGACATGTGGTTTCAATAGGACGGCGCCACATAGCACACAGCGCGCGATACAATTAATTTACTGAAAGACACATTTGATGATCGAATAATTTGGACCTGTTTACTGGCCACCTCGTTCGTGCGTTTTTGACGGCATTCGACTACGCCGATAAACCAGATGAGCACTTGGAAGCCAAAATTCATCGCGTTATTGCCGAAAAACAGCCTGATTTACTGCGAAGAGTGTGTGAAAATTGAACTTCCAGATTACGCCATGTACGCGCCAGCCAAAACAAAGTTGAAGTTATGGTGTATCCATCGCAATCACCAGACCTTAACCTTCAGTTATTTCAAGCATTGCAATATTTTTAAAATTTGAACAAAAATTTTAAGCGTACCGCTATTTTATCGCAATAATCGAAACTTGATATGTTAGTTTACATCAATCACTTATCGCCATTATTATTTCAATATCGATTCCTTCCACGCGCTTACCGTTCAATTTATACTTCAATTTTCAAATTCTAACTTCGAGTCGTAAACCTCTAACCTAGTTAAATATTAAATCGACTTCGAATTCACACTAGACAGAGTCGCTCGTGTAAATCTATACACGTAACTAATGATATGCATGTACACAGCACTTTCATATCTTTTTAATGTCATATTTGCTACGATTGCTCGCTGCTCAAGCACTTCCGTCTACAGTTCCACAAAATATTACAAGGAGGTACCCTTATACATTGTTGTAGTCCGTAAACGGCGTTAACGAGTCGTCTACATCTCGCTCGGAATAGAAAGCCAAGGGAATAAACTCGTTCAGAACCAATACCTGAACGTAATTAAAATCTATAAATTCCACCATTTAAGATGGTAAAGTGTGGGGTGAGGGCGGACGGGGAGAAATGATGGTAGTGGGAACGAGAATGGAAATGATTATAAAACGCTCATAAATAACACTTTAACAAAGTGTAATAAAAGTTCATATAAAGGAAATTCCCGTTGTTATGTTGTACACAGCCACCGCACAGAACCTCTCGATTCCCGATTCGCTCCGTCTACACACATGAGATATTTGTGACGCATTTAGCAATCATTCAGAGAGATAAACGAACATGAATGAAAGGGGGAGTAAAAGGGGGGCTCCGAACAATATTAACGCCAAAAGCACGAAACCGCGATAACCGCCGCGCTTTATAGAAACGCAGAAATTTCTCGAATTGAATTCAGAACTTATTTATACCGAGCGTCTAATGTACCTTTTCATATACTACATATCATATCATCAAGCTGGCTAGCTGCCCCCTCCCCCCTCCTTACTTCTCCCAACCTCGCAATAACTTCTTGTTTTATCTTTTTGCTCAATAAAAATTTCTCCGAAAGCAATTCATGTAGAGCGCGCTCGCTGTACAAGTCCATGCAGTTCTTTTTTCATTGGATGTCGCCATAAAGCATAACCAAGTAGAAAGTACGATTCGGTGGGGGGGACGGGGGGCTAAGATCAACCGCCGACAACTGAAAGAGGCTTTTGCAACTCTTATTCCACGACGAAGACGCTATTACGACTACGACTCGACACAAGTCTACTTAATCATATCTCGACAGAAAATACACCATTTTGGAGCTCGCTCTTTCCGATATGTGGAGAAGTATTGCTTGGTGCTTCCAACTAACTCCTAAAGTGACTTGAATGGTTTACTTCTTGTTGGTATTGTTGTTGCTGCTGCGCTGGGAGGATTGCATGCAAGTACCCAACGGAAAAATGAAGTAATGCACGCGCGTCGTGGAAGATACCGGGAAAGCAATTAAAATTCTATGAAATTCAACCAAAAATTTTCGATAAACAACAGATCACGATGAATATGCGAATCAATTTCGATTGTTTGATATAAATCAAAGGTAATTATCTTATTTATTTCAAGTGTCAGACATCTGGCTTTTTCGAATATTTTGGTCAAGTGCCAAATTAAAGCATGAAAAGAGGCGATGCAGAAAAATAATTACTAGGTCAAGTTATCAGATAATTTATAGATCTGGAAAAAAATCGTTTGTTTGCAATGTACCCAAATGGTCTTGGAGCCTGAAGCTGTATCAAAAGTTCCAGGATGACCTCGAAAATTTATCGATATTTTCGAAACGAATATGAGAAGGTATTTCTGACGGTCCAAAGTTATTGCATGGTTGGATGGGTATAGATAGGGTAGGCATCTGATCGACGTCTGTCGGCGACGCCCAGTGTTGTAACTATCATATACACATCAATTGTGCGCATCATACCTCCACGCGGTGTGTTAACAACTCATCCTCGAAAAAACAAACTTGTTTCGAAACCTGGAGCATCGCCTCGGACTAGATTGATTCAACGGCAACGACCACGCGAACGAAAAATGAACTATTCCTTCGGATCTTGGAACGTGCGATTCCTGTACAGAGCAAGAGCAGTGAAAACGCTTCTGGAACAAGCAAGCAAATACAATATGAACATAATTGGACTCCAAGAAACTAAATTGTTAGGTAGAGTGACTACTGACATTAAATCACACACAATTTCCAAAAGTGGGAAATCATCGGGAAGCCGGGAGTTTGGAGTTGCGTTTGTCGTCGACAACAAGTTCAAACACCAAGTTACCAACATCAAACCCGTCAAAATGAACGATTGTGTGCAATTCGCATAAAAACCAATGTTTGGCTTATTAATGTTCACGCTCCAACGAAAAACAAAGACGACGACGAAGTTAAAGACACCACCTTAGAATTAACATTCGAATCCCTTAGGTCGAACGATATTAAAATAGAATTAGGTGCCTCTAACGCGAAAGTGGGTAAAGAAGAGAGTTACGTAGGGTCAATTGAAAGGCATAGTCTCCAAGACATTAGTAACGATAACGGCCAGAGGCTGACTGATTTCGCCAGCAGCAAAAACCTTGTTCTAAGCTCGACATGCGTCCCGCATCGTGACATTCATAAGAAAACGTGGGCATCACCCGGAAGAACATTCAACCAAATAGACCACGTTCTAATAGAGAAAAGGTCGGCTTCCTGCATTCTCGACGTGCGTATATGTCGAGGGGCTAATTGCGACACAGATCACTATTTGGTAAAGACCAAGTTCCGATGTCGAATCGCAAGCCAAGGACACCCAAAAACACAACCGGTTCCTAAATTCGACATAGGAAAACTCAAGGATAAGAAAGTTGTTGCGAAGTACGTATCAGCCTTATGGTGGGTACACATTTGAGCACGATCGCGAATAAGGCATGGCGAGGCGATGCACGGCGCACGTTTGGTTCCGAACAAAATCACCCGAGGCAGCGATCCGGCCATCCGCGGATAGCGTTCGTGTGGCCTCGGATGTGTACCGAGGCAGTTTGCTTCGCCTCGTATGCACGTACACATTTGCATGCTCATGCGTCCTCGCCTGCCTCGTTCGCGTTCGTGCTCAAATGTGTACCCACCATTAGAGTGACACTTCGCGGCAATACTGAACAACGGCGCCAGCATGCCAATAGAAGAAATGTGGCAAAACATCAAAGAATGCATTACATACGTCGCAGAGGAGGTGATAGGAAAACAACCCCGGTGCAAACGAAATGATTGGTTCAACAACAAATGCCAAGATGCCTTAGAGCGAAAAAATCAAGCTTACAAAATATAAACGGAACGGTCGACGCGCGCCAAACGAGACAAATCTAATGATCTTAGATGTTTTGCAAACAAAATATGCAGACAGAAAAAGGAAGTACAATAATGACGAAATTAAAAACATGTACGAAAATTTTAAACTACACAACACAAGAGCCGTGTATTCCCTAGTTAAAAGGATGAAAGAGGGATACCAACCGAAGACGACCCTCTGCAAGGACACAGAAGGCAACATTATAAGATATAAAACAACATCAGCAGCAGACTTCATAGCAAGCAAAACTGATGTAAAAGCTGATGAAGGACTCTCTTTTAGGGAAGAAGTAAAAACGACCCTGAAGATCCACATGAACAACAAAGCACCGGGTACTGGTCAAATTCCAGCTGAGCTTTGGAAAGCCGGCAACACCGAGCAATATCTTTGGTGTGTACGTCTTATAAGGTCTTGACGAAAATTCTGGAAAAGAGAATTAAGCCACAAAGTAATTGATGAATACCAAGGCGGATTTAGAGCAAGACGATCGACCACGGACCTAATATTCTCAGTTAAACAGGTGCTTGAAAAGTGGTGGGAATGTATTATTGATGTGCACCAGATCTTTGTTGACTTCAAACAAGCATCAACAGGTGTGTACTGTATAAAATCATGTTGTAGTTTTGAGTCCCATCGAAACGGGTGGCTTACAAGAATTACAATGACCAAATCTTTGTCACAAGTCAGAGTGGAAAATGATCTTACTTCCAGCTTTATAACTGACAACGGTCTTAAACAAGGTGACGGCCTAGCACCAATGCTTTTCATCTTGACGCTCGAATATATCGTTCGAAAACTTCCCGTTGACACCAAGGGAACGCTATGCTTCAAATCGCCGATGACAGCACCTTAGACTTCTCCTATCACTACAACAGTGCGTCCTTAGCACGATGTACTAGCTTAGTAGAACAACGTAAGTACATGGTTCAGTCATTGAATGACGACTTGGCAAAAATTCTTAGTTGGGGCAATAAGAATCAAGTTGAGTTTAATGCTTCGAAAACCCAGTGCTGTCTTGTGTCCCACAAACGTGACTCTATCCTTGACCCAATCACCTTCGGAGGTCAGCCACTAACCACTTCTTCAAGTGTTAAGATGTTAGGTATCCAAATCGCAGATAACTTATCTTGAAACGACCATATATTTAACATCGCCAAAGAAGTAACTAAATGCTTGGGCTACCTAAAACGATGTAAAAACTTCTTCACCGCTTCTGGGCTATTAACAATTTATAAGGCCTATATTAGACCACGTCTTGAATTTAATTCCCACCTGTGGGCGGGAGCTGCAAAAACTTCTCTCTCCTATCTGGATGGTATCCAGTCTCGGATTATTAAAATTATAGGAGATTCTGACATCACTTCTTCGCTTGATTCACTCGAGCATAGGCGAACTGTAAGCTCCCTAAAAAAAAAATGACGGAAGAATTCCCAAACGCACACTAAACGGAAAAGTCTATGGACAAAGACCGGTCGAAAAACTATGGAAGCGCTGAGTTCTAATGACGCACTGGTAAGATTCTCAAACTTGAGGACGTGGTCACTGAACAGAGATGGATGGAGGCGAAACATACATGAGGCCAAGGCCCGATTTGGGATGTAGCGCCTTTGTGAGTAGGTTTACGTTGTAGGAGGGTGATTTCATAGAACCACAATGCACTGCGGCCATCTAGTTGGGCCCATTGTACTTGATTATGAGATGGATGTCACTCCTCTTGTTCCAGCCACTTGGTTCGATTTAGCTTGAATGTTTGACGCCTCTGAGGTCCCCTAGTTCTAAGAAGTGCCTAAAGAGCCTAAACAAAGGAGACGACTGTTGGAGATTTGCGGACCGTGACAAAGATAATATTCGATAGATTCTTCATCTTCCTCGCAACCCCTGCAAAGGCTGTCGCTCGCGATCCGCAGCCTAAATGCGTTCAGCTTTAGCAAGCAATGACCTGTGATCAGGCCAAAAATAGTTCAGACGCTATTGCGACTACGTTGTAACAGCTGAGTTGTAATATTTTTATTCGGTTCTTTCCAAAAGGATTTGGCCGCATTCCAGCTGCCGCCACCCTGCCAAGAAAGAATCCAAAATAGTTTGTTTGAAGCTAGTCTTCAGCACTGTTGGTGCTACATCGACTGACTTCCTAGTGGAGTTAATGTTTGCAGATACTTGCCATGCAAGCGTGTCTGCTGCCTCGTTTCCTAACAAGTCGCTATGACCCGGTATCCAAATTAGAAATACTTCCGTTATAACCGCTAGGTAATTCAAATTGTGTCTACAAATGTACACTAGCTTGTACGTGGTCCTGTGGGATTGGAGTGCCAGAAGTGTAGCCCTTCTGTCCGAGAATATGTATGCCATCGTAAGTAAGTAAGTAAAGGTATCGCAACAGCCCTAACAAAAAGTCACTTGATCTCAATTAATTGATTTTTTCATCAATCAATTTAAACATTTCTTTATAACATAAGACAACAAAATTTATCGTCAAAAATCTCTCTCTCATGACCAACTCTTCCTAATTTAACGACAAATCGCAATAAATATGATCACTCTGATTTCTTGCCATTTTTTAGTTTTGCTCTTTTGCAGCTATAGGGTGTTTGAGCAAGGGGTGTAGGGTTGGAAAGGCCAATTATTTGAAACTGTCAAATGTTGACATTTATCGTCTATAAACACGGGAAATTTACCATGGAAAGCTACGTTTAATCGCAGTTACGATGTGCAAAATTCGAGCAAATTTTGATCGTAATCATGTGCCTTCTGAGACGTGTGCGCAGCCTAATCAAAAAATTTCCAAAAGATTGGCTCAATGCAAGATGTGTTAAGGCATCGAAACAAATTTTCCCCGGACGTTCGACCGAAAATATCGCCGCAGTGAAGGACAGAATTGAAAACGGCCCAAACACAATATTGACGAAAGATTTGGCTCTGCATGCGATCCAATTGACTCTAGAACTGCAGCCGGCGGACCACCAGCAGCGCCGTACGTTCTCTGATTGGGTCTTGGAAATAAATCCTGATACACCCTATTTAATTGTAATTTTGTAAAATCGTAAACTTATGCTCGTATTGATATATCACTCTGCTCCAAAACTTCATCCATTGATTCTTACTCATCAATTTGAGATAGAATTTCAAGAAAAGTATAAATTTTTTGGCTCACATTAACACGTCGTCGTTACCTGTAAATGGAAGCCTTTCATCACGCATTATTATTGCATATCTCCGTTCGCCAGGCTCGTAGGTCCAGTCGACAAATACAAACTGCCTTAGCGCGCCTTACAGAAAAGAGCGTGCTGGCAAATTTCCTAAAAGAAATAAGGACTGTAACGATTGAAAAGGATGAAGCTACAGCTACCCCCTTAATCGCTCCGCACGACAAAAGTCAATACCTTGGAAAAGCGTGCAATCGTGTTATATCCATCCAAAGCAGAAACGACATGTACTTGAAAACGACAATGCTGAATGCGCGCGGCCCCATTCCATAATAATGATGATTTAGAAGCGCTTCATACCTTCCGAGATGATGCTTTTTAGATCTGACAAAGTAAATATGACTACACAGCGCAGGCAGTTCTCTCTCGCTTGCTCTGCTGGGCGCAATGGGCGAAAGTTTCCAGTTTGCCGTCCTTGTACCTCGGTCGAAATTCGACATAACACTTTCGACCCGGTCGGTCACAGCCAACTTCACAGTCTCCCAAGCTTCAACCACCACCCTCGCCAGACCAACGTGAACGACGATAGCGCTTTTTCAACTTCGATGATAAAAACTGACATTTACGAGAGCCGATCTGAAAGTGAGGAAGTCCAGAACCGGCATAGCTTAAATGTTGTTTCCCGTTTTCTAAAGAAGTCAAGCAATAGTCATGAAGAGCCAAAGCTGTTTGTATTCTTCAAGAAGAAATTGTGGCTGGGGACTTGTGAGTCCATTAAGATGCTTTCTGAGAACTGAGCATAGTGTCGAGTTCTTCTGGCGCATACACCTTACACGTGATGGCTTGGGTTCTGCGAAGCTTTCCGGGGGGGTAGAAATATTAATTTGGCGGCAATCGACGAAGCCTGTGGGTGTGATTGTCTTCTTGGCCAAGCAATTTTGCTCTGTTGTGTCATTTTTTTCTTTTTTCCTGAAAACAGTTTTTCTAGTTTTGCTGCCACTTTTTATTTTGCATTTTTTTTTTCCAAGTTTCACCGCCGACGACCGACATTTATCGTGGCCCATAGCTCTCCCAATCGTAAATTTAGCGAAGCGTTTTATTACATCTGCGATGATATCGACAAGTCTTTTCGTTTTTCTTTTCTTCGCCTTGTTGTATATTTTGTTTGTTTTTGCTCAAGCAAAAAAAAAAAAAGATGTGTTGTAGGAAATACTGCTGCCGGTTTCTTTTTCCTTTGTTCGCATTTCAATTCGATACTTAAGATGAATTTTAATTTCATTATTTGATTGCTTCTCACAAGCTGCGAATTGCGACGACATTTACTCTGTGAGATAATGGCGCAATGTTAAGAGTTCAGATTGATGAAAATTCTGTGTATATCGGCCTCATTCAAGGATGAAAATAATCGTTCTTTTCGGGGGAATGGGAAAAAAAAAGGTCGTCAAGGTCGGTCGCACATTGGCATTCTCGGAAAAGATTATGTTAAGAAGGCTGTTCGGGGATTCTTAATTGAAATATATATTATTTGGAAAACGTGGCCAAATTAAGATATGAATGGGGCGAACCTTGACAAAAAGAACGCTTCTGGGCTTCGTAGTTAGGGAGATGCTTAGTAGATATTATGGCGGGATATTTCTGTCCCATTTTCTGTTGAACAGCCTCGTGAAGGAGACGGAATTGCGTTTGATTCTTTTATATCTGAAATTGAAAGAATAAAAAACATATGAGAGGGATGGTTCAATAAAATAAAAACCGTCAGCCCTGTGCGCTTACCAAGCACGATTTTAGCAATATAGGAGTGAAATTTTTTCCGTTTCTGCAAGAAAAAATTTGCCAGAAAATGAAGCCTACGAAGTATTCGATATTTCGCGAAATAATTTTTCGATCTGTAAAATAGGACTAGCAGTATCGAGCGCTGCCCATAACCATAGGTATGAGAGGGGTTTTTTTGCTTTTTTTTTCGGAAACCCCACTGCTTCGATGCTTTTATTTTACCAAAAAACCGCAAACTTTCCTGAACCAATGCCCCCGACGTAGGGATATTCTAGTCAGATGTGATCTCCGACGACGAACTTTATAGTACAACTGGACAAACTAAGATAATTACTATTCAAAGACGAAAGTGGTGCTGAATCCGTCACGCTTCGAGAGCTAGAGCAAAACATCTTAAGATTATGGATTATAATTGAGATCGAGATCGCATTGGTCGACCATGTATCCCCGCAGGGTGGTAGCTACTTGACAAGAAAAGCCGGAAAGCTGATATCAGATGCCTTTGAAGGTTAGAAACTCCACGGACCTAGCTGTTCCATCAGTTACAAATTCTTGCTAGGACTTAAAATAAATGCGCTTGCGGCGACCCACGAAGACCATACCAAAGGCGAAAAACCTGGTACTTCTGGGAAAATGTTGAATAGCGCCAACCACATCGTATCAATTAGTATACAAGAGCTATACGGGCTTGATTTGTTGCAATCTAGGGAGGGATGATAGTTCATGGTGTTATGGTTGCCGCAGATCTGTAAATCTGCAAAAGCACAGTTCACCTAAGAGTATTGTGTTAGCAGCAAGAGGGGGAAGATAGTATCGATCGGCGATTCATTAAGTTCCCATCATTCATTTATCAATGGCGCGACAACCCAAGTATGACCCTGGCCTTCTGAAGTCGTCTCGATCCAAAGATCGCGTCCTCCAGCTGCTAATTTTGCTGCCTTTATCAACCGAATATTCCCATCGCTTGCGTGGTTTGCCTACTGGCCGGTTACCACTCGATTTGCCTCTAAGAGGGGCACGTTTGGGGATTCTTTTTTCTTCCATTCGCTCTACATGGCCAGCCCACTGCAGTTTACATAACTCATGGTTGTATCTTATTCGCCATTCCGTTCCTTCCTTCACCGGTCCCAAAATTTTTCGGAGGGTCTTTCTTTCGAATGCTTCTTCTCCTTCTACAATGGCACTACAGCCCAAATCGGGCTTCCTGACTTTCAGGTTCCTTAACATTTTTTTATTATTTACTGTGAAAGGGTTGTTAGACCTTCGCACAACCCTTTATCTACGAATTTTACATTTTTGTAGATTGAAGTGACCAAGGTATACCCAAGCACGCAGTGTGCTGGAGTTATGCGTCGACCGGGATTTGAACTCACGACTTTCGTATTGTAGACCAACACGCTATCCACTAGGCTACACCCTAGCTTTCGAATGCGTTAACAGCTTTTTCTGAAGTTCGCGTTAATGTCCACGTCACGCTGCCATAACAGAGCACAGGGCGTACATTAGTTTTATATATTCATAGCTTATTGCTCCTGTGCACTTTCTTGGATGTCATTATTGGAATTACCGAATAATAGGTCTTATTTGCTAGCATGATTCGTGGATAGATTTCGTTTGCTAAATTAGCCTTAAGATATGTGAAATTGTCCAGTCTCGAAAATATATTCCGTAGTTCTTATGTTTTGTTTGATTGGCGTTCTCATTGTTTGCGTCATTGCTTTTGATTTGCTTTCATTAATGCGCCACTCTACTTCTTTTGCGACGGAGTCAAGATTGAAAAATACCTCCTTAACACTAGAGAACGATCTTGCGAGGATGTTTATGTCGTCAGAGCATGCTACTAGTTGGGTGGACTTGAATATGTCCCATTGGTGCCAACTGGGACTTTTCGGACGACAGACTCTAGTGCCAAGTTAAAAAGCATGGGAGCTAGACCATCTCCCTGCTTTAAACCACATTCCGTTCGAAAGCTGGTGCTAGAATCGATTTGTATTCTCACTTGGGATTCAGTGTTTGTCATTGTGAGTCTCGTTCGTCGGACTAGTTTTGGAGGAATCAAACATGATTTGGTGCAGTAATCTTCTGTCGTATGCTTGTTTCAAATCTACAAAGATTTGGTGCTCGTCTGTGTTATATTCCCAGCATTTCACGAGCACCTGTTTCACTGAGATTATCTGGTCTGTTGTAGAACGTCCGGTTCTGAATCCACCTTGGTATCATCAATTATTTCATTAGTATAGCGCTTAAGACGACGTTTAAGTTTCGAGTTTGTCTCCTTTCTTGTAAATTGGACATATGATGGTTTTTCGCCAATCGTTGGGTATGTTTTCTTTTGTCCAAATTTTGCATATCATGCTGTGTAGTATTTCAGCGACACAGTTTCCACCATTATTTCGTCGATTCCCGGCGCTTTGTTTAGTTTTCACATAGGGCTGCTTTGATTTCGGCAAGCGTGGGTAGTGTCGATGGTGATTCTTCGCCAGTTGAAACCTCAATTGATTAAGTTCCCAATGTGACTGAAAAATAGATGGGAGATGCAGAATAGATGGATCCTAACCAAAGATTAATACCAAGGGATCAAAAGTAAGGGGCTGATGGTGTCGGATGCAGGACACGTAGACGAATGCTAGATGCACGTTGGTGGTTCTCAGAAGAAAGTAGTGAACTAAAGCGAAATAATAGGTGACAGCGAGCTGAAGATAACAAAAATGGATATTATAACAGGTGTTATGGAGGATCTTATGAGAGATTTAGACTTGACAGATGATGTGTTTGTCTAAACGAAAGTAGTAAACGGAGGTGAGGGAAATGCTTGCAAACTACCTACATCAGAGATACGCTGCGTGATGGTTTTGATGGAGAGTTTTGAATTTAACGAAGTAATTTGGAACTTGATGAAAGATTTGCAATTGACGGATGGATTTGCTCTAACGATGTGGTGCGAGTGAACCAACACAGCACAAAATTCGACTATATTCACCAACATAGACTCCTTCTAGAGTGATACAATCATTTCAGTGCCGCTCTAACATTTCGGTGCTTTTTTTATAGAGCGATTTGGCTTGACACTCGAAATAGGCATTTTTTCAGCTAGCATTTCAGCATTTGACGCAAATCTCTTTTCCTGGAGCATCCCTTTGATGTCTGCAAATAGGAAATAGTCACTAAGCGCCAGATCTGGAGAATACGGCTGACTGCCGATGTAATTCTGGAGTGTAGTGATGGATTCATGTTTCATCCATTGTCACATATCAACGCAAAAAAAATCCTGTTTATCCCGCTTAAACAGCTCCAAACAGCGCTCTGAATCATTGACGCGTTGGTGTTTTTGGTTTACTGTGAGGTAACGCGGAATCCACTTTGAACACCACAGCATCTAATTGGACCCATTGTACTCCCCCTATTGATTATAAGATGAAAGTCACTTCTCTTGTTCCAGCCACTTGGTTCGGTTTGTGAATCTAAAGCCTAAGCAAAGGAGACGATTGTTGAAGATTTGCGGACAGTGACAAAACATAATGTTTTATTGATTCTTCGTCTTCCTCGCAACTTCTGCAAAGGCTGTCACTCGCGATCCGCATCCTAAATGCGTGCAGGTTTAGCAAGCAATGACCTGTGGTCAGGCCAATAATAGTTCAGACGCTATAGCGACTACGTTGTAACAGCGTGGTATACCATAAAATCAGGATTTAAGTACATAATATATCACGTATTTAAACCTTTTTGCGCCGCTGTGATTATATTTGGTGAATATCTATGCATAATTTCCCTGTGCATTCGTGATAAGACCTATCAAATGTCAAAATTTCGAATTTAAATTCATGAAAATCGTAGCCAACATCAACAAAACCGAACCATGCGAAATAGTAATTTAATTGGTGTAGCGAATATTTTAAAGCAGAAATTGCGTACAATTTTGCACATACTGAAATATGGGGCGACGTTTCAGTTTCATGAACAGCTGATGTCAAACCATACCACGTATGGGCAGTGCATCAGTATTCCTAGTATGATATACCACGTTTGAAATACCACGTATTGTATACCCGCAGTGTATCATAGTAGTTACAAGTTAAGAAGAAAAAACCGCCTCCAGGAAAATTTTAGTTTTGGTACCTACGATCTTTGGAGCTTGTGGGGACGATTTTTTAGGGTTTTTCAGTAAGGACATAACAATAGATTAATTCTTTGACCAGCTGCGTTTCACATGGCACCATTTTGTCTGAAGTCAAGCCTATCCAATTCTGTATAATCGTAACATGGTAATCATTTTCATCGACGAAATCACGCCTCCAACTTGAAATCGACAACACAAGTGGGTTTGTTGCTGTCCACTAAAGCATATTTTGCTTATTGACAAAGCCATAAAAATTATTCATCGTTGAAAATGATTTTTCGATTAAATTCAGGACTTTCTTCAAACAAAACTTTATTAATCGCTGTCACAAAAATTATCGCTTGCTAATCTTGACACTTTCGCGGTTTAAACATCAACTGAATGCGTGGACTACTCGCTTTCAACTCACTATCTCGGCTCTAACGCCTAGTTCGCACTAGGCTAGTGATTTAACCTAGTGGCGAGTAATTTAGTTACTAAACAACTACCAACTGACCAAAAATCATTCGCACATTTCGGCTAAATAGTCAGGTTCTTACTTGTTTAATGGATAAATCACAATACAGTGATGGTAGTGAAAACCTGTCCGACAGCGGCAATGGAAATGTTCCTTAACATCCCTCCGATACATATCCAAATAAAAAAGGAAGCTATCAAAGGAGTATTACGCATACAGGAGAAAAACAATTATAAGTCAGGGGATTTTAGAGGTCACCTCAAAATCCTAAGAGACCCAAAAATAGAGGTTATAACTTCCACATTATCGGACGCGATGCCGACAAAATTCAACTTTGAAACCCCCTTCAAAGTTATAATCAGAGAACGCAAGGACTGGCAATCCATGCTACCTGAAATAGTAGAGGGATCAACCATCTGGTATACAGATGGCTCTCGCACCTCTGAGGGGACAGGAGCCGGAGTCAAAGGTCCTAACTTCTCGGTATCAAAACCACTCCAGGCCGAACTAATTGCAATGGAGCTATGCATCCAAGAAAATATAAGGAGAGCTCATCGCAATAAATCCATTTATATCCTATCGGATATTCAGGCGGTTCTCAAAGCTATAACATCCAATAAACACGGATCGAAAATAGTATAGGAATACCTTCAAAACCTAATCATCCTGGGGAAAAGGAATGATGTAACCTTAATGTGGGTACCAGGACATATGGGAATTGAGGGAAATGAAGAGGCTGATCGCCTTGCAAAAAACGGCGCAGAAACAAATTTTATTGGTCCAGAGCCATTCTGCGGAAAACCAAAAAAACTGATCCTACCACAAAAAAACAAAGTGGAGGATATTCTAAAATTCAGCAAGAAGGATATTAGTACCCTAATCGGCCTAATGACGGGGCACAGTGGAGTAAACCACCACCTCAAAAATATGGGCTTTGCTGAAACCGACATTTGTCGCCTTTGTCTAGAGGACTCAGAAACGACAGTACACATCCTATGTCACTGTGAAGCAGTAGCTAGGAAAAGACACAGTCTTCTTGGAAAGGGTTTCCTTTCTACGGAGGAACTAGCTAATACGGCTCCTTTAAAGAATCTCAAATTAGCTAAAGCTATTGAGTTATAATAGGGTGAAGGGGCTATAAACGCACAATAGGCCAAGAAGGTCGCAGTGCTCTCACGCGTTCCCCTAATAGTAATAGTAAAATAGTGCGGGGGCTACATGCCAGGAAAAATAGAATGAAATGGATCGCGTATTCAGTAGACTAGTTTAGTCACTTACTAAGCTACTCCACTAAAATTGTATTGTTCAGACACGTTTAGTAACTAAATTACTCCCCACTCGACTAAATTACTAGCCTAGTGCGAGCTAGGCTTTATTCCTCGAAACGCTCGCCCTTCCCTCATCTTCCCGTCGGTCGCGTCTATCAATCATTTCCTTTTCTGCCTGCTCGCTATGCTGCTTGGTTTCGTTTTCGGTAAAGAAGTCCCAGGGGTTCGTTTCATTAGCACAGTGTTGTTGTTGGAAACATTTCAGAAGCGATCAGTGCTGCATGATTAATCGAATGTCTCGACATCGTTCTCATTCCCCCTCCCCTACCTTCCTTATCGCAATATATCCCTCCAGGACTGTGCTTGAGCACATGAAAGCCGAAATTGCCTATAACACAAGTCATTCTGTAAAAAAAGTGTGCGTGTGTGTCATGAGAAGAAAGGATATCAGAAGACCTTGATCATTCCGATGGAGTCGCATTTGGTAGCAGGTGTTTTTTATGGTTTTTTTTTTCGAGAACAGTGGAAGATTGCGAATATTTGATAAACGACTAGGGCTAACATGCAACAGAACTAACGCTTGCGCAATGAGCTAATCGCTCTTGATCTTCCTTTCCACTGATTGCAGACTTTGCGATCCAATGAGTCCAATTGAAGAAGTTTCGGTGCGTGAACTTCACCATGATTTTTTTTTATAATTTAGGGAACACGTGTGAGCACTGCGATACTTCACCATTATAAAAATGTGAACCTTGACTGACGTTTTGACATTGACAGATCATAAAAAAAAGTTTAAGGGTGCTTTTGTATTTAAATACAAAAATGTTATGTCCCTATTAAACAATCCGTTAAAAATAATGGTCTTGATTGATTTACAGAGTGGGCAAATCCTTTCTTGTCCTAGGCGCACCGCGATCATCACAGGGTCTATTTTGAGCTCCATCTATTTACAGCTCCTCCAAGGTAATGATTATGACGAGAAAGCGCAGGCTACAGTGCACGAAACTAACTTAAAGGCACCACGTTTTTTATGTTTTTATGAAAATGTGAATTTTTGTTTTTTCAATATTATTAATAATTACAAAGTACATATTACTAAGCATAAGATATGAAAAGAAAAACATTTAATTATCATATTTTAGAAACAGTTTTTCTCAAAACTTATAAAATAAGACACAAAATAAACTTAAAGGCACTTTCATCACTATAAGACAATTATGATATAATGCTTTAATTCAATATTTTGTTGGTCCGTCTTTCGAGTGGATAACCTCGAAGACCCTATTAGGCATTGAATCCACTAGGTTTTTCAATTCCGTTAATTCTATGTATTTCGGACCACACTTCGCGAATTTTTGATTTTAAGGCATTAACGGTTTCGAATTGTGTTCCATTGCTATAAACCCTATGAACTAGAATGCCCCACAGATTTTCAATAGGATTGAGATCTGGGCTTCTAGCCGGCCAATCCAAAACGGGTATATCTGCTGCCTTGAACCAATCTCTTACAGCGTGAGGGGTATGCACGGCAGCGTTATCCTGGTGGAAAATTAAGTTTTCCCCTGCCATTTGCTCCCCATATCCATCCAGAGCCCATTCTATCATCTCACGATAATGAGCAGCATTCATTCTTGTAGGAACCCATGCAATCGGCGATTTGCCGCTGTACCCGAATGCCGCCCTTACCATGACACTGCCACCACCGAAATTCCTAGTCCACCTAACTTCTTTATCTCGACGTAAATCATACCAGTAGTATTGACAACCATCCGGGCCGTCGAGATTGAATTTTTTTCATCACTAAAGATCACATTGTGCCATCTAGTGATCCAACTCATATGTTGTCGAGCAAGTCCATCCGCTCTTGCCTATGAGTTGCAGTTAGCTGGGGTTTCGCTATTCTTTTGGTGTACTGAAGGTACGGTGATGACGAAAGAATTTACTGGACTCGCCGAACTGTCACCGTAAGCTTTAGCTTGGTTTTGATTTGCGATGCCGACAGATTTTCCGTAGTAGCTGCTCGAAAAAATGGACATTTCATTCCTCAGAGTGACCTTCTTCGGAGCGCCCTTATCCTTTTTTGACCATATTTCGTCCAAAATTGACGAAATTGTCAATAACAGTAGGGGATCGACTAATTTCCATTGCTATAGCCCGGTTTGAATAATTGTTGCGATATAAAACCTCAATAATTTTCTTTTCTTCTTCAGATAATGGCTTGCCTATGCTCATAGCGAACAGCTATAAAAAAAATAGGTAAATTTGCCAAACGCGAATCGAATTTTGAAAAAAAACATGAGTAATATGAAAGGCTCACCTAAACTTCTCTGAAAAGAGCACCAAATACAAAAAAAAAAGTAGAAAAAACAGAAATTTTAGTCGCTGCCTTTAAACTAATTTCGCACTAAAATCGCTGCTCTGGAATGTGAAATATTCAGGTTTGAATACAGATTGGAAATACACACACAAATCAACTCGAAACATCTCCTCCAGTTAACTGTATTTATTTTGTGGAGCACGTGGCTGGTGCATTCTAAAAAAAATTAATACAAATCGTAAAATTTTGGTTGCCTTTAAGTTAGTTTCGTGCACTGTATGAACAGAATGAATGCGGAAAGCGATGCGAGTTTATAGAATTGATGAGATGCATGACGTACTAAAAGCCTTGTTTTTTTTTTTTGCGTCAACTCGCTTTTTCATGATTTTAATATGCACGGCCATGACAAATTAATAAGGAACGGTTAAAGAATACTCTGAGTTCGTAAGCTGCTAAGTAATGACCGAACAGAAAGTAAAAGAACAGTGGATGAAGTCTTCCTAGAAGTCTCACGGTAACTTTTCAAGGTGGTTTTTTGATGATAAGCGGCAGAGCTCTATAAGGTGCAGCATAAAGCTAAACTAATATTGCCATGCATGCGAACTGAAAAGTATAACAGTACTGTCATCAATCAGTCAAGCTGCCATCAAGGCGGAGGGATCCAAGCACGCCAAAGGTTAATATTTTTTTAGTTTCAGAATGGAAGCAGTTGATAAAAATAAATTTAAATGTCGATGCCTATGACGAACATGTACCATTGTTACAATTATCATCAGTTTGGTCTTCTTAGGCGCTAGAGCCCAACACCCTGACTTTCTGACCTCCACGTTTCGGATCATGTTGCTAGTTTCAATTGTTAGTTTTTCGTCCGATTCAATTAGTCTCCCGTTTGTTCCTTAATAATATTTTTTCCTTAAATTTGCACCTTGATCAATTCAAAGCCGCCCAAACCAACACACATTCATTTCGTTAAATTTTTTTTCGGGTTCCACCATTATCGTATCGATTCGAGACACAATGAATTCGAAAGCACCTGCATATCTCTCGCGCCAATAAGAACATAAAAATACACGAAAAACTTCAAACAATTTTCCTTATCACTCACTCAATAAATTCGCACATATAGAACGCGGCACCAAACGTGGGAGAATTATGAAGCGGAATGAGGGAAGTGGTTGGAGGGTGGTCGCGATTATACAAATACAAGAATTCGAGAGCGCGCTATACGTCTCGAAATCGACAGACATTATTTTTGCTATTGCTTGCGCGATAATTCCACAAAGAAAATGCAAGCCAGAAGGAAAATTATAATGAAAGAAAAAAAAAAAACAAGACCAAAACGACAACCACATTCGATATTTTCATATTTCGCAATATTCACTAAATTGTGCGCGCACGATTTATTAATAGATTGCAGGATCGAAGTTGGGAGCAAAACGAATCGGGGAAGGGGAACGAAACAACAACAACAAGAACCGATTATGAAATTGGAATTTTGCTTTACATGTAAAGAATTCGGAGGAAATTTTCCACCCGAACAGATGGTTCGGCCCGGGAGGTGAACGCGAAGGCATGGCTTATCTTAGAACAATCCGAAAGTATTTATTTTTTGTTTTTGCTGCGACATGACTGACGTACCGTAAACAGCTTGAGATTTCGCGCCATCGTAAATTTATTTCGCGATCAAGCTACGAGGCACAAGTCCAAGTGATTGCATTCACTGAAAATGCACTCTTTGTGCCAACAGAAGGATCAGGCGGGCCCTCATCGGACGCAGAAACCAACCGTGCAACTAACCGCCAATTTTCCGACCGTATCTGTTACTGACCAATTGTCGGTTCGATTCGACAAAATACACAACGTTCGGACAAGGCTCTAAGCCCGCAGTATGCACGCACAAAAACACACACACACACACACGGCAAGCAAACACATCATAAAAGGTCAGTCCGCCCTGTCCTGATCCCGTCCCTAGACCAGACCATGACAATTGCATTGAATCCGGCCGAGTCCTTCGTCCGTTCTCTCCCCCGTCTCGTCCACGAACCGACCCTAAGCACCCCACCGACCGCGCGCACTGCACATGGAACTGATGAGTCGTCGTCGAGCCAAATGAATGCCATTCAGTTCTTATGGGCGGGCGATTAAAAATTAAAGCGACACACAACAACAAGGCCCGGGCAACGAGGACGGGAAATCGAAGTGTAATCGGTCGCGATTGTTGGCCGAGCAGCATTATGCTGGCTGGCTGGCCGACAGAGCGTCATGACGATTGTTTTGGACTGTTGGCGGTGGTGACTGCGCCAGCAATTCCAGAGGATTATGCTACGGGTCGAGGACGGAAGCCTCCCTGGTGGGTGCAATCGAATTGAAACAGAGACGGATCGACTTTCACACACATTTTTGCCGCTGCCGCCGTCCGTCGATTGACCCGACCGGGTGAAGAAAGGTGTGCGCGGTGGCTGCCGACATCATCGGAGAGGTACAGTGGTTGCACGGGACGCTTTAGATCGCGCCGTACTCGCGGCTCACGGTGACGAACGCAACAGAAAACACCGCGCCAAGTACGTACGCGAGGACAGACCCCACCGATAAACGCGGCCCTCCCGACAGCAGCAGAATCAGAAAACTACACACAGCAAGTTAGCGCGAAATAAACGCAAACCGCGCGACCATCAAAAACTTGTTTTCTGGTGCCGATTGCCTGCGAGTAGTTTTGTGTGGCGGCCGTGGCCGCAGCTCTCAAGACAACGGGAATGTTGTCGTAGTTCGATGGCGCGGTGGGCAAGCGGGTGTCGACTACACCACCAAAAGACTCGCAGGCAATCGAGCGATGGGACTAATTACTTGCGGATAGTAGGGAGAGTGCGGAACACCCGGTTCTAGTGACTCTACTCTACGCGCGGATAAGTACGCAGTAGCCGGCCCCACCGTTCTTCCCCCCGCTCGCTCGGTACGACCCGTACAGTGCGGGCCAGCCTGCAGAGGTGACTGGATTATTGTAAAATTGAGAAATTGACTTTCGAACGTGGTCGTTGCCGTCACCGTATATATTTGTGTTGAACGACGACGTTTTCTCATTCGCACCTGAACGAGGCGCGGCGGCGGCACATATCTTTGATTTTTCACGCTGCCAAACTGACGTTTCGCATTAATGGTGCAGATCTGCACACAAATCGACAACCTGAAATTTTTCCTGCAAAATTTTTTGTTGTTGATATTTTCCGCCACGATTGTCGCGTAATGCCGCGCTCGCGGAGCACCACAACCGGAATGTGTGCGCGCGCGAAAAATGAAAGAAAAATGTCACATAGAAGCCGGACACCGGGCGCCACTGTTTCTCAACATTTTTTTCTTTTCTGTCCGGGATGCTCTATGAGCACCGGTATTTTGCACAAAACTAAAGCAGAAAAAAAACTTTAAACTTATTTCGAGAAGATTATGAAGAACTCACCTGCTTTAATCCAAAAATTCCTTGGGCAATCCGAAAAAAATGTGAAAAACTTTTATTCCGAACCGGATGGGGGGGGGGTTTCACGCCACCACTAAAATTCACGAAAATGTGGAGAATTTTCAATCGCCGCGATTGATTCGAACGCACCGTGCACTTTTTTCCCTTCTTGTTTGTCTACGCGTCCACACAGCTCCCGCTTTTTTGTCGGGAAATTCAAGTTTTCTCTTTATTCGGTTTTCCGGGTCGCGATAAACTTCCACGCACCGCGTTTTTTTTTTTTTTTTTGTCGGGTCTTGGGCCGGT
Source organism: Chorisops tibialis (assembly GCA_963669355.1). Taxonomy (NCBI): domain Eukaryota; kingdom Metazoa; phylum Arthropoda; class Insecta; order Diptera; family Stratiomyidae; genus Chorisops; species Chorisops tibialis. The sequence continues at coordinate 138,372,243 of OY770264.1, forward strand.
TGTGCGTTATGCAGAAGGAACACTTTTGATTAGGGGAGGGAAATTAAAACACAGATTTTTCGGCCTTTTCCGTAGATTTTCTATGGCGGGCCCCAGAAGTGAGAATTTTTAACACAAAACTCACCGCCGTCGTCGTCCGAGCCCCGTCCGCAGTCTTTGCTTTCAACGTCGTCGTAGTTGTCTTCTACCGCCGCCGCCGACGTTCAACCTCGCCACTTTCGGGAATTTTTTTCTGCTTTTTTTCGCTCCTTGCTTCTTTTCCCGACTTTTTCTACGCAATTTTCGTCACGAAAACGCGCGCACTATCGCGTGCAAATTTCCACCAATTTACGAAACGCACCGTTTTTTAGCGATTTTGCCCGTTCCGATCGGCCGAAATTCTGGGAAAATGCAATTAAAAAAGTCGAACTTTAAGCGATAAATTGACCGCGTCTCTTTAACACGAAAACGAAATCCCCACTCGTAGCATTCAAAATGGCGGATAAATAGAATTTCGTCGTTTTTAGTAAAATCAAAATGGCGGATAGATTGAATTTCGTTTTTCGCTCTCAGCGGTTGGTAACGAAGATGGCAAAGGAGCAGAAAAAGCAAAAGCTCTCTCATTTGTACGGTTTAAGCAAAAGTCCGTCCGGCCAAGAAAAAGCAAAAGCGGCCAGCAAAGAAGCCAGTTTCAGGTTGAATTGGAAACATTTTTAAAAATTTAAATGCACACTTAACCTTCTGTTGCAGAAATCTCGTATTTCAACACATATTCCCAAATCGATTTGCAACGTCCCGATTTTTGAAAAATTTGGAATGTTTAGTCCTTGCTGCTCAGAATTCATTTTTTTGCTTGTAATGTTGCAGTAGCAGTAGCAGTGTTGCAGTAGCAGTAAATGTTGCAGTAGCAGTAGTAAGTAGTGTAGAGAAGAATAGAATTTATTCATTTATTCATATTAATCAATTAATCAACAGGCATAAGCCAACTGACATCAAAAGATTAACAATTATAGTAACCAGTTTAACATTATTAACAATTTTTTTAAATTAATGGATGTATTAAAATCAAAATAATCAAAGTAAGAATTAAAATTTTTAGTCATGGTAGTCATTGGTTCCTGAGACCCAAAGTTTGTATGATGCGCGTCCAAATGCAAAAAGCTATTAAACCTAAGAGACCTAAAGCACGAGTTAAAGTTAACTAGACTTAATAGTTCAGGTGAGATAATAATACCTGAGACGATTTTATACATAAATACAGCCGACGCGAACTCCCTTCGTTTTTCAAGTGATGACATCCCAATAAGTTGCAGACGATCACTGTACGGTGGCAGTCGAAGCGAATCAGCCCAAGGCAACTGATAGAGCGCAAAACGTAAAAATTTGCGCTGAACGGACTCGATACGAGCAACATGAATTTTATAAGACGGTGACCAGACAACAGAGCAATATTCCAATATCGAACGAACAAAACAATAATACATATTTAGAGCTACATGCGGGTCACGGAACTCTCTAGAGAATCTCTTAATAAAACCCAATACAGAGTTAGCACGGTTAACAATGTCATTTATATAAAGACGAAAATCAAGCTTAGAATCAAGCGTCACACCTAAATCGCGAATATGGTTCACAGACATAAGAGAAATACCAAGCGCTTTAAAATCATACACAAGAGTGGACTTTTTACGAGAAAAACGAGCAACAAAACACTTATCAATATTTAAAGTCATCTCATTTTTACAGCACCAGTCACAAAAACGAGTCACATCCTCCTGAAGAAGACACTGATCTGCACTGGACTTAACAGTTCTAAAAATCTTAACATCATCTGCATAGGCAAGTGTTTCAGAGTTCTTAATTACACTAAATAGATCATTAATAAGCAAAACAAAAAACAAAGGGCCAAGGTGACTACCCTGGGGAACACCTGATGAGGCATAAAAAGTATTGGACAGCTGGGAGTTGAACCTCACCTGGAGAGATCTTTTATCGAGATAGGATTTAATGCACATTAGAGTTTTCGAAGAGAACCCAATCTTGTCAAGTTTAAAAAGAAGCACTTTATGTGAAAGCTTGTCAAACGCTTTACTGTAATCAGTAAAAATTGAATCAACTTGATTCCCTGCCTCAATAGAACGCAAACAGTAATTGGTGAATTGTACCAAATTCGTAGCAGTAGATTTGCCTGAAATAAAGCCATGCTGCTTGTCTGAAAGAATTGATCTACATTGAAAACTTAGTGAGTCACATATATTTTTTTCAAAAAGTTTAGCAATATGAGATATTTTAGCAATTGGTCGGTAGTTCGTCACAACATATTTCTTCCCCTTTTTGAAAACTGGAACAATGAAAGATTTCTTCCATATAGTTGGAAATATGCTTGCATTTAAGGAGAAGTTAAATAAATACGTCAAAGGCAACACTAAGCTAGGACAGTGGCGTAACACCGATCCAGGGACGCCGTCAGGAAAGTCAGAGTAGTCATCATCAATTTTACATAAATAATCAGAGACGATAATATCAGTTACACAGTCAAAATTCACATTAGCACTTGACAAAGAAGAAATGTAGTCAAAATATTCGTAGTCAATATCACAAAAATCATTATCAACAAACGCTGAACGAAAGTACGACGCAAAAAAACCACATATAACATTGGAATCATGACTTGATTCACCGATAAAAATAAAGGAAGATGGATATTTGTTAGACTTTCTTTTACCATTAGCAAAGTCCCAAAAACATTTAGGGTCAGATTTAATTTTGAGCGCGATCTTGTCAATATAACATTTATAAAGCAAATTTGCGTAGCTATTAAATTTTCTACAAAGTTCTGAATATTTAGCGTAGTCTAAATCGTCACGGGTAGCATTATACCTTTTCCACGCACGGTTGCGATCATTTCTAAACATTCTGAACGTTTCATCAAACCACGGCTGGTGAGAAGATATATTTTTTGTTAATTTGTGTGGAACGAATTTAACGAAACCCGCATATAAAACGGAGTAAAATAACTGAATTAAAATGTCGATCTTTGATGTCTCGGAAAACAATGAGGTCCAGTCAAATGAGATTATGTAATTATGGAGTGAGCAAAAGTTAGCTCTTTTAAAATCAAATTTGTATATTGGAGCGTAAGATTCTACTGATTGCACACAATAATTAAAGTTAAGAAAAAATTCTGGATGATTAGGAACTTCATTCAATAGAGGAACATCAACCCGGGCTGTGAATGTATTCGAACAGTCCAATGTAAATGCCAAGTCAAGCACACGACCACGATGGTTTTTGTTGCAATCCCTGGCTCACGAGGTTGTCAAGAGTAAAGAATTCCACTTCGGAGCAAGCGTTGTTAGAGCAGAAGAATTTTTCACATACAGATGGTTCCCAGACAAGTCGCGGAAGATTAAAATCACCAAATACAATAATATCATCATCCACTCTACAAAGTTCCAGCGTGTTGTTAATAGCGCGAACGTAATTTTCATATTCAGTCAACGGAGACTTTGGAACAACATAAAGAAGTACCACATAGAGTTTCTTCTTCCCAAAGTTGATGCACACGGAAAGGAAATCCAGATTAGTTGCAGACGAAATAACAACTTCGGAGCAAATCAGACTGCGACGGATCCCAATAAGTAATCCACCACCCACAGGTGGATTAGACAAGGTTCCATGTCTATCACGGCGAAACAGTTGAAAATTGTTACTAATGATTTCGTGATCCATAAAACCACCATGAAGCCAAGTCTCCGTCAGGCAAATAACGTCGAATTCGCAGCACATTGAAGATAAGTAAAATTCATTAGTTTTCGTCCTCATTCCATTTATATTTTGGTAGTAACAACTCAGTAAACTCAAGGCTTGTTTGGCTACTTTTGAATTGCTTGGAGTCTTGCACGCCGAAAATCCCGACTGACAAACTCTTTTACGAGTAAGTTAGCTGGCCAGAAAGTAGGAGAGGCGAGAGTTTTGAATAACTTGACGGCACGGAAACTTTAAACGAGGCAATGTTGCGATCCGCTCTGTTTTTCGGCGTTATATTTTTGCAGGAGACATCATACTTTGAAGCAGCATCGTCAAGTGGAATACATCGCAATTTGCTAGCAATGTACTGCAAAACGTCATCTTCAGACGTAGAAAATTCCAGACGGGAAATAAAAATTGCTGTGGGAGGAACAACTACCCTTAGTGGAAAGCCAACAGTACCATCAGCTGATGAACAATTGGCATTCATAGCAGCAAGCACAGCCGGTGCAGGAGACGACGCACTGTCGTTAGGTAGTCCAGGAATCAGTTTTTGATGTGTTTTCGAGCACCCTACATCAGCTGCAACGTCGTTGTAGAATAGAATAGATAGAAGAATAGGCGGATATAAGAATCCTCAAACGTGCTCTTAAAGGCAAGCGATGAGAATAAGACTCGGTTGATGCAGATAGCAATCTTAAAAATTAGCAGCTGGAGGACACGGTCTTTGCGATTGGACTTCAGGAGGCCTCGATTTGGGCTCGAAAAATTTTCATGCTTTTTTCACGTCATAATTGTGTATCCAATTAATATTTTTTAATTAATTACAACGTACGTATGTTTTGAAACTCGTATTGTTGTGAGATTTAAACACATGAATGCTTATTTCGCTTTCGCAATATTGAAATAAACTTAAAGAATGATGGGGTCGGAGATATAACCCCTAAGCCACAACGGCAACGCAGGCCGGCGCAGCCTAGCTGTCAAAAAGTTGAGCACAGTGTATTTCCACTGTGGTAGTCACAACGAACGTACACCAAAGCATCATAGCGCAACCATCAAGAAATGTTCGCCAACTTTGAACTTTTTCGTTGCCCATAGTTAACCTCAAAATTTAAAACTTTCAAATATTTTTGTATTTATTGTTGGCATGTTAAATCGTCTTGTCTTGTCTTTAGTGATTTATATAATTATGATTTTTTATAATTTTTTAATGTAGAACTGCGAATATTTATTTTAAATTCGAAACACTTCTATCGCAAACTGTCAAACTGACGCAAACAATCAACTCTTATGTGACTTGATGTTTTACTGATCGCGTAAAGCTGCGCCGTGCTGCGTCATTCTACTTTGTATCTGGCTCAAGCATAAGAAGCTGAGACATTCTGTATGGGAACGGACCCTCTTTTATTCCACCCCAGCTCGATTAACGGATCCGTGTCCAAACTTGGCATCAGCAGAATATATATTTACTCTAATGCTAGCTAAAGTGACGTGATAGCTGCCAGCATAATATCATGAAACCCTTGGCTTGTTACAACTAGAGCACCTCCAAGCAAGAGGCAGAAATGTCACAACCGACACCTGCGAATTCACCGTTCCCATTTCACTAATCGTGGAGTAGTGAATTTAATGATTTCTTTTACAAATTTCATGCACCCTAAGATAAATTATTGCTTAAAAATTTTTGTTTGTGACTTTTTTAGTTAAGTATTACAAACTGCGCACAGTTCTTGATGTTCAGAACGTACCAAAAGAAAATCGACTCTTTTTTTAGATTTCGCTCTAAAAACAGGGCTTTAGCTTTGCCAAACTATGGAAAAGCGCCTCTAGTGTGCCATGGAGTAACTATAGTTATAACTAGAGTCACACCATGCAAGAAGAAGTAGAGTCTGGTAGATATGTCACAATCGACACCTGCAAAGCCCTCTAAAGTAGAAAGCCATGTAAGTCAATCCAACAACAACACGTTGGAGTCATAACAAAAATGACAGTTCCATACAAATTCGTTCGCTTTTGTAAGAAGCAGACGCGGCGGGGTTCGTAAGAATCGTGTTTATTCTTAAATGCAGTGTTAAAAATAGTTCAGCTTTCTAAGGTACTTTAATAATAGCGCTCGGCATGTAATTACTACATGTTGATATCAGTGGAATAAATTTTTAATTGAAAAAAGTGCGATCAAAGTTAAATCTCGGTTTCTTACACCGAAGAAAATCTGTCACTCATATTGTGCAGAGTTCCCGGTTAATTTTGTAACAGTCGCGTTGAGTGGTTTCACCAGAAACCCTCTCATCGGCATCCTGCTGACACGCCACCTTGGCAGTGTCCCATGAAGTGCACACGCACGTACTAGCTCGTCGGTGGGGGGGGGGGGGGGGTTTGTCATTTCTCTTCATGGACATACTAAAAGTAATGTACCGAAAAAAAAGGAGGCTGACCACCAGGTTTGGGAGGTCCTGGTGAGGTAGTCAGCGGGCAACGATCAGAACATATTTTAAAGGGGGAAAACGAACTTGCAGTCGGGGTGAACCTCTCGACCTCGGGGGCTAAGACGTCATCTCTCTCTCTCTCTCGCCCTCCTCCCGTCCCTTTTACTCCATAATTCTAGCCTCCCATCTGGATCTTTTGCTTGGACATCGCTGAAATTACCCTTACGACGCTGAAATTACCCTTACGACATTTAAAGTTCGACCAGAGTAAACAGAAAATCCTTGAACAACCAGAACTGTTGTGCCTGTACTGTAACTTGAAAAAAAATGTTTTGGTTCCGTTGACTTTAAAAGGGGTGTAGTGGTTTTCCAAATAAATACAAAAAAAAAACCATGCGGTTTTTACTTTTCTCAACTTCTGGAAATTTAAGTTTAAAAAGGGGTATTGCGCTTTTATAAATACACCAAAAAAAAAAACCATGCGGTTTTTTTCGTAGAAAAAGGGTTGTGCGAAGAGCTAACAACTCTTCCACAATAAGTAATGAAAAATGTTAAGGAACCTGAATGTCAGGAGGCCAAGGTCCGATTTGGGCTGTAGCGCCATTGTAGTAGTAGAATGTGTTTACAGTGCATTTCGAATTGAAAGAAAATATTTCCAGATTCTACACTGTTACGCTTTATTATTCGTGACGGTCTCTGCTGAGGCCTTTATCAAACTGATCGACAATTATAAAAGACTATAATTTTAATCCAAAAGATTATTAATTTATAAGTAAGTAAGTACGGAATTTAAGGTTAGTTAATTAGTATCAGTTAATTAAATTAGTTAAGGATTTCTGGGTACGGATTTTGTTTTTACCACATTTTAAGGCAGGTAGCCAACTGGTGTCTCAGTTGAAGTCCTGTGGATGATTAGAAATTTCAATTGGTTCTCGTACCCATTCGTTGATAATATTAATTTATCTTGGTCCTCTGTCGTTGCATGTTCCGCCATCGCTGATGACTGTATTTGGTTTTTCCGTGTGCATCGTTGATCCTTGTATGGACTGTGAGCCCCTTTTCTGCTATGTACACTTTATCGCATGAGCCGCAAATTGAATATGACGATTCCGGTGCGAAATCGTCCTCGAATACGAATCGGTCTGATACGGGATTAGTGGAAAATTTAAAATCAGTGGATTTTGTGCTCTCTGTACCTGCTTTCCACGGATCGAACGTCATATTTTCAAATGTTTCGACATTTTTCTACGCTTCAAAACATTTATTTTCCGGATTTGACGTTTACTTTGGTTTAATTTTTCATTTTCGATTTGAAATTTCCCCTCAAATTTTTTTAATTTTTCAATTTAAATTAGACTAGCAAATACCACTAAGCAATCACCAAGCGAATGCAATAATTCGATATTGTAACTATACTAATCACCGTTAAACAATTAAATTAGACTACCAAATACTTTCAAATTTCTTTAAGAACAACTTCCGCAATATGTGGGACCCGTTCTTTTTTTTACAGATTATTCCGGTTTTCAATTCGATTTTATTAAACTTCTGGTATTTTTTATAATCAATAATAATATCAAAATTTTAATAACAATTATCATAAAAATAAATTTTCCGTACCAAAAACAAATTTTGCTGGTACTGCAACATTTGGTGGTACTGCAACATTTGCTGCGACTAAAACAAACACAATTTTTGACCAGATCTGTAATTATTTTTTTTTTTTCGATTTTTTCAAACATCGCAAAGCAGTTTTCGCTCTGCTTGTTTCGCTTCGCTTTGAATTTTGTTTTCAGCCAAACAGCTGACAGCACTCAATCGAGAGATAACTGACGGCAGGCGATTTGGTTTTTTTGTCATCATTTCTCGACGACAGGAGAAGCATCAAACTCGAAAAACAAGAAAATCGGAAAAAACTTTGAAGAAATCATCACGCGTAAGAATACACCAGCATCGAAATGTCGGAGGTCCGTGCAATGGAGCATGCCACCATAAAGGTACGCACAAAGAGATTTTTTTGTTACGAAAATGCAAGAAAGCAATGGCGACGCATTTTTCACTTTGTATTTTTTTTTGCTCGCCTGGACCTTGATTGAGGTCCGTTGCAGTGAAACTGTTTTTTTTTAGACTTCTTTCGATTTCAGGTACCGTACGAGGTGATCAACAAGAAATTTCGAATCGCGCAGAAAACGCTCGATCGCGAAGTGAGCCAAGTTCAGAATGCCGCGATGGAAGTGGAGAAGAGCCTGAAGGCAGGCTCGTCCGTGGGCGAGATTCGGAAATTGCTGGGCGGCGTTGTCGAACGCTTGCAAGTGCTGAAGCGGAAGGCGAACGAATCGATCTCGGACGAATTGTCCGCAACGTTCGTTTGTAAGCGCCGTCTCGAACATTTGAAACAGAATGCGGTGGTCGATCAGACCGCTTCGAATTTTGATGTCTGGCAGGCGAATATCGATAATTGGAAACGGGTAAGCGATGCACAGTTTTATTATTTAAGTACTGGATCCTCTAATATGTGGTAAAGAAAATAGATTGAGATTTGTCAACTGGAATCTCGGCCGAGCGCTGCCCGATTTATAGTCATGCAAATCTGAAAAATATGCCACCATCTACGTGACCAAATGTGAAATAACGATATTATGAAAACAGAACCATTAAATAACACGAAAGAAATAGATAAAAGTAGCCCATCTATAATCTCGCGTAGACAGTACGGCTTCCGTGCACAGAGAGCGCTTGGATCGCCGTGATGGATTGCGTTACTTGTAGTCCTAGCAAATACAGAAGTCGTTGGAAACTTTTTAGATTTTAAGGACGTCTTTAACTATTTAAGTACGGAGGTGAGGCTCAAAAAGCTGAGGGATTGTGAATATCAAGAAGTGACACTTTGGAAGAGCTCTTTCTCCGACAGATTATCGCGAGGTATCCGTGACACTGTGAAAGAGTGTGGAGGAGGATTGCCAACAGGGCTCCATCTGTGGTTCATTCTTTTCACACCTCATGACTTTGGCGTAGCTTGGGGTGTCATAGTGTTCGCTAACGTTCTGCTTATTCTGATGATACAATGGCGTTACAGCCCATATCGAGTCTTGGCATTCCGGATACACCTTTTCCAGTTGTCTCGGTTCAACGAATGCGTCCTCCAGTTTGAAAAAATCGAGAAGCGATCTGCAATCTGCGTCTATTGAGTCCTCCCATCGCTTTCTTGGACAGCCCATTGAAGCTTGCAGAGTATGATCACGATAGATGCTGGTGGGTCGTCAAATAGTTGATACATCATCGAATTCACCAGTCATCTCCGTCCTTAACTGCTTCGTACACCTTCCAAAGAGTTTTTCGTTCAAACGTGTCGATTAAATTCTCCGACATCCGTCAAGATCCACGTTTCGCATCCCTATAGCAGCACAGGACGAATTAATATCTTGTAGATGCAAAAATGATAAATGCAAAGAGGCGGGACTGAAAATAAATGTGCGTAAAACCAAGTACATGCACATGGATTCGAACGCAAGCACGCCGATTGTTCTTAACGGACAGAATGTGGAAGAGGTGCAAGATTTTTGCTATCTTGGAAGCATTGTCAGCATGCACGGCGGAGCCGAAAAGGATGTTGAGGCTCGGCTAAATAAAGCTCGTCACGTCTTCGGTATCCTTTCCCCTTTCTGGAGGTTAAGAGAGATCTCCCTTCGCACGAAGCTGCGAGTTTTTGGCGCATGCGTCAAATCCGTGTTGTTATATGGTTGTGCTACGTAGAAAGTGACCGTTCGACTCACCAAGAAACTTCAGACTTTCGTAAACCAATGCCTCCGGCGCATTTTAGGAATATTCTGGCCAGAAGTAATCTCCAACGACGAACTTTGGAGTACAAATCGCCAGACTAAAATAGGTATTGAGATTCAACGGTGGAAAAGGCAGTGGATCGGTCATACTTTGAGGAAACCAGAGCGAAACATCGCACAACAGGCTCTGGATTATAATCCTCAAGGAAGACGTCGAGTTGGTCGACCATGTAACACATGGAAGCGAGCAGTTGAGCAGGAGGCCAGAGGAATAAACAAGCCCTGGCAACACCTTAAGGCCGATGCTCAGGATCGCGCCTTGTGGAAGAGAGTTGTTTCTGTCCTATGCCCCTATAGGGGGTCTTAACAGGAATTTGATTGATTGATTGAAATTGTATGTATGCGGCATTTGCCTTGGTACATTTAACACAGCCTCAAATTGCAAATGAGCCCTTCATACAAACTTAGGACAAAAATTCTTGTCCTCCCAACACTATCCCTGAAGGCTGTGTTTTATCTCCAACTCTTTTCTTAATTCTTGTTAACGACCCTCCAATCAACACTTTTGCGGATGACAGTACTTTAGATAACATCAATGAATTTGATTCTGCTGCAGAATGAAATAAGAATTATATTGCTTTCAATCGTAAGTTATTCCGTTCTCAATTTAATTCTGGAATGTGGCAATGCCTCCAACAGGCCTGTCATCTATCCCTCAAACGTGATCTTTCAGTGTTGTATCAATTTTCAATTGATTGCTTAATTTACGTCCAATATTTTCTGCATAGAATGTCAGTTTCATAGACGAAGTTGCATAGAATTTTCATAAAATTTGGTGTATTTTACATTCACGAAACCAATCATTTGTATGGGAGGGGGTAGAGGTGGTAAGGGAAATGTAAAATTTGCGATGCAGTTTTATTTCATTTCTTTTGTAAGGTGCTCTTACAAAATTCCAAGTTCGTAGCTTTTAATTTGTTGGTTATTAGTAGAGATGGTATGCTATTTCACATACCTGCGATTTTTTCACTGCTATTTGAAAAGAGCAATCGCATACTGCGATTGAAATTTAAAAGAGCTGCGATTAGAAGAGCAGATCAAATGCATACTGCTTACGTTCTACCGCCAATAAAATTGCCGCAATGATCATCGCTACAAATCTCAGAGTTTTTGTTCGCACTCGCACATTAATCCCGCAACTCACGCATTCCACTTAATCCCGACGAGATCGTAGCTCAGAATAAAGCTCGTCAAACAAACTCGTTTGGTTCAATAGAGTAATTCTATTTTCCCAGAAAGCGTAACTCATTGAACACTTTGCACCGCACGTTCCACCTCATCGATCGCTAAGCAAATCATAATTTTCCTACATCTTTCAATCAGGCAAGACTCAATCTCATAGCTCAGCATAGTGAACACTTCCCCCATTTCCCCCTGGGAATGGAAAGGTTTTCTTTTACTATCCAAAGTACGAAAAAACGATCGAGCGCAATCGAGTCAGGATGGCAAAAATGTCAATGGCATTTCATATACACAAGCCAAATAAAAAAAACACCCGGTCATCGATCGCATACAAGCCAAATAACAAAAAAAAAGACAACCGGTCATAGAAAACCAAACCAAAAGGGTCTTTTGTTTTCTTTTTTCACACGACATTACCTACACGAGCAATTTCATCATGAACAACGTAAAGCTCTTACAGATCCCGAAACCCATGGAAGTCGAATTTTACCCAAGTCCCACCGTTAAATATCAATCGCGCGAAGAAAGAGCTTGAACGTTGTTATTCCGATTGCTCTCGATTGCTCTTTCGTTGTTCGATAGCCGGCATATCTGATATATTCCATTGCCTTCGTATCTGTTATATCGCTCGCGATCAGCGATATATCAGCTCGGTGATATTCAATCAAATTCCTGTTAAGACCCCCTATAGGGGCATAGGACAGAAGCAACTCTCCTCCACAAGGCGCGATCCTGAGCATCGGCTTTAAGCTGTTGCCAGGACTTGTTTATTCCTCTGGCCTCCTGCTCAACTGCTCGCTTCCATGTGTTACATGGTCGCCCAACCCGACGTCTTCCTTGAGGGTTATAATCCAGAGCCTGTTGTGCGATGTTTCGCTCTGGTTTCCTCAAAGTATGACCGATCCACCTCAACATCCTTTTCGGCTCCGCCGTCCATGCTGACAATGCTTCCAAGGTAGCAAAAATCTTGCACCTCTTCCACATTCTGTCCGTTAAGAACAATCGGTGTGTTTGCGTTCGAACCCATGTGCATGTACTTGGTTTTACGCAGATTTATTTTCAGTCCCGCCTCTTTGCATTTAGAATGCAACGAGCGAGCATTTGACTCTAAGTCCGAACGGTTATGTGCAAGCAAACACACGTCATCAGCATAATCAAGATGACTCAAGATGTTAAATAGTCTCCATTGAAGACCTTTACTTTCCCCACCTTCCAGTGCAGCATTCAAGATGTCATTTATTACCACCAGAAACAGGGCTGGTGATAATATGCAGCCTTGTCTGACACCCGTTCGCACAGGGAAGCTCTCGGACAGCTCTCCTCTATGCAAGACGCGACACCTTGCATCTTCGTAGGATTCTTTAATCATAGCTATGACCTTATCTGGAATAACTCTCCTACGCAAAGCATTCCATATGTAATCTCGCTTAACGCTGTCGAACGCCTTCTCGAAGTCCACAAACATGAGATGTAGTGGCGAACCCATTTCGGCTGACTGCTCTAATATTATCCGTAGGGTATTTGTGTGGTCGGTATAAGACGACCCTTTACGGAATCCAGCCTGATAAACTTCGAGAGTGCTCTCGACGACATTACCTTAGCCATAATTTTTGATACGGCAGTAAGTAGACATATACCACACCAATTGCCACAATCCCGAAGGTCGCTCTTCTTCTTTTCACAATGACGCCCTCCTTCCATTCAGTCGGATATCTTCCTTCATTCCACACCTTAGTGAAGAGGGGGAGGAGTATATCGGCTGTTATATCCGGGTCCACTTTGAGGAGTTCGGTTGGCAGTCCGTCATACCTGGAGCTTTCCTTCCCGCCATTGACCGAATGGCGGTTGGATGTTTGGAAGTTGTTCTGTTTCCGGAATATCTTCCTCTGACAAGATGTTTAAAATATCAGAGAAGTATTCCTTCCATCGTTGCAACTGGTGTTCACTCATATTAAGGAGAGTTCCGTTGACATCTCTCACCAGATGGTTGGCGGTGAAACTCCTGTTCGTCAACTGTTTCATGATTTTAAATAGTGAACCCATATCCTCAAGGTAAGCCGCAGATTCTGCCTTGTTTGCCAGATCTTCAATGGCCTTTCTCTTGTCGCGTCTAAAAGCCTTTTTAAGCTGTATATGAGCATCGCGGTAGTTCTGCCTCAAGTTGGGCGTTCGTTGGTTGACATCGGGTTGAGAGATGATTGCCAATTTGGCATTTTTCCGATTGCCAACCTTGTCCCATGTGTCCTGCGACATCCAGGGTTTCTCATCGCTTTGCACATATCCCACAGATTCTTCAGCACTAGTTAGAAAAGTGTTTCTGGTTGCCTCCCAATTGGCGTCCAGTGTACGCATTTCATATTCACCCAATGTGGATGATTTTTCGCGTAGAATAGGGGTGTATTCGCGTTTTTTGTTGGGATCTCTGAGTTTATCCACATTAAGCTTGCGCTTCATTTGAAGAATTTGTGGTCGTCAGATAGCTGCTGTACACAATCTCAAGCAGGCAACCATCAAGTGGTGATCGCTCCCCACGTCAGCTCCACGTTTCGCTCGCACATCGGCGACTTATAGCCAAATGGTCGATCTGGTTCTGACTAACACCATCAGGGGAAACCCAAGATGTTTTATGATGACTCTTGTGTGGAAAAAGGGTCCCTCCGATGACCATTTGCCGAGTACTACAAAACTCCACAAATAATTCGCCGTTTTCGGGTCTCTTAATCCAAGGTTGTGATGCGTCGACCCAAGGGTCACCATGCCTCCCCATGACGTGTTCTAGTCCAGTGTTGTCTGATCCAACCTGGGCGTTCATATCTCCCGATATGATAATAATATCACCTCTTGGAACACGTTCGAAGGTGGCACTCAGTTGGCTATAAAACTCCTCTTTGTCACCAGATGTTGCGGTATTAGTTGGTGCGTAGCACTGCAGAATTGTGACGTTTCTGACACTGGTTCTGAGCCTGACGACGATAATCTTATCCGAGATTGGTTCCCAGCTAATGAGCTAATGAGGACGAACGCCACACCATTTCTGGCTTCACTTTCAGGGCCAATGTACAGGATAGTGTTTCCGCTAGGGGTTCGTTCTTCTCCTGATCCTGTCCACCTGACCTCGCTCAAGCCCAAGATTTGGATGTTATAGTGCTCCATTTCACGGTCGATCACTGATTGGCGGTGCAAGGACCGAGTAACCCCAGCTATTCCCCCGTCATTCAATGTTCGAACGGTTCAGAAGCCAATCATAGTCCGTTTTCGAATGCCAATGTCGTTATCGTAGAATCGGTCCGTATCCGAGGCGCTGTATCCGTTTCTCGTATCATTTAGGTCTTAAGATCACGGGTGATAAGCCCATGATCCAGTGAGTGTCCATTTGCCATTTTTAGGGCAAGCAGGACTTGCTGTGGGTGAATTCTACAGCCCCCATCCCACAGGGGGATATTAAAGACTATCAATCATATAAGCTATCCCAGCTATATTTGGTGATTGATATTGACACTGAGAGCACGAGCAGTGTGTGCTCTCAGTGATGTTGCTTTAGACTAATGAATGAATGAATTGGAGCTATGTAGATGAAACGATTGCGATTTGAAAAGGGATTTGTTTAGCGATATTTTGATCGGTGGGATCTGATTTGATAGGTGAGGTGTAGAACGGCCGAAGTGGTCAATGATGGGCTTTGCTAGAGTTTTTTTGGCGGATTTTGTTCTGAGTTTCGATCCGGTCGGTTGGTAGGACATTTTGCGGCTATCGCAAGTTTTGCCGATTTATGTTGCAGTCCACCGTGTCGATAAGAGCTTTACGTTCTTCATGATGAAATTGCTTGTGTGAGGTAATGTGTGAAAAAAGTAAACAGTAGACCCTTTTGGTTTGGTTTTCTATGACCGGGTTTTTTTTTTATTTGACTTGTATATATGCGATGCGATCGATGACCGGGTGTTTTTTTTATTTGGCTTGTGTATATGAAATGCCATTGACATTTTTGCCATCCTGACTCCATTGCGCTCGATCGGTTTTTCGTACATTGGATAGTAAAAGAAAACCTTTTCATTCCCGGGGGGAAATGGGGGAAGTGTTCACTATGCGCACTGAGCTGGTGGTACTTAGAGATTGGGTCTGCCTGATTGTTAGATGCAGGATTTCGCAGAAAATTACTGTTTTGTCTCTTTTTTTTTTAATTGCGCACTAGCATGGATAATAGAGGTGGAAAAATCACTGCTATTGGAAGAGCTGCTCTTTTTCACAGATATTGAAAAAAAACAATCGCAGTGGATCACTGCGATTGGAAAAGAGCAGATTTTGCCATCCCTAGTTATTAGTTGATTTAATAAAATTTGTCAAAATCATACTTTTATATGGGAGGGGGTAGAAGGGCAAGAGCGAATTTTGACGAATTTTTGTATCAACTATTTTTAAAAGTTTTTGTGCAAAATTTCAATTTGATAGCTTTTATTAGTTAGGTGATAATTGATTTTTTAAAAATGGTCGAAAAAATAATTTTGTATGGGATGGGGTAGAAGTTTGGAAGGTGTTCGACCAGTTAATATTTCATTCTCTTAGAATTTTTATACTCTAGATGAAATCTGAGAGTATATTGTGTTTGCCTTACCGTTTGTAACGCTAAGAAATAACGCTCGCACAGAACCGCTAAGGGTACAGAAATATTTGTTGTCGCTCAAAAACTTCGATTCCGAGTTGCTGTCTGTCTATAGCATAACTCTCGAACACTTTCGGCCTTATACCCCCTCCCATACAAATTTCACGAAATTCCGAAATTTTCAGAAATTGATTTTTCTTTGAAACTATTTAAGCTATCGATTTGAAATTTGGGTTAAAGTATTATGATATAGATGTTATTAATATGACTGAATATTGATCCGATCCCGTCACTCCTTCTACCCCCTCCCATACAAATGCATAATTTTGAAAAATGCAGTTTTTCGATTTTCATTGAAACTAGCAAAGTTATAAAAACAAATTTTTGCCAGAATTAATTTTATTATAATTCCAATCAGCATTGAAAAAATTATTAACTTCACCTCACTCCTTCTACCCCCTCCCATACAAATTTCACGAAATTTTGAAATTTAAATTAAATTGTTTTTCTTCGAAACTGTTAAAGCTATAAACTTGATATTTTGCATACAGTATAAAAATAGAAATATCAATAACGAGTAAAAAATTTGTTTTGATCCGTACACTCCTTCTACCCCCTCCCATACAAATGTATAATTTTTGTTAAGTGCATTATATCGATTTCCATTAAAACTAGAAAAAGTATAAACTTAAAATTTTGCCAGAATTTGTTTTTTAATAATTGCAATAAGTGCTAAAAAAATTATCAGCTCCTCTTCACTCCTTCTACCTCCTCCCATACAAATATCTGTATTATAAATTCAAGAAAAGCATTTCTCCTTCGAATATATATGAGAGCTATCGGCTTTGAAATTAAACGCTCCACTTCCTCTGCCACCTCCCATACAAATACCTCAATTTCAGGAAAACTATGTCCAATTGAAAATAATGAAAGCTACAAACCTTAAATTCAGCACGAAATATTTTGCATACCACATTAGGTGTCATATCCAAAATTACAAACCTTCCTCCTCTGCTTCTACCACCTCCCATACAAAAGCCACTATTAATTAATTAAAAGAATTTGATTGATATATTGATATTTTCCGGTACATTGAACTCTTTCTCATTTCATCTAGAGTATCATATGATTGGGATTTACGCCCAATCATAATTCTTTTATGTTTTTTAAATGCATTTCGCAAATTTTCAAGTTTGTACCTTAAAATTTCATTCAAAAATTTTCAGTTTATGTGTTTTTTCATTACACATGAAACACCTTGTGCACGTTAGACCAGGGGGGTCGGTGCATAACAATTGCAGAGTTTTTATTATTTTTTCTGTGTGTATAATAAATAGATATATTCACATGGAAAATTTAAACTTTGTATCTCTTACCAGAGCCCTAAACAAATCACTCAAATTTTTCGACATTTTTGCTTATCACCTCCGTCCCCTTACACCTCCCGTCGTAAAACTTTTATCGAAATTCAAAACTATGTAGTTCTACAATTTGACAAAATTTTAGTTTGATATCTGTACTCAATTTTGAATTATAACGGTTTGAAATTTTGGAAAGTGCATCATTTTTGAAATGCTCCCCATTTCCCCCCACTACTATTTTGTTCAAATGTTATATTTTTCTCCTATTTCTCTAGTATAGCTTAATATAAGTACCAAGTTTTAATTACATAGCTCAACAAATAGCCGAGATATTGATTTTGAAGTGTTTTTCTTTGCACCCCCCTGACCCTCCCCCTTAAAATATTTAGCCTCAGTTGATGCCAGTGGATCTACATATATGCCACCTTGGTGGTCTAAAAATATAAATTTTTTATGCTAAGTAATTTCGAAGATATAATTATTTGAAAAAAAAAATTCGGCCGACAATTGTTCCTTAGCCCCCCCCCCCTTTTTGCACCCCATTGGATAAAAAAATTAAATTAATTTTAAAAGTTGTCCCACAAACCCTTTTATATGTATACCGATTTTTAGCTTCCTAGCTGTAACCGTGTTTGAGATATTTGAATTCTTAGTTTTCGGTTTAAGTGCTCCCCCGCCTCTCCCTGAACCCTTACACCCACCAAAATGGGTGTCCGCCTGAGATCCGCAACTATTTACAATCCCTCCAAAAATGAACTTTCTATGTATATTGAAGGGTTTGGGAGTTAATGTGCGCTGAGCGTACACACCGGCGTACGGCGTACAGACAAACGGATTTTTTTTTGCATTTTTAGGCTATTTTAGTCATGAAACGCGAAAAAACAAAATTTCAGGGTAGCAAATTTTTTTTTCAAGTCGATCACAATACACTTTATTATTAAAATAAAGTAAAATTAGCAGCGGGAGGACGCGGTCTTTGGATCGAGCCGATTGGAAGGAGGCCAGGGCTCGATTTGGGCCTTCGCGCCATTGATGATGATAAACCTATGAGATTCTATTTGAAGTTTCGCGGTAACCCTTTAGGTGCGTTCACACTACCGAAAAGTCGGGCGCTTTTTGTCGTACAATTTCTACTGACGCCAAACTTATGTGCTGTGCTCCGTTGGACCTGGAAATTATGCTTCGTAATATCGTCTACAGGGTCCGGTAACGACTTCCATTTTCGGCTAACGATAAGTTGACGGATCAGTGACGGAGCGTGAAACTCCTGGATGAAAGGGTAATGACGATATGGTATGCCAGATAGTTTGGTTTTGTGAGGATGAATCGGGACTTGGATTTCTTCCTTGAATTCCTCCTTATACCGGCAGTATGAACTGTGCAAAAGGAATCTGGTTAAGAGCGTCGGGTGTGACTGTGGTGTTCCTTCGGAGTGCTGGTTGCACATTTTGTGTGAGTGAAGTACAGAGACTACAGACAACTGGAGCCTTATCATGAAAACGCTGCCGCTGCGAATCCATTTCGCTGTCGCCATTTTAAATCACCGAATCAATTTTCCGTTTCGCAATCAATTTTCCGACGAACAACATGAAGCGAGCGGCATGAACGACAGAGGCAAACAGATGAAAAAATTGAAAGGAGCGAAAGCGATGTATCTCGTGATAGGGAAAAGCGAAGTAGATAGCATTTTTGCGCTTGCTAATGAGATGATGCGCCTGAAGGATATGAAGTTGTTGTGTTTTCGCTTGTAATTTAAACAAAACTTACTTCTGTCGGTTTTGTACGTATTCTTATTCTTGTAAAATAAATTCGGACACTTGTAAGGAAAACGTGTCTATTCCACGAAGGTTAAACTGGAAGAGAGCGAGATGCTGAATCGCTTATCTCCTACTTCACACCGTAGAGAACTACAAGTAGAATTATGTCAACTCCACGTATAATTCAGTAATATTCAACAGGGGTTTAGGTATACTGCGGACTGGTTCGTCGTTTCTGGGTGTCTAGCCATTCGAATATCTCGAGCTTATGCACTGAGAAGCAGACTGATTCTGTGCAGTGGTATCTAATTGTATTGTGATTATTCGAGATTCTTCTGCTTTATTAATCGTGACGTTTCGCATTCCGCTGAATAATATTTTAAAATTTAAATAACTTATTAGCAATTTCCAGACGATTTGTAATAAAAAACCATTTCAGATTCGTATGGATCGTATGGTAATTGAGCATTGCCTTCGTTACGGATTTTATGAATCAGCCGACAGACTTGCAAACCGAACAGGAATACGGGAATTGACAAACTTAGGTAATTAAAAAAAATTATATATAAAATAAAATATTTAAATCTTTTTAATCACTCATCAATTTTTTTTCCCCAGATATATTCCAAGTAGCACGTGAAGTTGAACAAGATCTAACGAATCATAAAACTGCAAAATGTAGCGTTTGGTGTACTGAAAACAAATCAAAATTGCGTAAAATCGATTCAACAATTGAATTTCAATTACGCGTACAGGAATTTGTCGAATTGATACGAGAAGGTAATCGAGGCGATGCCGTTAAACATGCCCGAAAGCATTTTCCTGCATTTCAAAAGGATCAATTAAAAGAAATTTGCCAGTGTATGGCATTGCTAGCATTCCCTGTAGATACAGGTAAGATGATCATTAAAAACTTTCAATAGAGACTGATTTGTATTCGTTACAGATATCGAACCATATAAAACCCTTTTCGATCCGGCACGCTGGGACGATTTGGTTTTGAATTTTCGAAACGAGAACTATCGACTTTTTAATTTATCAGCCCAATCACTTTTAGGCGTAACCGTTCAAGTAAGTTCGAATCAAAAAAAAAAAAAGTAGACCGCACCAATTTCACTGTCATCATCATCAATGGCGCAGCCCGAATCGGGCCTTGGCCTCCTGAAGTCGTCTCGATAATTTCACTTTGTTTTGTTGTTATTTTCAGGCGGGACTTTCAGCTCTCAAAACACCACAGTGTTACTCATTAGGTTCTAAGAATATCAATTGTCCTGTTTGCGAGGAAGATTTCAATCACATTGCAAAGACGCTGCCATTCTCACATTGTGCACAGAGTCGACTGATTTGTCGGTAAGTGAATCAGAAAAAAATTTCCGATTTATTCATTTTCTAGCGGTATTTTCTTCCTTATTTTAGTGTTACTGGTCTTCCACTCAATGAACATAATCTTCCAATGATGTTACCAAATGGACAAATTTATGGACAATTGGTAAATATGATCGTGTTTTCGTGGTCGTAGAGAATGCATTTTATTTATTTTTATTTCAGGCCATTCCACAAATCACGAAAGAAAGTGGAGTGATTGTTTGTCCTGTAACAAAACAACCGTTCACTGATCCAAAAATCGAAAAGGTCTTTGTTATGTAGCTACCCGACGATTTTGTTCATATTATTTTTATGGATGTTTTGATAGACACTTAAGGATTTAATGAGAATGTTTTTTTTTTCTTATCAATAAGTTTTTATTTCGATTTTAATTACAAGTATACTAGAAATTTACTTTTCATTTATATATTCGATATTTTCAACTCTTATTAATTTTGTTGTTTGAGTGCTATGTACGAGTACAATGACAACGCTTAGTCTTTGCCAATGAAATAAAGCGTACTGAATTTTGAAAATTGGATAAGTTGTGCCTCAATTTCATAGTTAGATTTTTATAACGTTTCAATGGATCACCGGTCGCAGTGTGTTACATTTATCAAAACTCCTGAGGGGAAGAAGTAAGATTTTGGGGATGGTTGACATTACGAATTGGAGAGTATTCGAGGTCAATGGCCTCGAATTTAGTGTTGAAAAATTGAATATTGCAGGCTTAAGGCCGGCCTACAGTCGATGCAGCAGCTCCGACTTTGCGAACATATGGTGCGTACACACTAGGCGACCGTAAGCCAGCGAACGCATACGTTCGTTCAGTGTGCACGTCAGACCGAAGGCGTACAAATGCTTCCGAACGCATTTGTTTGCTTGCGCTCGATAATCGCTCGAAAGGGCGGTATATATAAAAAAAAAATGCGGACCGCACGCACTCGGCTTTGGGTATAGTGTGTACGTCAAGAAAAATGCATTTGTTGTTGCGTAGTCAACATGGACTCTGCTTCTTTAAAATTAATAATTTATATAGACAGCACGAGAATTTGTGGAGCCCTGTCCATAGTGAGCTACGGTGTAGTCTACAATGTGTCTTACAATGCGAAGGTCGTGAGTTCAAATCCCGGTCGACATAATAAAATGCCTGCACATTACCTGCTTGCATATACCTTGGTTACCTCAGTCTACGGAAATGAAAAAATCGTAGAGGGTTGTGCGAAGGGCTAACAACCACAATAAATACTCAAAAAAATCAGAAGGCCAAGGCCCGGTTTGGGCTGTAGTGCCATTGTAGGAGAAGATCATGATTTATTATATTTATTACACATTAAAGTGCACAGGAACAATAAGCTGCGGATTTATAAAACTATTATACGACCTGTGCTCTGTTATGGCAGCGAGACGTGGACATTAACGCGAACTTCCGAGAAAGCTGTTAACACATTCGAAAGAAAGCTCCTACGAAGAATTTTGGGACCTGTGAAGGAAGGAACGGAATGGCGAATAAGATACAACCATGAGTTGTATCAACTCTACGACGAGCCAGAAGCTTCAACGTTCATCAAGCTACATAAAATGCAGTGGGCTGGCCATGTAGAGCAAATGGAAGACAAGAGAATCCCCAAAAGGGCTCTTAAAGGAAAAGCGAGTGGTAACCGGTTAGTAGGTAAACCACACCAGCGATGGGAAGACTCGGTTGATGAAAACAGCAAAGCCATTCAGCAGCTGGAGGACGCGGTCTTTGGATTGAGACGATTGGAGGCGACGATTTCAGGAGGCCAGGGCCCGATTTGGGCTGTCGCGCCAGTGATGATGATGATGATACACATTGGAGAGTCATTCAAGATAGCCGCTACGTCAGTTCTGCCTAGCTTGAGATGTAGAAAGCTTTGGTTAAACTTATCAAAACCGACACTGACACAAGCATCTTGCGGTTTGACCATCTTAACCCATTAGTGACCAACGTTACATATATGTAACGCTCACATACCTTTTAATTTTAATGCAGGTAAAAGATGGGATCGTTAGCAATCCGGTTTTACCGTGCGGCAATTCAAAGAAATGTGTGTATGAAATCACAAAAGTGAAGACAGAAAACAGTCGAGAGTGAATTTAGCATTGAATAAGACGTGTTTTATGATTGAGTGTTCCAGATTTCTCGAAAAATAGATAAAATGATGAAGAGTAAACGGTGAGTAATAATTTTTGTACTTTTTAATTCAAGTTTTAGTTAAATTTTTGTGCAGTGTTATTTCTTAATGTGATTAGAAGAACTTTTGGTGAAAAAAATTAGTCTTTTTTTTTAGCTTGGTGTGTGTTTTGGAGATAAATTCGCAGCGTTACATATATGTAACGTTGGTCACTTATATGTATGTAGTTTCTAATATATATATGTGTTTTCAATTTAGAAAAATTTTATCAACTGCTGACATCATTGAACAGCTACAATATGATGGGGAGGATGAGGAGTTAATCGACATGATTTATTTGGAGCCACTGGATGGAAAATTTGTATCAGATGATGATATGCAGATGAAGATGAGGGAGGAACTTTAAAAAATTTATCGAGTAGAAAGAAGTTGGCTGATTGTGAAGTAGTTTATGGTTGCAGACGAAAAAGAAGATGAGGAACAACAATTTGCAGCTGACGATATACTGGCATAACACATAAAATAAGTATTGGAGCATTCTTTCAGAAATATGGAAACAAATTTACTGGACCCTACGCCACCTCATTTGAAAAAAGGCTTGCCAACAATTAGTTTTTATGGATCATTGCCGTCAACTTCTCAGCAAATAACACCCCCTTCTGCACCAGCGATAACTACACCAGAGTTCATACCTATAGTCGACACGGATGGTATGCTCCACTCTGATGTACAAAGAACAACATCAGAAGAAGAATCAGCAGATGATTCTATCAAAGATCCCAATTTTGTACCGGATAATATAATACCACATGTAACTCCAGTAAAACTTCCTGAAGCTTATATACAGTTGACTCCACTGAAGTTACCACTTCATACAGAACCAGTTCGTACACCACTTCGTAGCATACCAGAAGTAGAACAACCACCAGCAAAACGAAAAAGAGCTCAACCAGTTCCAGCTACTGCAAGAAAACAGTTACGATCAACTGCTGGAAATAAAATATACGGTGGGTTGCACAAAAACAAAGTGGCAAATCATTAAAAATCTTTCCTGATCTGGTATATCCATCCTCATATGAAGTCCCACCACATTTAGTTTTTGAAAAATTCTTCGACGACGAAGTAGTACAAATGCTTTGTG
Organism: Chorisops tibialis; assembly: GCA_963669355.1. Lineage (NCBI taxonomy): Eukaryota > Metazoa > Arthropoda > Insecta > Diptera > Stratiomyidae > Chorisops > Chorisops tibialis. Next base: position 138,395,799 of record OY770264.1, read on the forward strand.
ATAGAAGTAATCAATACGCTGTATATAAAAACCAGCCTAATCCAAATATTACAACAGCAGAAATGCGAGTATTTCTAGGGATTATGATTGTATCTGGTTATCATCCTGCTCCAGCTAAAAGAGATTACTGGTCTGAAGAAATTGACATGGGCAACGCTATGATTCAAAATGCCATGAGGCGAAATAGATTCGAAACTATTCATAGTAATCTTCATTTTGCGGATCCACAGGAATATGATGTCAAAGATAAAATATGGAAATTACGCCCACTCACTGATAAACTTAAAGAACGTTTCATAAAAATTTTGTTCCTGAGCAAAACCTATCGTACGACGAAAGCATGGTAGAGTATTACGGACGGCACGGATGTAAGCAGTTTATCAGAGGTAAGCCAATTAGATTCGGTTACAAAATGTGGTGTTTGAATACGCCTCTAGGCTATTTGATTAACTTCGAAATGTATCAAGGTAGAAATCCGAGAATGAATACAGCGTATGAAGAAAAATACCCAAAACCGACAGCACCACTATTCTGTATGCTGGATGAATTTCATCCAGAAGTTCAACAATATCCTTTTTCGTTACATTTCGACAATTTATTCACAAATGTAAAAGTACTCTTGGGACTGAATGAAAGAGGTTTCAAAGGAACAGGAACTGTTCGTGAAAATTTTATTCCGAAATCCTGTCCTTTACCATCAATCAAAAAAAGAACTTATCAAGATGAAAGTTGATCGTGGATGGACAGATGGAGTAAAAATTCAAACAGCGAATATCAACTTCACTAAATGGAATGATAACTCGATTGTTACAGTAGCATCAACAATATATGGTATTCATCCTATGTCTTCTGCCAAAAGTTATTCTCGTGAAGTACATAGAAAAATAGATGTAGCACGTCCTCTTGCAATTAGTCGTTATAATGAGAACATGGGTGGAACAGATAGAATGGACCAAAATGTAAATGCATACCGAATTACAACCAGAGTAAGGAAGTGGTGGTCATCAATTTTTACATGGCTCGTAGATGTGTCAATTCAAAATGCATGGATGCTTTATCGAAAAGGTGGTGAAAGTACCATGTCGCAATTGGCTTTCCGACAATCAATCGCGAGACATTATTGTCGTTCTCTTGGTACTCCAAAACCACCTGGTGGATATCGTCGACCAAAGAAAGACAATCTAAAATATGCATACCATTTTTTCTTCTTTTCATTTATAGATTTAATTTTTCAAACAAGACCTTTTTAGTCGAGTTGTCTTAGTGATATTAGTAAACAATAAGTGATTTTAGTTTATTGTTATTGAAACTAGCTGGAAAGTTGTTGTTATTTTGCTAAAACTAATAGTTATATTTACTAAGAGATATAACCTCAATTCTTACTCGGTGCAACGTCATGGTCAAGTCATGTAAAAATTGTAAACTGGCAGTCACTCGCACCTCTCCGGGTATTACCTGCGTATCCTGCAACCAAATTTTTCACCCTAATTGTTGCAAAGTTAGCGATTTTCTTCTTGAAAGAATACGCAAAAACAGTGTGAAGTGGTCCTGTCCAACTTGCCGTGCCAGCCAAGAACACAACACCTTTATTTGCCCTGGAGACTCTTCTAGTGACGAATCGAAGGAGGATAACATTACTGCCACGCTCGCTAAAATTACTCAAGATTTGACAGCATTCCAGCGTAACCAAGATTTAGTTGGTTCAACAATTAAAAGTTTGGTAGACCAGGTTAAAACCCTGTGTAGCCTGAACAACGAGGTAACAAACAATAAACGTAAAATCGCTGCCTTAGAAACTGAAAATTCTAACCTTAAGACTCAACATGCGATACATGAACGGAGGATTAACTTCATTGAAAAAAAATCATTGGATAATCAAATCATAAATTCAACGTTCCGGCTACTCCCTCGGAGAATCTTCACTTGATTATTGTGAAATAAAAATTATACGAGATCGATTACTTAATGCTATTAGATTACATGTTATTAAACTTTGTGACATAGGTTTCCAGGATGATACTCTAAAGGATAAAGTAACGTTTATGAAGGAAGTGATTACATTATCTGATCGCTTACTCTATAATAGGGCTAAGGCATTTAAGGAGGAAAATGATTTTAAATATCTTTGGATTAAAGACGGCACGATTCTGTGAAGGAGAGAAGAAAATAGTAAAATTATACGCATAACTTCATCTACTGATTTTAACTCATTGGTATAAAATTCTAATAACTCGTCGCTCAATATTTGGTACTATGTCTAATTTATCTGTTTATTACCAAAACATTCGGGGAATGCGCACAAAAACTGATGAAATTAAACGATCTATTCTAGGTACAGATTTCGATATACTATGCATTACAGAGACATTCCTTAATACATCTGTCGAAAATTCTGAATTCATTGATGAGCGTTACCAAGTTTTTAGGAAAGATAGAGATCCGATTGTATCGGGAAAAGATGATGGTGGTGGTATTCTTGTAGGAATCAAACAGGAAATAAACTGTAAAAGGGTGTTTGATTTTGAGACTATTCATGAGGAACTCTGGTTGTCGCTTAAACTTAAGTATAAAACTTTATACATATGTTGCTTGTATCTTAGTCCATCTACTTCTGCAGCTATATGCAAGCTTGTCTATGATAACCTAGCATTGGTTCAACAAAAATTACCTCCAAATTCGGAGATATTATATCTTGGAGACTTCAATCTTCCTGAGATTCTTTGGGAATATGTTCCAAATTCTATTGTACTTTCCCCAATTTATTTTTCCGGTCTTGCTGCGGAATCGTTGTTTTTAAACACTTCAATCTGTCGCATGAATCAATTCAATGGCCATCGAAATATTAGGAATAGATTATTGGATTTGATATGGTGTACGCTTCCAGAACATAAAATATCTATTAGTAAAAGTTTGACAAGTCTCGCATGTCCCGACAGTTACCATCCTCCACTAGAAATTGACATTCAAATAGATAAAACTACTTACATGCCAGAAGCTCTTTCTTCAAAACGGAATTTCAAAAATGCTGATTTTAATGCTATAGCCAATTTTCTTAGTGGTCAAAATTTTGATGTACTGAATACTTTAAACACTATAGACTCTTTTAAATACCTGGAGGATTTAATTAATCGTTCAATTAGTAGTCACGTGCCTTTAAAAAAGTTTAAACATATGACGTATCCTGCTTGGCTTTCACCACAAACTTTATTTGCATTAAAGCCCAAAACTAAAGTGCATCGTCTTATGAAAAAGCCACATATGAGAGATAATTTAAAGGATTTAAGAGATAGCTTTGCTTATTTCCGAAAAGTAACTAAATATCTGATGAAATCGGACTATGATCGGTATATCTCGAATATTGAAGATAATGTTAAAAAGGACCTTAAATACTTCCATTCTTACACTAAAAGTTTAAAATTAAGTAATAAAATTCCACAGGAAGTTTATTTAGGTGACATAAAAGCAACAAATTCCACTGACTGTTGCAATCTATTTGCAACTTTCTTTGAAAATAATTATGTAAAGAATGCGTCTTTTCAATCTGACTATTTGACACATTCACAGCAAACCGGCATAACAATTGAAGTTCCACACATTGATCCGCAATGTGTATATAATATACTTAAATCGTTAGATAAAAACAAGAATGCTGGTCCTGATGGGATTCCAAATATAATATTTCATAACTGCGCGGACGTTTTATGCGCGCCTCTATCTTACTTATTCAATAAATCTTTGTCAGAAAAGGTTTTCCCTAACAGCCTCAAAATTTCATTTATCACACCTATCTTAAAGAGCAATTGCGGTACTGATGTCACAAATTATAGACCGATATCTATTTCTAATTCTCTTGCCCTTATCTTTGAGAAGGAAATATTTATCAATATAATTTCTCTAATATCTCCGCATATTAATGATAAGCAACACGGGTTCTTGCCCGGTAGATCAACTATTACTAATCTGGCTGTATTCACGGATTTTGTAGCGACAGCTATGGATAAGTCGACACAAGTTGACACTGTTTACACTGACTTCCGCAAAGCCTTTGATAGAATATCGCATAGAGTAATATTAAACAAATTAATTTCTTTTGGTTTTCATGTAAATTTCGTCCAATGGTGCCACTCATATCTAACCGGTCGTATACAGAAAGTTGCATTAAGCGGCTCAATTCCACGTGATATATTTCCTACTTCAGGCATTCCGCAAGGTTCAATTTTGGGTCCTTTGATTTTTAGTATCTACATTAACGATATAACTGAAGGCCTCTCCTCTTCTGTTTTACTGTATGCTGACGATATGAAATTATTTAGAACCATCAACAACGTAAGAGATTGTATCGAGCTGCAAAGAGATATTGAAAAGATTCAAGTTTGGAGCGATAATAATCAAATTGAACTTAATCCTTGTAAATGCACAGTTCTATCATTCTCTCGGAAACATAACACAATCTTGTTTGATTATTTATTTCATAATGAGATGCTTTCACGTGTTCAGATACAGCGTGACCTTGGTGTAATATTTGATACAAAATTACTATTTAATATTCATATCTCTTCTTTAATCACTAAGGCTGGCAGAGGTATTGGCTTTTCGTTTAGATGTGGGAGACA